>OU383780.1:50216432-51603932 GCA_910950805.1 Acrocephalus scirpaceus scirpaceus
ACTACAATTCTAAAATTAATTATAGTCTTTGAGCTAAGAATAACCTTATCTGTTATGTTTATACTCACGTATACTTTTAGATGACAATGCAGAAATTTTATTTAGAGCATTGGTTTAATTTTCAAAGTCAGTGATATCACTTACTGTCCAAAACATGTAATTTCTCCTTCCATGCAGCCTAAAACTTTTGCAATAGGTACTGACTAAATGATTGCTTTTATTGAATCTAAGCAAGCTGTGAAGGGAATTTTTCTTCATCAGTTTATAAATGAAAAATAGAAGTTAGATGTATCTCTTGGGTTGATTTTCTGCAACAGATGCAGAATGTTTTGTGTTTTTCAAGTGAAAAACATTTCACTGCTTAACATATGTGTAATGTTAGCAAATATTCCATGGAAGTTGTATTGATAAGCTGTTCACAGGGTTTATCTTTTCGCTGTATTTACGGAAAGGTCCTTGAAAATACTAAAATGAATCATTTCACTGCCTTGAGATTTATTAATTTAGTATTTTAATTGAGATTTGAAAGGATGACAGGCATTAAAATGGCAGTAAATTTAAGTGCTTTTTGGAAGCCTTAAATATAGTGCAAGTGATAATATATTTTGTTTGATGTTTTACCCCTTGTTTGAGAAAAATCCAAAGCAATGTACAGAGCACACAAGTGAGTTGACAGTTTCCATCCTGCAAGTTGTGCCTATTAGTTAAAAAATATATGTTCCTTTTTATTTTATTATCCAGTTTGTATTTTTTGAACTGGCTTTTCATCCCCACCTCTTTCTGAACTTGTACTTAATGTGGTGTTCATCCTGATGTGGGAGCTTTCAGTTTCATATCACTTTGATCAGCCCTTGCCAGTGCAGAAGTGCAGTCAGGTTTTGTAGGAATTCACTGCTCAGAGTCAACAAACATTTTTGCCAGCGTTTACTGGCTGATGTAGGTAAACTGTAACTGGTGACATCGTATAGTAAATTGATAATGGCAAAGCCACAGAAATAAATACAACTCTACACGTCTAGTCATTAAAAAAAAAGGATTCTAAGGAAAGTGAGAAGAGAGTTGTTTGGTTGTGAACATATTATGAGCCTGATTTGAGATTCATCTTTTGTTGCAAGTGATGCCTTTCATAGGGAGCTAGAAAGAGCTGTTAGTCCAGTCCTGTGTACTTTTGATTTCCTTTGTTTCCTTGGGTTAATTCATTAAACTCTCTGTGTCTCAGTTCCTTTTGTAAAAGCAAGAGTGCTGAGAGAGCTGCTTAGTAAAGGTGAAGATACTTTGAGATTTCTGGAACATGAGAAATTGTGCTGATTGCCAAATATTAGACTGCTTCATTACCTTCTATGAAAAAACAACCAGGGTACAGTCTCAGAGTAAGAGAACCTCTTTGTAGAAGTGTAGAAGTCTTCTCTTGGAGGTTGACTCTCTGCTGAAAAGATGAGAGGGCTCACCCCAAACCTACCTGCTTCTAGAGTGGCCCTCTGCCTCTCTGTGAGCTCCAGTTTTTTCCCAGGTAGGGCTTTTCCCTGCCTGAATCAGCTTCCAGAACCTAAATGACTAAAAATGATACAGCAGAAAGAAACTGAAAGCGTCTTTGCTGTTTCCCTTTTCACACTTTATTTTTGTCTGCCCAAATGTATGCCTCCTGATAAGCTGATGGGCACTTGCCCTGGTCCTGTCACCTCAACCCTGCTCTGCATGGTGCTAATGCCATGGAGAGGCTGCCAGAGTGGTTGTGTGCTGGGGACTGAAGTGACATCAAATAATTAGTGCAGAGTTTGTGCTGCTGTGCTGGGGGTCTTCTGTATTTGGACGACCCCCATCTCTTTCATGACCTTGCTACACAGGGGCTGCTGGACTGCAGTGCTTTGCCAAGTAGCAGCCAAAGAATTCATGTTCAAATTAAAATATAAATTATTTTTGTTTCAGTAGTTTGTGTTTGATTCCTCCCCAAATTACGATCTGCTATAAGCTCTTATGTCAGTTGGAGAAGTAATTTTTTTGGGTTTTTTTTGAAAGTGCTTGTCTGTATAAGTGAAGAGATCTTGTTATTTTGAATCAGTTCAAGAGGAATACACTTTAAAAATACTGAGAGCAATGGATACAGTCTGCTACTATTCCTAGTCTACCTTACTATTTTCTGCATTTCTGTCATGAGTGTTTGGAGGAATATTACGGTGTCATATGATTCCTGCTAATACTGGTAGTCAGTTCTTCACAGAAAACACAGACATTCCTTACTGCAAAAAAACCCAACATAAATTTTCAATGCCAAGAAAAGTTGTTAAGGATATATCTTTAGATGAATAAATAAGATTGAATTAACCTCAATACAACTGCTCTGATTTACAGCATCTGAGGATCTGACCCATTCTCAGAAGTCTGTAAGGATTCTGTGTCTGTGTCATAATTCCTAGATTAAAAGATACAATTATTTTCAGTTCTATACGTATTTTGGTTTGAAAATGGACTGTCTTGTTTATGGTTCATGATAGTGAGGATAGCTGTACCAACTAAATCTTCCTGCAAGTCTGTGTGTATGTAATGTACCTATCATATTCTGTATGCACTGCTTTTGAAATTGTTAACAGAGCTCTCAACAAATGTCCATGAGAAAATGAAACTGTTCAAATCTGGGTTTAGAAGTAATAGTCTGCACACATTATGCACTGTTTACTTGTCTATTATAAATTATTACCAATAAACATAAGTGGGAAACAGTTACAAAATATAGCCCTGAGCAAAAAAAAAAGACACTGAGAAGACAAGACTTCCTTACAAATGCAGATCATATGTTTTATCCTTAATATATAGGAAAAAAATAGGTCAGAGATGAAAACCACAATAAGGCACATTTCAATGGTAAACACTGCATCACAAGTTATAAAATAATATCTCAACATTTTAGCTAAAATGTCTTGCAGGGGATCTAACTGGATGTGTGCAGGGTAATGGTACAAATGTTTAAATATTTAAAATCACTGACAATATTTTAACTCTGCATTTTAGATGTTTGGTCTTTTTACTTTCTAGTTATTTGGAAACAACTTCATCTGAGATTTTAGTTTGTGTGCTGGCTTGTGTTTTCTTTTGTATTCTGATAGTTGTTCTTGATTATGTTCTTTGACACACTTAAAATTATTGACACTGAGTTTTGAGCACTCAGAAATGTGGAGAAATTCAGAGCCTGGGCACTCTTCACCTTTACCCTTATGATTGATTTTGATATGCATGTTTCCTTCTCCTTGTTAGAGAGCAGATGCTGTATTCTATAACCTTCCATGGAAGCAGGATAATTGAGGTGCCTCAGTTTTTGCAGATTATTTCTTTTTAACAATTTTGTGGTGTATTGCAGAACTGAAACCAAAAGACAGGGAGAGTTTGTAGTTTGCTTTGCAATTGCTGCAGTTTCAGAGTGCTGCATGCAGGGACTGCTGCTGCATGATCTCTGCAAGCTGAATAGTGAAGCAGAGTAAGTTTCACCTGTGATGATTACTTTTTAATGTTCTCTGATTCTTTTTAGTGTCTAGTCCAGATACCTCAGTGAATTCCTTAAAAAAATACAAAACTTTCTTTGGAAATCTGGTTAGTATTAAACAATTAATTTTTTTAACCAAACGACAGTTAAAATACTTGATATAGTAATACTTACGTGTATCATGCTAAGACTTTGAATAACAATGTCCTATTATTTCAGGCTTTTTAAAAAGGCCTTTAAAATTGGTAGATATTTCACATGTGGAGCTTGTGAAAAGATAGGAGCTTCAAAGTCTCAATAAATTGAACTTTAAATTGTTTGCATTTAATAGCAGCTGATTACCTTAATTAATAGAGGAGAAAATGTTATGTTTTACTTTATTTGAATTCTTAGAGTGTCTTGATTATTTATCTTTTTTCTTCATATTTTTGTAGTGAAGGTAATTAAAATAAAAAGAAAAGGGTCCCAGGCTGTTGCACAGCCCAAGTGGAGAGTTGTGGGGAGAAAGAGAGATGTTACCCCATTTGTTCTTGGCCACATTGCCCATCAAATAAAGGTATTTCTCTAATATTTCCTGGGTAGATTTAGCTAGGCATGCAATCTTTTTCTGAACAGAATATTGCTTCAGGCTACCCTCTCCTTCCTCTCAGTAGTAGCTGCAGCTCACTGGTGAATGAGGTGGTTCCTGCAGGGGTCTGTAAACACATTTTAGAGTTCCCATTGTGCACACAGGTAATGATCATATTGTGTAGACCTTTGTTCAAAACAAAGCAATATTGTGCACAATGCTGCCTTCTAAAACCCTGCTTGTAAAGACCCTGAACAAAAATCAGAACTTCCCAAAGTTGCAGAAAAATGGGCATTGTGTCTAGTTATGTTTTATCTGACCAAAATACTTGGGCCTTTAAAATAGTTTTGGGGTTTTGCTACCTTCCTTTCTTCCTTTGTTCTCACTTGTGCTGTGTTGTGTGACTCAGTGCAGTGCACAAGAGCAACCATCAAAGGCCAAAGCCTGGGAGCAAGCTGCAGTTGGAAAATACAGCTTTTCTGTGTTGCACCTGAGCTCCTGTGGATGCAGCACCTGAGACAAGGTACAGCAGGAATTCCCAGCTGGATATGTGGAGCTGCATCTTATCCTCCTCTGCAAGGCTAACAATGTGTTTAAGTAGTCCTTGTGCCTGCTTTATCCAAAGGGTTAGGATTATATCTGGCTCTGGCCCAGCTGTTCAGGGTGGAAAAAGGCTCCTTGACCATAACTGCCATTCCTTAATAGTCCTTCAGAAAAAAGCTGATGTCAAAGACTGATTCTTGGCTTTGCATAGTTTGCTCTTTTCTTTTCTAATGTGCCCATAGCTGGGGAAACTTTAAAGAGTATGTGAAGTTGATGTGTATTTGCATCAAGAAATGTACAGGAACTTGTACATTTAATAGTGTATTAATAGTTAATGGAACATCAATACAGAAAAGATAATCCATTATATCACCCTACAGTGCAAATTTTTCAAGAAGGGTTTAAGTTTTGTTTCATTTCAGTGAACCAGATGAAAATAGTTTTCCATGTGTATATCCTACCTAGGACACTCTTTTGTAGTTTATAGGATGCCCAGAGCTACTGTAGATATAAAACACTTTCTGGTTATTAGATCTCTGCATCACCAAAATGCAAATTTCACTCCTGAATATGTAGGCCACTTGCTGAATAACCTCAAGAAATAAATGGTGAAAATGCTATTTTTCATGTATTCAGATTACCTCCTTCAAAGGTTTTCCTCAGGTTTTTAATATCCTGAAAGTCCCAGTTCTGAGGCAGACTGCAGTTCAAACTTCATTTTCAGTTCTTAGAATGAAGTAATTTAAATAAACAAATAAAAATGGCATGTCATGTGTAACTTGTGCCAAGGTACGTCGTGTGCCAGTTAGAATTAATTTTTATGAAACCTCACATATGAGTTTATAATAGCAACAATACAGATACATATGCTTGTATCCAGCAACTCTGCTGACCCTTGCAGTACTTTAAATGTGCACAAGTAAAATCCCAGCACAGTTCTGACCTGTGTTTATTTTTAATGTTTCATGAATCACCTCCTTTAGCTGTTTTTTCTATTTTACAAATAAATCTGATTGCTAAATAAACTAGGATATTTGATGGTGAGAATAAAATCTCTCATCTGAATGTCTCATACTTTTCTTTCTTTTTGTGTGTGTGAATAACCAGATGGAAGTGTTTACCATTTAGAGAATTTTAGATCTGATATTTTTGTTACATTTTGTTTCTTCCTGGTAATTGTGTTGGCACATTGCTGATCTCAAGTTGTGTATTATTACAATGCAAGGTGACAATTTGATTGTCTTCAGTAGGAGAAACAAGCAATTTTATATTCACTGAGCTGTCAGGTAAAAGTACCTCACAATACTAAGAGCTCCTGGCAACATGGTTTGGCACCTATACTTAAGTTCTTTGATGCTTGCATAACCTCTACTGAATCAGAAATGTTTTGCCCGCTAGAAATGTTTTTAGTCTTGTAGAGTGAGGTTTTTTTTAATAAAAAGACAAATCTGTAACAGCTTCAGAGCCATTGTTTTGTGTTACATGGAAATACTAATTTGGTGCTTTAAAGCAACAGTCTACAGGTGAGCCTGAAACTGATATTTCATTTCTCTGTCTACTGAGCCATTTGGTTTTCCTTAGAAATGAGAACCAAAAATATGGAAAGGAGGAAGTAGAACATAGGAGGAAGGGAGAGAAGTCTGGCTGTATTGATATTTCTGTTCTGAAATGCAGAGAGATGGCATGTGACCTTTCACACCTGTAGGATTGAAAATTAACTGTTTAACTCATTACATGGAATCTTAGCCAACATTAGCACATGAAAATGTGCCATAGGAGGGATATAATATAAGAATAATGTATCTTACCATTGGAGCATGTTTTTCATGGAGCATTGAAAGGATTTAATGAACCTTTCAGGAAGTTATGCTTGACAGGTTTAAGATTTTTAGTTATTAGAACAACTTTAACTGTCTTCGTAAGGGACAAAAAAAAGTATTTTTGTCTTCTGTGTGAAGTCTCAAACATCCTAAAATAAGTTTTTCTTAGTATTTTTAGGCATCCTTTATCAAAATCGCTTATAAAATCATCCAGATAAACAATTAACTCATTCTGATTAATAAAAATATGTGCCTTAACGCTTGTTTATAGCAAGCATTGTTTTTTAATTTTATTGTTAAGGATTGTTTTTGTTTATATTGTATATTCTCTTGTTGCCTAGAAAAACAAATCCTAATAAGTTGCTGATGGATAAATTCTTGGCATGCTCACTTTTGTTCCCATAATTATTGATAAAGATAGCTGGAAGTCAGTACTCCCTTTTCTTCTTTTTCCAACAGTAAGAAATTGGATATCCAGAGACACATTGCCCAGTCATAGGACTTTAAAGGCAGCCATTACTGAGAAGCTAATACCAACCAATTAAACAGAGGTGGTTACGTGATGTAACATTATCAGGAGAAACAATTCATGAGTCAAAGCATTCCAGGGCATATGAGCTCCAGTCCAAAGAACAGTCTCAAGCTGTTTAAATAAAGTGACAGCAATACTGTCAGCTAAATATAAACTATAGAAAATATTAACTACAGTGACTGAAGATGAGCACATCCCAGGTGCTAAATGACTATTCTTTCACTGCTCCTTTACTGCCTTCAATGTGGGTTCATTCACCTTGAGCATTTTCAGTGGAAGCTTCTGGTAGTGGATAAAGGGACTGTAGTATTTAGCCTGCTAAAAAGACAGGTTGTAATTTTGGCATTTATTAATCCGAACATTCACTGAGAAGTCCAGAGGGGTTGTGAGGCTGTTTGCAGCATCCATGTCGATGTTTTCAACAACTAGGTGAACAGACAAGAGCTCATTCCCTAACCCTAGTACTTCACTGTGGCTGCATGGCTGGGAAGGTCAGTCTAATGGCAGAATATAAGAGAATGATTTTCTAAAAAGTTCCAAGGAGCTGGTTTGTTTTCCTCATATTGTTTGGTTTTTTTTTTTTCAAATGAGAAGAAAATACCATAAAAGTTGTTCTCAACCCTCTAAGCTTTGAGGAAGTCTGAGTCTGAAGTCAAACTTTGTGATTTGGATTCGTATCTATTAGCAGAAGTGTAATTTGCCTGGATTGGAAAAACAAATGCAAGAATAGCTGAGTGTGTATCTTGGAAGCTGTGGGTGTATTGCTTAGCTTGATGCTTATTTCAGCCAGAGATTTGGGTGCTCAGTTAACATTATAGCTGTCATTTCTTGAATCACATTTGCTTTCACTCCCCCTCCTTTTATTTCCAAGGTGGTTCCAGCAATTACCATAAACTCTCTAATCTTGCCATGCTGTTTATGATCTATAGTAACTAATTCATGTAGAATTCCTGCAAAATGAAGCCAAAAAAGAGCTTGAGGGAGTTGAGTTGATTGGCCTGAGGCCTTGCTGTGACTCAGAGCCAGGAACAGAAACTGTGAGATTCTCTCCCATTGCAGCCTTCTCAAGCTATTTGGGCTTTGTGTACAAGGATTTATGTTGGGATGTGGGACCTCAGGAGAACAAAATCTTTTACTAACTGTTCAATTGTGTTCTACTAACTGTTCAATTGTGTCCCTAATTCTCCTTGAAAAGAGAGATGAGATTTCATAATTTTAGGAAATAGCTGTTTATTCTACAATGGTATAAAAATTATAGCATTAGCTTTACTGTGAGTTACGTTACTGGGTTCTGCCTACACAACATTGTTTTACAGGGCAGAACTGCAAAATATTTTGGCTACTGCCAAAGCACATTCATTTTTCTTGAAGTCTATCTGAACTACAATGCATCTAATGTACCCCAAATCTAAGTGATGATTTGTGAGGGTGGGTCCTGTGACCATGTTTAATATTATGGGAGGAGTATGCACATTTTAAAATGTGGGAAGGGATAAGATGCTGTGGCTGATTTTTTTTACTTATGAACGCCAGGTTGGCATAAAAGTTTACAAGGAAATGCTTAAAAGGTTATGAGTACTTCTAAAAATGGTTTCTTTTAATTTATTTAGTTCTGGAGTCACCAAAGCACTTAGACTTGTGCTTAACTTTTTGAAACTGAGTAGTCCAATTTGAAATTAGTGGACTGCTTGCATATTTACAGTTAATCATGCAGTTAAATACTTTAATCTGGCACTTTGGGGAAAAGGAATGGAGACTGTTCATAAAAGCTCTGTAAGTGAATATATTTCTAATCTAATCTGATTCCAATCTACTCTTGGAGCTGTAGACCTGGGTTATGTCTCTGCTGCAGTCACTAAGGCAGGATGAATTAGTCCATCTGAGCACCACGCTACTGTAGTTGGAGAGCTATCAGAAGCAAGCTTGTTTAAAACTAGTTTGGATATCTGAGCATTACAAAGCAGTTATTTATGTGGCTGCAGTGTAGACATGCCTTTAGGTTTATGAATGCTTTGTGAGGGTGGAGCAGAGCAGAAGCGGGAGTCCCCGGCCAGCTCTAAGTCTGCTTTGTCATATATCTCGTTGTTATTGCTCAGTTTATATCTTTTTGGAACAGTGTCTGGACAATTGCATTGTTGTTCTCTGTTCTACTTTGTGGCTTGATTCTGAAATGTCTGGCAGCTGAAACTCCAGGTCTTGCCCTAATTTCTACTGTAACATTTAATCATTTGAGCAGTCAACAGGGATGAAGATTTTTCAGGATTTGGAAACCTTTCATGTCAGGACTATCAGCTAATTGTTTTAAAAAAGAGGATAGGAATTTTTTGAAGAATTTGAGACCATAGAAAAACCTTAGACAAAAAAAAAAAAGTATTAATATTTGAATTTAGAAAGGTATAACACATACTAGATGTAGGAAGAAAAGGAAAGCAAATGTTTTGTGAATCTGACTGGCAGTCTTTAGGGCAGAGAAAATTTCTTCTCTGGTTTAAAATAAAAAATCAGGTCATATCTACAGCAAATTAAGCTGTTTGGGACTGTATTTAGCTTTTTGTAGCTAAAAGAAACCCTTAGCAGTTCAATTTTAGCTTTACTACCTCTGTATTGAGGCTGACTGAAGTTGGGGTCCAATTCTTCAGCTTTACTGATCTTTTGATAGATGATCACATTTTGTTTATGTCTCAAATTCAAAATGAGGTAGTATTTATTCTAGTGCTGGAAAATATGGATCAAGATTTTTTAAATTCTCGAACTTGAGTAGATGATAGGATTTCAGTTAATTAGGGCCTTTTTCAACCTTTTCTCATACCTATTAGATGTATTTTCCACCTTTAGTGGTTGCTGTGTTCAGCTAATCTGTCAATTTAACCAAAGCAACAATTTCACAATGTAGTTTTCTTTCTGATTGTGTGCTGTGTAATCAATATACTGATATAATGTGAGTGTAATTTCCTCTCTTATTTTATCTCCACTGCACAGTATTATAAATAAACAGCTAAAAAAGAAAAAAGAAAGAAAAGCACCAAACAAATCTGTTGCATCTTCTTTTAAGATTGTACCACTGTAGACACTTGTTCTAGTAAAGTAGAATTGGACCCACTTGATTGCATTTAAATTTTTCATGCTTCAGCAGTTTGTCTGGGAGCACAGTAAAGAAAACCCCCCGAGTGAGGATAGTTTAGAATAATAGAACTTGATTTTGTGTATTATAGCGGCACCATTTGCGCTGCTGTAGTTAGGGTTGTGTCAGCACTTCCATTATAAACTCCTGTTTGCAGGGGTTATAACTAGGGAGATATTTTTTATCAGAAACTTTTCCTTTTTTAAATAATTCCAGTGAGTTTAATTGATAATAGCAGAAAAAAATAAATTATAATGGAAATCACTAAATTTCTGATACCTTTTACAAGCCTTATTTATTATGAATATTGAATTTTCTTCCCCCTCTCAGCAGAGATTTTAACAAATGCATTTTGAATATTTTAAACATAAAATTGGGAAGTTGTTATGGCTTAAAATTTGACTGCTATTCATGCTCATATTTTAACATTGAAATATTTTAACACAACATGCTGCTCTACAGCTTAATTTTAACATAAACATAAACTACTCAACTGGGCCAGAGTCTTCTCCACTGGAATTGAATGAGACTTTGGAGTTATTGACTGAACTCTGCCTTTTGACCTGTTGGAATCATGTTCAGAATTCTTCCAAACTGCTGGATAACACCCATCTGCAGAGTTTAAATTTGCTCTGCTTTCCTGATTGCACACCCAGGCATAACTGGACACCCTCAGAAGCCAGGTACAAATGAAGTATATTCATTGAGTTGATTGTGCTGGGAAAAGAATGTGGAGGGCTTAATCTAACAGGCCCCTACACATCTGTCCCTTTAAACCTAATGTTTTAAATCTAACAACAAAAAGTTACTGTTAAATCTAGTTGTTCTAACAAAGCTTTGGAGAAAATAGGAGTGAAACACACCCCTAAAAATTACGCCACGAGAAAAGCAAGTGCCTAGGAGGCCTGCCTGAGTCTGTCTTCCCTTCTAGGCTCCAAGACTAGAGATGACTGACTAAAGTGCAGCATGGAAGGGGTCTGTCCATAATGCAGCAGTGGGGAGAAGTGGTAGGTGGAACTAGAACCATACCCTTGGTCTGTTCTCTTACTCCAGTACAGAAAAAGTTGCTTGGGCATGGCTGGAGATTATTAGTCAGAGGGACCTTTTATAATTTTATTTTTAATGTTAACAAAGTCCCTTTTCTCTATGTAATCAACTTAACAGCACTTGAATGGAGTTTTTTTATTGAATTGTGTTTGAAATATCATGAAAAAGAGGAAAGTACATTAGTGTACATATCAAGGAAAAAATGCTTCCCTGTAGTACATTACCAGTAGATAGCTTTGCTGAATGGTCACTTGAGGAAACACCAAAAGCCTGTTTATGAAATAGAGGTGAAGCCTTTCTAGACTAATTATATTCAGCATGTAATTTCTAAACTTCAGTCTGAATTTTGATTTTCAATTAACATTCCCAATTTGAAGATAATTTTCTATTTAATGTAATTGCAGGAAATAATTTATTGGCTGATTAAGACTGAGGGCCCAGCTTTCCTTAAGAAAACAGTCCCTAACAAACCAGCCTTTAAAGCCAACTCATAGCTTTAGACAGATTCAGCCTATTTTTGCAGCTGCAGAGTTGTGTTTAATTAGGATTGTGCAGTGTTATTCATTGGTGCAGTTTGTAGTTGAAATTATTCTTAAGAGACATTTTCATTTCTAGTTTTGTGTCATGATTAATTTATGGTGAAGAAACAGCCATAGCTCTTGCTTTATACAGAAGCTCGTTCAGTCTGAAACAGGAATGGCATCTGTTGAGAAGGTGACAGAAAGGAAAAACCTTTATTGTGACTTTCAGTTTTCATGTCGGGTTTTCAAATTATGCAAAGCATGACTTATATTTTCATGTGAGTGATTACATTAACGTGACTACTTTAATGAGAAAAGGCAAAGCAACCCTTTTATTTTATCTTGGATCATAGCAATTATGAGCCAGAACCTTTTGAAGTACACACGATAATGCCGATTGCTGAACTCTTGGCATGTTCTCTGTAGCATCAGCACAAATTCTTTAGCATAGGAAGAATGTGATGCACGGTTTGAATTCCTCAGTTCTGCTTATTGGCAACACTCATGTTAGACTCCCACCTACACTTAGGCTTCCCTAAAGAAAACATAAACCGTTTTTTCTCCCACCAGTATCGAGTTTAAGAGGCAGGATTATCTCTATTTACAGAATAGTTATTCTAAATAGGTATCAGTGTTTTAATATGTTTCAGAGCGCTTCAAAGCTTGTAATACTTTCATATTGAACTGTACATAATTAGATTAGTTGATCCTATATTAATTTTTTTCTCACTGTAGGATACTAAATCTGAACTCCCTCATTAATTGTGAGAAATTTAGCATTAGCTGTTAAATCCTATGTGAAACACAGGCTGCTACATAAAAACTACTGTTTAAATTGGAATTAACTTAATTATTTTTCTTTGCACTTGATATTTCCTTCACTGTAATATTCATGAAAGCATGTGACAGATTTGTAAATTTAACTGTTAGTCTCAGATTTCCAGACCCTTTAATCAGTATTTATTTGTCTGTAGAAACAGTACTAGCAAGTTAATGATTTGCTAATTTGAAAAATGCTCATGTGGTTTCCTATGTTAACTGATTTGTGCATTTTTAAAGAAATGGTATGAAATCAATTATTGTTAAAAAGCAATTAAGGTGAAGATCTTATTCCTTAGTTTCTCAGCAGTTTTGGTGTCAAGGATATTCTAAAGTTACTAAGACCTGGGAAAATAACTAATATATTTAAGCTGTCCCTTTTCAGGTTTATTAATGATTGTTTTAACAGTTGCAGTTAATCTTACTAGAAATTTTAAATGACAGTGTTTTTAGATTTTGAGTTGAAGTCAGTAATATTTTCATCTAAGTGCAGAAACTGTGGCGAAAGCTGTGTTTGCATATGAGATGGTAGTAAGAGGCCATTATTAGGAAAAGGCATTTAACATAAATCAATGCATTTATTCATTGCACTTTTAAGTAATTCAAAGTATTTTGTTGAGGTATATCCTGTACTTCATGCCTAATATGAAAGGAAACATAATTATTTTAGGTTTTTAGTTTGAAATGTAAAATGTTACTAAAGTATTATCATTTAATAAACCTTTTAGGTTTAGAACACTTTCCACATGAGTTCCTCAAAACACTTTCTGAAAGGTAAAACCAGGCAAAACTTTAAACAGTTTAAAAGCAGTACAGCTTTAAACAAACAGCAAAAAGACTCATTTAGCAGAATTTGAAATGGATTTAAAATTTATTCTCATATATGTAGAAAGTATCTTCTGCTTGCAAGGAATGAGGTCAGGTAAGCATGATGAGCTCTCTGCTTTAAATGCTTGCTTGCAAGCTTCAGGTTGCTCATGGGAGTAAGAGTTTAAAGAATTGAACTCATGTAAAATCAACATGAAAATACCAACAAAATCACTATTTTCGTATGGCTGGAGAAAAGTATATTATTTGACAAGTCTAAATGAATAGAATGATGTCATATAACTTAACCCTGACCTTGTCTTGGCATCAAGGAATACTTTTTCCTCAGTGTTTTGGATCCAAATCCCCAAGCCTGTGCTTTATAGAGTACTTCTGTTGACTGCAAATGATTAATTTGTAACTGTTCTAGGCAGGTGTGATGTTCTTAAAGGACTGTTTTGAGCTTGATTTTTTCATCACTGAGCACCAATGTTTTCTTTTTGTCTCCTTTTTTTTGCTTCATAGAAGAATGTCTTCCAAGCAGGCTACCTCTCCATTTGCATGTGCAGCTGATGGAGAGGAAACAATGACCCAGGACTTAGCATCAAGAGACAAGGAAGAGGACAACAGTGATCAGCATGCGGCCTCTCATCTGCCTCTACACAATGTCATGCACAACAAATCTCACTCTGAGGAGCTACCGACTCTGGTCACCACCATCCAACAGGATCCCGAGTGGGATGGAGTCATCTCAGCCCAACACAGAATGGTGAGTTCCGCCATCCTCACAGGGGCTTTCCAAATTTAGCGTCGTAAGAGATAGTTCGCTCCTGTTTGGGGGAAAGAGGAGTTCAGGTGTAAAGCTTTTTAAATGTTAAAGTGTCAGCAGTAGATCAACATCATATGGTGTAATTGTAAATTACAGTTGTATAATCTACTTAAGTATACAGGTCTATTTGAATGAGGTCATTTGATGAGTTCACCTTCTGAAAGCAAATGCATCTATTTATCATGTTTTCATTCATAACTTGATTTATGTCATATCCTTTCTAGGTCATATATTCAAGCATTAATTTTTGACAGGAGGATGTAGCTCACAACTGTTTGTCATCTGCAAAGTGTTGTGCTGAAGGAAGAAACTTTAATGCATTTTTTCTACTCGTCTCTCAGAAGCAGGACCTACCAAATCTAGGATATTATATCTTTGCACAGCAACAAA
This sequence comes from Acrocephalus scirpaceus scirpaceus, assembly GCA_910950805.1. Lineage (NCBI taxonomy): Eukaryota > Metazoa > Chordata > Aves > Passeriformes > Sylviidae > Acrocephalus > Acrocephalus scirpaceus. The sequence continues at coordinate 50,230,905 of OU383780.1, forward strand.
GAAGCTGGAATTTTAGGTGACACAAACATCCTACTGTGCGTACTGAAATGACAACTTTTTGTGGAGGAGAAAGGTGTTTATGAATAGCTAAATTACCACTTAGTATAGAGGTGACATTGGAAATGATCAGAATTATCATCCCTATTCCCTTCAGTAGCTTAGGAATAATTATTTAGTGGTTGTAGCTCTGTCTCTGAGTCCCCAAGACTCTGCAATAAATGGGCAGGCTGAATGAAGGCTGAATGGGCGGAGCATCTTAGTCAATTTATTTTCCTTGCGCGTGTTCCTCAGAAACAGAATTAAGATATGTGGAGCAGCCAGGGGTTCTGTAAATTTAGAACATCATAATTCCAGACTCTCTGGAAAGTGATTTTCAAAAACCTTAAATTCAGACAGTTAGCTTAAAAAGAATAATCTGCCTTTTCATAAAATTTCTTCTCTATTTCTATTAAATATCTATGAGCAGATTTTTTTTCAGCAAATCTTTTTTTTTTCTGGTACAAATCAGCAAATTTCAATAAAGTTAAGAACAACTGCAGATTTTTTTAGCACTGCTAACAATAATAGACTCATTTAAAATTTGACTAGATATAATAATTCTAATACATTAATCAAAAGAGATACCAGAGTTCTTTGTGCATATTATGGTGTCTGGAGTTAGTTAAATAATAGCACCACAATATTATTTTGTTAATATATAGGGGTTTTTTTCCTAAAATTCAATTGATTCAAAAGATCAAACCAAACCAGAAAAATGTTATCTAATCTGTAATGCGCAATTTAACCCATTGCAGAACTTTCTGTCAGGCCTAAAATATTCCTAGGTATTTGGGTGACTGTCATGAAGAAGGCAAAATTTCCACTGCAAACTCACTGTAAAGAAAAATGATTATAGCTTAGCAATTTGGAAAGGTAGATTGTAAGTTGTATACATAGCTTCTATTCAGAATTTTGGACAGAGAGTCATTCTTTTGCCCAAGTTATGCAATAAGCATGTTGGAATAATTTTAACTTCTGTGTTATCAGGAGGACAAGCTGCATGCAGACTAGAAAGGGCTGATCCAGTTTGTTGATGGAAAAAGTTAATCTGTGAATTCATCAGCTACTTCTCCATTCATTCAGAGAGGCAGGTGCACTCTTGGAATTTTGGTATTAGGAGACCAATATCATCGACAAAATTACTCCGTGTCCGAGAGAGAAAGGAACTCCTAGATTCCAGCAGCTCCTCTGTGCATTTTTTTTTGGTTCAGCCTGTTCCTTGGACCTGGAGTGAGCCAAAATGGTTGGCCCTCATGCAGTGTGATCAGTTGTGCTCATATTGCTCTGAAATGGTTTGCAGTCCCAGTGACAGAGAGCAATCTCTGTTTCCTTTCCTAATGCTGCACTGTCATGTCAACACTCTCTGTACCTCAGGACAGGCATGAATCAGTACACAGCCTATCATGTTTCAGAACAGGTGCGTAAACTTTGTTTGAGGGACTTAGCACTCAGGTTTTCCTATCTCTTTTTTCCAGTAAATATTCCATTATATATGTAGATGAATGTCCTGAAAATCATTAGCAGTTTCCACAAGTCCCTAGGCTTAAATCTGGTGGTGGATATATGTCAACCTTATTTCAGAACCTCTCAGCTAAACCAAATGGATGGTTTTTTTTCTTCCCAGCTTGAAGCTGAGTATAATTTACAAGGCTTGGCCACCAGTGAAGACTGAAATTCTAAAACTTTTTTTTTTTGGTTGCAATTAAAAGAACTCTAAAATGTACAGAGCAAGGGCCAAGTGTATTTTCAGTTAAGTGACTTAGATGGCTTGTGAGATCATAACAGTGAAGTGGGGAAATTTTTTTCTCCTTGAGGGATTGTCGTTTAAGTATCTTGTTTGATTTTTAATGATTTTTTTTTCTCACTTAAGTTTATGTTCTTTATGAGCAAACATTTAAGCCTCAATTCATTGCAGAAAGTTTCTCTGAAGTATCTCAGTCAAGCAGGCGTCTTTGTTAAGAAAGAATTTAGAGGGGCCTGCAACTGTCCTGATGAAAACATGTTCATACTCCTTAGAGGGAGGATAGATGCTTTCCAGAAAGACAGATTCCAGAAGGTGGGTTGGGCAATTCTGAGATAGGTGCTGTGCCGGTGGCCACTTTTTTACTTAATAAACCCAAATTCCCAGAAGGTAAGCACTTTCTGACCTTTTCCAGACGGATCCTTTAGAAGCAGATTTGAAGAAGCACCTGTTCATAGTATTTACTTTGAAAGTAAAGACAGTAGTGCTGTCATTAAAATGCATCAATAATGTGTGTTGTCTGGTTAAAAGATAGTAAATTCAAAGAATGCTGTGTTGACATATGGGGAGGAAAAATTTCTCTTTTATCTGGTATCTAATTAAGGGCACAGTCCTGCATCCTTTCTTAAAGGATGTCCTTAAGACTACTAAGTCCTTAAATCTACTAAGTAGTTCACTGGAATTTGAAAGAGCACACAGTATGCATCATAATTTGCTACCAGGGCTGTACAGATCTTGAGTTTAGACAAGATACTGTAGGAGAGCAATTTTAGTGAAAAAAAATTGCTTTTTTACCCAATATTTATGGTACGCAGTGCTTTCTGTAATGTAAGATACCTTTAAACTACATTGTTCATTATCAGAAAAAAACCACACTGGCTAGAAATGTTTTCAAACTTTCACTCCCTTTTGATATCAGGCATTGCTTTCCACTGAGTCCTTTGTGTATTCTGAATGTCTGGAAGCCAAAATATTTTGTTTTAACTCCCACTCTATAGTATTTCCCAGCTGTGTACTTATATGGTGTAATAAAAGGATTTAACAAATGGGAAATAGCAGCTGCATTTGGAAATTCCCTTTGTGCTCCCTTTTCATTTGACAGATTCAGCAAAGTGTAACAACTGTAACGTCAGACCTGTAATGACTTATGCTGCCAGTGTCATTTCACCAGGCAATTAGATGTTACAGTGGGGGGAAGATAAAGCTACCCAAAGATTTCTGTAAATTCATACTACTGAGCTGAAAAGATTATACTTATGTTTCTAACTGTAATTTAGCGTAAAAATACCTAGATATATGGGTATTTATTGCTGATTGTAGCTCTAATAGAAAATAAAATCTATTTCAGGTTAAGGCTGTATCTACTTGTTGCAGTAAACTGCATGGAAGAGGCCAAAGTGGTACTAAGATAGAGGTGAAAGTATTGTCCAATGAGACACTGAGAAGCAGGCAAGAAAATAGTCAAATTTTTAGATTGCATCCAAAATCTGTCTCTGTTCAAGCAACAGAGAGAACAAGCAGGAAAGGCCAAAAATACTTAATTTTGCTAAATTCAATAGTAATTGAATTGTTGTATCTTAGTAATATATTTATTTGCCAATATGTAAAGAAATGGAAAATATGAATATCTCTGTTCACTGGAGAACCAGGAATGGCCCTCATCTTCATACAGAATTCCACACAGCCCATGAGGTAAATTACAAAGATTTTTTCTATTTTTGCTCTGAAGTATCAGGAGACTGCAAGGCCAACAAGAAAATCCAGATTCAGATAGAGAAGTGACTTTACCTTCTTTGAGGAATGGGGTGGTGTATTCCTATTAAAGCTGGACTCGGGACTCATGAACAACAAATTTTAACGTCTTTAATCTAAAGAAATGTGGACCTTTTCTCCAAAATGCACAACCTCTCATCTGTTCCCAACAGTAAATAACTGTTTTAGAGATGATGAAATCACAGAGAGATGAAATCTCTTCCCACCTCCAATCCTTGCGTAACAAACAGGCGATGTGAGAAACTCACAGGCACTGTGACGATCACTTGTAGATGGTCATGTGTCACTGTGATGGTCACTGGACCCTTTTCTTTTCCCACTACTGCCCGCCCCCTGCCCACCACTCCAGGGCAGTCTGCAGTGTGTGTTAGTGAGACAGTGTGTGCATGCACTGAATGAGGGCAGACACATCTTTTGTGCTGTGCTGTTATTTGGATGTGAGGGACTCTCACAGAGAACCCCTGCAGCAAATGCAGTCTAAGCAATGGGTGTTATTTCCCTGTGACTGAGGGAAACCAAACACAGGTACATACACAAATAAAATTAATTGTGTCCAAATATATTCTGTGTTTCCCTATACATTGTGTAACATCATTCAGAGACCCCTTGGATTTAGAAGCTAATTGTATTTCATTGGATTTTTTCTCAAATGGCAATGTTGACATCTTTCATAATTACGTCAAGACTCTATCTTTTGCTGACTTCTTGCCAAAGGAGTGAAAGGCTTCCTACCTTTCCACTGTGGCTGCAAGTACATCTCAGCAGTTCTGAGAGCAGATCTATATATGCAGCAGAGAAATTGAAGATCTCTTCATACCACATGTATTTGTTCCTTTTAAAATGATTTTAAATTACCACGTATCAAATTTTACTTTATATAGCTTTATTATAGCTACTGTCATCAGAAGGTCTTAATATTTTGGTGCTTCTGTCTCTATACAAAACAGGCACAACCCTGTTGCCCCCCCCCCCCCCCCCCCCCCCCCCGCCTCTTCTCCGTGTTATTAACTTCTCATGTTGAAGGTTCTTCCCTTGAAGGAAAATGAACTCAGGGAAGATCATTGAAAAACGTTTACACATGCTAAACACTGTGAATTTGTTACTATATAAATTCATGGCTTCAAATTCTTGAAAGTTATAGATACAATTACATGTTTTGAAATTTTATTTTTGGTTCCTTTATGGGCTGAATATGAACATATAAAATGCATCAAACATAAATGCCCTAAACTCTGGCAATTCTGTTTCTGCTAAATGCTCATGCAGATGTTATTTACATGTACAAATCTGAGTTTTGTGATCAGCGAAAGCAATTCTACTCTGCTTGTGATATTATCTCTGCATGCCAGGTAGTGCATTAGAATTTTTGTCTAACTAAAGAGATAAATACTAACATATATAATTGCATGGGTACGAAGTTTGGGTTGAAATTAAAGGATGTGAAAAAGCTGAGGATATGGTATTTTATATTTCCATTAAATAAACATCTATGAAAAATATATTGCAGAAAAGATAGAATTAATTATTTTTCAAGCATGATTCACAAAGCATTCAGGTATGTGCTTAACTTTTCTTTATTAGGACTACCAGCAACTATAATGTTAAGCACATGTCTAAAGGTTTGAAATATCAAGGACTTAGTTTTACTAACTTTAGCATAAAAAGATGTTAACATTTCATATTAAAAACAATAAAAAAAAATCCCCAGAAGTGTGCTGGAGAATATCTTTAATGGAGGTGGTGAAATACAAAATTGAACTTTATTTGAAGATGAATCAAATAATTGTTCTTGTTGGCATACTTGTTATATTTGTTTTATTTTCATTTTGATTGTGCAATTTTTCTTTTCCACATGCACGGTCTATTTTAAACCTTCCTCTATATTCTAGGGTGAACTGTGTTTAAACAGAATTAATCATCACCTGACTTCTTTGCAAAAGACTTGTGGTTTATGTTCATGTAAATCTGTAGTAATTTTATTCATTTCTCCTATTTTAACATTTCCTATTTTTATGAAGCAATTTCTGAAAACTTTTTAATTCACTTCTGTATATTGACATGAATTTTTTCAAAAGTAGAAGCATTAACACGTTCTAAATTGTTAATTTTTTTTTCCTTGGGCAAGAAGGAATCAGGTATGCATGCTGATTAACACACTCCAGTCATTAACATGTGATTATGTGGGCTGCATATTGAGCACCTGCCAAAAGATAAAATCCAGCACTTTACTACATCTGTGCACGGACTTTTTGCATTTCTTTTGTACTTTGACAGCTCAAGAAAAAACAGACTTTGGTATCTTTGTTCAGCATAATAAAACTGTGTACATAAAATATCTTCATGGAGTAAGGAAAGATACTACATATATTTATTTTAATCTTTGAGGCCATGAAAAACCCAGGGACTGAAACTTACACAGCACCAAGTGTAATATGAGTCTCCTAATGTACTGTATCACTGAAATTCATATACAGTTTACAACATTCCTGCATGTTTATAAGGATTATCTGTTCTGGGATTCAGCCAATGTTATTGTAATTCACAGCAATTTTATGTGATACCTTTATGTCTCATAAATTTCTTGTTTTTATTTCAATCTTCCAAATCAGTGTTTACCTTAAAGAAATACATGTACTTTATGAAGCAGGCTGGTTTCCTGTGTGCATTCCTCTGCAAATGCTAAAAGGAGGACATAAAGCTTGTAATGCATGTCATGTAAATATACAGAGGAGGATTTTCATGTGCGTTCAATATTGCTAAAAACATAAAGACAAATTTTATTTTTATATTTACAATAGACCTACTTATAAGTTGGACGATTAAGATGACCTAATGGGGGAAGTTGGATATACACAAAGTGGTCTGGAGTATCCAAGCCACACAATCCTTGTTTTATTTGGCAACTTTTGACAAGCATGCATCACACATCAAATATATCATGCATCAAATATATGCCTTTATTTACCCAAGAAGTAAACAGTCCTGATCAGCTGGGATTGATCACAATGCTTCTTCAGTTTCAGTTTAGATGAAAATGTAAGTCTAAATAATAATTTTGTAAATGGCTGTCCATTACTTTTTCCACAATAAGAGCATTTAACCAAAGTGGAGGGCATAAAGTCTCAATATTGTTGTGATTTATTACCAAATGTAAACACTGGGAGTTAGGACATATGGTATTTGGATAATTAAGGAAATCCTTAGCATCTAACTCTTACAAAAGCACATGAGTTTATGTGTATCATTTGTGGGTGAGTTGATTGCCATGTAGAAGTGGTTTGTCATTGTATTTAAAAATTTTGAGGTAATTTTCTTTTGTGGAATGGAGCAAAGTGCCTGTTGATGTGTTTCAAATTGCTGCTCCTTTGTAAAGAGAAGGGATTAAATCACAAAGCTGAGAAATGCTAACCCTCTGAAATCTAGCTACCCAAAGCTAGTTTACCTGGTTTGCTCCAATACCTGAATAGGAAGGGATTACTGCAATTAAGTGCCTTTCAAACAGACAGCTGGTTTTGCAGTGGCCTCTTCATAACACCATACTTGGATTATATATATACATATATACATATATATATACACACACACACACACACACACACACACACACACACACAAGCCTGATTATTATGACAACTAATTTTTGAACCTTTGATCTAAGGTGGTTTTTTTATTTATTTCTCAATTTAGCATATTATTCCTTGGCTTAGAGCTTACTGTTGCATTGTTTCTTCTGGAGGTTTTTAGATGTGTATAAAAGATGGAATACAAGCTCTTTACTGATTGTATTCAGCCTATATTTTGGCAGTGAAATCAGTATAAGTTTTATCAGAGTAAATGCTGATTTAAAGACTTGAAGCTTTATTCCATTACTTGCCGTTTGCCCTCCCACTAGCATAATTTGCTGAGACTTAACAAATGATGTTCTCTCAATAGCTCATAGCAGTCATTCTCAAGCCTTCGATTTAAATAAATCTTTCTTAATAAAACTTTTGTGTTTTTTTCTTAATCAGATGAGAATTGGAAATGATCACTTAGATTTTTAATTTATTTTAATTCTATTTGATTAAATTCCTCAAAATGGGAAACCATATTTAATGTAATGATTGGAAATGATTTTGTAAACATTTGCTTTCATTATATGTTAACTCCAGACTAGTTCCAAGTGCCAGCATGTCTCTAGTACTTGGAATCAAAACCACTCTGGATATCCAACTTTCCTGGGGTGTTTACATGTGTCCCATTCAATGCAGAGACAGATAAATATCCCTTTATAACAGAAAAGCCTCATCCACATGGAAATAAGCAATTCAGATAACACATTTTATGTTAGTAATATTTGCTTTCTACTTCTTGGCCATTCATCCTGTGATTTCAGTTGAACTCTTACAGAAGACAGTTTTCTCTCTGGCTATTAAGTGGGATTGCAGTTGTCAACTTTCAATCAAAGTTGATCACAGTTATTATTAAATTGCTAACTAACACTGTGACCCTGATTTTGTACAGCCCTCAGTTTCGTTTTGCAAGGTTTCCTCTTTTCTCACCTTCAGAGAGCTCCAGAGGATCCGTCCTCCCTACGTGAAACATAAATACTGCCATTAAAATCTGCAGCCCTGTGCACTTCCCCCTACTTAAAGACTCCTGACAAGAGAATGCAGCTCACCAGGCTCTTGGTCTGCCCTTAATCCTTAGGAGGCTACCAAACAGAGATCTGTCCCAAGCCAGATCTCCACTCGTGATTGTAGTATTCCCAAAATGAGATGTTGCACCTCAACCCTCAAGTACAGCCCCCATTATTTTGTACTTTGGCTATTTGGAGGAAGGAGCAAGAATATTGAATTTTCTTTTTACCTTATTATCTGTAACCAATAGATCGGTAATTTTGTGTCTGTTTGCTCTATTTTGGAAAGACTTCATAAAGGTGACTAAGCTGGCTCATGATTTAGCTTGCAGGTATTGCTACAAATATTAGCTTCCCAGTATGAAAAATACTGGGTCAGCTGTCAATACATTTCTTTTTGTCACTTTCAGCAGCACTCCCTCATTTATCCTGTTAAAACCAGTGGGAGCACTGATGGAAAATGAACTACTTCAACTGGTAGAATCTAAATACACAAGAAAAAAATTTTTTACACTAACAATAAAATTATTATTATTTACTCAGTCCCTTTTCAGTAGAAACATCTAAGAAATGATAAGGATTTTCCTTTCTTTGTACAGAAACCATCAGCTGTTTTTGAAGAATATAACCCATGTAACTTGTGAATTTTACTGAATGTACTTGCTAAAAAATAATTTTCTCAGAGTAAGAGGCCTACTGAACTATCTTTACATATTATCTTAGTGCAACAGTTTTAAAAGAATTATTGCGGTGTGTGAAGAAAATACCATGTGTGTAGTCAGAGTCCCCATCTTTATTTTTACCAAGTTCTTCGTAATTATTTAGAATTGTTCCTTCTATTACCAAAGCTGTAGTTGAGCCATTCACAGCAACTCTAAAAGAAATGGCCAACAGGCCACTTGTTTACACCAGGCAGCCTGGAAAGCTGAAAAGACTAAAGAAACTGTTGTTGGACCACATATATTCCAAGAAAATTTGAGGTTGGTTAAAGTATACTGTCCCTCTAACATGAAAAAGGCCAAGGTTAGACTTAGGAAAGCTTTTCCCATGTTGTGCTGGGACTCTTCATGTTGTTTACGAACTGACATATGAGAAAGGTGGAGGTTTTAGTAAAAGTAAAGTATGATTTCATGCAGAAGCTATCTATCCCTAAATGAGTCCTCCGTAGTATTTTAGCGTCCATGCCTTGCAACTTTTAAGTTTTCTGTCTTTTGTTCATTTATTTATTTTTCTCCATTTTGTACACTTTGGAACTTATTCCTTAAATTTTAGTGTCTATATATAAGTATTTAAGCTGTTATAATAATAGAATTTTGTCAAAACACTAACCACAGTGGATTGAATGATTGGTAATGAAATTTGGTCTGTGCTAATGGGCTGGCAAGAAAATGTAGACAGGAAAAATTCCATTTATTTACCTTGATATTAAACCCCAACCTTTCATAAATAGACTCAATTTTGCTCCTGCTGAATAGTAAGCAGCTGAAATAGTGGTTCAAGACTGAGTTTCTCTCTTCAGGTGTTGAGCAGTAAGATTTTCTAGCTTAGTCATCTCCATGACTAAATATCTTTGCAAATTCAAGCATTTTTATCTGATACAGGCAAAAAGGAAAGATTAAGATAAAAAATCATTGCACATGTTGTTTAAGCATTCAGATTTATTCTTTTTTTGTTTAATAAGCCGTTTTTAAATTTTATGGTTTGCCAACTGTTAGAGACCAGTATGGAAAGGCCTCCATTGTGTTGGACAAATACCCCTGTTCAATTCCTTGTGCATTCTAGTACAGGCATAAACAGTTCTACAATTATCCAGCATTATTAATACAGAGTGGAATTCCGAAGAAGCATACCCTGTGTTAAATCTTTTATACATAGACTAAATGTTTGCAATTTATCTGATTATATTTTCCATATTTCCCCCTCCTTACCTGGAAATCACTGAAATTGGTAAGAATAGCACACCTTGAAAAATGTATCTTTCAAAGGGAAATGCCATGTGTTGAAGACATTATTTAAAGTTTAGACTTAAAGTACCATTTTACAGAAATAATGAATCTTAAACCTGAGAATCCAGGGATGTATCCCTTGTCTAGTGTATTATTGAGCTGTTGCATGAATTTGGGCACTAGATTGTGTCCACATACATTAAGGGGATATCAGTCATATTTTATTATTAATTTTTTTATTTTTATCAGTGATGCTGGGAAAAGTTGACTTGCATAGAGAATTTTCATCAGTGCTGATGGATTTCTCATTTGGATTTTGCAAACTGAAAATATTTGAGTTGATCTTGGTTAGGCATTTGTCTTTACTTCCTCTTCCATGATCTTGGAAAATATGTGAAAAAACCTCTTGATAGTATCCTTTCTTTTGCTCTTCAGATCAAACAAACTGGGAATTCTCATTCTGTAAAAGGTGGCTTCAAAAAACTTATTAAGGATAAGAGGTGTGTCTTAATTGAATTGTTCCTTATTCATATTCAAAAGGACCAGGTTCTCCTTTCCTAACCATGAATTCATGGGCTTGTTCTAATTTAGGAAGCATGGTGGTCCTTTTCCATCTGAACTCCAGACTTTCTAGGGAAAGTACTTTATGCATTAGAGCAAGAGGACCAACAAAAAATTTGCAGAGGTAAAATCCCTCTTGTTTCAGACAACACACACAATTCACTAGACTTTTCAGAGGATATCTGCATGTATTAGGAGGGTCTCTGTGTGCTGCTTGTGAATGTCAATGCAAAATAATTTTTGATAGCCAGGTCTGCATCTGATGTATGTGATAGTTGCACTTCTGATTTTGCAGTGGGTGAGGTGTTGGGACAAGTCTCACATGCCATGACAAGTGGTCTATAAAAGGTTATAAGGTCCATCATGAAAATTAAAATCCTTCATAAATTTGCTGCAACATTTACTTAATTTTTAACAAGCTGAATGCTGCAGTAGAAACTTCCCTTCAAATACAGTTGAGTCAACTTTCTGGAGGAAAAAATAACAGGAATACTTCCCTTCCTCTCTTTTGTTTAGATCTGTCTAGTTAGCCATTAATATAAGGTCAATAAAACCTACTCTCCCTGCTGTAGGCCTAAACAAAATCAGAAATATTAAAAATGCATTTTCTGTTTTATTTTTATTCTACATTTTAATCATCCACCAAACTGGCAATATAAAATAGTTTATTAATTGGACAAAACCCTCATACTTGCAAAGGCAGTCATTCTGCCTCCCTTCCATAAATCTGCATAATTTGTGTGGAGTTTAAACTTGTCTCATCTCCATTGTGGATATTGCAGTCTTTTGGGCAAGAAAAAGAAGGGTAAATGTGCTGCCTGATGGAGGCAGGACTAGGGAAGTCTTTCAATTCAGCAAAGGAGCATTGTGCTGGACCATGTATGCATCCAGACAAGGAACAGAAGAGGTTATCAGGAGGAAGAACATTCTGTTATTCCTACTTACTCCACAGATTTGCCTTATCTTTTTGTTTCCGGGCTAAACAATAGATTTAGTGTTCCTTGCTGAGAGCATGAAAACCCCTGCACTGAGCCTGAGGGATGTGCTTCATGTACTGTAAGAGGATGTTGCTCTCTTGAGAAAAAACACCTTTAAAATTACTGAGTAGCTCTTGTACTGTCCTCAAAGGTGAAAGAACCAAAGTATGTAGTATTAATTCTTCATTGAGGAAAGGGATTATAGAAATTCAGGCTTTACATCTGAAAAATATTAAAGATGCTCTTTTCATCTCCATTGTAAGATCAAGTTTTAAGAAAAATACAAAGTAGTTTTTGTTAGAAAGAGTTAAATATATGAAAACTTTCCTATTTAAAGGCAGCTAAGTAAGTTCATTCTGTACCTGGTCTAAGATATTGTTCTCTGTGATATTTGATTCTTCAGTGAATACAAATTAATGGAGTGAAAAATTCATTAATGTCTATTTGCTGAAAATACGAAGATAAAATTTTTATTCCATGTCACCTTTCTGTTTGAGCCTGCAAAACCTCTGTCACTCCTACTGTGTTGATGAGGGGCTGCTACCAGTGGGATGAGGTATAGTGTCTTCTAATTTCCTGTCTTAGTGAATAAATACATTTGCAACATCCCTAGCAAATGCTGCTTCCTTCTCCAGTGCTGTGCTGATCACAGACTGCTGTGATTGAAGATGATGTGTCACCACCTCCTCCTGCACAGCCCCCAGACCCGAGTTACCCAGCTTGTTCATTGTTGGTCTTGCTTCTCCTGTTACATTGCACAGCTACTTCCTAATCTGTTCCAGACTGAAGCAAAAATTTGTGTCTTGTGGTGTTGCTGACGGTTAATGCTTTCTAGCTTTTCTTCAGAATACAAGTTTCTCCAGTGCTCTGAAGATGGGTATTTTCAGCTCATACAGTAGCAGGAATATTACTGTTATGGAGAACACTGTGCATTGCAAGAATGTTTTTTGACAAGACTGTTAATTAGCTTCTTAATATTTAAATGTAGTGCTACTATTGTTCTTCAATTTAAAAAAAGAGTACATTTCATGGTATCTAATATACACACAAACATTTCTAGGCATACCATAAAGAACAAAAAAATTCAGTATTTTTTTTTCCCCAAATTTTTAACACTGCTAGCCTGGCATTATTAAAAATTAAAATAGAAGAGTAATTTTTGAAAATGAAGTGTGTGAGAAATTCTTGTGGTTGAGTTTTTGAGGACAAATCCAAGAACTACTTCTCTTTTTATCTGAAACTGTGAAAGCAGAGATACAGTGAATGTTGCAGGTATGACTGGGAGAATGACAAGTCTGAGTCAGAGAAGTTCAGGAAGGGCTTCATTGTTGGGTGATATCACAAAATTGAGGAGAATTGTCATTGCTCATTGCTTTTTGATGCCTTAAAAAAAAAAAAAAAGCTCAAATAAGCTTTGTCTATTGACAAAGGAGATGAACCCTTTTTACTTCTATGTTTTTGACTATGTAACACCTGATACATGTGGTTTTGGTACCTGTATATTGGCATACATCACTTGTTTTGCCATAACTTCATTTCCTTGCTCATTCTTGCCTGTGTTGTCCTGAAAATAAGATCTCCTTTTGTTTATTAGAGCATTTTAACCTTCATTCTTTAAGGAAATTTTATATTTAATTTAAAGGGCAGTGAATGTGTATAGATATACACATACCATTAACGTTATTTAACTGTGAAGTAGATTCCTTCCTCCTCGGTCATGGTTGGCCTAACACCTTCTCTAGATTTAGAGTTATGCTGTTTTCCATTAGCTGAGGATTTATCCAGGAATAATTTGTCCTTGTCTGTACTTTCTTTCTTAGTGTTATATATATTGTCCTTACTTAAGGAACTAAAGAAAACTGTAAATGCTTAACACATTCATTGTTAAAAAATGTTCTTTGCTGCTTGTTCCTGATGAAGGAAATCCTTGATGAAGATTATCTCAGGCATGAAGTATGAATGTTAGAAACATGGCGAGAATTGGACTTAACGATGTAAAGCACTGAAATGAGGAATTTCAAATCATAATGCTCGATTTATAAACTGAAGGAGATATGTAGGCTTGTTAGTATTACAAACTAATAAATAATGCTTTCAACTTTTGCTTGCCTGACATCCTTCTGCCATGAGAGAACAGCCCATGTTTTGACATTGTTTTGTTTCTTTGCAGGAGTCAGAGAGTAATAAGTTATGTTCCCTATATTCCTTCCGAAATACCTCTACCTCACCAAACAAGCCCGACGAAGGAGGTCGTGATCGCAGCGAGCTAATGACTAGTGTTAATTTTGGAACGCCGGAGCGCCGCAAGGGGAGCCTAGCAGATGTGGTGGACACACTGAAGCAGAAGAAATTAGAAGAAATGACCAGGACTGAGCAAGAAGGTATGCTCTGGATAAGATGGATGCATTTTCCCCACCCCCCAGTCCTGTAATTTTTATGGCATAAAGGATTTGTTGGGTATAGAGGGCCATAAAACTGCATAATTGGCAAAGGCTAAGATAAAGTTATTCACAGGTTTCCATGGTAATGGTAGTTTGAGATCCATTAGGGATTTTAGACAAATATGCCAGTTTTAAAAAACTTTTTAAATTGTCTTGGTTGTGAATCAAAAGAAGAATGTTGGATTTGGTGAAAACTCAACTCTTACTTGAAAGGTTATGATGAATTTTTAGGTGGCTGTGGACTTGTGAGGCATACTCTTCAGTTGTATTTGTTCACTTTCTTTTAAAAGACAAATGTTTATTTTTAACAATAAGAATGAATAAAACATGAGCTAGTTTGTTTTGCCTTAGAAATTCTCATCTTTCATGACTTTAATGACCCAGCATCTGTAAGTAGGAGAATGGAAAACAGTTTTAAGTGTAAAAGTACATAGTTCTGACCTATATAGCTAGAATTACAGAGGAAGAAATCTCTTTTTTTTTTTTTTTTCACAGTTTCCTCAGATATTGTTACAAGTATTAAAACAGAGATAAAAATGAGGACAAATCTTTGAGTACTAAGGCAGTTTATGTAGCTAGTCTTTATTCAGTCTATATACTTCCATTGATTTTGCAAAGATTTTGGCCATGCTAGGAAACAAAGAGAATTGGAGAGTGAGTTTATCAGTATATGAGTGCACACAGTCAGAGCCCATGAACTGAAAATTTCTCCCCTTGGTAAGTAGAATGAAGTCTCACTTGGTTCTGCAACAATACCTTTCAGTCTGTGAGCTCATCCATGAGTTTGAATCAGGGAAATTGTGAGAGCAGAAGGCTCTGAAATAAAAAAACAGGTGTGGAGGCATCTGTGTGGATTCTCTTAGATATCTTACCAGTTCTGTTTTGTGGCATTAAAAATAACCCAGGAAGAATATTTATAATGTAGCAGAGCCAAAAGGCAGTAGAACTTTGTGATTATTTTTTTCTTTGAAATGCGAAGGAGTTCAGAATTATTTTGACTCCTCAATTTCGTGGTATGGTCACAGTGCACTTCAAACACTGCACTCTAAGCTGCCTTGGCCTCATATAGCAGTGCAGATTTCAATAAAAATTGAAGCTGATACAATAATATGTTTAAATACGGGATAAAATCATGTAGTGATGGAAGTAGGCTTCCAAATTTCTTGGCATAATTGTTAAATGCCAATGTGTTCTATAGGTGTCCTTTCTGAAGCTGGTGAAACATCTCTAAAGAGAGAATGTCCCAGATTCTTTACTACCATCTGTCTGTTTTCAGCTGTAAAGATCACTCTTTTAAAAATTGTGTTCTTAGATTTGGTGGTTAGGCTAGGAAAACTATTTTAAATATTACTTTGAAAAAGTTGTCTTCTGCAGTCAGTAGCAGTCGTTCGACACCCCATGCTAATCAAAGGTCTTGGCTCGTACTTTGCTGTGGGAGTGCTCAAGTTGTCGTTGGTTATATTGACACCACAGCTAAGGCTTTCCCAGTACTGGATGGTGTACTAATAAAAATGTGCATCAAAAAGTTTAAACATAGTATCTATCTGTAGGGATTCAAGTATTTCATAGCTCATTTTTGTATGGGTTCTCAAGAATTTTCTGCACTTCCCCTGTATTAATATACACTGGTTGTTTTAGGAGAGCAGAGCAGAGAGATCCCTCTCTCTGAATCAGAGCCTTCCACGCTATGTGTTCTCATCAGCAGTGAAATAAAGGTCATTTTTGATCTATAAAATAATCTTGACTTTTATGGACCACATTATAATGGAAAGCTATTCTAAAGTCTGCCTGTAAGTTCAAAGGTATTTGACTGTATCTTTGTGTTTAGGTTTGGTTTAGATTAGATACTAGGAGACAATTCTGTGCTGTGAGGGTGGTGAGGCTCTGGCACAGGTTGCCCAGAGAAGTTGTGGACACCCCTCCCTGGAAATGTTTAAGGTCAGGTTGGAGGGAGCTCTGAGAAACCTAGTCTGATGAAAAGTGTCTCTGTCTACAGCAGTGGAATTGGAATGAGATGATCTTTAAGGTCTCTCCCAACCCAGGCCATCCTGTGATGATTTTATGGTTCTGTATTAAGTTCTTTTCCATTTATCCACTATTTTCTGCAGGAAAAAAAGTTACTTATGTTTATCAGAAAATAATTAATGAACATCTGACTGGTACTCTATAAACTAATGCAGAAAAATAATTAATAGAAAGATTGGAAATTCTTCAGGATGTTACACTTAGGAAGTTCAATGTTTCTAAACTTCTGTGTAGGCTAGGAATATCAAAATTTTTAGAACAGATTTGAATACCCAATTCAGTATTCAGAGGTTTCTCTGAATTAAAAAGAAGTACCCTTCTTTTTAATTCAGAGAAACTGTACTTGTTTGATTAAAATAAAATGTTTTAAAAATAATTACTATTTTAAGATTGAACTTTGTTTTAGCTCTGTACAGTCAGGGAAAGGAGGTCTGAGATTATGAAATTGATTTGCTATCTTACAATGTCTTTTGAACAACCTAATTAATAGCCTGATCACATACTTACCATACATGATGCTCTTTAACATCTATCATTTAAATTATGTTTCTATGCAGTTATTTTCTTAAAATGGTATGCAGCCAATGCATTTGAGGAGCTCTTTGTGTACTAAGTCTTGCCCTGTCACAAAATTACTTACCCAAATTGAAAAATGCCTGCTGATTTTTTTTTTTAAATAGAGAGAATACTATAATTGGTTTAATGAATGGAGAAAAGACATGTTTCTACTGTATACTGTGGTGTGGGGCTTTAAGTCCTGCATATCTCTTTTACAACAGTGTAATACTTCATGCTAGCTTCATTTATAGGGACGACCTCCTTGACCACTGATATTGTTCTGGGATTTGGGCTAACACACAGTCAGTCATATGTCAAGTTAATTGCAGAGTTAAATGTGGAGTAAAAAACTCAAGAATTCCAGTCATCAAACCCCTACACCAGCACAGTGAAAATTCTCTTAATATTGTTACATAGTAACTCTCTAAATATCCATCTATATTCATTTCTGTCCATCTATATAATCTGAATTTGAGAAATACAGGTTGTTGGGGTCAAATACATAAATACTTTGCACTACACACTCAAATATTAGGTGTCATACTTGTATATACTCCTTGCAGTCTCTGTTGTACCTCATAACATTGGAAAAAAATATATATACTCAAAGACTTTATCATGTCTAAATAGATATATCTGATCAGAGTCCTTTGGCTCACAAAAATAAGTTGTCTAATGAGAATTTCATCTGAGCAGCTGTGACTTAGGAGGTCAACAGGCATTGCCTAAGAGAATATAGCCCAGCTGGTTAAATCTGGTTGTTGTAGTGATTTAAATGGTCAAGTGCTGCTTGTAATCCAGGACCGTCTGTTTGTAGAGGGAAGAGTAAGTGCTTCAGCATAATGTACAGCTGTTTTAATCTCTCTTTAATAATAGTGCTTCAGCCAGTGTCATGTCTTGTGTATGGTGTGGGAACATGGGTGCCTCACACAGGAATATACCTTAGGTATGTTTTTAGCTTTATTTGTAGTCTGAACATAGATTACCAACATTACAGGACATATTTTTTGACTTCGTGGTCCAATATTTGCATTTTTTTGTACAGTAAGGCACTCCTGTGCCTTAATTTGTAATGATTTGGAAATGAGAAAACTGATGAGAAAATAGTAATGGAAAAAAAAAGAATGCTACAAATATTTAGAGTTAATTTGAGTATGTAAAGACTTTGCTGACGTGTTCTCATAAGACAGAGGAGGTCAGAAATGAACAGGTGTCTAATTTAATCAACAGCATTAGACTCTAGGGCCTCTTGGATAACTTCGGTATATTCATCTTAGTTATTCTATGAGCCGAAGGGTTGCCTTACTGGCATTTTTCTTTGGAAGTATCCTACAGTACAATCAAGTATTAAAGCTCTTCATAGTTCAAAATGAAGAGTTTATGTTAGACAGTATGGTCTAACTCCTCTCCTTTTCTATCCCCTTTAAGTAAAAGACTTTTCTTTTTGAATATTGCTTATGTTACTTTTGTGAGACACATTTACGGCCTGGGCTGCCTGGATTCTATGCCGAGAATTGGCTTCCAGACAACTATCCTACTGTACTTCATCATAAGCCTCTAGGAGCAATAATTAGTAGTACACATCTTGTCTGCAGCGAGGAGAGCAGATTTCCCCCTTTCAGATCTGTAATGCTAGGTTGGCAGGTCAGCTGGCACTTCTGAGCTGGAAACTGGGCATGTCATTTCTGCTAAATGCTAAGCCCTCATTACTCAGGGTCTGGATTCCTAATTCACTTTTGACCTTGATTCTGAGCAATGTATACAGTATCATTTTTCAACCACAATTCTAGCACAAGCTTTTTATGAAGTGCTTCCCATTTTTGTTTCCTCCTTGAAGAACATGGTTGAACATTCAGAGATCAAAGATTTCTATGTATGCATGGTGGAATAATGAACATCTACATAAAGAGAAGTATATTCATATATTTCAATCTATACTCTGTCATGTGCACCTGTTTGTACTCTCTCTCTATGGGGGGATATATGGGTGGATATCTAAATTAAAAAGTAAGGGTTCTCATGTGTTATTAAATCCATATGGAGTAGGGAAAATCTTAATACATTACTCAGTAGTGGTGTTTTTTCTAATTTTGTGTTTGGTTATTATTTTTTCTCCAGCTTCATACTTCAGTTAATAATAACTGAACACTTCCTGTTATATTGACTTAAATAGATTGACACTTCCCCTATAAAGTTTTCTATCATTCCAATAATTATATTGAAATATAATATAAATATATTGAAGTATTGCACACACAAATCCACGAATTTCCTGCTAATTTCACTGGGAAGTAAAGAATCTTAAACTTTCACATACTGTGTTTTATAAGTGGGCAGTGGCAAACAATTTTGGTTAAAATTTTTTACTTTTTAGGCTTTTTAAAGTTATGGTGTTTTTTTTTTTATCTGTGTATATTATATTGTATTAAATGAATGTAGACTTCCCATTTGTATTCATTTTAAGCCTGCCACAGCAGAGAACAGAGTTCAGACACGCATACTTGTTTTTTAGTATAGTTTTATGCACAACCTTCAAGGACCTTACATGTCAGTTTTCTTTGGATTTTCAGTCCTAGAAATGAACTGCTGATCCTTTGTGATCAGTGAATATTTTAAAATGTTTTTCAGAATTTTTGCAGAGATTCAATTCAAGTTCTCTGTCCTGTTGTGTGCTGGATACCCACACTTTCCACTGATGAAAGCATGATCCCTGGCTGTCCTAATACACTTGGAGTTTACAGACACCTGTTCTTTCTTCTTCTTTTTTTTTTTTTTTTTTTTTTTTTTTTTTTTTTTTTTTTTTAATATTTTTATTTTTATTTCTATTTTTATTTTTATTTTTTATGGATACAGGTTTTTTTTCCAAGACTTCAAAAATGTTACTGGGTTTTGGTATTAGGACTACCCAAAGTGATCAATATAAATGACTTATTACTAGTGTTCTATTCTTTGTCATACCCATGAAATTTGCAAATGGTCACTGGCATTTCTCTTTGGATATGAAAAACTCACCTTCTTCAAATCCTTTCATCACCTTTGAAAAAAACCTGCCATATCTGCTCGATACCATCCTCATCATGTCTCCCCTTTCTTCTTAAAAATCACTTTTGCTAAGAAAATTCAGAATCTGTTATGCATATAGTTAATTTAATAATCTGTTATTTGCTTTTTTGTTGGAAACCACATATAGTGGCATCTAAGAAAGAGAATTTTTCTTCTAATCTCCAGACATGCTTCCAAAATAAAAATGTAGAAGCCCAAATGTCCAGAAAATAAATAGATGACTCAGATTAAATTAAAGGAGAGCTAGGAAGCACATTTTCCTATATTGCTGTTTTCTTCCATTATTTACCTCCTTAACATAAAATTAAATGAAACATTATTTCTCTCTCTCTCTCTTTTTTTTTTTTTTTTTTTTTTTTTTTTTTTTTTTTTTTTAAAATTCCAATTATCTTGGTAAAATCACTTTGGTCACTCTTTTTCATTGCAATATATGCTGCTGTTTTAGAAAAAAAAAATCTATTTCCAGACATTTTATAGATCATAAAGTTTCTAAGGATTCTTTTGTTGAAGTCTACAGTGAATTCCTATGTCTTAATGTGCTAAGTTAAAGTAATTTTGGACCTTTTTTGCCAAAAGGAAGTGTTTTCTAGCGTTATTTTCCTGGTAACTAAAAGAAGATGCAACCTATTTTCCTTCTCTCTGTTGTATCTGATTTTTCTGTCAGAATTTCATTCCATTAATGTACTTTCATTTAATGAAATTTTGAATGATGCAGCATACTTTTTTTTTTTTTTTTTTTTTTGGTTGGCAAAAAGAGACTCAGTCTGTGTAACCATACTGTGTCTGGCCATTAATATTTTGACTCTTATTTTTATTTATCATTCTGAGTGAGAATTAAGCCTTTTTGATTATTCACTTTCTTATATCCTTTAAATTTTTCAGGATAGTATTTTGCGATTAAATGTTATCTCACAATTTTTAAGAAAGTGGCACACGTTGTCATCTTTCCACCTCATTTTTGTATTTATCTCACTGCCTACACTACAGTTTTACCCACTGCTGTAGCATTTGAGAATCTAATCATTACTCACAGGTTCTGTGTGAATATATGAATTTTTCAGCATTTTTCAGTGTGTCTTCTCATGTTACATTTGGAAACTTCCATTCAGTTTTCTTAGTTCTGGAATTCAGTCATGGCACACAAATGGTGAATAGCACAGAGTTTTGCATGGGCATCATGGAGAATGAGATCTACATGAGTAGGTTGATAGATTAGTTAGACCATCTGCTTTGCTAGGAGGTTTTCATGTCCTCTCTTGGTTCTTACTCAGGATCATCAGCAAGAAACTGGTGAGCCTGATGGTAGCCATTTCAGAACCTGACAGGAAAAAAATATGCTTTGGTTACTGTCAGATATTTACCTTGGTGTAGGATCCATGGAATTTTACTGAGCTTCTACTTTCCTGGAGGTTCAGTTTTCCAAGGCAGGTTATTGTCTTTTGAGGCCTTGTACCTGTGCATGTCTACAAAACTGTTGCTTTTGCTTGTAAACAGAGTTGATCTTGATAGAGGAAGAGTCTGAAATTCAGGACTCACTTCTGAGGATTGGAACATCCAATCTAGCCATGAAAATTCTTTATTTTTGAGCAAGTATTTGCTTTCACCCTTTCGAGATTCTTATCTCACATTGAAGAAACAGCTTTATACAACCTAGAATATGTGAGATGAGTAAAATCCTTTTCATTGGAACAATTGTGCCTTGACCCTGTTCTCATTATCCCTGAACAGGACAAATTATACTGAAAAAGGCTGAAATCTTCTCTTTGCCATCATCTACTGACCATTCCAGTCAATTCCTCCCCAGAGATGTGTTTTCCAATGTCTTACTTCAGGGATCATCTCATTTTTATTTAATCCCACTGTAACCTCTCAATTCTGACATTCTCCAGCATTAGATACAATTTAATTTATTTTTTATTGTGTGATAAATTGTCCCAGTGCTTCCATGTTATATAATTTTCTGCACTATGTTCCTCCACGCTTCTGTCTCCATTTTAGACATGGTCAAACATCTGCTATCTTTACACTATTTTTATGTTGTTAGTATGGTGAAAGCATTATTTAAAAAAGCATATCTTAAAAGCCAGGTTTTTCCTAGGGGCAGTGAAAAAAGTAAGATCAGTATGAATAGATACAACTGACAGTGAGCTCTGTAGTAGAGAGTATAAGTGAGTAAATAGCTGCAAAAATAAGGAGAGTTGCTTCAGTTGCATGATCTTGGCAGCAGAAAAATAAATTCAAACTTCATTGGTTTCTGATGTTCTGTGACACAAACAACATTATGGTCAGATCATGCTTTAAAATGGCAATTGAAATACATTTTGTAGTCATCAGGTTAATAGTAGGGACTAGATGTGATACTTCCCTTCCTAAATTTGCTAATGTAAATAAATGTAAGGATACAAGGGAAAAAATTGGGCTTGAATATGGCTGATCTTGTATGCCATTGCATTTTCCAAGTTCTGGAGGGTGAATGGCCTCAAGTTTCTTTGGTGATGGACTTCAGTTTTAGTTAGTCTTACTTGCTTTGCCATTCCTGCTGTTTTGCAACAGGGCCTAAAAGTGCTTTAAGTGCTTGCGACTGGGGTAATGAATGAAAATATCTTCCCAGCACTGCTAGTATTGCATTAGACTGAATAGTCACCTTACTTGTAAAAGCACAATTAGAGAGGGGCAGCTGTAAGTAAGGATTTGTGTCCAGTGCTTATTTACTGAAAATTGTAAATGCATTATTTATTGAGAGCTCTCCAGACAGTGCTTGTCAGAATAAAAATGTCAACTCTAAGCAAAATGTTACAATACATAATAAAAATGCTAGGTACACACTTTGGAGATACCACTAATTAGATCTGCTTTTCTTAAAGAAATGACAGTAAAAATGCTCGGCAGCATATACATTTTAAGTGCTGATATATTCCTTATTTTTCTATACAGTATTTGGTTTAGATACTTTATAATTATTTAAAAATAATTTTGACAACTTTATTTGGTTGCCACAGGAGAGACAGAGGCACTTGCTGCCTGGCTGCATGAGGCAGCTGCATGCTCAGGCTTTCTTGTTCATCCAGTGGAAGAGAGTAGCTACTCTCACCTCTGTGTTTCAGTCTGAAACTGCAAGATACCACTTTGTGAGGTAAACCTACCTCCAGTGGAAGCAACAAACAATTATTAAGATTAGTTTTCAGCCGTGCTAATTAACCCCAAGCAAATATTAACAGGGAGCCTAAATCCATTCAATGGCAGCGTTGCTTTTGTGTATTATTAAATATGAGTAGGAATTAGAGAGGAAAAAAAGGTAGCAAATCTTTTCCTATTGAAAATATTATTTTGCTTAAGTTGGTTTTTTGGTTTTTGGGTTTTTTTTACAATTTTATTTTCCTTAAAATTTGCAGTGAGAAGAACTGGAGCTTAAAAATTTGGAAAGAAAACATTTTCTAGAGTTTTACAGTGTAAGGGAGGAAATTGGCTTTTGAATTTACCCTTTTTTACAAAGAACTGCTCAGTTCAGCATCATAAAATTTAGCATGTCATCATGAAAAACAGCTTTCTTGTTTTGAGTGTATCAACCAGCCTAAGAAAAAGCCTTACTCTAATTATTTTGAGTCAGTCTGGCAGTCCGTCTGTGCTCCCTTGCACTCGGTTTGCTCTTGATTCCACAGAATCAGGGAATCATGGAGTGGCTGAAGTGGGAAGGCACGGCTTCTCTGCAAAGGGCAGGGTCGCCTACAATAGGTTGCTCCGAGCCATGTCCTGTCAATTTTTGAGTATCTCCAAGGCTATAGACTCCACAGCTTGTTCAGTGTTTGGTCATCCTTACGATAAGCAAGGATTTTCTTTTGGTTTGAGGGAATTTCCTGTTTTCCCTTTTGTTCTCTTTGCCTCTGGGCCTGTAGCTGGGCACCACTGAGAAGAGCCTGGATCTGTCTTTACTCCTGCCATCAGATATTTATATATCATCCCCTGGAAGCTGCTCTTTTTCAGCCTAAAGCCTCATGGTGTTCCCAGCCCCTCTACATGTGAGAGATGCTCCAGTCACTTGGTTGCCCTGTGGCCCATTCCTGTACTCTCTCCAGTCCCATATCTTTCTTCTACTGGGGAGCCCAGAACTGGGCACTGAACCCTAAGTGTGGTCCAAAACACAATTTATTTTAAGGCCACTAGTTCTGCTCTGTAGGACTGAGCTGGTACCTTTAAAGCCAAGAGGAACTTTATTATGATAAAGTCTGATACTTCCTGAACTTCTGCTCAAGCCCTGGCTGAGCCCTGTTCATTGGCATAGTTTGAATTTTAGCCCTGCGCTTGTGCTCTCACTTCCCTGTGTGTAGCTGATGAGCACAAAGTGAAAACCAAGAATAAAAACACAATTCAGTGTTCTGAAATACATATTTCTGTGCTTCACAAGTGTATTTGGACTGTGAGGAATCCTTCTAATTCCTATTTGCAGCCAGGCTTCTTCCTTATTTGCTCACTGGCACGCTGATCTCCAAAATGAAGCAGTTGTTAATGTGTCAAAATCCACCCTCTTCTGTCCTGCTTTAGTAACATAAAGAAGTGGTGGTGTTTTTTTAAACTTCAGATTGTGATATTCCTGAAAAAAAAAGTGCAACAGTCCTTGTTAAATATAGTCTTGAGGGCAAGTACTGTGTAAACATCTGCAGAGAGCTCCTGTTAGCATTGCTCTGTCCTTACTAGCAGCGCTCACTCTGATGCAGTCTTGGGTCTGTCTTTAGCATGGGCTGCCAATCAGTAAAGCTGTGCCAAAATGTCTTGTTCTACAGCCTAGCATTTTGGAATGTATCTAATAGCTGTTTTCTTTTATTAATCATAATATATTTTTAGTTTTACTTACATAGGTGCCCAGAGTTCCTGGGCACAGTGCCCTATGTATGAATGGCTGTTTATTTTCATCTTGCTTTTGTTAACTGCTTTACTTAATGCTTTACATAACCATTTGCCATATTTTGACATGAAGCTCTAATGCACTGCTGCCTGCTCACATTTCTTAAAGAACTTGATGTGACATCACCCTCTACGGTAAATCATGATCTTCACTGAACCTAAAAAACCCCATCTTGAATACTCTTCTGTCTTTTATTTGTTTGAAAATGTTGAAGCAAGCAGGCTCTTTTCACCCTTCTGGAAGAAGCCTGAACACTACAGCTTAGAGAGCCTGCAGTAACACCAAAAGCATTAAGGGCTCTGTAGTGAATTTCTTAGTCTAACACCACCTTAAGAAAGAATTCTGTTTGCATTTGTAGCTATGCTGTGTGTGTTACAGGATATGCATGAGGACAGGATTCGGCTCTTTCTACTCTATCTTAAAATTTACCTGCATATTCAATATTTAAAACAGCTCTGCTTCTCAGTGTTAAGTCTTAACAGTCCTTATCGTATCTTAAATATGTAACAAGCAGATTACTTTTAAATATTTACAGTGAAACAAAAACTAACATATCGGGCAGAGGTTTGTTAAAATGTCAGAAGAACTTGCCGTAGTGAAAAATAAATATTGAACCAAGTTTATTCCTGAGGTGACTCTATTAATTTCAATAGAATTATTGCAGGAGTAGTTCTGGAAAAAATCTGTCAAGATTTTGTATCATAATTTAAATATTTTTTCACAGAACTTTGAATAGCCCAGAAATAATTTTATAGGTCTGGCATGCACATGCATCACTAAGTAAAAGAAGCTTCTTTTGCCTCAGCCTCTGTTCCCTCTCTGGACTGTTTGTGTTTTCAGCTGTTTAAATGGTGTTGTTGCAGCTTTGTTAATAGGTTTTTTTACATCTGCCGTTATATTTGTAATTAAAAATTTAGTTGGAGCACTGGTTCCACTTGGTTTCAGTGTATCTGATGTTCCTGTGATATAACTAGACAGAGAATCATGTCTGTTGCCCTTTTGTGTCTGTGTATCAGGTAACACAACAGACAGTGGCCAGATGTATGACCTCAAAAATCAAACCAATTTGTTAATGAACTAACAAGGCAATGTAATAAGCGTCTCTATTCAGTCATTTTCCCCAGCTTTCGGTTGCTCCTTAGAGCAAGGGTAGCCAGTGCTGTATCAACAAATTATTTGATGACAATAATTTGGCTGATGAGAATACAAGGAAAAAAGCCACAATCTAATTAGAAAATACTGTATATTAGGTGGCAACACGTGGCTAATGTTTTATATCTAATTGTAAAACTGCAATTTGCAACTTTCACTAGTTAAGATTTTTTACACCCCCCTTCCTCCTTTCCGCACAGAAAATCATTAAAAAAGGCCAAAAAGAGACTACAGGTTTGAAACACAGTGTCCCTGAAGTGATGGGAAAATGGCCAAGGTGTCACAGCTAATTTCTGACCCTGCTTTATGAGTTCTGCTGCTCCTTATTCCCCTTGTCAGTCTGTGAATCCCTGAGGCTGTACACACTGGCCTAACATCACTCAACTCCAGTTTTATATCCTCTTTTAATAATGTTGAGTCTATTCTGTCCAACTTTGATTCAGACAACCTGCTTGTCTTGAAAAAGTGATATATTTAATCAGTGGCTCTGTCTCCAGCATAGCTCCCACTGCGTGAGACTAGAGCCAAAGAGTAGTGCAGTGGCCTGTCACTTCTGTTTGAATAGGTAATGTGGAGCCGCTCAGCCGAAGAGACAGGAGCTGGAACTGCTTGTTAGGACACATGATCAAAAGCCACTCTCTGCTTTCTGCCAATCAAGCCTCATGTCGCCTTGTGGGGCAGACATTAAATAGATTTTTCTGCCGTACACTGTGGGCACTTTGCCAGTCTGACATGTGAACTGTTACAAAAGATACCAGAGTTTTCACTTCTTGCTGACTGCTTTTAAATATTACCAAGCCCTTACTGTCCAAAGTAGAATATTTTAAATAATGGATTATGATAAATTTCCACTACAATTAGGCAGTCTCCTTCCTGCTCCCAACTCTTCAAAGAGATTTTGAAAAGCAAAGCTCTAACTTGGTTTCTGAAAACAAGCAAACAAAAAACTGTTGAACAACCCTATGGCACATAGATTTGAACATGATTATTGTCTGAGAATTATGGTGAGTTGTTGCTCTCACTTGTGCAATTTTGAATATTGTTTCTATTTTTGGTCTTTTTACATTATTTATTTAGATTTTCCTAGTTGAGATCATAGCACTATTTTATTACTATGTTTATGAGAAGGGATAATAAAATTGGGGTTTTTTTTGTAAATGAGGTTGAATTTATTTATTGTGTTTATTGGCTGCCAGTGCAAATATAAATGTCTTAAAATGGCTCTGTAGTTGGTTTTAGTTGTACTTTCCTTTGGTTTTTCCTCTTTGTCTATTACCCTTCATACCCACCTCATCTCTTGTGCCCATGGCAACAACACTCAGTGGTTGAGGCTAACAAAGATGACATTTAAGCTTTGCCTAAGTAATGAATATTCTTTTGTAACTTCCAGGGCCACTGAATTTATGTCATTTTTTAGAAATCCCCAGTACCTAGAGAACTGCTTCTGTTTATGTACTTGGGGTTATGATACCCAGATATTTAGTCCCTTGTGCTTGCCCTTCCTGATATATCTTTTTCTTTTCCTTTTTTTTTTTTTTTATTTTTTGAGTAAAACTTTTTTTTTTATCCAAAACATATCATGGCAATCTAGTGGAATTCATTTAAACAGTGAGCTACACATAAACAGCTGCTCTTTCAAAAAGCCATTCTTTACAATACCCTTATTACCTTTTAGTGTCTCAAATTCTGATTAGTCAACAGTGCTGATTACTGTATGGCATTCCACTGCCCATCTTCCTTCTGCTCAGCTGCTCATGTCTTAGCTGTTCTGTGATTACAACACAACTTGTGCATTGTTTCTCAGAGTTGTTCTTCATATTGTGTATCTTTTGAAAAACCTCTAAGCCCTGTTGAGGAGATGGGAAAAAAAACCACTTAATTTGAGTCACCATTAATTCCCTGAAACTCTGTGAATCGTTTTTGTACCACTGTAATCCTCACACTCTGCAACTTTGTAGTGGGATGAATAAGTACTTTGGATTTATGAGGGTAATTAATAAATAATGTCCAGTTAAAAGAACTTTGGAAAAATGACAGTTATTTATTGTAGTATTTGTAATAGAGCAGGAGAGACCAAGGACTGTGGGGTTTTTTTAAAAAATCCACCAAACCCCAAAAACACACAGTGCTTTCTCCTGGTTATGCTTTCACAAAACACAATGGGTTCAGAAGTTGCTCAGAACAGAGCTTTGTCAGGAGAAAGCAGTTTGGAAAATATTCCCCCAGTAATACACGCTGGGTTTCAGAAAGGTGTATGGTGGCACAAGGAATGCACAAAGCGAAAATGGGAAGGGAAGGAATTGTATCCCTGGTGCTTTGGATCTCCAATTTCTGCTCAAAGCAGCAAATGCAGGGGTTTGTTAAGGACATAAAACTTTGCCAGCTGGTTTATAGGTAAATAGCGTGGTGGTAAGGAGAACACCCTTTCTGCGGCTCCGTAAACCCCCGCAGCTCCCTTTGGTGCAGCCCCTTAGAATCGAGTCCTGGTGAGTCTGAAACGCTGACACACTCAAAATGCAACCCCATTAAAGGCCTTAAATCTGTCATTGTGCTCTGGAGCCTGTTCTGAAAATAGCAAAGCTCTTTTTGTAAATTAAAATCGGTGTGAATGGGAACAGATGTTGACATGCTTTACTTTATCTGCAGGGATCCCCGTCAGGGGGGAGAGGGTCACTGAGGTTAGATGGCAGGAATTACTGCAAATGTGCAAAGGACAGGGAGGGCCTGCTACAGACATTGTCTCTGGTTTTACTAGTGCAGGAATAGCATCCAGTATGTACTTCTGAGTGCTGAGAAGTCTGTGTGTAAAGAAAGATGGTTGTATAACAGCTTTAGTTCCTTAGAGAATGCTGTCCCCTTGTATGTCTGTTTACAATATAAAGGGGAGGGATGCTCGGCCTGTTTTACAGAGTTGGTCAGGTCTGGATTCCAAGGGGTTCTGGGTGACCCCAATTCCCATTTACTTCCATGGCACCTGAGCTCACTCAGGACCTCGTGGAAGGTGTTTGACATACCCAAGGCTCAAACTACAAAAAATTTGCATTCAGTCTGACATTGGGTAGCTTTTTTTGGAATTGCAGCATTATTTTTTAAGGTATTGGGTGAACTCTCATGTTGCATTAGAGTCATCATCAACTTTTAATAGTTTTTGAAATAAAAATGTAGCTCTGTTCTGAAATGTGCAATTTATTTAATAGCTTTGCTAGTCAATCTCAATAAATTCTTGTTGAAGATTTTTCCTGATTTAAAAAAGATAGCAAAAGAGGAATTTATTTATAAGAACTGTAGTAGTTTCCCTCAATTCCTTTTATATTTTAGGTTACCTTATAATTTTCTAAATCTTCATGAACAATAATGATCAATTTTGTCAGTACTATTCACACCTTTTATTAATTTAGCATAGATGAATAAATGTGAATGTTGTGAAGAGTTGATTTGGAATAGATTTTAA
This sequence comes from Acrocephalus scirpaceus scirpaceus, assembly GCA_910950805.1. Taxonomy (NCBI): domain Eukaryota; kingdom Metazoa; phylum Chordata; class Aves; order Passeriformes; family Sylviidae; genus Acrocephalus; species Acrocephalus scirpaceus. The sequence goes on from OU383780.1 coordinate 50,260,150, forward strand.
ATCTGACAGTTAGATTACAGGGTACCTAAGAAAAAAATGGCTCTTTCACTAGGTACCTAGTAATTTAATTCTTGTTTGAAATTATTATAATTTATTACAGTGTGTGGGTCCTAATGAATGTCTGCTATTAAATGAAAAGGAGAAATTGAAATTATGAAATTCTTTTAACTTGTATCTTAAAAATTGTCTTAAACAATTCAGTAGATATTAATAAGCAATGCTCTTTTCTTTCCTTTTTATATGAATGTAAACAAAAATATTTTCCTCACTACAGTGCTGTTGGAGATTCTTACTTAGAATCAAGACTCTCTTAAAATAGAGGAGAATAATTTTATGTGATGAAAAATATCCAAAATTTTCCATCTTGATTAGACATTTAGACCTTCTTGTATGAGTGCTTTTCCTTCTTCAAGGAGAGCTCATAATCACTACTAGAACATTTGCTGTTGTTAGAAATACAGATGTATATGTGTGAGAAATTAAAATTTCTCAGCATTTTTCCTACTCAAGGAGTCAGTCATCAGGATATTAGAATATAATACACATTATACTTTTACTGTCATCATGTAAAATTATTTTTCCACATTGCTTATCGGTTTTCATTTGAGAAGCGGTTAGGAGAAATTGGTAAAATGGGTAGGTATTTCCATATAATTGGAAAATGGGTAGGCAGTGCCAAATAAATAAAGCAAACAGGTTATAGTGACATTTGAAATAGATGATGGAACACAAATTGTGAATTATCTTTGTTAAGAGGGTGAAAATGCATTAGAAATTTCTTAGATACAAACTATATCAGTCCATACTACTATGGGTCACTTAAAATTAGGCCATAATGGAGTTAAAAATATGCTTGAAGAATAGAAGGTTTCTATTTGTGGCCTTTGGCATTCACTAATTTCAAACTGGCTCAAATTTCTCATCTGTACTGGGGCCTCTTTTGTAGCTCTTTTAATCTCTTACTGTAAAGGATTGCCATTATTATTAAAGTATGAACATGCATCCTTCTACAAGTCAGAAAAGTATAATGTTAACCCGAACTAGCTTTGCCTGCCGTTTCTTGATTCTTTTCTTTAAAAGGAAAGCTATACAACTCCTGAGTGAAGTCAACTTAGTATGAGTAATAAAATATTACCTCTGGTTACCTGTTGCTGTCTTGCAGCTGACAGATGGAGCACCAGTTGGATACTCCATTTTAAGGTACCAAGGTAGCATTGCATGCTTGCATCCTTTGAGATGCATGTGTCTTTTCCTCTGGGAAGAGAGTGTGGGATATTATTCCACTGCATGTTTCCTGATGTGCTGCCAGAAAGGAAAGGAAAAAAAAGAACAAAAAAGAAGAAAAGGAGATGGAAAGATAACAGTAATAAAAGGAAAATAAAAAAGAAAAATGAAAAGGTGAAAAAACTGTTTTGAGGTATGGTTGTGATTTTTCACTTCAATAATTTTTACATTTTCATCAAGGAGATATTTTAAGTTCAAGTGAACGGAGATGAAGCCAGTATTTTAGAATGTGACCTGGATTTGTGACTGTAATTTTTTCCCTTATATTCCCTAAGCTAACTAAAAGGCACCCAAAATCACGATATTTGAAAATGACATTAGGCACAGAAAAAGATGGGTTATGTTAACCCTTTGTCCTCTCTCTCTCTCTCTCTCTGTACACAATTGTGGTGTAGTTTGGTTTTGTATGAACTTTTCTACTTAGCTGATAGGATTTGTTTGAAGCTACTAGTAGAAAAATGAAGACTGAACAGAATTTGCTCTTTTCAAACTTCTAAAAATACTCTGGCCTTCCTCATGAGTTAGGAATTTTTATATGTTTACTGCTCTTCACTATTACCAATTCCAAAAACTGCCCTGTTAGAGAAAAAAATAGGAGTATGCTAAGATGAGAGCTGAAAAACCCTTAAGAGCTAACATTTCAAAATATAAACATGAATTAATGCTAGTGTCAAATTTTCTCCCATTTTCTGAATTTCTTTGGCACATTATAGCTATGTATGCTATTTATTAAAACTTGTTTTCAGTAAAATATGTAAGTACTGTGAAATTAAATTATTTTATTAAACTTGCAGTTTTGGTATTATTTGAACCTTGAATGTGGAAATCTGAATGAGATGAGATTAAAAGGTTTAAATAGCTTTAAAAATATATCTACATTAGTGCAATCTGTCCTTTTTAATACTAATCTGCTTTTTTAGTTGAGATTATATTATAAAAAAACCCACCCAGAGTGCATTAAAATTGGCCAAAATATTTACACTGTGAAGCTTGTTTCTTCATTTCTTGATCAGCCAGAGTTCTCAAGGAAAAGTTCAGTTCAGATATTAGCTGTACTTCTTAGAAATGACCTTGTGGGGTAGAAAAGCATGGCACAGTGGCACTTTCCAGCTGTACACATGGTATCCGTCGGGGTACAATCATGCTCAGTCCCAGCACCGCAGGCTTGGACATATGTTGAGTTTTATTTCTTTCTTCTGACATTAATCCTATTCACCAGCTGTTCTGCCAGCTGCCATTCTTCAGCTTGGAGATTACATTTTGGGGGATACCAACAATTGCCTAGTTGACCAGTGTTCTCCCCACTTACATTAAAAATGATTGGAGTTTTGGGTTAGCATTGCTCAGTCTTTTTTACTGCCTATGTCCTTAATTGTCTTTGAATTCTAGACTTGATTTATGATCACTTTGAATACACTGCAGAAAAAAACCTCAAAAGAGCTCTGATTTCTACCATACTGGTAAATCTGCGCTCACAGAAGGGAAAAAAAAAAAAAAGGTTTGCAGTTAACATTCTGAAAGCTGTAATTAATGTTACATGCACTATTATGTAAACAACATTAATTAGTGACAAATTCTTCTGATAAAAATAATTTTTAATCAAAAGAATATCTTAATTTTTCATTTTTACATGAATCTATTTTAAGAAGTTGCAGTTTTGTAAGAAACTGTTTCACTAATCTAGTTTGAACAGGCTATTAAATCTCTGCTCCACTCATAACATATACTAATAAGTCGTATAGATTTCTTAGTTCATATTCCAGATGATCTGTCCATAAGCAGGATGTTAAACATCTGTAGTTTAAGCCTTCTGGGACTAACAAATGCATTAATGCTGGAAAGAAATGTGGCCTGAACAATGAGGTTACAGACCATGTGGTAAAGAAACAACCCCGATATCATCTACTCAGCACATACGGTGCACTGCACCCAAGTTCTAGTACAGCAGTGAAAGAACAATGTCAGTTTTAAATTTTATCCATTTACAGCGTGTATTTATCCCATTCATATCAGTAAAGAAGAGAATCTTGTATTCAACATAATTATTTCATGTGGCAATTAAAGATCTTTGTTGCACATTCTTCACAATTGAGCAAAATTGGCTATTAGCTGTATAAGGTTAAACTAGACTATAATGGTAAATATTTATTACAGGAATATTCAATTAATAACACATATTCTGCATTTCTTTGCACAGCCAGTGATTACATTCAGGTCATACACAGCAGACATTCGAATTCTCCAACTCACATCCCACTTTAAGGAAACAGGAGCTCCATCAATGAAACCCACCCACCTCATTCTTTTTTTCCCCTGTTCCCTTTTGCGTATTTCACACAATGTTCATTTAATAGTTAAATTAAATGTTAGAGAATCAAGCTGTCGAGTGTTAACATAATGAAATATTTTTTAAATAGGAGTTACTCTTGACTTCCATCATAGTTAAGAAAAGTTCTTGGGAGGAATGGGGGTGGGGGAGAATCCTAAGAAATATTCCCCAATGAGATAATGTTCCAGACTCACAAGTAGTGAACCCCCTTTACTAAATATGGCCATTCTATTTATAGAAATATTCATATTTTCATTGGTGGCCAAAGCACTGCTTATAGGAAAACCTACAGGTGACTAATAGGAGTTGCTCACTAAGTGGAATAATGAATAGTATTAGGTGTCAATTAAATCAAGCTTCCCCGAGGTGCAGGTGCTCCACAATGTACTGACACATTTCAAGTAGCAGCGCCACTTCACCCATGCATATGAACAAGCACATTTGCATATTAAAAAGCTGAAAATTATTTAACTGAAGCAAAAGTCTTTTAGAGATGATGGAGGTTATTAAAACTGTTGACAAGAAAGAAGGTAATTGCCTGAAAATGAGAGATGACATTCTGCTATACACAGGGAACGTTGTTTTTGTTGTATTGTGCAGCAGTGCCTGGGTGTATAACCTATTACATTGAGATTGCTCCTATGCAATTAGACCCTTTTTGTCCTCACTTCAATAAGGCTATGATTATGAAGGATTGAAGAACACTTGGCATATTGAATGTCTGTTGTTTTTATAACTTCGTCAGAAATGACAAAACACGTTTTGTGTCCTGTTTTTTTCTTTGTAGGCTTATTGATTCTGTGATTATAATATTCATAAAAGACAATGCATTCATGGTTGAATACTGTCATTTATACAGGTTTTATTTTTTTTTTTATTTTTGAGCATAATACTTGTTTGAATGCCAAGGTGTTCGTCAGAAAGATGGGCATATAGAAAGTAAAAGATGAATAGGTGAGAAATTTAGCACTCTAATAATGTCAAATATTTCTATTAAAAGTCAGATAAAAAGCCCATATATTCCAGAAGTGTCTGCTCAGAAATACTCACCAACTTGCTGTTATTTTACTTTTTATCTCTCAGCAGTAATTGTTTTCCTATGTGTTTTCTTTGTCCTGTCTCTCCTAGTGATAGCCTAAAGAAACTGGTTGAATTGCACCTTGCAAGGGGCAGAAAAAAATGTTTCTGTGTAAACCATGAGTGAGAAACTTCATTTAGCTCACACACTATTCTACAAGGAGGAAAACAATGAAGCTTCGGTTTACGAAGCTCTCTTAAGATGAAGGTGCCTGGCAGGCAATACCATTTAATGCTTTCCACTAAATGGTCATTTGTGGTGGGATTTGCAAAACTGCCTAAGAGATTTGGATGCCCAGTTCCCATTAAAGTTAATGAGAATTGGCGGCATCCAAATTCCCTTTGCAGCTTTGAAAATGTCAACGAGCCTTTCAGTGTTTGTTATCATGCTGTATGTTGAGAGAACACTTCCTACAAGCTCTGTTTTTGTTAGGTTTTCTATTATGTTCCAAGAGTTGGCTCAGAATCTGGTGAGAAGCGCAGCTCCTGCAATGGCTTGCTTTGAGTTTGGGCGAAGATGTTAACCTTTCTGCTTCACGTACCGTCTGGAAATTACACACCCCAGCACTTCCTTGATTTTGCATTATGCTTTGGCATATTTTGAATTAATTTATTTATATGAAAAAGAAAAAGTATTAAGGCTTATTAATAAGAAGGCTTTATTTCAGTCAAAATGTCCTGGTCTGCTGAGGTGTGTGAGACATGTAGACCCTCATCTGTATAAAACAGTTTTAAATGCATGAAACCACAGAACATTGTAATGATATAAATTATTTATGATATAATTGATGTGCTCAAACACATAATGAGTCATGAGGATAGATGATCCAAACTCAAGTAAAAGTATGTAATCTATTAGTATTAAGTATCTTTTCAAGAATGTATGATTTCTTTCAAGTTGTGGCTTTTTTGTATGTGATTGCATTTTAATCTTTTGTCAACCACTGCATGCCATACACTTTCAGTTGACCCTTTCATGAAACCATTTATTTACTTATATCTCTGCGACTCTGAAATTAGCTGATTTCTTAAAATTGTATTGGTCACAAATTGAAAAGTAAAATTTACATTTTATGGGGTCAATCTTGCAGTTCTTGCTTAGATAATACAGATTTATGCCCCAAAAGTAAAAAATTGTTATATCAAAGATGCTAGTTGGACTTAATCTTATTGTGAGCTGCCCCTGGTGGACTAGATTTTCAAATGGTCTTAGTGTTCAACAGCTCTTATTTAGTCACAAAAAAAAATGTTTCATTCCTTAAAACTTTCAGTGGTGAAAATAGCATGAACACTTCAGGGAAATCCTTCACATTTCTGGAGTGCTTGAAAGAGAATTGAACTTTCTGGAAAACGGAACTTCTCGATTCTTAGTGTAAATGCATGAGAAAAATGGAAGCTCAGCAGCTGTCACATAGTTCTAGTATCCTCATATACAGTATGTGTGTGTGTATATTTCAACAGTTATATATTAAATATTTGATATATTGTTGCCTTAGCATCTAGTATTTTTTTCAAACAAAGGGAACACAAAATCAAAGAAAACACTGATCTTTTTGTTTCAAGGGAAAGCACCACTTATCAGCTGTAGAGAACACCAATGGCTTGATAAAATAAGCTGTAACTTCAAACACAGTAGCTCACATATTGTACAATAAGATATTGTGGGAGGTTTTCTTAGCCAGGAGAAATGAGAGATGACTGCTTTGGGCCAAGAAATATAATTTGATAGGTCTTATGTAGAAACCATTATGGAAGTATTTTAAAACTAAAAGTAATCTCACAGATTTTAGTGGAAAATGAATCAGTTTGCATGCTATAGAAAATTAATGTTTCTAAAATAAATCTTGTTTTAGCCAACAAATATTTGGCTCCAACCAAAAGGCAATCAGGGAATGTTCTTTATGCCATTAGTGAAGCAGAGCATATGTTTCTGCTTTATTGGTTGCTGACATTAAGCACGCTGATTTACTGGATTGAAACTGATAGTTGGGTGGCTAGGATTCATTTAATTTGTGTTAAGAATTAAGTTTAAATTTTCTGATGCACTTCTAAATTTTTGAAAGTTTTGTAGTTTTTGCTTATTTATTACAGAGGGAGTGAGGAATATTCTCAATACAGGGTCTTTCTTTTATGAAGCCAGGCAATCTTCTGTACTCTGAGCCATGGAAAAGACGAGAGTTGTAGCTGTTGTTTTGCAGGACTGTTAGTCAGTGGGCAAAAAGGGAAAGAAAAATGAAAGTCTGCTGAACCCCTGTGCTTATAACCACTCTGAAAGCAGAACCACGTACATTTTGAAGTGAGTAACCACACTTGGTGAGCTCTGGAGACTTTGCTGCTGATTATTGCATGGTTACATGCACTTACTGAAGACAGGACTCATAGGCCCAAGAGATCCCTGCTTGACTGGGGCTCTTAATGTATGGAGTGGCTACTGACACTTCTGAAAACTCCTTATTAGCTTTTGTTGTGTTCCAGGCTTCCAACATAGGAGGTACAGCATAAGTTTTGTGAGTTGTGGTAGAAGGACCTACAATAGGGCTGTCAGAGGTACGATGAGAAAGGGTTACGGTCTCCAATAGAAGCAGCTGATTCTCCCCAGGGAGGCTGTGAATTCTCAAAACATATTTGCAGCTGGTGACTCCTGTACTGCTTTGTCTGAAAGGTATTATATAACATCCCTTCTTCTGTTGGGAGTGATATTCAGCTCACAGGGCCTTGCCTGTATAGCTGTGTACACTCTGACCATGCTTTCCAATGACCCAGTCATCAGTTGTGGTTACTGACTTCAGATGCCCAGCTTGTAATGCAGTAGGGCTGATTTTTGAGGAATGGTCAGCACTTAAAACTTCAGCTTCCAATGCTACTGAGCCCACCAGCTTTGAAAATGAGATGCAATTTGATTCAAGAACCATTCCTAAATCTGCTGTCCATTTTTTGAATGCTGCAATTGTGTACATATCTGTTTCTAGCTGTAAGCATACAGATGTATAAATAAGTTACATAAGCATTCAGTGTACATCAAGTACTTGGGTTCTACATATTCCAATTCATTTGGGCAGTAAAACCTAGCTGTCATTAAACATTATTTTTCTTTTTTCAGATGACAGTTAATGAAACAGCAGACTAGTCATTCTTCCAAAGACCTAGACCTTGGTTATTGAGATACTCAGAAGCATCTGCTGATTTTACTGTGCCTCTATCATGCCAGCCTGAAGGTGCTGTTGATAAAGCCTTCTGAACAACCTTCGCTTTTAACAGGGATCAAATTCCCTTTATTAGCATGAAAAAAGGAGAATTTGAATTGGATTACAGCTTCTCCAATTCTTACTAAATGTTTCTGGAATTGTAGTGGGTCAATAAACTCTTCCAGTTTTTTTCTGACTTTTGGAGGTACTTACCTTGTCTGTTAACAGCTAACCTGATAAATAAAAATCAACATATATTTTAGCAAAAATTACACTTTTTTTTCTGCCTATATTTATGCAGGCAGAATCTTTTTCCCCTTTTAAATTGTTTTGTCTTTAATCTAAATTAGGAAAGGAATAGTTGAGGACTCTTTTACTATTTTTTCTTAGAGATAATGCTGGGACTTTCATTAGCAGAAAACTTACATCTCAGTGGAATACAGACACCCAAACTATTGTTTAGCTATCTAACTCCCAGTTACACAAATGGCAATGAGGCACTTAAATCACATTTAGATGTCTGAATAACTTCAGGGATTTGAGCTAATAAGTCTTCCTATATGACACATTTCTTATGTGAAAAAGAGAATGAGGGAGGGGAGTATGAAGGCAAAAGTACAATATCTGATGAACTGATTCCTAGGTGACTTGCTTGGCTATCTATTCACTGCATTTATGAGTACCTCAATGAAATGTTTAGGAAATTACCCTCTGATCTGCTTATCAAATTTTGGTATTTCAGAGATCCACTTGACACTTCTGATTTCTCAAAAAATAAGTTAAAAAGAGAGCAAGCTGTTTTGTGCTCTCAGATTCTTACTTGGTTTCTAAACATTTTTTTTTTTTTTTGCATCTTTTTCACTGTATGGCTTAAAAGAATGTAATTTTTTTATGATGTGTAGGCAAATTTGACCTCTGATGAATAAACTCCATCAAAGTTTGTTTGAATAACTGCTTGCAGAAGTGTTGAGATCCAGATTTCACTCAGGTTTTTTTTTTATCTGCAGATGGCACAAAAGCTAGGAAGGGACTTGGTGAGCGAGACCTTTTGGCTACTTTTGGGTGATGATAATAGCTGAAAGGAAATTCTGACCCCCAATTGGAATAATTAATTATAACATTTTCCATGAGTATTTGGGGCAGCTCTTTTCTGTCACACGTAATCATTTAATACTCATTATGAAATTATAGTAAGAATGAGCTTAACAACTTTGCATTGTTGTGTTTTCAGTTCAGTTACCTCTATTACACAATGTTATTTTTCAGTAAGTCATTTTTTTTTAAATTGTGCTTTGCCAAATTTTCCTGTTTATGAACTATTCAAAGATAATTGAAATTGCCTGTTTCTCACATGTATCCTATTCATGCCATCTGCTACCTGAAATTTAGTTTGGATACTTGCCATGCTGTTGTAAAGTGTTTTCAGTTTTATTTATTTCTAGTTGACCATATGTTGTACTTATATTTGTGTGTGTTTATATCACATATATATTTATAAACTGAAAACATTCATTTATCTTGACTTAGCCTATTTACACCTCATGATGTCTCAAGTCCAAAATTAATTTCTTACAGAGCTAGTGAAATTTGGTCTTCATTCAAGACAAAAATTAAGAATTACTGAATATGGCATAATTCTGAAAAAATGTCAAATAAACTTCAAAAATATGTAAAAGTTAAGATAGTGTAATTGAAAAAGTATATTATTGTGCTTAAACCTGCTTATATTACCATTTTGCAAGATAATGAAATTCTTCAGTAGTTGTAAGAGATAAAAAGATCATTTTTCCATCTAAGAAATTGAGTCATGAAAGAATTGAAGGGTTGATTTTTGTTCACTCATCAGTGTTTTTGTAAACAGCATGTTTTGCAGGAGTGTGGTGATCAACTCCTTTGTTCCCATATTCCAACTTCAGTCTAATGGGGTGAACCAGCCAGACCACTCTGTGTGACCATCCAGCAGAGCAGCTCCTGCAGGGCAGCTTTACAGTATAGAGGGATTTTCTGGAGATAGTTGGAGAATTGTTGTATTTTTCTTAACACTAGCTTGAACAGCAATGCCGTGTGAATATAGGTGTTTAGCACAGCTGAGAGTTGATTTGTTAAAATATTTAACTCCCTTTATGCACTGAGATGGTATAGTTTACTCCTGGCGGTATCACTCAGTAGTAATTCTTTCTCTTGGAAATAAATTTTGTAGCATCCTTTCGAATCATTTCAGAAATGCACATCTATATATATATATATCTGTATATATAAGATGCATTCTGCCTGTGCCAAAGGCTGATAAAAATGCCTAATTGCAGTGCAGCCTGCACAGTCCTTCACCAGCCCCATCACTGTGGCTGATCATGCTTGCTAGCTGTCTGCTCCTGTTCCTATAAAGTTCCTGGGGTAAAGGATTGGAAGTAGGGTCAGAGAAGTCTTGTAGCTTCACTTCTACATCTGAGCATGTATAAAGATCTGGCTGGTTAGAGGGAAGTGTTAGGCTCTGTCTGCAGCCTCACTGGCTGAGGCAAAGCTAATCTGAAGGTCTTGCTGGGCTGATGTGGCTGCTGTGCTGTCTCTAAGGGAATGGCATGTGTTTCATTCTGTGCTGGTGAACATTGCTGTCAGATTTCTCCAGAGACAGAATGCAGAAGAATTAGTGAAGCTGCAGAGGTAAAGCTTATTACTCCATTCTCCAAAGTATTTGTGGCTCTCATATGCATAATACTCTGCAAATAGGCTTTTGAAGCCCTATGTAAAACAGTATTTAATTCACTGAAAGCTGTTTAATTCTCCATGAAAGTCTTTAACATCATTTCTGAGAAGAGAATCTTACCTGCTTTGTACTCATTGGCCCAAGTCCTCACATTCACCAAATCCAGACTGTCCTCAAGGTGTTACCTGTGGAGCCTGTCTGAGCAGAAAACATCTTTCAAGAGATACAGGAGAAAAGAGTATGTGTTAGCATAAAGACTAGATGATTCTAGGCAAAGGAGAAAACAGAAGAAGCCAAAAAAGAGAATAAAGACAGTAAAGACGGGGGTTAGATTTCTCCTAATAAACTCCATAGTGCAATAAGCGAGTGTTTGCAGCTTGGATACAATGATTTAACCCCACAGCCTGTTTCACTATTAGAGACCATTTTGTTGTATGCAGAAAATCCAGCTTTCCTCTTTCATGAAGAACCCAGCTCTCTAAAACTTTTGTCTTAGATGTGGAGATTAGAATTATTTTAAATTTGTTCACTGGTATTTAGCTTGCAGTCACCTGCCAAGTGTGGCATTTTTAGGATGAGTGCTATTATTTTTCCAGTCTCAGGGTTTACAGTTGTCATCTGATTTGGAAAATGTGGACAGGATGAATGGGTTTGTTCCTTTTGTAGGGGATTACAATAATACATGGAAGCTTGTGAGTGCCTCTGACAGATGTGCTGGCGGCCTGCCACTGCGTGAAGGGTGCGGCTCTGACTGACAACTTGCAATTATGTGATGATGAATGGTTCTGATGTGAGTTCAAGAGAAAACCACTTTCTAGAAAGTGAAAGTTGTGCATACGGTTCCTATAAAGTCAGTCTTAAGAAAGGCCCAAACTTCTATTTTTTGTTGGGATAACCAACTTGGATCCCCTTTTCTGTCAAACTTTTTCTGGTTTTGATAAATAAGGGCCAACCCAAAGTTTATATGGGGAAAATTAGCTTTGGCCCATTTTGGCTGGAGAAATGCTTTATCTGCAATTTTAGTCAAACTGACATCATCACTGCAGAGACGTACAAATGCATACACACAGTGAAATACTTAAATATATACACATGACTGTGCAGTAGCCAACAAGTTCATCAAAGCAAATCCATTGAGCAAAAACCAATTTTCTGTTAGGGATATAATTCACCCATCAGTAGGACTGTGTAGCTCATGTTAGTGTTAATGGGAGTTTCAGCCACACACCGAAGACAGAATGTACCCACAGAGGACTTATAAATGATCCCTTTCTTTGCCAGATTTGATCCAGATTTTTTCCAATATGTTGCTGTTGAAGTCACAGCCTCTGAGCAGTAAGGCATAGAGGAGGTCAAATATAGGACCTTGCACTTGGCTCTTTGGGCCAAGTTGTTACAGAATCTAATTGATGTTGATTTGCTCAGTGTTATTTTCTGATACATGTACTACATCTAGGAGCTGATATGAATTACCTGATTTTGGGCAGATTTTTGCTGGTGATACTGTGAACTGAAATTAGAACACCAGCAAAACGAGAGGAATTGGGCTTTAAGATTAGGATGACCCCCATCTGGAATACTGTATAGTGTTCTAGTGTCCCCAACATAAGAAGGGCATGGACCTGTTGGACCAAGTCCAGAGGAGGGTCATGAAGTTGGTAAGAGAACTGGGGCACCTCTCATGTGAGATCAGACTGAGAAATTTGAGACTGTTCTGCCTGGAGAGGAGAGGGTTGGTGGAGACTTCATGGCAACCTTCCAGTATCTGAAGGAGTTACAGGGAAGCTGGAGAGTGACACTTTTTCAGGAACAGTAGTGATAGGACAAGGGGGAGTCGGTACAAACTGAAAGAGGGGAATTTAGATTAGATATTAGGAGAAAATCCTTTACTGTGAGGGTGGTTAATCACCATAAGGTGGCTGTGTGTGCCCCAGTCCTGGCAGTGTTCAAAGCCAGGTTGGATAAGGCCTTGACTAGCCTGGTCTAGTGGGAGATGTCCCTGCCTGGGGCAGGGGAGCTGGGACTAGATGATCTGTCTGTAAGGGTCATTCCAATCCCTTAACATTCTGTGATTCTGTGATTCCATGTGCTAAGCAAGGAATAGGAGGCTGCAAAAGCACTGTTTGAAAAATAAAGAATTGAGAAAAGATAGGAATGTATGTATCTGTCCAGGTAGAGAACATGGTGCAAAATTAGTGGTTTCAAAATATTTTTCATGGTTTTCTCTTTGGCCAAACTCTACTTACCCTTTTGTTGGACTACTGGTCCTTCTTGTTTCTGATATAAAGTTCTGGAAGCTTTTTCAAAGGAAAAAGAGCAGCCTTGAGTACAGGTGAAACATGCTTATGGTATTAAAATTTTTAATCTAGTCTTTGCAAAAGTTGCCATTGTTAAAAAGGAGCTGTTGATCAGCCTGATCTAACGTGCTGGTTCCTACATGCCTTTACAGCAAACAATTATCCTGGTTTTCCAATACATTTGTTGGCAATATTTGTTCTTATTCTCTGATCAGCTATTTAATAAAACATAAGGTTGCACTATTAGAGCCTGCGTCTCTGTCAGTATCCATATTTTGAAATTATTTCACTAGCGTAAAAAGAGAAAAAAAAGTAATGAAAACAAACGAGCAATTTTAATACTAATTTTGTAAATAACTTCAGAAAAGTAACACAATGTGGCAATTTAAATTTTTTAACATATGTTCTAGGGCTAATTTTCAGTAGTCTTAGATACTGAGGAGGTCCAGTTAAGAGTTTACAGTGGAAAAGAGATGTTATTGTCTTTGTATCAAAGTTCACATTTGCACCATAGTTTATAGGCTAATAAACTCATTAGGGAGTTACATTTTGCTGAAGAAGGAAACAGTTTATTTCCCATCAGCTGAAAGGCTTTTGGACAATTCCGGAAAATATCTGGATGTGGGATAATTCACAGAAAGGAATTGTTGTCCCTAAATACAAGATTTTGGCACAATTCTTACATGCCTAGAATTGAAAAAAAAAATTGAGTTTCTCAAGAAACTTGAGCAATATGACCATAGAATTAGAAAAAAAGAAAAAATTGGTGTGACTTTCAACATTCATGGACTGTAGCAGCAGCTCTGGGACCTGGGACCGAAGTATCCACTTTGCCTTGGGAAAACCTATGCCTGTGCATAAAACCTTCATGTCTTTGTGAAGGCCAAGGTTCAGTGTTCATTGACCTCTGGCTTAGGCTAAGCAGTTGCTCCCTTTGGATAGTAAGTTATATAAAATATATAGCTCTGAAAGGAAAAAAGAACAAAAAAGCCTAAGTTTTTCTCATGCAGCTTGGGCCACTGAATTCTGGAGTCCCTGAATTTACTAGAAGCAATTATGATGTTTCATAATGATTTTTTTCCTAGGGCTTCTCTAAGGAAGTACATCAGGTGCTGTACATTTAGCAGTAGTAAAACCAAACAACAGTCCCTGCCAGAGAGTGTTCTCAGTCAAATTTTATTATAAGAGAGAACAGGTGAAAATCTGATTGGTGTGGAAAAGTGGGCACCGCTGACATTGATGTTAGATATTGATATAAGAAGCAGCAGTCACAGTGTGCCACCTGCCCAGCCATACATAAGGTGGTGTAAATTATACCTTGCCCATAAATAAGTGTTTAAAAAAAGCTGAAGGAACCAGAGACGTGTCACTTTCAGTGTTTGAGATTCTGCCTTCCTAGTGCTCATGATTATATTAATAGTGTGAGAGCAAATGGAGGAGGAGAGTTCAGGCAGGTTTGCAGCCTGGAGATTAGAGAAGTGTTTAATTGACAAGAAAGACTGTAGGGTTGTCTAAATACAGTAAGTTTTGTGAGTAACATCAAGATAAAAACCACAGTAAGATAATTTTCATGTGGAGTAAAGACAGTGAAAATGGAACCAAAGAATAAGAGATTGATATGGATTTATTGTATGTAAACACAGATTCAGTGGACCAAACTGTTACCACGTGGAGAACCTGGCAGCAGCCCAAACTTCTGCCTTTGGCTTGATAGTAACGGGCCTTGGCACTGCACATTCAAATGGTTGTGACCACATTAGTTTTTCTGTATGAAGTCCATATATCCATCCTTTGTACATAAACCCCTTAGGAATCATGCAGTGCTCTTGTTGAAGATGGTTTAAAAGGAAGTACAGTATAAACATAGTGTAAGGATTATTATTACAATTAAGAAATATATGATTGTTGTTGTGAATTTTGTTATTCCTAGAGCACAATTGCATGAAGTGCATTAGGCTGTGATTATTGAATGCAAAAAGAATCAAATCTTTGCCTGTTATTCATGCACTGAATTTGGTAACGTAATTAAATGAATAAAACAGTATTAGATTTCATCACAGTCTGCAGCTTCCTCATGAAGGGGAGAGGCACTGATCTCTTCTCTGTGGTGGCAAGACCAAGGGAATGGTCTGAAGTTGTGTCAGGAGAGGTTTATGTTGGATATAAGGGAAAGGTTCTCCACCCAGAGGGTGCTTGGGCACTGGAACAGCTCCCCTAGGCAGTGGTCACAGCACCAAGCCTGACAGAGCTCAAGAAGTGTTTGGGCAATGCTCTCAGGCACATAGTGTGACTCTTGGGGTATCCTGTGCAAGGCCAGAATCTGCACTCCATGATCTGAGTGAGTCCCTTCCTACTCTGAAGATTCTGTGAATACAATGATTTTTCAATATACTACGTCATTTAGCATTCAAAGAAAGATATTTCCTGCCTGTCCTGTTCTTTGGAATAAATACATCTAAGATCATAAATCAAAACTTATAACTGAATAATCTTTTGTTCTGATAACGTGGAATTCTGTACTGGTCCTAAATGTGAAGAAAACCCAACAAAACATCTAAACAACTAAGTTTGTGTTAGATTCTTTTGCATGGGTAAAGAGTATATCATAAACCTACATTAATCAACAATTTCAAAATGGGTAGTTATGCAGCTAAAATTCATCTCATAAATTTAAACTCCATGTAACTGTAGAGTCTAATTAAATCAACAAAAGCAAGAAGACTAAATGTTTAATAGAGAAATTGTGTAAATTATCTTTTTTTACCTTCAATATAAGTTTAAGTGAAGATTGTGGCATAATTGAACTGAATGGACTAGTTCTTGTTTGTAGTAAGGGGGATTCTGGAAAAGAAAGAATGTTTAGTAGCACAATAGGAATTAAAAATAGCTTGATCTAGGTAGTGTAAACTTAACTGTAGTTTCCCTTCTATGTAGCTGTGAAGATTTAATTGCACTGAATAAATTTTTGCCTTTTGTGTAGCAGACTATTAAATATTATTAAATCTCTCAGATGTTTACAAATGACCCCAATTTTCTTGATATTTATTGTCTTACTATGTCACATATTTTGGGAAGATGTTTATGATGTTTAATTTTTTGCTCTAGCTTTGGGGGCAAAAATTATTCTCTGCTGTGGAACTGTGTCAATTAGTGCACAGAAGAGTGGCAGCGCTTGCTCTAAAGAGTGGACCTTACAGAAGTCTGTCAGCTGGTACATGGGAATGTAAAGATTTGCTCTGTTGGGAGAGCAAAAGGGGGTTGTTCTGTTTTGCTGCACCAGGACAGCATGCAACATGTACCACTTTATTATCATTAGTACTTTTATTAGCTGAAGTCCAGTATGCAGGAACTATTTCATGTTCACTCTGTCTTTAATTTGAAGTGATTGGTTCAAATTGGTATTGTTTCCAAATCTGACTACTAAATCTAATTTATAAAAATCTGTTTATATACCTGTGTACAAAGTCACAGGTTTAAATAGGTTTCAAATCTTTAATTTTGCACTATGTCTGCACAATTGATGTAAGCTTTCTTCAGCTGCCCAACAGAACTTAGAACATATTAAAATAAAACCAACTTTTGTTTCCATGTAGGGAAGTATAATTTTCTTATATGAATAAGCAATAGTTTTTCCTGAAGAAGAATTCTAATTCATCCAGTTCATTAACAGGATGATCCTCCATGAATGTGAAACTATCCAATAACTTGTTATGTTCTTAGTGGGCAACCTGAAACTTTAGTGTCTATTAATTGCTTATTATTCAAGCTGTGCTCAGAAGACATGGATATTACACAATTGGCTAGAGGCTTTTTTCCCCCCCGGAATATTCAGTAAATATGCTACAAACAAATTATCGTCTCAAAATCTTTAAGAGGAAGAAAATGTAGTCAGGGTGCCAACTTCACAGGTGCGAGACTAAGAATATGACTTTAAAAATGTCATTGATTTCTTGGTTGTTCAGCTTGAGGTGCTTAGACCCTGATTCTTTTCCAGGGGACCCAACTTTGTGCAGCAGTTTATATATAGTTATATATATTAAAGCCTCAATCTTTACATTTACTTTACATTGGCACAGCTGCAGCTGTGAATGTTCAGCAGTTTGTCAAATAAAGACCCAAGTTTTTTTAAATTGAGCTCCCAGAAAATGAAACTGCGACCCATCATTTCTCCTTTTGCAGTTCTCTCCCTCATTCATTTAGTTTCTTTGAACTTTTGCGATGAAACATAGCCAATGACTGCATGGGCAGCAGCCTCATTTGCTCTGCAGTTCCAGTTTCTGCTTTCATCTGGGATTGTCCCATATGCTGAATATAGCAAGAATACCATATAAAAATTGTGTACATTTAAAAAAATATTTAAAGAATGTATCATAATGTACACAGAGGCTGAATTAGGACTTCCTAGGGAACGTTAATTCTAAGATTTCCATATCTTTCCATTACTTGAATTTAAAAAATTAATAATATTCTTTTATAGGAATAAAAATGATGGTTAATTTCCTCCTCTATGTATATAGGGAAATGAAAATGCGAGAATATTAGTCTTGAATATATTAGTGCTTTCTTTTCTAAAATCTTTTCACAGCTATTATTCCAGAAATATATATCCATGGCAGTACTAGGTTAATGCTTGAACTCCATGATCTTAGAGATCTTTTCCAATCTAAATGATTCTTTAAGTGTATGGCAAGTAGAATGTTGCTTGTGAGATTTTTAAACCTTTTAAAGCTCTGTTTGTTGGAATTAGTGCAGGAAATTCTTGCTTGATCTGTATTTATGTTTATATAGGATATGATAATTTAAGTCAAAATTTTGGTAGTAAAAAAGGGGCTACAGAACCAATTGTGTCAGTGTATTTTAGTGTCCTGGAAAAGGCTGCATCATGTGCCATAGAGACCTTCAGAAATGGTAAATAAAGAGGAGATTCTAGCTATTGTTTTCATTCCTTTGCATCCTTGTTTGAAGTAATTTCAAATCAAGAGCATATTATTTTGTTTTCTTTGTATTATATTTTTACATACAAAAATGCTTAAGGATTTCTCATGAAAAGTTCCTTTTGTTATACAATTGTTTTAATTTCAGAATATTTTACATATGAGCTGAGTTAAGATTTTTATACACAATATTAAGAAGCTGTCAAATAATTAAGATGTTTATTACTGCATTATTAGGGTAATGAGTAGAACATGGTGTGGGGGAACAAAATAGAGGTCTTTTGAATCATTCAGGTTTTGTTCATAAGTCATCTGATGTCACAAATTTTGCAAGACACATTAATCAGTTTAATAGAAACTGATTTTCCTTGCTTTTCAGGAAGTCCCCTCACTCCCATGCCCTCAATTCTCTGCAACTAACCTGGTGTGAAGGAGCCTCCATAATTTTTTTTTCTGTTTAAGATGCTTTTAGTCCTCAAAACTTTGCCTAATATTTTCACATTAATTTTACAGAACTTCCACCTTGTTAAAAGATACAATAGCTGGCATTGCACTTGATAGGAGAAGGAGCAGTAACATAAATGTCCATTTGTTCTACCAGAGAATTTCTTGAGTTGAGATGGGATGCTCTGCTTGCTTCAGCTTGGTCCAAGAAGAGTTGTGCAGTGTTAAGAGAGAAAAAAGTCTGCCTTCCTGTCCTTAATAAAATGTCTGGGTTTAGTACATAGCTGGACACAGGCTGGCATTCCATCTGCAACTTCTTGACCTACTAGAGAAATTAATTTTCAGAAGAGAGATGCTCCATGTTCAAAAAGCATATGGTACATGATTTTTTCCAGAGCAGTTTTACAAAGAGATATTTAAATATTACACTCTTAATATTTGTTTGGGTAATAAGGAGAAGAATGTCACTTCAACTCAGAAATGTTTGAGAAGAGTGGATGCCAAAGATGAGAGTGAATTGTTTAGGGTTATAAAAAGGCTGTAACAAGGTACAGAGGTATGAGATTGTGAGAAAGAATAATTAGGCCAAATATTGGGAGAAACTTCTAATCTATTGAAGACTAAGTACACTGTGATGGAGCTATGCTGGTGAGTTCTAGCTAAGATATTGGTGTGGTCTGTTCTTTTCCACACTGAGAAAAAAAAAAGAGAGAAAATCTAGAGCTGTTCAATACAGAAAGATGTGAGGCAAAGAAAAGAATGAAAATTGAGACCTGCTTCCATTAGCACAATTTTTTCCTTTCACAAAATAACAAATATTGCAAATCTATTGATTTTGTTACTTTGCTAGTATATGTACATAGCAAGAGACAGGAAAATAAGTATATCATTCTCCTTTTTCATATTAGTTTATATAGTCTTTTTTTTTTTTTTTCCCCAAGGATTGCAAGCAAATTGTGATTCCCTTTTCCTGTCTATCCCCGATTGCTGTTGTTTAAAGTCTAAAGCAACTTTCTATTGCCCATATTATATGTTCACTTGGAAAGTAAATAGATGTGCAGATACTTAGAGAATAGGTAAATACATGTAAAATACTGTATACTATCATTGTAATGCAAATAAGGGAATAACTTCAATGAATACAGCCAATCTAACAGTAAAATATAGCTTATCATGGAATGGAGATTTTAAGTGGAGGAATGAAATGTACATGTAATTTTAATAGACTTAAAATATATTTCTCTTGTTCTAATATGCCAAAACATTGCATCGAAGCAATTACACTGACTCTTGAGAAAGCTTCTTTTGACATACGGAGTGTATTGCCTAGTGCAGTGTTCATGAAATTAGCATTTTCCTGAAGTAATCATATACAGTTAAGTGACCAAATAGTTCTGAGGCAATACAACTGTATATCACAGGAACTAAATATATTTCTTCACACTGATCCTGCATGTTTTAGTTGAGCAGTCATTAGCATGTTTATAATGGTTCTAATTTAGCACAACATTTTCTGAATTTCATCCTTGAGTCATTTACAAATTGTTCATATTGAGTAAACAAAGGAAACAGATTGCATTTTATACTTAGTAATTTATCTGAAAGAAGAGGGGAGGGTTAATTGTCTGAAAGTTTTGCTCTGTTTGGGGAAGTGATTCTAGTCTTGCCTTGCTTGGCACACAATGCCTTTTTCCCTCTGTTCTAGGGGGAAAAGAAAAAAAAATTGGAGGAGTGAGTAAAATAAAAAATTAGGAGCAGGATAAGATTTGCCAATCCCAAAGGGGAGTGTGGAGCAGAGCTGGAGTTGGCACAAGATTATCTAAAACAGTTGGTGCATTCCTTAATGATCAAGTGCTTGAGAAGTCCAGCTCTCTCTCACAGAGCATCTGTGTTGATGTTTATATCAGTGCCCTGCTGTATGGGAAAAGCATGCTTTCTCTTGTTGCTTTTCTAAAAATAGTATGGCATATAGCATTGTATGAGTTATTTTAAGAGAACAAAAACATTTGCAAGGTTAAAGGTCCTGCTTTTTAATAAATAAATAAAAATAAAGGTCAGGACTGTATCTTGGGCTGTTCTTTCCATGGAATTGATTCCTTTTTATCTAGAGTTTTGTGCTGGGCAGAATGCCGCTCTTTGCACTCGAGAATTCCTGTTGAAACAAACCATTTTAGGCAGAATTGGTAGAAGTTCAGACTCTACAGTTTTTCCCACTAACTGCATCATAAAAAGCAGGTCTGGAAATCACCCCCAGCTAAATTCCAGTGTTTCTGTTTAGAATGTCTGTTGTTTCATGCAAGATCTAGACCATTCAAGTAGTGCAAATGAATTCAGAGGAAAACCAGAACATTTTAATGCCTAATTATTTTTAGTGATCTTGGAGAGTTTTAATTAAAAGTTAAGAGACCTCTCCAAGCTCTTACAGTTCTAATTTTATCATATTGTGGAAATCTTGCCACTACAAAAAAATGTGCAGCAATTGGCGGATCTGCCTGGTTCCCTGTACTAAACAAAACTGTGTGTTTGATAGTCAGATCTCAGTTGCATTTCCATCATTGCTCTTGCAAGAAAACATCTTCTGTGAGCTGACTGCCTTTTGCGTATAATTGTATTTAGGAAGTGTTCTTCACCCTTTTTTTTGGTTGGGTTTTGTTTGTTTGTTTTCTTCTCTTTTTTTTTTCTTAAACTTTTACAGAGTTGGATAGGACAGAGTCAAATATGAGAGGAGGGAGTAAATGTCTAGCCAGGATTATTTGTCTCCTTAACACCCCAAGCAAGATATATAATTTAGGAAAGATTTAATTTGATTTTGTTTCTAGTTTGCAATAAAAAAAGCAAAAGCAATTAGCATCTTTTCCTGTTCTAAATATTATGTTGCTCATTTTTGTGTTGTGATTATGTTTTTGCTTTTCAAGAACTTGGAGAGCTTATTAAATTGAGAAATTCTTGAGAAGTTGGCCAAAGACATCAGTTCACTGGCTAACAACATATTGAAACACTTTATATTTTAATTTTCTGTTAGACCATGACAATTAATTATGGTACAAGAATAGTATGGAAATTGAGGAGGATGAGATGAGATTCCCCTGACCTTCTGCTCCGCTGACAGCAAGATTGAAGCCAAGCTGCTTATGAGCAAGAGGTAGTGGCAGTGCGTTGCATGGGTGTTGAGCCTTCAGGCTGATTTTTGATTAGTTTTGTATTGTTGCTATCTCTTTTTCTTTTATTTAAAGTTTATTGAGACAGAAAAGGATAATTTGTGTTTGAAAGAAGAAAAAAAGGAACTATGGCAACAAAAAATCTATTTTAGTAATGTTACATCTTTGGATTAAAACAGAGTAGATATACCATCCAGCAGCTAAGTTTCTAATAGTCATGGTTAAACTATATTTTATTTTTCAAGCAGTGAATGAAAACCTGAAGTTCTTAATTTAATTTTGAATTATTAGAAGATTATAATATTGTGTTCTTTCAAAGTGAATTAAATTAACCTTTTACTTTTGTCTTTGATACTGAAATGTTAGAGTTTACTTATAATTTTAAAATACATAACAGGAAGCAGGAAAATTGAGAAATATTTTTATGATTTCATTCTACACTAGTTGGTTTTTTACCTCAGGGAAGTGTGATTGGCAGTGAACTTGCAAAAGACACATAAACAAGCTGTTGCTATGCACTCAGAGAGAGATCTGTTAAATAAAGGTCCCAACACAAGTATATTAAAACTCATCACAAGTTTTTAAAAAACATACTCAGTTTTCTGAATATTTCACAATTTTAATGACTGGATCTAATAATAACAACAATGGACCTGCTTTTTTAGTTTAATTGTAAGTAAAGAGATTGACTTGAGTAAATCTAAATTCAGCTTGAGTATTATTCAGAAATATTTGTACTGGTTTCAATTAGATTTTTCTACCTGGGAGAGGATTTAGCATTCTGCGAAGAATATTGAAACAAATCTTCCTTTTTTAGATCTGTGATGTATTGCATTGTTATTATTTTAGATGTCATGTTCTTAGCTTCACCCACTTGGAAAAAACCACATTTGCACTTGAAGCATGGGGTGAGATGTGCAAAGGTACAAGAGGAAGCAGACCAAAAATTGTAGTCACTTCAATGTTAATTTGCAGCTTTGGTTTTGGGGGAAAAAGCAGCTCTTCTCTAGAAGGAATCAATTGCAACAGGCCTAGAAAAAACACAAATGTCTGTCACAAGGAGTTCATAATCTTATTTAACATTCTTTCAAAGAAAAAAAACCCCACCACACAATACTTTTTCTCAAACAAATATTTCATAGATGCTGACAGACTAATTCCACTTGTGCTGTTTTTCTTATACAGACTTGAATGAAGCATGTGTACTCATTTGACAAAGTCTGGTCCAAAGGACACCTTTTCTCCCATGGAGCTGAAGGCAAATAAGTATAATGAGAGTAGCTTGGGGAATATAAAACATTAGAGATGAAGGAACTTGCAAACAGATATTTAGTCCCAAACCCTACTCAAATGTGATATTTTTATGTTTAAAAATATCTACTAAATTATAATAGGATATGACTATAGACTTAGTCCTGAATTAGAGACAGATGCCTTTAATTCTGTACTATCATTCCTCTAAAATGCAGAAAAGAACTTTATTCTCTTCCAACCATGAATCTGACCATATTTTAGAGCAATTTCTCTTGCAGCATGCCTGATTTCTCTTCTAAATCCTCTACCTTGTCTTTCCCAGTGCCTCTTTCCTTGAGATGTAACAATTTAGATGCACATAAAAATATGTCACCTATACCTCTATATCTTTGATTGAATTATATTTCTGTATTGTTTATGAACTTGCAATGCATTTGCAATCATTATTAATAAATCAATGTGCTTTTGTCTTCTGTCACAAAGTAATGTGTGTATTCAAAAAGAATTGTATGCAAAACAAGTCATGTTTTAGAACTCATATCATTAATAATTATCTGCTTGCAGTATTGTTACAACATTTTTGAGAGAAGCTTATTATAAAAGAAATAACAAGGCACAGCACAGTAGAAAGAATAAGACAGTTCAGTTGATCACTGGTATAGGTGTTATAAATATGCCAATCTGTACTATAGTGTTTTATTAAGTCTCAAAAAGTCAAAGCTGATTTGAAATAATAATGTCTGACAGTCAGTGCTTTGAAGTTTTGCTGCTGCACTCTCACATTTAGGTTTTCTTTTATGTATGACTTTACTATAAAAAAAACAAAAACTCACACATGGCATGAATGTCTTTTTTTTTTTTTTTAAATCTGTATTTCAAAGAAAGTAATAGGAGGCTACTTCAGTGAATTAAGAGGGGAAAAAAAAAAAGGAACAAGCCCCCAGAATCAATGAGGATAGGTGCAGGCCACTGCCAGGTCATACAGTATTAATGTAAGCTACAGCTGGGGTGAGTAACTTCTTGAAGAATGTAAAAGTGAAATTAAAGGGGAAAAACCCCCAGAACTGAAAAAAGGGGAGAATAAGGATGAGACAAGAGGCAAAAGCTAGTCTTGATTCAAACAAGATGACTTTCATTCAGTCAGAAGAACTTGAGAGTTTGGCTATGATAGCTAACACGCTCATTCTTCATCACCAGCCGTGCAACAAAGAGCTGGATTCCATCCATTCCATGACTGATTGATTACCCAACGGACAAATGTTAATTCTTTTCATCGATGCTTTGTCATTGTGAAGAGATCCTTTTCATCTAACACCTAGGGGTTTTTCCCCTCAGCTTTTTTTTTCCTGATTATATATCTTTTAACATCCTCTTTTCATTCACCTTTGCAAAACTGTCATGTCTAACAAGATTCTCACAGTACTTTAAAGTCCTTTAGTTCACAATTAAAATTGCTAACTAAGTATGTAACAAACCGTGATATTAAATAATACTCAATGATTTAATTTAGTCATCATAATTATACCTAACCTGTTTGCTATCCTTGAAGGAATTATTTTCCTAGTTTGCAAGAGAAGAATATAAAGGAAGAGAAGCTGTGTGTTTTTTAATAGAATAAATTGCTCCAGTGCATCTTGACGAGTTTGATCTTACATGTGCCAGTAGAAAATATGCTACTTTGTGGCATAAGCCTAACGGTGGTTTATAAAGTCAGTGAGAAGAGCTAAAAATGTATAAATGCTAATTTCCTTCATTGCTTCTTTTATAATTGTCTTCAGCAAGAATACCCCTGAATTTTGAAAATGTCAGGATTCACAAGGTTTTGGAATGGTGCTGAAGCAGTGCAGGGAGAGTGATGAGTGCAGATGTGAATTTGGGCTCCTTTCTTCTCTGTTCAATGCTGGATTCCAAGTAGATGTTTTGTTTCTATAATGAATCAAATCAGAAAATGAATCAATATGGATGAAGACATTTTACTTATGTCAGAAGATATCTCTGTAGATTTTATATGTCTGTCAAATTAATTTTCAGTACAGAAAGAAGAAAAATCCCTTTCTGATTCACAAACCTTTTCAAAATGTGTGTTTGTGAACACGGAATACAGAATTTGAAGGGAGTCATGCCTTTCAAGTATAAGCCTTTATATTTAGTTTTGGGTCAAATGTGGAGGACATCCAGAGAGCTTTAACCACATATTGTTATTTTAAATTTGAAAAATTATGCATAATAAGCATAGTAATTGAAAATTAACAGGATTTTCATAGTGCCACTTTACAATGATATAAAAAAGTTTATTAAAAGGCTCATTGTGTAATCATTTTTGTAATCCTCCCAATAGCAAAAAAACAGTAGCTATAAATTGTGTGGTCAGATCCAGAACACAGAATTTGAATGAGATAGGGGTGTTAAAAGAACTCTTTCTTAAGGAATTTTTCAGTCATTTGTTGAGAAAAATTCTAACTAGCAATGTGATTATATCAAAAAGGCACACAAATAGAGCTGTTTTTCAGTCTAGCTCTTTCCCATTCTGTCTTTAGAAATACATTTTTTGCCCTTACATAATATAAGAACACTACAGATAAGCATGGGTGTTCTTAGGAACAGTGAGAGAAGAAATAAAACAAGTGCTTTTGAGGAAAGTATTTTATCAACTCCAGTAATATGCTAGTTATTTCCTTTTTTTTTCCTTTTTTATTGGATTTTTTTTCTTTGTGTGAATTGAGAAAAGCGTCTTAGTCAAAAGCAGTAGAATACGTTAACTTATAGCAAACGACAAAATAAAATTCTAAAGCTTTTTTTTTCAGGGATGAGGGGTCTGAAATTTTGGCAGGGGAGAAACACAGAAACCTCTTTTTAAACTAATCATGAGATCACAAAAAAGGACAAATTATAATGTTCTATTGATAATTGATGGTTATTTCTTGATTCTCTTATTATCAGGCCAGAACTCATAAAAGTAATAAGTGCCTGTTATTGTTAAAAGTAAATTGTTATTATATAACTAGTATTTTAACACTGCCTATTGCAACTTACAGCTCCTTCATTTTGTCTCTTTCATAGAAAGATATAATTAGTAAATAAATTAGCTTTTCTGATGAAATATTACTTCAAAAATATTTATGAGCTGTGTTTTCTTTCCATGGAGGCTTGCACGGTGAAAATGTGTTGCAATTAAAACCTGATCTTTGATCTCTTGGTAGTTACATTTTGGTTTGCTTTCAACTGGTTTTTGTTTTGTTTGGGGTTTTTGTTTATTTGTTTATGTCAGCTGAGATATACAAATGAATTTTTAAGCTGAAATGAATTGTACCCTAAAGTATGATTGGCCATATGACCATTTTCTTCCTTTAACTTCTCCCTAAATCTTTAGCTCCTCCTTTTGTGACCTCTTTGAATGTTTCTCCTCCCTCTGAGTATTTTTGGAGTCCTCTGAGGTGGAACAAACTGTTACCCATTGCAATGACATGGGCTGCGTTGCCACTCTTAAATCTGGGTTTTTTGCTCTTGCTTTCACATGTGTGAGTGCTTCTGCTGGGACTTCTGTAATGAGAATTTCAGTTGCTGTTTGCCCTTAATCTGCCAGTAATTTAGTGAAAGTTAAGTTAGACTGAATTGTGCCCTCTTGTACAACCCACTGCTAATTCATGACTGGAGTGGGACCAGTGCTCAGCACTGCCCAGAGTGAAGTGTGGCCATACAACAAAGGCCCTTTGCAATATTTTTTTTTTTTTGGGGAACAGTTACATGTTGGTAATGGCTTTGATATTTTGCAAACTGGATCTAAGGGTTTCCAAGCAGTTTAGCACAGACATTGTTGGTAGAGTCTATCTACAGGTGAAAGTAAGCACACAAGGTTTAACAGCAATTTTATTATTACTAACTGGGAAGGAAAAATAAGTGTTGAGTTGTTTGTGAAGTTTTCTTGAAAATTGTTTAGAGATGTAAATTGTGCTTCTTGAAAGTCATAAAAACCCACATCACGTCAACCACAGAATCATAGAATGGCCTGGGTTGGAAAGGACCTTAAAGATCATTTTATTCCAACCCCTGCCATGGGCGGGGCACCTTCCACTATCCCAGGTTGCTCAGAGCCCTATTCAGCCTGGCCGTGAACACTGCCAGGGATGGGGCATCCATAATTTCTCTGGGCAACCTGTGCCAGAGTCTCACCACCCTCACTGTAAAGAATTTTCTCCTAATATCTATTCTAAACCTGCTCTCTTTTAGTTTGAAGCCATTCCCCCTTAACCTGTCACTACATTCTCATGTAAATAGTCTCTCTTCATCCTTCTTGTAAGTTCCCTCCAGGAGAATTTGCGTCTTGTGGGGTTCCTTCATAAGAATTTCTATCTTAAAAATCACCTTTTCTAGGTATCTGCAAGGTTATCTATAATTTAGGCATCAGAGCCAATTAGTTTAATTTAGGAACTGAAAAAAAACTTTAGAATTTATTGAAGTCTGTTACGCTCAATATGAAATCTTGTAGTGGGATTGGGGTCTGATCCTAGGAAGCTTACTAGGGCCAATCTTTTACTTTCTCTGAAGTGTAATGACTTCAGCGACAGTTTTGCCCACAGAAGCCCTCCCAGACTGAGGCAAAGCCTTGAAATGTATTCTGAAGTTTGTGTGACGAAAGCCTATCTCTAATCATTGTATGTTGTTTATAGCTTACTGAGAAAATTTCTGATACTGTGAACATCGAATATGTAGAGTGCTTTCATGAATTCTGTGGAGACATTATATGAATAACTTTTGCATTGACAAGGGTATAAAAATGGGTTTCAGATGTCACTGTGGGCCAAATTTCCAAAAAAAGCTACTAAATCTTCATGTATAGTTTCGAGTGCACAATCATTCTCAAATGAAAAAGACAGAATTTGTATATATGTTGGCAATCTATGCGTGTAAATTGGCAGTTAGCATGCATAAATACTCACCGAAGTTTTTCTTTCAATTAGACCCTTGTTAAATCCGTAGTAACTCCATTAACCTCAGGGGAATTACTTTGGATTTAAAATGCAGTTAAATAAGAACTCTGGCTGCAAATTCATTTCCTTTCTAAGCTATGGTTCAACTGGTACTAGGAGAACAGTTTTAAAATGAAGGTGGCACCTGTTTGCCTGTAAGAATATGTTTGATAATTCTATTTTTTTTCTTTTTTTAAAATTAGATTCATCCTGTATGGAAAAGCTACTTTCTAAAGACTGGAAGGAGAAGATGGAAAAATTAAACACAAGTGATCTCCTTGGAGACATTAAAGGTATCTCTCTAGATCAAAATTTAAATGTTTGCAGATATTTTAGGAAGGGGATTGAGGATTTTTGAAAGTTCAGAAAAAATAATAGAAATAGCTATCACAACTAGAGGATGCCATTCTTTCCAGTCAACTCACCCTGGTTTTTAATGTTTATCTTTGAAATAATGGGTGAGTGTGCCAAATAAATGGAGCATGTCACAATCAGTTATAGGCAGTATCAGGGATGTTATCACAAAACACCAGGTTAGTAACATTAGTTCACTGATATCAGCCATATACCTCTGAGCAGAGGAAGAGGAAGAGATGCAGGGTACCAGTCTTCTTCCCAGATGCACAAACTGTGTGTAAAAATAGCTTTCAGATTATAAAAGGTGGTAATTGTGTTGTTGCTATTCTCAATCTTTGACTCAAAACTGAAAAAAAAAGTTTCTATTAATCCTCTTATGCAGAGATAGAGGAGATCTGGATAAAATTTGGGACTTACCTATATCAGTGCAAAATCTGTTGTATATGTGGGCAATAATTTCCAGTATTCTCATTATTTCTTGAGCCAGCATCCTAGGAAAAATGGAATTCTCTTGACAATTAAGTATTAGGTAGAAAACTTGAAGTGTTTTTCCCCACCCATCAATTCTTCCATGCATTTTCTTAGTGAGAAGAAATTCAGTGTTATTGATTAAGCAATAAATTTAACGTGTGCTTTTTTTGTGCTGTGAAAAGGGGTCATAAGGCATCTTTGAGGAGTACACAAAGCACCCAAGATTTATTTCTCTTCATTTGTATAATTTTGTTAAACTGCAGCTACGAAGGTGTGGATACAAAGAGTCATGTTCATCATATTAATAAATCTTTTCTGTAAAATTCTTTAATGTAAAATATATACACATATATATATATATTCTATTTGATGAAAATTGATGCTTAGAGATTTAAATTTCCACTGGGGAAATTCAGGATAGTTCATTTTTTTTTTAATTATATAAGTAGATGAAAGATTGTCTCTTTTTAGTAAGTAAGTTATAACTGTTTCCTTCAGGAACAAGAATCTGTTGGATTCTCCTGATTTTTCTGGTAGAATTATGACAATGCATGTATGTTAGGCAGGTAAGAAATCCCATAGTAATATCAGTGACAGAAACATAGCATAAAATTTTGCAGGAACATGTTAAAATTGACTGCAATAAAATCCCCCCAAAATTATGTCTTGAAATCACAATCTATTTAAAGCCATATTATCTCTTAATAGTGTGGAAAACATTGAATGCTGGTTGAATTATTATTGTCTATTAATTGCAAAATATAGCTACTTAGTCTTTAAATAGAAACTACTTGAATGCTATTAGCATTCAAATTTTAAAAAGGTGGCATCTCTAACAATGCAGAATAATGTTCTTTATTCTTTTACATGGCACAAAATGCTTTCTAATGACATCTCATTTATTGAAAAAGAAAGGTTAGTTTTTCTGGATTTACGATGCTCCTCCTGTTTTCTTAGCATATATATTCTCTGCAGAGTGAGTGGGTAGAGTTCTTGCCTCTCATCTTTTTCTCATCTACCTACAAAGCATTCTCACTCAGATTTGGCAGAATTCTCAACTTCCTTTTCCAGGGGAACAGCCTCTTAGCTGTACAAAAAGGATCATCAGATTAGGCTCAGCAGATTTATGTGTTGCTAGTCCCTCAGTTAGTATCCACAGCCCATTGCCTGTGTGACCTGTCCTTAAATTGTCATAAACTCTGCAATATTAATCCATGCTGCTAGTTGGCTTCCAGCAAGATGCGATGCTGAATCTTTGCTACTGCAGCTGCGTTTAATTTTTTAAAAATAGAGCCAACATGGAAGACAAATTATGGTTTCAGTTATGCTGTGCTTTACACTTTGTGCCTCTTGACAAAGGCATTAGCATTATTTTATAGAAGAACAAAACTAGGGTTTCAATAGCTGGAGTAGGAACAGGTCTGAAGTGGGAATCCTTTCCTTTGGGCTCCCAAACCCATGGCCTAACCAATGTCTCCAGGCTGGTTACCTCCAAGCCAATTACAACCATTATTAACCCAATAGTCTGCTATTAACTCCTATTAGCATTTCTGTACCTTAAATCACCTCAGAAACGAAAAAACAAAACCCCAGAAACAAATAACAATCTAACACATGGTAGCATGAAAACCTGATTACATGATGGAACAAAACAAAGTAGGGGAAAGCATACTTTAAAATAAATCCTTTCATTGTTCAAGGTGGTAGATTCCACAGTCATGAAGTTCATTTTCATAGTGATGATTGAGTTTCCAGCAAGGTAACTGGCAGGGCATTCTGGGATCTGAAAGAACTACATTTGAAAATCTGTTGTCTTTGGGAGGTCAAATATATTTTTTCTTTATTTCCATTAGATTCTAAATAATTTTATTGAATTGCCTTCTGCAGAATTTCTGCTCATATTACTGAGCCCAACTTAAAGACATGAAGTGATGTGGTAAAAATCAATAAATTAGTTCATTAAGGGAAAAAATATCTTGATTATAAGACAGGAAGATGTGGTCCTGTGAGGAACTGCTCTTTGCATTGGTTGTTACAGGGAGTTGTTTTTTTAAGAGAGAAGGCATTATTCTCACTAAGGATAACCTGAGCACATATTCTTCCTCTGTGTCTGCATAACCACAGCCCTCCCCCTTCAGTGAAAGACTAGCATCTTGGTTGTGGGAAGGCAGTTCACTAAGAATCAGTGCCAGAAAAAAGGATGAAAGGAGGAAAAAACATGTACCACTGACACAAACTGTTTCTATTCATGTTTGGGAAGCACACAGAAAAGAAGAAAAGATAATTGGCTGAGAGAAACAAATAAAAACGGTATTTTCTTGCTTTACTTTCTATATTTAGAACACAATAGTGTTAATCAAGATATAATTATAAACTATATCTATTAATTCAGACAATAGAGGCCAATACAAAAGTAACAAACAGTGAATAATTAATTTTTTCTCAGTGTGGGATTGTTCCTGTTCACAATTACTCTTGCATAGTGTGCTTCACTTGTAAAATTGCTTTTTCTGAGTTTCTTTATTAGGATTTCAGTTATTGATAATGGTCCAGATTCTTCCTTGAATTCCAGCCAAACAAGCCATTGACTTCAAGGAGGTTGCATGAAACTGAGAAGAATCTGGCAGAATGCTTTGCAGCCAAATTCCAGTGGTTAAATAAGTCTGCTTGTTCATTTGATATGTTTCTAAATGAAACACATAGGTCAAATTTTCAAAGGTCTCTAAAGCTGTTGACCTGAGTTAAATGCTTTGCTCACCTGGAAAAAAAAACCCTAGCTGTCTGTGCAAATCATTTGATTTGTATGCTATTTGCCAGGGTGTGCATGCAAATAGATTTATTTAAGGTATACAAGCAATTTGGTAGGCTTACATCTAGCTTTTGCAATATTTGGTTTCTTTTGTATAAAAATAAGGATCAGGAAATACTTTTCATTCTAACTGTTGTTATTACATATTTGAATAAACAAAAAGAGGCAGGGCTCTTTTCTTTTTTTCCAGATATTTGTGTGCCCAGAGTTCTGTCTTCACCCTGCCTCACTGCATGTATTTCTGTTGCTTGGTTATCTAGCTTTTCTTCAGCAGCCACAGCTAGGCAGAGTAGCATCATTTATCACTACACAGAGTCTGTTTTAAGTTTTCTCTTTCTGTTCCAAATATAAATCTCTGGAATAGCACGGTCTTGCATGCATCAGGCAGTTGTCCTACTGAAATAGCCTGCAATGGTCTTTCTCAGCATGCAGAGTCTTTGAAGATCAAGTAAGAAAGGTCAGTCTTTAAGTAACTTAAGCAATGATGTTATGGTGAAAGGGTCAGAATTGGTCTAGCAGCCTTAGAGGAGAGTGACTCCTGGGTCAGCAGCTACTGTGCTCCAGGTTAGTCCTCTGCCTTCCACTGGTGGTGTTTACAACTGGAACTCTCTATATTTATAGGCATTGTGACTTGAATGTCACATGCTGTCTTTGTACAGTAGACTCTGTTTTGGGGAGGTGAGTGATTGATGTCCATGGCTTTATCCAACACAGAAGGCTGTTTCCTCCACGATGCTTCCCAAGCTTATCCCATCTCCTTTTATATTTGTTGCTTAAGTAATAAGAGTCTAAACCCTCTGTTTTGTGTGACGTGCACATTTAATGGCCTCAAAATATTTGGGTAGGTGGGAGGCAGCATTCCTGTTTCCTAGGAAAAGTTGAATTTAGTATAATGAAGCAACTTCGCCCACTTGATAGTCTTCTTGTAAGATATCTACAAACAATTTTGGAAAGGATATTTGCGCCTGGTATGAGAACAGGAGAGATGTAAGGAGGTGTTTTCTAGGAGCATTTTTTTGTGTGTATTAATGACTGGAAGAGGGCCGTGAGCAACAACCAGTTGTTTGAATCCAGTAATTTAACACTCTCCATTTCTGGAATAGTCTTGGAAAGAGCTTGCATGAATGAATCCTTGAGAAAGTTGTGGTTTTTACAGTGAATTAATTTTTTCAAAAACATGCATGATTTACAAAACATTTATATAACAAAAAATGTTATTTTTGCTTCTACTTTATAAAATTTGTCTTCACAGATAAGCTTTCAGGTGTTTCTTGCTGCACTATATCAAATCTGAAGTCCATTTTGAGGAAAATAAATCTGTTTTCCTTTAGCCCTGACCATAGTCTGAATTTGTAGTAATTATTTTTCAGTATAATTGCTGAAAATTCTTTCTCATGAAGTCTAAGGGCATATAACAATCTGCCTCATAAATATGTATAAATAAATATATATAAGTCTTATATCACAGAGGCACTCAGAGGTTTTTAATTATGTCACTTTGTATGGCTATAGACATTTCAAAGCTCTCCTTTGTGCTCTCTGTTATAAACATATTATATTTCTTTTGAAGTCTGTGTGATATACATACTAGCAATTAAAAACCCAGCTCAGGCTTTGAGACACAAGGTCTTCTTAATTAAAACTCAAACAAAAGCTACAAGCAGAAGCCTCACTATATGATTAAGGTCTAAAGTGTTATGATACATTAGAATCATTGTCAACTGCTATGATTTAAAAAATCAATACACAGGAAAAAGAATCATCTGGTTCCCATTAGTGAAACCAATGAAAACATTCAACAAAACAGCACAGCCCAGAACCCCTACACCCAAATCCTCAAGAAATTTGTCCTGATTAGGAATATACCACACGCTATAAAGGTTTCTCATAATGAATTTATTGCCATGATCCAATGAAGTGACATATTTATCTTGGTGTTGCAGCTCTCCAGATCAGAGCAGTACTTTTGTTTTGCCATTGCTCCAGCCACTAGCACTTTGTGTAACATGGTACAAGGGCTATGCTGCCAGGTCTAACCTGACCTTCTAAATTAAGACATTTGAATGCCTGAATATTTCATAAGCACTTTCAACAGTTAATGTTTGCACGCCCTTTAATCGAATTTGCTTGAAGAAGGTAATGAATTCCAAAAATAAAAATATTTTGGTTAAGCTCTACCAAGCCCCATTGCATCTATTTGTTCTGGTCAAGATACCAGCACAATTAGACTAATCACCAGAGTGAAACACATTCAATTATATTGTCTTATGTCTTCTTGATTTTTTTGTTAAAATATGAAATATGTTTCTTCTGATTCTGGATTTAAACAGACATACCCCCAGTTGTACAGACAGAGGGTAGTTCTGTGGAAGAGACTGCTCACTGTTCATAGTGCTAGTGTTTAAATTATGTACATATAAGTCTTGGTAGGATTGAAGCTCTCTTTATCACATTAAAAAAAGCCAAACATTTTTGTTGTTCTAGTCTTCTGGTGAGAGGGTTGTATTTCAGTGCCACCTTTCACACTCATGCCTACTTCTAATGTTGAAAGTTAATGACTATTACTGTTTCAAGTTGTTAAAACTCCAGAACTATAAATTACACTATAATCAACCTTTCACATAAATCAAATTTTCCATATTGTTGAATATATTTTATAAAAAACATCAAGCAGGATGCATGCCCTTTAGTTCTAGGCCCACAATGAATTTTTTACTTACCACAATCACAGAAGTCTATATGTTTTTTACCTTATCAGTGTACATTTCTAAGCTTAACTATTCAGAGGTCAATGTATGAACTCTGTACTACACTGAAATAAATATGACAGCAAACTTATATTCTGGGTTTTGTGAAATGTGTCCCAAGTAATGTAGTAAGAAATAGTATCAACTGTTCATGGGAAAAAGCAGTAAGATGGATAATGATGCTAATAATAAGGAACTGAAACAGCAATACATTTCTTTTGCACATTAGAACAGACTGCCTTCTGGAATGTGATCCATTCTTTATTTTTACTAATAGTGACAAGAAAATGTGTGTATTAAAATGTGTTTATTTTCAACTGCCACCTAATTTTTTTTAGCAGAAAAGAGATTGCCTATAAACTAAAAATTACAAGTTGGTTTTTTCCACTTTTTCCACAAAAATTTGCCATTTTCCTCTGCTGAGAGGTTGTTTTGGTAACGTGTATATATATATATATATATATATATGTATTGATTTTCAGCATATCAGTCATTGCTTTCTGTAATAAATACAGAGCCTTTAACTGCAGTAGAAAGGCTTCTACGTTGAAGAATGTTTCACTACTTGGAAATTAGCACCTTCTACTCTGAAAGTGGTTGTAAGTGGCAAATTTTCTTTTGACTCTGGTCCCAGCTTATTTGACAATAAAGTTTCTTACCTTTAGGAAAATAAAACTCCTACTGAAGACAAATACACAACCTCTTATGGAAAACAAAGTGTATATGCAGGAGTTTGCACTGCTAAAACAAAAGTGGAAGCTCTATTTCTTGTATTGCATCATGCTTCAGTACTTTTGACTTTTTGTTGCTGTGGACTTACAAAGTCAAATTCTAACAAATTGATGAATGTCAGCATTTATCTAGAAAAATACAAACAGGCACAGTACTGAAGGGACTGAAATTTTCTGTTCAATTTGGATGTTGTGGAAACCTCCACATGTACTTTTATTAGTCTTTTGTTATTAATGATTCATATTCAGGGAATTTTAAGTGCCATATAAAGGACACAATGTCCTGCAGCATTCTCTCCCTGGACACTGTTCAACCTGTGGAAGAGGGTAAGGAAAGAGCAAACATACACTAATATTTCCTCAGCATACTCTTCCAATTTCCCACAAAATATGATTAATGGGTTGCTTGATTCTGAGGTGGTAATTCAGGTTTAATGACCCTTGATAGAATTAACATCTATGAACCTGTCCAATCACTTTTGAACCCTTTTACAGACAGCCTCAAAGTCTGTGGGGAGAAGCTCAGCAGTTAGCAATATGGTGTATATTTGCACCTAGAACCTTGCAGGTGTCCCCTAGATCTTAGAATGGACATTCTTAGAATGAACTCTTCTCTGATCGTTTCCTCTGTTACACTGCACTCTGTCACTTTTCCAAGTTGAAAAGTAAAAATATATTTATTTTTTCTTTATATGAAAGCTGCTCTGCAGTTTGGCCATTCTCCTCAGCCTTCTCTGCAATTAATTTGGAAAGAAACCCCTTGCATAAAATATCACTTTCTGAGCAACATCAAACTTTGTCACTGAATAATGAGAATCTTTGTGGTGATCCTTTTCACTTTCAGTTGGTTTTAAACCCCATTTCTGAGCAGAAAGTTGCGTCTTGAAGTGGGATCTTGAAGTGATGTGTGGATATTGTGTGGTAATGAGGATTTCCTGATGATACCAGAGATATCAGATCCTTTTTTTTTCCTTAAGAGATACGTAAACATACCTTACTGGGAACTTAACAAAGTTAAGTTTGTGGACCCTGAGGCAAGTCAGAAATTTCATCTGCAAGACTCAAGGCACATAGCATTAGTATTGAGAAAAAGTGAAGTAAGAGCACATTTCGTGCCCCTACAACTGAGAATAGCAAGAACATAATGTGCAACCTGACCCAGCCACTGCCTCAAAAGCCCAAGTTCAATGAGGAATAGGAGAAGAAATACAAGAAGGGTCCCCTTGTCCCCTCTAAACAAGTTGACCTTTCAGAAAAGGTTAATTGTCAATGTTTTTTTCAAGGTATCTTGATTTGTTTAACTGTGTCACCTCACTTAGGATCTGACCAATGACATCTGACAGTTTTCTGCCAAAGGGCAAATCTAGCCAAACTGGGCTCATTTTCCTTGTTTTCACCTCCTCCTGCCAACATTAAAGTTAATTCAGGCTAATCATGATCCCCTTGCTCCAATCAGGTCATTCATAATACTGTCCCCTTACTTGATGAGTGAATTGATAACAATTCACTATGTCCCTTCTGTTTTTCCCTCAAATATTTATGTTGGACTAAAGTAAGCAATTTATCTATTTTCCATCCCAACCATTTTTTTTTTCTGGCATGATTTACCAATAGAGAAAATTTTCAAAAACACTATAAAGATGAAGTCCCATCAATCAATACCAATATATGAATTTTAGAGAAAATGGAGAGATGTATTAAAATAATTTCCATAGAAATTTGTCTGAACTGAGGAAACATAAATCTATGAAGGATGTAACCTGTCCTGATCCTATAAATTCATTGTAGGTATTGCTCTCTGTGATAATAATATTAATAGATTTATAGCCAGGCAGCTTGATCAAAACTGGATGTTTGACATTAGCTCTCACATTGAAACCATGTTATTATGAACATACCTTTCTAACCCTTTTTGCTTTAAATTGCTGTTAGTTTAACCCACATATCCTAATATTTACCTTAATCTGTATTGACGTATTTTAACAAAGTTTAATATTAGACATATTGTCATAAATGTTCTTGAAGAGTTATCCAAGATTAAGCTGAGACCTGCTCAATAACTACTTAAAATTTGTTCCCCCATAGATAGAGGTAATGAGAGGCTAACACACTTGTGTTGGGAATGAATCTTCATGTCTATTAAGATTTGTTTGAACAGGTTTCCATCACAACAGGTGCACAATTACTTTATGAGTAAAATATTATCAGCCTTCCAAATTAGCCAGGGCAAAATGCAAGTTGTCTGATTAAATAATCAAACCCAATACTTAAAATGCACTTGATTTCCACAGGAATTTTAAGATGCTAAGTCTCAATCTATCAGTGAAACTGTGATTGTTTGCAGCATGCAAGTAGCAGCTTGTAGAGTATCCTGTTTGGTATGTCTTACATAATTCACCCTACATTATACAACACAAAACCACTAAAAAAATATAATAATGGGTTTTTCTTCTAGTAAAACATTTTTAATCTTCCAATGAAGGTATTACATTGTGCATTAAAATCAGGAAAAAAAGTGGGCCTCTAATGGAAAATAGTTTGAAAGTGCTCTGCATTCAATTAGGAGGCACAGCAGTTCGGAAATACAAAACCCAATGTTCTTTTAAAATCATTTAGTTTGTGAAGAGGGAGGGGCTAGAGGAAAATCCTGTGAGTCTGAAGTGTAACTTGGAATGTGAAGATCACATATGTCACCAGTTACCAAATGGCTTAGTGAACACAGTAATTCAGACACCCAACAAAGGAATCAAATCTGAAACAGTAGGTTCATCATGAAGGGGAAATTTAGCAGTGCAGCTGTCAGGCAAAGATTATATACAGGTGACTGTTTGTTTTCATATCTGAATCTGTTTGTTAGTCAAGGAATGCTATGAATCAGAAGATGGGATCTCAAATACAAAACCACAAAGTCAGAGGCAGCATCTGGAGGAGCTCCAAGCCACAAAAATTAGGGAAGAAACACAGAGGGAACAAAAACTGTAAATGCTTGCATGGATTCTGCCTCTATATACATTGAATTTAAATAATTGTGTTGATACATCAGTAATAATAATTGCTGATAAAAATTATAGTCCTTATTTTGGGCAGCAATATGTTTTACTAAATGTGAAATTAAATGCTATTTGTATTAATTAGGGATAATATGAAAGTATGTAAACGGTTGACATTTCCGACATTTTTAAACACATTACTATGTGTGAAGATAGATCTTTTGCATTTGTTTTGGCTTGGAAATACTGTGGATTGATATATGCCCCCGAAGTGTTCTGTTGACATAAGATCCCAGTTCTAACCCCTGAGATCAGAAAATTATTTATAGTTGACTGTAGTTTGAAATTTAATTATGGGATTTGATATTTGATGTAACTGTTTAGTAGACAATTGTAGCTGGAAGCTGGAATACACTCTTAGTACAGATACTAAACCAAAATCTTCTGATTGCAGGTGGCATACTCAGATTGCAAGATTTAAGAAGTCAGTGTAGTGTATACAGATATTTAAAACAGGCTTACACAAATAAGTTGTTCTAAATGTGGGGAAATATACAGACATCAAATCTCAATTGGTAATGTCAAAAGAACAGGTTTATTAAGGAAGGTCAAGAAAGTGAAACAGGAATAGCTGTTCTGTGGTTTAGTTTTTCCAGATTCCTTAAGAATTGTAGCATGCCTGTTGACTTCTAATTGAAAGTTTTACCTTCACTCCCATCCTCTGGTGCCAGGACACATTTACTTATGGATTGTTGGGATTCTGCAAGAGTCACAGGATGACTGTGGATGTTTTTTTAGGGACTGCATAGAATGGAGGTTTTCTACTTCAGGATGTATTAAATTGACCCTCCTATTTTTGTTGTTGTTGTTGTTGCTTTCTTCTCTCCCAGGGGTTATACAGTGTGACTTTGTGCCTCTGTGACTTTAGCCAAAGACAGGGTGCTCACTTCTGAGGGATAATGGTTTTCCTAAAAATAAATACTTAATCCTATCAGGTTAAGGTCTGCCATTTTTCAAGATAGCAGTGATTGACAGAGGCACTTTGTGTCTCTGCATACTCTCAGAAAACATATCCCACCATCAGACAGATATCAGCACTTGGTGCTAAGAGTGGGACACAGTGAAAATTCTCCCTCTGCTGACCTGGAAAAACCACAGTCAGTCCCTACACATAGCTAAAGTTCAGTTAATTAAATAGCTAGGTGAGGTTCTTCTCCCACTTTGCCACTTCCTGTCCTCTTCCATGTATACTGTACTCAAACCACTGAGAAAAGCTCTCTTCTGAATTATGGTTGCAACTACTGAAGGGCTGTGGTGAACAGCATCAAATAACCCATGACAGAATATAGGTGTTAATTGCTCATCAGCTGAATCTGCCATAAAAACGTCACGTTATGACATCTATGTCTATGAAAAATATTCAAATACACTGAACACATAGAAATTATTGTAAAGTTCAAGTTTGGAAGTGAGGGAAAACTGAAGACTGATGTATTGAAAATGAATGGTTTTAACTTGTTTGTCACAAAGGACAAAATCTTTCCTTCCAAAAGGCTCACTCCAATGCTTACAGCACGACTGGATGGGGCCCTGTGCAACCTGGTCTAGTGGAAGATGTCCCTGACCATGGCAGAGGGGTTGGAATGGGATGATCTCTGAGGTCCCTTCCAACCCAAATTATTCCATGTTCCTGTGATCTGTTAAGGGAGAGCACAGCTCCTCACTTACCAAAATCAGATTTTACAGACCAGCTGACATCACTTCCAAGGCTGAGACTGCAGCTCCTGTTCAAAATGATAACATTCAGAGAGTCAGTTTTGAAAGAGTTCATTTTCTGCAGTTCAGGAATCCAAGATATGTATTTGTTTAATGTTCTCAATTGACAGCTATAATGTAGGAAATGGTTAAAACATACACTGAGAATTAGAAGGTTAGTTGGTAAACTAGGTAATGCTTTTGCTATCTGTACTTATTCAGGCTTTTAGAGGCATATCAGTGCTATTTTTTTGTCAGTGTTCGCTTTGTCATAGCAGGCGCAGAATTGTCAAGTTGGTTAAGCAACTGAGGGTTACTCCTTCCTAAACTAAGTTAATAACTAAAGCAATAATGAGTTCTTGACTTTTTTTTTTGCATAGGGAAAGAAATTTGAGAGTGTGTGAGAGTTTTGCCTTATAAATGCACTTCAATGTATTCTCTTGTATTCATTCATCCTCTTGTGCGAGCTCGTTGTCTTAAGCAGAGTTCTGTCTATATATGCTGAGTCCATGGTAGAGCTGAAGCTGTAGGCTTCACTTTACTGCAGGCTGCTGATGTGCCCTAAATGCAGGACATCTAAGGTACTCTAGAGCAGAAAAACCTTATTTTTGCTATGGCATACCAAGCTAATGCTCCAAGCAGGAAATTGAAAATTTGTAAGTAAATGCTGTCCATGTCACTTGGAAGTTACCAAAGTGCTGCTGAGTTCTAGAAAGTGATATCTAAAGATGCCAAGTCCTCTAGCTGTCCTTCAACAATATTTATATTTATATTTCTCTTTATTTTAATATCCTGAAACAGCAAAATATATTGATGGTTATTCTTCAGAAGTTACTGGTAAGGATATGGTTGAAAAGTATTTTGTGCTAAGTTTATTACTTATGTGAAACTCAAAGTGAGCAACTTTAGGTTTTGGCCAAAACCTGTTAGCCATAAGCCCAAGGTGTACAGACCATCACATGTATCCAGATTCTCATGTCCACTAGTTGGTGTTGCACAACAGAAAAGTAAATGAAACTGCTTCTGTGTTAAGCAAAGACAGTAGGCTGATCTGTAGGTATGAATCTCCATAGAGGGAAAACAAATCTTAATTAAAAAGTCATCCAGTAATATATTTGAAGGGCTAAAGTTGCTACAAAAGAACTCAGAGAAAAAACTAGAAAGGAGATCTTTGACATAAAGGGGCAAAACCAGCAAAATACCCATTTGATTTCAGGAGTAATCATAAATGCAGACACAGGAATGAGGAAGAACAGGGGAAAAATATACTTTTGTGCTAATATTACCTCTACCCCTGACTAATTTCCAGGGATTTCCAGATCCTGGTGGGCTTTGTGTGTTTTGAGTCAGTCAAACAGATTCCTCTTCCCTCTTCCAAATACTTGTCTACTCTGCCATTAAACCTATATAAAGCTTTGAGCCAGCAGCATCGTTTAGAAAGACATTCCATGGCTGTAGTGTCAGTTGTGGGAAGAACCACATCAGGATCAAATTAATTGAAAATTTAAAAGATAATATTATGTGATTCACACACATCTATCTCCTTTTTCAAAATAGTTTAAGGCGTCATCTGAGTCAATGGGTCTTAGATCCTTCAAGTATTTTTAAAAACATGACCATAAAAGTCCTAAATCTCTTAAAAAAACTGGCCCAGAGACACCTAAATCTAAGAAACTCCTTGGAAAAGTACCTGAGGTCTTTGCAGGTGCAAAGAGATTGAAATTTTGATTTAAAATTTATTTAAATTTCATAGAGAAGAAATAACCACAAAAGAGATTGCTTAAGTTCAAAATTACTTTAGAGTCACAATTAGCCTTCACTTAAGTTGACATTATTTCAGCAACACAGTTACACTGAAGTAACTTCTGAGAAACATGTCAGAAACATTACATTGAGTTGCAATAGGTGTGTTCTTCCAGACAGAACTCATTTTTTTAAAATAGGACACTTAGAAGATGATTAACTTTCAAAAATATTTGAGAGTAGTCACAATTGGTTTTGAAAATCTGTTTGCCCTGCTTCTGCTTCTTCTTCAAGTTTTTTATTTGAGTGTCTTGTAAGGAAGGAAGAATAATGCTGCGACTGTGTTTGCTGTAGAAACAAAATAATGAAAGTGCAACCTGGACAGTATTAAGTTGTCTTAAGGAGAGAGAAACAATTAGAGAATCCTGATTTCTTTAATATATCCCAGGTCTATTGATAATGTATTGAATTAAAATGCTATTGTAGTGGAATTCAAAACCTCTTGGTATGTTTCCTATGTATGCCCAGTGCTTCCTGACTTATTGTGAATCTTTGTAACATTGTGCATAAAGTTTTGCTGAATCCATGCCTTTGAATATTAGATTATATCAAGACTTTTGAGCAGGCAGAGTTTATGGTTTTTTTCTATGTGATCCTGTTTCAGTGGTAGAATACATATGAAAGCACAAAAAACCCCATGATACCACTCTGGGTTGGGACTGTGAAGAACTCAATTACCAAAGACTCTGTAGCAAAGAACTGTGTTAAATGTTTTGGTTTGTGATCAACTAGGTATACAAATAAATTGAATTTAGAAAAGTTCTGTCTGCACTTTTAATCGCTTCTGAGAACCATCTGGCTAAACACACTCCTGCTTGTGGTTAGAGTACAATTATTTCAGAACACTCTTGGAATATGTGTGGAACTTCGGTCTGCAAATGTAAGCCACCCCCTTTGTTCTGTGGTTAATGTGATTTAGAAGGTTTTTCTCTAGTTAGAAAACTTGTTTGATAATTTTGTAGTGTATTTACAGGAGCACAGCAAGCTGGTCATAAAATTCCAATTTGCTCTGGATTGCATTATTTTAATTTAATTATTTATTTATAAAATAAACCTTCAGGGAACAAGGCCATGGTTTACTTGTTTGGTTTTTGTTTTTCATACCCATTCAGTGATGTTGTGGTTATTTCAAAAGTGATAATTGTGATAATTCTTGTTTGTAGAATTAATATGCTCTACTGAATTGGTCTTACAGATTGTTGGGTTGTGTGCAGCAGATAAGTA
This sequence comes from Acrocephalus scirpaceus scirpaceus, assembly GCA_910950805.1. Lineage (NCBI taxonomy): Eukaryota > Metazoa > Chordata > Aves > Passeriformes > Sylviidae > Acrocephalus > Acrocephalus scirpaceus. Next base: position 50,302,670 of record OU383780.1, read on the forward strand.
GCACTTTCAATTTATAACTCTTTGATTATGAACTAAATTTAAAATAATATTCAGATTTATAAGCCAGAAGCTGCCACCTAATACCATTATTAATGAACATATCAATGGACCTCTTTCAAAGCCCACTGAAATTAGTGTAAATCCTTCAACTCACTTCTCTGGGCACATTCTAAATGTATAAAATGTTGTTGCTTTTCCATACATATCAAAGGCTTTTGACTAAATTGTCTCTTCTCAGATGAGGTAGGAAATTTCTTTACAGCTTCTGTGATAGACAGGCTATGCTAATGTCCTTGTTTTGCAATAAACTTTGCTTCTTCATTACTTATCACCAGAGGCAATAAAAATCTTCAGAGGCAAATATAAGTTTTTCATTGATATACTTGTTTGTATTTGTAAGACATGAAAGATGAACATGTAATTAAGATCAAAATTAAAATTTATATTTAAAGTATATAAATCTTGCAGTACTAATACTCTTCGTATTTATATTTAGACATTTCTGAGTTGTGAAGCTAATAATTACTAACTAAGAACTCATGGAAGTAACTTATTTAACAAGATATAAAAAGTAACTGCAAGACATCAGAAGTCAGAGTATATTTCACAGGGGTACATCTCCTCTCCTGTGTATATTGTGCATTCTAGATGCAGCAGCAGAAATGCATTTGGGTTAAAATTTTCAGTATAGGGGAAAGAGGCAAGGTTCTTAAGAGTGTTCTGGTGTGTTATCCTCAGTGTTACCTTTATGGCAAATGAGCCCAAATAATTGAATCCTAATATGTAAATCAATTAGCCTTTTCATAGGAAAGCTGCAGTGGCACCTATGGAAAAGATTCCTACCCTTCTTGCACCCACAGAGAAAAGTACTATTTCCTATTCTTGTTCTGGTAGCCCTTCCTGGCACACAGGTGGGTCAGCTCCACTGCATTGAGATCCTTAAAACTGGATTATCCCCACACTGTGAGGAGATGTGGGATTTTTTCACCTGATTTACCGGTGTCCAGCTGCAGAATTACACAAAAAAGCTGCAGGAAGTTCAAGTGTACCCTTTTCTTGCCATCACCCTAGGGATGTATTTGTAGACATTAAAGTTTAAAGAGTTCCTCACTATTTAAAGAGAAGAATCACATTATTTCTGCAAATACCGTGGCAAGAAGCAGAAAAAAATTTAAGCCCTCTGTCCTCGTTTCAGGCAGATTTGGGAGAAAACCCTACTACAGGGCTCTCCCTCCCCTCCCCCAACCGTTTTGGGAAAGACTTCCTGAGAGAGAAGTGGAAAAAACCTGTTTATTAAACAGGCAAAGCACTCCCAGCCCAATACCCAATGACAAGAACTTCGTGCCGCTTATGGAGGGATAACAAACTTAGAGAGAGAAGGTCTCTTGAAGATAGTCACTGTGTTCTGTGGCTCAGTTCCTCTGGCGCTGGGAGAAAAAGGAATTGCTGTGCAGGGTTGGTCTTGGTGGGGCCTTTCCCCCAGGTCCTCACTCCAGAGAGATTGGAACAGTTCCTAGGAGAGGGGAAAAAAAGGGAAAAAAAAAGAAAAAAAAAGAGAAAAAAGATTTCAGCTATTCTACAAGACCTAGATAGTTATGCTACCACTAACTCTGGAGAGGAAAAAATAGAGAAAAATACAGAGCTTCTCTCCGTCTTGCCGTATTCCATCTCCCCGGCTTCCAAGGAGCAGAGTTTTCCTGGGGAAAAACAAACTGCGCTTCCTCTCCCCTTTGCACCCAACAGATGACTGGGGATACACACATCACCCTAGGACACCCTCCTTTTCTGTAGTTTGCTCTTTAGAATTGAAAACCTAATTAAAACATAGAATTCTTTTTTTACCTTTCATTATTAATCCATAGTTTAGACAAAGGAGAAGACTGAAAAAACCCAAGCAAGAGCTTCTTTTACATCATGAACCTTTTTTAATGAAAGCCAAATAATCAGCTACAGAAATCACAAGTAACTAGCTCTTGTTAGTTAAGGAAATAAATGTCGTCTAATCCATATGAGCTATACTCCTCAAATAAGATATTAAGTGAACTTCCTCTAAACTCAGCTTCCTTCCAGCCACTTTTATGAATGTACATACATACAATGCTCTTTCCAGAATAAGATTAGATAGCACAGATATTCACTTTATCCCTGTGATTGAAGATACAAGTTTTAATTCGCGAGCTCTTCCTTCTAAATAAGTGTTTTTTTGCACTTGCATGGGAAGAAATACTAGTTTTAAAAGAATGAAAATTTGTATAGATTTTGAGATTCTATCATGTTTACAAAATGAAAAAATAAGATTAATAGCACCCAGAAATCGCTTGTTAAAGTTTAAATTGAATAGCGAAACAAAATTACTTTTATCCAGCTGTGTATTGTTAGGAAAGAACAGTCAATGAAATGCAGCAATTTCAAAATCGGTCCTGAATTCTCCATCTAAATTTCTTTCTTCAGTAAACTCCCAATCTTCTCATGTTACTTGATATGGTCCTGCTTATTCCAGACTGTCATCAATTGTGACTCTAAACACTGTAATTCCAAAGAATACACTACCTATGATTGTATATAGGAAAAAAAAAATCAAGAAAATCTCATTTCACATCTAAAAGAGGATGTTACAAAAATTATCTTACCACACATTTTATTGCAGTGTTTCATATGAATATTACAGATGGGTCAGCAGTCATATATTCAATTCTCCCCATCAAGGCACAGCAGCAAATATTAGAAATATTTTTTCTTCTTTTCTGGAAATGAAATTTAGGTATTTTCTATTAAATACAAACATCTAAAACATTGCTTAATTTAATTAGGATACAGTGAGACTACCAGTGCAGCAGAACTTCATTCAGCAAATGTTAGGAATCAGAAAAGAAAAATAAAAATTGAAAAAGTTATCCAGAAAACAAAATAATGTTTGAGAAAAAATGTTGTTGTGTTGGAATTCCTCAGAAGATGATGTAAAATGCTGGGCAAAATTTCTCTGTGTAAGCACTTCATTCTCAGTTTTGCATCTGTAGTTTCACATTAAACTATAAACAGCTCATGGAGAGAGTTTAGTAAGAAAGTGCATTAAAAAAAGTCTAATACTAAGTACGCAGTTTTTTATGCCAAATGATGCTGTCAGGAAAAAGCAGTCTCAGACCTAAACCTGGGATTTTAGTAATGTTTCTACATGCCTAATATAGTGAGTTTTCTAGAAACTGAGGTGAGGTTTTTTTGACTTCTGTTTGACAAGTCTGCTATTGGTCCTTTGATAAATACAAAATTCAGCCAAAGCTGATGGAAGTATCCCTGTGTTTGGGGCCAGGTTCAGAGATAAAATAATAGGGAAGGTGAACAACTGGCTTCACTTAGTGTTTATGGGAACATGGACATCAGCTCTTATGCCATTTTAAATACAGAGTGTTCTACTGAAGGTTTTGATCTACATGTATGTGTAGATAACACAAGAGAGTATTAGACCTGCTGAGTTGATAATTCCAGTGTAATGAAGAATTGTGAACATCATAATTACTGTGGGACTTATTTTTTCTGATATTTAATATTTCTGTCCCATTATCAGAAGGAAAAGCTTTGGATATCTCCATTTCTCTATGAGACTTCCCCTGTTTTGCTACTTGACAACTTAAATCCTTGTAGGACTATTGGGTTGAGGTTAGTTTTATAGCTATTGCAAATAAGAAAATTAAAGGATTTTACTTTTAAACCATGTTTATGACTCTCTTCTTCTTGAGGAAGACATTATTTCAGTCTGTTGTTTTTGCTTGTGCTTAATGTGTCTTCTGATAGGGAAAACAGAACCAATCTTGTGCTTTTTTCACTTATGATATTAATGTCCACATGAAAAGCTGGAAACATCCTCCATGTGGGGTATTGCACAGAGATGGTTCTGATGCTGAAAGTTTATTCCTACTATGACATTTATTCTTGTTATGACATTATTCTTATTATCACAGTTCCTGATATCTTAGTGTAGATTCTACTACAGAGGAGGAACTGGTGTATAAGTAAATGATGGTAGATTTTGTTTGTTGGTTTTATTTGTCATTTTACTTTCAATACCTCTTTTATCTTGTTTTATTTTTCTAAAATACTATTTCTGTCTGTTATGTGGTCCACAAATACAGTTTGTAATCTTTACTATTGCTATCCTCAGCAGAGCATCCTCCACCCTTTCCCTCTCCATGATCTAGGGAAGCACTGTCATCTGTATTTAAATGGGAAAACCTGAAACTGAAGGTCAGGATATTTTTTCAGCTCTCAAGTCCTGAATGAGTGCCTTTAATGGATGGACCATCTTTACTTTCATTTGAATTTTGTTTTATTTATTTTAAAAGTAAAAAAAAAAACTTAATTGAGTATTTGAGTCAATAATAATAATCATAATGTGAATTTTGCTCTCTATATAACACCATCATGTTAATTTTATTTTGATATTCTATGCCCTGGGCTACAGTCTACTCATTTAACAAAACAAAATTACTAATTTTTATCTTTATCTCATATTTTAGTGTTTGTATCACTGCCCAGATTACTCATGGCCTGTGGCTTCTGCTATATCATTATATTCTAACTCAACAGGAACAAGTTGGCTATGAGTTTTTAGTTGAAATGTATAATACGCATTTCTCTGTTTATATCCAGCAATATCACATTTTTTCCTACATAGAATCTGAACAGCTTATATTGAGTATATATGAAGCTTTTTTAAACTTACTGAAAGCACTAAACCATTTACAACCAAATCTCTACTTGCTGCTGAAACCCCCTACAACTAATTTATTCAAAAAAACATTATCTTCCCTCCACGTGCACAAATATGAATTAACACTTAATGTGTACTTTTAATATCATTTAGAGTGTAAATTTACAAGTTCTTCCAGATTTGAGACAAATTCTAAGAAATGAGCTAAAATGGATTTTATTTATTTTTGAAATTTATTTTCTAAAATAGAAGGCAATAGTAAAATAGAACTGTATCTGTGAGACGATAGCAAAATCTCTAAATATATTTAAAGTCCTCTAAGGCTTATGTCAGACAGAGTTCTTTTCATGCGTGTGAAAGGAAGTAAGGAGTCCAAGAGATTTGTTGGAATTCTGCTTTTTGCTGGGCACTGGTTTGGGGGAGGGGGAGGTTGAAGCTCTGGCTAACATCACATTCTTTCCTGCATTCTTGACGTGGATTACATTTTAGGACTCAATTGTAGATTCACCACATTGCTAAAAGTGGTGCAAAGTTTCATTGTGCTGCTCCAGGAGCTGAGCAGGAGCTTAATCCAAACCTTTGCCTAGCACCTTGCTTTGTCACCTATGGAGCTGCTTGAGAGAAACTTAGGAGCAGTTTCTGTTGATCCAGTCACTGCAGTTATTTTCATTTTGAATGTATTGGTTTACTTTAATTGGAACTGTTGTGAAAAGCAGTCAAGGAAGAAAACCTCTGAATGTAAGATACTGCTCAGGAAACACTTGAGAATTGCTAAGAAACCATGCAAGAACAAAATGTCCAGTGAACGTGTGAGAAAAAAAAAAAGTGTTATTTGGAGGAGCAAAGCTAAGGTACAAGTATTTGCTGGACATTCTGTGGCAGGTAAGCCTGCCTCAAGTGATGGCAAATCTTTATGGGAAATATTCAGCTGGATTACTATAGACATTCTTGTCACTTGTTCTTAATGCAGAATAAATGGTTCTGTGATTTGTGACATTTGAAGAAGGAATAAATCCATCAAATTCTTTTGAGAAAGGAAAAAAAAACAACAGAGCAGGACACTTTAGGTGGTTGAGTAGGCCTCAGTTGAACCTGAACACTCAGAGGTACCCGTGGGGGCACCCCTGCCCAGCTCAGTGTCAGGCAGAGATCTGGATGTGTGGACTGGATGAAAGTCTTGGGATGAGCCAAACCCAAGGGCAATGGGTTCAGGACCCCAGTGCTGGCTGCGAGCTCAGCTCACCCAAAGCCAGCGAGGTGGCTGTGGGGATGGAGGCTCCCTGTCCTTGCCCTTACCTGCCTGTGGGCACAGTGACACGTGACAATGAAGGATCAGCATGGCCTCGCTGAGTATTTCATATTCACTCAGCTATTCAGCTCTTTTTTGGCTGATCTAAGAAAGGACTGTGATAAGTATAAGATTGTTTTAAAGTCTGCTGTTTTGCAAATTGTATGAGTTTCAAATTGCTCCCACCTAAGAAATTGCTGCAATGTGTGAGTTTTAGTATATATGGAATTAGGAGAAAACTTGTGGATTATCAGTAAAGCATTTTCATCCTTCTCATAAAGTATAACTAATTTAAACTCTTTAATGTTTTTCAAAATCTGACATATTTTTCTCTACAGAATATTTTCAGTAGTTCTTAATATTAATTCCCATTACTGTCTGTGGACATATAGTAATAAAATTTCCTTGCTCAAAGCTGAAAGTGCAGAATAATTTTGAGACATAAGGGAGGGGAGGGATCTTACACCTTCTCAAGAGAAGCTATCTGGTGTGTTTTGCATGCTGGACATGTTTGCTGTGCTGCTTTCTGCACTGCGATGTTACAAAGCACAATGGGAGCATTTATAAAACTTTTTATTGACTAAGAATGGGACAGTAGCATATGGGAATGCCAACAATTGCTAACTGATCATGAAATAAAGAAATTCCAGTATTCCAGTGTTATAAAAAGAAGGGGGGGAAAAAAGTCATTCAGAACTTAGTCATATTGGTTCAGCTGTTGTAACCAAAGACTGATAAGATAATAGAGGTCTTTGTGGCTGTTTTCTACTGAAATGCTTTATCTTTATGATACACTTGGGGCCCTTTAGAGTGGAAGCTTTTTAAACTGCTGCTGGAGTTAGAACTCAAATGAGATGCTGTTGCAATGGCAAGGGGGCTCCCTAGTCAGGCAGCCCTCACAGAGTGACTTTTATCTCTGAAGCCCTTCCATTAGATTGTTACTTTCTTCTGTTTTTCCTGTTTATTTTTGTTGACTTTTCCTGCCCTATTTTGTGGCATTTAGAAGGTGACCCAGTCAAAAAAGGGTAAATGCTAAATGCTGGACAGAGCCTGTGAAGTGGAAACATCACAGCCTATCTGATGTGTGCTGCAGACTGCAGTGTTAGACAGATTGGTTTAACCAGGTTATCTCTGGGAAGCTAACATCAAATACACTTTCTTTTATGTCTAGCATTGTGTTTTTGCTTTCTTTTCAAACAATGTCCATAAAATAATAAAATCCCCTCCAATATAACAGAGGGATTGAGTCACAAAGGTTTTTTTTCCAAAGGAAAAAAAAAAGCTGAAATTGCTTAACTTGATTCAAAATAATTTTTGATTGTTGGTTGTACTGTTTTGGCTGTATACTTAGAGCTGATACTATACTGATACTTAGAGCTGCAGTTGTGTGATTTAAAGCCCTACTTAGTTTCTAGCAAAGTCCACACTTCTTTCTTGCATTACTGCCTCCTGATTTCATAAAAGTCATACAATGTGTTTGTTCTAGAAACGTAACAGGAGTAATCATTTCTGATTTATTAATTTGTATTTCCTGTAAGCGTATGGAGAAAAAGTTAGTTTAGATGCAGTGCAGAAACAAGGCTGATATTTGTCATGTTTTACGCTAATCACAGAATTCAAGAGAACCAATAATGCTTTGCAGCTGTGTAGAGATTCCATGCAAAGATCTCAAAGCACTTCAGAAACATTAACTAACCAGGCATAAAAACCTCTGATTGGTAGTGTTTTACTTTGTGTACATGTTGGGACACTAAGACACATTCAAGAACCCACAGTAATTTTGTGTCACAGCTAAGAACCCTACTTTAGCAAGATATGGATCATGCCTATAAAATTTTTGGTTTATTTATGACTCCAGTATTTTGTTGTTTATTCACTTGACAGAATATGTGGTTTTATCTAGTTTTCTTTTCCTGAGTGTCAGAGAGGTTAGTTTAAGTTATGCTGTGTAAGCCTAGAAGTCTGTTTTTTTGCTATGCCTATTTCTTTTTTTCCCTTACCAGCAGTTATTATTCTGCTTCTACCTCAGGACAGCTCACCACAAGGACAGTAAGAAATTTAATATTGAGAAGCCTCCAGTGTTTGCTGACATGCAGCTACATTTGTATATAGACCGAATAGGTTGTAAAAGGTAACAGCAATGTTCAAAGGTAGTAAACCAGTGGTTGATATAGGAGCTATAGTTATATTATATAGCTTACTTACAGGCTATTAGTTTTTAATTTTTTTTTTTTTTGCAATACTTAAAGAAATCTAAGTAGATAAAATGCAGGATGAGGTTTATGATTTTTTATTAAATGCAATGTAAGATACATGATGCTCTTTCTATTATTTTGTGTATCAGAAAACAAGTAGTATTCGAATTGGTTTTTAAAGATACAGTTTTGCCACAAGCAGAATTCTTTCTAAATGTAATTTTAGACTGCAAGTTGAACTCTTCTCTCTTTTTCAGCAGATTTATAGCTGCTTTTTATTTTCTGTCTCCTGGTTAGATTGACCTGTGACCAGAATTTCAAAAGTTCTCTTTGATGACTTAGTGCTCTTCAGTCTGGATATTTTCTCTCAATTTGTGCTGAAATCCAAAATAAAGAGTAAAGCAATAAGCACACAGGGAAAAATTAAAATATTACTTTAACCAGATTACTATCACAAAAATGGGGATATACCCAAAGTACTATCAGAAATAATATTTTTTTCCTGAACTTTTGATGGGACTGACACATTTTCATTTTAAAAAGAAGTCCTTAAACACTATCAGCTTCCCACCAACACTCAAAATTTTAAATACTGCTGGTAAAGGGAGTATTTGGATCAAATTCAGTATATCTGTAGTCACTGAAATAAAGGCGCCCAAGAAAAATGTGTCAATTTTAAAGGTCTTTCCTAACTGAAGACGATTTTGTGATAGAGCCAAAGGTTAATAAAATCACTAGTGAATGTAGCAATTTTACAGATAAGCTATTCACAACAAGTGTAGTTACTTGAGTAAAAAGCTAATTCAGTTCTAAAATGCCACATGCAGTAGCAGTGAATAGCTGCTTTTAGGTGCTTTCTGGAGGAGGATAAAATACAGAATCACGGCACTCTTCTTTTCCAGCATCCCTGGCTGCCTGTAAATTGCTGTGAATGGGACTGTGGGCTGACAGGCTCTATTAAGACAAACTGCCTTTCTCATTGGAGAGATAAAATAAATCAGGTGTTTAGTCAAATTAAAATACTTCAGATGGAGCAGGCCCTGGGGAACACTGATCCACCTGACAAATCTGAGAGAAACTCAAGACAGATGTGTTTTGGGGATAAGGAACACCCCATGGAAAAAAAAAATGCACTGCTGTCTTTGGAGTAAGAGAATAGGATTAGAACAGAGAGATAGCTGTGGTGTATAATATTTTGTGGAAGCTGGCACATTTACTGTTCATTTTTTACTAAGCTTTTTGTTTTATCTCTTTTTATGGCAAATACATTTTACAGATAGCTGTATTTTTATTTTATTTATAGATATTTTCAGTCAGCAGCAGAAGTTTATTTACTGGTAATGAGTTTAGGAATCTCATTACTTGCTGCAGTAAGTGGATGCAAAACAGATGATGATGGCACACAGCTACTGATGACCTCTCTTGTCCCAGCCAGATCAGCTCAATCTGGTCTGCATTCTAAGCAAGTTGGTTTTTATTGATATTTAAACTGTAAAATAACGGTCAGGATTTTCCACTCTAAAATTAAATTATAGCTCCCCCCCACCCCCCCTACACACTGTTCATGCACCAACATTCTCATCTTGCACTTGTTCTTGTCTGGAGCAGAGCTCAGTTAGGTGTCCTGCAGCTTCATGGAGGTCTCGTGATTTTCCAGGAGCACAGTCTACATTTTGTGGTCATCAAACATCCAGTATGTTGCTGGATTACATAACAGGGTACAAATTAAAGAGCAGAGTACTTCAAATGGGGTAATTTATTTCAGATGTGTTTCTTGGGGAAGAGAAAAGGAAAGAAAAACAATTACTGTAGGTTCCTGAATAAAAACAGTTATTTCTGCCTGCTATTGTAAAAAAATGAGGGAAAGAAAGAAAGAAAAAAAGAAAAAAAAAGACTATAAATATGTGGCAACTATCAAATGGTTCTAAGAAATCCTAACTAAACAACAATATTTTGTAGCCTTAGCAGGCACTCTTTGTGGTGGTTTTCTACTCATGTTCTGAAGCAAGTACAAGCTATACAGAATAATCTGGAAATGGAATGGGAGATTAATATCTGCTTTGGATGTGTAAAATATTTTATGACTGTAAGCTCAGGGGCTTGCATTATGATGCCAAAACTGCTTGGCAGATGTGAAAATCTCAAGCTGTTGTTTCCCAGGTGGCAGTAGACGACAATAAGCATCATTTGAGGCAGCAGGTTGCCATTGGCTTTCTAAAATAGGTGGGTGGAGTGGTTGATCTTTTGTCATCACAATGGGCAAGAGAATTTTTCTTTGGCAGAAGAGTCTTTTACCCATGGAAATGAATTCAAAACCACCTAGATAACCTTTGAACCACACTGAAAGATCTTCAAGACCAAATAACACAGTTTAGGAGGGTTAAGATAGGTCTATACTGAAGCTCAGAGAATTGAACAGATCTCAGGACATGCTAAAGGATCCTGACAAGGCAGTACTTACAGTGCAGGCACTTTCCTGGACACACACCTGCCTAAGCTTACTTCCAAAAATTATTTCGTTTTTGTTTTGGTCTTATAACAGCTTTTTGCACAGAACTCTTCTATTGCTTCAGTCACTCGTATCACACTAAAGTTTTGCAATGAGTTGGTCTGGGTAGTAGATTGTCCTTTAGCTTCAATTTCATGCACCCATCATACCTCTGGTGACTAAAGAAATCACTAGCAACCCTTTCTAAAATTTCTACTACAACAGAATTTACACATTTTTCTTTTGGAGACCTGTGTCACTTGTATACTGGATGTATATTAGCATTAGAGGGTAGGGAAACATCAAGTTCTTGGAAACTCTTTTAAAACTAAGATACTTAATAGTGAACAAGAAATTGAATCTTTTTCAGTACTTTGCATTGCTAAATGCAATTAATAAATGTAAAGAAAATGAGGTACCCTTTGTTTTTCAGTTTTTTTATAGTAAATAACTTAAGCCATGCAGTTTCTTTTTTCCATATAAAGCATTTTCAGACAGAGGTTTTCTTGCATGCATCTTTTGCAAATTAAATTCTGTGTAGGAATCATACAGGCCTCACAAAGTAAATAGTAGATAATCTTTGGCTTGTCACCTTCTTGGCTGGAACCTGTTTTGTCTTCCTGCTCCTTATGAAACCTCTCAGCCTCTTTCCTTTCTTCTTCAGAAGACATCCATCTTATTCCTGGGAAGAAGCTGGAGTCATAATTTTGTGACAGTTTCTCCATTCCCTCCCAGGTCCTGTTGCTCACACAAGTCCTGTTGCTTCCTCTTCAAAAGTCCTGTCACAAAAGTCTTTATCACAGTCCTCTAACATGAACAGAGGAAGTTTCTGAATATTCTCTTTTGTGCCACTTCTCATATCATTGTGGCAGACTACAGACTTGGTTTTCTTCTCTAATTTTTGGTTTTACTGTACATTAAATTGCTTTATTTATCCCACTTCCAACTCTAAAGCTCTTTCAGATTCTTTTCCAATATTTTTGAACTTCTACCTTGCTGTATTTAGATCATCTCTTATAGACCTAAGGTGCTCACAAGAGGAAATGTATTGTATGGCTAAAATATAGGAACAGACATTGCTGTTTCTGACAGAGCAATACGTTCCTATATAAGAAGAGATATTTTCAGATTGATTTGGAAAAGGACCTTTTACTCCCCGCTTATGATACCCTTGCAATTTACCCATAAACAGACCATTAAGCATCATTAATGCAAAGAATAAATGTACCGTAGTTTCATATTAATTAAGTGCTCTCTGTAGAGTAAATTTTGAAAGTTAAATGAAAATTCTTAAGCTGTTTTCTCAGGTTAGCCATTTCTCTTGGGGACAAGTAAAGCTCACTTTTAATACACATTCCACAACCAAAGTTTACATTTACCTAAATGACGTACCAGATATATGGGCATTTTGGAGAACTGATCAATAAATTCTTAAACTGCTTCTTCCACCAAACAGCATCTTTTAAATTCCTTTTTAGCATTTGTACCTACTTGGACTTGAAAAAATGAGGAAACATATAAACTGAGGTAAAATTATGTCTGATAAACTATGAATGTATTTATCACAGTGGGCAGATTTAGATGGAGAAGATACAGGGATTCATACAGAATAAATCCCTGTCAGAAAAAAGGAAATATTCTGTATATTTTCTGCTCCTGTTTCTGTTACATCCTCCCCCGCTTAGAGCGCAGCAAATCTATGTGTTACATTCTTTTGAGATTTGTTAGTAGAAAATATATCCAAGCTGCTGTTTGAAAAAAGCACATTGGTGATGCAGCCTTTATTTTTTTTTTTTTTTTTTTGGGTGGGAGGTAAATATTGCTTTGAAACTATTGTCTACCTCATATTTACAGTGCATCTCTCCCCCACGTTTAGGTACACCAGAAAGCCTGGCAGAAAAAGAGCGACAGCTCTCTACCATGATCACCCAGCTGATCAGCTTACGGGAGCAGCTCCTGGCTGCCCATGATGAGCAGAAAAAGCTGGCAGCATCACAAATTGAGAAACAACGGCAGCAAATGGACCTTGCTCGCCAACAGCAAGAACAGGTGAGGCTCTGAGAAAGAAACCTGTGAAAATGGTTCATGCAGAATGCTTATCACAAACTCTGCTCTGCCTGCTGTTGTTTCCTTTCATGTTTTTTGTTAAAAGAGCTTAAATATCTGCAGAAGTTACACTTTTTTCCTGAAAGAGGAAATATTATAGAACACTGAAAAAAAAAAAAAAGAGAGGAGTGGATGATAGATTTCACAATTCTTGTTCCTTGCAATGAGATGCAATTTTGAGAGTTACCAGCAAGCCAGACTACAACCATTATTTAACTCTTTTTGACAAGAAAATAATTACACAAAAACCCTTAAGCATCTTCAAACCTTCAAATACCTTGCACAAGTAAGATTTGATTTGTTTGTTCAGGTTGTGGACAGGGTTTTTTTTTGGTGGGTTTTTTTTTTTTTTTTTGGTTTGGTTTGGTTTGGTTTTGGTTTTGGTTTTGGTTTTGTTTTGTTTTGTTGGGTTGTTTTCCTTGATTAGCTGTTTGTTTTAAAGGTGCAGTTGTCCTCTTCTCATTGAACAAAAGTGCAGCAACAATGATCCCATGCACTAGTCCCCTAGGCATTAGATCAGACAGATCCAAATTAATGTGTGGTTTTTAGGAATCTGACATTATTACTAGAATTATCTTTTCAGTTAAATATATTTTATAGGATATATACAGCAATGTATGCTCTGTTGATTTTAATGAGTTGTGACGTGTGGTATTTTATGTGCTTGGGTATTTGCCCACATGTAGGAATATGGACTCATCCCCTAATGGAAAATAACATAAAGGAACACTGTAAAAAATCAGAAGTTAGAATGTCATTTAGCCATCTAGAGATGACACAGTAATTAACTATTGACACTTGTGAATAAGCTAGCACAAATTAATCTTGACACATTTGCAGACGAGTGATATCTTACAGTGAACACTTTGTAATTATATTTCAAAATGAAAATTAAATGACACTTAAAACTAGGTTGTCATGCTCAATGAAGCGAGCATGTAGCTCAACCGATAGGCAAATAAAATTCAGAGTTTGAGCCACATGGTGCTTGTGTACCCTACTTTATTGTGTCAAGCCTATACATCAAGACGATGCTATGGTAATTACATTGCAGGGCCTTGGGTACATTTTCTATCACAGTACTGCTCCAGCTAAGAGGAACCTTTGAGATTAGATGCTCCATGATATATTTCTTGTTTTCATCAGGAAACAACGATTCAAATGGTGCTACATTGTACATGCAGGTACAAAAAGCTGTTCACAAGCAGTCAGAACCCTGGGAAATCTGTTCCTTTGCACATGTAAACAAAAGCCTCTTCCTTGTCTTGGCTGTGGTTTACTGTGTTAAGCTGCAGCCAGGTCATCAGCAGCTCCAAACAATACTGGATGTAGGGTACTGTGTACCTGTGAAAAAATGATACAGCAGCGAGAGAGAATGGCCCACAATGTAGCTCCGTGCTTTGTATAATTTCACTGTGAAGCTGCATACTGTAATCATCTTTGACTTTTGCTGAGACTCTAGCAGCAGAGGCAATGTGGACATAAACCTGACAGACCTTACCTTTAGTTACAAGCATTGCATTTCTAAGATGGAGTCACACAATTGGTGTGTTGCTCATTAAAAGTGATAACTACAGCTCTCGTAGAGGTTTTAAATATCCCATATAGCACTGTCCCCATTAGGGTTGTTTCACCAAACACAGGCACCACTGCTGGTCACTGTGCTGACAACAGATACCTGAGGTTCTAGGACCTGCCCCCTGGGCTACCTGGGCACCTGAACTGCCAGCTCTCTTTGAATTCCCTTTTTCAGTTGGGCACAAGGGTCTGCTCATTCAGTCCTTAGTCACTGTGTTTTATTGACTTGCCTGGGAGGTTCATCCAGAAATGTTTGAACACCAGGTTCCTAAAAGGAGTTTGAGCTCTGTTGCAAGCATTGCAACTCTGTGAGTGGCTTTACTCCATTTTCTTGTGGCCCTTTGCCTTCATCCAGCCCCAGAACCATGCAGACCTTAATTTGCCTCCTTGAGGCCATGTACAAGACTTAAAATAAGTATGAATTTTGTGTTGATTTATCTTACAGAAGTGAATTTTAACTGAAAAAACTTTGAGTTATTTCCGTGTGACAGTGAAAGATTAGGGAAATGACAGCCTTGGTCTCTGTGTGTGCACAATTGCAAGCTGTTAATATGTGACTGCAAATTCCTTATGAGTTAATCTGAACAGTTTTCACTAGAAGTATGTAATTGTTTATTTCCAAACCAACCTTGATACATTCCTGTCATTTTTTTATCATAAAAACATTTTACTTAGCTGTCTTTGTTTATAACAGAGTTAAGTGTGCTCAGAAGATGTTGGGGAAGGAGAGCAAGAAGGTTTTTGCCAAAAGAGAAACAGTAGATTTGAGTGACCAAAATACCTTTGTCACCAGCTTCTTGCTGTTTTATTTGATTCCTCTGCTCTAGATAAATATTTATAGGAGGGAAATTATACTTAAGGAATGAAGGTAGCAGAAGTGCTGAGGCTGGGATTTCCAGGAAACACAAATCTTGTCCTCATTTCAGTCTGCTGCACACTTACCCTTCTAAAGCAGAAGTCCAGTTGTTCCCCCACCTCCCTGTGGCTTCTCCCCTGTGGCTGCCTTCCCCATCACCCATTGCAGGGAGAAGATCTGTGGTCTGAGGGCAGGATCCTATTTCCCTTCTGCTCTAGCATGCTGATTTTGTGGGAATCAGGGAGGTAGGTGGAGTATTTGTACCAAGTTCTCACTAGTCTCTTAGTGTTCCCTAACCCTGAACATTTGCTTTTCTCCATCTATGTTAGAGTGAACCTTTATCCTCCGATCCCTTACTAAATCTAGCAAATGAGGGTAAGAATATACACATATTTCATAAGGTTGTGTGGAGGATGAGTTGCTGAGCACCAGGTACTGCTTTTACACAGAGTAAGGCTCTGCTTCTCTAAGTAGCTCCAAGGATGATTTTTGAGATTTGCAAGAGATGTAATGTGCTGCTCATTGTGAAGGAAGTCGGAGAAGCTTAGTCCTAGAAGCTCGTGCTGAATAGTGAAACATCTCTAAATACTAGCTAAGGCTCCAGTTCTGCAAAGCAGGAAAATGTATGTTTAACCTTAAGCACCTGCATAATCCCATCCCCATTCAGAAAAGCACTTAATTTAAAGCATGTGTTTCATTCCCGTTGTAGCTAACAGTAATGCATCATAGTTAAAGATCACCATGGGCTTAAATGCTTTGTTGAATAGTGATGAGATTATTCACATGCACACAAATAAACCTGTTTCTGTGCTTTTCAGAGCTAAGGCCTCAATGCTTAAAATACATATTTCTTACTTGCTTGCATCATAAAAAAGTAGATATTTATGTTGCATTTAAATTTACCTCTAAAAGATGCCCCATTTAAAAAAATAATATGCTTAATAAAATATAATAAAGAATAACAAATATTATGTTTTTCAGTCAATAGTATTGAAATTTCAATATTACTGTTTTAATTTAATGGATATTTTATTTCTAATAGATTGCAAGACAACAGCAGCAACTTCTGCAACAGCAGCACAAAATCAATCTACTGCAGCAGCAAATTCAGGTCAGTGTATTGCTCTCTTCTGATTATACTTAAGTTCCATTTATGGAGAGGGAAGGGTCTAAAATAAAGCAGCCACATGCTTTACTAACAAGCCACAGTAAAGATTCTCTTTATGGGAGGTTCTTGTGTAGCAGAAAATTATTGTCAGACATTTTTTTTGGTGCAAAGGACTTTAATAGGCAGAGTTTTCTTCTGACAGTTATGAACTAGTTTTAAATCTCACCATCTTCTCATAATTCTGAAATCTGTAATAAGTTTGACTTGTATTGTGTGAAGTAAAAAGAGTCTCAGTTATTGGTGGAGGAATTCTGTGTTCTGCAAAGGCGAAATTGAGACATTGAAGCAGAAAGCTAAGCCCCTGGCACCAGTCTGCTCATGTACAAAGACCCACAGGTATATGTGTTCCAGGAGCCTTTGGAGTAATTATGCTCTTGTGGATCTGGAAGTATTCTGGAGATAATTATCTGTACAGGTAATTAATTATCTGTAGTTGTACTCAGAACATGGCTTAATTTTGTGCAAGTATATGTGGGTAGGAGTGACATGGATGTAGGGGCATTGTTGGCATGTGACTGAATTACCTTTTCTGCTTCCCACTTTGAAAACATTTCCATGGGCCTGTTCACTGATTGAAATATTTCAATTTGGTCTGACAGGTGACTGTGTTACCAATCATTTCTTGTAGGCTTGGGCTTGGGCTATCCATTTCTTTTCCTTAATTAGCTGATTGCTATGTTACATAGCTGTTTAGCTATGTTACTAGATGCAAAACCTGAAGTTTTTCTTTCCCTCATCCCAAAGGAATGCTTGTAAATGTTTTTGAAAATGTTGTAATGCTGTAATGTCTCAGTTACACTTTTAAGGAGTTTATTTAACAAATATAAGTGTGTTAATACCTCGTGTGAGAGACACAATTGAATTGTAAAGCACCATTGTTGTTGCTGCCTATTAGGAGACTGTGTGTTCATATTACATGTACATCAATGATGAAAGAGATATTAAGAATAGTGAAAGAAAAAAATATACCATCTTCTCTTAGTGTTATTTGCAAGTCTAGCATCAGAAAGCAAAGAATAATAAAAATTCTTGGCATAAAAGCTAGGACTGAAACTTATCTGTGTCTACAAAACAGAAGAGTTATCTGGATGAGAAATTTCTAATTTTTAAAATTCCTTTAAAAATTAGGAATCAGAAAGAGAAATTATGACTAGGGTTTTTTGTTTCTCTTTGGAGAACTGTAGGTATGTTTGGTTGGGAGTACCTGCTCTGTAGTAAAAAGTTCAAAGATACTTTATATTTTACTTCAGTCAATACTTTCCAGTAGCTTTACTCTTTCACTATCTCCCAGGAAATGTGGTCTTAGAATTCATTCTAGAATAGATTTTAAGTTCATTTTCTCATTCATTTCTATCTTTCCTCTTACATAGTACTGAACCTTCCACAAGTTTTCTTTCCCGTCCTTTCCTAGATGTATAAGCAATCAATGTGTTTCAATGGTTATTCTGTTCATCTGAGCTAACTTGTCCCTGTATTTGCTTCCAAATTCTTGCCAATATATAACACTCTTATGCCATAGTTCCCTAGTGGTTTGGCCTCTTTATTTATTTATGATTTTTACATTTACGTAAACACCCAATCAGTGTGTTTGAGGCAGTGAGGATTGTTTCTTCTCCCAGCTGGTCAGCCAGATTGGTAGTGAGCATCTCATGGCCCAAGGAATGCTGTAGGCTCCAGTAAGAAGCACTAGGCATGCTGGGCAGACGCCAAGTCAAACATCCTATGTTCTTATGGGGAGATTATTCAAAGGAAGTTTCCTGGGAGATTGTCTTCTGGGCTAAACACCAGCTCACACAGTCCATTTGCTCGTAAACCAAGTGGTCCTGCTTTGTTTATTTGTTCTGTCTTAATTTTGTGGCAGGTTTGGCAGCCTGAAGTAGTTTGAGAGAGAAGTTGCTAAGTTGCTTCTGCAGTTCATAGTAGGTTTGGTTAGCTGTAGGGTTGGTTATGGGTGTTGCAGTTTGAGATGTGTAATTCCTTAAGGGCTAGAGCTGGGATGGAGGCAAAACAGGAGGCAAGTGACAGAGAGAGTGCTGTGCTGGTTCTTCCAGATCCTCTCCCACCTCAATTCCAATACTGAAGTCATACTGGTGGTTCTGGGTGGAATTCATCATATCAAAAATAGGTAACTGCAGTGCAGACTCTGTCTCAATTAATTATCCAGATTGTTCTTGTAGTGAGCAGTGAGAAGCAAAGTGAATAGTTTCAGGATACAAACTGTCTTGTCCTAAAGTAGATATTTAAAATATAAATAAATTGTTCCCTTAAATGGCTGTTTGTCTCCATTAACTAAGAAGGACATACATACCAATGCCTTTAATATAGAGATCTGATGTGAGATGAGGTGAATCGTGCTCTCTATGTCTTGAAGGGGAAACAAAATTTCTATTAAATGTTTACATTCCCAGTTTAGTTTTTGGGCCTGGTAGAATTTGCAGCTCTCTCTCCAGTAACTTGATTTTGTTTAGAGGATTTGTTCAAAAACACTCTTGAGCAACAATTTTCAGGAAACAGTGATTACCTACAGAGAATGGTGTGGGCTCTTATCTGTACTTCCTATGCTTGGGAAAACAATGGTACCCTTCCCTGCCACTCCCCTTTTGAAGAGATTACAAACTGTGAGCAGCACAGGTGCCAGTTCCATCTGGGCGTGGGCCTATTCATGGCACAGCTACTTGAGGCAAGTACAGTGTGTTCTCCAGGATGTGGGAGAGGGGCATTGCTGATGCAATGTTTTCTTTCTGAGACACACAGTGTGGCAACTATCCTCTCCTGAGGTGCAGTGTTAATTCTTGAACAAGAGTTTCTGTGAATGAGTGCACCCATTTTAACCATTTAAGCAATTAGAAATTGCTTTAGAAGGGGCTTATAATGTGTCAGCCACATTTTAAATTACAAAATTTAAAATAATTTATATTAAATAATACGTGCTTCCCTTGGACAACTACTGTGTTAATATACTGAGAATTTGTATTACTTAGTATTTATTATTTATATTCTGCTGTATCTTATTTGTCTATGTAATAATTTTAACATCTTATTTAATTTAATTGGTGAAAGGGTTGTTTTTTAATTTATTTTCTTTTTTTATTATTATTATTTTTGGTTGGGTTTTTGTTTGTTTGTTTTGTTTTGTTTTGTTTTGTTTTATTTTGAGACCATTTAGTGGAGCACCTAACTCCAGACTTGCTTTACATTCAGAACTTTGTCAATAATCTATGAGCAAAGAGCACTTTATCTAGGCTTAGTGTATGAAAGCAAAGTAGGTATTTCAAGAGTACAGGGGTCACTAAATGTTCTGCATAATCATCTCACGTTTTCATCATGAAGCTAATGTTTCTGTCATGGTGTATGTGCTGGGGAAAGTGGTTTTGTTGGCTAAAGGGAGTGGGAATCTGGACTTGTCTCTGATTATCAGAAATTCAGCAAATAATTTCCTTTTCCTCAGTTTAAATGTAATGTTTTGAGAATCTTAAATGAAAATTTTCAAATAAATGCAGTGTATTATTACTTTTGAGCTCAAATGTTCATAATGTTCATAAACACTCTTCTACAGAGGAGTCCACAGAGATGGGAGCAAATCTAGTATACCAAATTAAGTTCTTCATTCTGCAGACCTGAGCAGAGAAATCATTGCTTTCAGTGTGAATTAAAGTTGAGAAAATAATGTCGGGCAAGTAAGAGCTCACAGATCAGTCTCCAGGTTAATTAAGATTTTGTAAAATATATGGATTTTGTTTGTTTAATAAAAAATATTCATTCTGAAGTAGGGGGAACAAAATTGGACTAATTCAAGAACATCTCTTAGCCTGTGCTCCGAAAGTGAAAATCTCTAGGAATAAGTAAAAAATCATGAAGATTAGATTGGAAAAAAGGAAGATATGCATTTCTTAAGTGTTTCCAAACCAGGAATCCTGAAATCCCTGTGAATTCTGTGCCTCATTATGAGAGTTCAGTCCTTTCAGAATGAGGCTCGGGGACTTCTGAGCCTATCTGAGGAAAAGAGATGGAGCCCACTGATATTTGGAGCCTGTTGCTCCAGGATTTCCCTCTGAGAATGAGCGTGTGTGTGGATTTAAGGGATGAAAGTTTTTAGGGCTTCCCTCCTTTTGTGGGCAGGTTTCATTAGAGCAAGTCCTAAATTGTGGCTGAAATCTTTAAAAGGGACAGTGATGGTTGAGCTTCTCTGCAGAAATCTGTGATGAGGATAACTGTGAAAGATGATCCAAGCTGCCTTTGTCCGTTTCCCTTCACTTTATTCCTCTTTACTGTGCTTAATGCCATTGCAAAGCATTTAGTTTTCTATTTGAATCAGTACAATTTCTATTGCATAGAGAAACTGGTTTCCTCTGCTCTCATAAGTATTCTGTTTTAATTCAGCCACTAGAAATTGTACCTAATAATATTTTTTTCTAGTTTTAATCTATACATTCACACTGTTCTACTTTCCTATAAATGTTCTTACATTTTCTGTTTTCTTCAAAGAGAGTGAATGTGATTACTGCGATAGTAAACAGACAAAAGAATAGTAACATAAAATTACAACTATTTAAACTGTCTTTGAATAGGAATAATTTGAATCATAAGTAAAACTTGAGAGACTGAACCAAATCTCTCTTCTTATCCATGATTAACTACTGACAATTGAGGTACCTGGTGAGCTGAATAAGGACTATCTCTTTATGTGAAGTACGTGTCTAAAGATCAGGAATAATTACATTCCACATTAGCCTTCATAGCCTCCCTGACCTGGTTAATTAATTTTTTGCTAGGATAATAATAGTAGAAATAGATTTAAAGATACGCTTCATCATTAAGTATGTAACTGACCTCCAATTTTAAGAGCTGAACCTTTCATTTATTGCCTTTTGGAGACAGGTTAAAGCTCCTTACAGAGAGCTTGCTGAAAATGTACAAGCTGGAATCCAGTTATTGTCAGCTCAGTTATGCTCTCTGAGGTTGTCTCTCTTTGTAAACTATATTCAATGTTGACAAGCAAAAGCAATGGCAGTGCTACTGTTCTAGCGCTAGGGAATGTTCTCCCCTACTTTTTTTTTTTTTTTTTTTTTTTTTTTTTTTAAATGTTATTGATCGTGAAACTGATCCCCTTCCAGCAAGCTCTGCACAGGACCAAATAAAGCCATTGAAAGCAATTTGATACTTCTATTGGCAGGGTACGCGGATCAGATACTCTCTTAAAAGAGAGAGAGAGTTATAAACAAAGCTTAGAAGTCTAGGAATAGCCCCCAGCTTCAGCAAACCCTTAAAATATTTTGTAATTGTATCTTCAATCATGAATTAGCCAGGAAAAACAGACTTTTTTTGCCTTTATATTTCACTGCTGTATGCTGTTTTTAATTGCCCACAGGCACACTGTTGTGATCTCCTTTGGAAGTTTAAAATCAGGATAAAAATGCAAATCTAATTATTTCTTTTATCTAATCTAATTAAATTTTACAAGTAATGATAGATGCACTGCAGCCTCCACCAAACATTTTAATAATGATGTTTCTGGATTAAAGAATACATGAAAATACCGTAATTTATAAGCAGTCAAGATTATGACAGTAGAAAATGTAAAATATTGTGGTGGCTTAATAAACTATAGCTGCAGTTTATTAATTTACAGTAGAAGGGATGCATTTCCCTTAAAACCCAGTTTGCTTGTGAATTGATTCCCAGCCATCACTGGTATATATTTTTACTGTTTTTTAAGCAGCTGGGTATTAAAAATAATATATATCCAACTCCCTTCTGCAATGCAGTTGTGTGCAGTTGGAAGAGAGGAATGCTGTGATGTGCCTGTAATTTGTAGCTGGCTACTGAATCTCTGATTCCACTGCATGGGGCTCTGCCATACGTGTGGCACCACAGCTCCCGTCCAGCTCCTAACTTGCCTGGTGTAAATTGAAACTGGTCAAATGGAGGAGAGACCAATATGCTAAACATCAAAGTCAAATGTTTCATATTTTATTTATTATTACATACTGGCTTATTAATGAGTTCTAAAGTTCTTATGTGATAATTTCTCAAGCAAAAGATCTATTATGAGGCAGCTTTTCCCTGTAAAAGGCACCTTCATGGCTGGCTGGCTTGGAATTTTCTCTGGCAGCTGTGAGGAAAGAGAAGTGATGTAGGATCCTTGCCTTCTCTGAGCAACACATGCAATAATAAGTATTCTGGTGATGCTGTCTATCCTTTATTCAATCTCTTCCATACTACAAATGCTTTGGTATAACAGCATGGTGGTGGCAGAAAAGACACACTGTGTGAAAGGTTCATGCTTCTCTGCTACTTGTAAGCTTCTGATCTTACCTCTTGGTCCCCTATTTGCAAGGATCCTGCTAGCTGCTCTGCCCCTGAGGCCCTCAGTCCCTGGAAACAAGTTTTATCTTGGCAGAGAAGAATATAGTTCTGGATATGACTCTTAAAACTGTATGCAGTCATGAGGGGGGTGGGGAGGTTGTGTTTTTAAAAATTTTTGCTGTGACCTTTTAAGAGTTAAATTCACTCTCTTGCAGTTTTCTAATTCATTATATGCCTTTTTTTTTTCCTTATTTCACCTACCTGAGTCTAAACAAATTGTATTTAATGCTAAAATTAAGTCTTGTGTACCTCTTTCGTATGACTTCTCTAATTATAGAGCAGTAAATGGTAGAATAGCATATGTTAGCAACATGAGCAGCAGTCTATGAAATGAGCTACAAGTTAATAAAATGATCTTGTGGTGGTGTTGGCCAAATGTTAGCACACATGTTTCGAAAAGTGGTATTTCAACAGACTTGAAGAATAGGACTCTGGCACACGGGTGCTGAACATGATCTTATGTGTGGAAATTAGTTAAACCAAAGTAAATGTCATTGTTTCTTGGGCTCATGTTGGTGCAGAAAATGATAGTAGCTGCCATCCCACTTTCCCTCTCCCACGTGTGTTTTAAAATTGGAAATGAAGACATAGGCATCCCCAGTTCAAATCCTGCTGTTTCATTTGCTTGGGGTGTGCTGTGCTGCATCCTCACCAGTGGCTTAAGGGCTTTTTCTCAGCTGTACCTCTGCCAAAGACATAGGCTAAAATCTCACTGAATCTATTCAGCC
Source organism: Acrocephalus scirpaceus scirpaceus (assembly GCA_910950805.1). Lineage (NCBI taxonomy): Eukaryota > Metazoa > Chordata > Aves > Passeriformes > Sylviidae > Acrocephalus > Acrocephalus scirpaceus. The sequence continues at coordinate 50,326,148 of OU383780.1, forward strand.
CAAACACTTCTTCTATAGGCTTCACTTACAGAAGAGCCTATGATTTGAGCCCTTTTAATTTGGAGGCAGATTATAACCAAATAACAGCAGAGGATCAAGCAGATATTTGCTGCCCACCTGTGCTGCTGCCTGGGGGTCACTCTTGGTTGATGCTCTGCCCATTCCAACCAAGTGTGGAGCGGCTGCCATGGCTGAGCCAGGCACCCTGGTCTACCTCCCAAGGAGTTTGGCAGAGGTGATGCCCCTCTGAATCTCTCTGGTGCCCTTCTGTCAGTCTGATGATGTATTCCTTTCAGTATTGCAATATTTGGAGTAATGCAATAGTAACACGCTATTCGCTCCAGCACAGAAAACTAGTTTTGTTCCTAAGCGGCATGTGCACAAAGCAAAATGCATAACTGGGAGTGGAAATGGTGCCAACTGGCAGCCTATACAACAGGACTGATCCTGTGAAGTCTTATTTGTTTGAGTAATACCCGCTCAGGTGTTTGATGACTTGTGTACTGTTACTCACATAACTGGGCTTTGCAGAAATGAGCACCTCTTGCAAGGAAGGACTTAGGATATTAGTATTGTGGTTGGAATATCAAAGTTATAAATGCAGCAGGGATTTTAGGAAATGTCATTTGTTTCATTAGACAAACAGATGTGGCTGGAAAAAACAGGCAACCATTTGGGCACACCAGCTCTTTTTCATGTCTTACATCAGTGTTACACAGAAACGTATCCCAGGACTGACAGGAACTGCTTGAGATATTGGCCTTTCATTTCTAATCAGTTTCTTTTTCAGTGATGATTTTTATGATTGATAACCACGTGGTGGCCAAGAGGGAAAACAATCAAGTTTTGCATTGCTTTTTCTTTTTCTTTTTCTTTTTCTTTTTCTTTTTCTTTTTCTTTTTCTTTTTCTTTTTCTTTTTCTTTTTTCTTTTTCTTTTTCTTTTTCTTTTTCTTTTTCTTTTTCTTTTTCTTTTTCTTTTTCTTTTTCTTTTTCTTTTTCTTTTTCTTTTTCTTTTTCTTTTCCTTTTCCTTTTCCTTTTTCTTTTCCTTTTTCTTTTCCTTTTCCTTTTCCTTTTTTTCACCCCTGCCACCTCCACCAATCAGGAGATACTGAAAAAAGAAAAAAGTTAATGAATGTTAGTATTGAAATGACTTGATTTGTGGAGATATTCAGATATACAGGCAAAGCTGGAATGTGGTGATATCAGAGGTCAAAATTTCTGTCTTTAGAAGCAGGTATTCGGAGGAAATGATGAAGTACAGCTCCACATTAAAAAGGCCAAAAGCATATAGCAAATAAATTGTAAAGTACTTCTTGAAATCTCACAGTAAAAACTTAAATTTATCAGATGAACTAAATCCTGGCCTAAGGAATAAAAGAATTTTTTAGTTGTAATTGCTGGAATATTCCAGAGCGTAAGCATATTACTGAATCAATTTGAGTATAAAAACTTATTTTTAATACACTTAATATCATGACAGCAAGGAGGAAGTAACTGCATTGCTCTCTGAATGTATTCAGGAATTATGAATTCACATACAGAAAGTAGTAGTATGTGCAATCCAGCAAATGAGCAAACTAGATGCTGTTTAACATTTGGTATATGCTTGATGGCATGTAAGTAAAAGTAAAGTGAATGAATATTTCTAATATTCACTGTTTTATGCAACCAACTAATCCAGACACTCACAAAAGTGTCAAAGCATAGTTCTCAAGGAAGATAAATGGCCTTGCCTGGGATTTACCTATCTAATCTTAAAGTTGTTAAAGTAAGGAAAACTTGGTTTATGACTGCAGTTTACATGCTATTTCCCTTTGTCTGTAACATTAGAAACCCCTCTCCTCAAATAATTAGATAATATAGTGACTTGTGCAGTATGCAAGGCTTGTGCTTCCTTGAAAGAACTAGTCTTTAATATAAATCTTGTATATATCATCTTCAGCAAGTTGGGCATTTGCACAGCTTGGGTAAATTATGTCTATATTGAGAATCTAGAAGTTACACAGTGTGCATTCCATACTTGAGGGATGGAAAATAAAAATTGATATACTGTGCGGCACATGATATAACACAGTGAAATATCTTTTAAATTCCAGAGGGATGCACTGACATCACCACGGTTAATTCGCGTGTAATAACTCCCACAAAATGTTATTAACTTTGAATTGAAATTTGTAATCATTCAGTAAAAAGAAAATAAATGATGTAAACAGTATACAATGGTGCATTATGAAATGCTGAATTAATCTTATTCACAGACCCAAAATGACAGTGTAAGAAACCATTAAAGTTGTAACACCAAATAATAACAGCAAAAAACTTCACAGTTGATGGTGAAGTGTGAAATCCATCTTGAGACACACCACTGTTACACAGTATGGAAGGACACTTCTGAGTTAGGGAGCTTTATTTCAAAGTAATGTATTAGGCATTTTTATTCCATAAATGAGAGATTAACCAGTTGGAGGAATATATGTTTAGCTTAAAATCTAGATCAGGTAGACAAATGAGTTGTGTGGCTACTTGCCACAGGTAACAAAATAGTGCAATATATACCTAATAACCTAAGCATAGACTGAGGTTCTGTACTTGACAAAGCAGTGTATATAATATAATATATAGAGATAAACCATACTCAGAAGATGGGGTTTGGCACTTGTTTTTGCTCTGACAAGGAGTGATTGGTATGACGAACGCCACTATCACATTTCTAGTTTTGCCTTTTCCATCTCATTGAATTTTATTGGTGATATATTTTCAGGATACTCATCTCCTCTGTAACTGCATATCTGAGTGTCTCATAAGCTGAAGTGTATTATCCTCACAACACTCTTTTGAGGCAGAATAAAAAGCATATAGATATTTGGGGGCATCTAATTTTAGATATCTAATTTGGGTGACTGAATTAGGACTTTTGGCTCCATATATAAAGCAGTCCAGGTGCTGTGAATTACCTTCTGTTGATTAGACAACGAGGTTCCTGATTTAAGCATCTCAGTTAAATATCCGAAGTGACTCAATCCAGTTCTTATATGAAATTTGACAGACTTGAAATCTGTGATTTCAGAATTCATAGGGTGGTTCTCTACCATTTTGATAATATTTTTTATCATGACTTTCTGTCAGCTTATCACTTGCCTTAATTTACTCTTTTGGAGCTTTTAGCCAGAGTGAATTCACTTCAGCCAGACAGAGAAATATTTGTTTGTTCCTCTCACCCACTGCCTGGCCACAAATGAAAACCGTTTTGGGGAGCTTGAATCTTCCATGTGGCTGAGCTGCTGACCGGAAGCACAGATGTTGTCACACACAAGCAGGCAAGTGGAGAGGCTACTCCCACTGTAGTCTGTAGTTTCCCAAATCCACGTATTTTCCTTACAGATGTGGAGCAAATTCCGTGGCTGTGAAACATCCTTTGAACAGTGGCTTTATTGTGGAGAGAAAATAAGTTTTTATCCGAAGAATGCCTACACTCCTTGGCAGTCCCTCACACAGTTTGTAGGGCATTCAAGACTTACTTGAAACAGACTTAAATAATGTTTTTTATTTAATCAAAATAGCTGTTTCTAAATGGGGATCTTACATGCCACATTTTAGGCCAGAATATATTTTTACAGCCAAGTTATAAACTTCTGAAAAAGGGGGCTTATAATGGAAAGGTTGACACAACGTTAATTTTAGTGTTGTAAACGCAATGGTATAATTTTGGAAAAAAGCCTTTATAGCTCTGCTAAGATATTAATTGCAGGAAATTACAGCATATCCTATTAAAGTATTATGTCAGTGGCATACATAGCATATAACACCTTTGCATATTCTCCCTTGTTTTCACGGCAACATTTTGCATTTTGATCTGTAAAGAGTAGGTGGATAAAGTGGCTCAGAGTTTCTGATCACTTTTGCTCAAGGGGAAAAATCCACTCTGGGGTAATGCTTGCTTATGGCCAACTCTAGAAACTGATCTTCTGTTACCAGGTAAATCTGATATGGGCATTGAGGAATGAATCGAATTCTGCTCAAATGAAAGTCTTTGTTTTGTGGCTTGTGGACCAAGGTTTTTAATTTGAACCCAATTCAAATTAGATTTTGCCAGATTCTTTCCAGAATGAAAACGACTTTTATGACACACTTAGTTTTTCTGATAATGGCTTACGTTTCATTTATTTACACTTTCAGAATCATTCCTGACTGTTACTGTGGCTGCATAGTAAACACAGTCACTTTCCTTTTTGGTGTCTGTTCAGTCAATTATTCAGAAATGCAATTCATTTGGTGGAGGTGAAGTTATAAATCCCAATTCAACTGAACAATGTAAATATGCACATTGCATTGTACTGTTTTTATTGATAAGAAATAGGTTATTGATTGCATTTCTGTCACTTTTAGGATTGCAGGGGCATGGTATAATAGTATCATGTTCCCTTTGCAAAGATTTGTTTTTATAAAGTTATTGCTTGTTAATATCTTGATTTTAATATACACTGAATTGTAGACTTTGATGACAGTCTAAGGATGGATGGTTTTTAACAGTGATTACTATTTTTAACAAAAACAAGCTATTACTACATCAGGTTTTTTCTGGCTGTCAGGTCCTTCAGGACAAGTGAGCCACATCTTCATATCTGTGTAGCACCTCATGTTGAGGTCATAATCCTGCCTGATGCTTTCCATTGCTACTGTGTCACGAATTTGCAGTGAGGAATATCAATAACAACATGCAGAGAGGTTTGTTTAATGTATAAATGGGATCTGGAGTCGTGATATTTTATGTCTTCCCCTTTGACAACAGTGGAACATGCACAATTCTTTACACACAATAAAAGGTCCTGACTTGTATAGCTGATGAGTTTTTAACAAGATGGGAGAAGAGGCCTTCTCAAAGACCCCACTGATATGCAAGTTCATTGGACCGTTGATGTTTTCCATTAATTGCAGGGCTTTAGCATATAACCATCAACTATATCTGGTTTTACTTATCAAATCCAGAATTGCTTTTTCTCTGCCTGCTGAGCAGGGAAAACTCCATGCTGCACCAGTTTCTTTTTACTTGGGTCTCCAAGTATCATCAGGATTAAAGCTGTCAGAACAGTTAGCCCTCTTTATTTTGTGGTTTTCAATACAAAGTATAATATTATTGCTTCAGAAATGGCAGGCTTTCAATGTGTTAGCTTAAAATTGCGGAGTGGACAAAAAAAAAAAAAAGACCCTTGTTAAAGCAGGCATTGAAATATTGCTTTCACCATTTCAAGGAAAGAAGATACAACTCTGCACTTTAATTTGTTTTTATTTTACACCAGTCATTTTTCTGTATTGGCTTAATCCTACAATCAAGTATAAGGAAAAACTCACGCTCAACTTAGTGAGAGTTTTGCTTCATTGAATGCAGTGCAGGGAGTCATTTCCTTAGCTGGTGTTGATCATGTTCCTTCCATTTATGCCAGTCTAATACTAGAAGCACAGAATTAGGCCCTCTTTTTAAATACAAAAAGAACTCACATGGAAATGACAGCATTTCATTTTAATTTTTCTTTTTATTAACTGTAAAATATTCCTCTGTTCTGTGTGAATTTATATTTGGGAATAAGTGTGTTCACCCACCACAGAGAGCTCAGAGGTAGCTGATATATTGTGTATGAACATTTTTGTCCTGCATGTGTTTACTTCAGTTATCATTTTGTGCAATTAAGTTTTTTTTTTAATCATCAGAGTCCTTTTCCTTTTGTTCTATGCAAGACAACATAGATGTGTCTTTGTTATAACGCTTTGTAAAGAACAAAACTAAAATGATATCTTTATTACTTTCATTTTGGTTTGTTTTAGTTAGGAAAAGAATCTCTTCCTATGCAAGGCTACAAATCTGTAATTTTATTTACCATGTTGTTTCGCTATCAGTTGAAATATGCAGGCATTTTAGACATAACTTTAGGAGGAACTGAATATACTAGTAATTTAAACAATAGACACTGATGATTATTGACCATTAAAGAGTCATAAAATATTTCCTGTGTGAAATAGATGTAGCATCAAATGTCTTTATTTCTGACAGTAAATATTTCAGGTTTACTTCACAGATATTCATGTTATTGCATAAAGGTAAAATCCTGGCTAAACTCTGGCAAAGAGAGGTCACTTCTTAATAAATGTGAGGAGTTGCAAGCAAAAGAAAAAAAATACTTTAAAGAAAGTCCCAGGCTCATGTGTATATTAACCAGAGCAGATGAAATGATTTATTGGGTTTTATAAACAATCTGTAAAGGGTAAGCATTGCTAACAGAATGAGTGGCAGCCTCAGGGAGCTGAGTAGTCCCCAGGGACCCGCCTTTGTTCCTCTGGACTTGACAGACATGTGTCCCTGTTAAATGAGGGCTTAATTTCTCTCATATGTGCACAATTTCCATGCGCAACAAAGGCACCAAGACCGGAGCTATTTAAAAGAACCAGCTCAGGAGGAAGCATTCCTGGAGAAAGGGGATGCTAAGGGGCTAATTACTCACCATAGTTCAGCAACTGATTTTTTTTCTTTTTTTTTTTTCCTAAACAAGGTCTATTAACATGGAACTGCCACTCACATTTTACATAAACATACATTAAAAGTACAAAGGTGCTATTTCTCTTTGCAAAATTGTTCTTTTTAAGGTCTTGGTTACTAAAAAAGAAAAAGATTCACTCATTTCATTTTGAGTCTGCAATGAAAATCACCTTCTCTTTAAGCTCTTGGAAAGATTTTTTTCAAAATGTCCAGTGTCTTCCCCTTCTTTCTCAGTCTCTCCTTTTCTCATATATAGTAGTAGGAACTGTCATTAGTGCTTATTGCTTTATGTACCTATGACAATTAATATTGTTCAGATAAATGGTTCAGCATATGTAAAACATATTAATATTTACTTAATTACATGTCTAGTGTGGTATGTTTTTTATAAGCCTCTCTGCATATTTAAATGTGTCTGAATACGTGTTTAAATATATAAGAAGACCTTTATGGTGCTTTTTGTGCAGTCTAGTGGTGCTATCCCTTACAAATAGGTCTTTTACACCCTTTTTCCAATGTGGGGTTCAGGTGCCTCCTGTGTTACTGGCAGTTGGCATTCTCTATGGACAATAGGCCCACAGTTTGACAGATTGATGTAATTTTTTTTCTTTTTTTAATGAGGAAAACACAATTATTTTCTTTGGATAGTGTGAGAGAACTCTGTTGTTACCTTGAGAGAAAGATGAGGCATTCCAATGCAACAGTTTGAAAACCTTGTGGTCACCACTGGCAAAGAACTTTGTTAAGAAATACTAGGTGGTTTCAGGCTTGTTTCCTACTCTGAAACAAACAGGAAACTCCCTTGTGAAACAGGCAGCCCTTTTGGTTCTTCTCAATCAGAACATACTGATCCTCTTAAAATCAGAACCCAAACAGGTGGAAAAAAGTGTTTTCCCATTGCTCTGTGAAGTCATTGGCTGAACAGGCTTCAACATGGCATAGGAGAAGGTTTTGGGATGCGTGGCATCAAAGCTTGTGCATGTACATTTATGGAAGCTGAGACAGCAGCAGCAATTTTAGGATGACTTTGGTAGAAGCAACTTGCTTTTTGGATCAATTTTGTCATGTGATTTTTGTATTATAACCTTATTTTAAATTTCCAGTTCAAATGCCTCCCTTCAGAGCAAATATATTGTATTATTTTATTTACAATATAATGATTGTAATTATCAGAATTGTTCATGAAATTAGTTGAGAAACTTACAGTCTCTCAGATCTACATAAAAGAAGTGTAATTCAAAAACTATTAGAGAAATATTTTTTCCTAATTTCAGTATTTTGATTCTTGTATATCCATCACATAATCTAGGCAACATAAGTAGGTATCCTCATGTAATTAACTGAGCAGTTTTTATTATTTGAGCTTCTATTGTATATATAGGAAGATGGTAAATGAAAAATCTACAGGTTGCAGACTGGTAAGAATGAAACTAGTTTCAAAATTTTAAATGTTTTAAATGCTTCCTGAATAGACAGTCCTCTAGCAATAAGAAGAATTAAAGATTTTAGGGGTAGCATTTTGAATGAACAATATCTATTTCTTTTCTGAGAAGAATGGAATGGATGATGGATCACTGGAATGGCATGTCAGACTCTTGGCTTATCTACTCTTTCCAGGTTTTTTCATGCTGAAGAAGGGAAAAATAGCAGTAGGAAAGAACACATTGTTCCTTAGCACTTGTTGAGGAAGGTTTTTTAAAAGTTGTTATTAAGTAAATAATCTTCTCTTTCTTCTCACTAAATAAGTGAATTCTGATGGGAATTCACAAGTCACAAACCTGTCCCAGATCCTACTTACCGCTGCAAAATCAGGAATACCTCCACAGAACAGTACATCTGCACATCTGCCTTCTTCATCCAGGTAATAGATTTACAACTGCCAAGGCTTAAAGTCACCCATTTATTTCCTTTCTCCCTAGAGGTGACAAACTACATAACACTTGATGAGCTGCAGCATCCAGGACCATTAAGATATTAATGCTACAAAGGCCTATACTGCAGGGTGAAATCCTGCCTGGATTAAAACATTGCTTCAGAGGAAGTTAAGGAGCCACATATATACACAGAGACATTTGGTAGTTATAAGGTCCAGAGAAAATGGTTTAACCTGGATTCCCCATGTAGATTCTGACTAAGCCTTTCTCTAAATATTTGTTTTCATTTTCTGGAGAAGGAGGGGTTTCTTACCAAGAGACTATCTTTCCATCTGATTAAAAGAAAGCACCATCTAATCAGAAAGGAAGGTCCCACACAGATTATCTTCTTGTCATGCTTTGACAGGACCCAGATTTCACTGAGGCTTTTGTGAAGAGCTGTGGAGAGTATTAAAGCTCCAGCTCCACAGTACTTAACTTAGCTTTTTTTTTTACAATAGAAAAAAAAGAAGATGAACTAATGCTTACTGTTACCAGCTAAGAATGGACTTTTATACCTTTACTACATTACTGTCTGATTACCAGAATGAAATGTTAATCATGTAAAAGTAGCATATCTCTCTACTGAAGAAAGAAAGAATAATAAACACTTCTTACGTTCTTGTTGCCTAACACTTTGACTCAGTGTTGAACTTTCCCCCATTTCTTAGATATTTTTCTATATTTACCAACCACCACATTTGTCTTGTGAGAGATTTATTACTATTTTCAACTTACTTTCCTAAAATGTTCATGAGTGCAAATTTCAGAGTCAATCTGCCTGCTTGTTTCCTGTGTTTATCATAGCATTTAGTTTTAAAGAAAAAATCTGTGCAATCCCTGAAACCAAAGCATTTTTGACCTTGATTTCCTAAGGAACGAACTTTCAAATAGCTGGGCTATATGTCTCTGTCAGAGTTCCAGCTGAAGAGTTTTGGGCACAATAGGAAATTAGGTAACAATATTTGAGATACAGGAAAAAGTCTAAAAGGTATTGCATTCAGTTAAGGTTCTTGAAATTAGTGGCCCTGATAAAGCCTTTCAGCTTGTTCTGAAAGTAAAAGCTTTAGAGTAACCTGCCCCCATATTAGAATTTGAATAATTTGATTGTGGAAGAGATGTTAAAATGCCCTAAGTTCAGGCAAAGTTTTGATCTGGGCTTGTACTTTAATAGACAGCAGAGAAACAAAACTCTGTTTGCATCTCATGCAAAACCATGGGAAAGAAGCATTCACAGATCACATTTCTTACCAAACTGCTTGCTCTAGATAAGCACATGCTTCCCATGGAAACAGAGCCTTGGGTACTGAGCAAAATAATGATCTCTTTCCTTCTTCACAGAAGGCCTGCACATGTCAGAGAAAAGAGAATGAAAAAGATTTCATTTGTGGTGATACATTTCATTTCAGCTTACATATTTTCTGCAAATTTAGCAGTTAGAATTTTGTTTGGAGTTTCAGTGATTTGCTTGGAATACGCTGCACAATTTGAAAAAAGATCTTACTTCGAGATTTTGCTCTAAATAAACAGTCAATCACCTGGTGTAGCTCTCAGGTTCTTCCCTTTGTTATGCTGGCATTGCTGAGGCATAGTTAAAATGTTTTCCATTTTATGGACATGAGGTTTTGTGGAACTAATGCTTTCTGAATGTTTGGTGGCAGTACTATGAATTTGCTGACAATAGCCCTATCTAAATTAGATCTATTGAACTGACTGAAATAATTGAGGTTTTGGTGCATTGGGAACTTAAATTATATTTTTGGATATAAGTTTCACTTCATTTATTCCTTTTTGTAATGCTCCATACTCTGGGATCAAGTGTTCTATCTAACATACCAGGTGCAAGAGAAGTCCTTTAATTTCATTAGGGTATCGCTATAGTAAGTGGGTTTCAGACAGATCAGTAGCTTCCACATTTAATCCATAATTTTAAGATTATTTTTCAGTAATTTGAAGCTAGAAACTATTTGGCTTAAAATATACTGATATGTTTGATGTGTATCTTAGGAAGGAGGTACAACGGCCTGGACAATGTCTGGTACTTCGTCAAGTACTTAATGATTAATTTGTATCTCTGGTCTATAATTTTTGCCTGACAGTTTGTACTTTTCCCCCATGTGTTCATTGATAGGTTTATGATAAACCCTGTTTCTAATATAAAAGGCTTCATTTTATAACCACACCATTCCAGTTCCTCATAATGATTCACCTGCATTCAGTGATCTTGTGCTAGGGAAGCTGGGCAAACTTCCTAACTAGGAAAAGTGTGATGTATTTGAGGAATGACTGGGGGATCTATCTGTTTTATTTTTCATGATGCTTAAAATGACACAATATCATGAAAAGATCTTAAAAACTGTACCATAACTCTCTGAGGAAGTCACTTGCTTCTTCTCTTGGGCCGATTGCTCTAAACTCTGTTGGCTGAGTTTATGTGCTTCCCAGTTGCTTTCCAGGATTTATTTCCCATCTCTGTGACTGAACTGCAGGAGTTCCCCACAGATTGGTGGTGGGTGTTACCCCCGTGAGTGAAGTGGGTTGATGGGCACCCAGGAATCCATCCTGCTCAGCTCTTTGGGCCTCTCTTGGAAGATCTAGATGTGAGAGCAGTGGAGCAGTGTCCACTTGCCATGAGATCCAAATTTTGTTTGGATTCAGCCTGAATCTAGGACTGTGTGAGAAATAGCTGAGCACAGGCTCGATCTTATGGAGGCACAGCAGGACATTTTAACCCTCACCTTTAAAGAAAGCATGACTTAGAGTGTTACTCTTTTACCCAGTACTCACTCATTTTTCACATCTTGCATTTGCTGTGGTTCTTGGACTGGTACTCCAGATCAGAGGCATCTTTCTAGGGGAAAGGAAGCCCTAAAGTTCCTGAAATCTCTGTTCATCTCAGGAGAAAGTGCAGACATCAGTAGCTACATAATCTGATTCATTCTCAGTTTAGAGAGTAAAATAAGTTCACAGAAAAGGGGGTGCCAGGGCTGACAGGTGAGCAAGCAGGGGAACAAGTGCCTGGGAAAGGAGAGGGATTGCAGAGAGACCACTGGAGTGGGAAGACTTTCCGTTTTGAGGAGGGATGTGTTGCATGCCGTAAGCAGAATTATGAAGCTGAGTTTAATTGTAGGAGTTTTAATCTTTTTACTTCTGAACTTTGCTGTTACAGAGGTTGTCTGTGGCATTATGGTCAGTTCCGTGAAGGGATCTTGCTGTAGTGCATGGCAGCAAGAGAAGAAGGAGCTTCACATTTGAGTAGAAAAGGAAGGTACCAGATTTGTACTGTTAGCCTGATTGCCTCTGGAAATGAGCTCTGTGCAGCTCTGCCGCGTGCATTGAAGTGCATGTGCCACTAACTTTTCAGCCTGTTGGTGGATTTCACTGGAATTCGACAGAAAAATAGATGTTTCAAGTAGAAATAAGTTCCTACAATCTTGGTGAAAGCAGACATTAGACTGAGGTGAGGATTTTTTTCCATACTACTTCAGACAGGTTGGGTTTCTTAAATGTATATGCAAAGTACCTGTGTGAAAACTTATTGAATGAGAGGATCCAAAAGGGCAGGGACACTATCAATAACACAATCACAGGAAAAGCTTCACTTCAGGCTTTCACCTCAGCAGACATTGAAGTCAAATTCCTTAAAGTCATAAATCCTTTGGCTGTATTTGCCCTTGAACCTGTGAAACCTCTCATGTCCCTTTTTAACAGTTTGCATTTGTGAAGCACACAGGGACTGGAGATATTCCCTGTTGTTGGCTGATCTATGACCTATGGCCTAATAGCACTTCCAAATAAAGTCTGCCTACTTGGAATAAATGTTGCTGTGAACAACATCTCAGAATTGGAAGACAAGAGAAATTACCTTCAAATTATGATCTCAGAGTGTTTCCTGTAGTGAGAGAAAAGTCATGAACTAAAAATGTCTGATCTTTTGGTTTCCATTCAGTATTTCAAAGAGGGATTACTGCTGTTTTAGAGAAGTGTTTAAAATGCATATGCGAATACACAGGGGTATAAGTGAAAATATGGAGTAGCAGTAGAAAAAAGTTATAACACCCTTGAGTTTGGGATAGCTTCTTTAACTGAAAAATCACAAGTGGATTATACACACATCATACCATCAAAGATATTGAATTTGTTTTGGCAAAAAACATGCAGAAATATTAAGTAGAGTGGTGGGAAAAACTGGAAAAAATTAAGAAAGTTTTGAATAATAAAAAATACAGTATTTATATAGGTCATTCCTTTATGCTGACAGAAATTTTTACTGGGGAATAGTTCTAGTCTTATATGGTTACAAGAATATGAGTTTCTTCTGAGTAATTTTATAATTAATAGGAGGAGATTTTTAGGTAAAATAATGTGAGAACTTTACTATGATGCATAGAGACAGTGTAAAGGTGGGAAATAAATACATATACATGACAAGTCTCTCCACTGGGTGTCTAAGAAACCCTCTTTCCACTGTCTATTAGTTTGTTCTGCCATTTTCCCTTTGGTTTTTTTCACTTTAATATTCATAGCTACAGTTATGGAAAAGGGGTTAATGCACAGTTGTTTGATTCATTCATTGTTTAAAAGTGCTTTGAAAATCAAAAGCATAATTGAAGGTCTAAGAACGGAAATATCTGCACAGTGATGTTTCAAAAAGATTTGTTGTTAATGGACTTTCATTTTAAAATAGCCTGATTGTATAATTTATTTCTTAGATCAAAAAAAAAAAAAAAAAGCTATAGCTAATTCATACAATCATCCCCCAATTCAAGCATTTAGTTCTACCATATACCCAAGGTATCCTGAGTGGTCAAACTAAACATCTAATCTTGCTTCTTGCATACACATACACTGCATAAACTCTGCCCAACTCTGTATCAGACCATGCTTTTATCAGGGATAACTTGTGACAATATAAACCAGAAAGAGAGAGATTCATAAGCTTCCTACCTGTCACCAGAAAAACAAGATTAAAAATACAGTTTAATAGTGTGTGTAGTTCTCGTGTTGCTGGTTATATGTAGCAAGTGGGTACCTGTGAAAGGACATAGAAATAAAAATCAAAGGTTTGGTAGATTCTTTTCAATATAGTTATAAATCTGAGCAGTTGGTTAGGAAATATAGAAGACAGAGCTCAGTTCACTGCTGAAATTGGCAATTGAATTCCTTTAAAAACACATCATCCTTTTGTTTAAAACTTATCAAAAAGCCATTTATTCTTTCTTGGAATTATTTTTTCCCCTTGAAATATAAGACCTTGACTATGATTACTTGCGAGTCATTGGTAGAGCTGAACTGAGGCTATTGGAATGGTACTGTAGTAGAGTAGAGTCAATCCTGTTCAAATGTCGTGGATGTTTTGTCATGGTATGGGTGATCTTACACTCTTCACTCACTATTGCCTCTAAGAAGCATGGGATGTTCCTCTCACTGAAGAACTGCAACATCTTGCTAGATAAGGCTTAAAAGAAGGGTTATAAAAAGGAACTTTTATTTATCCTATTTTTCAGGCAAGAAATGCAGACACTTAAGTGTGTTGCTCAGGGTCTCACAGGAAGCCTGGGTGGAGCTGGGAATTGAACGCAGATAATCTGCACCTGAGTGCTTGGCTCAGAAGCCCACTTTAAAATGTTTTAGAATGTGGCTTTATTATCTATTAAGTAGGGACTGAATAACGTGGGAGATATGAACTGGGGAACATGCTAGGTACATAATATATCTTCAGTGGATGTGCATGGTATTTTCTAGGGGAGTATAAACTTGGTTGCCATTTCAGGCATAGGCTAATATCACTTATAATGTGTCTCAGTACACTGAGCATACACTGGAAAACACTAAAGAAAGGGAGTTTTTGGATTGCTAATGATTTCCTTTTAAGGAACATGTGACTAAGGGCTGAGAGAATTTGCTGCTGAAACTGCTTACTACAAGCCTTTGAAAATTCCCTGTCTAGTTATTCACATAGGAAATATCTGGTTGCAGGCAGAGTTGGCTGTGCAGGCTTCCATGAGTACCCCATATTTATAAAGCGTGTTCATTCAGGCCTTTGAATGGGAGCAGTTGACAGAAATAGTCATTTTTGTGAATTCTTTATAAGTATATAGTGAACTTGCCTCTTGACTTTTGCATTTGATGCTTCATTGTGATTCATACAAAGTACAAAAGCCATATGCTACAGAGATAAACACAAAGATGAAATATCACCAACTCATTTAATTTTTAGTATCACTGATCCATTTTTTTTTCCATCAGTGATAGTATTTTTACTCTGTACCTGCCTATAAGTTTTCCATCTCTTAGGCAGTCAATTTGTTATCCTTCATGAAAAACTATACTCACTTAAGGCTGTATTCTCAGAGGCTTTTGGAAAGTGGCCTGGAAAAATTGTTTGCATGCCTGTTAGCACTAGCAAAATCCCAAATTGTATCTGTTAGTGAGTGTGCCTAAGCATTCAGTTCTTTTCTATGATTTTCTGTAGTACTTGAGAAATATTTTATCACTACTACTCTTTCAACCAGTAATACTAGTCTGCTACTGGAATTCTTTTAATTTCACCCTTAGCAAGATTAATTTACATGCTTCAAACTTAACTAGAATGTATTTAAATGTCCGGAAAGTGATTTTCATGTGAGGCTGGCATGATTTCTGACTTTGGATCAGCTAGCTGTTGCTTAACTTTGAGTAATTCAACACAAAAAAAAGAAGTGGTTGTACAAATCCTTGCAAAATGAAATCATCCAGTTTCCTAGAGCTCTGCTTTTTAATTTTCCTTCTTTTTGCTTAGGGAATGGATGAAAATAAATTTCACGTATGATAACTGTTATGTATATTTCAGAAAAATGTATTTTCAACTTTCCAGAGAAATCCAATGCAATTATTGCTTCCTAAATTTCATTAAAATATCTTGAGCATCTTACTGATGTATTTTAATGTCCTGATACATCTCAGACTAGCCTGGTTTTACTCTACCAACTTCCTGGGCACAGCTTGTGGCAGAAGCAATTCATTACAACAATTTCTTTTCAGATGAAGTGGAAATCATTTAGACATATAATTTCAAAGTACACTTGCAAATGAGGCACCAAATTGTTTAGGTTAAAAAATTTGAACCTTCAGTTTATTGCACCAAAAGCATGTGGATCCCTAAAGTTTGTCCATTTTTAAATAATCATAAAATGCTGGGTTTATTAAAGTTGTGGAGAAAAGGTAATAGATGCACACAAATATGTAGATAGGCAGAATTTGAAATACAAATTCCAAAGGAGTGAAGAGATAAAGATAGTCTGTCCTTTTGCTTCAACAATTTTGAATGTAGCATCAGTTTGGAAATTTGCATGTAGGCTAGTTGTGTCTGTATATGTAGGCATCCAAGAGCTCACATTTAGAGAAAATCATAAGCAAAAATTTGCCAAGATAAACCATAAAAATGTATATAAATAGTTCATGTTTCTTACCACATTTTCTCTGCCTTTCTTCATGAAGACTTTTAGATGCCTTCTGAAATCATTGTACTAACTCAAGAGTACAAAGAACACTACATTGGTCTCATGCTTTTCAGCTTAATTGTTATCTGTATAACTCAGAGCAAGAGATCTACAAACATCTACTATAAATGAACAGGGGGAAAAAATTTCATGAAAGGGAAGGTCTAGTACCAGAAAACTGACAGAAACATAAGCAGCTAATTAATTTCTGTAGGCTCCATACAACTCGGAATGGCCTAAGGGGATATCAACAAATCACTTTCCACTAGAGTATAGTAACAGCAATGGCGTAACAGTGAAATCACTGGCAAAAACTAGGGGAAAAATTCTTTTAAAGTATTGGCATTAGCATGTTAGTGAGCAATTCTTTTTCCATTTTAATGGTTATTAATGTCTGTGCTTGTGTTTAACATCTGCAAACCCTCCGTTCTCACTTTTCTCCCCAAAACCCAACTGGTGGTGTGGTAACTGAATTTTATTGTGTCTATCTCCAACTCCCTTATGAATCCTGAATAACTTTTTCTAATACTGACACCCATAATGTAACTTACTTGGCTCTAGTATTTATAATTTTTTTTTCTCCAGAAACTGAAGACACCAGATAAAAAGGAGTGATTTTGTTTTAAACTATAGGAAATTAATTTTTTTTTGTAATCATGTGTTCCAAGTTGCTTATTTCTAAAAATAAAATAAAATTGTACAGAGTTTAAATAAATAATTTAGATCATTTTACAATCATTTGTGAAAGACAAAGCATGTAAGAGAATTTGGAACTATCCCTAGTAAGGGCCATTCTTTTTTATGTTTTGCAGAACTCTCCAAATCCATAAGCTAAACCAATTTTTGAATGTGATGACAGATAAGTTTCCCAGCAATTCTATTTGGCTGCTACTAAATATTTAGTGGTAGATTTTACATTGTTCACATGTTTTGTTTTCTCATGGGCAGTATTGAACCTCAAATATATCATCAGGATCTTTTCTAGGTAGCTTAGCTGGAGAAACAGATTCTGTGATTTAACTATAATATTGGTTGAACAACATTAACTGGGTGATGTGCAGTGAACCATTTTACTTTGGGAAAACAATGCTTTCTTCTCCTCCTCTATTACCCACATGTTTTGCCAACAGTTCTTGCCATTGTAACTGAGGAGAATTTGAACATTTCCTGAATCAAACTTTTCTTTCAACTCTGTTGTTCCATTTGTAAATGCTGCTGGTGCAACAGTTACAGCTTGATTTTTGGAATACTATCAACAGATTTTGCTATGGTTGTCTATTTTAAAGCACTTATTTCCAGTGCATCTCCAGCATCATGCTTACAATTTGTTTTCAGTGAACTCAGGCAACAACATAAGTCTGTAACACTATTCTGAAACATTCTTTACATGAAACTTCCTCTGTGCTTTGCACAGAAACTGTTGCTGACAGAGTTGTAGCACCATTGTGTTTTAAGTCTTTCTTTAAAGGCAGTATGCTTTATTTCTATCAAAGACATGAATACTTGTGTAGAACTTTCCCAATTTTATCAAAAAGATATTCTTTTCCTGAGCCATCTAAGTGGGAAAAATAAAAATTCCATGTATATTCAATGACCATTCCCAGTATCCCATTAATCTAACTATGAGAGAGAGTTGCTATATATTTATATATTTATATAGAGTTTATATATTTGAAAAAAACCCCTTACATTAGGAAAGAATAAAGACTACAGAATATATATATTAAGGCAGTACATATTTAATAAATGTTTGTTGGTGCAAATGTCTCACTATTACAGAATCCACTTTTGAAATGATCTTTTATTTTTAAATGATCTCATGCCAGCTGCAGGTATAGCCATATTTGTGGTTTCTCCAGATACTGAATGATGTTCAATAGTGGGGTCAAATGCTCTCATGACATTTAACCATTGGAAATGAAAGAAAACATTTGTGGTGTAAAACAACAGCACATACTTGACCCTCCAAAATATATCCATTTATAAATGGATAAAAGTGACTATTTAAAGTTGTTTTATAAGGCAACCACTGTGCCAGCCAAAACCCCCTAATTTACTGTTTGAGAAAGCAAATGATGTGTGGGTACAAGAACATACATTTTTTAAAAAAGATCTGTGATGTTCCTTGTGTTGCATTTGATCTTAGTGGTGAAACAACAAACCCAAGTTTTAGGAGGACGTTGCTGCCATCCTATTTTTAATTCACCGTTATGTGTTAAAATAACCATTAGTTTCAAGTGAACAATCCCAGCCTTGCTTTCAATGGTTGCTCAGATATTTCTTTGAAACTAGTTTATAATTAATTTGTTTGTTTTATGTGAGGGGTGCAGTCACAGATGTAGATTAGCGAGCTGGTAGTGCCTCAGTGACAGTCCATTCAGGGTCCTCAGTGGGGAAGAAGATGAATGAATGAATGAAAGTCTTATTTTACCCCCTTACTGTTCTCCTTATGCATATGGCAAGCTGTATAAAAACTTTAGTTGTTTAGGCTGCTATGCAAGGTGTATTTTCACCCATCTTTGCTTCCGTACTCAAAAAAATATGGTAATGGCACCCAACCTGGTTTTTTTTGAATTTTTAAAAAAATTTTCTTTGACTTCAAGCCTAATTATAGCTTATAAATAACTTATAAATATTAGTTAGTGTCAAAGTGGACCTGCTGTTTCCATACAAGTGAACTCTCCAAAGGTTATAAAAGAAGAGAATTTGATTGGTTCTCAAGCAAAACAAATAGGTGCTAAAATGTGGTTTTAAGGCATGGGAGATTTTCAGAATGCCTTTTTAAACAGTCTGGGCATAAAGAGATTAGTCAAAGACAACTTCAGTAAAGATAGCTCTCTTGAACCATCTACAAGCCTTTTGTCAAAGAAAGCTGAACTATGACTAAATCTGTGAGTGGTATGAATTATTAGGTGATGAATTTTAAAAGTAGTGTCCAGATGTAAATAGTGAAAGCATCCAAAATATTACTCAGCAGCTGCAAGAGCTATAGGAAAAGCTGACATGACAAATTTAGTCATTTCTTAATCACTTTCGTTAGGCGGTATTGTCAGTTCCAAGAGGCAAATTTTCATCTTGATTTACGCCTATAATAGAAATGGCTGAAAACTGAAAAGCTCTCAAAACTGTTTACTTACAAAACACCTTTTAAGTCATTTTGGAAGCTTCCTATGACCTAGAAGTAATGTTCCTTACACATGGGGAGTTTAAAAAATACACTTTTAGACAGTTTATATCAACAAAGCATTTTTTTCTGCCTAAAAGAGTGACCTTAACATGTGTGCAAGAGGTAAAAACAGGCTTAAATGTATTATTTACAGCTATAACAAAATTTATTAATTAGCTACCTTTGGTTTAAATAAAATTGATTGTTAAAGCAAAAAGTCGAGCCTGGTATGAATTCTATTCTGCAGCAGCTTTCAGATAAAAGAAGCAGTGACCCAACTCATTAGCCCTTTGATTTAATATATTGACACTTGGGTACGAATAATTCCGTTTAGTGGCTTCTGCTTCCCAGGGATCAATTTAATTAGTTATAAAATGTGACTTCATGTCAGGAGCCAGAAGAAATGCTGACGTTAAATAAAGTCATACGCAATTTAAACAATAAAGTTATCGATGCCTGGTTAAAAGTTAATGATGCACAAAAAATGGCTTAATAGAGACAACCTCAGCAATGAAAGTGATGGTAGGAAAATTAAGCTAAGTGGATGAATGAGAAATGGTGATGTTGTTGGATTGTTAAAACAAATTCATGGATGGGCTGATGGTTCATTTCATAGTACTGTACATTTCTGATTTAAATACATGTTTGAGGCTAAGCCTGTACTTTCATATTAAGAGTGACAAGAAGTGGTCTGAAACCTTTCAGCTTTAGATTCTAGAAAAGGACAAGAGAATTTACCTGTGCACATTCATCTTTGATATGTCCCCCTGGGATATCTTGGAATGACACAATATTAACTATGATGGCCTCCTATTATAATATTACAAGTACTAATATTTGCACAGTTGGTTGAGACCCCAGTCAGGATCACTGTCATATTCTGGTAGGTGCTGCTTACACTCTGTACAAATAAGGAAGGACAGTTCATGCCTTGAAGAAGGGAAGAATTTAACGTTAAAGCACTATATCCTTTCAAAACCCATTTAATGCTGTAGACGTAATCTACTTATGTTATCTACGTAGAGTAAGAGGGTTTAGTGAAGAAAATAGCAACACAGAAAACTGTGGGATTTAGTTTGCCCTTCCTTTTTCCCTCTGTCACTCCTTACGAACATACAGATACACTAGAGCTTTTCTGAATTATGATTCCATTGTTTTCTCATTTCCCAGACTGCTTTGAGCATAGCAAGGTAAAATTCTTGCTAGATGTCTTAAATAACAACCTGCAAATCCATATTCAGACACTGGGCCAAATTCATAAAAAATAATTCTTGTCTTTTTATGGGTAGCACACAAGGATTTTCCAAGTTACTGTGTACTTTTTCTATTTCTGTGAAATATTGCTCCAGCTTAATACTGAATTGGTATGGCCACTTCTTTTAAAGATGTACAAACAGCTGAATATGCTGAATAGATGATAAATCAAAAAATATGGACAAATGTGATCCCTTAGCTAGAAAATGTACCTTAGACAAATGGTGTCTGATATAGAAATTATTACTAGAAATAGCACAAAAATTTTTTCATTAGCTTGTAATTTATCACTTTTAAGATGAAACTGGAGTTAGTCCACCTGTGAAGAAAAAACCTGATACTAAAGTGACCTGATGTTGAGCTGAGCCATGTTGTGTTTCCATTTCTAAGAATCCTTGCAGGGGCAGACAGTTTCTGTTTAGCAAGACCAACTATGAAAACGGACAGTAGCAAATGAGGCAATTAGATAATAATTTTTATTGTACACAATCTGATTCATCCACAGACTTCTGGGAAGCTGGAAGGGGAGCAGCAGGCGGCAGTTATTACCTGCTAAAAGCATTAACAGTAGCTACAGTAACTTGCTGAAGGATAGAGGGAATATGCCTTAGAATAAAACCTCTGTGTGTCAGAGGGATTTTCAGACTGCACAAGAGTTATGTTTTTTTTACTAATGTTAGGCAAACTGTTTTGTCTTTGCATTGGCTTTACATTGGCCACAGTCTACACAGAGGGAACTGCTGGAAAAAAGGGGGACATTAATACTTTTTACTGTGTGCGGGCCAGCCAGTAGTTAGAGAGGGGGCCCATGTTTTCTTAGGGCTCAAATGGCAAAGCTAAGTATTCAGCCTACAGCAGGAAAAAAGTGCCTTTTTTGTTTTCTGGCTGGAGAGTCCAAGCATTCCCAAAGGAACACAATGAATGGCCCATTTTGTCTGACAGTGTTTCGTAGACATAGAATTCTTGTTTTTTCATAATTATTCTTGCCCGTCACTGGGTGTGCACATGACATTTGAGCGTGTTTTAAAGTCTTAACACACTCATGTGCCTGCAATAAAGTTACTCATAACAATCCAGGCTTTCTGCAGACAACAGAGCAGGGTCTGTTGTTTTCACAAGTCACAGCAGCTGAGGGGCAATTGTGAAGACAACAGCTTAATCTAGCTGGAAAATACAGGAAGAAGAGAATATACACTCAATTTCCTTCCATATTATTGCAAACAATGCAGAGGGCTTTTTTTGTTGTGGCTTTTTCTTTTCTTTGCTCTGGGTGGTCTGACTGAAAATGTGAGTGGCATAAAATACACTAGTAAATGTACTTTGAATTTTCAACTTGTTGCATTTCTGTGTTCATGCTGATGTGTCTAAATCTGTTAAGGGCTGAGAATATTAATCTACATGAGCACTTTAAAAGTCATACAATAACAGCCTTATTTTTGACCTCATCTACACAGTGTTTACACTGGTGTTGGTTTACAGCATATGTTGCAGTTGTTTCTGAGTTACACTAGTATAAATGAAACTGGAACCAGGAACTTGGTAAAAATTTGGTTGCTGAAAACGTCCATTTTAAACAACTTTATTGAAAGAAAAAAATAAAGCTAGGCAGTCTTAGACATTTGAAAGTTGTGTTTTAGCTTCTGTGGAAAAGGACAAGGGCACTTAGCAATTTATTTCTTTATTGCGTGATTCTGAATCTGTAGATTAATCATATTTGTAAATGCTTCATTTATTTCAGAAGCACATTTACAAACAAAGCATGCAATAAATTAACATGCAAACTGAGTTAAAAACCATCATAAGTAGGCAGTGATCAGATAGTTTTTACCCTAGCTATATTTTCTGGTGAAGTTTTGTGAAATATTAGGGAGATGGCCTTTTTTTTCTTAATGCAAGGGATGAAAAGTGAAAAGGAGCATACTCCAGTTATTATGCCAACACCAGAAGGAGTAAAATGCAAATTAACAGGAATTCTATTGCAGAGGTAGAGGTAGCTTAGCAGTCACCATTAGATGTGGTTTCAGTGAGGGTAAACGTTCTTTTTAAAGAAAAGGTGATACTTATCCAATTGCAGTAAAGGTACCTTCCTTTCCTGCTCTTGGGAATGCTACATACAGCAGATTTCCAGTAACCATGGCAGACAACTCAGATGGGAAAGATTTTTATTATGCATAGCACAGAGGTTATGGCAGTCAGTAGTAACAGCAAAAGCCAGTCAGAAAGTGGGTATGGAAAACGAATGAGAGATTTGAGCATGGTCCAGGCTTCCAGGAGGGAGAATCAAGATGTGCACTGAAAAAATACAATATGAATGCTGAGACAAGTTGGGTTTGTAGTGCTGTTTGTAACAGAGCTGCAAGGAGCACAGTCCCATGTGCACCAGCCACCTGTGGGGTGGCAATACCAGAGATGCACAAACAGGTGAAAGTGCAGTGGGTGTTGCGCTAATGCTCTATTCAGCTGCAAAACAAAGCAGACAGATAGGAATGATACCACAGAGACACCTGATCTATTCTAAAAAGCGTGGATGGACATTTCTGGGTCTAAACACTAAATTATTTCTACACAATACTGACCAACAGTAAGCAAAACCTCTTCCGCTGTTTTTCTTACCACACCTCTCCCCTTCATGTCCCTTAAAAATGCAATACCAGTGTGGTCAAAAATAAGCATGTGGATTAGCTGGTCTGTGCATCTCACATTAATCCTGTTCAGCCCATTTGACCTCACAACTCAGAAATTCTTTATTGGTAACCTATTTTCTTGTATTTTCTTCTGCTCCACTTTTGGAGTTAGATTGATTTACAATGAGAAAAGAAACAAAAACCCCCAAACCTCAACAACCTAAAAAGTATTTTCAAAGGGGTACCTAAACTGAAATAGAAAATTACATGCTGAAAAGTCTTATTTACCTGAAAAGATAGTGGAGAAAATCATGGGCTAACAAAACAGGGAGTTTGGGTAAGAGAATTGTTTACTCTGAAGACACCTGAGTACACTAGGAGGGTTTTAGAAAATCACAGTTTTAATTTGTTTCAACTGCATGTGCCTATCTTAAAAAGCAGATGTTTGTAGGTGTTTTCATTTTCTTGATGTGGTGCTTATATCTAAGCTTTTCCTGAATTTGTGACAATGACCATCCTAAAGACAGGAAAGCCAAATGTACTTCACTATGGTCTTCCTCCTTATAATGGAAATTTATTGAGAGCTTTTGGATGCCACTTTCTTGATATCAGTGGCCTAAAAAGGAGAATTTACTGCTGGATAGCTGCCTTACATACAAAAAAACCTATTCCCTGAAAGAGACAAAATGAGAGTTAATGCTAAGAGTTTTGTAACCAGATTGAAGGCAAGTAGTGAAGAGATTGAGGGAAGGAGAAAGAAAATTATTTGGTAAATAGAAGAGACCGAAAGAAATCCAGAAATAATAGATGTGAGTGATAGAATGATTTTAAAAACACTTTGTTACTCAAGTAACTATGATTAGTCCAGCTGGCTTGCTGACTTCTTCACTCAGCAGCAAACCTGTTAAATGTATCATGCTCATAGTACAACTCCTGATAAAGGTTGTTTGCCCAGAGTAAGCGTTGCAGAAACACAGGTTTTATGTGTCCCAGGAAGTAATTTAAATGGAGACTATCCAGGAGTACAGCAGGTGAATTGCATAAGTGGATGGATCTAGAACACAGAAATCCTGAGTGAGGGATTTGGGAAACAAGAGGAAAGCATGTTCTACGTATACCTATATATACGTAAAATATATGCCTATCTAAGATTATTTGTAAAAAATATATGTATAGAAATGTGTTAATGTGATATATGTACAGATATGTCTATTCTATATGTGCCTGTGTATATGTAGAATATGCTTTTATATTTATAACATGAAATACATAAACATAGCTACACACTTGCGCATTTATATATGTAGAGAAAGAGATATTAATTTTTATTAAAATAAAAAAAGTCTAATAGGAAAGCTTCTGCTTGTTAAGATGTGTGACTTTATCATGGCTAGTACTATACACAAGCTTCCACAGTCCACTTTTTAGGAGAAAACAAATTTCCCCAAAGATATCTTCAGTGCAGTTAAACATTGTTGACATGTGGACATGCTGCTGGAGAACTAAGGTGCTACAGGACCACACTCTGAAATATTTTGCAGTTGTTCCCTGTGTAGCTGAACACCAAAATACTGTGCTTCAAAATGGAACACAGCAGCTCACAGGTAAACATTGTTGTAAGAACTGGAACAGAGCTATTGAAAGAAGCTTTTTGTCTTCTGCTCTGATTTTGGAAACCTATTTGGATAGGTATTTTTGTAGAAATCTTTCTCTTCCTTCCTGATTACCCGACCCAGTGACCAAACTTATGACAAGTGTAACTCTCTGGATCTGGCTGTCACTAGGACATGCCATTGCAGCTCACAATTTTGCAAGATTTTATTATGTTAGACTGATCTGTTCGACTCTACCACCAAGTCAGCCCTCATCCTTACTCTTAACTTTTTTTCTTTCTCTATCTCTCTTTCATTCATCTTCCAATGAATAAAAAGTGTCAGCACTAACTAGTTCCTACTTAGGGAAAAAAAAGTAGTACTTCAGCTGCTCTTGCAAATTCTTTCACTCTCTGAGCAGTGATTAATATACAGGTTTAAGAAGAATATTTAAACAAAACCTGGAAAAAAAGGAAAAGAGCAAATATGCAAGCTAATGGTGTACCCTGAGGAGAGCAAAATGCATTTTTTTAACAAGCCAAGCATAGCAAAAAAGCTATTCTACAGTGAAATTAATAATTACCAGAAAGATTTGCTAGCATTATTGTTGTATCCTTTACGAGAATATGAGTAACATGTTTAAAAAACATGGGAAGTGTGAATCAAAGCCCAAAGATTCAAAACGTCTCTAATTTTTAATGTGAATCCTTTTCATATGCCCCTGGTGCACAGACTGAAATACAGTCTATGGATAACAACTGCCTTTAGAGTGGTGCCACTTAACCTGAAAATTGTATCTGTTCCTCTGGTAGCACGGATTTCTGATTTCCTTTACCATCCTGTTTTAACAAAGCTTTAAGGTAGGAGGGCATCTTAGTGCCACATGTAGTAGGTGACTGGCTCTAATACATGATTTCAGCTCCAAATATTTTCTGAAGGCAAGGTTTGTTTATTAACTAAACCCCATGCTGAGATTCAATCAATCCAATACAGGCTTAGTTTGAACATTCAAACGTATGCCCATACATCTTGGGCATATATCTTACATAATGATGTTGGCCCCAGACATCTTTCTGAGTTTGTTTATGTCTGTTATAGATTCCCCTCATTATCCATGCTGTTTGAGGGATTCCCTATGGATTCAGCCAGTTTATTGCATACTTTTTTAATTTTATGCCAAACTGAATTTTCTGAGTGGCAGCTCGTAGGGTAGCTCTGTTACAGCTTCCTCTCAAACCCAGAGATGAATGCTGTGATTAAGATTAAATAAAATAATATGGAAACCAACATGCTGCAAAAGGGTATGGAAGAGAATGCCCCAGGAGAGGCAGGAGGGTTATAGAAGTAATGTGAATGATAAAACATTAAGATGTTGACTACTCTTCCTGTTTCTTTTCCTTTTAATTATGATTAACCATTAGAGCAACAATTTGGTGGTTTACAAGATCATCCTTATTGAGCAACTATATTAATAGCACTGGGAAAATTCATTTATTAAATTTAACTAGAGTGAAGAGATGTTTCAGTATTCCAGTTGCTGAGCACATCTGTGTGCACACAACTCCCAGTAACAGTAACTGGAGGTGCATATGCAGATCGACAGAGAAGGGGGCCTTAAGAATGGAAAGACAAGAATGCTGTGGACCACAGTGTTCCTGGGAGTCTGTCCTGCTCCACTAGAGTAAGTTTCTGAGGCTCTCCTCCTCAAACATTGCCTTTCTCATATTCAGTATAGACTATACTGAATATACATATTCAGTACAGAATATATTCAGTATAGCATTCATTTAGTTCTTGTAGCAGAGCTTACTGGGAGTAATATATGGCCAGAAGAAACTCGGGCTAGAGGACAGGTTTTACTTATAAAACCTTTGCATTATGGAAAAGGTTGTTTTCAGTCTGAAAACTCAGATTTATAAACACTTAATTCATCAGTTCCCCGTGCCTTTAATTTGAAATAAACAGCCAGCAATATTATTTTAAAATAAGGCAGAAGGTGTAACAAAAATGAAGTAATGTTTTGAGAAATAGGTGATTGATGATTAAAAAACAGAGAGAGAAGGGGTGGGGGGTGTCAGTCCAGCATTCATTAGTCAGGCAAAACTTTGGTTTGAGCCTGCATTAAGTCAGGAAGACCAGACAGTGTGTCTGGAAAATGATTCTTTCTTTGGGAAGTAGTCTCTCGAAAATATCCCCTTGTTTCTTAAAACTAAAGGCATCCTTTGACTGTCTTAGTTGTTTTATAGCTATTGATGCTAGAGAAAACAAAAGAAACTTTAAAACCTGGAAACATAAACATCGTTGAACCATCCCCTTTAAAAGAAAAAAAGAAAAGGGGAGGGAGGGGGTTGGTGTGGAGGGGAGAGTGAAAAAAAAAAAGAAAGAAGTCACAGTGGATGTTTTCCAGGAGGGCACATGCTATGCTGTGTATAGGAGCTAGTGTAACAAGAAGTCATCTATTCTTGATTTCTTGACACAGCTAGAGCTTTGTGCCTTGTGCAGTTTCTACGTTTTAGGAGCTTGTTCTGTGTAGCAGAAATAATACAATAAATGGGTTTAACCACATTTGTCTCAGCTAGACAGTCTGCTTTGTCAAAGATTGCTGGTACAACATAAACAAATTATGTGTTTGTAGTGCTTCTCAATGAAAGCCTATCTAACAGAGCGGAGATTGTGTTTCGGCAGCTGTAGATTTAATCTCCTACCTGTCAGTTAAAGCAGGCATTTCCTGAGCAGATAAGGCCTGGCTGCGGAGAAGGAAGCGGCCGCAGCTGGACAAAGGGCCATTGTTACTGCCCGGAGCGCTGCGCGGCTGCGAGCCCGCACTGCCGGCCCCAGCCGGAGCACTGCGGCGGAGCCCGCGGCCGGAGCTCGGGAACAGAGGCTCCGCCGGCGCTGCGGCTCCACCGCCGTGCCGAGCAGTGTCGAGCCGAGCTGGAGGAGCCACCCCGGCCGGGAGCGCGGCTACGAGCGGGAGGCACTCCAACCTGAGCGCGGGGACTCCAGCCACGGCCAGGCTCTGCTCGCCAGCCGAAAGCGCGCCAGAAGTGACGCTGGAGTTGTGACAAATTGGGGGAAGCCAGAAAACGGGAAGGTTTGGCATTCCTTCCCGAGTGTTAGGATCCTCTGCAGAGAAGGCAGCACAACAGTGTGGTTTTATATATGAGCTATAGATGTTGCTGGAATTTTAATACCTAAAGTTGGATAAGAAATAGCCAGTGCTCATTTCAAATGTTTCCTGATTTTCTGCCTTATTTCACATTTCCAATGATTTTGTTCTTTCGCAATGTTTTTGTAGATTAATCATAAGGTTGAGAAGCCCATGAAATCCAGCGGAGTGAGACAGTTGGTGTAGGAAGCACGCAGGCTGTATGTACGGCACTGGAAGTTGACAAACTCCGGTGCTTGCTCCCCAATTTGCAATAATTACCGTGTCCCAGCGGTGGCAATCACTTCAATCATACTGCGCAAACACACCAGTTCTTTGGATCTTTTTCTGAGTAAAGATGGTCAGATCATGCCAAAATCTGAGGAATCCTAGGAAGAGATGGAACAAATTAATTTTTGCATGCGATCAGTATTCTGATTTCACTTTGATCTCTAGACATAGGAGTTTTCTGCATTAAGCTAGTTCTCCACATAATTGCCTTTGATAACCCTTTGTGTTTCGATCTAAACACTCCATAAACATCATATGATTTCTGGAAGTTATCTAAGTTACTATTCTGCATTAAATATCTTTCAAAAATATACAGGAGCAGGAACATTCTCACTGGATGTAACTCCTTTGACTTAGTCTCTTGAATATTATGCATTTTGGCTTGAGGAAAATTAGCAACACTTACCTCGTCTTCTCTTTGAATTTATTCTTCTTTATTAAAAATACCAGTAGAAATCAACCGCAGGATTGGGTGGAATGGGAAAAGTGTCTCCTTTTTGCACCTGTGCCTCACCTCCACCCTTTTATCCTGCTATTAAGCAGGTGTTGGAGGGCTAAACTGTGCAGTGCTGGCACGGACCAGCTCAAAACTGCCTCCTGGTTTTCCAACAGAGCATGTGCCTAGTTGGTCCTAGCTCTGCACCAGGGGTGGCCCTTGGTACAACTCTGTGGTGAGATGTAAAAGCTTGCAAGCAGCAGTTTACAATGGAATTGGTTCCTATCCGCCATGCATCATAGCCTCTGCCACTGGAAAAGAAATCCAGGCCTCTTTGAGGGTCCTCCTGTGTAAACTGTAGGTGTACTACTCTTTCATAAATGGGTCTTTGGGCTTGAATTAATTGATACTTGTAAAGTATGTAGTAGATCTAAATCCTTATGTAGTGACATTATAATATAGTTACAAATCTTGGAATATCAGTGAAAATATAGAAAGTTTTAAAAAGAATATGCTGCTTGGGACAAAATTCTTCCCACAGTGAAGAAAGTGGCAGAATTCCCATTTTCAACAGTGTCCCCCTGGGTTTCAGATATATTCTATATTTTTTAAAATATATTCTATTTCGTTGCACCTGTTTTACCTCTACAGTGCAGAAGGGTTTTTGATCAGAGTCATTGAAAGATGTTGTTGTTTTTATTCCTACTTCTGCTGGACATTCTCTTTAAAGTGAAAGACAATCATTCCTTTAGTAACTATTAGTTTTGTGGTCTGACATGATTTTTTTATACGGTACATTGAGGGAATTAGTTTCATGTTAATAACTAGTTAGTAATCAAAAAAAAAGAATTCTGTCTTGAAAAGATGTGTGCAGAGAAACTCTGCTCGAAGTAGCAATGCCAAACACAAATTTTAAAGCATCTCTTGCTTTCAATATTTCCACCAACAGGAAATGTCAATGTACTCCAAAAATCTTGAACATTTTGATATCACCATAAAAACATAGCTAATAAGGGATTTCTAGCATAATTTATATTTAGATTTGAGCTGAAGTAATGTAGCTTCCATGTATAAAAAATATCAACAAGTACCATTAGGCTGCAATATTTTTCTTATTTTGGCATGAATAAGACAAGGTGCAGATGAGAAACATACATCTTCACTAGTCTTTGGAAATATCTGAAATAATTGACTTGCTCAGTCTTCTGTGATGTCTTGGTGACCACTAACTGTGACAATTTGCATAATAGTCAACTCTTCACTTCTGTAGAGATAACTGTTTGTATCTGATTAAAATTAGGGCTGTTTTAGTTCTCTTGACTTTTCCAGAAGTTGCAGTAATAGAGATTTGCTGTTATGCTTTAACCAAACAAATGTACACATGGGGATAACAATATGCTGAGTTTATGCAGATTTTACAACACAAATCTGAATAAAATACCCACTAATAGACCCTTAAGGAGTAATAAACACACATGAATTTTCCTTAGTTGCACTTTAAAGTGATTTTAACATACTACTAGACCTTAACAATAATATTTAATTGACAAGATTATGCATTTGTATGGATTGAAAAGGTGGTAGATCTCTAATTCCAAATGAACCATAAATTCAATTTTGCATAACATGTTTTATTTATTTCTCTATAGCAGAGATATTCTCCATCCCTCCTAGTGAGAGTTTCTTAAAATACAGACAATTTAAATAGATTTAATTACCATTTATCATATTCCTAACTTCATGAGATCATCCTTAGTTGAATCCTATATTTCCAGATAGTTAAGGAGCCAGATAAAAACAGGGCAACATAACGAGAAGCTAATAGAAATGAAATGGTATCCAGTGTTCGATACTGTTCTGTTTTCAGTGATGTTGTCAGTATTTTGCTGTAGCTTCCTTCTTGATTTCCCAGGTAGATGAAATTTAAGTTTATTTCATTTCAAGTTTCAAAGTGGTGAGGAAAAAACATAATAAAAAATAAGGATCCTCTGTTTTGCTGTATGATCATGGTTGCAATTTTCACATTAATGTTGTGACCACTGCAGTAGACTTAAATCTCCAAATTGTGTTGATGCATTGGACAAATGGAAAAAAAAATGATGGGGAAAAGAAAGAAAATAGCAGTTATAATCCCTTTACAAATTCAATAGTGGGCTATATATTTTTCCATAGTATTTCCAGTCTGAAATATTCTCACTTTGCAAGTCTGTGGTATCTTTTTTACAGTTTATTTGCCAACACTTCCCCCTGGGATCCCATTGGCAGACATTTTCTTTGTGGCTCATGTACTTTCACTGAGAGGAAACATTTTTCAATTAGACTGTAGATAATTAGATGGCAGATAAATTAAAACACAATATACCTCCCTACACAGATCTCCAGTGCTTCTGTATTGCTAGCAGGAGCACTAAGGAGTCTCTGAATAATTTTCAATGTGGGAGCTTTATTGACATGATTATCAGTGTCCTAGCTATGACACAATGACTGGAGGATCACTTTGGGTCTTCTGGAGCCCATCTTGCCTTTCCTCCTCATACTGAGCCACAGGTGCTTCCCTGGGATTATTCGTTAGAAGGGATTTCTCACTGAAGTGTTTGGATCCACCCTCACATGTTACCTTACATCAGGGAATGCTGGGCATTGATGGCCATTAAGCCAAAGCCAAGGGATTTTACCAGTTACATTTTTGAGCCCAGAGCAAAAGGCTCAGCCACACTTGCACACAAAGAAGCCAGATCCTTCACAAGTGAACTGGCAACTAACCTGGCTGTGCAGTCACTTTGCTTCAACAGAACAGCACAAATGAAACAGCCACACCATTCAACTGTAACCAAAAGCACTTGCCAAAAAAAAAAAATTATCATACAATTCCTCTGCAGTTTTCCTAAATAGATAATTTCTGGGACCGTGAAAAGGGTCAGTGATGGCATGAGCTCGTTACAATATTGGCAGAGTTGGGGAGGAGATTTAAGCTCAAACCTGCAGAAATCTTAGCATGTAACTGCTTTCAACATTTACACAGTCCCTCTGACTTTTCACATATCAAGTTTTCATAAAAGTCCCTACTTCTTTATGCAACATGATGTTTGTGTTCTTGCAGCATCCCCCAAAATTACTCAGTCAAAATAAGATTTAAATTATCAAAACTTCTAATATGTCTTGTCTTACAGAAAATAGCCAAGCCCAACACAAGTTATTAAAATAAATAGAAATCTAACAGTGATATAAAAATAACAGTGCCATGTATTTCATAGAGACTATTTTAAATACAGCTGATGTAAATACATATCGTGTATAGGATACTTAAAATCAGTGTACTGATAGTTCTGGGAGCACAGACACTTCTTTCAATGCCATTAAGACTTATTTTAAAATGAATCAAGCTAAAATATAACCTGTTGAACTATCAGTTATGGCCACTATGTTCTATCATATAAACATAGTTTGAGCAGTCTGAAAGCACACATCCTTACTTGATATATTGCTATTACCTGGAAATCTATTACACCGTAGTTTCTAAATGAGAGAACAGAAAATTTCCAACACATTTTTACTATGGAAATTCAAGTTCAGTGAGGGCTTAGGCTTAAGTTGTAGTCTGGGTGTACCAATTACTCAAGAAGTCTTTGGCAGAAATTAAAATTTAAACTATGAAAAGTCTAAACCTCCCTGCGAAAAACTTAGGTTCTCACAGTGGCTGCACCATCACACAAACAAAAGATTCTGTTCATCCTACACTAAAGAAAAAAAATGTAAATTCAGTAAATTCAAAGATTGGTTTCTCAGCTAACTTGTATTGGAGTAGTGTGTTAGATGCAAAACAAGTCTCAAGATTTCCACAGTTTGAGAAAAGGGTCCAGCAATCTAATTGGTTGAAGAAGGGGGTGGCAATGATTTTAAATAGCAATACTGGATTATTATAGGCAATTAGAGCATATTTAGTCGTCCACACTGCTTTATACTAGTGCTGGATGTAATAAAAAAGAAAAGAAGCTTTAAAGAAGGGATAAAATATTATAAGAATTGTGCTTATTCTCTCGCAAGAAGATGGCACTTTTGCTCTTTACTGCAGTAGATTGTGCAGAGAGGTGGCTTGCGAAGTTTGATCTTCTAAAGGAAGAGGAATTCATCTGCCACTATAGAGTGGGATTATTTCTTCTCTTGAAACCTGTGATCCTCACAGCTAAGCAGAAATATGTGAGCTGCATCCTTGCTTGCAGTGCTGCCACCCGTTTCTCTGAATGCCTTTACTTCTCTACTTGCAGTGTTAGTTGTTGTAGGGGCAGCTTCAGTTTTTAAAGATAAAACTCTTCCTCCTCTCCAATCTCACTAAATGTGCTGTGCTCCTTATCCAAAAGAGGCAGATCATTTTAATTCAAAGCATTATTTTTATATAACATATCACTCTGGCTTACATTTTCCATGTAAAACACTATCAATGACTTTTTAATGAGGATTTTGGACCAGGAGGATTGTTCAGCCAACTTCTGAGATTATCTCTCACAGAACTGTGGGACAAAGCACTGCAGATTTGCCAGTTTATCAAACAGGCCACCAGCTTTTATTATTTCAGGGAGAATCAAATTGGACGTTGCTTCTTGAACTAATCAGGGCTGATTTGCTCTAAAGTTGCTTCCTGACTTAGATCTCAGGCAAGGAAGTGCTGTAATCAGTTCCCAAGGGCTGTCTGAGTTGTGATGGGATATTAAAGGAATGGTACACCACCTTTAAAGTGTTCCCTAATCTTGGCAGATTTTTATGTTTAACACAGTTAAACCTGAGCTTTTTGTATAGAAACAAAGATTAATTTCATGAGGTAGCTTTATGTAAGAGTTGAATGTACTTGAGGTAGCAGAACTGAATTATGGAGAGAATATATTCCGGTCTCCTCCAGGGTTTGTATATTCAGGTAAAAATACAGACTGGCAGAATTGTTCAAAATGAAATATTTACTACCCATCCAAAAAAAACCCCAAACCAACCAAACCCAAAGAAACAAAACAACAACAACAACAACCAACCCCAAATCCAAAAAAAACACCCCAAAAACACCCTCAAAAAAAAAAAAAAAAAAAAAACCCAAAAAACAACCACACCACAACCTTCATGAAAGAGAAAATGAGTCCCCCTGAGTGTCCCTGTTTGCATATTAGCCCACAGCAAGGGCTATGCCAAGTTACTCTCTGACTGACTGCTGCAGATGCTCTTTCTCAAGTATTCTGAGTGAGATCTTTAGTGCAAGTCTTTGGGGACAAACAATAGCACCTGTTCCTCACAAGATAGCAGCCCAGTTAGTCCATTCATGTATCTTTAATGAAGCTCTGGGGCAGATGGCAAAAAAATGGCATCATCAACGACTTAGCACAGAGGAGACAAAAGGGGAAAGTGCCTATCCAACAATGTGCTATTTTTACGAATGGGAAGAGACAGAGTCAGAGTGTTTCTTGGGCATCTGCTCCCGTCTTGGTTTTCAGAAAGACCTGAGGAACATCTCAGCAATTAAAATTTCTGGGCATGTAGCCGATTTTATGAAGTACACCAATCAACCTCCTCCCAGTTTCTCCCCCCTCAGTAAAATCAAACCCATCATCTTCATAATAACAAAACTCTCAGGAATAGAAATTGTCAAAAATTAAGGAGTTAATTGGATTTTTTGCATTCATTTAATATATTTAATAATTCTGTGATCAGTGATGCTTTTACATGCTCTTATTTTTCAGTGCTTATTTGTGCTTTTCAGTTGACCTATGCTGAAAATGGACACCTGTGTATAGAATAATTCTGTGTGAAACCAACACTTCTGTAAGAATAGTATTTCATATGTTCCAGAGGAAAGACCTGGGGGAGGGAATGGTGGCCTTTCAGTATGACCTTTTTTCAGTCTGTGTAAGTCTCTTAATTGTAAATCCAAACTTGTAGCCTAAATGTAAGCTTTAGTCAAAGTTATGCTGATTTATATAGACTGAAGACCTGTTCCTGCAGAGTTGGAAGAATAGTAGATAGCTAGAACTTGAAATACTAATTCCCCACACTTACAGAAGTACATTTATTTGAGAGTTTAAACAAAATCTATACAGCTGGGTAGATCAAAATCTACAGGAATGCATTGTAGGATTTTGTTATGATATGTGTCAAATTATCTTTATGATACAATGGAGTGAAATATTGCAGTGGATATGTTTGCACCTTCACTCAAACCACATCACTTTGATCTCTTCTGTGTCTTGTGAGACTGTGTTGGAGTCTTGTACCTTTGCAGCTGCATGTAAATACTTTATGTGGGGGATATTTGATATCCCCTACATTTGATATGATTTTGGCTTAATTTGATTGGATGTTATTTAGGAACTACTGCAAATTTTTGCAAGTTTTATTGCATTGAATTTCTTCCAGTACAGTTGCTTTTGTCAGACAAAACCTGTGGTTTTCCTTTGCTTGTCCTCCTGTAGTGCCAATGTATAGAAACACCATGCAGCAAAACCAGCACCATTTTATCAGAGCTGAATGCCTGTTCTGGGCACATGGGGATCAACTCCAATCTGACCAAATTTAATGCATAACGTAAAACACACAGCCAGGCTTACCTCAGCTAAAATGAGAGAAATAGCTGCGTAAAGCTAGTTTCTTTCACGCCCCAGTGCCATAGCAGTAATTGCACAAAGACCTTTTTATTATAAGTTGATTTTCCTGAGAAATGGATTCAAAAAATACTGTAAAGTGTTTATTTTTTGCTTGACCTTTATTAACCTCCATCTTAAGGCTTTCCCAAGAGAAGAGTTGTTGGTAAATTAACCCTCATAGAGACACACAGTAGCATTTCTGCACTGCATCAATGGTTGTGAAAGTAATGGGGATATGACAAGAAAATTCGGCACTATTTAAACAATGTCATAGGTCAACATATGGGATTTGACCAAAAATTTTTTTTAGGAATTAAATGCAAAAAATTGCTTGAAGTATACTTTAAGGTTTTAATAGTGTTTAATTCCACTGATTTATGGTACGATGAGGGATTTTTTTTTTCTGCCTAAACCCCCATTTTTTTTCCCTACATTTACTAGCTTTGATATATAGATCATTATATGTTTGCTTAACTGCTAATCAGAAAAATCATATGGGTATGTCTGGGGTTAAGGAATAATAGATAAAATCTCTTTGAGATCCTAGCCACTGTCTCTGAAACACAGGTACCATAAATTAAGGAACTAGGAAATTACCATGTGGATTTAACAGGCATCATTCTATCACATAGTTCTCTATATGTTGAATACAAATGCTAGTATAAGGAGAAAATTCTTTTCCTTATGCATGTTGTGGGTTTTTGATACTTTTATTATGATCAAATTAAATTTAATATAGTAGGTTTTGTTCTGAAATGGTCTCTGGATGCAGCATAATTACCAACCTACATGACGGCACATAAAGCTATAAAACTGCTTAGACAGAAAAGCAATTTATTTCTTACAGTGAGGTGTGTGTGGCAGAGTATGTTAGTTTATTTAGGGGCCAAAATGTTGGAGCCTTAAATCTGTAAGAATAGTGGTGTTGACTAGAAGACTCTTTAGTACTCTGGTGAGATTTTGAAATAACATACCTGAGTTGTTGGCATTTATGTGAACAATACCATGTTGTAAGATCTCAGAATTAAAATTTCCCCAAGGTTACTAAAATCTGAACATCAAAGTAGGTACTGAAGTGTTAGATTGCTTCTAAATGCTTGTCATTGCGCTCTCTGTGACCAAAGATGAGAAAACTTGTGAAAAATTAATAGAAATACATGCCACAATACTTTTAATGAAAAACTTTGGTTTGTTTTGTACCTTTTTACCTTGTGCCAGGACAGGGAATATTAATTGAAAACAAAAAAAGTAATAGGGGACCAGGAAGAAGTAGGGAAATGTGCAGTTCACTGAGACTGTTACACCTTTGACTCTGAGGGAAAACAATGTTTGTGAGGGCTTTGATGTGATAATGTGAAGTTGGCAGGGATTGCATTAAGGTGAAGGTTCTGTGGGACTGTGTGAACGCAAGAACACTATCAGTGCTGGAGAAATACCTGTCAAGACAAATTTGTTCTCTTTCTGATCAGAGGCTCTCTTCTGTTTAGCAGGTTCAGGGTCACATGCCTCCGCTCATGATCCCAATTTTTCCACACGACCAGCGGACGCTGGCAGCGGCTGCTGCAGCCCAGCAGGGATTCCTCTTCCCCCCAGGAATAACTTACAAGCCAGGTAAGCTCACAGGGATGCGAGGCTATTGCACATTTTAAAATGTTAACTGTAGCTTCTTGTGTGATCTGTCTCAACAGATGATACACAACAGGCAGAGCTGGTTGGAAATTATGTGGAGCTTTTGCAACTCCACTTGAAAAAAATCTTGATTGAAGGAAGTGGATGGATTATTGGTTATCGAACATCATGATTTTTTAAAACTTAATTTCTACAAAGTAATTTGCTTTAAATATAGTGGCCCACTTGCTTAGCAATTTGCAGGTGGTCTGCCCTATGCAAAAGCTACGTGTCTATAATTAATTCTTTTATCTTCAGTATATTTGTGTTTTGTGGCAAAATTCTTACTCTTTTGTTTGATTTCAATCTGGTAAATAAAAGGTTTCAGTAGTTCAATCCAGTCATCATTCGGACTCCTAACAGGTCACATAACCTTGCAGTGAAATATGTTTTGAGATGATTTAGCAAATGTTATGATTTCTTTCTTTTTTTTCCTCAGAGTTTACAGGACTCCTGGGGAATTCAATTAGGGATATAATGGTTTGAAGCTACTTTCAGAGCATCCTTGTAAACAGGGCTTTAAATGTTTAAAGACACTTTGCCAAAGGAATTCAATGTAGGAAGATATTTAAGTAAATAAAAGTCAACCTTATTTTCATTTGCACATTCTTTGTAAGTGACCTCAGTCCAGAAGCAGCAACCTTATTTTGCTCATTAATAGTATTCTCTATCAAGCTGCCTTTAGCATATTAACCTGATAACTAGTAACTACAAAACATAAATAACAAGGTTTTTTTTTATTCATTAAATATGAAATGTACAAAGTAAAGCATTGATCCTATTCCCACTGATGTTAGTGATGCATTTGCTGTTGACTGTGACAGGAACAAGGTCAAATACAAAGTAAAGCCTCATAACAGATGATGTAAACAGCACACTAATTAAAAGCCAGGTTGAACCTAGAATCTTTTCTAGCAAGTTTACTTAATATTGCATGAAGTGGGGCCAAGCAGGATTTCAGCAAGTATTTCCGTTTGTCCCACTCCCTTCTGTCTCTTTAGTCCAGAGACATTCCTCTTTAAACACAGATTCTTTGTCTTGTCTTATTTTCAGGTTTTGAAATTCCAAAGTTCTTTTCCGATTTGGCAAATTGATGCACTGTATGCTAGAACCAGTTACTGGGGTTCTGAAAGACAGATAGGTCTAGATGGTACAGGATGAGGATTATTCACACCCATCACTACCTCACAGCAGTTAGGGACCAAAGACAAAGGGTTGCCAGATGTGGAAATTGCCTACAATGCCCTGGCTAAATCTTACTGCTCACAGACAAGAGAAAGCACATGCTTTCCTTGCTTTTCCTATTTTAATCTAGATACTTTCTGAGTGATGACTGTTAGTGACTAAGCTGATGGTTGTGCTGCCCCCTGAAAGGCGTTATGTTCAATCATGTTGTGTTAATTTTGGCTCTGTAGACTTCTTGGTACAAAAATGACTTAGGAAGGAGAGTTACCAGCGTGTTTTCCTGAACATGACCAATTTTCTGGACTTATTCTTCAGTGTTCCTCGTAGTACCTATCTAACTTGATCCTACTGGTCTCCTAACAGGAGATGATGCAGCTTTAGGGCATTTTCTTACTTGCCAGAATGCAGAAAGAGAGATGTGTAACAAAAGTAAGAAGAATGAACTGTAGGAAGAAGCACAGGCCTAGATATTTTGGAACACATTGTATCAGTTTGCTGGTGTTAGTGGTTTAATTGCAGATGATGCTAGTGAAAGGCCAGAAGTCACAATGATCTGATTATAACCAGTGGCTTTAAAGAAGTTAGAATACTTATATCTTTAACATATATATTAAATTCTACTGCGTGTGTAGCAAAGGTAGCTGGGCAGGTCAGTAGCTTCTGTCAGAGATGCATCATGATAAAAAAAAAATGCTGTAACTTCACTTGGTATTGATTAATTCCTATTTTTGGCACTCTCGGCATAGTAGTTAAGGAATTAATGAAACTGGAGATTAAGCTATACTCTTTTATAGAGAGGGTTCTTCAAAGTCATTTCTGAGGAATATTTATGAACTTGACTGCTACTACCTGTACTCTTCTAGTTTTGTGAGAAATGAAACTTTCACCTGCAGAACTGTCAGTTTAGACTTGCTCGTACCTCTGGGGAAAGGCAGGAGATGGATTAACCCTTCAGATGCTTACTATTTTCTTTTAGGTTGCATGTTTAGCTTCTCTTTCATTTTACTGCATTTTGATATTGGCAAGACTGAGTTTTGACCCTGCCAGTTTTACTCGACATTCAGATAACACAGTGAGAGGCATTTCAACAATAGGAGCAGTGGGAACTAAGTACATTTGAAACTGATTGTGTCGTGTAGGGAATGTCGAATACTGTGTGCACAGTCACCTTATTTGCTTTGCCTGCAAAACAGGCTAGATATAAGCTGGCTCCAAAGTGGGAGCAGTGCAACAGTGTTAGTGTGACAGGACAACCAAGATGAGAAGTCCTGCCTTGGTGTACAAGCAGAGGTATGATTATGTGTCCAGGTCCACGCAGAAATATCTTCCTGGGCTAAATTTGGAACCAATTTCATGGCTGTTTTGTTCAATGCCAAGGTAGCAGTTACTGAGTACTGTTGCAGATTTGCACACAAACGCTAGGCCTTGGAGGGATAAAATGGTGTTCTTTAACAAAATAGAGTAGTTCATACACTCAGCTGAAGGTCCTGTAGAAAAGAGAAGAATTTATTAGGTTCTGAGGCCCTTCCAGTACCTGTCTCGCTGCTCATGAACTTCTGAGCTCAGCAAATCAATATGAACAGAAAATCTAAGGGCTTGCTGATACAAAGCTATGATAAAGCCTGATAGGAGAAACTTTCCTTCTGCCTGGCAGAATCTGTAACACTGAGATGGCTGAAACCCTCCTCCCCTGCTATTTTTGAGCTTTAGGAGGTGAAACAAGCAAAAGTTAGCAAGTGCTGATGACAAGTAATAATTGCATTAGAAAAAAAATCCCCAAAGCCCCATGCTTCCTTATGTATCTCAAAGTCATGTAATATAATTTTCCGGCATGGTAAGTACTAATTGAGAAATCAGAGCTGCATAGGCCACCTAATTAATTTTTTATACATATTTCAGTATTTATACTGTATACTGGATTAATTAAAACTTTAGGGCGCTGTGCATCTCAAATGACTTTGTGACTATTGACCTGCAGGCATTTGACGAGGCTCGTAGAGTACCTGGTTGTGGGGGTTGCCACTTATTCCGGTGGGAAGCTGAGAGTGGCAGCTGTTAGGAAGCTAATACTTGCCCAGAGATGCTACGCAGTTAGCAGAATTATTTTGCATTCCGAGTACAGCAAAGCAACTGTGCTGGCTTTCTGACTGTGACCACCACACTTACTGCTTGGAACTGGTGGGCAACATGGGTACCATTATACCTCCTCCCCCACGGCAAATTTCCGGTCATGTAACCAACCACACATATCCAGAAAAACTCGGTGGGCTGGAGTATCCTTGAATGTGATTAGTGTGTCTCTGGGTCAAGAGGACAAAGCAGTGAGTAGGATGAGGAAGATAAGGATAAGGAAGGACAATTCCCTCCACCATCTTTCAGTGACTAAAATATTACTTCAATCAAGTGTTTGTGTCTGAGACGGAACAGGGAAGCAGGATGATGATGGAGTAAAGACATAAAGGAACGTTAGATGGGAACCAGACCGTAAGTTTAGCAGATCTCAAACAGAGCTATGGTTTGCTCTAAGCAAAGAGTGGGAGGGCTGCTGTCCATGCCTGTTGCATAATGGCAGTCCATGACACTTCAAAATGTATGATCACTTTTGCTTCAAAATGTCCTGCAAATATTTTGTATTGTACTATTTCTTTACCACATATTGAAAATATCTCTGAAAAAGATTATTGAAAATAAAGACATTGAGTAGAGTAAAACTCAATTTAGACAGTTTTGTTGAGTGATATGCTGCAGTGTATTTTCAAAGCTTTTTTTTTATTTTTCGTACAAGCCCATGGTTAGAGTGGCTAAGAAACAGCCCCTATCTACCTACCTAGGTCATTCAGCTTTATGCACAAAAATAATTTACAAGAGATTTTGCTATGCTGCAATGCAACGTGAAAATGGAAACTGTTTTCTGAGGTTGATGGCAGAAACAGCCAACATTTTGGTCTGATTCTGTTTTTAGTTGCACTGAGGCAAATCAGAGAAAGTAATATTATTAGGGAAAGCATGACAAACAAAACTGTCAGGCTTATTGTCATCAGGCTGGACTTCAGAACATGCCAATACTGTGAAATACTTGTCATCAAACTAATTAAACTCCTTGATTACTGTAGCTAATCCACATAACTCACGTAATCTTAGATGTGCTTGATTTCTCTGATATCCAGCACTGCAAAATTTCCATTTGGAATAGGTCTTTCAGAAGTTTTTCCTAAAGCTCTAACATAGCTTAGATTTTCCATATCTAAATATTCCTTTTTTTTGGGGTAAGTAAGTAGGCTGCACTTCTTCCTTGTAGGTGAAAACAGGAAGCACACACCAAATCCACTGTATACTGGGTTGGCCATGTGTCTTTTAATGGTTTCATGAGTCCTTTTTCTAATGGAAATTCCCCAGGACTGAGTTAAAGGCTGTCACGTATCCCTTGCTGGTTTTACTTGGTTGGAACAAGGACTTTGTAACCTCAACATTTGTTGTAGCAATCAT
This sequence comes from Acrocephalus scirpaceus scirpaceus, assembly GCA_910950805.1. Taxonomy (NCBI): domain Eukaryota; kingdom Metazoa; phylum Chordata; class Aves; order Passeriformes; family Sylviidae; genus Acrocephalus; species Acrocephalus scirpaceus. The sequence continues at coordinate 50,367,543 of OU383780.1, forward strand.
ATGTGCCTCAGTCCTAAATGTTGATGTGAAAGCTGGAAATGATGGCAGGCAGCTGGTTATTGTCAGGTAGGACTTTGCACTAGAAATGTGCAAATTTCATGATTTTGCAAACATTACCTGCAGACAGAAAATTGTGGGGGAAACTGGTTTTGCTGCAAGATGAGAATGGCAATAAGGCAGAGCTGCAGCAAACCCCACGCAGGACAAAGGCATAACTGGAGCAGTACCATTGGACAGGGGAGATGCTGCATGGTGCTCCCTTAGCCAGTTACCTCTGTTAACATCTTCCTCAACCCTGATTGCTCTGGAAAAGCAATTTTTCATGCCCTGTATGGGAATACCGTGGGAGTGGCCATCTCTATCCCTGCAGTATCGTGACAGCACCTGGGGTATGCTTTGCTCAGTCTGTTCATTATGTCTGGAAGGATAGGGCCCTTGAATTGCTGATCTCTTGCAGTTCTTCCAACTCCATTTCCACTCAATCTCTGACTATGAAGAGACAGATTTCAAGTTACAATCCCAAAATAGCAGAAACATCATCAAGCCAAAAGCTTTGTAACTCAGATGAAGAGAGTCAGCTTATGTCTTACAACTGTGTTTTAGGAAAGATGAGTAATAAAGCAACACCTTCCCCCTACTCTGAGTGTCACAAAAGCCAGACATACTTCTTTCCTCTCAGCTCACAAAGCCTTGATCTGGAAGGTAAGTCTATACATCCTATAAATAAAGTCTGCTAAGCTTCATCTCCTTATGCAAGACAAAAAGAAACATTTACATTATTTCTGTGTAGAATAACACAGCACAATTGCTCACTGCTTTTATTCATTTGGAAATGTTGCTCAACCTGGCAAACGAAACAGAAGTCTGGCATAATTTTCGATGGCTTGTAAACACCAATTTATATATAAACAACAGCAGCCAAATGTAAATAGACAATCAGCACAGCAAGGAGATTGAAAAGATCAGTTTGCAAAACATGACAGATTTTCTTCTTCCAGCATTCTTCTCACTCCTGGTTATCAAAGGCCAGCACACACCAGTACCTAAGGCAGACCTGTTTGAACATGTTCTCCTGCCTTTTGTACAAATTTAAAAGACTAGATCCTCATGCAAGCATTCCAAATCAAGAAACAAATTTGAAAAAAACATTGCTACAATACATTGACTGATTTCTAGCCAAGACAGCTATGGAGGAGCTTGATCCATTCTTGCACTGAGAAAACAAGAGGGGGAAGTATGTACCTCTGTAATAAAAAATTAAAACCAGAGCATTCCTTGCATGCTCAGTTTGCTCAAGGGAGAAAGAAGTACCTTTGCTCTGCTTTTACTCCTCGATGTCAACAAAATACTCCAGAGCTGAAGGAGTATTAATTTTTCTTCTCAGCACAAAGATGTTGCTGACATACCAGGACTTAGCCATAATTTAACACATTAAAATGAGGGCAAAAAGAGACAGTATTGGGCGTTAATAACATATAAATAGCATAACTCTACAATTATTCTTCCTCCTGCAACAAAAGACAGCACTGTTGCCAGCAGGTGAGCAAAAGAACACTACATGGTGTGGTGAAGATACTATTAAATTAACTATGAAGCCAAAAACTCTGTGTGTGCTCATGTGGGTATAAAATATCTGGCTATTTCAAACCATAGGAGCATGACAGCTGTGAAAAAGGAGTGCCGCAGGGAATTCTTTTAGAGTTTGGTTTTTTTTTAAATATGTTTGACATGGAAAATGTTTTAGTACAAATAAAGCAACTGGTATTGAACTTAAAAAGTGTATGTGGAGGGGGAGGGAGAAAGAAGAGATTGCTGTGTGGAACAGGGATGAATAATTCATGATATTTAAAGAAAGAATGCCTCCAAAATGTTCTGCAAGGCAGTCCATGCTGATAAGTCGGATGGTTATTTTCCGCCCCATTTAAAGCATCATTAATTCAACATCTTTGTGATTTTTTTAAAAAAAACCTTGTAAGATATTTCTGAAAGAAACATTATTTAACTTAGATTAGGATCCTATTTATTCAGATAATTTCATATAAATATCAAAGAGATGAGTGGAATTATTAAACCATAAAGAGACAGCTTAAGTACTTTAAGAAAATAATCTAGAAGTCTTATTTGTTGGTTTTGTTTTTTAAAGAAAAAAACCCCAGCATTGTTGCACACTAAAATCAACCTCATGGAATGGGGAAAATAAGAGGAGATGTTTTGAACATTACTCCATAGGACACCAGTACAATATAGTGTTAGTGAATGCATTGTAGCAGAGCTCCATATGCAATCAGAATCCAATTGTTACTGGACTGTGTACAAGCACATACTGTGCTCAATGGCCTGATGAGGTATTATGGATATGATGCAAAGAGACCTTGTGGATTAGACATGTACAATTTATTTAAAAAGTGAAACAACTGAACATTTTAACTGAGCTGGATACAGTAGAACTTCAGGTGGCAAAGAGTTCCAAGGAATCTTGTGACTGCAAAGACTTCAGCTATTATTATTTACTTGAGGGGGTTGACAAAAAAAATCTAGTTCTTGGAATGTCCTGATTATATTATACTGGATTTCTGTGTTTTCCCTTATTGCTACATTCTGCTTTCAGCATGGAAGAGTTTGTGTAAAGTAGACTGATTATTGTAAAAATATCTAAAAAACGCACAGCCTGTTAAAATGTAGCTTGCAGATAGTATATAACACTGATTTTAAATAAGTAACTGGAGCCAAAATGATATTCCATTAAATCACGGTTTCTTATCCATCACTGTATTCATTTTTATGTTACAGATTACACTGCTAAGCTATTTCAGCCTTCTTTCCTTCCTTACATTGACTAAGAGTCCAAACGGCACTGTGCGTTGTACATCTGTGGGAACACCCATAGTTATGCTATAAGACATCATGTTACAATACTTAATTTGGAAATTTTAGTACCTGAATCTTCATGTAACTGAGCACCTGTCTAATCTATTGATTTCAGTAGGTCCCCAGACTTAAGAGAAAAGTAAAATTGTATTTCAAGCTATATTAAAAGGTGATTTAGTTTTGTTTTTCTCTATGATTACCTTAAAGGAATTTTCCCAAGACAGAGAACCCCAAAGCAAAACAAGAAACCTGAACCTGTGTTGACCCAACTGAATACCTGTCCCAGAAGCCACCTGACACTGAAAAGAGATTACCCTTCATTAAACAGGACTGATATTTCTTGGGCTATAACAGATTTATTTTTTTTAAGAAACACGTGATGAAATCTATTTTTTTCCTCTGGGACACCCTGGGGTTTCCTGGGGTACCTTATCTGAGTGTCTGTGGTTGTAAGACTCATTTTATGCCTAGGCTTCCATGCTTGATTTGAACATTAGCTTTTGAAAATGAAGATCGTGATAACATGTTTTGCCAGTTTGCCTACCAGCTATCTGCTAACAACAAAAGTTCCAAGGGAGCATGGCAAGTCCGTGCCCAGCGAAGCCTTTTGTTTTTGCAGATGTTTAGGCTTAGAGGAGTGCTGTGGAGCACAGGCAATCCTAGGGCCTTGTTTGCACTTGTCTGCTGCTATTCTCTGCTCATTGTCTAAACCTGCACGCATTGTTCTCCCGACAGGTGATAACTACCCTGTGCAGTTCATTCCATCAACAATGGCAGCTGCTGCTGCTTCTGGACTCAGCCCTTTACAGCTTCAGGTATGTGCCAGAACAAAAAAATGTGGGATCAACGCCAGCATTTTAGGGCAAAACTGCTAACCAGCTGTATGCTAAATAATAGCCTGAATGTTAAATAATTTTTGAGCACAGCCCAGGAGGATTAACACCTTATGTACTTACAGTACAGCAACGTGCAGCCAACCTTGATACTGTGAGTGAAAGACATTGTTCTGTGTGTGTTATATTGGCAGTTAATGGTATTTTTTTATTTATATGAACATGATGGGAGATAAGTTCAAAGATCTTTTTGTACTTTATTTTCATGTGGTTGCTCTTCTGTAGCGGCAATGCACTATCTATAATTGGAACAGTCAGTGTAGCCAAACAAAAGTGCATTCTTGGGTTTTTCTTTTTTTCTTTTTTTTTTTTACAGTTGTGTGGTGCTGACAATACAATAAATTGCAAACCCTTTTGGCTTCTGTATTTAGGTAATTTCAACCTTTCTGTGCATTAAGCTGGTCAGATGCCAAGCATGGTTAGGAGATTTAGTCTGGCCATTTATTTATTTTTTGGCACATATAGAATGAAATGTTGTGAAAGAAAGATTTATGTGCCATATTATTAGCTAGCTTCTTGTGGCAAGAAGTTTTTAATTTCAGAAGAAAAGACACAACAATGTCATAAATAATGAAGAAACAGTCAAAAGCTTTCAGAGTTAAAATATGTGGAAAGAAAGTGACAGTGAACATGAGAGGAAAAGGCCATTAAAGATGCATGTAACTATTTGCAAGTAAACCTTTCAAACCCCTATTTGAGTTAGGTTAGAGTCGGGTTCAGAAGCAAAGTAGGAATAAATTGTGCCTAGAGTAGCAAAGTATTGCCATGCTAACATCTAAATACCTACTTTGCTTACCTTTCTGTGATTGTGCTATTTTCCAGAGGGACCAAAGCAAATTAAAAATCCTTTCCTCTTTACCCTATGATGATATTCTTGCCAAATTAACTTAGGATAAGCAAAAATGGGACCAGAACTTGTTTATTGACTACTGTTCATTGGTGGTCCAGAGCTGACAAGGACTCCTTGAGCTTAGGTCTGACCTAACTTAGAATCAACATTTGAAAAGAGAACACCCTGACTCTGCAGGAAAAGATCGCTGAAAAATAGTTTTGGGTCATAATAATGTGATGTTTAGACTGTACCTTGGACAGGATTGAAACCAAAGAGAAATTTCTTTAAAGGAAAAATAACAGGTATCTTTTGAAAGTCAGTATTTGACCACTTATTGAAGCAAAAGTCTCATTAGCTTTAGTTGGGAAAATACTGCCGAAATCAGCTTTGTGAATAGAGAGACTATTTTTGCTGCCTTTGAAATGCACTAAACATTCAGGCTTGGAGGTCAGAATTTCCATTTAGATATATTTGCTGTAAAAGACTTTTTTGTTTATTTGTTTCCCCCCCTTTCTATTTTGTTTGAATTTCATCTCTATGGAATTTCAAAACCTTTAATGTTTCACGGTTATAAGAGCTTAAAAAACAGAGCACTTAACCTTCGGCCGATACCTGCTCATCAGATTGTTAAAGTGCCTGAACTAAATTTCATTTACTCCTACTATGAATTTTCTCTTTGTGTCAATTCTCTGTGTTCCCTAAATGAGCACTTATTAGGGTGTGTTTGTTGGAGAGAATTTGCTGTTATACCTGATGCGTCATGAAGCCTGTTAAGGGTGTAGCATTTCAGCTCGTTTTTCCATCTTTGCTTCCCTTCCCCCTTCTTTCTCTGTTCTGCTTCCTTTCTTCCATGCACCCCACCCACTTATTTATTTACATGAATGCTGTGACCATGGTATCTGAATATTTCCCAAGTGCTTATAAATACTGATCACAAAACTAATCTCTGTTCCTTTCAGCCAGTGGGAGAAATACCTAATTTATTTGCAGGTTTGGTTTTGTTTCTACATGTGAGTGTGTGTGTAATATCCATGTTTGGAGAACCTGGGGAGAGAAAACTATGTCAAGTAAGAGTTTTGCAGTAGCATGGTAACATTTCAACTTTACCAGGGCATTATTATTAATTCCAAAATTATTTTCTATAATCTGTATCCAGCTAATGAAATTCTGCCAGCTTCAATCTTGTAATCTCCGCTTTTCTCCTACTTATATTTTCCTTTATTTGGATGATCATGCTCCAGGTAGGAGGTAGCAGCAAATTTGGGTTCTCATCTTCCTGTGTGTTAGGGCAACTTCTATGCAAGCTCTGAATCTAATAGTACAGAGAACCATTTTTTACCAGGTACATCATGTAACATAACTATTTCACAGAAGATGTTTCTCTAGTGAGCAATTGCTAATTCATGATTTGCCTGTCTTATTCAAGCTATTAGCACATTGTCATCAAACTACACTTTCTCTGAATTCTCTATTTGTGTTCACCATGGCTAATGTATCTCCATCAGTTCAAAAAACTTTGCTGAAATCATATATAGCACTTTCTCAAGTAACTAGTTTGACTTTTGTGTGTCATGCGTTTAAAGAAAAAAAGAGTTCTCCTTCAGCAACAGATCAGTTTGACCCATCTTCTCTTTGGACTTTTAACCACATTGATCAGCTCATGGTAAATTCCATTAATATTCACTTGTAGCTTTCAGTATCCTGAAGTGAAATAGTAACTACCATACTTTTATAGCAGTCCAGATTGCTGAATTGGTGGCTTGTTCTGCTCTGGATTGGTACCAGATAGACTTTTTTGGTCTGTATACTGATCTCATGAAGGTGTCATTGACAATGTTGTTGACAAAATGACTTAAAACTCTGTATTCCATAATTCCAATTGACATCTCAGCCCCATCTCAGCAGTTTGCTCAACAAATCAGCCAAAAATTTAAATACTATGCATGAGAGGACCAAACCTTGTTAGGACTCCTGGCATGAGAGGGGATCTAGAAGATGAGGGAACAGTCCTCTAGGTATAGTCTGATCAGAAAAAACAAGCTATTTCTGTTCACCCCTCCAGCCTCAAGCAACTGTGAATTAATAGTTTGCAGATTTATTACCAAACACACCTGTGGCATAGTGGTGTGTGAAACAGTTCTGATACCTGTGTGTAATGAAAGCTTCTTGCTTTAATTAATCAGTATAAGCTGTAAAACCTGTCGATAATTTTCCTTTTGCTCCTCTTCACTTATACCTTCTCTGGAGTTCCCCCCCTTGCCCATTTGCCCTGAACTTTTTCCCAAGTTGTTAAATGATCGCACTGATATTAAGTGATTCTACAGATGTGTGGCCAGCAAGCTTGCTAAATGAGTGGACTTGATCATGAAATGGGCATTTCCAGCTCTCATGCTCCTGATAGCAGTAACCTAGTTACTGGGAAGTCACAGTGGTGGCAGAGGTGGCACCTGTATGTCCTTACTTTCAAGCAAGGAATGTTACTATATGCCCTTTAGTGTTTGAAAAAAACCCTGCCTTCATTCTTACATATTTCTACAAAGCTGTCTAGGAGATAAATAAGGAAGTGTCACAACTCTCTCAACCACGACTGATAAACTGTTGATAGAAGTAGAAGCATTAGAATGATGCTAGCTGGAGTTATTCCTAAACAAAGCGAGCTCTAAGAAAAAAAAGCAAAACAAAAAAGCTCTCGTTCATAACTCTTTCCCCAAACTATTTGTGTAATTTGTCCTTCAGAATTTATTGCTTATAACACTAATGAACCTTGGCGAATCTTAACTATAGCTGCAGCTGTGTTCTTGAAACCTGAAGTTCTTATAATATGGTTAAAAAAAGGAGAAAATATTAAGTAAATGCATATTTGTCTACATCTTTTCTGCCCTCTCATCTTATCCCACTCCTCCATGCTCTCGTCTAGTTGCAGAAAAAGTAAATGACCTTTTTTTTAATATTGCTGGGTGCAGATCCAGTGTACTGCTGAAGCATTGCATAGCCTGCCTCAGGGGCACAATATTAGTAGGGGGAAGGCCAAAGAATGCTATTTTTAGTTGAACAGTTCAGCAGATGGAGGCATGAATACTCATATATCTGAAGGTTGAGGGGTTTGAACCATTAATTTTGATAATGTATTTAACCCTGGGAACAATCAGAAACTGTAACTCCAAGGTTACAATGCTTTTGACCTTTAGAGAACAGAGGGCACTTGGTACAGTAAACAATATATTACATTTCTACTTATTCCAATTCTCTCACACGTATAAATTTCAGGGCATAGTTGACATTTGCTTTCCTCATCTATTTTAGTACTGGTCCTCAAAGTAAGTCAAGAAGAATGTGCAGGAAAGAGGCCAGTGTAATGCGACAGTCATGTAAATATGGCCTTTAAATAGCTAAATTGTTAAACGTGGCCCTTCATGAAGAAATATTATTCTCAGTATCCAGAATCTGGGTGACTTATTATTTAAATGAAGAAGTTGTTTTAGTGGACAGCTGCTCTTGCGGAGTCTCTTCTGTATGTTGTAACCTTAACACGATTTTTCAGCTGGGCTAATGTGATCTGATAGTGAGAGCTCACACTGGAGGTGATTTGGTCCCACTCTGGTACCACATCATGCAAAGTGATGTACCTGCCTTATGTCTTACTAAATGATGCATGCTCCTCTTCAACAAATATAGCAGTTAAATATCACGCAGCTTAAGTATTTCTAATTAAAATATCTCCATGTGTCAGCATATTGGTAATGTATTATTTTAATCCATTTATTTTGTTTATGAAACAGTGACATATGTTTAGATTGTGAAATATATGAGCCTTAAAAATCACTTTATTGAAGAAAATTAATTTCTACAATGCTATCTCAGTAATGTGTTCACTCACCCAGTCAGTTACTGGCAGGGCTGCCAGTCTTAATGTTGGTTAGACACAGTTTAACAGTTTTATTTGACATAACACTCTTGGACGTAGGCAATAATAATTTTTTTTCAAATGCAGAAAACCATGTTTTTTTCCATTTTCTTTCTTCCTTTTTTTTCTCTTTTTATAACACAGCAAAGAATGGGGATTGGGTAAATATGAGAGATATTTGTTGAGACCAATAAAAATTAAAAGCAGCTAGTTACCTTTTCAAAGTTAGACACTGTAATTTGTTTGTCAGCGGGTAAATGTTTGGGTCAGCACAGTGAGTGAGTGACTGTCAGTAGGAATTCCTACAAGACAAGTAATTTCCCTCAATGTATTACTGACAGATTGCTCACTTCTTCGAATCACTAGAGAAAACAAACTTAATATTGTTACAGGCAGAGTTTCTGTCTTCATTAGCCTTATAGAATGATTTTATCTAGCATTCAAAGACTACTGAGCTCTAGGTGGACATATTTTAACAGAATGTTCCTTATTATGATACAGTGAATAGTGGTCTAAATTAAGGGGATGGTGTGTGCAAATTTCAGCATATGGAAGTAGTAAATTACATATTTTGGTCCTTTTCTTATGTAGAAATTTAGGTTGTAGCAGGGAAAGGAGAGAGGTCAAAAGAAGGTTTTATTAAGGCTCTGAGAGACCAAGCACGCCCTTTAATAGAGATAAAATTAAAAATATGCCAACCTTGCAATACTCAGGAAAATTTAATTAAAATCAATGAAATAGTTATACTTGTGTCTTCCCCTACGTCAATGTTTATGTCTCTGTATGTAATATCTGTGTTATCAAGTTGAATTATATCAGTGGCAGTATCAATGAAAATGATGTCATGGAGTCAATATTTTACCATATGACTTCCTTTCTTTGCAGAATTTCTTAGTACTCCATCTTCTCCTACTCTTTCTCATCTTCAGCCCTGTATTATCTGGCAAAGTGATTTTCATCAGGAAGGGACAGCCCATCAAAATTGAGACTTTTTGCAGTAAAATATCACTTATGATGTTTTTTTCCCCTAGGAGGATTTTCCTAGCTTCCCCAGTATTATCACAGGGAAAAGGAGTCTCCCTCTTCTCTTCTAGTTGGCAAAAATGGACAGACAAACAAACAGATCCATTAGCTAGAGTAATCAACCTGGTACAGCTGCAAGAGCCTTTTCTCATCCATTTCATGCCCTGCACCTCCAATAGCTGCTTTAAACAGCATGTCTTTGTTACACTCCTTCTTGCTTACTGGAAGGGTGTCATGTTATTTAATAAAATAATTATAGCAATGTTTAAGAAAGAGACTGTTCCTATAGTCTGTAGAAGTTCTAGGAAAACCCAGGTCCATTCCTAGGCTGCAGGAAGGACAGTGGCCACCAGAGTGTCACCCAGCCTGGCACAGCTCTTTCTGTTCCCTTCAGATGCCCAACCCCTCCTCCACCCTGGGAAGGGCTGCTGTCCTGCTCTCCTCTCCCAAGAGGGAAGACTTCAATCTGGCAGCTAGGGATCAGGCTCCTGGCAGGATTCACACCTTTTGCACCCTTAGATCTCACCAAGCAGGACAGCTGCCTTCCAGGCCCATATGCTGTTCCAGGGAGAATTTACCATTGAGATCCTAAGTGGCACAGACATCAACTCACTTATCAGGAAACTGTATGCTTAAAAGGATACCATGCTTATAGCCTGGATGGCAGGAGGTTTCCTGCCTCTCTTCAGTCTATATCAAGGCAGAAGCTGGAGCCCTAGTGACTGGGAGAGGCTGAGCCCCCAGCGTCAACAAGAAGTTCTTGCTGCCTTAACCACTGGCTGCCCCTTGCTGAAAGCCCAGGCTCTATTTTAAAATCATTGTGCTTTGCAAAGCTGCCTCCCTGGGGTATGTATTCACTCAGAAGCCAGTAAGAAGCAAATAAGTTACTGCTGCATTTACTGACGAAGCACCAGAGGCACCAGTACTACAGAGTGCCATCAGGGGATGAGCACGTTTTTTAAAGCTCTTTTAAAACTGTGGCATCCCTTTGGGGAATAGGCTGACTGTGAGGCATACTCTGAGCTGGCAGTTGGATTCCTTCAAGCTTTCTAGAAATGTATATGGTGTGTGCCTTACAGGAATTAGCTGCAAGTGAATATGTTTCTGGAATTTTATTATACTTCTGATAACCATAGAGCAAGCTGCTTAATTTGGCTACAAATTATAAACACAAATTATAAAGTATTTTTCCTATGACGATACTAATATGTTTGGTTGTTTAAGAACTAAGCAGGAGCCAGATTAAAGACAAAAATGTCTTTTAAGTTAGGTCTATGCACAAAGGAAAATAATACACGCCAGTATTATCATTCATCCTAATTGCTAGAGAAAAAGAAAACTTAATAGTTCACCTTTCATCTGAAATAAAAGTTCTAAGAACAACGGTGGTTTAGATTAGAGCTTCTAGGTGTAAACTAACACACACATGTGTGCTCAAAGGAAGTAGAAAAATTCTCCTAAAGATGCCTGGACTGGAAAAATATCATCACCTGTTTCATTTCTGAGACTCTCTGATTAGAAGAGCATATGCCCTCCCACTGACCCAGTTCAAAAAAAGAGGGAAATTCATAGAAGATGAGATAAAACTCCTCAAACAAGTGTGTAGATAATGCTATCACCAAGTTGAAGAGGTCTTATGGAGGGTGAAATAGGAATGGTGTGGTCTTCAGTGCACTGCTTGTTTAAAATATATTTGGTCTGTGATTTTTTAGAATCCATATGACTGTGGAACTAGACAAGTGTCCTGACTAGAAAGTATTGGATTCATCTGTCTAGTCCTTAGACTCAGCATGAAATCTACATATGGCTGGAGGCACACCAGGTTTGCATGCCAGTCCTGAAAAAGAGACAGGAGGGAGGAGCGTCTTCAGGCATACAAGAAGAAACCACATCATGTTTAAATTTCAGTATTAAGGAATTATTTGAGACTTAAAAGAATCTTTCACAAAATCTTGTGAAGTAGACATAATAGGGCATGCATTTTGGTGTTGAGCATGAATTATAGCAAAGCATGAAAACAAACGGAAAAGTATTTCAGGTGTAGGAATAGTGAGAGTGTGCTGTCAGGTTCACTGGCATTTTTGGAAGTGAAGTGAGAAATCAAAGAGGCAAAGTCCTTTCAATGCAGTTGAATCATTTGTGCTATGCTCTAGACACAGAACAAGTCACCAGATTTAACCAGTTTACAGTGTTATTTATTAACACTTCTGTGAACTGTCCAGGGTGATTCATCCAGTCCAGGCCCTCTCTTCTGCTGCTGTCTTCAACACCTAGGGGAGGGTTGTTCAGGTCTCATAACCTATGTAACCCAGTCCCAGCACTGCTGCTGAAGTATCATCACACCCACTACAGTTCAGAAAACACAGCAATCTTATGCCTAATTTGCATTTATTGGTGTAAAATACATCATCTTCCAATGAATTTATAATAGTAAGTTCCCAGTTACCTGATTTTGAGGTGCAAATGTGATGTTTTTTCTTAGTTGTAATTATTATAAGCCCATTTAAATATGTTTTCCATAATTTTGTGTGTACTCCCTATAAGGAAATTATTTAATTTTCCTTGAAGGTGCATGAAAGTTCAAAATATATGGTAAAAGATCAGTGTGAGTGATCTGCTAAGCAACCTGTAAAGCACAATTATTTCTAATGCTTTAAAATACCAGTAAGCGGGGCTTGTTTTCTGCCTTACAAAGAAAACATTTCACTCTTTTCTGCATTTAAATATACATTTTAACTATGTTGACTTATCAGGTAACGCAGCAGGCTGAACAGGGACAAACCATTTTTAACAGTATGTTAATTGAATGGGATGCTAGAGATGCACCTGAGTGACTTTTTTTCTCAGATGTGCCCCAGCTGACTGATAAAGCTTCTCCTGATTAGTAGAGCCAGTATATATTTATTATATCCCTGTCTTCTGTCCATTTTTGCTAGTGAAAATTGCAGAATGACTGTGAGCTACCACATGAAAACATTGCAGTTTCAAATCCCAAGCAGCACTTCCAAATATTCAGCTCTTAAATGTAGAGTTGCCTTGGCATCTTCTCACAAGATGGGGATTCAGATGTGGGAATTGAGAGAGACAGTTTAAATGGGATTCTTCCTTTTTCCTGACTTGCACCCGTTTATTGCGGCGTTGGCGTCTCATTATTCTGTCATGGAAGCACACAGGAATTTAATTGTAGAGCTTTTGCTTCTCAGTGTGCTTAGCAGTGGTAAGTGAGCGTTCAGTTTCCTTGTTCTGTGTCTGTACGGTTCTGCAAAGGAAATACTGCAGTCGTCATATTAGACAATTTCTCCACCTGGATGGTCAGAGAATGAACAAACCCACCAGTCTATGCCAGATTTTATGAGATATATCCAGAGAAGGTTTATTGCCCCCCCCTTTTTTTTCTCCCATGTTTTGATTTCCTTTTTTCTTGCTTACGTCTCTGTTTTCCTGTGTGCCACCAGGGTGACAGACCTAGAATGTGTACACTAGATTGCGAAAACATCTCCTATAGGATTAGGAGAATAATTATGTTTTTAGACCCCTTCAGCAAGGATTGTCTGCATTACTGGCAGTCGTACCAGTGACATGGACATGTGCTCACTAGGAAACTCATTCACCAACTCATTTCACACAACTCAACAAGCAGTTACTCATAATTGCTTGTACTCCTGCTGACATGAGACAATGAAACTCCTGACTTTTCTAACAAAGCCCATCTGTGTGTTAACGCTTTTTAAAAGAAATATCAGAAATTCTGAAATACAAAATTTGATAAGCTTTGATAGCTATCATCTCTTCAGCAAATTTACTGTAATTAATTGCTTTTCAATCATATAATTTTTCTCCCCTTATCATGGGAGTCCCCTTTCTTTTTACTCTAGCTTTAGTGCAGAAGACATTTCTATAGGTAAAGTGCACAAAACTATCTGAATTTATGAGGTAGCTGCTTTTCATCTGTAGACTTCTCACATTTATTGTTAAAATACTTCATATTAGCAGCAAGAAATAAAACCCAGATTTTTAAGGAAGAGCTTCTGAAAGAATACTAGAAAACATTTTAAATTCTTTTTATAAATAATCTGATTTACAGTGTCACCAGAGAAGGTAATACGAGGATAGCATAAAGTGAATGAAAAAACCTGTGCTCTGATGCAACCATCTGGTTATATTTTCATATTTTTCTGATAGATCTGGTTATATTTTACTTTAAGTAAGTACTGCTTATTCACTTTCCTTGGATATAAGGGAAGGAGTTTAAAACACCAGAGCCTTTGTTTGCAGGTATGTTTGGAGCCATGCTGCCTGGTCCTTGCTTGTTTTCCTAGGTGAGCTCATTACCTTTAGTGCCATCCTCAGTTTTTGTAAGGAAGAATTTATGGCTACAAAAATGCCAACAGCAAATTCTAATAGTAGCAAACATAGACAAATCACATACAGATTTATCTTTAACACTTCACATTTTTTCTTGAAAAACATAATCTGCTGGAAACTTGAAATTACTTTTTCAAGCAAATGCAGTTGTCCTATGCTTTCCACCAAAGGTATCTAAGCAGACCGTCTCACAGTTATTTTGTAAGATAATGAAAGATGTTGAAGATTTTTTGCAAATTTTCAAGATGTGTAGTACAACATATAATCTGAGGGAACAACACAGATAAGGCTATTGTGTTCTTTCCTGTGTATGGTAAATAACAGGAGAATTGTGATCAAAAAGTAGCATATCAGTCATCTGACAGCATTAAATGACGGAATGCAAATCTTTGTGCTTTAGGTTTTACTGATGTAAAACTGTGCTTTAGGTTTTCCTGTCCTCCTGCAGAGGAAATGGCTATAGATATTTGATGAAGTATTTTTTTCTTGATATTTAAAATATTCTATTAGAACAGTGGTTTTATTAATGCCCACATTTATCTTCACTATGAATACCTGATGGTTATATGCAGTTGTACCTAGTTCAAGTGCTGTGGTATTGCAGCAGCAGTGGACCCATTTCCAGAGGAGCACAGGGAAGATGTTGACTTGTTCAGGTGCACAGAGGGTGGGAATGTTTAAATGGAAGGTCTGAGGGCTAATTCCTCCTCCCTAGATCCAGGTGCCCATCATGCTGAGGTGGGACAAAACAGCTTTCACTGCCTCTCACCTCGGTGCTCCTGAGGTGAACTGTGCCCCCAGGCTGGCCGGGGAAAGGGTAAGCTGGGAGGTTGCACTGTGAGAGTGCAAGACTCCTGGTTTAACAGCCTCTCATTAGGTCCTCCTCTAGAGAAAAAGTACAGCAGGAAAAAAAGAGGCACTCTCAGTTTGGGCTTTGATCTTGCTTTCATAAACAACTCAAAGAATTTGCATGGGAGCAGGCAACTATTCCATTATTGTTGTCAGCGAAAGTACAATAGAATAGATACACAAAGTGGAAGAGATGATAACAGTTAGCACGCCTTTATTCCTTGTCAGAACTTAATCTAGATCAACTAAAATGTTTGCTGTTTTTGTCATGCCTCAAGATAAATGTCAATGTTTACATACTCCTTTCTTTTAGACAAAAGATGCATATTGTTTTTGAGCCACTGAGTTACTATCTATAGGAAATTATAAATATGTAGGAGATGCTTAAGTTTGTCTCCTTTTTATGTTTATGACTTTTTTTATTTTTTATAAGGAGCAGTTGCTGTAATCACAACAAGCACTTTGTGTTATGTGCTTCTGTGCTTTTCCTTATTTTCATCCTTTCCTTACACCATAAAGAATTGAACTAGTGTAGTTAGCAAGATAAGAAGAAGGTAATGTGTTATGGGCTGTTGCCACACTAGGGGGAAAGTGCTAAACATATGCAATGTATAAAATGGCTTTTTTTTTAAAAAAAAAAAAAATTATCGCATTGTCCTCCCTGATATCTGCTTGACACAGAGTTTTTAGGGATATGTACAGTGAGCTGTGCAACAGCGGATTTCACTCCGGGCCTCCCTCACTCCCTGGCTCTGCGCGGCCGCCGCCGTGTATCAGGCAGGTTGTGCGCCAGCAGATGAAACAGATGTTCGGGCCATACTGGAATGGAGCGGCATGCTGCATCAGGACCTGGAGATTCCTCCTGACATCTGGATGCTGCTGGGCTGGGAAGCCTGCCTTGGGCTGGGAGGCTGGAGGAGCCTCGTGGCAGTAAACATAGGGTCCTCGCTGCACTTTAAGCGATTAGTGCACTGAAGCAGCAATAATGCTGAATTATCGCTTGGTTGCGTTCTTCTAAGGAATCTTGGGACAAAGGGATAGTCAAGGAGGAGTATTTACAGTAAAGTTATGTTCAGAAAGACAAGACTAATTGCCATGTGTTAAAAAGCTTGCTTTCAAGTGATAGTAAAATTATTATGAATACTTTAGGAAACTTTTTTACAAAGCAGCAAACAGCTTGCACAAAACCCTCCCTTTTTAATTTAAAATCACTAAGATGAAAAAATGACAATTTCAGCTACTTTTCAGTTTCATGCTCTAGTCAAATTGTGGGGAACAGACAACAAAATGTGACTGAATACATGAAAATGTAGTAGGTAAACTAATATGCATGCCTAGTAGAGACAAAAATGTGAACTTCTAATAGCTGCAGGGAAGAATATTAGGTATGGAAGCTGTCTGACTCATGCATCGACTCTTTATAGTTTCGCTTCATCAAGTCGAAAATTTTGCTGTATGTGCTGCTACAGCCTAAATTGTCTGCTGCTGCACTTTCCTTTATGATGTGTGTTATTTAAACACAATAGACATAGTATATTGCAGGGAAATAGGTGTTTAATGTTTAGTGATTACTGGCTGTTGGATAAAATAACATTTACCATGGTTTTCCTCCTTCCTGCTCCTAGTAAATTTTTTATTGTTAAGAGCAATTGTGTTTAAACAAGGGCCCTCCCAAACAGAATACAGCTTTTTGGAGAGTATGAGGTAATATTTGGAGAAGACCAGTCTGTTGCTCTCATTTAACCTCCAGTATTCTGAAGGGGTTATATTTAATTAACACTGGCTAAAAGCCTGACCTTAGAGGAAACCAAAAATGATTGAACTGCATTTTCAGATCTGTGCTGTAATCTGTTGGGAAAGGAATAACAACAACAACAACAACAACAACAACAACAACAACAACAACAACAACAACAATAATAATAATAATAATAATAATAATAATAATAATAAAAATAAATTTAGAAAGCACCATTTACTGAAATTCTTTCTAACTAAGCCGTAGTTTCAATGGGCCATTTAATGCTCAGATGGACAAAGGTATTACTTCAGTCACTGAATTGTATCAAACTCTTTCTCAGAGGCCCAGTTTAAAAATTCTACAGGAAAAGTGGCTTAGCATCATATTCTCAGAAGACCAACACTCAGTCTGTTTGGAAAGGGGAAAAAAAAAATAAAAAGAGTGAAATGAGGTGTGACACAGCCGTCAAGTCAGTGAGGATTTTTTGCCTCTCCTTCCAGTCAGTGGCTTAGCAAGGGAATTGTTCTTCAGAAAGTAAGAGCTCCATATTGACACAGAAGGCCTTCAATTCTGTATATATGTTTTTAAATTTATTTTTATTTTGTTTTGTTTATTTGTGTGTTTTGGTAACTGTTACTCTGTTCCCACACTCAGCTTTTGGCCAACCTTTTGTTCTTTTCTGACATGGCAGAAATTTACTGTTCTCTCTAGGGAACTGATGATCAGTACCTATATTTTACAGGGTTATATTTTTGAATCAGTGACACTGGAATAAATTGAAAGCCTGATTTAAACATCAGGCTCTCTGACACTGTGAGTAGTCACTTTCTTTCAATAGACACAATGTTAAATATATTCTATGGTGATATAAAATATCTAATGTACTGTCTGAACTTTAGTTGTGTAAAAATTTCAGGATATATTTTTAAATTATTTTTTTAGAAGGAAGTGAACTTTTCTGTCACTGTTTTCATGCTGTCTCATGAAAAATTCCCAGCAGCTTCATAGGTTGATGTGGTGACATTTTATCTTGAAAACTTGTCAAGGTGCTGTAAAACTAATAAACCATCAGCTTTACTTCCTAGGGGGAAACAAGCACAATATCACAGAGACAACTGCCAGGTGCCAAATAATGTACATTGTCTTAGCCACTTGCAGTGATTGATAATTTGTTTGAGCTCTAAGAATTCTTTCTTGACTTTGTCCAAGCTTTACAATAAATAGATTGTGAACAGGCAGTTGCTGAGAGATTGTATTTAATTCAATGAAATCAAAGCCATTTGACTTCTGAGGAGCACGATCTCAGGAATGATGCCTGCATGAGAGATCCTGCAGTCAGGCAGCAAAGCAGAGAGAGCTGTTTTGATGGCCATTTCTAATTCACTGTGCCAAAGCAGGAGGAGGTCAAAAGAACAAGAAATAGTTTGCAACTGAAACAGAAGTGATCTTAAGAGCACCTTAATGCACATATGCTTGAAGGCAAGTCAGTTCTTTATTGCACTGGTGGATGTATTTTAAGTCTGTAGCATTTCTCTGAATTTACATGACTGTAACTGAGAGAGACTTTGGGATGTCTGTGCTGCCAGGCCAGGGTGAGAAAAAGGTGGGGATAGGAAACAGTGGGTAAGGCTCTAAACATGGATCTTGCTGCAGGTGTCTTCTCATTCCACATTCTTTCCTTGTGTTTTTGGGTGGTGGTGGTGGGGTTTTTTTTGGTGTTTTTTTTTTTTGTTTGGTTTTTTTTTTTTTGTCTGGGTTGTTTTGCTTTTTTTGTTTTTTTAATGAGGATTTTTGTTGTTGTTTTTTGGTTTGTTTTGGGGTTTTGGTTACTTAGTTAGTCTTTTTTCCCCCCAGAACATCAGCTTGACCTTTGGAGATGAAAAGTATTATCTGTAATCCCTTTATTTTAGAAATGGCAATGTTAATAACTTTTAACAAAAACCTAGTAAAATGTTGATTTCATCTTCAGTTTACATTTCCCTTCACATTATAAATTTAAGTAGATGTTTTATAGATGACAATACCTATTCAGGCTCCCCCCATACTATGATGAATGAACCCAAACTTAAAATAATAGTGTGGGAACCACAGCATGCAGGTATAGGTCATGGACAAAAAGATCTATCATTTCTTCAGAACACATGCCAATGTGGTTTGTTAGTCCATTTTTTTTTTGAGCAAGACCTATTGTATGTGCTGTCTATGAAGTAAGGCAAATTTTCTTCTCCAAAAGATGAAGAAAGAAATGAAAAACTATGAAGGATAGATATTTTTTGACTTATTATTTTCCTCAGAAGAAGTCTGAGTCTTTATCACTGATGTATTATACAGATCCTCTTAACATCTGTCCAGCAGACTGTGGACTTTATTAACAGACAAGAGACCCACCAGATTTAGAGCCTGCTGGGTGCGTCTTCATCTTCACAGCTGTGGATTAACTCAGACTTTCCAGAAGAGGACAACCATATGGGATAATTGGTGTCATTGGGTAGCTAAAAAAAATATGAAGAAACAAATGTCATCCAAACACAATCCACTGTTTTTACAGCCACAATTACTAGTCTGTTTAAGAAATAAGAAAGGCAGCATTACACTAAAAAAAGAAAATCTATTCATATCTATGTGGGAACCTTATCAAGCTCTTGTTTCCAATGACGATGGCTCCACAGTCACACCAGGTCTGCAACAAGAATGCTCCTTTTGTGTGCCGATAATGTGGAAGCGATAAAATTTCCTATAAGAGACATATGTGTTTACATCATGAGATGTGTTATTTGACAAAACGCTTTGTTCTCTGCATATTTTCCACGCAGAGTTTCATGCTGGGTTGTTTTGCTGGAAAGCTTTGATTAGCTAGAATTAGTTGCTGAAGTAAAATAGACACTTTTGTTTTATGAGTCCTCTTGCTGAGCTGTAAATTATAGTAAAACATATAAGGAGTGACAGAAAGAAGTGCTGATTTGAACCTCTGACCCATGATCGGCATAAAAACATAAGATAACTCTTCCAAAGGACTACTGAGAGCCATAAATATTCCATGGTCCACTTAAAGTTAGGCCCTTTTAACAAAATAAAGCTGTTATTTTGCAGTACTGCAACAATACATGCTGCAGTATCTGAAATGTGGAGAGATTCTTTTATTTTCAGTTTGGGCTGGCCATTAGCCACAGCAGGACAGCAGAAGAGATGAGAGTGATTTTTCTTTTTCTGAACCAATGCAATGAATTTGTGGTCAGTAAAAGGAGTTGGGACCGGCAGACACTCAGTGGTGAAATTAGGTAACTGTTACTTTGCTGCTTGAGAGTGAAGCAATATAGGCATGTGTCTCTCCTAAGGAGACAGGAACTGAGGGGAATTTAGGGCCACATAAAAATTTCCATTGGCATAATACACAATAACAACTGACAGACAATGAAATTACTGGTGTTAACAGTTAAAAAAAAAAATCAACAAACTAGCCAAATTAAGTAAATGAATATGAATAACTGGTAAAATCATTATTTAGATAAGAAAGAATATTTTTCAATGCATAGATAAATGTAAAGGGAAAACTAAATGCCTTTAACTTTGCCTGTAACTACAAAATGTATTATTTGTGTTTTCACAGATATAGTTAGTTTGTTTGCACATACTGGGTTTTAATAAATCGGAGAGCACATTAGTCAGCAAGTGCATAAATAATCATGGCAACAATCTTTGTTATTATGACATTAGTTATGATAATTCATTAGCTGCCTGTTTGCATTGCACCTCAATGCCTTTTTGCAGAGGTATTTGGTGTATTAGGGGATGATGTAGAGAATATTCAGACTCTCTAATGCTGAGCAGCCTGCAGGAGAGTAATCTATGTGTTTAAAATCAGAATATTATGTCCACTATGGATACCTTAGACATGAGAAAACAGGGAAAGAAAAAATGGTGCTGTCACAAGCAAACTATGCACATCTTTATGACACTTGGATTCTGCAGAGAAATAGAAGTATTCTCAATAATTTTTACTTTTTATTTATCATGCTTCTAAATTAGACACTTTTCCCCTAATTTTTATTGTAATTTCATGTAGCTGTGCTTGATGAATGTCCTTTCAGATATACCGATGTAGAGCCAAATAAGTTTCTGTTATTCTGCATAAAATTCTGAGATAAGATGATGTGTACTTGTTGGTTCTTAAATACTAAGCTGTTTATTAACTCTGTGGTGGCACACTTGAAAATGAGAGGCTGGCCCACAGTCCCAAAAGGTCTGTAAAACTCATCTTATTTTGCTTTATTAGCATTTCTCTTAGAAAAAACTGAGGAAATGCTTCTGAGACATCTAAATTTCATCATCATAAATTCATAAAATACACTGTTTTAACAGGTAAGAGAAACAAAAGGAAACATTCACTTTTGACATAAAATATTCAGTCTTGAAGGGATCTTGGTTTTTTCAGGAAAAGCGTTGATTTTTCCATGTTTTAGATGTTTAAATTCAACTCAGTGTTGCTTTCATGTATATGTACAATCCCTTTACGATTTTATGTTCACCTTTCCTTCTCTTCCTCCTCTTCCTCCTCCTCTTTTTGTGTGGAGAGCTCTGCTAGGACACAGCTGCTGAGCCTTGGAAGGTGTTTTTCTGGTGATGGTATCTGGCTCCTTGGCAGACTCCACATGCAGTAGCTGCCTTTGAGTTGTGTCAGGGTTTGTCACATAGTTAAGCTTCTGATGGGTTACTTAGGCTGTCTTGTGATACTGGATGTTGTTTTCTGTTAGGCCACCTTTCATTATGAACATCCACACAGGAAGAATCTTAAGACAAAGAGAAATGCAACCCTTTTGGATAATGGAGATTTTTTTCTTTTTTTATTTATGTGTGTGTGTATATATATATATACACACACACAAGCCTATAATCCCATTTCTTACCTTGATATTGTAGTAGAGCACTTAACTATGGTGTTAGTCACAACATATTTGGTGCAAAAGACATGTTAATGCAAAAAAAAAAAGATATTTATATATGAAAATGGGAAGGAATGAGTACAATTAACATTACTTTAGAAGCAGTTCTTGCACTTAGATTAAGACGTGTCTGAAATTTTGGAGTCTGATGTTCATGCTTCTACACTGCTTTCTGAAAAAGTGCCTTTCTTGAATTGCTGAGAGTTAAAGCAGTGACACTGGGCTCAGGTCAGCATTTAAACTTTATTTCCGTAGTTATTATTTGTGACACTCAAAACATGGGTGTGAACACTAATCTGTTCTTCCTCCAAACAAAAGAAAAACTTTTTCAAACTGAAACTCTCTTTCCTTTAATCTGTTTGACATTAATTTTTTTTCAAACACCACTACACCAATAATTAAAAACAAGCAGTCCCCCTGAAGGTGAGATTTTTTTGTTTGCAGTAGCTTCTTTTCAGAAATGTGTGCTGGAAATAGTAAAGATGTTGCTGGTTTTGGTGAACATGTAAAAACCCTTTGTCATCAGATAGTTCTAAGTATTATTATTGCATGTTATGTACTGGGAAGGAAAATGCTGGTGTTATAGCTTTGCAACTCTACTTACTAAATATACTATGGAAAAAATAACTGCACTACCTCTTGTAGTGCAGGATTTCAACAGCACTTGCAGTCACTCCTTAGAGTTTTTCATCTTTAGAAACCAAATTACTCATTGTCTAAATAGCTGAACTTTCATCTCTATAAATAAGATATTTCAGCTTTGCACAATTCATTTAAAATGCTGACAAATAAGGATTCTCACTTGATTCTCAGTAGCTTTATTGTTCAGTTTCATTTACTGTAGCAAATGTATTTGTTGAAGATGTAACACAGGGCTTCCATTTTTAGTAATGGAAGACTTCAGAATTAATCAGGGTTCATAAAATTTAGCATTTTATGCTAAAGAAAAGAAAATTAAAGGGTGAAAGCTTCTAGAACAGATCCCTTCTTTCTACTTCAAGCAAACCACCTTCTACTGAAATTCTTTATGATGCATCTTCCACATACACCCATTGCATTTTATTGTGCTGGGCCAGCCATCATCACCCACACTTCAATTATCTGCTGCACTGAGTATTGTGATCCATATTTTTCTTATCTTCATGTTTCACACATGGCTTTCTTATAGTTTCTTCAGAGTTCTGCTGCAAAAATAACATCTGAATTATACCCCCACAGCTGTGACCAAATGCTCCCTCACCACAGAGTTAGTCAGTCTCTACCCTTGCCTTTCTGTTCCTGTATATGTGAGTGCAACTGGTCTCTCCATTTCCTGCCTGAAATTGTATATCTGAAGAAGCTCCCTCTTTCCTGTGCAACAGCTGATCACTTACTCTTTATTGAAGTATCCTCAAAACCAATTTTTCCTTAGGGCCTGCCCTTGATGAGCCCCTGGTAAAAGGGCTATGATGTGGATGTGGTACTTTGGGGACATGGTTTAGTGGGTGAACATGGCAGGGAAAATCTAATGGTTGGACCTGATGATCTTAGAGGTTGTTTCAACTTCCTGATTCTATGGCCCATTCTGTTTTCCCCACCATGTGCCACTTCTGTAACATTTAATTCTCAAAATTCTTCACTCTTATTTATTCTTTAGACACAGATGATGCAGCCTAAGAGATAAATATGAACGTTCCTGCTGTAAAAAAAAAGGGAAAACATCTGGTGCATAGAAAGCTTTCCTCTGTTCTTATTTGCCATGCTCAGTGTCATTTGGCAGAGAATGCGTCCAGGAATGTCACAGACCTATGTGCAAGAGAAAAGTCATAGGGAAAGGGCTAATAAAAGAGTTTTGATTATTGAAAGCTAGCTGAAAAAACTAGATGAAAAAATGTTGAAACTTTTGAGAGCAATGTGTGAAGCCTAAGGCCTTTGTCTTCTGGCATGGCATGAATGAATACATGCAGTGAAGGCAATTATGCTTCTGTGTTATCTCCCAAAGGCATTTTGAAACATAGATGGCATTAAAAAAAGTTTTTACCTTTGGTTCAGTCAAGGTGGTCTATTATTAGTTCATAGCTTTTTAGATAAATTCTAGATCGTGGATGATACTTTTTATAGGAAAAGTGAAATTGAAATAATTAATCAGATTCTGTAGGCAATTTCTGAAGCAGAAAACACCATCACCATCACAACAGAATTATTATTTTTGTTTGTTATGCAATTCTTCTTGACTTGTTATAGTTCTACGATCTCTAACAAAGGATTAGTGTGAACGCCGCCCTTTCCAAAAATCAGTATACTCTTGTGCTGTTCTGTACACATGCTGAGTACAGCACTCTCCTACTTGTTTGAATTTTTTTTAAGTAGGTGAACATCATTCAGACTCATAGTGACCTCCAATTTTCATAAATTCCCCTCAGATTTTTAGTTGATTACAGCTGGAATAGAGTTTTAGTAACAAGTGCTTAGGTCGGTGAGCCTGTAAGTTCATAAGTGCTTAGATGTGAGACTTGCAACTGCCCCGAGACTTGTGGCATTTCAAAATCTCACCCTTAGGTGTCAAATCTGACATTAGAAGAAGCATGGTTCTGAAAACTGCAAAGCTGCATTCTTGTTTATATACCTCGAGTAAGGTGGGCTTGAAAATTGTTAACTATTTCAGGAGCACTGAGAAACTCAAAATCAGCATTACTTTTATTTAGATGCTGGGAACTGGATTGTAAGAATCTAACATTGTGACCTCAGAGAAAAAAATGAAAACCAGGCTATGCATTTTTAAGGCTTCTTAAGACAATCATGAATACTTGATGTTTTTGAGTATCTAATTTGTAATCAAGAGCCTCCTGAGTTAGTGGTTAGTTAACCACTGGGTTAACATTAGGATTATAAAATGCTCTTCCTTTTATGTGGCAGGCATAGATCAAAATTAAGATATGTTTCAGTGTTTGAGGTATTTTAATTTTTTTACTTGTGAAATAGTTTGTAGGTAAGAATTTCAGTAGAAAAAATTCCATTGAATCTTTTGCTTTTGAGCTTTAAAAGCCAACAGTCTACATTGATTCAATGTTTGGGTTTTATTCCTCTCCTCAATCTTGCAAATAAAAGCTTCACAATCTGACCATCTCAATGTGAGGTCCAAAATTGCCATTTTGAGCCACAGTAGTGGTATTTGCAAAAATATCCTTTTTTTTTTTTTTCCTGCAATGGTGGCATGCACATATTTTTTCCACACTGGCTAGCTCCCCATACAAACTGGTATTTAAAACTTATACAGCTTTCCAGTCCACACAGCAATGTTGCTAGTGTTGATGTGAATTCTTGCAGTATTTGTACTTGATTGTAGAACAGCTTTGCTTTAAGCAAAGCAGAAAGCCAATTACTGTTACTTATTTATACATTTGCTTTTGTGTTTTAAAATAAATTTATTGAAATGCCAGGCTAAAGCCAGTACTAAGACCTTGGAATAATACAGTCATGATTTATATATACATATAAATGTATAGGATATAATAGCTATATAAATGACAAAATTTCTTTTATTCTGTCTTCCCTTAGAAATATTTCTCCCTGACAGGACTTGCAGTACAGCCAATACAGCCCTCAACACCCTGGGAAGGGAGTGGTGAAAAATTCTAATTTTATTCAACTTTTCCTTTTGCATTTCCAAAATCAAACAGTTTCCTAGATAGTCACTAGAGCAGCCCATTCCTCTTGATGGTAATTCTCAACATGCTGTGGGTGTTTCTGTTGCCAGTGTTGGGGGCACTCAGGTGACCATCAAGTCCTGCTCTGGCTGGTGTCATGTGTCTCTATCTTTGCATTGATCTTGAAATATCTCTTCAAGAAATTTTCAAGGGGAAATGGCAGAGATAGGTCCTTAGTATATATCTCTGTTTCTTGCCAGGCAACTCTACAGTAAATTAGAATAAATAAATTCTTCCCCAGCCCCAAGGGATTGGTTTGTTTTGGTTTTTAGGGGTTTTTTTGCCTGTGATGGTAACAGGTAAGAGACCTCCCCATCTTTATCTTGGCCTGTGAGCTTTTCCATTTTATTTTCTCCCCCATTCTGCTGAAGTGGAGGAGGAAGAGGGTGGCTGGCTGGGTGACTGGCTGGGCAGCTGTCAGCCAGCCTAGGTCAACCCACCACACTATTTTAGTTGCCACAATTGACAATCAAGCTTTATCTTCTATGAAAAATAGAATACTGTAGAAAGAATAACTTATACCCCATATTTTTGTGCCCTGATGGCTTACCTAAGAAGGAAATTCTTTTGAACTTTAGCTGATAAAGCTGAGTTTATTTTTACATAGAATTCCTTTCACACTCTTGAAAGTGCAACACACAGTACTGCAAGTATGAAAGTTTTAGTCTTCTTTTAGTAAAATATAAGTAATATTCTTCAGATAGTTGAAGAAGAAGTTAAATTGGTTAAAAAAAAATTCAAAACATTAATCTGTGGTCCTTCTGTAGTTCCTGTGTGGTACTGAAAAGGGGTGGGAACAAACAAACAATAGTTTTCATTTGTCACCCTGAGCTGTGACTCTCCTCTCTCCCATGTTTGTCTCGCCACTGAGTCACTGAACTTACAGTATTGTGTAACTTTCATTTCTGTGGAGGCTTGTTATAGTAGAAAAAATTGTTCCAAAGAAAGCAACAATTATGACATAAGCACATCTGGCTCTTGCAAATTATTCTTTATTAAGCTTTCATTTAATTACATGTGCTGAAAGGTCTGCTTTTGATTACTGTAATTTTTTTTATTTGTCCATCTGAATGATAGTAATGTTGGAAATTACATACAAACCACCTGGCTTTTTTCTCACTAATAAGGCAAAGTTTATGTAGATCTTTGTGTAGAAGAGGGATTAGGATCTTCCCTGTTCATGGCAGAAGAATTATTCATGGTGCTAATTCAAGGTGAGGATTTAAGTTTGGTCACTGGAAAGAAATTGGACCAAATTAGTTTTGTTCTGTAAACACTTTTTATTTGTTGGGATTGTTTATTCTAATATAAAAGTCTATGTTTCAGTTAAACTTTTTGAAAAGTTCCACTAGAGTTTATTTTTGTACTTTCATCACTATTTACAAGAACTTTTAAGACTTAGATTCATTATTAGTATTTATAAAAGATATATCACTGTACAGAGAGATGGAAACACACCTTGTTGGCTATTTTAACTTTGCCTTTTGGTAGGAAACTGTTCCTGTGGCAGCTCCCAGTAAAGTTTCTGGAGTTAGGGGTTAATTTCTTGCTAAGAACAGAAAGACCTGAATTATTATTTTTTTCTGACAGAGGCTTATACCTCCTTTTCATAAATGACCTTATAATTTTACCTGTTTTGCTTTTAATATTCAGGCACACTGCAATTTTTTTCTCAACATCATGATTATCATTAGCAAGAAGGAAAAAATCAAGAAAAATCAGCAAAAGTCAAATGAAGGAAAAAGATACTGGTGTTTGGGAGTTTTCCAGACTTTGTTTTTTCTCTTTTTGTAAATAGCAGAAAGGGAAGCCACAAACAAGAGCTGAAAAAGATCCTTTAAGAGAAGAAACACCAGTGGAAAAAAAAAAAGTACATTTACAGCTTCTTTCTTTAAGAATATTGCAGGAATATATGTATATATCTTCTTGTCTTCCAGCAACTGTATGCAGCTCAGCTGGCAAGCATGCAAGTTTCTCCTGGAGCCAAAATGCCATCTACTCCACAGCCTCCAAATACGACAGGGGCACTTTCACCCACTGGAATGAAAAATGAGAAGAGAGGGACCAGCCCGGTAACTCAAGTTAAGGTATTTTTCAGTAAAGAAAAAAGCTGGTGTTTGACAAGGACAGTAAAAGCAAATGATCCCTGTAATTGTTTTAGAGTTGGAAGTTAAACCACGGTACAGTCCTTCAATATTTAAATAAAAAGTTCCATTTTAGTGCTGTGTTATCAGTATAGAGAAAGGAAGAGAAAGCATTCACTTGTTTCCAAAAATACCAGGTATCCTCTTCCTACCAGAGGCAGCACAACGGAATCATCAGTAAAATGTGATATTTTCAACATTTCAGTTTGTAATGTCGTAACACACATAAATGGCATGCATTTCATTAATTGCTTCACATTGAACTCTTGAGTATCTTAAAATGTGGTGCTGGCTTACATTGTTTAGGGAAAGAGAGAGACTGTAGAGCTTCTAATTATTTTACAAATCTCTAGCTGTACTTAATTCTACAGTTTTGGAAAAGCCTCCTATAAAAATAATATGTAAGTCAGGGCTCCGGGGAAAACATTGTGTCGCTGCAGATTGATTTGACTTTTGCTGATTTCACACAGCTGCTGACAACCGCGCTGCTCCTCGCTGGTTTCACACCATTGCCGAGTGCTTGTGCCTGCTTATTCTCACCAGCTTGGAACCAGGCAGCTACAACATGGCATTTGCCAGGAGCCTGGAATGAGCGCTGTGCTCCCTGTGAAACCCGTGGAGCAGCCTTTGGGTGGGACTGCCTGGCTTCTCCTTCAGTGTTCTCCTGGGGTGGCTGGAGATTCCATGAGAATGAAAAACATGCTCAGGACCAACTTACTCTAAACTGTAAAAAAAAAAAAAAAAAAAAAAAAAAAAAAAATCAACATTCAGATGTTTTACTCGTTTGAACGATACAGATATAAATGCTGAACAACTAAAATAAATCTAAAGGTGGCATCTAGTGACTTTGTGGGGAGAGAGAGAGAGAGAGGATGTGTTGTGGGGTTTTTTTGCTGGCTGCTAACACCTTACGGGCAAATAGCCCTTAGCTTCAAACCAGCCTGAGATTTTACTCACTTGAGGTGGTGGTTTCTTTTTTTTTTTTTTTTTTTCCATTTTTTGATATGAGAGTAAAGTATCATTTGTTTTTTCATTATCATCAATCATTGTGGTAAAGTGTGGGTGAGTAGATATTTCTGCCTGGGCTGATAAATTTCCATGACACTTTTTTGCTAGGCTGAGAGTACTAATAAATAAAAACTTTTCCATTATGGCCAGATCTAACATTTATTTAGCAAAGCATTCACTTTACTTAGCTGTAGATGTGTATTAGTCTAATATTTTACCTCTTGTAATCCAATGCCAGATTTGAGAGCAGTCAGGGAAATTTACCGCATATGCGGAGTTTGCTACAGTCAATACAGAAGCCACCAAAAGCAAAGCCCAACTGTTCCAGCAAAGTTGCCATAGTATAGTGATACCTAACACCAGTGATTTATGGCATTGAGAATATACTACTGACTACTTTAATGTGAAAAAGTAATTCTGGGAGTGAGCGAGCCAAGTGGATCTACACCAAACCAAACCTTTACTGTATGAGTCAAAATTTCCCTGGTTAAATTCAAGCACATATCTTCTTGAACCAAGGCCAATACTGTTCCAGGTTTGTGGCCAGCTGAGTCCTATTACAAAATTGATCACTTGCAAGTTCTTGGGGGTTTCCCTACATAATGTAATGTGAATGGACTTAAGTATATGTTAATAAAATTGAAGTCTTTTTATGATTATTTTTATTGAGCACACTACTGCATTCAGAACATTAAAGGTGAACTACAAGTGTTTTGTGTGGTCAAATACCAATAGCTAATGAAGAAATTATTAGTATGAAAGCAGTGCCTATATTCAGTCTCTGCAGATTTTTACCTTTGTTAGCTGTGACAGTTTTGATGGTCATGCATTGCTTAACAAATCCTCTGTATTTTCTCTGGTTTTAAGCAGTTTGTATAAACTACATGCATTATTTATAGAATGAATGCAATTTTTTTATGGAAGTCAGATCTTTCAAGAAGTAATGATAGATTTTCCTTAGGTTAGTGACCAGAATGTTACCTAGTTTTTTGGTTGCCTTGCAGAAATGACAATGTTATCCATGTAATACAAACAAGTTCTAGCAGTGTTTGGAGTTCTTTCATCAGTACTAGAGGGAAAAGTATTTGGAAATTGAACACTGTAGCATAGATTTGCAGGTGCAGATGTTCACAGTACCTAGACCGGCAAACTCCATAGTCTGAATGGGGCTCTGAACTCTTGGGAAAAGTTTTTGGAAGCTGATTTGTATCTGTGCAAGGAAAGAAGTTGTATGTAAGTGTAGCCACAAAGCACCAAAATGGGCTCTGTCCCTTGTAGCTTTGAGCTTCTGTTCTCACCTGGACCCCGAAAGGGTGTGGGCATTTGTGCACACTCCAAGGCCAGGAGGAATTGAAATGTCATGCAGTTTTATGGGAAAAGTTCAAAACTGGTGATATGATGGCATTCTAAATACCTGTTTGTTACATTTTCCTGTTTAATGCATTTTGTGTGACCAGGTGTACTTTGCTTGACAGTAAGGAGAATGGAGAGATGAGATAATGTGATTAATTATTGTATTTTGACATAATTCTAAGCTTTGAAGTGATCAGTGCAGTGTTTTAAAATATGAACAATCTTTTACATCCAGCATAATTCTGCTCTGGGCATATTTTAAATGGGAGAAATATATGTCTTACTGGGCTCTTTAATAGTAGAAAATCACTCTTTCAGAGTTTTCCAAGCACTCTGTCTTGCTTAATGTATTAAGTAGAAGGAAAAAGCTCAAAGAATGGGAAGAAGGTTGCACTGTGAATGTTTATACTTATCAAAGAAATTAATTGCTTGAGTAAGTCTTCTTCAAAAAGTTGAGCTATTTTTAGATGGACCTATTCCACAGCACAGAAACAAGACATATGTCAGAGAGAGTTTCCTCCACAGTTACAAATGAAAAGTATCAAATCATATAAAGGTGCTGATACTAGATTTACATCTCCTTAAAAAATGTTTCTTGTCTTAATGGAAATAAAACATACAGATATACTAAAGGTTAAATGCAGCAGAAATAATACACAATATGGCAATAATACAGAAGTATCAAACAAGGAGCAAAATAGCAATTATCTGGAAAATAGTTGTGATTTTGCATAAATAAGTCAAAAACTTAACATTTGAATAATGAAATATTGTAAAGTTAACAAAAATAGTAGAAAATAAAATATATTTTTAAATGCATATGGTCTGTAGTAACTACCCCAATAAGTAAAAGGAATTTGAATTCAGTGAAATTCTTATCTCCCATTATGAGAGACCAGCATAGATTATTTCACTAAACAAAACATGCACTCTCTGAATTAGATGCATGGAATGTATAAGCTAGCAGCAGCTCTAAATCTGGACCAAAGAGCTGTCAGGGCTTCCAAATGATTCTTTCATAGTAGTACTTCTGATTCCTTAGTTTCTAATACATTTAAAAATAAGCTACATAACTTATTTTTATAGTGCCAGGAACTTTTCAAATAGAACCAGTGCAAAAGCATTACTGAGCTGCTGGAAATTTTAAATAATTCTTTGTAAATGCCCTAGGTTAATTTAGATCTCTGAAAACACATTAGGAAATTAAGCTGTAATGTGAGCTAATTCAAATTTTAATTTGGCAAAAAGAATGATCCAGTCACATAGCTAATGTAAATAAGAAGCATAACACAGAGAAATTAATGAGGTTTCCTTTCGTTGAATCTTAAAGGAGGCAGATAATTAGCTTCTTTTGTTATTAGTGCTGCGGAATGTGGTATTGTCTTCGAGGTGTAAAGTAACTGCTGCTTGCAAAATGATGTGTTCATTTGTCCTTTCCTAATAGTTATTTACATTAAACTCTTGCAGGATGAAGCAGCTCAGCCACTGAATCTCTCAGCCCGACCCAAAACAGCTGAACCTGTCAAATCCCCAACATCTCCAACACAGAATCTCTTCCCAGCCAGCAAAAGCAGTCCAGTGACAGTGACAAACAAGAGTGGCATCCCCAGCCCGCTCAGTGGATCTCTGGGAAGAGGATCCTCTCTAGGTAACTAATCTGTCCTGGGGAAAGGAGAAAATAGATATGTTTTCTGCATGAAATTCCAGCCTGAGCACACTTAATTCTGCATTAGGTAGATACTGGGGCATACATTTCTGTTTAAATGGGAAAAAAAAATTACAGTGAATCTTTTCAAAGAATGTTTGATTACGAAAGTTTTATAAAAGTATCCAAAGAGATGTGTCAGTGTGTGACAAACACAGGAAAGAAATACATAATGTAGGAAATACATGTAAATATACACAGAAAAGTAAATAAAGATAGATATATAAAACTTGTAAAACAGGCTTGTGTGAATATCTCTCCTAAAGGGATCTACTGGGTGTATACACAGTATACAAAGTCAACTTTTAAATTTTGACTTCCAGATAAAACAAAACAAAACAAAACAAAATAACAAGCTATCTTTGCACACACATAGAGCCTCACCCAATACTAGATAGATTTTTTAAAAATAAAGATGGAAAGGCATCAGTCCAGCCAGTTTATGTTATTATTTGATCATGTTTTTATTATTTAATCCTATTTTTATTATTGTTCACCCATCTGTCAGGATTTTATTGACTCATGTGGTTACAAGCAGGGAATTTTTGACCTGTGTTCAAGATTCTTTAAGCTTATTAACTGATGAAACAAAATTGGTCTAAAAACTATGTATGAAGACTACTTTAACCAGTCAAGAAAGAATCAAGAGCTGCAAAATATAGATGATCAGCCCTAAAGTTCAAATAGTAAATTTTAACAGTAACTAAATACTTACTACAGACCACTTATTCACAATCTGTAGCTCAAGTGTACTTGTAAAATATATAGAAACACTTGTGAATAATGAATAGATATGTTATATACATATATTAAATATATAAAAATTATAGTTTTTTTTCCATTCCCAAACACTTGGGAACATCGTGATCTCTGAAAGATATTTTCTGTAACTATCTAGATACTCTACCTGCCAATTTATTTACAACTATCACTGCTCTATCTTACATTAGAAAGTGAAATATCAATCTGAAGCCATAGACCATTCAAGAGAAAAGAAAACAGAGGACAAATAGTGCCTAAGGTACAAATATTTTTCATGTAAAGCCATAAAAATTTTTGTCTCAGTCCTTAAGTATTAAAAAATACAGGAAGACATTACTGAAAATCAACAAGCCACTTTACTTACATTTCAAAATAAATGTAGATGATTGCAAATCTAAATCTCTTAAAAAATCATACAAATACAGTTCTCAACTTCTTTAGCATCCAGAATGGAACTTAATGGCTGAAATGGTTCAGAACATTGCAAATTTTCCTCAGCAAGAAGAATGATTGTCTTATAATATATTATTTTTATTTTAGAGAGGGGTGTTTGATTCAGATAGAAAACATCACCAGTCCCATTCCTTGATGGGATGGAATGAAAACATCCCAGTCAGCATCCATTCTAACTTAGGCCACAGTATCAAATTAACCATTTGGTTCCCAGGATAAAGCGTGAGAAACCCTTAATCATTTTTATTTTAAAATAAGTCAGGGTCCTTTGAGGTTGAATTTGCTGTATTGTACTCAGCTGAACTTCAGTGAAATGAAAAGAGTATAAAAATTATCTTTGAAGGTTGATTCCAAATCTTAGCCTGTTTGCAGTGTTTTGGTTGTTGTTTTGGATTTTGGTTTTGGAGGTCTTTTTACCTTTTTTTTTTTTTTTTTTTTTTTTTTAGTAGACTGTCAGTAAGTACACAAATCTAGCAAATTCAGAACTTTTATAAAAAGACATCTGCTGGTCAGACAGATGCACAAGTCATACACAAACTGTGAAACTTTGCTCAGAATTCCCAAGCTAGAATATATCTGCACCAATCTATCCATGCACAGTATAGAGAATACTTCCATGTAGGAGCAGGTGGATCACAGTTTTATCACAACAACAACAAAAAGAAACAGTCACAAAATAATTGCTGTTTTTTCTCTCAAATCTAAAACTGTATCTGGGATACTCATCTTCATGAATGCATTTTTTTCTCTACTGATTTAGAGATTTATAGTCATGTTATGGTGATAATGACTTTTGTCCCCAAAAGGTAAATGTGAATGCTCTTTCTGAAATGTAAATCCAAATGTCTAGAGTGATGGTTCTCTCTATAAAGTTTTAAGAACAGACATGGAGTTTCATGGCCTAGTAAATGAGAGATTTTTTTCCTTTGTTCATTTCATTAATAATTTTTTGATACCTCAAAAGGTGTCCATACAACAGTCCAGAATACTGTTGTCTTCATGTTTAAATTTGATTCCATAAGTATGTTCAGATAGCTCCATATCAGGCTATCCCAAGACCTCAATGGTTGTATTTCAAACAGCAAAAGAAGTGCATGAGTTTATCAATCACTTCAGTAGTGTAATTCAGCCTTCAAACAGACAACAATTGCCATTCCTCCTCCTTCTGCAGTTGTTGGTTGGGTGTAGCTCCAAGGGTGTGAGAGCAGAGTTCTTACTGAATCTTACTGGATTCCAGTTTGGATAGTTACCTAAATAGAATGTGTTTTCTGTTTATAGATATCCTTTCCAGTCTTAATTCACCTGCCCTATTTGGGGACCAGGACACAGTAATGAAAGCCATTCAGGAGGCTCGAAAAATGAGAGAGCAAATCCAAAGGGAACAGCAGCAGCAACAGCAGCCTCATGGTGGTGATGGAAAATTGCCCTCCATGAATAACATGGGTCTAAACAACTGCAGGAATGAAAAGGTAATGCCTCCCATTTCCCCACAGTCTGTCACTCACTCTTCTGTTCCCTGCAAAATAGCTTCTTATTTTTATATGAATTTTCTTTTTTAGAGCTTTTAGCCATCTCTGGTTTGATGTTAAATACACCTTGTTACCTTGCAGTCCTGTGCCACAAACTTCTCTGGGTTTATGTGACAGCATTCACACCAACAGTCCTGTGCACGCATGTGACAAAGCTGTAAGCATGCCCACAAAAACATGGAAACAGGGTTGGTTGGTTGAAGCTTCTACTGTTCATGGTCACTAGATTTTGAATTGTGTTTTTGAGAATGGCTGGATTGATGAATATGGCTAAAAAGCCAGTTCTGTTCCAGCATGGTTGAATATTACAATGCCAGTGTATGAACTGAGCGTGCTTGAATCTGTGGTTCAGGTGCAACGAAATACTTAGGCTCAAAACAGTTGCTTTTGGCTCTTAGTTGCAGTGGGAAATTAGAGATAAAACATTCCTTGTTGACTCTCCAGTGTTGAATCACTGTAATGAGGTGGCACACTAGAGTAAAAGGGTAAATGAGAGAAAGTGTTGGGATAACGGGACCTGTTCTGGACTGAGCAGGACATGATCCAGCTTACAAAATAGCAACCTGGCATCATCTATGAAAGATAAGGAAGAGTTTCTATCACACTTGCTTTATGGACCAGTCAGAGGACAAAGAAGACTTGAAAAATCCCATGAACCTGTGTTGTCACATTCTGTTGCCTTTCGGAGGTCTTTAGGATCTGCGCCAGCAGCAGGTCTCTGCATGGACACCAGGGCAAGAGAACAGAGGATCTGGTAACTGGTAGCTGGTAAAAAAAAGCCCTCTGGATGGAGAAGGCTTCTCTGTTGGCTTCCCTAGAGGTGCCACGTGCTGCAAAAAATACAGCATACAAGTTATCTTTCACCACTGACACAAAATCAGTTAGAGACCACAATAGTGGTCAACTAGAAAGGGAAAAGCATTATCCCAGTAATCACTAAAGCTTTGGCAAATAGACACAATTTGGTAATGAATGGAAAGAAAACTGACACATTAATTAGCCTATACAGCAACTAGTGTTTCAGACTATTTGTTAAAACAATCCAGAACAGCAGGTAGCTCCAATGCCTATAAAATTTCTCTGACTCTGTATCAGAGGGCAGGGTTGTTTCTTTGTTTCTTAGGTGAGAGAGGGAAGATTATATTGTAGCCCAAAGACTAACAGGAGTTTTGAGTCCAGGTTGAGTATAAGACTCAGCAGAATCTTGAATGAAAATTAACTTGAATCTTAACTTCAATTTAAATGATGAATTTTATAATCTGGCCTTTTCTCAGCTCACAAGGGAATTCTTGGGTGCGTGTTTTTTAGCAAGGCACAGAAAGACAAAGAAATGTCATAAATAGACCTATTAAAGATTGATAAGCATTTTTTAATTGTATTTTATATTTTTGCTTGATAGCTTCTTTACAGCAATCAAAACAAGTAGTGTCTGTTAAAAAATACCCCAGTTTACACTTAGGTATAATGTAATTTAAGTATTTAGATTCTATAATAAAAAATCCAGAACTGTATAGAAAGGGAAAAAAGATGGTTAAAATGTTGCCACACCGGATAAACAATACTTTTCCAAGTCAGACTCGGTGTCTAATAAATACATATGTCTGCTACTATTAGTTTAAAAGTCATAATTGAAAACCTCATTTAATACAAGTTGATGTTATTAAAAATATAAAAATTAATAACTGATCAAGCAGGCTGTATTCCAACACTCAAAATGGAAAGTCAGTGTTTGTCTTAAGCAATCAAGAGGCAGGATACTAAAGCTCAGGTTATAAAAATAAAAAAAATGTCACAAAATAAAATACATGATCAGTATTAAGAGTTTATAAATTATACTTATTTTAAAATTTATTTTATGAGTTTCAGTGACTTGACATTTAAGAAATATCTAATATGCTATAAGGGCTGTTAAAAGAATTCTTAACATTTGATTTCACTTTGAAAAATAACTATAAAAATGGCATCCACTTACTTATTGAGTCTCTTCCCTCTATATTTTCAGTATCGTGTTTATGTCTTGTATTTGATATAACAAGTTCCTATTTCATCCTTCACCCTTTAAAGCAGAGCCAGTAAATATTTCAGTGAATAATCTGAAATTTCTATTTTGTGCCATTTACTAGCAGTACACAAATTGATGCACAGCTTCCAGATTGATGTTATACATCAGGCAGTCTGAGCAAAAAATTTTTTTCTTTTACTTGCAAATATAGCAGAGTGAATCAGAACTCTTTAACAGATACAAACAACATCATTCTCATTTTTGTGAGGAGCATTCCTGGTAGTACTTGCAACTTTTAAAACTTAAGAATAAAACAGCAGCAGGGAAATCTGTTGTTAAGTCTCTTACTGACCCTATGTAATCCTGCTGGGTTTATTTATTGCAGCAGGTGCTACAGAACCATTAAGGCAGGAAAAGCTTGTAATATGTGCTCTGGTTTTACCTTTGGTGTGCTGGTCTGTTATCCTCACCCCATAGATGTGAGAAAAGGCAGGAGTGGCAAAAGAACGGGATATAAATCAGTCATTGAAAATTATAGTATAGCCCCACTCTTATCCTAAAGAAAATAAAAGTATTAATTCTATCATGCATTCTAAGAAAATGTATTTATATTTTATAGCAAGTATAAAATACATTAAAACCAGAAGCAACCTTTGCACAAACAGAATTCTAGAACAGTCTTCTTTTCCCCTTCACCCTCTGTCTTTCAATTTTTACATTATGATATACTTCTTTTACTCTAAAAATGATGGGCAGGATGATCCAAATGGAGGGTGGGGGAGCAGGAATGCTAGATCACTTCAATTAGAGAAACATAATTTTGAAATAATTGTATGCCAAGAAAACTGCATATAGTTTCTGTCATAATCCCAGTGAAGCTTTGATAACAGCTGCAATTTTGGATAGGTTTCTTTTGAAGAATCAGAACCCTGTGTTTTCAGGACCAAATTCTCAGAAATCAGCTTCAGGTAATTAGTCTTGTAGAAATGAGTAGCTGGAAGCTGGCACCAGAAAAAGATGACAAATTAATTGCCTGCAGCTGGTTTAAAAAAAGCTATTGAGTTCTGGTCAGTTACTGGTCTTCGAGTTCAGATAGTTGGTAATAGTTTGTTGTGCAAATGATTGCGCTCACAAAACTATGTACATAACTTCAAAGCCTGGGCTTAGGCCTTCTTGAAAATGTGTCATTTAAATCTCAGAAAGCTTTGTATTTGGTTACAGACACAGAATTGAAAATTGCTTGTGTTCATATTCGGCTGTTCAAAAAAAAAAAATCTACAAAGCTTTCAAAGTGCTCACAGGGATTCACTCATCAGAAATCAATCAAAAACATCCAGCACTCTGGGACAACCCAGCTTTATCATTTGCCAAAGCATTAAGGTTAGTTTATACTTCTGAGATGACAGCATCCTGTGGAGTTATTTGAGCTTTGGTGCTGTGGGTCCTGTCAGTGGGATGGGGAGGAGAGCCAGAAGGGTAAAATTAGAAAATCTGTGGTATGTTTAGCATAGTTTGATAAGTGTAGAAAAAGCTGTGCATATAAGCAAAGTAAAACAGGGAAATAATTGACTACTGCCCATTGCCAGGAAGATGTTTAGCCATTCCCAGGACAAATAAGTTACATGGGAACACAAATGCCAAAACTCCAAACGTTTCCCTTTCCTCATTCTTCCCCCTGACTTTATTGCCGAGTCCAATGTCATACGGTGTGGAATATCCCGTTGGTCAGCTGGGGTCAGCTGGCCTGGCTCTGTCCTCCTCTCAGTGTTTGGCAGACCCCCAGCTTCCTCTCTGGCAGAGCAGCATCAAAACCAGAAAAGATCTTGCTGTAGAAGCCCAGTTCAGCAAAACGTGAAACATCCCTCAGTTATCCAGCAATATTTTGTTCACAAATCCAAAATTCAGCAGCAGGTGAACTAAGTTTAACTCTGAGCCCAAACCAGTACAATGCACATGAGGCAAAAAAGTCACTACAACAGAATTGAATTTTTTCTGCTCTGCCTCAGGTGGAGCAAAAAACTCAAGTGTCATCTGACTGAGGAAAAGGAAGAGTAATGGTGTCAGTCATTTTACAGAGTAAACAGAAACACTGGGCAAGGGGAGAGAGCTAGGAAAATGAAGAAAATAGTACACAGAGCTTTTACTATGTGATAGAAGCAAAAGTAAAATCAGACCAAAAATTCATCTTTGTTTAGAGGATGTGACTTTTTTCCAGTCAAGCCATGTTCATTGTCAACAAAAAAGAGTATTTAGACAAAATTTGCATTGCTTCAGCTACTTGTACTTATTTTAGTATTTCAAACTACCGTCATTGCCTAGAAGATTTGCTTTGATTTAAAGCTTTAAATGAATCTGAAAATGTTATATAATTTATAAAATAACTGACATTATTTTAAAAAGAATCAAATCCTATCTTTTGTACATAAAGCAGGAAAAAGCTGACAAAGATGCTTCAGAAAATCTTTGTATAAAAAATATAGGTAGAACTGTGATTGGAGAAAAATATATGAAGTCAAGATCGGATAAATACAAAATCAATTACCACAACATATTTGTATCACCACATCCCCATTGAAGCATATTCACATACCATGAAGCATATTCATCGAGCTCTGAGAGTAAGCAGAATTGTATATAACATTTTTATGTTTATATTCATTCTATTCTTACTCTTTTGTAAATTTTCAGACAACTGTGCATTTGCAGTAGGAAAGCAGAATTAGACCCCAAAATAAATTACATGAGTCATTGCCTACTTCCTGGGAATTATGGTACTTTAGCACCTCTTCTAATGAGCCTTTTATTCCTTTCTTATCTCGATATCAAAGTTTCACAAGTTGAATCCACATAATTTATCCTAATATAGACCACAGTTTATATGCAAAATATGTACATTCTTAAGAATGTGTGTTATTCACCCCTGGAGATATTACAGTCTATTGATCAAATCCATATTTAGGCACTTGGGTTTGACTTGATAAGCCATAACAACCCCTTTGGAGGTGTTACGCTCTGCTGTATTTAGGGACTGTTAAGTATGTGAATTATTGAGACAATAGAGTGTAACAACTCCTCTGGAGCTGTTACACTTCATCATGTATGTGAAGCTCCTGCACACATCTACAAACTCATACAAAAACACTTCAGGAAGTCTTTGTAGGAAAAGTCACTAGTCATGCATGATCTCCTTTTGGCTGACTACAGCCCTGCAATAGCTTCAGCACTGTACTGTTTTTTTTCCTACAGGCAAGTAA
Organism: Acrocephalus scirpaceus scirpaceus; assembly: GCA_910950805.1. Taxonomy (NCBI): domain Eukaryota; kingdom Metazoa; phylum Chordata; class Aves; order Passeriformes; family Sylviidae; genus Acrocephalus; species Acrocephalus scirpaceus. The sequence continues at coordinate 50,406,854 of OU383780.1, forward strand.
TGCTGCATTATGCTGCCATGAGTTTTTTGCCAGCTTTTTTCTCCCCATACATTCAGAGACAGAACAACTGCAGTGGAAGGAGTCACACTGTCTGTTCCGCATGTGCAGGAGATTTCTCAGACAGTCTCAGAGAACCACTTCATTACAAGCATCCTTGCTATTAGTCAATTCTCAAGTCTGTTAAAAAACCCCAAACACATAGTTAAGCAAATACTTTTCCAGTTCATTCTGCATGCAATTCTCTTTTTCCTTTTACTGAAAGGAGTCCTTAAATTTAGAACATGAATTAATTGGTCATAAGGGCCTTATGGATTTCTTATAAATCTTTATGAATATGTGGTTTAGATTTACAGGTAATGATCTCTTCTCATTTCCTTTTTTCTTTTAAGAACAACTTGTATTTTTTCCTCCCCTTTAGTTTCTTTTAGCAGAATATCAATACTTAGTAAATAAGAGGCCAACGCTTATATTTCATGCTGCTGTGAGACCTGACAGAAACTGTAAGCATTTTCAATTGGATCCTTATTTCTGTTGATCAAGCCTTTGTTCTACCTGTAATTAAAGGATCAGTACCTAAAAATTAGGAAAAAAAAAGAAAAAAGGATAGCAGTAACAACAGCAGATGACTAATTTTCTAGTCATTATTAGTTATTACTTTTTCTATGTTATTGTCTCCCCAGGCATTGTAGCAAGTTCTGGTCTCACTGTAACTTAAGAAAGGTCCTGCCCCTCCCCAGTTTACACTTAGGTATAATTTAATTTAAGTATTTAGATTCTATAATAAAAAATCTAGAACTGTATAGAAAGGGAAAAAAGAAAGACATTGATTTACTTGAGGAACTATCAGTGTGGTCTCCCTTTCCTGCAAGAATATAGGCAATTTATTTAACTCAGTGGGAGTGTATTCCATCTGTCTAATGAAGACTCTGATTTCTACAAAGAGACACTGCAAAGTGTTTTTTCCTGAGTACGTAATCCTGCTCAGCCAACAAACCTTTCTCTGGGGACTTTCTGGGACGTAGAAGGACACATTGCATAGAGACAACCTCTTTGCAGATCCATCATTTTAGAACAGATAAGTGACAGGTCTAAGTTAAATGCCCTGGAATAGGGAAAAGTTTCAAATACAAATCCTAGCAGTCCTCATAGTTCTTACAAAACAAACATCCTTTATACTTGACTGTGAATCTGCTCAATTTAGTAATGTACTAAATGGCTGTACATAATATGTGTAAGCTATAGAATTTTTCTTTTTTTACATTGGGTGTTCAAAGTTAATTTCCTAAAGCCATATTCAGACACCAGTATTTTATTCTGAAAAATCTGTATTAAAAAAACCAACCAAACAAACAATAACCCAAACCAAAAAAAGCACCCCAGTTTGTTCCAGAATTTTTTGAAACGGCAATAATTTTACCATCTCTTTTTTTATGCTTAGGGCTTATCCTAACTACATAAACATGTGTCTTCATTTTACACCCATTGCAATATTTCCTTAATAATTTTGAAAGGAAAATAGTGACTCAAGTAAAATTTTTTTGAAGTGGCTGCAATGCAGGAGCCTAAGTCCCACTGAACTAGCTCTGAAAATTTTACCCCAAGGCAAACAAGCAGATTTATGGCTGCATACACAGTAACAGTCTATTTTCAGTGGAATTCAGCAGTCTTGTATCTTTCTCCAGCTCTTTTTATGATAATTTGGACAATTCAGAATTTCAGCTGATGTAATACTGCCCCCTTTTATTAGAACTGGAAAACATGCTGGACCTCAAACATTTAGTTTTTTAGCTGGAGAAATTCTGTTTATTTATGCTGTTGCTCCCAATATTTGAATTTTCATGACAAGATAAGATAAAGGCTGACATCCATATGCATTTATAACAATGAATGGAGGGAAAATAGTAATGATTCCAAGCAACATATTTGTTCAGGGTGTATTGTGTGTGTTATGACTGGACTTCCTAGGCAGCATATCCCTTAAGGGAATTCCCTGCTATTTTTAAAAAAAGTTCAAGGTGTAGATTATTTCTGCTTTTATATGAATGTCATATGTGTTTGCATTGGTTTTCTAAGTGTATTTAGAAGAACATTGTAATTTTTGTTTATCTTTTGTGAGTTCTGATCAGGAATTAGATGCATTTTTGAATAGCTGAATGGTTTTAGTATTTCTCAGTCACAGGCAAGTTATGCAACAGATTTATGCTTTGCAGCTAGAACTTGCAGTGTAATTTGAAATTAAATTCAAAGCAGAGCATCTTGGAAAAAAAAATCCCTGTGTCTCCAACAATATCTTTTAAGCAGAAATGTTTCAATTATAAACTAAGAAGGAAAACTACTAATCTGACTTTGGATATAACTGTAATGTAATGTATCACTAGCTTTTGTAGATATCCCAGGAAATACAAACAGTTCAGACATTGTACTCATACTTAGAGAAATGTTTTATCTGATCTCTATCTGTGTACTGAGAAAGGTGATGGAAGCTGTAACTGCTCATGCACGGTGGGGTCAAACACAGCCATAACGTTGGTGCTCAGGTTCTAAGAGTTATGGGAGGAAAATACCAGCGCTAACATTAGCCCCTGCAGAAGAACACAGCCCCATTATCAAGGCCAGGTTTGTAATGGGAACCAGGTGCAGAAGGCTGTGGGTATGAAATCTTGTCAAGTCTGTTCCTCCAACCCCAGAAATAGAAATATTAATATTAATGCTGCTCATGAATCGTTAACTTTGTCTGTGGGTAACATATGATGCGGCCTCTAATTGATCACATGCTCTTGCTCAAATGCTGTTTACACCTATGTAGCCACACTCATGCCTATCGATGCACCTACTAAATTTTTCTTTTTTTACTAGGTTGACTTTGTATGCTGTGTGTAGAAAGACATACAAATAATGTATTTGAAATTTGCACATTAAAAATACATGTTCACTGAAACTGTGGAACTGACAGGGAAAAGACAAAAAGAAACAGTGCAAAATCTCTGGCATATGTAGGTCATTTAAATTTGCAGATAATTTAGCTTTGGTGACAGCTTATGGATCCAGTTTACACCTATAGAAGAATTTTCTGTGTGACCTTTGTTTTTAAACCTTTTGATCAACTACCTTACTTTCCAAAATTGTCTTTATAAAATTGGTAGTTTTTGAATTTCATTTCCAATGCCTTAGATGTACAATGAAATTCTTAGTCTCTCAAGCTATGTAGAGGATGATTAAAATAAAATCTAATTTTTTTTCTATTGATTAAATGATCAAAATTAATTGAGTGAAAAAGATGCAATTTTGCAAACTATAAGTCACACAAATTTTATTGGACCATAAATTAAAAAAAAAAAAAGTTTGGCCAGCCCAATACTGATGTACATTTACAAGAAAATAAAAGAGAACATACCTAGACATAAGCAACCTCTATGAAACATTATTATTTGAATTACTATATATACATATATAGAGAAGCACACATATGTATACACACAAACATACACTCACACAGACTGCAAAGGGTAGAAACTTCCCATATTAGGTGAACTTTTAAAGTTTTTCACTCCATCAGTTCAATGCCAAGAGCACTTAGTAACAAAATAGTCTTTTCAGGAAAGCAATCAGCACAAACTTTTGGTATCAAGAGCTATTTTTACACTTGAATATTGGCTGCTAGAGGTTTTGCCACTACCTGTGCTTAACAGTATTCTTACTGAACACAGTTATGATTTTTTTATTTCTGTTGTTTATTTCTGTTCTGTTGTCAGGGCTACTTTAAGAGATTGTATAACTTTGGGTTTTAGACCAAATTAATGATAGTGTTAATTAGAATGATGATGATGATAATAGTAATAATGGGGGCTTGTCTCCTTTCTTCTATTGCCTTTCCAGCTCAAGAAAAAAATGCCAAATACACTGCTTTTTTCCCTGCATGGGGTATGTCATGTGAAAAGGATATAAACTTTGCCCCATTTCAGTCTTCTCCCTTAAATTTTGGAGCAACTGAAAATTCAAAAGGAACAGAATTAGATTGAAACATGTCTCAGGGATGTGTTGAAAAATTTGCACAAACCAACAAGATACTTTTTTCTAAAAGATGATGTTCTGCCATAAAGGATAGTGTCTTTCTGATGACTGTAACAGCAGAATGATCTTCTTATATACAATACATTTCCCAAGCTGCTCAGGAGAATTTACAGATATGTACTGAAATTTATTCTGTGTTTTTATTATGCTTCTCCACAAAACAATAAAGATAGGTTGAAAATTATTGTTCAAGCATAAATTTGCTAGAACAGGAATATATTGATTGATTTAAATTGTGGGTCAGAATGGCAGCTGCACAATCCTATCATATCACTTCCTCAATTGTCCTGAGAAGTACAGAATACATTTGCATATTATTTCACACTTAGATACAAGCAAAGACATCCGCAAAAGTTACTGCCATTTTTTTTCCAGGCTCTGTGTATTCCTCTAAGCAAATGTGCTACAACAAATGCATTGCCAATATAACTCTCGACTGCAGCAGATAAAGTACAGCAAGGATAATTTTGGGTTGCTTTCCCTGATACTTCATTACTTTCTAAAATTAAAAAATGTCTCCTATTTCTCAAGTGTCATTAGGGTGCATCAATAGGTATGATAAACTCAAATACACTCCCTTTTGTTTAAGGATAAGCTGCCTATTTGTGGAATTATACAATATTTTTTGCTGGCTTAACTGTTCTGCTTCAATCAAAAGAATGAGCATGCTAACAGGTAAAATTGTCTTCTTTTGTCTCATGAAAAGTCTTGAGCCAATAATGCAAAACAGTGTTTGCAAGTGTTTGTTTGAATTCTGATTAATGGAGTTTGACCATGCTTGGTCCTTCCTTTGTTTCTTTTCACAAATATTCATGCAAACAGGATTTTATTTCTAGGAGTGTATTTACATACGAACATGGACATTTGTGCACAATTAGACACTTGCACTTTATGCCCAAATTGCTCAACCCCTCTTAGTAAGAAATGGAGGCTTTGACGCAGCACCCACTAACCAAATGAGGAATACACTATCAGGGAGATCTTTCAGCCCTTGTTATAGGGTCAATGCTAATTATACATCTTTACAGCAGCTCTCTGAACTCTGCAGAAATTTAATCTAGGGCTGTCGAGGGCCTTGCTGCCTTATCCCTTACCACTGCCTTTTTTTCCCTACCCAGTGGTATGCCAGAGGCAGACTCATTGGTTTTTCTGTGGTGTTGAGGGTTTTGGATGCAGGAGCTGATAGATTGAAGTAAAAGCTTTTCATTACCTAAGAGGCCTTTGAGCTGAGAGAATTCCCAGTTACCTTTTTTTTTCCCTTTTTTTCCCCAGGTAATTTAAGGCAAAGTTGCATTATCATTGAGTCAGGCACTGAAAACAATGTCATTTGTCTTAGGTGACCAACTACAGCATAAATAAGAAGTAGGAAACCTTGAGCATTTAAATGCATAGTTGATGCAGAGCTTTAAAAAGTTGAATTGTTAAAGCACTGACACTCATACATGTATAGAAATTGCTGAATCTCCAGGGGTAGTTTAAAAAGATAAGAAATACTCTGATTTCTGGATAAAATGTTCACTGCACATAGCTTGTTCATCTCTAGTCACATGATACTCACTCCACAAATATGTCTATCTCAACTGGAAATGTGTAACAGGATAATAAACTCAACATCAGATTGCTCATATTAAAGTCTCGTTCAAGTCATAGTAAGCTGTTATAACACTACTTAAAACCTAAAGTATGCCTTAACCCACAAGCTCAAATTGCCCAGCTTACATCCTGAAAATCTACAGTCAACATTAATTTCCCAGTATTCCATTTTTATGCCTGTGGCTTCTAGCATGTTGCAAATGCTTCTATAAGAAAGGCTAGAAAAATGTATCAAATTTCTGTTCTATTCCACTTGCTGACATTCATTAACTGAGGGGGAACATTGAGATATGGTTTTGGAAAGATCTCCTCTCTACCTCCACTGGTTCCAAAGCAATTTGTTAAACAGCCAGTAAGAGAAGTGGACGCTTGTGGTTTAATCCCAGACCTGTGTCGATCAGTAGCCGGGTGCATGATTTCACTGTTATCTTGCCAAGGGCTTCTTGAGACAGCAGACAACATGAGCATTACTATCTCCCTACCATTTTCTTTGCATCCTTAAGTTCAATTGTGAAGTAAAAATTTCATTATATGCCTCCTATTTGGATGAACTGTCTTTTTAAATACATAGAGAATCTTGCTTTGTGCATCCCACTTTTTCCATTTCTGAAACACAGGAACACTTCACTGTATTTTGGATGCTGGTACGTTTGTTTTACATTCTGTTTAGAAGCCATCGTTGGGAGGATGTGCATTAGAGCTGTATACAAAGTGAGTCACTGATACATCATGTACTGTAAAACTTCTTGGTCTGTCAGAGGTTCTGCAGTTTGCCAAAATGTATTCAGCTGCCAGCTCCCTGACAGAATTCTGTTCCTGAAGCTCTTTGAGTAGTATTAACAAGATTAGGTTGTATGGCTGCACTCTTCCTCCCAAGGGATTCCCCTTTATCAAGGGATTACCTGCATGACCTTTGCATAACTCCTGTGTTTTATTCTCCAGTATCACACTACAGATCACAATGTATCATCGCAGTGTCTTGTTGAGGAAGTTATGCCAACTCTTAGGGCTTCCATTGAGAAAGAACCCAAAACTTAGAAATACAAGGAAGACCTTTTCCTGTAGGTCTGCTCCTACCCTCTTTCATGCAAGGTTTATTTTTCCTCTTTCACTGCAAGGAAGAGTCTGAATTAGAATGTTCCCAGTTATAAACTGACCCTGTATAGACTGGGATACCTATCAGTGTTTGCAATAGTCAGCACACTCTGCTGTGCAGGATATTCATGCCATTTGGTCCAAAAGCCATCCATAGTTTATCAGGATGTACTCACTAGCAGGGACAGGCAAAAGTAATGAACTGCAGTGTGGGAAATTTGCAGTGCATGTGTGAGTTATCCTACAAGGGAAGGTGATGAAGTGTCCTCCTTGCTTGGTTTACCAAGTGATTTCCCTTTCTCCCCACCCATGCCATATTACTGCAGTTACCATATGTGTTATAAGAACATAAAGAATCCAGTTAAAGGGGCAAAAAAGCACCCAATTTCCTGGGTTTGACCCCACTTAAATTTTACGAATGTAAAGCTTTTGCTATGGAAAGGATGCATTTCAGCACATGTGCCTCTGAATCAGGGACTGCATTTCTTAGTCATCCTTCAAGTGTTACGAGAGCCCAGTGCTGCAATACTAGGAATGTTCCCAATGTCGTGCATATATCGTCTAGGTAGTGGAAGTCTCTATCATTCTCTTATGACAAGGCAGAGGGGGAAATTTTCTTGCAGTGATTGCAATCATCTACTACTTTGTGTCTCCTTTCCTTGTCTCCCTGCTGCTGCTCTTCCCTGCTGCTTAACTTCACCCCACTTTTGCTGGGGCTCTTGTAGGGTCCAATGAAAACAGCACCTTCATTGATGTTGTGTGTCACATCTTAATTAATTAATAAGACAGCACACAATTTCCACATTAGAATTTCCACTAATATCTCATGCTGTGAAAAGATAGTGTTATTTCACCTCTTTTTGTTATTTTGTGGTTATGTTCTCTATACAGCTGCATTCTTGTTGCTAAATCAGCCTTGGATTTGACTTCACAACTAAGCTAAATGCTGACCGTTTTCCATAAGCAAAATACACAATTTATCACATTTTTGACTGCTTGGAGGAGCAAAGGAATGGAGATAAAATTGAAAACTTCATTGTGAGTTATCAGTCACATTTTTTTCTTTATTAATTCTATGTTGTAACTGATGACAGAACTCATTTAGGATCAGACCATTTTAGGTTGTGCTTTGATACAAACCAAAGCATTCATAGCTCCTGAGATGAAGATCTTTAATGGATTTGAAAGGCAAGAGCTATCTCAGTCTATCTTTTTGCCTTTCCAGTGCAAAGAGGTTCTCAGAAACTTCAGCTGCAGCTAGCTGCTTGCTCAAGGACTAAACTATTTGAGCAATTCTGCTGTAAAAGCTGCAAAGGCTTTGAAAACAAAAGCTTTCCCTTTTTTTAAACTGAAACATTTCACTGTTTGATTTTTCAGCTTGACCCCACCAATATCTGATTCAGAAGCTTTAAAGTACCGTGGACTGTTTGTGGGGACCAGCAGGTCAGAAGGTGAGGGGTGGGACAGAATTTCACTCCTGCATACCATGTCCCTGAAAATGCACTTTGAATGTATTGCAGGATAGGAAATGACAATGAAGGAGAGCACAGATAGGAATGTGAAGATCCTATAATTTAAATGGTGTATTTACAAGCAGATAGTTTCAGAGTATATAGCTCTTTCCTTCTTTTTGGCATCATCCCTCTCAGTTCTCCCAATATATAATCATTTGAAATTCCTCTTAAGTCTCTCTTTCTAAACCCTAAGAAGCAGCAAACCTGAGCCTTGCTGTTTGCATTCTTCTGATATCAAAGCCTCCTATCCCAGTGGGGCCTTTAGCCATAGGAGAGGTTTGAGGGAGGAGGAAGAAATGTTTTTCCTTCTCAGATACTGCACCAGATTGGAGGGTGGGGAGGGCAGAGGGAGCAGACATAGTTTTTAATATTCAAAATGGAGGCTGGGATTTCATTGCTGTGTGAGCCTGACATGCTGCTGCTTATCAGTGTTTCCCTTAGCTGATGTGACAGTGAGGCTGGAGCTGGGTGGAGGTTGGTACCTGGTGATGAAGAGTGCCCATCCTCTCAAAGACCCAGGGAGAGCCTTGACTAGCCTGGTTTTGCAGAAGCTCATGCCCCAGACATATCTTGTACTATGAAGCCAGCAGTACAGGGATATTTTTCTTTATGTTTAAAAACCCGTGTTACAGATTTTCAGGAAGTATTTATTTATTCTTCAAATTAGCTGAGTGGGAGAATTAGCTAAACAGAGATGGATTTAGAGATCAGCACAATGCAACAAGATTTAAAAAAAAAAAAAAAACCTTTCCATCTGAATTAATGAATTTCAGACTTCTTTTCATAAACTAGTTTTTCAGAAGTCATCTGTGAAACCTCGTATAAAGAATTTTTAAAGGTAACTTAATGGGATGGAGAAAAGGTTTAAAATTATCTACAGGGGCTGTTGCAGGAGATATTAAATATTGATTTATCTTGGAGTAAGAATCATACTAAAGAGTGAAGCTTGTAGTCAGATCAATTTATCTGGAATACAAACTATATGGCTGTATTTAGTCCAATGTCAACATGAATCTTAAACAAGTAAATGTGAAAGGTTGATCATTTAATCTAAATCAATTTGCTTTCCAAATCCTCAATTAAAAAAGAAATCTGAACAGTTCAAACTAAACTGCTTCTAAATGCATCAGGTGGTTTATCTTAAAAAAAAGCTTCATCAGTCATGCTATATCATAATGCTCTTCTATGCATCTTGTTGTAACTAGAAACAAAAATACACAGTGCAAGATTTCTCCAAATCTTGAGTTTTTAATATTTCAAACTTGAAATTCCAGTGTGAATAGTTCAAGTAATCTGGCAAATAACACCGCACGCAATTTTCTGCTACTTGCCACTGCTGCTGCACTGCCAAGGTTTTGGTCATAATATAAAAGTTGGCTCAGATTGTTCTTAACCACCTAAAACTGATTATGCTCTGTTTTCAGAGCATAAATAGATACCAGTATGCCAGCTAATGGTACTGGATAAAACATTTTTCAGTATGCATAAGAATATATAGATCTCCAGTAGGAAATCCTTTATCCAAGTGTGACATTAAAGCAGGATGTCTCAGATAATTTAAGTGTTACATTTGCTTTTGTTTGTACTGTTTTCTTCAAACATATTCATTAGAAAAGAGCACAGCCTTTAATGTTCCATGACTGAAAAATTCATCAAGCAGATTTATGGCAGGGGCAGTGCGGCATAACAGCCAGTGGACTGGCCTAATGTGCAGAAGTCCTGGGTTCAGCTCTCAGCTTAATCATTGACTTTCTGGGTAACCAGAAGATAATAATTTCCCCTCTCTGTGCCTGAAGATTCAGTTACCAACCTCCATTTTAGAATTATTTGGGTATCACTAATGAGCAGTGGTAAGTATTGCAATTGTCTACATATATCATATTAAAAAGCTCCAAAATACTGATTGCTTCCCCAGAACAGTATTGTTCACTTTCCTCTGAGACAGAGCTATAAAATATGATGACAGTTATAAAGTGTACAAGTATACAAAGGAGTAAGGAAAGTATGAGACAGGAAATTCCCTCTTAAAGATTGTATTTATCCACAGAACAGCAAAGAATCTTCCACTGGAATAAGGTGCTGGAATTCTCCTTCAGTGACTTGCATAAACTTTTCCATATATGCCAACTAGAGTGGGAGAATAGGGATAGGGGAAAAGAGAAAAAAAATGCATTTTAAATGCAGAGAGATGTAGTAGGACCTGGCTTATGCTTATCCTGGAGATGAGGTCAAAAATAGGTCTTAAGTGGGGCATAAGTGGCTAATTTGTGGGTGAAACCACTACTTTTGAAACACCCATTCAAGGTTGGTTATTAAGGTATAAAAGCATTTTCTAAATTGTATTGTTGCCTGGAGCTTAAGAGTACTTAAAGGATATCTCATCTGAAAAGTTGAGACAAATTTTTCATGATAAAAACAGAGGAAGCTTTATAAAATCATTCTACTTTAAATGAAAAGCTAGAGAATGGATTTGTGCCAGTGGCATTAGCTGCAGACTAACAGTTTTCTCTTTGTATATTGGAGCAGTAAAAACCCGTGATTTTTTCCCACCCATACATACAAAGGCATTTTGCATTTAGGATGGTTTCAGGTGCAAGAGTTCCTGAATTCTGCATGGAAAAAAAAATGTATAGCCTTCAGTTATCCTTTAAAGTTGTCTGTTATTATTTTGATTCATAATTCCTTCATTTAAGAGCTACTCCTTCTGATACATGGAAACCTCTCCCAGTTTCTTGAAAGTACATATTTGCCTGCATTTGCATGCCAGCTATCCCAAAGGGAGACTTCATCTTACTTTATTGGTTGCCTTTTTTTGTTTGTTCATTTTGTTTTGTTTTGTTTTGTTTTGGTAAATGAGCAACCTGGTCTAATGGAAGGTATCCCTGCCCATGGCAGGGATACTAGAACTAGAACTAGATAATCTTTATGGTCCCTTCAAACTCAAACCATTCTCTGACTGTAAATTCATAGTCTTCATAAATCCAGTTTGGGCTGTTTTTGCCTTGAACACAAGTTTTAAAAACATAAACCATGAATAAATTAGTTCTGATTGTGTTAAGGAGATCAGTGAGTAAATTTAACAATTTCACAGATGCATTATTCCTTTACTTTAGCCAGGACATTGCTAATGCAAAGTCTTGTCTGCTCACATGGATCCTCACAGGACTGTGTTCTTGGATGTCTATTGTTTTATTCTTAAACGAGAATAATTCTTTGTACCAGAAGGTCTTCAACCTACCTGTCTCAAAGGGAAAAAAGAATAATCAGTAAAAATGATAAAACATCTTTTTGAACCTGGAAAAAACTTGTTTAATTTTTATTCTCAGATTCTGTATAAACATAAAAACTCCACACTTTGGCTCTGATTCAGTCACGAGCATTCAGTCCATTCTTCATATACTCCCCTGGAGTTAAGTACAGATTATCCATGTCCTTGGGGCCCCTGTTGGACTGGAGTGAAGGTATTTGGCACCTTACAAGATTAAGGCTTATATGAGGCTGCAAGAATTTGCAACTCACTGTTTTGTTTTCTTTGCTTTTGTTTGTTTTTTTTTTTTCCTAGTTGCATGAAGATTAAAGACAGGAACTAGTTGAGGGGTACATTTATATTATCACAGGCATTACACACATCATACTTGATATTGTAATCATGCAAACAGTAATCTTGCCTTCTTGACATAAACAGTAAGCTGCACTTTTTCCTGAGGCTGAAAAATCACAGAAAACATGGCAGTGATGGAGGTACAAGAGACAAAACACTGCATAATGATGTTATTATCATTGTTCCATTGTCACCCATCCTTACCCCTTAGTGATATGATCCTTTTCTCTCTGAAGATAACAAAAGAGGCCTGAGTATAAACAGAGCAATGTATAAGCAGCAATCAAAAAATGCAACCTTGAAAAGGTGTACTTAAAATGCTACCAAAAAAATCATCTTGATAAATACAGAAAAAGCCTACTTAATCTTTATATGCATGGTATGCAATTATATATTTACATCCAGCACAAGGCAAGGCATACACTTGAAAACAGTAGCATTTGGTGGGATTTTGCTAACTGCCTTGATTGCATTTCTAATTCTAAATACGAATATGAACATTTAAGCCCAAGTGTCTTTTGCATCTCCATTTTAAACTGCTTCAGGTGTGTTCCTGACACAGGATGGAACAGGTAAGTCTAGAGGCTTGTTGTTTACAGAGGGAATCAAAAGGGGTGGGTACCCCCTGTGACTCATTTGTGGTATCTGGGGTTGGATATCTGTACTGCCAAAGCCCTGGAGGTTTGCCCTAATGGAGCCACTCAAACTTATGCTTACAATACACAATGCTATTCATATTCAAAAGTTGCTGTAATAAAATGCAACTAGGTTTAGTTCCTTAATTGAAAAAATACTAGCAAATAGAGTATTTGAAATATTTGCTTTTATACCTTTATAAGTACTAGCCATGTGTCAAGTAGGAAAAGTTGCATTAATTGAGATTTGATAATTATTGCATCATGTAGTTGATGTTCATCAAAGTTTTTCCAGTGTTATCCAATGGTATCAAAAGCTTGGCCTAGTGCCTGTCATAAGAAACAGTTGAAATGATGGAATGGAAGTATTTATGAGAACATCATCTGTCTTTCCTTTAGCTTTTATAGGTTTAAAATTAAACTTATAAATGTCTGTTTATATGTGCCTAAATTTGCATACTATTCACAAAAGAACATCAGGTTGCTTCTGAAGATGCTTGACCAGTGACACGTCTGCACGTCTGTCTGCATGTGTGTTTTCTGGATTTTTTTAAAAGATCTTTATTGTCCCAACTCTCTGTGTGGACAGCAGCTGAAAGCAACAGCTTTCTGCTGTTGTGGTTTGCAGAACACCTCAATGAAATTGAAATTGTTGGCTTCAGAGTTTATTTTTCTGTTCCAAAAAAATTGTTGTGCTGAACCTAGAATAGTTTTGTTGGTTGTTTCACTGCTGTGGCTTCTTGCTAAAATTGGGGTTTCAGCCTGGAATATATTACTAGGTGATTAAGAGAGAAGGAGATTCACAGTTTTGAGCAAGTAACCAAATTGTGTTCTGATTCTAATGCATGAGAATACCTTCAATGAAATTTAATCACAAGCATAAAAATCTGGGGAAACATGCAGATATATGTACAGAATCATGAAATTGTCTAAATTTGATAAAAAATTTTTTGTTCACTTTTATGGCATTTAAATGGCTGCATTTTAAAATACTTGGTGAAAAATGGGGCCATACCACCTGCTAAATTGAACTAAAATATATATATATATTTACTCCTTTGTAGTATTTAGCCTAGGAAAAATGCCTTTGTTTTGTCATATCCTTGCATTTTTATTCTTGTAAATCAAATGTTAGAAATTAAAATGAACATTCTAAAGGTCCATGAGTAGCTATTGAATTTCTTCCATTAGTCACTTTACAGCACAGATGAAAACCGAACCACAGTCCTGCTATTTCCTTGTAGAAGTGGCTGTCAATCGTAATTTGTGTTTATTTTTATCTGTCTCTCAAAAATGCACATGTATGTGTTTAATTAGAAGAAAATGTTGGGGTTTTTTTAATGGTTGCATTCAGATTCCTTCTAATTACAAGGTAGATTATGGAATTGATCTATACCATTTACCGGTTCTTCCTTAAATTTAGCGATATTATAAAAGAAAATTAACTTCTTTCCCTAGAAGGCTCCCAGTTAATCATCTGTGGAGTTGGTCAGGAGGGAAGGGAGCAGCAGAGAGGACAAGGGAATTTCTCTTTGACTCAACAGTTGAACAGCTTACACTCTGGAACATGAGATTTGAATACCTTAGCATGCACTACTACAAATGTTATTAACAGTCATAAAATTATCCAGTTTTTTTAGAAACAAGTGACAGGCCAAGCTTTGGACTCTTTCTGACCCCTGGTGAATTTTACAGCATTCTACATACAGAATTATGCAGAGTGTAAAGTAGTAACTCCTTTTGTTTGCTTTTGATTTATCAGCTGCTAATTTATTTGTTTGTACCTCTGTTTTTTGAAGGACTAGTTTCTCCTCAGTCTGTGGTGGAATTTCACAGTTTGTGTGAATTTTTTTTTTTTTAATCTTTACCTTCTAGTCAGTGTGTAATGTTATTGTAGGCTGCTGCCTGAGTTTGCTGCTGAAACAAAGAATTAACCAGCATGGTTTCAGATACTGCCATGTATCATGCCTTTGTACATGAATAAAAAGTTGGAAACCGCATGAAAGCAGTAGTTGGGTTACCACGCAACTGGATATGCTTAAGTCTGAACGCTTCATAACTCTAACTACTGGGGAGTTGCAAACTTATAAATAACCTTGCAATTGGTTAAAACCATATTAAAACCATATGAACAAAGACATAAAGCATTTGGTTAAGGGGGCTCAGTAAATGCAGTAATCCTGTTGAAAGTAATCTAACCAGGGCAGATCCACAGCTTAGGAGAGCCTGCAAGAGTGGCAATAGTTATGGAGATGGCAATATTTCACATGCAGAAGGGCATAATATTCTCCTTAGGTGGAAATATTTGCTATCTGGTTTTTTTCCTTCTCTTTTAAAAAATAGTTTTGAATGGATACACTTCCTACTAAAAACAGGCTTCCATCACTGAAATATATAAACATCTTAGTGTCTGCTGAATGTTCCTGATAATCAAAGAATTCATTTAAATCCTTCTTATTTATGTTCAAGATCAAGATGGCTACTGCTCACACCAGCTGAGAAGATGATCTTGGAATTCTGATCCTTAAAACCAGGCTTCCAAAAATAATTGCTGAAAACAGTGTTTACAAGTAGGCTAGATGCATTGGCATTTACTTATCTGGGGATTTTTTTTTTTTTTTTTTTGCTTTAGCCCATTGGTTTCTAGACTAGATTTTTTTTCTAGACACTTTAAATTTTGATGAAATTGAAATTCTTAATTTTGACTCTAGAACCTGGTTCTTAAAAGAAGTCTCATAATGTGACAATCACTGTGAAATTCTGTTTCTGAACAACTTTGGAGTGTTTTCTGCTTGTGATGGTTCTGCACATGTCACATTGTTGCGTGGAAGCCAGCTGAGGCTTGCCAGGCAGGCAAAGAAATTTTAGTGTAAATTCCCTGTTATCTCCTTTTAACCTCTTACTTTTCAGTTATGCCTTAAGATGGAAGAATATATTTAAAAGGGGACCTAGTGGCTTCTCTCTCCCCACATCTTTTCAAGCAAGCTGTTTGCTTTGAGGCACTGCAGCATGATGCAAATCTGTAGTCTGTCGCAGGGATGCTGGTCCATGCTGTATGTTCAGCATGCAAAGATATTACTGGAACAGTTTATGAACAGCACAGGGGCCTTCAAAACCCGGAAGCAGCAGTATTTCAGGGTGAAAAATCACTCACTGTGCCTCTGTTGGTCCCTTAGATCACTGAATTCAGGTGTTTCACTTACAGAAAAAATATAGAAAGGGCAGGTTGTGTCAACATCATAGGTGTCAGCATATTCTTCAGTCCTAAAACCTGTAAATCCTTGGAAAAGGTACACCTTGTATCTTGTAATATCTTAAAATAACAGCATTCCTACAATAAGTTTGCCTGCTTGGCTCATTTAATTCCTCTGTTTTCATGGAGCAGCTCCAAGTGCTATGATATTGAAAATGAGTCCTAGGCATTGAACACAGTTCTGCAAAACCAAGGACCGTGCTTTCAATTGTAACAATAGTGTCACTATTGTGTTTATCTCCTCAGCCATCCAAAGAATTCCAGCAGTTGCATGCCTGCACACCAGTAGGATGATTGACATTGTTGTAATAAGGTTAATGTTTAAACTTCCCACCCGTAATAACTAAAATATCCAGAGATAAGACTGAAAGTCAATTTGTAATTATCCCTGCTGTGCCAAGACCTTGCAAAAGATTCTAAGTGGAGGGTAATTTAACTTTTCAGTCCTAGCTGTTAAAAAGTAGTAAGAAGAAGGTGAAAAGCTTGGGGCATTTGTATCTTGAATTTCCAGGGAGAGGAAAAAAGGAGCTGTAATTCCTCCTCTTTCAAACTGGGAATAATTTTCTCTGTGTTCTACTGAAAATGTCCTTTTTATGTTTTGAATACATTAAATTGTTTGCTGGTTGTTTACTATCCATGGTACATGAAGGGAATAGATCATAGTTAGCAAATAAGCTACTGGAACGTTTAGTATAGAATAATTCAATTGAAATACATTGCATACATAAAGACAACATGTGATAATTATTTGTAGTCATTCTAAGTAAAGCACTGTCCTCAGAAGAAATAATATCCCTTCAGTCATATGTTCTGTGGCTTCTGTGAATGACCCATATTAATTCGATTTCTAGAAACTGGCTCTTTAAATTGATATTGAGTAACTGCTTCCATGCTAGACTATTGAAATAAGGGTATTACATCATTGTCCAAACACATCTACTTCAATAAAAGTATTTGTTTGCAAGAAAGGATATATATTTTAAATCTTTTACACAACAAACAGCATGCATGCCGTTTTCCATTTCAGGCTAAGCATATATTTCAGATGTGGAAAAAGCAAGCATGTTGAAATAATTTGAGGCATGGGTATAGTCAGATCAGTCTTGGTAATCCAGAAGGGAGGGGTGCCCAGTGTATTATTGCGTTTCGTATATTATTTTTCAAGAGATGGATGCAATCAGTCATCTTCTCGCATATGGTTTGAAAAAAAATTTTCTTGCTGGCAAGTAAACTGTTATTTAAGTACACAATCCATGGTACTACAGAAACACTTTTGCCAAACTTGTCCAAGTATTCTCACATCCTTAAAGATGGTATAAATATCATTTATGGCAAGCCGTTTACTTCAGGCTATATGGAATGCCTTCCTGCTCCCCTGATCTAAGTGTCCCAGTTTGCATTATGGTCTTTATTGCTTCTGTTTGATGGAGTGATCAGTAAAAATTTAATGACACTATAAAATAATAAAAATGTCATTAATTTACCACGGATCCTGGATGCAGTGGTTGTAAAGTTACATTAATAAACAGAATATTTTTTACAACAAAAAGCATTGTTACGTGGGAATGTATAAATAACACACATAAATTTAAGAGCAATTTTACTGTTAGCACACACATTATTGTGGAATAGCCAATAAGTGTATAAAACATAGTATATAAAATTTTATGAAAATATACTGTGCACATCAAAAATTCAGCTTTTATCTAAGTGCAGAGAAAAGCCATTATTGTGTGCTTACTGTTTCATTGCTGTTCTTTCACAAGATCACAATTTTATATTTGTTCCTAGTCATTTGAAGTTTGCAGCCTTTTCTGAGGCAGGGGCTAAGGCTGCCTTTTGCTTTTACTCCCTGCTTCACTGAATCATTCTTTTTACCTTCCACACGTGAAGAAAGAATTGATACTTTCTGGCAGAACGTGATGGAAAAGTTGCTAATTTAATGCAAAGCTAAAAATAATGCCAAAGGGGTTGAAAGGCTTGCTTGGCGACACTGGAAATAAGGGATAACTATCTAGCAGTCTATCTGTCATCACTGGGGCTGCTCCATCACTGACTGTGATAATATGTGAATATGATGGATGCCACAGCCTTGTGGCTCATAACATTTAACATTCATCAGCTCTCACTAACGGGGGCTTTATAATTTAAATATCTTTATTTAATATGCAACATCTACCTCATACATCATAATTTCAAAGCACTTAGAGAACCAACATTCCTGCAAGACAGTTGAGCAGACTTTAATTTTTTCTATAACTTTTACGTTTTCTGCATGTTTGTGACTGACAACGCATAAATAAGTGCCTAATCATATCACAGAATGGAAAATTAAGGTTTGGCTGCTAAGAAGGTTCTTTTTTCTCTTCTTCTTCTCATTTTGAAGAAAGGATTATTTTTACTACGTGTACAAAGTATAAAGAAGCACAAAGGATCTGTTTTGTGTTGGAAAGTGCTTTCAGTTTCTTAATGTAAACTCCAACTGACTCTGTTGATCTTGTCATAAGAAGGGGTTGTCAGTATCATATCCTAAAACGTTTTTTTTTAGATTTAAATGGAAAAAACTTAAAGTAACTATATAGTATAAGCTCCATAGCCAGCACAAAAAAAGAAAAAAAAATCTGTCCAAATTAGGGGTCAAAATTGCTATTCACAGGGGAGAAAACACCTGCACTGTCCATAGCAGTGTATTTTATTACAAACTCACCAATATTTTCTACTAATGGGGGCTAGGCAGGTAGCAATAGATGCAGTAGTCGATGTACATGTGTGCAGATGTAATGCATGTGTGGGTAACATATTTGTTCATCCAACTATGTATAACCATTTATTTTTAATGAATGTATGTATTTTTTTTTAAAATCTAGGAATATGAGGTAGAGAATTAATCTTCCTCTCAGTCATACTAGGGGGAACGTGTACTTTTAAAAGATTTTTAATCTATTTTCTCTGGGATGACTTCAAGATGGGAGCAAAGACAAATCCCACTAAAAAGGACTTGAGCTTAGTGGGACAAGTTTCTTCTCTTATAATAAATGTCATATGAATTTGTTGTATTTCATGGAATTGTAAAGGCATCCACTAGATAAAAGCATTTTTAATATTGAGGAAGATTTTCCTGTTTTTTTAAGTTCTCTGAATTTGTATAAAATCAGTGCAAATACTGGCCATTTTTTGTATCACTATGATGATAATTTTCACTAAAAAAAGCAAACAAAGAAATGAATTTAAAAGGCATTTTGAAGACCTAAATATATCTAGCTTTGTTAAAGCGGCTTATGAATTAGGAGGGTGTAATAAAATAACTATAAATACAGCTCCTTTGTTTGACAAGAGCAGGTATTTTTATGGCATAAGTGCTTTCATTTTAGTGTTTCTGAACCTTATCATGCAATCTTCCCTTTTCTCATTATGTGTCAAAATATTGATATTCTTGCAGAAACTTTTTTTTTTTTTTTTTTCGTTTGGTAACAGAATATTTTCTGGTAAAATCAAAGAGAATGAATGACTAGAAAGATATTCCAAATGTGCATATTGATATGTAGCTGGGTCTGTTGATTTTTATAGCAGAAAGGTATTTCTCCTTTTTCTTAAACACACTTAAAAGCTGCTCTTCCAAGAATACTGCAGGTGCTGTATTAACATCCTTAAGAAAAAGCTTTCAGTGCAAATATTTTGGAAGAGAAAATAAATGTGCCAAAATCTGTTTTCTTAGCACTGATCTTTGCTTTTATCTCAACTGCAAATCAGCTCTTTGCAATGAAACACAGTATCCTTGATAAACTTATTTTTCATTCTCTTTACCAGTAAGACAGATCCCATCCTGATGATTCAGTTATATTGTTACACTGCACAACAATTTTCAGTAAAATATTGGGCCTCTAGTATTGTAGAGCCTTTCTACAGTCAAATTTTATTTATAACTCTTTTCTCTGGAGTTCCTTTGTGTATGTAAGCTCCTTCATCAACCATGGGTTTTACAGAAGAAAACAAGTGAAGTAATTAACCAAATATAAAATGCAGAGTTATTTTGTCTGACAACTGGAAGATTCTGAGGAACTTTTAGAAATGCATTTAGTACCTGGAATGCCTCAGCTGCATGTTGTGGCAAATCCAGTGTCAGACTGAGCTTTCTTTTCCTCTGCAAATTAAACAGAGAATAATTTAAAAAATCCAGAGCTGAAGGAACCGAAAGCATGAGGAATCAAAACAATTCCTCACTTTTCCTGATGGGGTTTCATGGCTGAAACACAATAACAATAGAAAAATAATAATATTGGAAAACAAAATTAGTTGGAGGTGGAGAAAATAGGAGTCAAGGCCATGTTTTGTCCTTGAAGAGCATTTCCAAGTTTCTACCATCTTTTAGGAGAGAATGTCCCAGTGTTTTCTCCTGGTGTCTACCATGCACAGCACAGAACTAGGTCATTGAACAATAGACTGAACAGCAGTCAGCACTCTACTTCTGCATAATGCATTAAGTATAACATGGAGAAGCTGTTCGTAGAGCTGAAAGCTGGTATTTCACGTCTGTAAATTCAAGCTGACATGACATTTAATATTGTTTCATAGTAATGAACAACAAGGTTTCATTCATTCACAAGTACAACATAATGCCAAGTTTAATCTGAAGAGGTAACAACAAGGCAAGAGGGAAAACATGCTATGTTCCTTCAAATGAGAACGCTAAATTAGTAATAACCATTGAACACTTTGCTACTGATACACAGCACTACAGAGAGCACTATTGAGAGACAATATTATACTGCCTTTATAGTGCCCTTATCCGGGAGCTGAGAGAGGAACTGGGTTAACATATAAAATACCTTTCAGTTTCTACTTTCTGGTTCCAGGTTTCCTATAGATGTCTCCAGCTGTCAAAAGCTTTCTGTTTCTCTGGGAGTGGGCATTCTTTTTCCTTTTTTTCTTTTTTTCCTTTTTTATCTTCTTAAGTTCCCTTTTCACTGAGGTACAACTTAAATTTCTAGACAAATTAATATTGGTTCTGTCCTCTATTATTCCTTATTTCAAATATTTGTCTTTGAAAATCTCTGCATAAAATTCAGACTTGTGTTTTCACAGAGGTATAAATGCAAACTCAAATCTCAGAGTGGGGAAAAAGTTCTTTTTTTCATTAAAATACCAGTGCATTTTAATACAAACTCTTCTTTCAGCTTCTGAATTTTCATGCTTCCCAAATGTTGATTGTCTTTTTCAGTTTAAGTTGGAAAATAAGTGGAAAGGCAAAGTGAGCAGCATCAATCAGCACTGTGTGCTGCCAAGAGTGTTTTGTATTTGCATGTACAATCGTTTATGCATTATGGCACTGTAGATCAAAATAATCTCAAAGTTTCTGTGTATGTTTCACATTTAAAACTGATTTTCATAAATGCAAACATTCAGAATCTGTAAAAAAAAAAAAAAGAACAAAAAATTGTCCCTGAGCTAAAATTCTAATTAGATGCATTCATTATTTGTTCATATTTAAGAAATAAGGCATGTATTGATGCATAGCCATATGCACTGGAATATAATGAGAACTATCCTATATGGAGCATTAAGAGTCCTTCTGTTCTTTTCCAGGAAAGAACAAGGTTTGAAAATTTAGGCCCACAGTTAACAGGGAAACCCAATGAAGATGGAAAAATTGGCCCCGGTGTCATTGATCTTACAAGGCCAGAAGATGCAGAAGGTGAGTTGCAATTTTGACCATGGGTTATTGAACACTGCACCACAGGATGATATGGCTGAAATACTGCCAGTGTCATAAGTACTGTCTGTGTTACATTCCAGGGTAACACTTGATTGGTTTCCGTCTGAATTTGTGAGATTTCAGTAAATCCATAACAAAGTGTGGAGACATGAAAAGGACTGTGTAGCACTTTTAGCCCTTCTGTGACACAACTCTCTTTTCCTCAGCTGCCAAATGAGTGTTACATTTTATACTCTTAATAAAATTTTAGGAGATATTGAGAAAATTATCTCAGGAAGGATATATATTCCCCATTTTTTTAGTGTTTAGCAGCTTTGAAGAACGTTAGAGCATTTTCAGACTTCTGCCCATCATGCACCACCTATTCAAGATTTAGCAAGCAGAATTCTATTCATAGGCAGCTATCAAATGATGGAAAAATACTTCCCATTTTCTGTATGAAAAGATCTTTTTCATTTTATAAACCTTCAGTGCACTCATTTCAGTGAGAGTTTTATATGTTTCAAGCCCCGGGTGGAAGTCAGTGTTTATCAGGGCTGAGCTGAGTCTCTAGCAGGATTACCATGCATGCTCTGGAAGTGGATGTCACTGGGATCCTCTCTACTCTATGGTACATTAGAGGAGCACACGTACATATATAGGAACCCTACCTGTCAGAAGTTTAATTAATTCAGGTAAAATATTGTGCAGGATTTTGCCCCCTCAATTTATTTCTGTTTGAGAATAATTTTGCCCTTTTTAGACAGGGGAAATTCCAGTTATGGCACAAGAAGTTTAAAAGACCTCTGAATTTTTCCATTAACCTCCAAATATCTGACAGATCCTAAGTCTACTTTTTTTCTTGGATCAAAAGAATAGGACCAATAAAATTTAGGGAGCTATTTTTATAAACTTCATTTACTCTTCCTTAATACAATTTGATCGGCCACTGTTGTATCATCTGTAAACAGAAAAATAACAAAGAGAATGTAGGTAAATAAAAACTTTGTGTTTTGCAATGGTTCTTTTTTTTTTCTAGAAAAAGGGAATCAGGAGATACATGGACTTTCCAAAGTACTTTTTGGCCAATCAGTTATTTATAGAGTACTTTATAAAGAAACATTCATCCAACAGCAATATTTCCTTTTTCAACATGTTGAAGAATATTTTTCTTTGGTCAGTTTGGGTAAAAAGTTGCATGGGGATACTTACAAATACACAGTGGCTGGTATAGAATACATCAGGCCTCTGACCCCATTGTTGGTTTAACTAATTTCCTTCAATTCATCCATTTCTTTCCTGGTGTCCTTAATTTAGTATCTTGTGGCACTGATGGCCTCCCCTGTTACTTGATAGTGCAGAGAGAAGCTTTGCCATATGTAACCCAAGTTACAGTGATATGTGCCAGTTTGAGGACAGTGTACATGTCTTTCTAGAACTACTGGGGCACTTTGAGGCATGGCCACATTAGATATCCAAGTTCATGAATGGATTCAGATTTCCAGAATTTGTTTAGCAGCCAAGAGATATCTCTGCAAAAGAGATGCTGGGTGCATAGCACTGCTGATCTGAAAAAAAAAACATTGGCAGGAGTTCCAAACTGAGCTGATTATTTGTCCTTCTCGTTGTAGACAACGTGAGTTTAGATGTTAGCGGGAAGGAAGAAAAAGACATTCAAAATATAACCTGAGTTTTGCCCCTTATATTCGGCAAGGAAGCTAAGAGAAGGCACTTCTAGCCTAACATAATTTACAGTGGAAGTGCATTGCAAACAATGCTGCTGAAATATCAGCAGTTAAACCGTGGTCTCTGATATGTACAATGCTATAGACTCTGCCCAGCTTGTAATTATTGTGAAACTATCACAGATCTTTCTAGATTTGTCAAAGTTTTTTATAACTGTTCTTATTATTTTGTGCTTCCAAACTTCAGCCCTGGGCTACTATGAAACTTGACAGTTTACTCTTTAGAATCATAGAATCACTTATTTTGCAAAAGATCCTTAAGATCATCAAGTCCAACCCAGCACTGCCAAGTCCACCATGAATCCATGTCCTAGAGTGCTACATCTCTTAAATACCTTCAGGGGTGGTGACTCAGCCACTTCCCTGGGCAGCAATGCTTGACAACTCTTTCAGTGAAAAAATGGTTCCTTTACATCAAATCTAAACCTCTGCTGGCATGACTTGAGGTAATTTCCTCATGTCCTATCACTTCTTCCTTGCAAAAAAATACTGATCCACCTCTGTGCAGCCTCCTTTCATCTTGTAGAAAGTGATAAGGTCCTCCCTGAGCCTCCTTTTCTCCAGGTTAAACACCCTCAGCTCCATCAGCTTCTCCTCATCAGCCTTGTGCTCCAGACCTTTCACCAGCTTTGTTTCTCTTCTTTCACCTCCTCTAAGAATGCCTTGTTGCATTTCATTGTGTTGTCACAGTCACAATCTCAGCTGAATGTCAAAGGTTCCTAATAGACACAGTCATGTTCTTCAAAGACTTCATGTGCTTCACACCTTCCTTTCTCTATTGTCATTTTTATTTTATATCTTTGTTTTTCCTTTTTTTTTTTTTTTAGATACTATTTGAATGCAGGTTGCTGTAAAAATCTTTAGCTAATATTTCTATGATTCATGTGTGCTTTTACACTTATAAAACAGAGAATAAAGATTTCTGAAGTGACATATTGATGACCAACTATTGATGCCCTGTTTTTTCTTGTCAGAAATACATCCAGATCTCTGAGGCCCAGGTGCAGTTGTGACAGAGTGAGTGGATGGTTTTTAGATCCATCAGGTGGTTTTACTCTCACCACCAGAATTTTAGGACTTGAGTTAAGAAATTCACTACATTTAGAGAAGACATTGACAATTTGCAGAGTGTTCTTTTTAAAGGGGCGTAGAGGCAGGTGTAAGGATGGGGCAGTGGTGTAGCAGATTTTTTCCTGTGCTAAGGATTCCAAAATTAGTTCCACTACTGGCCATAAACTGGGGGAAATGCATTTTGGGTTGTATTCTAATCCCCCCAGTGGTCTCAAGCAAAGGGACTGTGGAAGTGCAGTTTCAGTCCGTGCCTACCTGCACACCTGTATTTCCACAGGAAACTAAAGTATGTAGAGGCACTGTGCACGTCTGTCCATCCCAACAGGCATTTGAGATAGACCAGGTCTGGGAAATGCTCCTGATTCCCATAGTTTTGACACAACTTTTAAGGTTCGTGTAATTTGTTAGAAGACTTATCAGCAGACTTCTGTTATATGGAATACCTTTGTAACAGTATCTAGCAAAGATTTCTCTCTACTCCTTGCATCTTTTCTATAACATATGGTGGTGATCTGAGTTTGACATGATCAGAGTCATATTTTCCTGGAATTTTAGGAGTGCTTGTGGTACTGGCTCACTGACCAGAAGCTGAAGCTACAGGTATTTTTTTGAGTCATAAATTATAAGTATTGAAATTCTTTAAACTTAGAAATTAGAAAAATATGAAATAGTATAGAATTTTTTTTTGTTGCTCATTGTCCCTGCCCAGTGTGTGAAAACCTTTTTGAGATTAATTAAAGGTAACATTTAATTAATGGTAGCTAGTTGTACTTTCAGAGATACAAAATTGTCTTCAAAGTTTGTGTTGCTCATAATGAGCTAACAGTCATCTGAATGGAGGCCTGAAAATCATCAGCAAGAGTTTTATATTCAATATGACATAAACCAATATTTTTATTACTTCCTTAGCCACCAGCAGGACTGAGCTAACTATACTAAAAATCATGCTCAAACTGTATTTAAAACATTGCCACTTACTGTGACACCACTGATGAATAATCCACAGCTGTTGGACTTGTATCATTACCAAAAGTCTCTGTTTCTATGTTAAAATATATGATACGTTTGTAGTTAGCAAAATACAAAAACATGATTTGAAAGCCTCATAAACATTTGGTGACTGGTATCCAAAATTAGAAACAACAGCCAATAAGAGAACTAAACAATAATTGTTTTTCCCATTAAATGCTAAAAACATTAGCATTTTAAAGGAAACATAATTTTTTCTGTAGGTAGCTTCATAATTTTGAACATTTGAGGTTGTCAGTACTGAAATATAGCTAACAGAGATGGACATACTAAGACAGCTTTGAATGTAGCTATAGCTAAACCCTCTATTGAACATGACTGACATACATCAGCTGACCAGAGTGTGTAGAGTGTAGTCAGGAGTCAGAAGTAAGCCTTGTTTAAATTTCAGGTCAGAAAACCTATGTAATACTAAAGTATTTAGCATACTAAATACTAAAGTATCTAGCCCTCAGTTATTGAGAATATTAGATGATGTGAACAATTTTTTTTGGTTCAAGTTCTAGAAAAAGGTTTTCCTTTCACAGATGCTCATTTTTGGGAGATGATGCTGCTTCTTTTGAATTGTAAAATGTGTTCAGTGTTTATAGATCCTTCTGGTTTTGTGGGTGTGGTCAAATTCTTTGGAAATTTGTAGGAAGTGTATTAAGATTTTGTTTTCTAGAAGATGGAAATCGGCACGGTAGACCTAACCTTCGTGTTGACAATTACTGATTTTACCTTAGCTCAGGTTACACTGTGGTTTCCTTCAGCAGTCATATCCAGGGATTCAAATTCCATCAAGACCTGATCTTCATTCCTAACAAAGAATTGGATCTATTAAAATGTAATTTTCTTGATTGGATCCTAGGTTCAGAGCAAAAACATCTGAATGCTATTGTTTTGCCACTATCTCACAGTGGGATTTTGTAAAAGCAAAAAACTTAACTGTATCTAGTCTTCCTTAGTGAAAATAAGATGCATTGCAAAGCTACATTAATTTTGGAAAGCAAATAGAAATAGATGAAAATACCTTACTAGTACTTAACATTTAGTTCCATGTTCATTCATGTTGATATTTTAGAATCAGGGGCTTGTAAATTAAATATTTGGCCTCACAGTTTTCCATTTGGGAAAGAAAACATAAAAAAGAGTTTTGGGTCCTGTTTTGATGTTTTCATTCACATTTTTCACACTGTAGTTTTATTGATTCTGTAAACCTTGTGTTTAGAACTTGCTGCTTCTTTCTTTGATACTATTCCACCCGTGTGTGCTAAGCATGGACCTGAAAGGTGGGGTACATGTCTGCTAGATAGAAACAGTTTTAAATAATTTGATGGAATCTGTCCATCTACTTCATCTGTATCTCTGTATTTATTTGCCCTTGTATGAGACTGATGAGATTTTTCAGTCTCCTAGAGGATAACTTTTGCTATGAAACCTACCTGTAAAGTCAGTTCTTAGAGTCCTCAGCATGGGATTGGCACCAGCCCATCTCCTTAAATTCATTGATTTATTGTCTGAGTCCTTAGTACCTGTGTCCTCCCTTGCAGTGCTTGTTGTCGCTTACTTCAACCTGTAAATTCCTTGGGTTTTCTATGTAGCAAATAATGGTTTGAGATTACACAGATTTAAGCTTTGTCTGTGTGTTCCTGGTATCTTGCAAGCTGGATAATTACCATTGGTAATTGACTGGTTCCGGTAGTAAGGCCTAACTTAATGTTATTAATTCTAGTTCAGTTTTTGGTCTGAACATGATTTTGGACCTCAGTCCAGGCTTGGAGAGGAGAACAAGCTGACCTCATCTTTTAGGATGGTCATTGGAACATATTTCCTCATTGGAACATATTCCAATTCATCAATAAGCTTAAGAACCCCGTTCTACAGCATTTCAGATGATGGATTTGTTGTCCAACATACAAAGTCAATGAATAGCCCAAGATTCCCCACAGTTAATAGTCAACAGTCTGTCTTTTTGTGTGCAGGAAATTAGCTCTTCTCATTCATATTTAACTTGAGCTAGCCATGTTGCAAGGAATGTTGTAGCAAAATGGGAGATTCTACCTGAGCAAAAGCAAGGGAAATTAAATGGTAGAGAAAGAAATGGTGTTAGGCATCATCAAATATTTAACCAGTTGCCAGAACATGGTAAAAAAAAAAAAAAAAAAAAAAAGAAAAAAAAAAAAAGAAAAGGAGAAGAAGAAAAAAGAGTATTTGTAATTGCATCAGCAATTGTATTATTGAAGGAGCACCTCTGCCATATGCTCAAAGCCTCAACCACCTCATGCACGCCCAGGAGCAAATAATTGCCTGTACAAAAGGGTGAGGGTTTCTTCTCTACTTCAAAAAAGGTTGG
Source organism: Acrocephalus scirpaceus scirpaceus (assembly GCA_910950805.1). Taxonomy (NCBI): domain Eukaryota; kingdom Metazoa; phylum Chordata; class Aves; order Passeriformes; family Sylviidae; genus Acrocephalus; species Acrocephalus scirpaceus. The sequence goes on from OU383780.1 coordinate 50,434,488, forward strand.
CTTTGAGCAGCTGAAGAGGCAGGTGAAAGGGAACCATGCACTTGCAGGCAGATCGACCTTGGCAGGCTGACAAGACCATCCAAACCTGTGAGGTAACTTGTTTAACACCCTCCTGTGCAGAGGTGTCAACAGCAGGTAGCACAGGCAGGGTAAAGCATCACCTACTTTTGTGACAACGCTTCGTAAATACCGGAGGAAAGAATTCCTCTCCATGCCAGAATTTGTTTCATGTAAATATTTGTAAAAGTTGCTATGGCAGTTGAGAGGAGAAAGATGAAAATCAGAAAACAGTGAAAGCTGTCTGAAAACAAAGAAATGTATCCAGAGAGTAAGCTCAAATACTGGAATTTTTGTTGCCCTGAATTCTTGTGGGCCTTTGATTGCAAAAACACCACCCTAAAACAAAAAGAAAAACCCAAATCTAGTAATTGTATCTTTGTATTTAAACATAAAATAACTCATTATATTAATAAGTCCAAATGTGGCCTTCATTAATTGTAGTTGCCATTTTTAACTTTCATGAATCTGATTGTGCCAGATACTTGCATGATATCCTTAAATTTGCCAGAATAATGCAGAACAGATAGGAATCTGGGATGAAGTGCTTAGGCATGGGTATTTCAGTTCTGTTGGATGAGATTCAGTGCTTCAGGCCTGGAGTAACTCAACACCTGCAGATGGGACAGGAATAAGATGTCTTTAACAACCATCCCATCACTTCCTGATGGCAACCACTTTGTGCATCTCGTTGTTGCCAGCATCCCCATAACATTTTAGAGGGGGAACTGAAACACCTGTACTGGGAGTGTGTGGACTGATCTTTCCATAGCATTGAAACCTATTCCTCTCAAGACACTAATATTTAACATACAGTATGCTTCTCTTTTTCAATCAAAATGAGAAGAATGAGAATAAAAAATCTGGGTATCCTCCACAACTGCTAACTTTTGATTTAGGTATTTTTTTGCTACAGCTAAATATGAGGCTTTCTTGTCTGAGATTTCCAAGCTACAGTAATTGACTTTTATAGATGTTGGGGGTTCAAAACCAAGACAATAGAATAGTATCTTTGTTTTAAAAAATTACACTTAGGATTTTTGATGTTGTACAACTGACCACTTTTACAATGCCCTGAGTTTTACATAGGGGTGCCTATTAACACAGTTATAACTAAGAGCTTTTCACAATTTCCATTATATAGTAAAACATTATTTTCAGGAATTTAGAAGGTGGCTGTAAAAAGCAACTGTGGGCTGCAGTTTGACACAGAAAATCTTCACCCATGAGAAAATTATCGTCACAGATGCTGAAAGCATCAGTCAGTATGTGTAGCTATTTTTAGGTGAACTGACTGAAAAATTAAATATAGTAATCCAGTGGTTTAAAACATTTTTTTACACTCATGTACAGCCACCGGGTGTAAAACACCCTGTGGTCCTGATTCTCTGAGGGTTTCTTGGTAGTGCTCCAATATGACAAAAGAAGCTTGAAGCTCCATAAAATTGTGTAAAATTTCCAAGCACAACTGAATTTTCAGTAGATGGAGAAAGCCACCATTATATCATACTGAGTGAAGGAGGAAGGAACCTTGCCCTTCTTCCTTAAATCTTTGAGCACAGGGAGTGGAGCAAAAATATGAATACAGGAAAGAACATCATATATTCTGGCTAAGCATGAGCAATTGGTACAGATTCAAACAAGCCCTCTTTGTACAACTGTCTATTTTTCTAAGTCTAAAACATGAACCATTTTCTCCTTCAAGAGTCTCAGTATCTAAGAAATAGAAAAGTGTTTAGGATGATTTGCCTTTCTTCCACGTAGATACTCAAAGTGCCTAAGCAAGTGCTTAGTAAAGAACTTGGTAGTAAGGGGAAAATATTTCCTTAATTTGTACTTTTATTTAATTTCACAGGATTAGTGATCCAAAGAGTGTGTAGAGTGAGCATTGCAGCATCTTCATAAATTCTGCAAATAATAAATGATTGTGTTTTCAATTTGGCAGGTGTGGTTTTGCAGGATTAAAAAAAAAAAAAGATTTACAAATTTTAACCTAAGCCCCTATTTCATGGAAAACATGATATTATTTATCCAAACCAGGTAAATGCGGTCACGTATTGAGACACACCATTAACGTATTTGTAAAAACATCTTCCTGGGTTTGCTTGCAAATCCCAAATACCCAGGGGTACCTTACTTGAAAAATTAGCCTGAAGAACAGCTCCTATTATCATGTTGCTTTTGCTTCTTTCTTTTCATGTTATATTATTTATTAATTACATTATCAGTTGTTGTAACATCAGCACCCCATGTAAAATGCAAGAAGAAATGGCATATGTATATCCTAGCCTCAGTTCCTTGCTAATTACTGACATGACAAGTGGAAACAGCTAGCCCTGGATGGAAGGAATTAGTTATATTGATACGAAGAATTATGTTGCATCATTCAGAAAGTGACAAATTATTGAAGATTGAATGCTGGAAATGGGTCACTAAAGCAGTGGTTGCAACACATTTTAAAATTTTTGCTAGGTATTCTGCATTTCTTAATATCACGTAATTTGAGGGAGGTGGTTTTGTAAAACCCTCTCCCATTGTTAAACATTTTTCCCTTTTACAAACTACATTGTACTTAATAATGTACTTTAAAAATCATTGCTTTGGAAAAAAACATGTGAGCATGCAACCAACAGAGTTCAGCCACACCTTGACCAATGCATCCATCAAATATGAAGTCAGACTGCCTTCTTTCTCTGTCCTTAATTCGTGTCTGTCATTTCTCCATTCTAAAACAAAACAAAGCATTGACTGAAGTATGAATGGATCACTATGGCCCTTGTTCAAACAGGACTTTTTCCACTAAAAAGCTTTTAGGGATGATTGAAGACTGCAGAATTAGCCCCTGTGTTTTAAATTAATGTTGTGTTTTCTGGATGTTCTAGGTGACACTCATGTCAGGAGAAATTTGAAATGATGTGAGTAACAGCTACATTGGCAGTAAGGCTGTTACTTTTACGGAAACATTTTTATGTTAAATAGATTAGTACATTCTTCTTTGTATTTCTTTGACTTTGAATATGATTAATATAGTAACAATAATTGCTTAGCTGGTAGACCACCTGTTTTATTCTGAAAAGTAAAATCAAATCCATAGATCTAGTCAGATACCTAACAACAATTGTTAGGTTTTTTTCTCTTGGACTGGGCTGTTTCATCCATGATTTTCCTTTCTGTGGGGCTCTGTTTTCCTCAGCTGAGTATAAAATACCAAAGTGAAACAACGTTTGTGGATTGAATAATGTAGATTGTTGTTAGATCTGATGAATGGAAATCCCTTACTTCTGGCATCATTACTTAGGCTGAAAAACTTTCAACTTAAATATGATTCATATTTCTTTTCTATCAATAACATTAATGTCAGAATGGGGTTGTTAGCATTTAATTAATTATCTCTGAAGGGTCTTGAAGTCTGCAAGTGGCACATGATTGAAAAATATGATGACACTTAAACACCTCCCTAAATTTATAGTAGAGGCTGCCTCTTCATCACAATTTATAGATGTTTCATGGATCTTCACATCAGCCACCAGGAGCTAAAGTCAGGCCTCATGCCCTAATTCATTCACTTAATATCCCATGTAATTTAAAGCATTATTCTATTGTTTTAGCTATAGTCCATGCCAAGTTTCCATGAGGGTTAGATTTGCCATAGAATGTGGTCAAGAAATCTAAACTGTTTGTGTAACCCATCAAGCAAGTAGCTGCATTTAGCAGTTTTAATTCATTTAAATAGTGCAGATTTGGACACGGCTGGCTGTGGAGCATGGATGTGCTAGCAGCTTATTTAGGAGTATTGTTTTGGTATTTATTAGGGCACAGCTAACAATTCAGCTTTAAACACTGGTGAGTGAGCTGGTGGACCTGAGAACAGTTGCTTTGATTTCACACACAGCAGATATTCCACTCTTAATTTTAGCTTTAGGCTTTCAAGTGGAGAAAGATGTATATGCAGGTTGTGAGTATGGCTGTGAAAACTGGTGCTGTGTTTTAATTGAGATTAAGTATTTTGCTTGCATATGTAAAACAAATGTACTAAAAAAAGTAAACTTGCTGCCACCAAAGCTGAAAACAAGGCACTCTGGAAAATATATGCTGATATTTAAATGGCTAGAATTTCCTTCATTTTGCAAAGCCACGAGCCACATGCATCAGCTCACCACAAAGTCATTAGGTCTTTTTAAACGCAGATGAAAAACATTAACAAATACCACAAAAAGCTTTAGTATGGCCCCTTTGTTCATTCACATATGGCAGTTTATAACTCCTGCACCACTTGGGTCGGGTGTTTGTTTAAGCTGCCTCCATCAGGCCAGCCCTGAAAGAACAAAAGACATCTTGAGCTATCCTAAGCAGGAAATGGGTTAATCTAAACATGGCTTGTGACACTATAAGTAGAATAGAAAGGGGAGGGATTGATTAGTCATTAATGTCCAATTGACTCCATATGGATGTTGCAATAATAAGGCCTTTTTCAGTGCAGTAGCGGAGTTATTGAATTAAAGGTTTATGTTTCCTCAGAGCTGACCTTAGGGAATTCCCAGTTGGTTCTTCTTGTTGATGTTTTAAAGAGAATGGAGTCTCTTAGCAGGAAAAAGAGAACTCTTATCATAACCAAGTGTTGCTTTGACGTAGCTAACCTGTGCTACAGCATATCCCCACCTCTTAATATTTACTTAGCCATTTCAGAATCCTTGCAATTGAAAAATGTTAGAGGCTATTTAAATACTGAAATATTTCATGAATTGCTTGTGGCTTTCCAAGTTTTTCTTCCCATTCATTCACTGACATGCAGCCTGTGAAAAATGTTCAGTGCTCCAATTGTAGCTGAATAATATTTGTTTAGCATTAGGAACAAAAGCCGCCTGACAAACAGAACATTTGTGTCACCCCTGTTCCAAACCTAGCCATGTTTCCAAATGGGTATTTTGCCAATGATGACAAGACATGCCAGTAAAGACAATAGTTCATGGGATATCCGTTTATGTTGCCTCTCTTGCTGATAATAAAGAGTGAGAAAATCTGAATGGTGTTGGGGCTGAAGAAATAAGAGGCAGGCAAGGGACAAACCAGTTAAATCCTACTCTACAACTGCTACTTGTCACTTAGATTAGAGTGAAGTAGTAGTAATTCTTGTAACTTTCTCTAAAATTGATAACCCAAAATATTAATTAAATTACCACTCCTGTGTTCTAAGCTTGCCAAAACTGCTCTTTCCATTCTGTTCTTTTCATATTTGTCTTTTTCTATTTGATTTTAAATACTGCAGTATGTTTCACAAAGGCTGCATTTGTCTGTACACAAGTTAAGAGCAGCACAGGAGACCACAGAGCTGGTTTTTCATTCCTCTTGTTTTTGTGGCATGTCCCTGTTTATGAGTAACCCATCTCTTGCAGTAAAAGAGTGACTCCTGTTTGCATGTTTATCAGGTTCTGGTCCCCGTAGTGCTAGCTGTATTACCACAGACAGGGCCAGATATTTTGGAGGTCACAATCAGTCTTTTCCATATTTTCCAATATGTCACCTTAGCTTTATGAATAATTGATGATAGGAGCTTTACTACTAACCAGCCATTTCCTACCAGGAACCTAGAAAGATTGTCTTTATTTCTATGTATCCTATCTTGGTGTGTGTCCATGGAAGATGATCTACAGTATATATTCTAGATTAGCCAGATTCATTATCTGGGGGGAAGTCAGGAGAAATGTATCACTTCAAACATAAATCAATGGCCATAGTGTGAAGAGTAATTAAGGAATAAAAGGGTGACTGGTAAAAATCTCTTTCTTTTTGCTCTCACTTCTCACTTTTCCCCATCTTTTTCTCAGCCCTTCTTTTTGCTCCTTTCTATCACATCTATTGCTTGTTTTCTGGTAATATATACAGGCCCAGTCTCAGGTTTTGTTGTAGATGATGTGCAAAACAGAAGGTAAAACCACATCCCAGTAAAGACAGTAGGATTAACCCTAATGTGGCTAGAATTTAAGGAAGCATGCTGAGGGATGATGCCTGTCCTAAAATTAATTTCATAAGTAAATGTAAGAAACTCAGATAAAGGCAGGAATAAATAAATAAGCAATGTAACAAATGTTATTTTATGTTTCTTGACATTTATTTCATATGAGGATGTTTATCCTTCTTGATAATCAAATTCTTTTATCCTTCTAATGTTCTCTGATTAGAGAGGTCTTTAGAAATGAAAATATTGTTGGAAATTATTTTCATGAAGCTGTAGCATTTTTAGATTTTTTTCTGTGGCGTTCTTATCCTCAGCATTGCCCCTAGAGCAGTATGGAATCCAGCTTTCACAGAGGGGTTACCTGCCACATATCCATAAAAAAAGATCACTCTTCTCTAATCTGATTTTAGTTTTAAATCATCAAAGTTATGGCAACTAGAGCAAATGCAAAGGATCCAGGAAATAAGGCAGTGAACACATCCAGACGCTAAAAGTGTCACTTTGAGGACAGCCCCTGTCTTTAGGCCAAAATATAGAACTCTTTGCCAACTAAGCCACTAGGGCAGCCAAACTGTACTGCTTTTGCAATAATTATAAATTCTGGTCAGGCTCTTAGTTCTGAAAATCCCTCCTCCAGTGATGGCAATATGAACAGTAAGTGGCAGATAGAGCATTGGTTGCCATAGAGAGACAATTACCAATTCCTTCTCTTGCCTTGCCCTTCACTGGTAGTACATTTCCATTTTATCTTTTATTTTATTAGTTATTAGAATTTCCTGAAAATATTTTCAGAAAGATTTAAAACACTTACTTCTTTGCACTTGCATAAAAATTTCAGGTGTCTCTTTGAGCCTCTGCCAGTACTAACTATAATTATCACAATAGGAAAAAACTCCTAAAATCTGTTAAATCTGTGGAAATTGTTTTTATGGGGCAATAAAGTTAAAATATCTGCTTGACAGGATGAAATACCTAAGAACAACACACTTGAAAGCTTGTTCATGTGTGTTTTAACTTGTAAAACCTTACTGAGTATACGTGTATTTGTACCATTAGCACCTCTTTCTAATCTAAAAAGGTACTGAGACCTTCTGACTTCCCCCATAGAATCTCATGCTGCAAGAACTATTTTATTGTATACTTAAAATAAATCTGTGGTTCTGAGACAGAAGAGCATGAAGATTGTATTGCTTTAGTTATTTGCAGAAATAATTTTGCAAATGCTTTTGTGATGGCCTATAGGTCAGCTTGCAAATATTTCCCCAGAGATCAAGCTCAAAGAACATCAACTCTTGGGCTGCTTTTTCAAGTCCTTCAAGTATGGACATAAAGCAGATGCAGCCAGAGTTGACCTTCTTGGGATGGTTGTAATTTATTAGTCCAAGTAAGAATTGTTTTCTAACATAACCTTTATATGAAAACAGATAATTTATGGTGGTTTTCTGCCTCTTTTTTTTTTTTCTCTTTGTTTATTTTCATTCTATCTAGATTACATCCAGATTAAAGAGCCACCTATAATCTTGCTCCCAGTAAAACTACTCTTTACCTGCATTAGGATTGAAAAGTCCAAAATTGTGTTAAAAAGAGCTAAAGACAAACTCTTCCTTAGTGAATAAGTACCTTTGGGAAACTAAAAGATGGAAAGACATCCTATGGATTCAAATATGTCTTTCCTGTGCTGTGACTAGAGCAACTGAATAACAAATTAAAACTTTCCCATAAATAATAATTTAATTCTTTTGTCACCAGCTTCCTAATTGCCCACATACTAGTAACATATTTTTATTACGTCATCTTAAAGATAGAACAGCAGTTTCATGCTATGCTTGACTTTTCTCAAGTTATATAGCTCTTTGTCTCAATAGATATTTCAGTGTTGATTTACTATGTTTGCAACTTATTGCAGTTTCTAAACAAATACATCCTCTCTCAAAATATGGTATCTTTGATATGCTTGTGATCCAAGGCTTCTGGCAACGATGGACAGAGCCTCATCAACCCCTCACCCCCCTCAACTGGTCCCACCTGCAGGTCACTCTGCAAAACTGCTCTTTCTTTTGCCATAAAAAGCTGACTGTGGCCTCCTGTAAATGCAGAACACCTGTGGCATGGTGCTTAACTTAGAAGAGTGTTAAAACAGTTCTGCAGCTCACATTTGCCACAAACCTGTCTTCTTTTATGTGCATGCATGTTAGTATACAAATTGCCGAATTGGTGTCAGTTGTAAAGTAATGGCATTGGAGGCATCATAAATTACCAGGGTGATCCTCAGAAGACACTGCTGTATGCGAATGAATGTTTTACTCTCAGGGTAATGTATGTCTTCATCTGACCCAGTAGTCAGCATATTGCCCTGTGTTGATGGATATAGTCAGCGTGAAACTACACTACATTTCACTGCACAATAAACATGGCTGTCAACACCATATAAAGCAAAATCAATTTATCCTGTATGGTCAGTGAGTTTTAAATGAAATTAATGTACTGTAGACCTGCTAGCAAAAAGGTAGTGTATTAGTTATGCATCCTCTATTTTAGGGCCCCTTTTTCATGCAAATGTGTTTCTTAGATAGAATTTATAAAAAGGTATACCTGTATAATGCTTTCACTCTGAATTAGGAAAATTGATTTTTGCACAACCAAAAACTTGTGCCTGTATTCAGTAAAACTGCAGTGTTTTGTTTAACTTACTGTAAGGAATTAATCTCATATTATTTGGTAAATAAATTCATGTTGGTAGTTGTAATAGTTTATAAAAAAAAAAAGGACGCCTATTGCTGTACTAATTTGTTGTCAAGTATTCTGCCTTTTCAAGGTATTAAATTATATGACCATTTTGTTGAGGTCAAAGACTAAGTATGTCACTCTCCCACTGTAAACATTTTTTGCTTTTTTTATAGCTAAGGTATAACTCTAGAAACATACATTATCATCACAATTGCAGAAGTTTTTTCCAGTAAAGGCATGCCTTGGTAATCTGTTTGACCCATAGTAATTAGTTCTACACCTCAGCTCTGTGATCTCTAAATCCCCATGAGACTTTGCTGTTTGTGGTCAATGTTGTTCGCATTCAAAAACCCAGTAAGGGCTGGCATGTACAAGCTGAATTGATCCCAGGAAACTGGGATACACTGAGGCACACCAGGCATGGAGCTGGAGTGCTTGTCTTCCCCCATAGAAGGTTCCAATGTGCTGTGTGTGTACCTGTTGGAGGCAAACAGTTTTGTCACACATATGTGGGTCAAATGCTCCAAAGCACATCTAAAATTCAATCAAAGCAGATGCAACTTTAAAATGTTCACCTCCAAATATAATCTGATCCATACAAATGGCAGCAAGTACCTGGTGCGCTGTATAATTTATTTTATTAAAAGTTTGGCATGTGCTTCACTGCTCCAGCAACAATGTTGTTGTCAATAGCTTGTGTCAACAGGCCTACATCAGTTTGGATTCTCAAATGTAACTTATATTTGAGTTTTGTTGAGCATTCAGAGAATGTGTTTTATGGTAAAATCTCAAATGGAAACTTTATCAAATCTCCATGTCTTAAGTGAAGAAATACCAGTGCAATTTGTTTCTTCAGTTTGATGTTGGGTCATCTCAGATGGGCAAGCCTGGCCAGCTGCACTGAGACCACTGGTTGGCCCATCTCTCTCTCTCATAGGTCTGGCAGCAGAGAGAGAGAGAGAGAGAGAGGGAGCAAAAGAGGCTAAAATAAGCACAGCACTGAAAGCACTTTCTTAACCCACATAATAATGTTTTGCATCCATCTTGTTTCCTCCTGCCCTGACATTACAGGGAGTAAAGCAGTGAATGGCTCTGCCGCTAAACTACAGCAGTATTATTGTTGGCCAACAGGAGGGGCCACAGTGGCTGAAGCCCGGGTCTACCGGGACTCACGGGGCCGTGCCAGCAGCGAGCCCCACATCAAGCGGCCGATGAACGCCTTCATGGTCTGGGCCAAGGATGAGCGCCGGAAAATCCTCCAGGCCTTTCCCGACATGCACAACTCCAACATCAGCAAAATCCTGGGTAAGTGCGAGGCAGCAGGCAACAGGTTGTGTTAGCAGGTTTAGATTAGATATTAGGAAGAAATTCTTTGCTGTGAGGGTGGTGAGGCACTGCACAGGTTGCCTGAGAAGCTGTGGATGTCGCATTCCTGGCAGTGTTCAAGGCCAGGTTGGATGAGGCTCTGAGAAACTTGATCTAGTGGAAGGGGTGTTAGAACTGTATGATCTCTATGGTCCCTTCCAACCCAAACCATTCTACAATTCTATGACCCTCTCTAATTTAAGGACTTTTTCTTTTGGGAGACGCTACCAAAATTAGAATTACTGAAATTTATACAAATGAAGATTCATGGCTTGTTTTCATTTTCATTCCCTTTCTTTTCCCTCTTGCCCCTTCCCTAATAGTTTTTGTTCTCAAGAGCAGTCTCAACATGCTTTAAAACTTAGTAGCATTGCAAAGGAATGTTTTGTGAAATCTGTTGCAAGAGTATGTCCCAATAAAGTCCCAATAATTGCAAGATCCCATTAGAATGCACCTGAACTACAAATATCCTGAATGCAAATGGGACTTGCTAGAGTAAATACTGGGATAAAGTTAAAAAAAGTACAAAATCAAAATCAGAGGTTTATGCCAGACAATACAATGTCAAAGAAAGAAACCTGGTACAGCTCAAAAGACCTGTACATGCAAGCCTCACATCCAAAATGAAGTTTGGTTCAAAATGTTGCAATGTTCAAAAAGCTAAGCACTAGAAGCCAGCAATTAAACTATTGTTTGGATAAAAGATGCTGTAGTTAATATTTAATTTGTATAGATTGGGACAATCAGAGACTATTCCGTGGGTTTTAGTTTTCCACTGTGCAAATAAATGGACTAATTTTTGAGAAATTTTGATTTGCTTTTTAAGACCCCTCCAAAGAATCAGAAACGTATGTGGGAATGAGTGGTGAAATGTTAAAACCTGTTTTGCTTTCTGAATCTTTGAAGTGAAAGACAGATTCCAAATGTAGCTCAGGATAAATAAAAATAAAAAATCAAGTTTCCTCTGTAATCATTTTATTGTAAACTCTGAGCTCAAATACATTCTTAGCAAAGTTTGTTGCATGTTAGTTCAGAGGCAAGAATATGTAGAAATAAATGTTACTTTGTCCTAAAACTTCCAAAACCTTTCTTAGTAGTTCTCATATTTTTGTCTACCATATAAGTAAGTTATATGAATAGCCTTTCAGTTTTGTATAAAACCTTCACTGTTTCAGTGTTGGCAGCTGTAGGGAATCTATATTATTTGTGTGCATTCTGTGAAAAAAACTATTAGGAGCATAGTAGCTGTATTCATTAAAATGTAAACTTCCAGCATAAATATTTCAGAAGTGCCAGCAACTGAGTGTTTGTTAACCATGGAATTAACCTGTCAGTATCTGCTCTGCCACAAATAAGTCTATGTCCATATAATATCTGTGCAACTTTTCCAGGACAATGAGAAAAGAGACTGAAATATTAGAACTGACACAGAATATTGCTGGCTATGTATAATATTTATACAACTTTTCCATTTGTTGATGTATGAAAAATGTTGGTAAAAGAATAGCTTCCACCCACGTTTACCACAGCTGTAATCGTTTTATTCATGTAAAAGACACCAAAAAGCTATTTTCTGTATTTCTTATTCCTGTCTCTATTCAAGTGTTTAGATAGCTCCTTACAAACAATACAAGAGATCTGAATACTTTTACCTCTTCCTGTGTACACTGTGTTAATTTTTTAACTTTTTTATTGGTGCAGCTTTCAATGAGAGTTTACAGTACCTGAAGTGGTGTATATAGTTACAGTGTGCTTTCTGTTTTACTTTTTATCTTTCCAATGTGAGTTTGTGAAATATAACTTTCTCAATTTCAGTTCTGTGTGCTTATTACATATGGCCAGAAAATAATATGAACAATAGAATTTAAAATAGGTGTCAGTATTATGCCAAGATTATATCAGAAGTTCAGTAAATTTAAGATGCCAGACAGCAAGGGATTGTTCATAATTTTGCTGAATCTATAAGGCTTGATACTTTTTTCCTGCTACATAGCAAGTTATTAATATCTATTAGCAAGAGTGTATAAACCAAATTCTCATAAAAATATCAAAGAAGCCTGTGTCCCTAGGCAATGTGTAAGGCTTTTAACAGTGAAAGTATGGCTGCAGACTTTCATTAACCATCGTTCTGTGCCTGGTATTACAGAGGTATAGAATTACTCACAGATTAATGCTCTTATTGTAAAAAATTAAGTAGTCTGTTTTGCAGCACGAGGCTGAGATTTTGAGACTTAGCTATTGATTTTAAGTGCACCTTATTTAATAGAGATTTACATATGCTTGGTCTGCAGCGATATCTGAAAGTCAGGATTCTTTTAAGGTGTCTGAGGTTGTACAAGGCAATATATGTGCAGAGTGATGTAAATTTAAATCAGTTTATTTAATGAACTTAATTAAAATTTATTATGGTGAGGAGACAGGTTGGATTGTGTATGTGTAAGGCTAAACCTGCTCCACTTGAGCACTCACTAACATTTTGTGTCCACAGGATCTCGCTGGAAGTCTATGTCAAATCAAGAGAAGCAACCTTATTACGAAGAGCAGGCACGACTAAGTAAAATCCACTTAGAAAAGTACCCTAACTACAAATACAAGCCTCGACCAAAACGTACCTGCATTGTGGATGGGAAGAAGCTGCGCATTGGTGAATACAAGCAACTGATGAGGTCTCGAAGACAAGAGATGAGGCAGTTTTTTACCGTAGGGTGAGTACAATCGTTTTAATTGTTTTCCAAGACAGGGCAAGCTGTTTGAAACCAAATAGACTTATCTGTTTAAGTCACTGACTAATGTCATTTAGAGGGAAAGGATTTTAACCGGTAAGACCTTATTAAAACCGTAAGATGGAATATGAAGCTATCAGCTTGCTTCTGAATGCTGATTATGGGATTGATTGTGAAATTCTTTAAAGTCAAAAGAAGTTGTTTCCCATTAGCCTGAAAGGCCTGAATCATGTCTTTTGTGAGTTTTTAGTAAGCTAATCCATTCTGGCTTAGTAATGACTCCAGCGTCATTTCCTAAATTAAGAAAAGAACAAAGAGAAAAGTACAAAGGATTATTCCTGTGTAGAATAGTCAGGAGAGGAGGAAAAGGGAGAGGAGTAATAGCAGTTATGTGAGGGACACACACGAATGAATGATATCATGGTATGAAGCTACTAGGAATTTTGTTACATATAAAAGTATGTAAAAAAATACTTTTTAAAAAAAAAAGTTTTAGAGAGAGTCTTTCAAGTAGTGCATAGATAGGCTGGGTAGATTTATAATTCAAAATATATGGCTCAAAAAGATCCTGACACAGTTTTAACAACATTATGTGTGTTTTTACTGGTATTTCCTCTAGTGTTCAGTTTCATAGCACTGCTCAGAGGAAGCAGTGCTATGAAACATGTACAGGCAAAAGATAGCAAAAGTCCAGTGAAACAACTGCACCATAACTAATTTCTTTCTCCTGTTTTTTTTTTTTGGTTTTGGTTTTTGTTTTTTGGGTTTTTTTTATGAATTAATCTGTGATGCTCAGTGCTCTAACACAATGTTTCTGGTGATTTACAAAGACTCTAAAAGCTGTCTCCAGTGCCAGCCTTTCCAAATTCACAATGTTCTGCTTATTTCTCTAATCACAATAGTCTCCTTTTGTTGGGTACTTCACTACCAGATAATTGACCTTGACGTCGATTATGTGCCCTCATTTTTGGCTTGGGATGCAGAACTCCTGTTGCAGTCAATTATTTTGTGGTACAGCCTGCAACAATGTGGGCTCTTTCTTCAATCAGTAAATAGAAGTGGTTTTGATATCTTGAAATAGCCTTCCCATTATGACATTGTTTTTTATTCTTCAGTATAAGGGAAATTGTTAACTAATAGTCTTCCATCAAAATTACACATAGGGCTCTAAGTAGAAATCTGAATTTATTCAGCACATCCCAAATTATATTCAGATTGAGGGAATGAAATCCTAGCTTACATCTTCCAAAGTAGATTGACAGACCAAGCCACATCTAGACAAGAAATGCAAAAGAAATGCCAAAACAGCAGTCTTAACAATTTGAGAATTATTTGCTAATTCAAAGCAGTATTAAACAGTAGCATTTTACACATTAAATGTGATGGCTAAATGGGAGTGAATACGGAGGATTGATTTGAGAAACTTCTAAAAGTGCCTACCTAAAGAGTGATATTTCTATATAAAAATATATATGCTGAAAGCTATTCAAAACTAAACTGGTGCAACCTAAATGCAACACCTTTCTCATATATCCAACAGTGTGATCACGAAGACCATGAGCATGTCACCATTTTTTTGAAGGGATTGTTTCCAATTCCTATTTATGCTAAGGTCACTTCACCATGTTCTATCCATGCTGAAGAAGTTTAAACTACCTCTGTGCAGTTATATGATGATGCACTGGACTTTACCAAAACCAATGACTTTTAGTTGTGCAAGTGATGGAAAAAGGAGTATGAAGTCTAATGGAGGCATTCAATAAAGACGAAATGAGATCCATGTTGCTGTTCAATGTGATTATAAATTACAGTCCTGAAGAATCAAAGGCTGGGATTTTTTCATTATTTCATATTATTTCATTATTTCATACTTCCCTATGACTTCCCACTGTTGTCCCAAATTCCCTTTTTCCCTCAAGAAAAATTTAAAACAAACTAATTGGAAGACACCAAGTAAAATTAGTGAAAAAGCCAGACTAGAACATCTTTTTTGAACTGAAACATAAAACATGGAATAATTTGTCTCAGCAGAATAGTTTACTAAGTAATGAAAAGCAACGTTTCTTCCAAATCAGATTATAACTAAATGAAGCACAGTAACAGAGCCCATCAGCTTCTGAAACTTACTCTTCTCTGTGTTTAACATAAATATCACATAAAGCATCAGCTGGAACAGTTTTCCTAACTGACCTCACACCCCCATTTTTTTTCCACTGTTTTGATGGAACAACATAAATCATCCTTCAGAACTGTAGATGTGAGGGTTGAGATGCTGCTTCCTTTTCAGAATGAAATAAGAGACAAATGTGGTTTTTCAGACTGAATATGCTCTGTGTTTACAGTAAATATTTCAGTGGAAGATAGAGAACAAAAGTACAAAATAGACTCACATGAAATGTGCCAAGTTCTTCATACTGCTGGAAGTACTGCTGGGGTTTTTTGATGCCTTTTCTTTTTTTTTTTAAGAACAAACGAATTAAGTTGGGAATGGGTATGCCAAAATGGCAACAAAATATCATCAGAGAATAGAAAGATAAGTAAGAGATGTGTGAAGAGTCAGATACAGATTCAAAACAGGTGGCTAAAGGAAACAGTATAAAGCAAGAGGAAATATATTTTTTCATAACTGTGTTTATATTTTTCTCATACCAAATGTACATTTCTGTGTTAGGCAATCCAGTAAAGGCTAGTTCCTGTCAGAGTCCCTTAGGTGAGGTACTAGCTAACATAGGATAATGCTGCTATGGGCACAACCCCCCACCACAAACACCAAGTTCTCCGTGGCTCAAACTTTTTTGATGCAAAAAGCTCACACCGCTCACTTCAGTGGGCCACAATGTTTCATAAACTTTGGTAAGATGTACAAAGGGAATTTAAAGAATCTCAATATAAAACATAGTCAGGATTTAAAATAAAATAGAGAAATAAGCTAATGAATGGTCAGGTTCTGTTCTGATTTTTGAAGAAAAGCCTCCAAAGTATTGGATGAGAGTGAAGATTTCTTGGAATAATTTGGGCAGGAAATTATTGTTTTCAGATAATTGTTATATATCTGATAGACCAAAATCTGGGAACTGCCAAGTATTTTAAAGAACAGAGTGGAACTTACAGTGCACATAGGCCTTCTATTACATCCTTACATGAATGAATTTTGTTCCAAATGAGGCAAATAATATACAGAAATAATTCA
The DNA here is from genome assembly GCA_910950805.1 of Acrocephalus scirpaceus scirpaceus. Classification (NCBI taxonomy): domain Eukaryota; kingdom Metazoa; phylum Chordata; class Aves; order Passeriformes; family Sylviidae; genus Acrocephalus; species Acrocephalus scirpaceus. Next base: position 50,450,506 of record OU383780.1, read on the forward strand.
TGTTTAATGCAGAGTATGTTAAAAAATTGCTGCATTCAATCTAGAGGTAGCTGAATCTGAAGCCAGCTATGTCCTTAAAATAATTGAGTTATTTTTAATAGTAAAATTATCAATGGAACTTGTGAATGATACCTTCAGCATAAGTTAATCCTGAACAGACTTCAAGTGATTTACAATTTATCCTCAATAGTAGTTTTTTTTAATGCATAAATAAATGTGAGATAACAAATGGATCATATATAAACTATAAATTCAGGTATTTTAAGTTGTCTGTCTTTTGTTGCCTTGTCTTACAAAGATGATTCATTGCTCAGTTATTTTTACAGTCTAATACACTCTAAATAAAAGTATATGCTATATACATTTCTCTGCAAAATTATGTAAGCAGTAACTTTTTTCTGTGCTTTACCAGCATAAGATGTTTAGAATAAAACCTTTATAATGTTTATATCTACTGTACACACATAGTCTGAATGTTGCTAGGCTATGGTTTTGAGTAAGTCTGTAATATTATACTCCTGTAGCTTGAACTTAAAGCAAGTACACAATGGGTGCTTTTGTGAGATTTACTGTTATTTCATTCCTTATGGGAATGTAAGTTGCAGGGGTGTGTAACATACGAGCATTTTCCTTAATGCAATCAATTTTTTGCTTCAGACATTTAAAGAGCTGTCAGAAAATGGTTGGGAAGGAATCAGAAAACAATGGTCATTTGCTAATCTAAATGTTAAGCTGGTTTGGCAAAAGTCAAAAGAGGAACATTCTCCAGAAAAATACTAAGAATATTGATGCCACAAATTTGTGAGCGGGTCAGTTTGTCTAAGAATTTTCATGTTACTTCCATTTCTATATTTACTTAAATATTTTGGGCCAAATCTTTGGCCCCAGAGTGGACAGACGTTTTTTTTCAGTGCTGGCAGAGCAGAGGAGAGTGACCCCTAGTAATTTTCCGTATTGGATTCCTTTGTCAAAGAGGAGATGGGGGGGACAGGAGTGGTTTGAAGCCAGGGTACATAAAGATGTGCCACCATTCCTCATGGATCTGAAGAGATCAGAAGATTAATGTTGCTTTCTGGAAATCTTAACAGGCAGAAAACTTCCATGTGCAACTGAGCTGAATTGTAACCTGTAGCTTGCAGGTAAAGTATGTTTTTATCTCCCCCTCCAAGGTTCTGTGATTGGTAAAACTCTAGCTAGAGGCAATGATTAAATGTGTGGAATTCAATGTAATAAAAGACTTCACTAACATGAAAGCCTTTAAGATCTACAAATATAAGAAAACAATCACCAGAGTTGTAGGTTAGAAACTCCAAATCTTCCTTTCAGGGAGAGTTGTGGGAATTTAAATAAATGCTCTGTTTTCCTCCCCCCAAGAACTTAATTACTTAGGAAATGATAACACTCATCTCTAGTAACATATGCCATCCACATAGCTTGTGATGTTTCAAAATAAGGCTTTCTGGGATGTAATGTAGCAACTAGAGCAGCATTTGCAGTGACAACCTGATCAGCTCTAAATAATAACAGGTATTAAATCAGAGGTAGGTGTCCAGTTATTGGGGATGTGTAGGTGCCCATGTTTAACTGCTAGCAAATTTTTTGCTAGCAAATGGGTAGCAATTTGAGACCCTTTCCAATTAGGTGGTACAGTTACCACATGTTTACAGTTCCACTGTGAGATATAGGTAATTTAAAGTTATTACCTAACCAGCAGCAGGCATGCACAGCATGCCTGATTTTTGTTTAACATGTAAAAAAGGACTGCATTTATGAATGACAAATTCAGTAAGCCTTTAACTTTCCTGTTATACCATTCAAGTTCTTTGACAATTAGATTCATTCAGTAGCTTGCCATGCATTTGTCTGGTGTGCTCCCAAGTAAAAAGTACCTCTGTAATTTGGCTTCCTTATGCTCAGATGACCTTCTCCATTTATACTTTGAAATGGATGGTACTTGGACAAGTGTGTCCAGTCCCACAGAAATGTGGATGTGCAAAGGAGTTCTGCTGATCTGATAAGTGTTTGAAAGAATACCAGGATTTCTCTTGTCCTTTAGGCCTTAACACTGATAACCATCACTTTATCAACTTATACCACAACACTGTCTTAAGCAGACCTATTAAATTATTCTTGCTTCTTGTAAAAAAGCAATTTGCTTCTGAAAAATTGCAAAATTTTTGGGGAGGGGAGGTGTAGAGGTGGATATTAGTGTTCTGATACTTAATCATCTGTAACACAGCAGCATCTTAGGCTCAATCATTCTTTCAGTCAGTTCTACAACTTCTGTTACAGGAGTTGTAAGAAGTGAAAACTTGAAAGGAGTTTAGAAAAGTGAAAACCTTTCTAAAAGCATCATTTGGCATTGATATTATGGCGTTTGATGAACAACTGGTGATGTTTTGTTTTGTGAATTTATTTATTCTAAGAAATACTGGTGAGAGATTATTAGATGGGCAGATTAGAAAGAAATGTGTGTATGGCCTGGTGACAACTACATAGATTTTTTCTGTTGACCATGTGTGGGTTTCTTTTTCCTCTGCTTTGTGGAAACATTCATTAATGTGAACATTTTCTGTGTCTAAAAGTTGTGGACGAGTTATGTGTGGGTTTTTAGCAGTAATGTTTTGTACTCCTGAAAACATGCAATCCTAAACCAGTAATGTTCCCGTGTGAGGTAGGTGTTCAATTTTATGGATAAAGTATTGAAAGATGTTTGCAGAAAATCACTTGCAAGCAAATACATTGGCTGAAAATTGTTTTCACAGGACATTTATCAGACCATTTAAAAGTGAAAATTTAGTGAAAAATCCCAAGCTGTTTTTAAATCATCTGCAAATCATCATTTGCAAACAGGAGTATAATGACTGTGTCAAATGAATTACTGCATTTTTGCTCGCTGCTAGCCAGGTGTACGAGACTTACACAACAGATGTTTGAATTTCTCAAGCTGTGCGGAGGCTGTAAGAGTCAGGCTAGCAGTATCAGCCATGGCAGGATTACAAACTATTTTAGTGCTGTGTTACACAGGGCGTTCATGATTTCACTGTATCACTACCCAAACTCGAAGGACTGCAGCTTCCTTGTAACTCTCGGTGTGATATTTATCATAATCAGAGTTTGACCAATGAACAATAAAGACTCAACATTTAGGGTGTTGTAAATAAACTTAACATCATTCTGTGTATTGATTTAGCCAATGATTAGGAATTTGTCAGACTGGTTTATGAAATCTCCTTTTGAATTTAGTATAGAATGATACAGAGGTCAAGAAGTTTCAGATTCCTAAGTCTATTCAAACATATCTGACAGTGTTTCTCCTGCTAAATTCTATAATAGTTCACTGTTGCTGGGTCAATATTGCTCTGAAGAAGGTTGGGAATACATTGAAATTGTATGATTCTTTAAATAGACTATGCAAATAGGCATGTATGTTCACTAACTAGTCAATACAAAATCAGCATCTGCCAGGGCAGATTTGTTCTTTTTTATCAAGTACTTTGCTTCAAAACCCCAGTCTTACACATTAAATCCTGAAAGGCAAACGGCATTTTGATGATGGATCCAAAAAACCAAAAGCCAGCAATCAAATATTAAAAAGATGTCCAAGTGACATAGGAGTCTACCTAGCACTTACTCAGTAAATTAGATACTTACAGTTTCTGTCTGCCATTTTAGGAAATCTTGAGGTCCTCTCATTAACAGAAGCTCTTGCCATGAGTTTAGATGGTTTAGATTTTGGATACAGGGTGTCTGTGGTAGCAGGCAGGCATCTCATGGGTGCCTGAAGCCTTTTGATGGTCCTTGTCCAAGTGCTAGTTTGTATTATGGTTTAAATAAATATACAATAAATGAAGGATGTCTGGTAGTGACAGAAAACACTTCCCAGTTGTCCTTTGGGGGAGACCATGCACCAATACCATAGAGGACTATCAGCCCAGAGGAATACATGGAGACTTTCTAGGAAACCACCTGTTTTTCTTTCCTTTGGACTTGCAGAAGCTCTTCCCTCCTCTAAACAAGGCAATAATGTTTCCCTCTTGTTTTTCCTTCCAGACAACAGCCTCAGATTCCAATCACCACGGGAACAGGAGTTGTCTACCCTGGTGCTATTACCATGGCGACCACCACGCCATCCCCTCAGATGACATCAGATTGCTCCAGCACCTCTGCCAGCCCTGAGCCCAGCATCCCTGTCATCCAGAGCACTTATGTTATGAAGACAGACAGCGGAAGCCTTCCTGGAAATGAAATGATAAATGGAGAGGATGAAATAGAAATGTACGAGGACTATGAGGATGATCCCAAATCAGACTATAGTAGTGAAAATGAAGCCCATGAGGCAGTCAGTGCCAACTGAGGAGTGTTCACGGAATTAAAGTACTCAGACTCATTTGGGTTTTTTGGGGGTTTTTTTGAACAAAAGTTCTTAAAGAGCCTGCATGCATGTGTGGCTCCTACAGTTACATCAGCAGAATGGTCTTAAATGTTTCTTATCGTGTGAGACAGATTGTTTCCCTAATTTTTCATGAACTTGGAGGGTTTTTTTGTTTTTGTTTTGTTTTGTTTTTTAAATTTAGATGAAGACATAAATATGAGATATCAGGACTTGAAAACTTATATGAATCAATAGCTGTCTTACAAGTCTTACCTTTTGTCTTTTTCCATTTGGATGCTGATAAAGGTTTAAGTTACTGTTTTAGATGGGGGTTATACATTCTCACTCAGGTATGCTGTGCCAGCCTACAGGTTGTGAATGTGTTTTTGTTCTGGATTATTTTAGAAAACAAAAACTGCAGATTTCATATTGTGAAACAGAACAAGTCCACAAGTGTGCACACCTGTGCATCATAGCTTATCTTTAAAAAATAGTCTCTGAATTCCATTTTTTTTCCATATGTATAGCTGAACTTCTGATGTGCCAAACTTTTCATAACTTTTGAATCTTAACATTTAAACAAAAAGTCTTAAAGGAGACACTATAAAGTCTTAGACAATCCTTTGGCATCTTAAAAAAAATTATATGTAAGACCTAATTTTTTCCCAAAATATGGTAAAGTACTCAGGAATCTGGAGACAGAATATTCTTAATTAGTGAACATGGTTGCCATAGTGCATGTGCCCAATTGCTTTTGCCTCTTGATGTGCCATTAGTGTGAAATTTTTAGTAAGCACAAAAGAGCGATCACCAGCTATGGACGGGCCTGTCTTAGCAGTGTGAGGCCACCTCTGACGACATTCTCTACCCCTTTGCTTTTAACCCTTGCATTCAGTCTTAACACATTTTCTCTTAAATAATTTATTCATTCCAGAATGTCAAGGGTCCAAATACTTAATATTTATTTTTAAAAGTACAGTTGGTGGCATTACACTTACAATTCCTTATTGATATTTTAAAGAGCCTCTTCTTTCCCCTTCCATAAATCACACAGTTATATGAAAATAAAAGTGCACCTGCTACTAAAATGAACATGACCTTTATGAATGAGAAATTTACTTGTTCCTCTAACACTATATGTTCAAGGAGCACTTGGAAACACTCTGCTATATGTATTGCAAAATAGAGTGAGTACTTTTATATGTACATAGAGTACAAATACCCCTAAAAATGTGTTTATAGTTATAAGCCTCTACACTTAGCAAGGGCAGATGTGAAACCCAAACTGCATTTACAGTCCACCATGCTGAATTTTTAGGGCCTGAGGAGTCTGTGGCAAATCATGGCTCTTGTACGTCATGTTCCTATTGCTACCTGAAGGAGCTGTGCTACCTTAAGTATTTATTCAGTGATTTATTTGTAAGACTCCAAGTGGGGGAGGGAAGACCACTCAAATATCTAATTGCAAAGGTGGGAAAATGGGTCAGCAAAAATATTTAATGTATATTAGTCACATGGGAATGCACTTTGGGATCTTTGGACATAAGGTGCTATAGAAACTAAAATATCTGTTTGTATTGCTTCTAGAAACAACGCAATTACTGGAGAAAATACTGGAAAATATATGAGGCATTCAGAGATTGTTTATGTATTAGATTTCAAAGACGGGGGAGAAACTGCCTTTATTTTTTCCCTCATATCCACTCCTCTTCACAAATAGATCACTGTATATATATATAAAGTTCCAATAGGCCTGATGAATAACTGTGTTGAAGCTCCTCAACTCCCTCAGCTTTTATTTGGAATTGGTTGTCTTCAACAAACTGGTGATAAATTCAGGCTCAGGCTGAGAGGTACCAGTGGGCCTGGAGCAGCTCCTTTGGAAGTTTGGGAGCACCTTCTCACAGAGCTGCGCAGGTTTTACTTCGGACAGCAAAAGGAGCCCGTGTTAGTCTGACTGTCCTTGTGCATTCTGTTCTGCAGACACTCCTGTGAGATGCAGTGGCATGATGCTCTGTGGAGGAGCAGCCGCCTTCCTCACAGCCCCACTGGTACCTGCTCTGTAAGGAACAGCCAATTTTGCCACTACAGGAAGCGCGTTTCTATGTGAGAGAACGAGCCCCCCAAGATGAAGATTGTTCAATTTACAGGGCAATATATAAAGATAATGGCATAGAAACACAATGGTCAAATTTCTCTGACCATTTTGTAATTTGGAACAAAAAAAAGCTATATTTTTAATATTTATTTAATTGTGTTCTGAGTCCATGTTTAATAAGCAATAAACTGGTCTAGCCAAGTCTTTAAAGGCATATGCTGTGTCATTAGCTGGTGAGCGTCCTCTTTAAGCTGGCTAAGGTACTGATAGAAAGTGGTTTTTTGTTCTTAAAATAGCTTGGAAATTTGAACTGATTTTAATACACTCAGCTCAGATTGGGGGGAGGACATCATTATTTCCTAAAAAAAAAAAAAAAAAAACAAACACAACTATTTATAGTCTTACATAATTCTCCAGTTAGAAGTATCTCTCCCTCCCCCCACGTCACTTTCTTTCTCTCTTGCTCTCTTTTTTTCCTGGTTTTGTTGCATAGGTAGAATGCTGTATTGCTAGTATTGTATTTTATGTAATTATTTTTTTTGCACAAAGGCAAACATTTAGATTAGTTGGTTGATTTTTTTTTTTTTTAATTTTATGACCATGCCAAAATAATATTCTGCAGGCTTGTGGAGAACAAAGGACTGTTCTTTAGGACTGAAACTTGATTTTGCTCGTAGTACAAAAAAACCCACACACTCACAGATGTTGTTTCATAAGTGTTATAAGCACTGGATACAAATGGTATTTTTTATCACTTCTGACTAATGTGAAACTGTTGTACGAAAACTACATGAACAAAAGTCATCTGTTTCGACTCGTGTGGGCCTGCCTCACAGTTGCCAGATTTGAGTCATTTTTATGTCTTGTTATTTCATTTATTTATGCAAAATACATGTATGTATGAACACTTTGTTTTAGCTCCAGCCCTGCCTCAATGCTGATGCTCTGTATGTTAAAGCCACATTCTTGAAAATGACTAGCTGTTCAGGAATCACCAGCTGGTAAAAATTGCATTTACTGGCTGGGGGAGTGGGAGGAACATATTTGAATCTGAATTGTGCCTATGAGCGTGTTATTCTATTTATTAGCCAACATTGGCTCTAAAATGTCAGTAGAAATCAAGGAAGGACAATCATAAGGATGAAACCCATCATTTTTACTTTATTAATCGGAGCTCAAAACAAAGTTTTTGATGAATTTACCATCTCATTTTAGATTTTTTTTTAAATTGTGTAAATATAACATAGGAAATAGAATTTTATTTTTTGTTCATGGATACTTAGTGAAATATAAGTTATGTATTTACTTTTGTTCTATATCAGTGTATGTTGGTCCATATTAAATGCTGACAAGTCACTGTACCTCATGTAGATGCTGAATTTACACCCGCAGTGTGAGCGTAGTATTGTGGACCTGTAGCTGGGACAGCAAGATGCCTCACTTGTGCTCTCTCTTATTTTTAATAGCATATTCCACGAACAGGGAATACTTTCTTCTTTTTTAGAAAGTTGGTACATGAAGCACACCAAATTCTGGCTACATTTGATGGGAAACACAGTCTTCTTAATCCAAGTAAAACCAATGAGATATTTTACTTAACAAGAATGGCATTTGGAAGTCAAAAGCATATCCCTGAAAGATTAAAATGACTGAAATGGCCCTTGCAACGCAGACAAGACTCAGTAATATCAAACCTTTTTGTTGTGCATTCATTTAATCATGTTGTTATATTAGCCTATAATACCAGAGAAATTGTTCACACAATAGACAAGGAGGGTCAATTGAATTGCTTCTTAAGCTTTGTGTTTGAGGCCCCTTAGAAACTGACTGGAAAAATAACTCCATTCAGGAGCACTAATATAGTAATACTATTTTCTCTGTGAACAGTTTATTTAATTAACAGATACAACATATTTTCTTTTGGAAAATTGTTAAATACTTGTATTTAAGAGAAGAAGGCTCCCCAAACACCCTGATACCAGCCAGAATAATTCACTTCTTATTTTATAAAAATGGAAGATAAAGGTCCCAATAGGAACCACCTGCTTTCCAGGGTTTATGTGCAGAAACAAGTAGGGAGAATTGGCCGGATTCTGGTCTGTCTGTATGTTTGGGTGTCACCATTTAACTTGTGGAACCACCTGCTGGGCATTCACAGGATCCTGAAGTGCTCCTAAATCAGTGTACTCAGGTGCAGCATGAGGCAGGGGGAGGGAAAAGATGGGATGGCTCTGGGATGGAAATGCAAACTCAACAGCAGCATTAGTCCCCAAAAATGAACCACCCTGTGCAAAGTGTACAGCAGCCAGCTGTGGGCAGCTTCTGCTTTGGATAAACACAACACAACCACCTCCCAGTGCCATCTAATATCTGGGTTGGCTTCTGGATTTTGTTTTTCTTGCCACATCAAAGGCATAGCCTTTCAAAATCATCTCCCACCAAAACATTTTACAAGATTTAGACCCCATCCTCCCCCAGAAAAACACTTACCTTATACTTAATATGGAGCATATTAGTACTTCCACAGTGATCACGAGGACCAGTGCAGTGTTGGTGCTAAGTGGGGTGAACTTTGCTGAGACAGGACCACAGTAAGAACAACTGCACTGGAGATGCAGCCAGCAGGATGTATGATAGAGTTCTTCATGTTTTTATCTGAAGTTAATGATTGGACTTGGACCCCTTGGTGTTTTGCATGCTTTTTTAAGATTCAAGATGGCACTTAAGCCTGTTCTTTTAAAAGAATATTATTATACGACCTCATTTGATCTTTTACAAAACACTTTTTTCTTTAAAAAACTTCTTCTAAACATTTTTTTGGTACAACCCATTAAAAGCTGTCATTTTTCGCAGCTCAAGCTACATTTTTTGGTATGTAGCAATGCCCTACTACAGAAGGAAAAAACAATGTATATGCAAAATCATTTCATTTTAATACGATGCCCTTTTTTAACTACCAGAATTATTGGAAATTTTGACAAAGAAGTATTCTGAGATTTCACACGCTGAGTAAAAAGAGGTAGGGTGGGGTGAACTGAGCTATAGGAAAACTTATCAAATTGGTATTTATGGCAATATGAAAGCTATAAAGCAACTTGGTGACATGGCTTGCTTTGTAATTTTTGCTTTCTAAAAACCACAAGTGAGGTCCTTGGTGCTCTTGGAGTATGGGGAATGTGCAAATATTTAACTGTTTGTATGCTGCACATTGCAGACCTGCTAGTGTGCATTCTCCTTTTGTCTTCCTTTGTCATTTGTGTTTTGCTTTCCAGAAAGCAATGTTGTTTCTTTTTTCTTGTACTCTTCTTCAGCTTGTAGCAAACTAGAATGCTTAGCATTTATGTTCATTCATTATTGTATTTCCCATGTAAAATTTTTTTATTACATTAAGACGAGCTTATAAGCTGTTACTACATAACTTATCTTACTGTAACTCTTATTTCCTGACATTGTAATTTGTTTGTGATGTATATTGTGAGATTGTACTCTATGTTAATTTAATCAGCACAATTCACTGACATGCTGGACTGACATGCTAGCTGCTGTTTCATATTGTAAAGTTTGTGTAGAGCTGTTGGGACAACTGAGACTCTCTTGTCAAGGTACTATGCTTTGATTCCTATAGCAACACCATGAGTGCAACTCTTACTGGCGAGGGCTGCTCGTTTAACAGCCACTGGCTACTTAATGGGCAGGTTTTCTTTGTAGAAATTCTATATACAGTGCAGGTACCTACCTGGGCCCATGGCCGGTAATTATTTGGGCGTTTAGAGGAAAAACTAGTGTCTATTGCTGCTTTGAATATGTTTTAAAGTCTGAAAATGTAAATAGTTTATCAAAAAAAATCTTGTACAGTCCAGTGTAAAGTTTTTAAATGAACTTAAAGGTTGCCATCACATCTCACACTCTCCTCTTGATACAGTAAAAAGAAAAAAAAGAAAGAAAAATGTTTGCTAAGGATATTGATTTAAGAAAAAAATCTGTTCTCAGATTAAAAAAGAGAATAGTTATTCTTAGCTCTGCTTCATTGCATAAACAGACTTCTTGGATTTTGTTGTGCAGTATTGACGTGAGGTAAATTAAATATTAAATAATCTTTCAGTGGTACTTTTAAGAGTCTTCTCCTCCTCTGCCTCAGTTATTGATGGAAAAGACAAAATTGAAAGACACTGTCCATATACAGTATGTTCTGGTGTACGTTGGCACCTTACCTACATGTTTTGGGTGGGAGGGATTTTTTAAAATTTTTTTTCTGCTTCTTCTTCTTTTTTTTTTTTTTTTTTTTTTTTTTGCTATTCTTTTTTTTTGCACAAGGTGCTTTCCTGATATGTTAAACATGTCATCCTTGGGTGATACAGTATATGCCATGATAGGGGTTTAGACCCCTCAGGGGAGTGTCTATAAGACTGCCTATTTATGCTCATTTACCTCAAGACTGTCCTCTCTACCCTTAATCTATTCACCATCACTCCATCTTTTGTACTGCTGTTGACACTTACAAATTAAAGATAAATTTTGTTTTATGAGATATGTGTGTGACTTCTTCTATGCATCCCTTATTCCTCTGAATTTAGTATTAAAGACTGACCATGATGAGTTGATGGGAAAATGCAACTAGGCCTGTTCAGCTGGCTCCTGTAAATTTGGTGACTGAATTTTACAGCTCTGTTTTGCCCAGGCCTTTCTAGTCTATGAAGGCATTTATCAGCCTCTGAAATCCATTAACACCATATGCTGTAAAAGACATGCATGATAACCAACCTAATCTGACAATACACACTGAATACTGTCAATTTTGTGTGCAGGAAGTGCTGTTGGTAGCAACGTAGTATCTGAAGGATTTTTAGAGAGTAGAAATGAGACAAAACAATTCTCATGTTTCTTCTTTCTTTGCCTTCCCCTTTTCCGCTGCATATAACTTTAAACAAACTAACCAAAGTTAAACAACAAAAACCCTATTGTTGCCATATTGCCATGTCTGTAAGCTGCTGCTTTTTGTGTGTTGTGATTGGTTTCTGACTTAGCAATTAGTCATGGTTCTCATAGGAAAATAATAAATTACATTGAAGCGTACTGTACTGATGCAGAAATGTAACAGACCCTTTTGGCTGTACATTACATCAGATTCCAGTCAAGTTTCAGCTGGTGCAAAAACCACCCTGAAACATCCAAGTGAGACGGAATCCTTTCTTCCTTGGAGAGAGCATCGTACATGACTTCCTAAAAATGACATTCTGGACTATGAATCTTCAAAATCAGCTGTGGATGGTAATGAGGAGTCTGACCAACATGTTATAATGGATAAATACATAAATATTGACTTGTGCAATTTAATCCAATTTATTTCCTCTGTTCCCTGCACACACCTGTTACCATGTGATTTTTCTCCTTGTTCTTGCCGGAATCTGCAGCTGTGAGTACTCATCAGTAATCTGGAACACACTGATGTTGTCAGCTGGCTTGTTACACAAATACAGCAAAAAGCGAACTGAGCAATGGCTACAAAAGGTCACTGCTTCCTGCAGCACTACGACACAAACTGTTCATGTGACATCTCTAGGTGTCAACCCAAAAAAAAAATGCATTAATTGCCACACTTTCTTTACATGTACAGTAATCTCCTGGAGAAGGCAGTGTGTTGGGGGCTAACCCATATAACAAGAGCAGCACGTTTGTTTTTCATGGTGCTATGGAGAGCAGCATCTCTGATGAACTTGCTGCCTTCCTTCCCTGTGCTGCTCTGGTCACCCTAAATGGTCATCTTAGCCTTCAGAAATTTGGCTTATAATACAATGTGTGCACCAGGTCATTGCAACGGAAAGGTAGCACTGAGCTGGGTGAGTAATAAACAGGCTCCTAAGTCACCATGGTTATTCCAATCATCACAGGAGGGCTCTACTGCACTGGAAGCACCAAACAAGAGACAGAGTGCAGCAAATATGAGAACTGAGGTGCCCCTGCTACTCTGGTCCATTTTCCTGCTCTAAGACATTTCTCTCTGGTTGAGCACAAACTCTACTCACCAGCTGCAAGTTCCTTGGGGGCCCTCAGGATGGCTGCAGCTTGGGGTTTTCAAGATTCCAAGGTACAGCACGAGTCTGTCTCCACATTGGGATTTCCCGTGGCTACTAACAGCTACCACGGTAGCCCAACAGCAGCAGCTCATATGGATTTGAGAGGAGGGGGAAAATGTAGTAATTGATTTATATCTTTAATATATGGTTTCTAATAGAAAATATGAGCTCCAGGTTGTGTGTCTGAGCAGTTAATAACCAGCTGGGTTAAGGGCCTTCAAATGCTGCCATCGGTTATTGACTGCCAGGAAGTATCCTTCCTGTCATCTATTATTCCTTAATTGTATCAAGACCCACTACAGTGGAGGACTGTTAAATCTGTGGATTAATTGGAATCTGACCCTCAGTAAGTTCTAATAATATCAAGGCCATTGCAGGTTAACACAGAGCTCCTTGACATGACAGTCCATAACAAAATTCTTCAGAGCTGTTCTGCTTTATATTAATGCCTGCTGGATGACTGACACAGTAAACCATAATTGCCCTGTAGAAATCACTGTGGTCAGTTGTATTAAGAACTTCTCAGGGACAATTTAATTTACTTTGACACCACAAAGTTTAAAAGCTTCTCTACTTGTATTAAAACTTCTTGGACTTTTGGTTGCTCTTGTATTTCATCAGCAAAGGATCACTGGATAAGAAAAAATGTTATTATTAGAGTTTAAAGTAATGCTCTTCAAATAATCAAATTACAAAAGAAAAACATATTGATTATTTGGGTAGTTTTTTTTGCCAGTCTTTTGGACTATCAAGGTGTGTGAAGAAACCGGGCAGGCATTTTAAGTTTCAAAAATGGAATGTGAGCTCAAAACTTGCAAACATTCAGTGTAAAATCCCCTCACTCTTGCATTACTTCCACAACTTCCAGCTTTATGAATAAGGTACCTCACAGATCAGATGCATGACCAAGCTTTCTCTTAAGTCAGGCTACAGGGACTGAAGTTTGAAATCAGAAAATAGAAATATTCTATGTTTCAGAGCCATGCAGCAGAACCCTAGCCTGCAAGACACTACAATCACCAAGTAGAAAGGTATCTCTGTCACTAAGCCCCCATAATGGCTAATAATTTCTTTCTAGCTACTGTATGTTCGCAACTAATTAATCATAAATAGGTTATAAAATTGAAAGCACAGTAACTGTCTTACTGGATTCGACTCGTAGTCCTCCTGGCCCAGTAGGTTTAGATTCAACAGTTGCAACAGGAGATAGCAGCTAATTAGAGCATCTGAGCCTGGTCAACATCTGCACCTCATTCTCATGTTCCTCAGCACTTACAGTAATTGTGCTGGGCTATTAATGTGTACAACCCTTTCCTAGTCAGGAACACAGGCTGGTATTTTGGTGGATGAAATGACTGAGGGCAAATTAACAGTTAAGTTTGCATCCCAATGAACAGCTTCGATAGGGAGTTTTGCAACAGCCCTATTTATTCTTTTTAATGGAAGAAAATCAGGGAAAAAAGTCAGTTTATATTCAGCTGGATTGCAAAGTCCCTTGTACGATCCAAAATACTCAGGATGATAAACTTCAGTCAATTTTTGCAGGATCTGGTTAAAACTTAACAGACTTAATTCAGAAAATCTGGAGATCTTATATTTTAATGATCAAATTACTCAATCACAAGGAAATATCTTTTATTCAAAAATCAGGAAATCCACACTTGATTGCAGACTTAGTTAATTCCACTAGAATAGCTGCAGCTGCTGGAAAACCAGAGGCTAAGTGCTGGAGAGGGAAAAAGAAATCCCCCCAAATCCACCCACCCACCCAGGAAGAAATGTAAGTTTTTTCCACGTGTTGAGAGATCATGCAGGGAAATGGGCTTTTGGAAAAACCTTTAGGTACAAGACATGTATTTTGTGAAGTTTTACTGTAGAAACTAGAAAGTTCTCCTGATTTTGACAACTACAATATGAGTTGAAAGAAAAAATGAGGGACAGTTAGTTTATATGATCTTATTTGTATCGGCTTCTCCTGTGAACAGAATGTGCAGAACCCCCATAACACTGCTGTGACTTTGTATAACACCAGCTACAGGAGAGAAGCACTAGATATCTTAGCAGCTTTAGACTATTTTAAGGAAAAAAAAAGGGTCTTATTTCAAGTAAAATGAATAAGCATGAATATCCACATAATGTTATTGTGCGGAGCTGCAAAAATCTGTGCTAAGAATGGCACCACTTCCCCTCTTCTCTGTATACGAGTGTGAATGTGTAATAGTTCCTAAAAGATTAATGGTTCTTTTATTCTATGATAGATGGTTTAATGTTCATTTGCTGTACTTGCAATTCATCAGTTATTTAAGGTGGTCCTCTAAAATTACAAAATTGTGGGAAAATTAATATAACTCTTAGAAATCACCAGCTGCTCCCACCCCCTCCGTGGGGAAGACTGCTAAGTTGGACATAACGCCCAGTTCTTTGTCCAGCCCACGGCAGCAGGGCTGAGGGCAGGGGCTGCTG
This sequence comes from Acrocephalus scirpaceus scirpaceus, assembly GCA_910950805.1. Classification (NCBI taxonomy): domain Eukaryota; kingdom Metazoa; phylum Chordata; class Aves; order Passeriformes; family Sylviidae; genus Acrocephalus; species Acrocephalus scirpaceus. The sequence goes on from OU383780.1 coordinate 50,465,516, forward strand.
GCATCCCTCACATGCTGGGACAGGGCTGCCACCCCTCCAGACTCTCAGGTCCCCTGTGGGCTCCCTACCCACCACTATTCCTTCTATCCTCTTCACCTGGTCCTCCCACAAGGCAGCAACAGCAGAGGAGCAAGGGGCAAATACAGCATTCCAATCCCTCACGGGGCCTCCAGTCCCTCTCAAACAGACTATTTTGGGTTTATTGTGACCTGAGAGGAAGCAGGGAGTCTTTACAGCATTTACTGCATCACATCTGCTGAGGGTGCCAGTGCTGGGTGGCTGGAGCTGTGGGCAGCCCCGTGGGAGAGACTACCAGAGGGGTTGTGTCACTAGGAAGGGATGTGAGGAGCACAGAGCAAATGCTGTGACTCCCAGGGTGATGCTGGAAGCAAAAGTGCCTTCAAAAAGACTTCAGGATGGTGACAGAGAAGCATAGTTTTTATTCCTCCTGTAATTCAGTAGTCAAAAAATATGAACAGTCAGAGGAAATTTGATGATTCAACTTACAACTGCAAATTTGGCCCAGTCTCCATTTTTTCCTAGTTCAGCTTTTGGTGGTGAGGAATTTGTTTTGAATGTATCTATGCACTCATATAGTATCCTATGTAGGATCCCCTGTGCTACCAATGCTGCAGTGTGAACAGAATAGCTGGGGGTCCTGTCCTTTAAGCTCTACCACACAACTGGTTCTTGTTGGACTCTGAGCTGATGCAAAGGACCAGATGGGCTAAGTGCCCTCAACTGACAGGAAGTTGTGATTTTGTAATAAACCTGCCTGGGGTGAGGAGAAGTCAGAATTACTTGAGAATATGTACTGTTATTTTCTGTCTTTCTTATAGTAACAAAAGACAAAGATATTGATCACACTCTTATATTTAATGGAGGAAAAAACAAATAGAAGATGTCTGGTGTAACTGAGCAAACTCAGTAGGCACAGGGTGTTTGGAAAGTGCTGTGATGAAGAATATAGCAAAACTGACTAGCACTGTCTTTTGATAATTTGGGTAAGTGTAGTTAAAAAAATATATTGTTTGATCAACACTTCATGGTATAAAAGATAGGGAATTATTTTAAATTACCTGGTATTTTTTTTTTTTTTGAGATACCAGGTTGCTTCTCTGAAGTTCTGAGTATGTTCTGCTCCCACTAGTGTCATGGGAAGAGGACAATTCCTTTAGCATTTGACAGTGAGTGCACAGGATCTTTCTAGACACAGTCCTAGTATTCATATTATATGTTAGGTCCCTAAGACAATGACTCATAATGCTGCCTTCCTTCATTAAGCCCTCCCTGAAAATCCTTAGACTGCTGATGCTTAGAGACAGTTCTTTTGCAATGTTTTGATTCTTGTACTGCAAGGAGTTCGCGATTGAATTGCAAACAGAATAGATCAGACAATATGCAACCTTAAGATGCCCGTAAAAATCGCAGGTTGTGGAGAACTTCAAATTGGTTCAGTTGTTTATTCATTTTTAATGGGGTAAAGTAGTGGATTTCCACCACAATATGGCCAGGCATGGAAACAGTTCCCTTATTCCCCAAACTTTAAAGACAGTGGGGTTCTGAAATGAACATAAAACATTCTGAAATAATGAGAAGAAAAATCTTGGTTTTTTTCTTTTCTGAAAATGTTATTCCTGAATGAGGGATAAAAGTAAGCATTAAATAACTCATATAGACAACCCCCAAATTTCCTACCTTTTCTTAAATATTTGTGCAAAACGTTGCATTTGGAATCTCTGAATAATCACTAAAGCTTCCTAAAATTTTTAAATTTTCTGTCTAGATATTTGCTTATCTTCTTTCTCATACTTGCTTTTAGTGTCTGAACACTTAAAATTTCGGCATGCTTTCCACCTCTCCTCATTTACCTCCAACAGCTTAACCTGCAATTTATTGTGAGGATTGCACCTACAAGTAAAACAGGATCAGACCTTAGTTTGATCTGCTATTTATCTGTTGTGTTAATTGTAGCTACAGGGTTGTATTAAGAAAGTCAAAAAGTACCACTTGTAACTACAGAGTGGCTCTCACCTTTTAAATGGAAAAACACTCGTTTTATAGAAAAAGTAAGAAAAAAGTGGTTATGAGCTAAATGAAGAAGGCAGAAGGGTTTCTCTTTTTCCATTTTTAATGTAATTAATATAATATCGGCACCCAAAATTTAGCTATCTGGGTGCAAGCCTGCTCCTAGCTTTTACTGCTGCTGGTGGGAACAGATGCGCAATTTCTCACACTTTTGTTTGTTTGTTGTTTTAAGCTGCAAATGGGGTTCTTGTTAGGCTAATGGATCTTGGGATTTTTACTTCATATTAATCAGGAATTTCATCTTGTATTTCTGAATGATGGATTCTTCTTATGCTTGGCGTTTTTAGGTTTATTTTCCCGAGAAAGAAGACAATAATTTACAGTATGAATAAATGAAAAAAAGATTGAAAACTTGCTAAGAGAAATTCTAGTCCTGCCAAACCACCACAATGGTAAATTTCAGGTGCCTAGAAGGGTTTTGACTGAGGAATCCATGTTATCTTTCATACTATTCTCTGAAAATAGGGCACCAAGCCTGAGAATAGTAAATTAAAGAGAAAATTCCCACCTTAAATATCTTTCAGGGCAGACTTGAAAATAGAGGCATATAAATATTATATTTAGAAGTTATAGGTTTAGAAGTACTTAATAAATTTAGAAGTATCTAATTCTCTTAGGCCCCTTTGAAAGTCTTAGCCTTAAGATGCTTGAATTTTTTGGAAAATGAACAATAAACACTTTCAGTTCTCAGCTTTGGGGAGAAGTTTTGCTCAGCTGGCAATGTTTCTGCTTCCTCTCCCCGAGAACAAAACTGCCTTGCATGCTGAACTCTAGGAATCTCTGAGATCTGGCATAGAGCTCCTGGAGGGGATCTATTACCCCAAAATGCTTATCCGAACAAACTGGATGCTTTGTGAAGGTGTTACCTACTGGGTAGCACCTCTCACCTGTTTTTTTTCCCCTCTCTTGTGGTCTGGGTGAGCTTTGACAATACTTCAGGGGCAACAGTCTAGAGAGACATAAGTGCAGCCAGATTTCCTTGTGTCAGTGCCATGGGAAGGCAGTTTTCCTGGGTGTTGCAGCATCCATTAAGGAGAAAACGGGTTGAGGGTGGCAGTCTATAGAAAAGAAGGGTGGTAAAATTGGAGGTTATCCTAGTTGGCCTGCTTTGGTTTGTGTGATGTGAATACAATTCTATGCTTGATATAATTATGCCCTCCTTACCATGTCTTGTGCCAAATCAGTATCTCTCAAAGGTCTCTGATGACATATCAAGGGAATTTTCCTGGAAGTTCTGTTCCTCAATTATAATGTGATATTTTCCTAAGCTGAGAAGTGGAGAAGGTTGCAGTTACCATTAGCTCTCATACCAAACTGGGTATATATAGATATACCTAAGAAAATGCAGTTCCAGCCCCCTGCTGTCAAAGGACAGATGTTAACGGCCATTTTAAATAACACTGAGTTTCTATACCCCTTCCTGCTGGCCAAAAAAGGCCCTGACATCAAGGATGTGCTATGTCTAGTGCTTGTTTATGAATCTAAGTGCTGAGAAGCCTGTCTGGCACTGCATTATATTATGTGCCATTCCAGACTACAGGCCACACAATGTGTATGTTGTACTAAAGGCCCCTGAAAGAGTATGTGTGGGTTTTCCTTTTTAATATCCCCTACAGGTAAATGCTGTTTCTGGAGCCATGCTTCTGTGTCGGCACAGAGCAGTGTGGGGCTGTACAATACCAGGTTGTTTTCTGTATGACAGTTAAAGGGTCACTGTTGCTACCCTGCATGTGCTTGAGCTGATTCTTGATTAGAGATCAGAAGGGGATTTTTTGGCAAGGGTGTAACAGCAGAAATCTGAAGAAAGCTTGTATTTTTTGAGACTTAGCTTTATTGTGGATTCTAACTGTACTTTACCTGCCTTTTCTGGACCTTGTTCTCTCTCTGCATTTACCTAACCACAATAAAAACTTCTGTGATGTACTGTGTTCTGACTCAATCAATGGGATGAGGGAGTCTCCATCTGCTGTTGTTCATATTTAGAATTTATGGCCGCATTGCCATAAAATTACAAGGTGCTAATAAATTGAGTGACAATTAAGAGATGTGACTGCAAAGAGGAGAAAGACAAAAATTAATGGCTATTCTGTAACTGTGCCTGCTCTTTCTGTTCTGCATTCTGTTTTTCTGGATGGTTTAATTTGGAATGATATTTTTTTAATGCTTATAGCCCAGAGGTGTGTTTTTGTTTTGTTTTGTTTTGTTTGTTTTTGTTGTTTTAAATTTTCTTTTTTATATTCCTTAAGGAAGAAAATTGATTCCTTATGTTCCATACATTGTTTCCTTAACATTCTTTTCAAAATGCATAAAATTATAGATCTCTGGAGAGAATGAAATACCACAATATAATACTGCACCCAAACTCTTTATTTCTCTCCTCTGCTGCCAAACCTTTAAAAAATCACAACATAGCATTAATACATTTTTGGGTACTGGTTTTCCATGTTTGATACAAAGTAAAAATATAATGAGGACCCAGGCATAAAAATATGTGATGTCAGTTTGTGGGGGATAAATACAATTCTGGGGAATAAAGCCTTGAATCTGCTGCCCACAAAGAGTAAGAGTGGAGGAGAGATTTGGTGTGTGAGGACTAATTTTAACAGTGTCATTCCGTGTGTGGTTAAGGAATTACACTGTAGGTCCTAGAGGGTGAACTAGCACCCTTAAGAAAATTGAAAAGGTGACATCATATTTTATAGTAGGAGCAGATTTTATGAGAGTAGTGAACGGTACCTAACATAAACCGAAAGACAAGAAAAGATATTATTCCCAGTTCATCACTCTGTACTGTAAACTTGGAGCATCATACTCTGTTTGGATATATGAGATATATTCAAACCAATGTGAAAGAACATCAGATTTGTGGACTATTGGGTATTTTTCACTGTTTGCTTGATTTGCATCATTAAAGCAAAATGCCTTTTCTGAGTGCCAGTTGTGGAGCAGACTGTGTAAAGAAGGTCTCCCTGACAAGCTGTTCCCAAGGAAGGGGGGAAGTGGCAGTAGAGTTTGTCTCCAGCTACATATCTGAAAGGAGGTGCTTAGCATATTAAAATGGTGTTGTGTTTGTGGCTCAGCAAGACAGATACCAGTTCTACTCTGAACAAGTCATTTAGTCTGTTGTTGCACCCTCCAACTATATTATTCAAACTGATTTTCCCACTCCCACTTAAAAATCTTTTCTTTCTAAATTTTCCTTCCTTCAAGTTCTCTTTCCATCCATCCATCTATCCATTCATCCCTGCTAACCTCTCATACTCTTCACAAATCTCTTGCTGGCAGTTCTGTACTCTGTAGTCTCACTTCTTTTCTCTCCTCCAGGATTTTGCTTTTTCTTGTGTCTGTTCTGGTTTTGTCTTCTCATTTTTTCCTTCAAGAATTTCCTCTCTCCAACTTCACTTTGCATGGACTATATATCAAGTCAGCTAGCTGGGTGTGTATGTGGAACATTTGAGAAAGCCAGAATAAGGTAGAGGAGGTTAAGGAAAAGAAGTCTATGGGTAGTTGTATAAAGAGGGACTTGTATTTCCAGTACCTAACAGGAAAAAAAAAAGGAAAGAGGAAAAAAATAAATAAGGATGGGGGAAGTAAAATATTGAGATCACTTCTGGTGAGCTTCTGTTAATTTTGAATCCTGTCAGCTGGGGATCCAGCTACAATAACAATAGGTTATTAGCTACCTTTTTTTATATCCATAGATTATGACACCATTTTTACAGGTAAATCTGTTGTGACTTCTCTGTCCTCCCTTGTTTCTCACAAAACAATTTGTAGAAGGACTATATTACCAAATACTTAAGAAACCACTTAAAAAGTCTTTTTTTCCTCCCTCTTTTCATCAGCTTTCTCCATGCCAGCATGTGCAGTAAGTTCCTGTGCCTGAGAGTTTGCACCAAACCCACAGTTTGAACCAGGCTGCACATAATAGGCGCCTCTGTTAGTTCCCGCCAACTGAAGCTCTGAGCAGTGGATGGAAAATCAGACATCCAGCACTGCACAATAAATCTTGTTGTAATTCACTCACTTAGCATCACTGCGAATGTGTCGTGTGTGCTTGAAATCATACTTGTGCTCCTGCCATTAAAGAGCAGGGGAAAAAAAAAGCCCTTGTAAAAAAGTTTCATTTACTTTTTTGTTATAAAATACTTTTTACTGGTGCCAGCTGGAAGGAAAATGACCCAGTTAGATCTCAAAATTATGATGTAGCTTTAAGTGCTATGTTTAGATTAACTGCCAAAATGTTAGTATAAAGTGGTAGGTGTTTGTGCTGCAGATAATAACTAATGTACTGTTGGTCAAGATAGGCCACTGTTCTGTTATTATTGTATGGATCTTATGACTAAACATTGGAGCAAGCCTAGTGGAACAACTATATTTTACTATGCCTGGAATACTAGCTTGTCAGAACTTGATCGGGATGCCAAAAATCTAATGAATCAGATGGGGAAGAGAGATGCTTTTTTTTTTTTTTTTTTTTTCCCTGTCTGCTGATAGTTCTGATTTGTATTCTTTTCACTAAAGCAAACTGTATTTATCTCCTGTATTTCCCGGCAAGCGCTGTCTTAAATACAATCAGATCTCTCTGATTGTCAAATGATTATGGTCTTCCAAAGACAGTGAAAACATCTTTGGTTTCATTTTTTTTCCCCTTTTGCTTGTGAGACTGGGTTAAATGTGTTGTATATTTTAAAGGACCTGGCATACAAGGAAAAATCAAGGTTAAAAGCACTTCAAAACTCAAGTTGTGCTGATGTGTATGACCTTTGGGCCCAGAATTAGCTATTTTTACTCTGTTGATATAAAACATTAACCTCAGTCAAATGCTTCTTACAAGAAACGAAAACAAAACTGTGATGTTTAAATACACAATCTAGATGTACCTACACCAGTTGCCATGAAAAAGTCAACATTTGATAACAGACACCACATGGTGGATTCTGTGGTACTGCAGCTTTTCCCTTGAAAAGGAAGGGAAGTACCTATGGGAAAGGAAATATCTGAAAAATCTTAAATCTACATGAGCTCCTAATCAAGCTTCTGTTGTCATCAGCCCTTGCTTCTCACTTTCCCAGCTCTCTTCTCTCCCCTGTTCTGCTGTATCCAGGCAATTATTGTGGTTGGATGATGTTCAGTAGTGTTGGGTATTTGTCTTGTCCCTGCTTGTGACTCCTGTGTTACTGCTGTGAGCAAAGGTTTGGTAAAATATATCAGATAATGAATTGGATTTTTTTGTGTGTGTTTGGGTGTTTTTGTTTGTTTGTTTGTAGTTTGAGGTTGTTTGTTTGTCTGGTTTTAAATGAGGGAGAGATTAGATTGAAGCAAACCAAGAAATAGTTTTAGATGTTTCTTGGTCTGGTTCTGCCTTAGAACTGAGCTGATCTTAGTATTGTGCTTGTTCTTCATTTTCATAGCTGACAGGGCTTTTAAATACCACTTGGGCCTATTTCCAGAAAAAGCGTATTCAGAATAACCTGTAACTCTTGATTAGTCCTGGGCTAATGGATGGCAATGCCATCTACACATTGCTTAGAGAAGCAGCAGATTTCCAGGGAATATGTAAAAAACAGCTTGCTGAAATTTGCTACATTTTCCAAAGCTTCATCTTGAACACAAGATTAAAAGAAAAAGATATTTCCAAGCAATATACCCAAGATAAATTTTATATTCAGAATGTGCACTAAACAAGATCAACTTTCAATTCTTTTTTCTGATATCTATGTAAAATCTAGTAAAAGAGTTCTGCACCTATGGTAAACAATAGAGAGATAAGATTGATAGATTAATATTTATGGTTTTTTTCAAAAGAATTTAATAAGACACTTTCTGTTTTAGTGTCTGTCATTTCAGGAATGGATAGGGAGCAACAGGTGATATTTTAAATAGGAGAAGTAGTGTGCTTCAAATAATGCTATTATATTGATCTTTTTACAGAATTTCTTTCCTTAACATTCAGAATGACCAACGATTTATGCAAGCTCCTCTGGCTGCCAAATTAAAAGAACAGTGGGACTCTTCATTGAGTCATATTACTATGAACAGGGCATGGTGTAAAATGGGTATGATTAAAAATACAGGTTAAAACTACACATCTATAGTCATAGCTACTAAGACAGCTGTCCTGTGGATTATTTTGCTTTATTAGAGTACTAAGGTTTTTAGACTAAGTTTTGAGTCTTCAGAATTGGGAATGCTGTAGACAGTAGTGTTTTGAATTCAGTAAGAACATATATCTAATGAGTTTTCCTTCTCAATCTAGTATTAAATACACTTGAAATTTTATTGCAAATTCTCCTTCTTGAATTCTTAGAATGAAAACTTAACATCTCAGCCTTTATCATACCAGGAAGTGATCAAAGGAACACTTTAGAAAGCAAACACTGTTTATTTTCATTTGCTACTTCAATTAGAATGTTCAATAAGAAAATACTTTTAATTAAAATCTGGATACTAAAAATACGACATTACTCTTTTTCAAACTAAGATGTCTAAAATAGACAGCACTTTGGAAATATAGAAATTTTTACTACTTTTTCTGAGAGCTGTGACTGAAATATCTGCAGAGATGTCCAGCAATGAACAAGAGAGACAGAACCACCAGCTGGCACAGGTACTGCATGGTTAGAGTGAAATGGTACCGAGTGAAAAGTACTGAAGTTTTTCCTATGGAATTTCATAGCAGAAGTGGACCTAATGTAGTGACTAAAGCACAAACACAGGGCTTCTAAATACACCTTTGAACTACTTCCAGAAACAGGAGAGAATGTGAATTCCAGTCTAGCAAGTTGTGATAGAAAGGATGCAGCAGGAAAATTAACTTTTGGATTTTTGTGTTGGCTGTTAAGTCCTGATTCCCAAAATTTGAAGCCTTTATCCTTGTTGTTCCTACTGGTGTCACCTCTCAGAAGCAGATCTGAGCTGATGCTGGCACATTTCCATCACTATGCTGGGTTTTTAGGTGTGTGGTTAAGTTTGGTGCAGGTTTTGTTCAGACTTACCTGAGGGTTGGCTTTTTAATTGAAAGACGGAGGCTTTTGTGAGTTTATATTTGCTATCTGGGAGCTATAAGGGGAAAGCTCAACAATCAAAGTTCAATGCTTTGTTTTTCTTAGAAATGTGAAGCTTTCAGAGGAATTAGAAATAATAGATCTTGAGTTTGCTTTGTTTAGTTTGTTTTCGGTTTTTTCCTTGTTTTTGTTTTTGGTTTTTATTTGTTCATTTGTATTTGGTGTTCATTTGTTTTTGGTTTGGGTTTGTTTTTTTTTTTTTTTTTTTCTGTACAAAGGGTATGTAAGTGCAAATCTTTGCACTTTATTTGCCTGACAATTATTGTAGTTTAATGCTGTGTTTTTTCCAACTGTTGCAGAAATTGCCAGTACAAAACCTTACTTATTAATAGCTCTAGGTTTGCTGGGATGGGAATGGTATCCAGTTCTGCTGAGAAACAGCTGAGTATCTGGGAGTTTGAGATACATATGTGCTTTTATTTTTCTTAGTGAACGTGTAGTAACTAAAAGGAAGGGTGTAGGTTAAGAATCTCATGAGTACAGGTACGTCTGTTAGTAAGATTTATGCTCTGGTAAGTGCTACATAGTTTGCAAAACTCCTTTGTAGACAACACACAATGTTTCCATTAACTGCAGCAGTCTTAGAATCTGTACCATAAGTAACAACACTGTGAGTTCATCTCATGTGTTCACAGCATATAGGACAACCACTGCGGGGGGGTGCGGGGCAAGATCATTAAGGAAATTCTGTGTAGAGTTGTAGCTGCACCAGCATACAGCTATGACTGCATTCCTTGTAGTCTAGAGACAGAACGTGAAGTTATATTCTATCAAAAGTAAAGGTACTTCTTAATTAAGTTAGTTTATTTCTAGACAGCAAAGCAGTCCAAGCCAAAACACTGTGTCTGGACAATCTTTAGATTTAGTATAGTTTTAAATCCCAGGTTTGCTCCTGCCTGAAATGTCTCTAGATCCTATGTGTGTACAGCTGAACCCCATTTCAGTTTTGATCTTTATCTAGATAATGTGAAAATTGTAACGATAATTTACCTCAACTGCTGACATTCTTGCTTATCTTCAAGTATTCCATATAATTTCCCTGGGATAATGAAATTATATTTTGGATGGCCAATGACACTATCTCAGGTGTCCTTACAGTTAAATACTGAAAATTGGATTTGGCCGTGTATTCCCATGGATGAATAAAGGGATCTGTGTTCACAGAGAGCAGCATTGCTGATGAGGATGCTGCTTGGTTTTGCAGTGATAGAAGCTGGCTGCTGCCTGACCACTCCAGTCACTGGACAGCTGAAACTTTACAGCCTGAATCTTACATCTCATAAAGCCACGAGGCTGCTGCAGGAACTGAACATCAAATTGTTCATTTACAGATCTAGGAGCCTGCTCTCAATCATCTGCCTTACACATTTTACACAGAGACGTGCTGGGGATTCTGTTGGGTCCTACCAACAGTTTCAGTTTTAGGAGGTGCGTGTTGTCTTGAGTTCCATGCTGTGCTGATTAAGCCACATACTTCACTAATCAAGCTGCAAAGTTAAGTAGGTGAAATTTAATAGACCCTACTAATCAAGGTTCCTTCTTTGTTGAGCAAGCTGAATATTTTAAATGTAGAGGGTTTTTATGTACTCTGTTGGCTGGCTTGGAGACCTCTTATTGCCTACATACACGGCTAGCAAAAACACGCCAGGACCTGCTCCATTACTGACAATGGAAGGAATGTGAGCTTTCACTTTGATACTTGCTCATGTGGAGCTTAGGGAAGAAGTAATAATCAAAAGTAGCACTAGTGAGCTAATGACACAATTTCCCTTTGATAAGTCTCATTGGATTACCCTGGAACATATTCCTAACAGAGCAGTTCTCACCAATAGCAAGGGTACATGTGTTCCACATGACCCCTGCATCTCATTTTGTCTGCAGTTTCTCACTGGATCATAACTGATCTTTAAGGCCCTCTTATGATGATTTTTGTCCTTGTTCAGATAATCTTAATTCAGTTTTAGTTCTGAATTCTTTCTCATATGCACCTCAGTCACACTTTGATTGGCAACGGCAGAAGAATGGTGGGTTTGTGTCTTCCTGTCTTCTGGAGCAGACAAGATGTAGTGGAAAATATGTTGACCAATGGAGGCAAAAAGCAGTTGCTGCAGAAAGTTGAGTAGCAATATCATTCAACACTAGGACTGTGCAAGTTACATGGAGCCAATGTAACAAACAAAATATTCTAACTAGCTTAGGGAAAGTAAGAGTGTAATTAAGAAATGAAATGAAGGGCAAAATGAAGCACGTAGATAAGGGGTAAAGTTTAAGGTAAAAAAGAGGAGAAGAGAATGAATACTGCGAGCAAAAGTGACTTTCACAAATTTCTACCCTGAATTTACATGTGGTAATAGACATCCTGTTTGTGTTGCAAGCTCACACACTCTTTGGTGTTCTTCTGGGTCTAATCTTTGATGGTCTTCTGGCTTTGGTGTTCTGGGTCTAATCTAGGGGTGAATTTTTTGTCTGTTTGCAAAATACTAATGGATTCATTCCACCCATTGCAGGGAAGAACATATTCCTTTGGTCTGAGTTAAGCCTTCTTCTGCCATTTTGTTTGCTTCACCTTGTGAATTTTAAGATAGGAACACTTGTAGCCAACAGCATGTAGTGGCACCCTTCTCTGAGGAAAGATTTTTGTCTGTGTGTTTCAGCAGCCTAAATAGTGGCATATGAGAAATATTAGCCGGTTTTAAAAAGTGCTTGTTCTTCCTGGTGTCCATATGGGAGTAAGGTAAGTAGAAGTAAAATTCCCAGCCAATAAAGGCTTCTGAGCATAAAAAAATAAAAAGAGAACTAAGATGGATTTATGAACACACCTCCTTGCAGGTGATTTCAATGTGGAGTGCTACTAGAAAGAAAGAAGTTGTGCAGAAAGGGTGAAGATTTAGTTTCAAATAATTTGGAAATGTCTTCTGCTTTGTTCAGTCTACATGGAGTGCACCCACTTAGCTTCAATTCACCAAATTATTTTATATTATTATATTTATGCCTGTTAGTTTTTGACTTATATACTTCAGATAGAAGCTTTAATTTGATCTTAAAGCCATCAACAATTGAGTAAATGACTTTTTTTTCTGGTTGCTTATTGTCTCAAGGGCCATAGTATTGTCATGCTTTTTGGTTCAGAATGATTACTGAATATTATCTTCTTGTCATATTTTATCTAATCTTTATCCTTCTGAAGGGGTATATGCAGGGAGAGATGAGGTATGTGTGATTGTAAGGAAGGTATAACTGCAGCTTCTAAATACTTGGTTAATATCTGCTGTCAAACTGGTTACTTTCCAGGCTATCGACATAATGGTTTCCAAACACAGAAAATGTTGCAGTATTTTGTCATCTGAATTATTGAGATATCTTCTGCTTTACAGTGAATCAGTAAAATACTGTATTACACTTAGTAGGAACAACCAAGTAACATAAATTATTAAAATTAAATTGTACTTCTCAACATAAACAAGCAGAATGCAATGACTGTGGTGTATTGGGTTTTGGTGGGTTTCTTGGGGTGGGGGTTGAGGAGGGTTGGTGCCTTTTCTGTTTGTTTGTTTTTTCTTTGTTCACTAAATGATTTGCTCAAATTAGAATTCCACATTAGTGAAGAATAATTAGATCTACTGTAATTTTAACTTTTTATCGGTGACCCCTGTAGAGTAAGGCCTTCTTTTTTGGTATGTACAACACAGGTATTCATGATGTACACAATACTGATCTGGTCCAAAACCGAACTGGATTTGATTGTTCAACAGGTGTTAGATACAAATGGACCAGTAGCATAAGACAAACACATTTAACTTGCTCTGTCTCTTTTAGACTTTCAAAGCAGGAGTTTCTGTTGAAACAAATTGTTTCGAAGTAAAGGGAAGTAGTTTGACTGTTAGGATGCTTGATGAGTTCAAACTGCAAGGGGCAAGCATGTCTGTCTCATGCCACACAGTGTCAGTGTAAAGCCTCAAAGAGCGCATAAATTCCACAAGAAGTAAATTCCTCTCAGTAGTGTGCAGATTGATTACGGCACAACATCTACCTGGGCTCTTTAATTAAGAGTAAAGGTCAATAGGTTAAATAAGTAACTTAATCAGAAAATTATGCAGAAGTGCCACAAATCAAATGCATTAGTCAACCCTTGAGATCAATAGGGTATGCAAATCGATCAGTAGAGTATATACTGTGGGACTTCAAGTACCAAAACATGCAGCGTGATACTGCAAACACAATAGTTTATAGAGTTTGTCTCCGTTGACAGCTCAGCAGATATTTATTTCTCAGTTAAAGCTTTACTGTGCCATGCACAGTGCTTGATTTCCAGGTTTCAGCTCATCCTCAGCGTTGCGCAAAACTGTGAGCAAAACTGGGGTTTGGATGAGTAGGGGAGATGTTTCAAAGCATGCATGGTGTTGTGTTCTATAACCACCAAGGTTGGGTAAGGGGCAGGGAAGGCAACAAGGCTTCTTTAACTAGGAAGACAGGGCATAGGCCCTCTAGAATATCAGAGGAGCAGGGTCCAAACTCTCTTTGCTGTGGTTTGCTTGGCACAAGCAAGAGGTGACTGATTTATGGCTTCCTCATTCTCCCAGTGCCAGTCCTGACCTCAGCACAGGATAGAGAGCTGCTTTCTCTTGTGAGAGCTGGGGCAGGCCAAAGTGCAGGATGTTTCAGCCACAAGCCTTCCCCTGTCCCTGTTTACTTGACAGGACATGGGGAGTTAGGACCAAACGTTCAGCATGTGCAGGTTAACTCCTGGCACCTCTTTGGGCCTATTCCCAGATCCAGTCACTTTCTTTTGGACTTCCTTTGCTATTTCCTGGAGTCTTGTTCTGCCCCTGTTAAAGAGCAGCTGACTGTTGGGTGTAAGAGCCCAGACCACTATTATTGATGTCTTGTTGCAGGAGGAGGCCATTGCAACTGTTTAGAGGGATGTCCAGGTTCAATAAAACATGCACTGTTTGGAGGGATTGTTGATCGGAATCAATCACTGAATGATTGGAAATGCATTCCATGATAAGATATTTGTAAGTGATAGCTTTCCAAACAGTGGGAGCAATTTTTATCACCTGGTGGGATGCAGTGTGGTTTGGAACTGTGCTCACTCAGTGTAGTCTTTTATAACTCTTCCACATAGTTTCCAAAAGTAGACCGAGTTGTTATGGAAATAGGGCAGATGGAAATCCCCTCCTCCTGTAATCATAGTGTGATGGACTCCTTGGCAAAGGAGCTGGGATTTCCTTTGCACAAACATAAAAGTCATTGGTGTTGAGCAGTGGAAGTGCCAAGTGGCATTCTATTGTCTCTTCCCTTCCCTTCCCTTCCCTTCCCTTCCCTTCCCTTCCCTTCCCTTCCCTTCCCTTCCCTTCCCTTCCCTTCCCTTCCCTTCCCTTCCCTCCCCTCCCCTCCCCTCCCCTCCCCTCCCCTCAAATCCCCTCAAATCCCCTCCCCTCAAATCCCCTCCCCTCCCCTCCCCTCCCCTCCCCTCCCCTTCCCTTCCCTTCCCTTTCTTTTCCCCTTCCCTTTCTTTTCCCCTTCTATTGCTTGTCTGAAAATGTCATGGCTGAATGTATTCTGAGCTGATGCAGTGTTGCTAAGGCACTTCATGGGAGGCTCCAACGCAGCAATACAATATTAATGAGAAAGAGGATGTTGAAACTATTAAAAAGAAAAAAAAAAAAAAAAAAGTTTTCCCCTTGATTCATAGAAATCACAGTTCTGTCTTTATCTTTCTGTCTTTTTGGCCATTTCTGTTCTTTCCATACATTTATTTTGTTTGTTTTCAGGTTATTTGTTATGTTATATAGCTGCTATTTTGTCTATATTTTGTTTAAATTATAAGTAGTTTAACTAGGTAGAATAATTTCTGAGACTATTTTGGTGACTTTTCACCTAAGTTTGTTTCTAGAAATATGAGCTTAAAATTCTATTTCAAGCACTAGGCTACTTCTGTATTTATAGTAAGATTTCTGTTTAGTGAGTTAATCATGTTATCACATTTTACCAACTTTAATCATGTTTTCACATTTTACCAATATTATTCACGTCATCACATTTTACAAATATTATTGTCATTTCTGCTGTGGGGAGAAGCTGTGTTGTTACTGAACTTTTAGTATGTTTTCAAGACCTAAGTCTTAGACTCTGTGGTTTGTACTGAAACTTTTTAATTCTTATGCAAAGGGTCAAAATTCCAACCACATCTCTACTTGGAAGCAGCTTTCAGAGCAGAGGGTCATTTCAGAATGAGGGAAACTTTGCAGCTCCATACTAGATTTCAGTGGCTGTCTTGTACAACTGTATTATGTTTTGTTGGAGCGCTGTGCCTGCCAACAGCACTTGTGATTTAGCTTTGTTACCTTGGATTGTTTTCCATATACCTGATTTAAAACAAAACTAAATGAAATTTAAAAAAAAAGTGAAATGTCATCCTGGAAGTTTCCTGTGACCAGACAGATAGATGAAAGTAAAAAAATGAAGAAAATCAGATCACTTCAAATTAGATAAGAAACTGAAATCTTAACTACTTTATTTCAATTCTAAACCTGGAGGCAAGAGGCTTTCTTTCCCCCCCTCTGCTTCTCTCCTGTTTTTCATTTTTTCTTGTTGCCTGTGAATATCTCAGCATGAGATCTGAATGTGATGTAAATCTTAGAAATGAAAGAGTCAGTAAGAGAAATGCATATTGAGTAAATCTCAAATCTCACAGTTTCTATTTCAATGTCACAATTTGATAATGGTCTGGCTTGAGTTTTCTAAATGTTTGTGTTTGGCAATACTCAATTCCATTGATAATATATTAAAATTCATAGCAGAATTTCTGAGCATCTGGGGAGATGGAGTTTCCTCTAACATCTATCCACCTGCACATTCAGACACTGGCAAAACCTGTAAGATCTTTTGTAGTGTCACCCACTTGTTACTCCCTACTCAGTCTTGACATACCCAAAACTTGGGTGAGTGTTGCTCATGTGTCTCCTGGCAAATCTTTTCAGAAAGAAACAATGATTTTTCAGGCTTGAAAGAAAATCCAAAACTAGGAAACATTTCCATTTTTCTATGGTTTTGCCACATAGGTTTGGTGTAGCTCCAGCAGTGTTAGGAGTTGAGCAGAATGACTTATATGGATCTACTCAAAGTATGGTGGAATTCACCCAAACCTACTCCTAGCAGTCACCTTCAGAATCTATATGAGATTATTGTTAAATTCTTAAGTAAGTTTGACCACATTTTTTGTCAGAAATGTGCTGCTTATTGGCCTTGCCAGTTAAGAGAAACAGTCAGAGTAGAGCATCCCTTTGCTGTCTCAGATGATTCTTGCTGCTCTGTGGGCCTCAGGAATGACAAATGAAGAAGCTTTTCTAGGCTCCTCCTACGTGCATGTGCACACATCCATAGAACTAGAGAGTCTGTGCTTGTGTGATGCTTTGTTCTTGTTAAATGCTTTCATTCTCTATATGGTCCCGTTTTTCATTTCAGTTTCTACAGTTGATTCTTAACATACAAATCTTCAATGTTTATTGCATAGTCCCATTTGAAAATCATAATGTTCATGCTTTGCTGTAGGTTTCATAGAATGAATAGGTTTGTTTTTCATTACCAATAGATGGTAGGATCAATAAACCTCTATGTCATTCAGTCTGTATATAATTTTATTAGAAAGGTCTATGTGGAAGAAACTGCATCTCCAGGCTGAAAATGTTCTATTTAAAAGGTTGCACTGGGACAATGAATAAAACTAATATTTTAATGGATGACATCTATGTTGTTTAACCAGTGTAACTGATGTTTCTGTTACTAATCTAAATTCTGAAGCCCAGCAGAAGAATGCAAGTGTGTTGCATTATGTAAATGATGTATAGAGTTCACATTGTCGAGAAAAAAAACCCCTGAAATAGATATTGAATTGCTAACCCCAAGGCAAAGATCACCAGCTGTCTTTCAGCTCCATAAAGGAGTTGCTAACAGGAGCAGTTCATACGACTCTCAGCACTACTATCACTCCTTAACTCTTCCAGTGCATGAATCCCCTATTGAACAGAAATAAAAATCCTTAAGTTAGTATTTTAAAGCCTCTGTTTCTTTTAAATAGAAAAGTAGCACATTTTTGTAAATTTGGGGGGGGGTTTATGGTTATTAATCTAATACACTTTAGGCTCTTTGGTCACATTAGTAACTGAAAAATTCAGTAAGAACCTGAATGTGTTATCATAGGTGATCTGCAATACTTCAGGTGTGTGAGACATGGTATATCTTATTATTATTTAGCCCCCTGAGGTATACTAGGGTCCTCACAGAAAACACAATCCTTGATAAATAGCAAGTGATTATCATCTCAAGCTCTGGTCCCGCAATTTACTATAGGAGCAGTACTTCAATCTGTGCAGAGCCTTATCTGCTTCAAGGTTTCAGCCACATAAAGAGCTGTCTGCAGGAGGATGCCCAGCATCAATAGTTCCTTGTTCTCTCATAGATCACTATCTAAGAGCCTGTTCTGTGCTCAGGGCCTGTGCCTAAACCAGGTTACTATTGGCAAACATTGTTCTGCAGAAGGATCTGGGAGTTGCTGCGGGGAGGTGGGTGCAGGCACGTTCTGATAGTTTGTGCATCCTCCCTCACTGCAAAAAGGAGAAGTGGAGGTTTTTGGTCACATCTTGAGTTCCATTTTTGAAGAAATACTGTACTGTATTTAACGAGGACCCGTGTAATCAGGACACCTGCATTCCTGGTATGTTGCCCAGGGAACCAATTTACCCTAATGACAGTGAATGACATTTATTGCTGGTTAGACTAGTGCTTAATTTAAACAATAGTGTACTAGCAATATTTAACTTAATGGGGATGTATTGGGTTCATGCCAGTGGGTTAAGTAATGTTTAACTAGGTGTTAAATGGGTATATAATAGAATAACACTTTGACTTATGTAAGGCAAATATATTCTACCTGGGAATCTCTAAGTGTTAAAGAAATATTAAGGTACTATAACCCAGAGTATCTGTTTTGAAAGGGAAATAAATTTTTCTCATTTTTTCAGAGATGTACAGAGAAACTGGTTTATCTAGTGTGTCCTCAGTTTGACATTTAGTAATGTATTGATGTTAGCTGCGGGTGGACTTGTGAGTGAAGTATTTCATTCATTCACAATTTGTGCCTGGGATTGATTTTGGCCCCATACTTGAATTTCATAATTCTCTCTTCACTGTCTTAGTTATGCAACAAACCTCCCTTTCTTCTATTAAATTAAAAGGTCTTGAAATGGTGTAAGTCTACAACATGATGTTGTTCTGCACGAGCCATGAGAACCAGATGAACCCTGAGAAATGTTGGTGTAATATGTAGTTATAGAATGAGGCTTTTGGTTTTGCTCAACTTCCAACACCATTAAGATGTCAGAGTCTAGAGACAGTGGATCCTTGGTGAACAAAGGAAGATGGTTTAGAAGTCAGAAACATGATTTTTCATTGCGTTATTTCCTTGTATTTCTTGGAGTTATCTGTACCATACTAACTATTGTGAAAGCTGCTGTGAACAAGAAGCTCATTTCAAGATGTTGGTATCTAGATCCCTGTAAAGTTCTAAACTGTTTAATACTGGAGACTTGGATTTGTCAGAGAGATGGGTCTTGCCCTGGCTGCAACTCCAGCTGTAAGCTTCCCTGCACGTGTAGTTTCACTTGCCTGCATATCAAGGAATCTGGGCCCAGGTCTTACAGTCCACCTGTTGAATCTGGACTGCAGCTGCTAAAGCAGATAAACATCTGCAAAGAGACGAGAAAGGTAAAAATACAGGCAGAACCTTGATTGTTGAAAGAGGATTGTTAGTAGCTCAAGGGTTCTAGAAGAGAAAAAGCCAGCATGGAAAGGGATAGACTCTTAAAAGGGAAAGGGGAGTGAGGAAACTGGGGTCAAAGTCCATTGACCAAAAACTAATTGCATTACACTTCTCACATAAGTATATCCTTCTTGCTGTGTCTCTTTGTGCTTGGTTAATGGCATTCAAACAAGTGATATGTGGCTTCAAAACTTTAGCACCGTTTAGGCACCTCCAGTTCATTTCCTTTTTATTTAGACAGCACTACTTTGTTTGTGGAAAACCTGTTGAATTGACTGGAAAATTTGTGGGAAAAGGGTTTGTGTTTAAATCTGACTTCTTTCAGGTTTGTTCTTTCATGACTCTACAGATGCTACAGTTCTTAGATTACCATGGCAGTGCTGTGCTTTACTGGAATTAGGGATATCTCCACTATACTGGTCTTAGAATCACAGAATCATTAAGGTTGGAAAAGACCTTCAAGATCATGGAGTACAACCTCTGGCTGAGCACCACCAGGTCCACTAGGCCATGGCACTGAATGCTATCTTCAGCTATTTTTTGAACACTTCCAGGGATGGTGATCCCACCAGCTTCCAAGGCAGGACATTCCAATGTTTAACCTCTTTTTCAGTGAATAAATTCTCTCTGATGTCCAACCTGAACCTCCCCTGGAACAACCTGAAGACATCTCCTTTTACCCTTATTCTGATATTAATTATTTTGATTAAAACCCAGTATCCTGCCTAAACCAGGACCAGAAGGGACTTGGATACTGCATTTTCTTTCTATAACCAATACATGAATGATGTGTGTAAACATACTTATATGCACATATATATATATAAAATACTGATGACATGTAAAAAATACATTTGTGTATACATATATAAAATTATTATATTTATATATATAAATGTTTATTAATATATAAAATTCACATAAATATTTTAAAATATACAGAAATACAAAGGAAAAGTTAGTGATACTTAAAACTTCGTGTTTACGCCAAGATTATGGGCATTTAAACCTCTTGTAATGTTAAAATATTGCCAAATTGGAACACTATAGCAAGTATTTTATGTCTGGATTTATTAAGTATGTTTTACTTTCTAAATTACAAAGTACCTGATTGGGCTCTGCCCTAATTTTGGAAAAAAGACTCCTCAACTGTTAGACTGGCAGGAGGCTTGTGACATTTCAAATGGAAATAATGTCTCTTGCAGGCAGTTGCAGTGAGATAGCTTTGGACTATAAGTGTATCTCACTAACTTACTTATTTTTCATAGTTGTTATTAAAATTTTTTGCAGAGTGAATATTGATTATTAGGTAGGCACAGCTAACAACAACATATTGTATAATGAAGAAATCCTTGGGAATATAAACAATAGAATTTCACACCTTTAGCAGCAGCAAAGAGTACCAGAAAACTTAGTTTTAATAGATTTGTCAGATTTTTAGTTTGAGGGTTTTTCCCCCTCATAATGTGAAGATGAAATATGTTGCATCATTTATCTTCTGCAGATTTTAAGTGTATTTTTTTTTTGTTGGGGTTTGGGGTGGTTTTTTTTTTTTTTTTTTTTTTTTTTTTTTTTTTTTTTTTTTTTTTGTTTTTTTTTTTTTTTTTTTAATTTGGGGTTTTTTGGGGTTTTTTTGGGGGGTTTTTGTTGGTGGGGGTGGTGGTGGTGGTGGCTTCTTGTTTTTTTGGTTTGGTTTTTTTTTTGCCTTCAGAGACAACTTTAGGCAATGTATTTAGAGGTAGTTCATATTTTGCAAATGATGACTTGTTATTTTAGCTCATCCTTTGTTTTGGTTTGGAGTGATAATTGATAAGGCATTTTGCCAGGCATAGCTGCTTTCTTGCACTAAAAACAAAACCCTTATGCCGTGAATAGTGTAGCCTCAAAGTGAAAAGAATTAACTTCTCCTGGGCAAGAACCCCATTGACTTTAGTGAGTGGAAGCTAAGTCACCAGATTTGGAAAATGTATTTACTTTACACAGGCTTCTGTCTATGCCCAAGCAAACAAGGGGTCCATATAGGGGAACCTGGAAGAAATCAGCTGAAAGGGAAACTCTTCCTTCTACAAGAGAAAACCAGCACAGCCTGTCAGAAGATGAGATAGATAGTTAAACAACTTATGATCTGGGATATCATTTTCCTTACATGACAGGATGGCAATGAGAATCATATTTCCTTGCAGTGATGGATCCAAGACTGTTTCCCTGGTGACTTCTGTCATATATCAATTCCTTTGCATCAACCAGTGATTACCAGAGTCCTTGTTCTTTCATGGAAAGCAGAGTAGAAGCTTGTGCTTCTATGCTTATCCATGATTAAAGCCAGAAATTGGTGTGGAAACAGTTATTGCACCTTAATAAGTCTGCTACAAATACAAAAGAAGCACATCTTAATCTGTATGGAACATCAGTAAAGCAACAACCATTTTACATAAATGTACAAAAAGCAAAGATCAGTTAAGGCCAATGGGGATGAAGTTTGGTAGTCAAACAGGTTATGAAGACATTTGGTGCACTTTTTAAATGCATCTGCCTCTGGACAAAACCAGGATGTATTAAGGTCCTGACTGAACTTGATATAAGCATCTCTAGTCTGCTTTGCTCCATGACATTATATCTGTAGGTAAACATGCCCAATGTTTAATAGACAATTTAAATATTATATACATATGCATAATATCATATAAAAGATATATTGCTGTATAAAATATAATAATATTTTATATAACTATATATAATATATTAAACATTGTGTGTAAATAAACAAGAGAAGTCATTTTGAGGATAACTCTCCACTCAAATTTGATTTTTTGAAAACAATAGTTGAAAAAGTAGTTGTAGCTGTACCAGGAAACAACTTTGTAATCTGTTTGAATCAATATATTAGCACTGAGTGTGACTATTCCCTTACTCCTTAGAAGGATTTCTTCATTTGTCCAGGAATAGTCCTTCATAGCTTCCCCCAGAAGTTATATTAGTATCCTGCTTTAAGGTTTGATGTATGCAAGGTTTACTGGGAAGTTGTTTGCTGTATCAAATTGTACATCAGATCTTGGGAGGTTAAGAGAGCGTAGGATCAGTCACTATTCTAGATTGACAGGGTAAGTCTGGCTATGATTTCATTAAATCTTTCTATTCCTTTGGGTGAAAAAGCTTAAAGGGGTGTTATGGTTCACCTTGCTGATTAATATTATGTTTTTTTTCTGAGGAACAGAAGTCAGTGATTAGTGCTATAAAGGGTTGCAGATGTATTGGAGTTTGCTTTTCCATAAACTGTGAAAAAAATTGTATTTGCAGATGAAAAAAATGGAAAACCCCTTTGTATTACAGAACAGAGTTTAGTAAGTCATAGCACACTTTTGGTTCATGAGAATGGGGGCTCTGCTAAGATCAACAGCAAGGTTCCCATTGCCAGCACAAAGTATCATGTGCTATTTTATAATAGGAAGAGGAGTTGACAAGTGTCAGCCTGTGGTTCTAACGAGTTTGTATGGTCTCCACAAGGGAACTCTGTGACAGGTTAAGGGTTTGTGCTAACAACAGGAACAAGTAGAAGGAGTAGGTGATGGAGGGGGTGGAAATAAACATATGACTAAGCAGTGAGATCCTGTTTTATCATCTGTTTCTTGAGGCAAGGAGTCAAGGGAGAAAAGACAAAAGTGAATAAGAGGATGATGTTTTCTCTGTTTATACCAAGTGTATTTCTCTCACATGAGTGATAATCCTGAGTCCTGGAAAGGAGCAAGACTGTTTTCCTTCCATCTCCACTAAGTGAGGTCTTAGGAAATGTTTTCTTCTTGCCATCATTTCTCTAGGGTGGTACATGCTAGCACACTTTTCCAAAAATTTATAGGCAAATTAAGACAGAAGGTATAACACTCTTGTTGACAATGACAGGGAGTAGGGATTCCTTTGGCTGTACTGCACCACGGATAATCTCCTGATATTCTACCTGGATTTCTGGAGCTCATTCAGGCCTGAATCTGTAGACATGGGTAGAAGCACTGCTTTTTGTTTCTGCTTTGCAGTATCTCCTTCAGAAATATATCTTCATTTGAAATAAATTTAAAAAAAAATAGGAATTCTTTGCAAAGATTAGCAAAGAAACCCTAATGCTTATCACAGATATTAAAAACACAAGCCCACAGCTTTAAGGAACATTGAGGGGATTTGCAATTAAAAATCCAGGTTGTTATTTCCAGTTTGAGGTATGTGTGATTGAGGATAATTTTAAGAAAAAACAATTGAATTAATGTCTAAGATCAGTCTGAAACCTATTATAGAATCCTTCCTCTCTCCAAATGTGGTGAAAAGGGTATTATTCAGTATTATTCATTTGAGAGTTCAGTGCAGTTCTATTTCCAGGGTCATTTTGGTCTAGAGTGAGACTGCCCCCCTTTTTGCTCTTCCTGCCCAGTTAGAATTCCAAGTTTCTGAGAGGAAAAGAGTGATATCTCCAGTTGTAGCATGCCCATTCCTTTTTCATTAACAGATTTACTTTTTAGGGTTTTTTTTTTTTTAGATATATGGTTCTCCTCAATTTTTTCCAAAAAGAACTGTTTTTAATGCTAAGGACATACAACTCCTGGTTATTCTTGTCAGATTAATTCTTGTTCAGCCCTTTTCCTTGCACTTTTTCAGAACAGTCTTGGAATTGAAGCACTCATGATAATAAAGCAATGCAATTAATTTCAAATATATCCCTGATCCACATTTTTCTGAAGCAAAACTCTTCTTTAACTCTGGTGAGTCTTGGACTGATCTGAAAAAGAAGAAAGAAAATTAATGAAATTTTAAAGATTATTTTATAAGGGGTTTTTCAGCTGTTTTAATATAAGTCACTTAGAGACCTTCCTGATAGTGCAGAGGGAAGGGGGGGGAGCAGTAATCTAACAATCATACAAAGACTATTTATTCTATAAGAAAACCCCAACAAGAGGGGGTTTCCTCCCAAGAGATGGGAGGAAAAAGTAAGAGTAGGAAAAAAGATAAAGCTGCATCTATAGTATGAGGAAAAATAATTTTCTTCATGAAAAACTGAACATAAGGGAACTTGCAGTTCGTATTCATGGTAGAGAATTTTTGATTAAAAAGATTGACATTTTAATAAACTGATCTTAATTAACACTACTTTGAAATTCTGAGTTGTATGCTCCCTATCTCAAAACACTAGAACCAGTGGCTTTTTAAATAATTTGCTGCTTGTGGGTGATCTCTTTTTGAAACAAACCCAGACCCTCCAGTCACAATTTATTTTTTATTTCAAAAATGATTTTTACTAGCAAATTTTGCTTTGGTTCAAGAGAATTATAAATCATTATTACACAGCCAGACACTTCAAACATTTTGTAAGAGCTTTGTGACCCAAGAAGCATCAAAGGCAATGCTGAAATTCATGATTACAGCATGGGTGCACGTCCATTCATTAATACATTAAAGTTCAGGACTCTAATGTTATTAATAGGATTTCTGGATTGTGGTGTATTTCTCTCTTAGAAAAGGTGGCTCTTCCTGTCACAAAAAGCAAGAAGATTGTTCTTCATTAATGCCAATTTATGGAAACTTTTTGTAGACAATTTAGGGCAGAAGAACTGAGATATCTTAGTAGCTTTTGGCTATTATTTATTCACCAAAGACAGATGTAGCTTTTATTTCCCCTTCTATCTCCTCCACACTGTATCATTGGTAATGTGCACAGAGAAGGAGGGAAGACAGGTGATTATCTATAGATGCTTTTCCTGACCCCTTCATTTCTGACACTAAATTACTCTTGGTGATCATGAATCTTTATGTAGCTTTCACTGTAATAAGCTCTTGGAGACATATTTAGTATGGAACAGTATATTTTGGAATGTACTTCAAACAGAAGATAGCTCTTAAAGGCCCTGCTGGGTTCAGATTTCTATTGTATTAGACATTGCATTGATCCATAATAAGTGATGGACCCTGCCCTTCAGCATTTACAACCAATGCAAATTAGTAGAAGAACAGAATAAATTAATTGTGTCTGGATTTTCCTTCTGGGGAACGAAGACTCAAAGACTGAATGACTTCTTTAAGTAGTGCATCAGGTCTGTGGTAGAACTGGGAAAAGTCTCCTTTTCTCTTAATATTCCACCTACATCTCAGATGTGAATGCGAAAAAAAAAAAGGACTGATGTGCAAAATTTAAAGAATGCTATTACCCTAGTTTGGGTTTTGTGAAATTCCTGGCTATTTATTGGAATTTTTGGTGTTGTGTGATATTTGAGTAGATATAAGAAGAGATGCACTAGTTTCTGTGCCAACATAAAACTGTTGGTATCAGTTGTTTTTCCAGGGACCTGGGCAGGTTTTGGAAGTTGGGAGGTGTTCGCTCAACAGAATTCAGTCTTCTGTTCTTCTTTTGCTGTAATTATTTAATGGGTGCAGGTGTTTTTCAAAACTAACTTCTTCCTATGAGCAGAAATTCCCCTCCTTCTAAGCAGAGGAAGTTCCTTCAATCTCAGTTAATTACCTTCTTTCATCTTAATTTCCTTCTTGTTTCTGACAAACATCCAAGAAAGAATTTATTAATTTTTTTTTTTTTTTTTTTTTTTTTTTTTTTTTTTTGGGTCGGGGGAGTGTGTATGTGTGTGTGTGTTTCTCTCCTGGTTGTCAAATTGGGGTACCACTTCTGTATCTGGAAATAGAACTTCATCTTAAAGTTCAAACTACAATAGCCACTGCACCTCTTCCATGAATGCAGAGCAAACATTGTACACGTAACTCCTTTTCCTCCCAAATTTCTTCACAGGTGTGGGAGTAGAAAAGCTAAAGGATGGTGTAGGGAGGCCTGCTGTGGAGCTGCCCCTCAGGAGAGTGGCCATGGTAGCAAAGGTGCTGCCCTGTGCTAACATGACTGATTGTCTTCTGGGCAGCTCTGGGTTTGGGAAGAGAATATCAGGTCAGAAGTATTTGTGTCTACAGCTCCTTTGTACAGCCCAGTACTGAAAGTGGAACTTCTTCAATGTGGCCTGTCCCTTAACAACGGATTTACTCCTCCTGGAGAATTGGCAGTGGTTAGGAAGAGCTGAGACCTGAAGTTGTTGGAACAAGTGTTCACTTTGATCAAACACTGAAGTCAAAAGGGCTTTGGCAGGTGCCAACTTGGTTGATGCTTGTTTCAGTAGGGAGAGCTCAGGATGTTATGTCTAACTGAGGTAATTTTGCTCTTTAGATGTACTTTTCATGTGTGTAAGGTAGGCTAGAGCTGGTTGTGAAGGTAATGACACACATGGCTTCCATTCTAGTTATATCCCTGGAAAGGGAAGCAGAAGAAAGGCCTGGTTTTGGCTGTTTTGCTCCATTTCTGAAGCAGTTCCCTGCAAATTAGGGAAAAGCCTATTGCTAGAATACATGCTTTATGCTAGCTGAAATATAAAATGAGTTCTAATACATTTCCTTTGAGTCCTGCAGGAGGCTTGAAATTTACTTGCAGAGGAAGAGGCTTTGATCCACGTATTTTCATAAGTATTCATAAAGATACAGAATTAGAAGCTCCCCTTTATTGCCCTTTTCATGTGTGCTGGTTTTGAAACACATTTGAAGCTGTGGAATTGATTGAACTTCCAGTGAAGCTTCTTTCCAGAGATGGGCTAGACTAAAATGCAGGGTATCACAGGGTATCTGTGGGAAAAATATCCCACAGAGTGCTATTTCTCTCCATGCTCAGATGGAGCAGTAGAGTATTGGGAAATATTGAGATTTACAGACTCTACAGTTGCTTTCTTAAACTACCTACATAAATACTACGGCTCTCGTGAGCATTTCAGAGTCCTTGAAATAGCCTCTTCCTACTAACCTGTATGTGGAAAAAGGACTGGCTCTTCACTGGTTTCTACTCTAAAACTTTATCAAAGAGGTAATGGAATAAAAACCTGTTCATTGATAGTATTTCTTGCATATATGCTTTTAGGTTACAAGTTTACTATTTATATTGAATAACAAAGCAGATGTTCTTGGTTTTCTGAGATATCTGATTCTTCAGTTTGGGGGGTTTCCCTATTAAGTTTACAGAGCTAGTCCAAACCTTGAAAAGAAATCCCCTAAAACACACCACACCTTTTCAGCTAGCTCTATTTCTAATCTCTATAACTTGCTTAGAATAGAAGTTGATACTGGAAATAATTCAAATCTCAGAATAGGCAGTTTTAACTCTACTACCTAGAGTAAAGGATGTTTCAAACCTCAAGGAGAAAATTGCACAGAAAGGAAGGAGTAAGGAATGCCATAATGATAAAGGAAGTCTGACCACATCAATGTAGAATGTGAATGTTATCTGACTGTGCTGACTTGGTTCCTTAAAATAGAATGAATGGGGTATTGTGTCTCTAAATCTCTACTTCATATAGTCTGTTTAGTCTGCCCTACAGCCGGCATTTTATCCTGCTTGAAATATTATTTCTGGGATTAATATCAGTTGTATTAAACTGATGCAGAAAAAAAGGCTGTAATTCAAATCTATGTCAGATTTTTAGAGCTTTGCCAGAAATTTCTGGTGTCACCCTCTGTAGATGACTTGGCCTCCTAATGCATCAATTCCTTTTTGTTAGGTGAGAATATTGCATTTTGGATCTCACAGTGGTGTTGACATGAATACAATATAAAGTAAATGCCATAATTCTGAGGACCATGCAAGCATTTTAAATAGAAGTCAAGGATTTCCTGAGAATGATCA
The DNA here is from genome assembly GCA_910950805.1 of Acrocephalus scirpaceus scirpaceus. NCBI lineage: Eukaryota > Metazoa > Chordata > Aves > Passeriformes > Sylviidae > Acrocephalus > Acrocephalus scirpaceus. The sequence continues at coordinate 50,493,189 of OU383780.1, forward strand.
CCATTTTCTTATATCTCTCTTTCTGTGTAGGCAACTAAAGGGAAAATGAGGCACTGATAAAGGTCAGGTGAAGGTAATCTGTGCACAGATGGCACATCTGATGCACAGTCAATGGCACATCTCCTGACTTTGGCCTTCTTTACCCATTCAGTATCTCTTTCCACTTGCAGAAGCACAGCAGTCCCTCTTGTTTACTTATTTGTTTTCATTTGTTTTGGTTTTTCCCTAACCAATAAAATATTTAAACACAATAAAAATGTTTATTAGAGGCAAACAGAACAGTAACTATGTTTAAAAAGGAAATGTACAAAACCACTGCAAACAAATCTTACTCCCAGGTGTTTCCTTGATCCAGCCATGGAAGCTGGGGAAGCATTCATTATAAACTATCAGTTCTGCCAAGATCAAGGGTAGATTCCTGGAGTGAGCAGCACAAAAGGCAAAATGAAAGGATCTCCTCTTCTGTTACAGATAGTTCTACATATACATATGTATATGCTGTGCATGTATGTTTGTGCATATGCATGTGTTGGTTTATACAGTCTATATAAATCAGTACTGCTATCATCTTCTATTGAAAATATTCACAAAAGTGTGCTCTTTGAAATGTGAATATCAAAAGAATTCTTTTCTCCATTGTGAGGTTCCCAGAATAAAACAACTGTAGGGAAAATTTGACCAACCCGCTCATGTTAGTTCCTATTTGAACATGCAGCCTTTATTCTCCACTGAATATACCAAGCCTTTGGCTACTATTCAGGCTCTATTTCTCAAACATGTGGTGTATGAATACATGAGGGGCTGGAAAATACACCCCACACATCCCCTCTCCATACTCATGTACCCACACACACTTGCCCCCTGAAGAACATCACGGTGTCATCACTGAGGTGCACTTGGAAAAAGCTCCAAGAGTTAGTGTTCAGGGCCACTAAATACTAAGTAGTTGGTTATGAGGGTGCTCAATTTTATACCTTTCAGTTCTGACCACATGGCCTGTAACCGTCATTCCAAGACCGAACAATGTAGGAATTCACTACAGGACGCAAGGCAGTACTTTCTGCTTTCATTACATACAGGCTTTTTGTCTTGAACTTTAACAGTCAAAATGACTGCTTGCAGTCCTGGAAAACTAGCCTGGGTAGCCTTGTTATATCAGGCTACCTCATATTGGCTGTCCTGAAAAAGAATAAACTACCTTGTATTTATCTCTAGAAAATGTGATACAATTCCTTGTGTATTACTGGAAGGGACCTTAAAGATCATCTAGTTCCAACCCTGTGCCATGGCCAGGGACACCTTCCACTAGACCAGGTTTCTCAGAGTCCCATCCAACCTGGCCTTGAACACTGCCAGGGATGGGGCATGCAAAACTTCTCTGGGCAATTTTTTACAATGCCTCCATACCCTCGTGGAAAATAATTTTTTTTCTAATATCTGATCCAATCATTTCCTCTTTCAGCTTAAAGCCATTCCCCCTTGTCCTATGACTACATGTCCCTTTCAAAAATCCCTCTGTTCTGTATTTTTTTTTTTTGTAGCCTCCCTTTGGGTGCTGGAAGCCTGCTGCAAGGTCATCCTGGAACGTTCCTTTTATCCAGGCTAAACACCTCTCTCAGCCTGTCCTCAGAAGGTGCACCAGGTCTTCATTGAAAAGCACATTTAAGAGCACCAGTCCCAAGACAAAGCCCTCGGGGGACACCACTTGACACTGGCCTCCACCTAAACACAGAGCCATTGACCACAGTTACAGAACTGTTACAGAACACAGTTACAGTCTGCATCCATCCAGCCAATTCCTTATCCAAAATATATTCTATCTTCAAAATCCATGTCTCTCCAGTTTGGAGATAAGGTGTTGTGTGTGACTGTAAAGGCCTTTCAGAATTCTAGGCAGATGATATCTGCCGGTCTTCCCTTGTCATCTGTTGTCATCACCTCATCACAGGCAGCTGCCAGGCTAGTCAGGGAGATTTTCTCTTGGTGAAGCTGTGTCAATGCATCTTTGTGTGACCATGCTATAAATTGGGTTGGCCCTCAGTGAAAGAAGCAAACAAAGCAAATGCCCCACCTCCGTCTCAATCCAGCTGTTTTAAGCAGGATCTCTTTGGGGATCTACTCTACTAAGCAGTTGTAATGCACCACTGACAAGCTAGTGGCTGATAACTAAAGGTGAGGGAGGAGGAATTTAAGTGTGGGAGTGTAGTGGTGCGTTGAGCTGTGCTCACAAGTTTTAATTTTATATGATTATGTTATTGAGTTGGTAAAATGGTTTATTCCAAACTCCCCTGTTCATGGCTGCATTTGCAGTTGGTTTACCCCTTCCAGAAAGTGCTGTTTCCCTAGCAACCCTCCTGTCCATCGAATGTATCCTTCCCCCCAGAGCCTGTCAGTCTCTCAGGAGGCCTCTCCTCCTTCTAGAAAGCTCGGGGAAGCTCAACTCCTGATTGGGACAGGTTCTGGAAATCCCCTACTCCCTTTCAGGGATTGGCCCTTTGTGTGTCACCCCACTCCCCAACTCCTCCCTTTGTACTCCCCTATTGGTCAAATGTTTTTGTGCACGACCCTGGGCGTCTGCTCCTTTTAAGCTCCTGCACACCAGGAGAAGGTGCTCTCTCTGAGGCACCCTCACCTGCAATAAACCTTCATCCTGTTCTACCTCAGAAGGGTCTCCTTTCCCTTCCTCGTCAAAGCTGCGCTTACGTCCATTGCTCGCGTGCCAAGAACCCACCGGGTGGGCATCTGCGGATCCGTCCAGCGGGGCCCTACCGAAGTTGAGCACGCTTCCCGCCAGGGCGGCTGGGCAAGGCTGGGAACTACTGGCCAGTGGTTTAGGAAGCGTGACCTCATGGGAGTGGTTTTGGGGGGGTTGGGGTTTTTTGGGTGTTTTGGGGTGGTTTTGTTGGTTTTTTTTTTTCTTTTTTTTAATGGTTGTCTTTTTTTTTTCTTTTTCTGCATCTACTTTTTGTCAGCTCTGAAACAAATGTGATAGAGAACTACTTAGTGCAACATAGGCTGTGTGATCTCCCTATTAGTATATTTTAGTACCAGACTAGCTCTAGATGCTTTTGTTGATGAGAATGGTGTACAAGAAGTGGGAAGATTGATTCCTCTGTGCCTTGCTTAATGCTTTCACATGGGCCACAAAGTGGTTGCACAGCAGTGCCATTTTTATCTGAGCTAAGATAGCTTCCCATTAAGTGACACTTTCCATTAAGTGTCAAGGAGCATCATGCCCCTAAAACTTTCATATGGTTAAAAAAGCAGCAGCGATTTTGATTTTAAAATGAGGAAAATATTTGTGAGAATCTGACTCAGTGTATGTTGTTTATCTTACACTGTTTGCCTTCTGTTGTGTCATAGAGTATCTGCCTCATTTGTTAAGTTTCTAGGCCCTTTGATGTTACCCAGTCTAATACCAATAATCATAACCATTTGTTCTGATTCAGAATTTGGTTGTTTCAGTCCAAGTCAAGACAGGACAACTCTTTGACTCAATCAGGATGAGTTTTCACATAGGGGAGTAGGATCCTCAATAACTTTTTTCTGCTAACGATGAACATTTGATAGTTTCTGCAGAATCATGAGCTTCTCAGAAGAGTCTTTTGCATTACAGCAAAAACTCAGGGGAGAAATCAGCATATGAAAACATGGAAGGATAAACAGCAAGTGAGAGCAGGATGAAAGAGTTTGTCCTGCCACTGTCCAAAGGGTATAAATTCTGTAGTTGCAACATGATTTCAAGCTGCTGTAAATTTTTTTATTGGTATGACAAAAATTCTTATACAAATATGTTAAGAATATGTTTCTAAAAAAGTCCCTGGACAATAACATCTGTGTTTCAAAGTGTGGTAAAAGTATGATCAATTCGTTAAACTCTGATCTGAGATAAGAAAAATTATCTTGAGTGAAGAGTGGGCAAATGGCTTAAAAAAAAAAAAAGGTAAATATGGCCTTCCAGCACCTTAAGGAAACCTAGAGGAAAGATGAAGAGGGACTTTCTACACGGGTGTGTAGTGACAGGATAAGGGAGGAATGATTTCAAACTGAGAGAGAAGGTTTATGTTAGGTATTAGGAATAAATTCTTTGTTGTGAAGGTGGTGAGACGCTGGAAGAGAATTTCCAGAGAAGTTTTGGATTGCTCATCCCTGGAAGTGCTCAAGGCCAGGTTGGATGGGGCTCTGAGCATTCTGATCTAGTGAAAAGTGTCCCTGCCCATGACAGAGGGGTTGGAACTATAGGGTCTTCAAGATCCCTTCCAACCTGAACCATTCTATAATTCAGTGTGTTAATTTTCATCCTGAGCTGGAATTGCTCATTTATAAAAGAAAACCCTCAAAACCTTGAATGCATTTCCTAGTTTTTTTCAAGATACTGCTGGCTATATTTGTGTTCCAGAAGGTTCAGTCCCCTCATGCACCTGGATTTTCTTTGTAGAGGGAATTTGGTGCACAAGGAGGGAGGAAGCTCTGGTTGGTCCCTGGGGATTAATAGGTCTGGACAGCTGGGGAGGCTGGGCCTGAGCACATACACAGGTTTGTGCCCCTTATACTCATCAAGCAGGAACTGCTGTGGATCTAGTCCTGGTGACTGCTGTGGATGTCAACTCAGAGCTGGAAATTTGATCACATTATTGTTTATTTGTGTAAAGCACATAGGAGAGCTGTCAGTGCTTTTAGGAAAGTGGAAATTATGGTCCAGCACTGGTTGCAACAAATGGTGTAGAAACTTAGAGAACAGGGAGAGGCAAATAACTGAGCTTTCAGAGCTCAAGGAATTGATGTTCATTGTTTGTGTGTGTGCTTCTAACTGTAATTCCAAGGTAAGATGTATTCCATATTAGAATATCTTGATTTGAAATAGCAACTTGGTTAAAATAATCCACTTTTCTTTACAGTAGCAGTGAATCAGAAGTGTGCTGTGATCCATTAATGCAAGTCAGCTTATAAGTGGGGAAATTGCTGAGCTGTGCTAACTTTAGTTTGCAGTTGTCTGTCCATACCCTAATTTGCCACTTTTTTGGGGCACTCATCAGATTTTGGAAATAATCACTCTCTACGGAGAAACATTTAAGAAACATTTTAAGAAAGGAGTCTCTAGGCTTGATTTCAGGCAGTTGCACCATGTTCATCAACACTGGACATCTCAGTGTAGAAGAGCTGGCCTGTAGTGTGGTATAGTAACAGCACGACTCCAACACGATTATTGCAGTTAAGGTGTGATGATAGCATCTGTGAAAATGTACCCAGCCCATCAAGGAGCAGGCAGAATTGAAGTGAAGAGTTGCACTGGCAATAGAGCCTAAGCATAGACAAAGCCGAGGATCTGAAAAGCATCCCAAGTGCATGTGGGAGTCTTCGTTTTCTCTTTCTGCTCTCCTGTCACCTTCTCCATTACTGGCTGCAGAGGAAGTAAAAATTTTCCTCTGGGTTTGTTGTGACAACATCTCTGAGAGCTTACAAAATGATTTTTAGTGTGAATCTTGTCACCTTGCTTGACAATTTTCTTGCCTCTTTATAGTGTTCTGTGGGGTAACGTAAACTATATTTGAATGGTTCTCACTTTTGAGAACATGTGCCTCAAGGGGTTTGTAAAGGCAAGAGATTAAAAAAAGAAAAAAGTAAATGAAAGGCACAGCAGCCTGACCAGGAGCTATGGGAGGGAGGAGGAAGGTTGCATTACTTTCCTAAATTCTTTGGCTATAAATGTGGCCTGCGAGCTGCTGAACATAGTCAAATGCATCATTAGTGGCAGCATGTGATAGAAAACTAATTTTTTTTCTGCAAACCAAATTCTTGTAATCGTTCTATTTAATCTTACTAGATTACATTGGCAGAAAGATGTAATGATCTGCATTACAGGGAACTGTGGGACAAAACAAGTTCTCTCAGTAAAATATTTATTAGGAATCAGGGCAATGCCATGAATTTGAGTTGTTCATGTTAAACTTATGGCTTGACTCTCCCTGCACCACAGCTCCTCTTCACTGACAGAATTTTTTCCCATTTCTTGTTGTGCCAGACCATTGTTTGAGATTACTCTATTATGGAGGCAAACTAGACCGCCTAGGGTAAAGGCGGTGGGTACCCAAACCCATGTCCTGACTCCGTGCTGTCCTAGGTGCAAATAACTTTGAATGGTGGTTTTCCTCCTTAGGAAAAAAGGGGGGCTGAGGAGGAATTTGTATCTCCTTATTTCAGCCAAGAGAGATAAGAAAGGTGTTTGAGAGGTAAAGGTTTTAGAATAGAGTAATTTTATGAAGAGGCACTGATGATTCTGCAAGAAGGAACTAGTGAATACAGATTATAAATCTATTCTAGTAAAAGTGATTTGTGAGCATAAACTAATAAAAAAAATTGATTCTGAATTTTGAGATTTTTTTATTGTCAGGACATTGGTTTACAAATTTTGATAATCTGCATGTTTTGTGATGGTTTAAATAAAATTATGAAAATCTAAATTCTGGAATTCACTAGCACAGATTATCTCCTTATATTCTGACTAGCCCAAGAGCAGGCTGACTTGTACTATGAATGACAATAATATAGAACTCAACATGAATGAATTAGATGAAAGGCATTGGAGAAAATAAACCACTTGAATGAAATGAGAATTCATGGCCATACAAATAAATGGATAGCCTGCAACGCATCTAAAATCAACACTAGCTGTGTTTACTAGTGTATTTTTGAAGAAATGTAAAGAAATACCTAAAATTTCATTTATTATGGACTTAAGAATGCTGTATTTAGGTACCAACAATTCCGCAGTAAGAGCTGAGGCCAAAGCCTTTTACCTACAGCTGGTAGACATGGATAACCTTTGTTCAAAATGTTGTAAGTTACTGACTACTTCCCAAGGGCTGGGACTCTGAACATCCTTCTTACATGTATTTATAAGCAACATAGATGTAAGATGCAACAATTAAATTGTTAGTAATACTTGTGTATTATTTTCAATTTTTTATTCACATACCTAATGTATTAAAAAGGTCTCAGCCATTGTTTTATGTCTATTTGAAATATCTTTGCCCTTTTTTGTCAATTTTCTTTACTTCAGCCCATCTCAAGTCATTTAGCCATTTTTTAAGAGAAGGAGGATCTCTGGAGGAACATAATGCATTCTGAGCCCTGGCCTTGCCTGGGAAAATCCCAGCAAAACTCAGTTTTGGGGGAGCTGACAGCTGGTTCATGAGTGCTCCTTGCACTCTTCAAGTTCGTTGATACAGCTGTACCAGATTAAGAAGAGGAGATGTACCCTAGTGGAGAAGAGGGAGGTAATTCAAATGTGGTGGTGCACAGTTCCACCTGAAAAGAAATTTCCTCACTGTAGTTCACACCATCACAAAAATCTCACTGCAAAACACTGTTTCTGTTTTGCCTGCATACACGGATTTCTCAGAAGACATCTACAGAGAGATGTAGAAACACCACAGTTTTGTGTGACTGTCCTCCAATGTTTTGGTAGCTCCCAGGATACACATTAATTCTTTAAATACTGAAATTCACCTTCAATATTAAGACATGTAGGATATAGGATTATTCTGAAAGAACTGAAAGATGTAAAAGTTTTTTTTTTTTCTCTGTATGGAAATATGTGGGAGTGGTCATCTGCTCTGTAATTTTTTTTTTTCAGAGAGGAATTTATATCTCAATACTCTGGTTTTTTTCACTTTTAAACAGCTGCTTTCATGAACAAGGGCACAGGGCTTGCTATTTTATCTTTCAGATAAGGCAACAAACTAATTTTGTTGTTATTAAGAAATAGAGCTAAAGATACTCAAGTAAGTGGGTAAAAATGAAATACTTCCTGGGAAACAAAATGCATAGTTAAAAATAAATTCATTGTGGAAAGTTCTCCAAAAGGATCTTTTCAAGTTTATGGCAGAGAATGAATCTGTATCCTAAAAAAGAATAAAGTCAACTGTATGCACTTTTCACGACTCTCATGTAAAACCTGGCAAACAGATTATTTGTTGGCTTAGTAGATTAGACACGAGGGCTTCTGTAAATTAAAAACAAAAGCAGCTTTGGAATGCATTTCACTGTCTCAGTTGGAAAACAAAGATCTGTTTCCCTCCACCCCTTCTTTTCCTTAGGATAATTAAAAATAAAAAAGTGTGCAGAGCCATATAAATAAAAAAAGGGCAGGGATAAAAAAAAAAAAAAGAAAATCTTCCTTCAAAGAGATGTCAGCAATCACAGTTTTCATTTGCCTGTGCCAAGAAATGTGCTTATATGTAGGTCTGAATGTAGTTTGTTCTTGACTATTTATGGAAGTTATGCTCTTAGAGACCTTAATATGTAATAAAAAAAGGAAAATCCTTAATTAAAATCTGTTTTAAATGATACTTAACTTAAAAGCTTTCAAATACTCCTCTAAGAATTGCACAATGTTCTACTGTCTTCATTTTCCAGAATTTCTCACCAGTACAAATACATTGTAGGTTATACTCTAATTATATAGAATTCCATTGTAATTTACTTCAGCAAAGTGTGAATGAATTCTTCATGGGCAAAATACATTACTTTGAAATTCTGAAAAAATCCTTTGGCTATGCAACTTCTCCTGAAGTTTGTAACCTAAAAGAGAGAAGAGTCTGTAGTAAGGAACATAGAAAACATTTCAAATGCAGCTAACTTGTTAAAAATCCTTTAAGAAAGAGTAAAAGCACACAGTCCAGGAGTGTGGGTGCCTGAGAACTGTGCAGTGGCATATTATGCGATTACTTTTTTATTAAGTGAGAAACGTAGAAATTGCCATAACTCACAAAATATAGATTCTGACCAGGAGCTACGAGAATAACTTGTAAGAGATGCTTGCCTGACATAAACATTTCTGACTTTACAAAACTCTTTTCTCAATGCTTATTGTTTCTTTTGATTTTATTTCTCTTCTCATATTTAATTTTGGGCTGAGTCTTGTCAGACTAGGATGGTGGGAGCCTGACAGGTCAGATGAAATATGAGGCTCCCAGGAATCAGTCTTTGCTCAGTCACAGAAGCAGCTCAGAACTGCCTTCCTTTTCCAGAAACGTCAGAATTTCCTCTGGTCTGTGTTCTGCAGGGCTACATTCTGCTTGAAAAGAGGATGTGGAGGGAAGAGAAATAACAGTGAGATTGTTTCCCTGGAAGCCAGGTGTTCTAGGCATGTCCCAGCCCCTTGCTAGTCTTTGACAGGATGCTTCTGAGGGACATTAGAGGAGTTGCTTTTGTTACCTGGTCAGTAAATTTGCAGAATTTACTCACGATTCTCAAGATAATCCAAATTAGTTTGAAACTTGTTCACTGCTTGTTGAAAAGTGGAAACCAAGTGGGGAAAATCAAGTCCTCTAAAGTCCTGTGGAAATGTAATGGACACAAATTAACAGCTTGTTGGCACCTATGTAGGTTTCATGTGTGGCACCATTTTTTCCTCCGACTTTTTCAGGACTTTATAGAAGGAGAAAAAAAAGAGTTAGGACTTCAGGATGTTGTATGAGGAATGAAGAATCAGTTTTTGAATCAGTAGTTGGGAAATGTCTTAGGCAGTTTTGGTTAATAGTATTATCTGGCCAGTTATCAGGCATGTTCCATTCAAGACAGTAATTCTCAAGGATATTCTTGATTTTGATTGAATGTTTTTTTATCTGTGAACACTGCAGTCTTTATGTCAAAACTAATACTCATTTTCAGTTCTGGGCCAGCTGGCAGATCCAAACACAAATATTACTAATTGGCTGCTCGTAATCCTTTCTAGCAATTAATTCAGTTATAAATGATTCAGACCTTTCTGTAACCCAAATAAGATTCATGCCTGCTTTATTTTTCACAGAATTATTTCATGCTAGAAAAGGATGTGTAACAAAACATTATTGAGAATGGAGGAAATCAGATGGGTTTTTTGACAGTCCTCATTACCTCTTCTGCAGCGTAGCAGACAGATAAAAATTAACTTTTATTGTAAAGCTGTTTCATGTTCTTAAAAACCACAAAAAATGTGGTTCTGTAATTTCCAACCTCTGCACAGAATATTGTGTCAGCCACTTTGAAACTCAAAGAAAGCATAAGGAAAGGTGACCTAGGAAAGAGGTAAGATTTTAACCCTGACTACTGATACAATAATGAACCAAATCTTCAGTAAAAATTATTTGTTTAGTGTAAGAAAACACATCTATATGTTTGTGTGTTGCTATTAGTTTTCCAGGTAAATATTTTCTCATTTAAATCACTGAATTTTGTGGCTGCAATTAACGATGTGTGCATTTCTTCACTGCATTTCTGTATGGTGACACACTCATGTGAAACATGGCCCCTAATGGAACTCTGTCCCTGTGGATCCTGTGGCATTCTTTGCAAACATGGAGGCATTTCATCCCTGTTTTCCAGCCAGATTCACATCCCACAACATTTGCTCCTCTAAACTGCCTTGCAGTCACTGCTAGCACAGTGTTCCTTCTCTTTTTCCAGTTTGAAACTGTTCTTTGCTGAACTAGACAGCTGTATTCCAGCACTGTGACATCTACATTCTGGGGATGGTTTGGCCCTGGTCCATCCAGGGACCACCACCTCCTTTTTGGACAAAGAATATTTAGCATCAATTTGGCTTCTATCTCTGAATTCCTCTAGTTTTGTAGCATTGCATGGATGGTTACTATTTGCTCCTACTCCTATTTTTTATGAATGAAATTCAGAGCCCATTACTGCTGGGATCACAACAAATACATATTTGTCCACTTTTAAATTTTTTAATGACTGTTAGAAATTGCAGGGCTGGCTGGGCATACCATGAACTGATCAGAGTCACAATAAGATCAGATGAAGGTAAAAAGAAGTAGCCTCTTTAGGCTAGGAAAAAGAACAGCAAGCCCACATGTGAACCCGTAGAAGTCACACAGGCCTCTGCACTGTCCTCTCATGCAAAAATGCACTTGACAACTAAAGCAAAGGTTCTTGTTTACTTTAGCCATTCCTTTTACTGTAATTTTGATAAAGATGCAACAGGGTCTTTTCTAGCACCTCTTAGATAATTCAAGGAGAGGAGAGGATTTTGTGCAGAGTTTTATTTTGTTGTGGTTTATTTCTCCTGTATGATAACCTGGAGAATAAAAGGGCATTGCAGAAGCAGAGTTGACTACAGAAGGCCATTGCAGCTCTGTTGCAATGCCTAGAGTTATATCAGACTAGGATGGAAGCCAAACCAAGACAACATGCAGTAAATATAAATTCTTGCCATTTGCTTCCTTGCATTTACTTTTTCCAAGGGTATTTACAGGATCAACTTACTCAATTAATACCTGGCTCATTTATGCTTTTATTCGCATCAAGTCAAACCTTACTTGATTTACTAATATCTGAAACAACGCACATGTTTGATAGGGAGGAAATGAGAGTTCATGCACATCTCTGCACAGGCAGTTTAAAAGACAAAAAAAAAAAAAAAAAAAAAAGGTGCCTTTTTTGCTAATAATAAATTTCTATGTCTGTCCTGGGTTGTGAATTCCCCTTGGAAGATTTGGGAAGAAAATATTACTGTGACTGTAGAAACTCAGTAGCTTAAGTAGACTGCTGGCTTCTCTTTGGAGATGCTAACAGATAGTAGAACAGACTATGGGCTTGTGTTTTGCCAAGGGTCTTATTTCATGCCAGAGCTGTATTTTTTTCTTTTTTCCAAGATAAAAGCCCTTAAAAACTTTTCAGTGCAAAAAACTTCTTTTCCGATGTGCAGAACTGTCCAGTTTGGTACGTTTGTCTAGAACTGCTGAAAGAGGCAGGACCCAAAGACAGAGCTTAGTCTCAGGTTGGAGAAAATATTTATGTCTCTATTGTAATTCTCTGGCTCATGAGTGTTTGAAAAGTAAGTGCTATCATAACCATAGCTACCACATAACAACAGAAAAGAAATCATTCCCTGTTTAACTCCAAACTGTGCCTATGCTGTCAGTCCATTAACAGATAAAGGTGTTTCCAGACTCATGATTGATTCTCAGTAGCAGCTTTTGCTCACTTAAAGCAAAACAGTGAACATCTGGACAAGTTTTAATACCTTTTTTTTTCAGCAAAGTGCAAGCATTGCCTCCCTGACTCATATATAAAAGAGCTGTGGCATGATTTTGCACCTCTCATTTAAACATTTTTTTTAATGGACGGGGCTCTAAATCCTCATTGTCTAAATTGCCAGGATGGTTAAGGGTGATTAGAAAAATGCTTAAATTGAAAATGGCACATTTTAGGTACACTCTATTGTTCTTTTAGGTTTTTTTCCCCTTGTCCTTCCTTGTTCACAGTCATAGAATCATAGAATTGTTTGGGTTGAAAGAGACCTTAAGTGTCACGTCCTTCCAATCCCTTGCCATGAGCAGAGACATCTTCCACTAGACCAGGCTGCTCAGAGCCCCATCCAACCTGGCCCAAAGCTTTGGAATTGGTTATTAATAGAGTTTTGGAACAGATAAAACTGAGTTAATTAGTGCATCTTTAATTGATGATAGTTAGCTCTATTTATCTATAACAAACACCCTCACCATATCACATTATGGTGTAAAATAAAAGCAGCAATAGTTGCAGATCAACACAACTGACATGAGCTTTGTTCTTGCATACATCCGGTAGTCAGTGTGATCATTTTGATTTGCTTCATTTGTTCAATCATCTGTTTATCTAACAGGTTTGTAGCGTATACCCTCTATCGTGATTTTTCCTACTGTGGCAGTTTATAAGTCAGTGGTGGCTTTATTGATCCAAATTGTGGCTCAGATAGATTTCTCTGTTACATATAAATCAGCATATCTCTATCAAGCTTATTAATGTAGGTGCACCTTTTGGTGTTTGACATTTCCTGTGTATCTCTGCTATATAAAAACATTTATGTAAATAAAGTATATAGTCTGATACCATAGAACATGGAATGAAAATGCTGCTTGTGTCTCACATTGTTTGTGAGATATCCAGCTGCCATGCATGTGTGTGCACTACTGGAATCTCCCACAAAGTCAATTCTTTTTAGTGATGGCTAAAACTCAAAAGTTACAGAGCTGTGTTTGAATGGCCCCGACAGGGTTAGGCACTATCATAAGAATGACAGCAGTGGTTAATGCCAAGGGTCTGTCTACCTAGCCTTCACTCAACTGTGCTAACCTAGTTTTTCTAGCTTTTTTTGCTAGTTTCTTATACTTGTATTAGGAAACAGTGAACAAATTATTCCTATCTGCTTTTTTCATGCCACTCATGGTGGTGTGAAAACCTCATACTATCTTTTATGCACTATGTCTTTCAAGCCCAAGAGTTCTACCATCTAATATAGTCACTTTATATATGGAAGGAAATATTTTTAGTTGTAAAATAAATACCCCCTTTTGTGACTGGGAGGCAAATGGCTCATGGTGATGAGGAATAACTACAGGAATTAATAATGGTGGAGTAATAATATTTGTAACTTTGTCACTTGCTTTTTCACGTAATTGCAGACAAACTTCAGTTGGAAGGGACACCTGGAGTCATGCAAACCAAACTCCTGCTCAAGGCTGGACTGACTTCAAAGTTAGATCAGACTGTTCAGGAGATTCTCCATCTGATTTGTCAAAATTTCCTGAGATAAAGATTCCACAGGCACTTTGGGTGACAATTCAAGTGCTTAATATTAATAGCTGGACGGAGTGCTCCAGGTGTAGCCTCTCAAATACTAAATGCCTTCCCTTTCCCTGCTGGCTACATCCTTGCTAATGCAGACCAGCAGGGGGTTGAACTCACATGAAATTGACCCCTGTGACCATTTTTGCAGAGCTGATTTCTAAGTCAGTCCATTCCCAGGCTGTGTTTTTGCATAGGGTCTTTCAACTTCACAGGACTCAAGTTGGCCTGTTTCTTGAGGTTTTTGATATGTCCCTGAATGGCAGGGACAATGTCCCCTGCCTTCCAGTTGTTCCCCATAGTGTGGTGTTACCTGTGAGGCTGGCAAGAGCTCTGTGTGCGTCAGTGACTGACGAGGATGCTAAACATCACAGCCTAAGCAGTAGCCCCAGAGGAGTGTCCCTTGCACCCCGCTGCCATTTGTCTTTGAGGTATTGACCATTACCTTTTCAGCTCCAACATTCCTAACCTTTCATTTCCCTTTTTTTTCTGCTACTACTGAGCTAATGTTTAAATAACTGCTCTCTTTAGCTTATCAGACTTTATTTAATAGAGGACTTGTAGCCAGCTCAGTCCTACATTTTACATTTGGCTGCCAGTCTAACCCTGACTGGCATTGAATCTTTAATTGTATTTTTAACATGTTAGAACTTTGAAAACTTCTACATTTAGTCTGTGATGGGAACACTTTTTTTGGTAGTTTTCAATATGAAAAATTTTTGAGCTATTGAAAAAGAAAGCTGGTTTAACGTGGGGATTTTGGGTTTCTGTGGCTCAAACGTTAGACTGGATCTGATATTGAGTATAATTGTGAATTTTGAATCCTCATGGGGTCACCCAGTTTTTCACATATTCCTAAAATTCTGCTGTTGTAAAGAAGTATAGAACCAGCTGTGGATCCTTCTGTGTAGCGGCGCGTTTTATACCTTTTTATTTATTGTTAATATTAATTTGTTCTGTAATGGTTTCTCCCAAGTTCCCCCCCTGTATTTCTCCCCATTTGGTTTCCCCTTGCCTTTGTTCTCCACAGCCTGTCACTCTCTGGGAAGCCTCTCCTCTTCTTCCAGAATGTTCGGAGAGACTCAGTCTCAGATTGGAGCAAGCTGGGGAACCCCCACCCCTCGTTTCCCATTCGCTGTCTGTATGACATCCCTATCTCCCTGACTGGCTTTCCCTCTTGTGTCCACCCCCTTCTCCCAACCCCGTATAAGTTGTAACCACGCCTCTGGCACGGTGACACTCCTGAGAGAGGCTCAGAGAGAAGTGTGGCTCCCCTGCGAAAGGCAGGTGACAATAAAAACCATCTAGCCACAAAGTAGCCTCCTCGCTTCCTACCTTCGTCAAGCCTCACCGACATATCTCGTGTAGCTTCGACCCACCGGGGGGGTGGTGGCCGGTCTGCCTGCTGCCACCAACTGAGTTGGGAAGTATCCCGAGCCGGGAACAGCTGGAAGCCACTTTCCAGCCGGGCTCGAGGGATATTTTCACTTCTGCCTTTCCTAGTGGGTCTGCTACTGAACAATGTCCACAGTATCCCAGTGTGCAACATCAGCTATCCCTGGCTTTCAGTCAGCCACCAGATGAATATGCCTTGAACTGATGTGCGACTGAAAAACATTCCTATTTGGTTAACTACCTGCCTATTTGCTTGGATTTTGTTGTTATTTTCTTTAAATTGTATTGGGGAGATGCCAAAACATCTGTAAAGCTTTATTTTAAATTTAAAAGCTTTATTACTCTGGTGTCAAGGACCTTCTGTGCTTGCTTTTCTCCAACACTCAAGCCACTGAGCCCTGGTCACGTGAATCCTGATAGAAAGCAAATGTTAACTTTTCATGCTTGAGTACCTACTGACAGCTAACATTAAACTTGTAAGCACATGTACTTGCGCTGGAAGTGGTATCTGCTGTATGAGAGGGAACACTGCTTAACATTGTAAGGTAATGTTCCTCAGATGTCCTTGCCAGAACATGAGAATGGAGACTATTAAATAAGATCTGAAATACCCCTTCTTAGCCATGCCTACTCACATACATAGTGTGATGACCATGATTGTGACAGAAAATTACAAGCTAATACGTGCAGTGCTCTCTGTGTGTATATGTAGCATATATAAAATATGAATGAAAGCAAACAGACAGTTTCCCTGAAGCCTTTTGCCAGACTCCCAGCACAGAAGCTGTTAACATAAGCTGTCAACCAGAATAGCTTTTCACCAGCCTGAGAACTGAGCCCTGTTATTCTTGTGTTCTCTTCCAAGCAGAGCCTGTTCTGGAGTCATAAATCAGACGAGATCATATTATTTATTCCAGTCCAGTTTATGGGAATTCAGCTCAACACCCCTTGAAACAGCAAAACCAGTATCTTGCCAGAGAGTTTAGACATTTGGTCATGGTAGAACACTGATTCCTTTTGGACAGGACACCATCTCCCAGCAATTTAACTAAACAACTTTAAAGTGTAGCAGCAAACTATCAAAATATCCACTCAAGTAAGCCTTTTCTTTTTCTCTGTGAGATATTGTTATTTCTGTTTTACTAGTAGGGAAGTAGAGTTACTGCTTAGCCAAATCCCTTTCTCATCAGTTTATTTACTAGATTTTTAGTTCAGCTTGAGGGTTAACATAGATTGTTTTACAAAATACTTTAAGTCTTGGCATTCAAACCTGTTCCATGGAAAATCCTACAAACCTTCTTAGACAGTTTGATGACATCACACTCTTTTTGGCATGGTGTTTGCTATTGTTTTTTCCTTGTCCATACTCCATCTTTTTGAAGAACAGTATGTCCATCTTTGACTTCTGACTTCAAATCTTAATGATATAAATCCACAGATTTAACAATTTCTGCATTTTCTGTTTTGCTTGTCCAGAGGCCAGTGCTTAGATTGTCAGTTATATAACTCTATTCCCAGCTAGCAACAGGCTTCTTATTCAAGAAGATCCTAAAAATAAAGGAAGTGGATCTTTTCTTTTGTGAAAGGAGTTATTTTCCTAGATTTCAGGGGGTTTTACCATCAAATATTTATATTATTTTTTTAGTCAGTTACCAAACAATTTAGTGTGACCTGGTATTTCTTTCCTTGGTACTCTTTGTGGGATTTGCTTACAAGATAAACTTTTTTACAGATGAGTCCTTTGAGGTTATCAGTTCTGTAGTGAAATATAAGAAAACTGGTTCCACTAATCCTCTCTATTGGAACACAAGCTAACATATCACACCTTGTAAATGTGTGCTGGAAAACTTTTGTGAAAGGAGGCTGTGGATGACATACAAAAGTTTTTCAGTTTTCAACACAGGTACAGAACAGAGGATCTTTGTTTATTATATAATTTGGCGATGACATAAGATATTATGCAAATCATAGGAATAATGTGCTGACTCCACACAGCTATTTCACTGTATGAATATACTCTATTTTAACCAAGCTGGAAACAATGAAGTTACAACAAGATTTATAAAATTGGGAGTAATAACAACAAGAACGAAGCTGACTAATATGGAGAAAAAAGCAAAATAAGTGGGGAACAATAAACAATATGGGAATGGAAATTAATTTAACAAAGGTTGAACTAAAATTGAAAGGGCTGAATCTATCTAGACTGGGAAAACTAGATATTCTTCAGAGTAGAACACTGAAAGAATTAAAGCTTGCAGGGCCTTTAGTATACCTTTGAATGGCACCAGATGGCTGGAAAATGAGCAACACAGTACTCAAGATGATGGTGAAAGTTTTTGGAGTATCTACAGATCTCTAAGATTTCTATGCTAGTATCCAAAAATATTTAAGGGAAGATAACGATATTAATAAAAAACAGTTGGACAGAAATAGTTGAATCTTCCATCTTTCTTAATGAGGTAGATGTATCAACAGTCTAACTTTTCTCTGGTTTGGCACCCCAAGGTGCCTAAAAAACAAGTTCCATTTTGGTTTGGTTGCCACTCTGTAGCTGAAAGATCTTCACAGGGGACAAAACTGAGTGGCTGGCAAGGCTTATTTCATCTGTTCTACCACGCCTGTTCCCCTGAGTGCTGAGTGAGAGGCAAAGGGAAGGACAGATCTCCAAAGCTTTCTGAGCACATGTGAATTCCTGTCCACTGTGCCTTAGTTTCCAGGGAAAGGAAATTCAGGCACGCAATCCAGAAAGGCTGGGACCTGTGTCCCAACATCTTCCTGCTGTTCATTTGTGGGGCAGTCTTTTTTCTTGGTCCAGATGCAATATTACTGGTGTATCATGAGAAAATTAACCTTCTTACTAGGCTACATGTTTATCATTTTCTGTTCTTAGATTGCTAGCACAGAAAATATGGAAAGTTTATCTCTGATTCTGGTGTATCAGCAGGTAATTTACCTTTGTTACATAGCTATCTGTTGCCTCAAAGAGTACTGTAGTAATCTTTTATATCACCAGAATGGTGAAAAGGCCAATAGTGTGAGCCAAAGACTTCCTGTTCTAGTTTGTTTTCTTTTCTTCCTCTGACTGGTGCTGCAAAGGCACTTTGTATATGTTTTGCTCATGTAGTAAAGATGGATAGTTTAATGGATAATTGCATAGAATTTGCTCTGGTGTCTCTAAAAACTTGGCTTGCTAAGTCTTTTCCAGCTGTCACTCAATTGACCCTGGGACCATGTGCCAATGGCTTCATAAATGCAACTGCTCTGGACACAGTTGCCCTCACTGGACCTGTTGAGACACAACCTGATTATCTGGCCATTTTCTGAATACTGACAAATTTCATTTGCTACTTTCACAGTGGCATTCAGTTTGATGGGATAATTTCTTGATGGAGTACAGCCCCATCCTTGGATTTGAGACTGCAAAAAAATCTGCTGCTGCCTGCAAAATACAATTGTAGCCAAGTGCACTAAGATATTTAGAAGGTTTTCAAATTACATACACTTTAAAAATACTTTTGTGTATTCTATTTTCTTAACTTCATAGGTTAATACAAATTGCTTTCCTGGCTTGACATTGACATAAATGTTCTCTTTTATCCCTCCCTACAGAGGACAGTTAATTTTGTTGTTTGATACTTAGATCAGATACTAACTTTGAATAGGACACTGTTTCCCAGCCAGATCAGTAGCTACCTCTTAGGCTCTTTTTTCAGTATTGGTTCAGGACTGGCAAGAAAACAGCAGTAAAAGAGGTAAAAGTTTGAGTGTTCTCAGAGAATGTTTAGCTTTAATCTAATACAAAATGTTAATTTCTTTGTCAGATTTCCCCTCCCTTTTCTTATAGCTATTTGTAACTGTCAGCCCCTAGCCTTATTTGAATGAGAATGGCAGCTCTAAATTCCTTCTGATCACTTTTATTTCTTACTGGTTCTAAATAAGGAAATTCCCAATGTGTATTAATCTCACTTGGAGATGTTTAATCAACTCATCCCAAAGAGGCTGAGTCCTCTTAGGCTGCCTGCTATCACTCTGGCTCTTCGCAGTGCTAGGGTCAACTGTGTCAAAATATCCAATGTTTGCATTAATTCAAACCAAGAGCATTTTGAATTCAGGTTTATATCACAAGAATAGAAAGCTTCTATCATTTCATTTTGTTACATGCTACTTCAAAGGGGAAAAAAAGGGAGCAAATTTGCAATTTATATATTGACACTACAAATGAGATAATCACCTTGATTTCTCTGTTCCCTTGCATTTTTTCTTTCTCAAGATGTTTTCCATTTTCCCCTCTTGTTTCTCTCCTCCTTATCCTTCTCCTTTCTTTTTTTCCTTGTCTTTCTTCTTTCTCTTTTCTTTTTGTTTAAGCTGCCAGGATGAATGAGGAAACAATTACAGGATGTTGGCTTTAAAAGTGTCTGGCTTTGCCAAATAAGTTTATCTTTTCTTTTTTTTTTTTCATTGTGGCTTAAAACATGCTAAACTCAAAGCCAAGTTACTAACCTAAAACTCATGGCAATTTTTTGCATTAAGTTTACAATAAACTTAGATAGTTTTTCCACAGTCCCTTTGCCAGTGATTAGTTTGGAAGATAGTATGTTTTGAATTTGCTGAGAGATCTACTGCTCTTTGCTTAGTTTTAGTACTTTTAAAAAGCAATCAATAATGCCCATTTTGCAATAAGTAAAATTTATGAACTGACAAGTAAAATGTAATTATGGTGGGTATTCCGTACAAGAAAAAAGAGGTGATCTTAAAGCCATCTCAGCATTCCGTTTGCACTCATTTTCATTCATATAAATGATTAAGTGGTTCTGTGCTGAAACTTTTCTCTCTCAAGGTTTAACATGAGTCTGGAAAAGTTGTTGCCAAAGAGTTCTATAATGAAGTCAGTGACCATTTGTATTAACTTCTCATTGTTACCCACAGACCAAACTTTTTGCAGTATTATTTTTATGAGTGAGGCCCTAACTCAGCAGCAACGAAGACACCTTTTGTTTTTGTTCTCTGGGGGACATTCCTTGTAAATGTGTAAATTGGTAACAAAAATGAATCCTCCATCAAATGCTTAGCTTGACTTTGCAGTAAATGAAACTGTTTCCCTTGTCCTGGCCTCTGCTGAAAAATGGCCCCTTCTTGAATGAGCCTTCAAAAAGATCATTCAAAAACTATGATAAAGGGCCTGATCCAAAACTCAGGTTTGTGAAAAATTACCTTCTAAATTCCATAGGCTTTGGGTCAAACTAAAAAATGGAGATGTTAATTTACATTAGGATCTGGGTCAAATATGCTTTGTCCATGCTGTTAATGATGTGTTGAAATAATATGAAGTTAAATAAACATTCTCTCTTTTGATAATCAGAAACTGCAGTGGATTTTAGTACAACCTAAGCAGTTAGGTAAGGCCTATCTAGTTGTGAAATTTACACATTTCAACACACTTTAGCTAATATTGGAAATCAGTTTATGGGTTGATTTTTTTACTTTCTTTCTGATCGTTTGTCTTCCTGCATCACAAGTTTCAGCTGCACAAACTCTTGCCAAAGGATCCCTGTATTAGATATTAAAAAGAAACAAACCAAAAGCCTTCAAGCCTGTGAGTTTTAATGTCTTCATGTATTTAAAGAAATGTACACCTAACTGCAGCACATGGATCCTCAGATGGGGCCAATATGACATTAAACTTCTAAGGGCTATTGCTGCAGCAGCAGCAGTTTTGTAATGCATCCTGCCAACTCTGCAATAATAGACATAGGGCGTTTCTTGGGGTGCTGATTGCTTTATACCTGGCATCTACGAATAATTTCTGCCAGACCTGAAATTGTGGAAAATTAAAACTTACAAGCGTGACTGCTAAACTTATTGGAAAACCTGGACCAACTTTGGTAGAGGAGAAAAACCTTTACAGTGGGCTTGTTCAGAACTAAACTGGGAGATCTCTGCACATAAAGCTCTGTGGACCTCTGTGGGACTATGTAGGAATAGATCACTCAGCACAAATCTTTTCTCAGGATGGAGGCCTAAGACTTACAGTTGGAGAGGATGCAAGAGGATGAAAGGAGAACTCTAAGCTTCATTCAGATACACTTCTCAGTGCGGTAGAGCACCACAAGGACAGCTATTGTTATGCTAGATGCAAATTCCAGCTGCAAGCTACATTGGTTTTCCTGCAGATTAAAAAAAAAAACAAATAGAAACATCTAAGTAGCATATGTTGCATAGGCTTATATCAAGAAACAATACAACTTTTTATTATTATAAAATTTGCTTTATTACCAAGTAGGTTATCTGCAATTGGTACTAGTTACCTGGTCTCATTTTAAGATTTTTTAACTGTTATTGTGAGGAGTGTAGGATTGTGCTTTCTACTGCCCCCCCCCCCCCCCCCCCCCCCCCCGCGCTCCTCCTTTCCCGGGCTCCACACACACGGGGCCTCCCGAGCCCCTGCAAAATGCAAGGCAGAGCCACCCAGGAAATTGGATATCTTGGGAAAAGCCACCCCCCTCCCCAAAAGGGATTTGACCCCTAGAATGCCTGTCCATCCTAGGCCACTCCCCTCACCCCAGCAACTGGCTGGGTCCCTGCCTTTGCCCTCCCCCTTCCCCAGGTAAAAGCAGCATGCTTGCCATGTGCTCCTTGTTCTTTAATGCGCTTCCCACGGACACGAGACCTCTTCAAGCTGGAATAAAAGCTTTTTGGAAGCCATTACAGATCCAGGTTTCGTCTCTGCTGTTTGTCAAAGCCTTCTGCTAAAAACCACTCTGGACTTGCTCTGCTCCTGACCCTGTTCCTGCTCTGGAGGACCAGCCTGTTTCTCTGAATCCCTCTGCTCCTGGTGGAAGGGTTACAGTTGCCACTGCGGGGCCTAGCAACCCTGTTAGAGGCAACAGTAACATTTTACAAGGAGGAAAAATGAAAGGTTGGAACCAAATCTTGACCTTTTCAAACTTCGGCAGTTTTATCCTCCTCGGTTCCTTGGTGAAACTTTACTTTGAGATACCTGCATTTAAAGCAGATTCATTGGTAACTCTGCAGACCTTATTTCCTTGTCACAAAAATGACCAACATCTGGAATCTTACTTATTTTAAAACCCCAGGAACAATTTTTGTGCTTGTTATCTGCTCCCAGTCTCAAGCTCCTCGCAGGGATGTGAACCACACCAGTCATGCATATCCCTACAGTGAAGCTCTGAGGATTTTGAAGGCGTTGCTCTTGCCTGCTGCAATAGGCTCCTGTTAATGTGCTGTTAAAGCAGAAAGGTTTTAACTCATTAGACTTTTTCCTGAGGACCTTTATACTTCAGCCTTTTTTTGGGCTGTGTAGTTTATTTGTGTCCCTGCTAGAGGAGAGAGAGTAGTAGTAATGACCACTTTAGAAATGCAAGACAGACCCACAAATAAGCATCCATGCTAGAAAGTGTTTTGTCTGGTGGAAAAGGGAGGTTAAGCAGTGTTTCCAATGAGCCCAGTTTCCACTTTAAAAACCTGAATTTCACTCTTTGTGTCTTGCAGCCAGTATTTTCCTTAGAAACCTCTGTTTGGTTCTGTGTTATTGAACTTTGTGACATGATAGCAATTAGAAGACACTTAACT
The DNA here is from genome assembly GCA_910950805.1 of Acrocephalus scirpaceus scirpaceus. Classification (NCBI taxonomy): domain Eukaryota; kingdom Metazoa; phylum Chordata; class Aves; order Passeriformes; family Sylviidae; genus Acrocephalus; species Acrocephalus scirpaceus. The sequence continues at coordinate 50,515,785 of OU383780.1, forward strand.
GAGAGAGAGGAAACAGTATGCCATAGAAACCTTTCCTTAAAAAAAAAAAAAAAGGAAAGAAAAAGGACAATTTTCAATATTGAAGTGATTAGAACCTGTCATTTCATGTTGTTGTTTGCAAGTTGACATAGATGACAGGACAAAGGAGCATACATGGAAAGAAGATGAAAATTCAGAACAGATGTCAGGAAGCATTTTTCATGCTGAAATTGCACGGTTGCCAACCAGGTAAGGCAAAAACATTTTCCCATTTAAGAAATAATTAGATGGCCCATAATGGACAATATGGCCTTCCAAATTTCTGTTTTCTCTAATTTCCTTGTTTTCTTATTATACTCCAACTGCTATTCGGTTTTCTAGAATGGATGTTTCATCCTCTGGACATGAGCTTAGTTCTTACAGCAATGGATGAACTATTAACTGTTAAGTGAAAAGCTACTTACCTAGAGATTATCCTGTCGATACTATATCATCCAGTTATGTTGAAGGTCTAACAATGCATGCATTTTGAACTTCAGAGTTTCTGAAAATTTTCGTCAGTTACAAAAATAAAATTAGAAGAAAGTCAGAGAGATGGAAAACATGCCGTTGCTATTCCCTTATGGAGTCTGATTGCTTTAAGTGACCAAAATGCTATGCAAAAAATGAATCTGAGACATAACTTGGGGAAAAAAAATTAAACAGACAAATGTACCTCCCCCAAGGTGAATGTGTTTCTGGCACCTTTGCTTTAGTTCAAGCTTTACTTACAAATCTGATACAGCCCCCCTGTGTAATCTTACTGCCAGTCTTTTATACCTTCATGCCACATCTCTCCTGTCACAGATTAGAATAGTTTTTATTTTCTCAGGTGAATATGAATGTGAAGCTGTAATTATTTTGGGCATTGACATTTGACATCTCCAAATATCAGTCATTACTATGTTAATTTTTTATGTTTGTGATTCTCATTTTGGTAAAGTGTTTGCCCATTAAAAGTTCATATGTTAAACTTATTTGAGGATGATAGATAGATAATGTCCACTGAAGACAATGTTGAGACTCAAATCTGGAAATTTGAAATCTTTGGTTTGCAAAAACTTTTCCAGGAACTGCATAATGAGACTATTAAAAGTGCTAACTATCGGCTGTGTTTCCAAGCTAATGATTTCCCTCATGTAAAATGTAGAGATTTCTGCCCCACCCCAAGCCCCCATAGTTTCAGTGCTTAATGCTGCCACCAATGTTCTCAAATTAAAGCCATTTATGTGATAAATAAATAAAAGAACTTGATTTTCATATTTGTGGAAATAGCTCGCAATTGCTATTGGTGAAGTTGGTTCTGGCTTGCTTTTCAAATATGGATTCCAGCATTAGTAAAAAAAAAAAAAGAAAATGTCTTAATTAACAATGACCAATTTAGACATATAATTCTGAATATTTTGAAAAAGCCAATGGTTCTGAAATATAGTAGCTCTGAGAAGAATTCTGCACTGTAAATGTTGCACTGAAGAGAATGATCATGTCTATTTTTTTAATAGATATATCTATTATTTTTCCTTCCATCTTTTATGTGTAACAGGGAAAAGAAAGGACCAGAAGGAAGTCTTTATACCACATACATCCATATTAATTTAAAAATTACTGTTCCCTATCATGAACCTTTTAGTTCTTTCACCTCTGCACTTCTGAAAATATCAATTTCCTGCCTTACTTTTCAACACCTTTTATCCTTTGCTGTCATATTCAAAGTTATTCTTCACTTCCTTTGCACAGCTTTGACATTATTAGCAGCAACAGATTTGAAATCAGATTTAGTACTTCGATTCAAAAAACACAAATCAAAGCATGAACTTAGAACTAGGCATTTTTATTTAGATGAATTATATGCATTCCTTCTTACATGCTTTCTTTTTCTGTGCTGGTTAGTTGGAGTTTTCAAGGTTTTATTTTTTCAGAAATATGAAACTATGAACTATATGTTCTAAAAGGTAGGAAAAAAGATTCTTGTATAATGATGGGATCAAGAAATTGCCTTTTTAAAGGAAGAGATTGGTGAAGTTCATTTTACTTGTTATGAATTAAGTTAGATAACTAGTTTAACTGAACTCTGTGGCTGACAGAGGCAGGAGCATATTTCACTAGTGTGTGAAATATTCCATAGCAGTGTGGGCTGAATTGACCATTAGCAGGGTTTAGGCATTCTTATTTCATACATCTACAGCTAGGCCACAGAATCTCTCTTCAGAAGCACTGAAATCTGAATTTTACCTAAAATTAAGATTTGCCCATGCTATGTAGTGAAATTAACTGAAAACAAATGCATATGTGTTGTTTTCAATCTCCAGTTTATATTTTCTGGGTTAGAATTTTTTCGTGTTTTAATTTTCTGATTCAGTTTGGGAGAAAAACCTATTTTTAAAATAAAATAATGTGTCCAAATCTTCCCTCTTTCCCTAACTGTGAATTCACAGTGCTACAGAACAATGTAAAAATTTTCTGGTCAGTGGTCATCTTGGCATTCATATTTCCCAACGCGTGAATCTGGCAAGTCTGAAAATGTCATGGACCAATTCAATGACTGAGCCATATTAGTATTTTAGTTCATGCAACACGTCATATGAGGTATACCATGAGCACCAAGATCCTCTAAAATCAAAGAACAAATAAAAAACCCTTATTAAAGCAAATACTAAAAATACTTAGGACTATAATTTAATTTGCAGTCAGCATGCAAACATTTTCAAAACAATTTTTTTCAGCAATACTAGAGGAGATATCACCTTGCTATGCTTGGGTTTACCTCTAAGATACAAAATATGTCGACTTGCTAGTACAGTTAAGATTAACCTTCCAGATGTTTGTAGAACAGATATATTAATTTGCTAAGAATCTGTACTGCAGAAGAAAAGTCATTGTGAGGGAGAAGGGCTTTGGTGAGGGACAAAATCCATTTTGTGCTGCATGAAATTACAGGACTAATTGTTGACTCTTTAAGTCCTTTCCTAGAGCAGATCTTTGACTACAAATGAGAGCTGAATGAAAATCCATGTTCTGCCATAAATAATTTCTTGATGTCACAAGGAGTCCACATTTCTCTACATGTCTTTTTTTGCCTTCAAGGGAGCGGTCAGGTTAAATTTGAAAATATGTTTTCAAATTCTGAGAGGAAATAGCTACATATATACAACACATTATTGCTAATAAGAACATTACATTATATCAATTGGCATAGTTGTGTTCTGGAAAACAGTTCCCATATCATTATTAGCCATGACTATTCCAAGAGGAAGTGTTAAGTACAATACTACAAAATGGAGCTCTTTGAGCATATTTTCTTTATGTTTATGTTCCACAGAAAGCAATAACTGGCCCTTTTAAAATATAAAGCATTATTTCCTATTCAGTTTCCAATGCTGAAAGCAAAAAATAATAATTAAAAAAAATTTATGTGGATCGTTCATCTTTTCTTCTGCATGCTTTGTTAATGTATACAGCAATGTAGAATTTTAAGAGGTTCTTTTTGATGCAATGTTAAGACCAAATTATCTTAATTCAGTCCAATTTATACATGAGAATAACTGGCTCAAAGCAGTCCTATGATCAATGTGACTATGACTACCTTAAATACATTCATTGAGCATTATGGCTACTGATAATAGCGGTGTAGGTTAAATTGTTATACAGGTTTGTGTTTTTAAAAGGTCAAAAAATTAAAATGATACTTTTATTTAAATGTAGGGTGAAGATTTAAGTACAAATCACTCTAAGGTAACTTTTTTTAAGAGCAGGCTAATGCAGTATTATGTTTTATGATGCAATAAAATTATGTGCTAAAATTATGCTCATAAATGCAGGCAAATGTAAACCAAGCTATTAGTTATGTTTTCTCAGATAAAAGTGATTAGCATAGCTATCAAACTCTTCTCCCATTTGAATAACAGAATTATGTCTGAAATCTAAGGCGTGTTTGCTAAAGCTGAGTCTTAAAAAGAAATGTAAATCCAGCTATCAATGTTGTATTTGAAAGCGAATGCAATGGTCTGCCCATCAGTCTGCTAGCAACTAAGAGCAGAGGAACATGACCCAAATTGCAGTGGAACACATCAATATGAAATGTGCCTGAAACACTATTTTGGAAGTCATTCTTAGCACTTTATCATAATCTCCTTACTGCTGATCAGATATTTAAAAACCATTGTGGATTGTTTAAACATAAGAGTGATGAAAGAGTCTTTTAGCAACAGTCACTGTGAGGCAAAGTTTCATGTATAATTCATGAAGTATGTGGTCATCTACTAGCAAATTAATTCCTATTTGACAGCTATACTTCTAGTAGTGTCCTCTCAGAAAGGCACATGGTATATAATTAAATTCTGAACAGAACAAATTAAATGCTGGTTACTTTATAAACAATTTTAAGGCTTGAATATTGTTACCTGTCTTTACAGGATCAAAACAAGATATTCTGACAATGATGAATGAATATATTTTCTCAACCCAGTATCCCATTTTTTTTCTAATGCTTAAGGGTTACAATTTTTACTGGAAAATGCAACTGTGGGAAAAAACCCAACTAAAAAGCCAGCTCCCACTTCAAACCTGCAAGGAGTTTCTCTACCTGTGGCTTTCCTGTGATGCTAATATTGATTGCTCAGAGGCAACATTTAGTATTTTAGATGTAAACCACTGCCTAGACACATGTACTCTCGTAACTTCTTTGCCTCTCTCCTTTACCCCCTTAAATTTGGTTAATCAAAATAAATTGATGGATATTTGCTACACTGGTGAAAGATTACAGATTACTGACTATGGTGACTGTAAGAATCCCTTATTGTCTGCAATAAAAAAAAAAAAAAATTAAGGACAAACTACTAAATAAACTGTTACAAAGGTTTTCAAACAATCATGGAATGAAGAACAACACAGGGAAGTCTTGCATGTGATCTTGCTGAACAAGCATTTTGTTAAGGTTTCTACCTTGTTCTCCACCTTTGGCAGTGTTCAAGGCGAGGCTGGATGGAGCTCTGAGCAGCCCAGTCTAGTGGAAGGTGTCCCTATTTATGGAAGGGTTCTGGACCTAGATGATCTCAAAGGTCCCTGCCAACACAAACCCCTCTATGATTCTATGTTTCATACTTGTAATGCAATGTGAGGTTTAGCTTGTGCTGGCAATAGCAGTGTAAATTCTTAAAGACATATTTGCGTATGCTGGAGTCTCTTACTGCCTTCATTTTCCTTTGTCTATCCTATTCAGATTAAGCTAGCAGAGATGCATTAACATGTCCCAAAATTCAGCTTTCTAGGTATGGGATTTGTAACTGTTTTTGAAATACTGCATAAGCAATTAGACTTCTGTTTACAATACAAGGACATTTTTCTGTGTGTTGACACACAACCATTTATCAATCAAAAGCATTTCAATTTATGCTACACCTTGATGATATTATTTTCTGCATTGGCTGAGTTGTAGCATATAGGAAAATTGCAACAAGAGATTCCAGTGCAATGTGGCAATAGAAATAATCTTTCAGCAATGCAGATCAAGAAAATTCACTAAGAAAGAAAATTTGCTTAATATATAGATAATTTGAAAAGATGACAAGAGTAAACATAAAAGTATTTAGATGATAAATATGTGCATAAACATGGGTGGTGTATACAATCTTATAACACTGAAGAATATTGGTATTTCACAAAGATAACTGTTCACAACGTAATTAATTTTGTAAGACCCACTGCCACTGGTCAAGTCTGCAGCCTGTTTGTCTTCACACTCAAAGCTGAGGTGACTGAAGTTGGATTGTGGTGGTGCAGGTCATACCCATCAAGTTTTGAAGGAAGAGGTATAAGGAAATTGTTAGTAGATACTGCCTGCTGTTGGATTTGTTTGGTTTTGTGCCAATGACAAAAGTATCTAAAATTAGCTGATGTGGAATTGTTAGCTCACACCACTCGTCCAGTTTGAATGGTATGAAGAGGAAAATGATTTTGTATTATCAGTGCTGGGATGTATGGAAGACTGTTTTGCATGACATTCTTTCCTCTTCACAGTTGTATCAGTGAGAAGATGTTTTATGATGTCAAGGGAGAGAGAATGATGAGACAGGGAAGAACTGAGTTCTGAAAATGCAGGGAAAAGTACAAAATTAATATCAGAGCTGGCCCAGAAATGACATAAACTAAGATGTAATCTAAGGAGATAGGGAATCTACAGATACAGGGAAAATAATAAATCCAGGTTTTAACAAGAGTAAAAAGTGAATGGAACTGCTTAAGAGTGAGAACATCAGCATTAAAATGAATGATGAGCAGGGGTAGCAACTGCCATGTCAATACCACATTAAGCTTAGAAAAGTTATAATAATAAAATCTAAAAGGGAGCACATTCCATTAAGTCAATCTGAGTTCACAACAATTTTGTGAGACCCACTGGACAACACCTATTTAGGAAACACCATCCAGTGGCCAAAATGTGAGGCATGATGTTACATGTGCTGAAAAATCTGTCATGCTGCAATGTCTGTTAAACACAAGCTGAAAGAACAGTCTAAACTGCCAGTAAATATAAAGTGAAATGAAAACAAACACTGCAGTGCATGACTTCCTGTGGGATTTGATATTAATCCCCACTTATAAGGAGTAGTCTGTACAACATATTTTCCCTAGGGGACTTGTGAGTTATCCAGCTAATCCTTATTCAAGGCATATGATTTGTATCCGGCAAGAAATCACACAGAGTTTTTTCAATTAGCTCCAAATATACAGTATTGATAATAAAGTCTGTGTGATTAGATTTAAAAGAAAAAATCCTTGGAAAACAAACTTAATGTGTAAATTCCATTATGCAGTGATCAGTGCTATAACTTAGGAGGTATAAGTTTAAGCATCTGATTATCTTGTTATAAAGTCTCTTTGGACTCAATTAATTGCTTTATGTTTTCAGTAATTTCTTATCCTCTTGTTACCTACATTTTTTTTTAATACAAATTACAGATTAATTGTGTTCATCAATTCTCTAGTTGAGGCCTGGTGATCGATGTGCTGTCTGTGCTGGTTTTGAACTCTCCTGTGTTTACCATTTGAACACAGCTTTTCCAGATTCAGATTCCTCTGCCTGATATGTCCTTCACTCCCTGCTGACAGAATCCTTACCTTCCCCATCCCCTGGAAGATAAAAAATTAAAAAGCTTACAGCAAGACACCTTGCAGGTTGTCATATAAAAGACACTGGCATAGAATCTTAGGTCATGACTAGATACTTTAATATATATTTGTTCCTTTCTTCCTTGGATAGAACAATATTTGCTGGCAACTAAATCTGACTTAATTCTGATAATATGAATACTGGAACTGTTGAGTAGACCTTCCTTAGAGAGAGATATTTCAGTTCCCTATGAGCAAAAAGAAGTGAAGTCCACTCTTCTAAAGGCCACAGGGCAGATCAGATAGGCTTGGCTGAAGTGTTAGCTGGGGTTCAGTGTTTTCAAAAAAGCTTTGTGAGATGGGAGAATGGTCTGTGTTAGCAATTAGATCCTTTCCTAAGCTAAGCCTGGATGTACATTTAGACATTGTACATTTTTAGTTTGTGCAAATATTCCTCATTTACTTTTCATGTTTCAAGACTGACTGGAAGACAAAAATGCCAGATGTTACATATTTGTTACTTCTTGTAGTAACATGCATGTGGTACGTATGTATGCAGCAAATATTCTCAAGACTGAATCTTGGCATGGGACTACTAGCATGCTAAATATAGAAATTACATTATTCAGACTTTTATTTCAAGAGTTCAAATTTGGTATGTTGCTACTCATTTAAATACACATAAGGAGTGGAAAGGATATAGGATATTTTAAGTTTTCCCAAATTTTCTTTAAGCAACATTTTCTGTGCTGCTGGCAGCTCTTTATTTCCACTGAGATGAGAAAATTTGCCAGAAATTCCTTTCTTGCTAATGAAACATAGACTGATTTTGTCCATTTATTTAAAATACACAGATTATCAATTTGCTTTTTTACTGAACTGTTTTAACACAGATGTATAGATAAAGGTGAATGATTTCAGAAAGGGTGAAAAACTTTGTTTTCTCAGAGTCACACAGGGCCTTTCATAAATCTTGGGACTGTAACAGGGAATTTAACATTGTATTGCAGTTAGGTGCTGTTAGGTGCTGCTAGCCTCAGCTCTGAGAATGTTTTACTGGGAATTTGGGTGACTTGCTCCTCATACCAGTTAGTTTGCACATATGTGTTAAGATTAATACTGGTTTTATGTATGTGATTTATTGTGCAGGAGCATAGTTTCTTTTATAAGGGTTTCTGCTGTGCTGGAAAGAAAATATTTTGACTTTGTAGTCTAAGATTTTCCCATATTCATTTAAAATGTGGGCTTGTTCTTTTCATATCTCCTACAAGTGGTAGAATTTTAAATCCTGGAGCCAATGATTTCCCCAGTTAATTTTGGAAAGATGCCACAGAAGCTATTGAGCCCATAAAATTCACTTTCTAGCTGTTCCCATGACTGAACAACTACAATAGCTTTGCTGTTAGGACTGTGTTTGGGCTTTAGCTCTATATTTGCTGAGTCAGAAGGAGAATTTCTATCTGATTGACCTTTCTGCTGCTTCATACAACAGTCAATTCATAGTGATCCCAGTTACTTATTGTTCATAACTTCCAACAGAAATGTGCCAAGGCATTGAGATGATCCTGGCTTCTTATTGATAAATGGGTCAAGTTCTTACTGTGAAGTAAAATCCACTTATTTTATGCATCAGAATTTTATTAACTTGGGTAAGATATCAATTCAATGTTAGGTCTGTAAAATATTCCAAGCCTTTAGCAGTTCTGTAAACATATAATTCTTAGTTGGCTCAGGAAGCCCATAAATTCAGTAAAAAGCAGGAAAGTCTGTGTGTCTTACCAGTTGGGTTACTATTACTTGATGGGTTTGTTCCCTGGGAGCTGGAAATAGGGTGTCATAAAATGATCTTTTTCTCTGTCCAGACATTCAGCTTGTAATTGCATTTCGTTGTAGAAACATCTCACTTTCCGTAAGTCAACTTTACATGTTTGATGAAAATAGAAGGACAAGGTGAGGAAGTGGAAAGGCATTTTCTGCCAATTCCAAGTAATAAAGTTGGTTCCAAAGCCTTTGTTGCAGATAATGAGTTAATCAATGGCATCAGCAATGTCATTTCCTTTTCCGAGTAAATACAGTACTTAGGTAAGAAATGTTTCTTGTATGTTAAGTGTCTTAGTTATAAATACTTTTAAAACTCTTAAATCCTTAGATGATTTAAAAACCTTTACAATGCCTAAAAAGAGAACCCATTTGTTCTCCACACATCATCTCTCTAATGAAATAGAAATTAGTAGATGGAAATTCTGAGGACATGAGATTCTTGCCAATATAAGGTTGGACTCATGCTGATGGTTAACTTGCTGAACACCAGGAATATAAGAAGAGCCAAGACTATTTCCTCTCTTTTTCTGCATAGTAAATCTCCATCACGAAATTCAAGGACTACCTCTTGAATACTTAAACTTAGTTTGTGATCAACAGATTATTTTACATGATCCAAAGGACTTCCATCATTATAGCTGCCAGACATACATTGAAAAAGAATGGACTCTGACATTGCTGTCCCACATATGAAATTTAAATTACTGAGAAACAAGCATAAAAATTATGGTGTTAATTTTTCTTTTTGGCACTTACTGATGTCACTACTAGTGGGCAAGGTCAGTCTTATTTCTCATATAACTTTCCAGTCTGAACTGTATTTAAAATTTAACTCAATTTATGGTTCCCTGAGGAACAGCTATTGTCATAATCTCTATTCCATCAGTAGAAACCTGAGCTCAGTAAAGTGTTTATTGTGTGTAAGCCACATACTAAACTCTTGTATATATGGAGGCTACCTAATGGACCCAATTTTAAGAAGCTCTATGGGTAGTTGTAAAGCTAAAATCTCTGTACCTCTGCCTAGTCTCAGTGTGTACCAAAATCCTTGAGGCTGCAGAAAGAGTTGTCTGTTGGCACAGTTTTGTCAAACTAATGCTGACCATTTAAGTGGAATCCTAACAAATTGAAATCATCTGCATGCACTGACAGAAGCCAAAAAACTGACTTTATATTGCTTTTTCCAACAGAGCAACCACAACACTGAACCATGTGGGTGGCCTCACCCACTTACATATATGACGCTTTTGGAAGTGAAATGGCTATGAAATCACTGACTTGCCCTATGTATAAACAGCTCATTTGTCCAGGTGCCTTAACAGGCTATGATGAGCCATCTTTATGGCCAAGGTTCTCAAAATCTTTGAGGACAAGGAAAAGACAAGGAAAATTTGACAATTGCACAATTAACATACTTCATGTGCAGAGCTAAGTATTGGAGGCCTTCGCTTACACTGCTGTGTATAGAGAGGTTGATGTGTATCCTTCTGAATGACAAACTAGTGTGCTTGAACTGTGCTTTCCAGGAAAGCCATTTTTACTTGTTCTAAGTTCAAGGTATTTGAAAAATTAGGACAGTCAAGTAGATAAACTGCTTAAAGTTTGCCTTGCAGATGTTCAAGCTGTGTAAGTATCCCTGTTGCAAAGACAGGAATAAAGCCACGCATCTAATTTTTCATTTGTAGAAAGACTGCTGGGAGCAGAATTTGTCCTATTGTCTTAATTTAATGCTTACAATCTAAAGAATACTTTAAAGAATACCTGAGAGCCAAGTGAGCATGACTCTGTAGCTGAGGTACAAATTGCTGTTAGAATTCATTAGGGGGTTGACTTTTCCTGTTTAGAGTGGTTTGGATGAAATGGAAACTAGATCTTGCCAGACAAAAGCTTTTGATTTCTGAATACATCTGATGGAAAAGAATTAAAGAATTCACTGAATTCAGAAACAAAATTCCCATCAGCTTCAACGGGGCATTGAGGGCGGTAAGCAGACACAAAGTTTCACTAGGATTAGTTAGTACATCCTCTGAAGAATATATGATGAATATCAATTAATATTGGATTGTTTTAAAGGGCAATCATTCAAGCAGGGGGAAAAAAATGAGTGTAAAGGCAGTAAATAAAATTAAAGAGTTTCCTTCTTCCTGAGAAATTCTAACTTTCTATTTGTATTACAATAGCAAGGAATGACTCCAGTGGAGTAAAGCAACCTGAAACCCACTGAGCATTCAGGATTACACAATGAAATCCTGTTTCTTGTTCCTCAGACCATCATAATATAAACTATCAAATCTATATGCAATTTCATTTTCATTCATCATCATTTGATGAACATGGATTTTACTGAAATTTCTATAAAGGTTGTGTTAGAGTTTCTAATTATTTTATTTTTTGCATTATTTGACCCCTAAGAATGGATGTTTTCATGCATTTGCCCTGCAGCTGCAACACAATGCTTCTATCTGTTGTTATTTGCGTGCAAAAAGTGCAGCAAGAAATTGATGGATGCCACGTGTGCCCAATAAAAGCAAAAAAAGGAGGGAAAAAAAGTAGGATAAAAAAAACTTCTCCACCCTAGAAAGAGGTTTAAATCATAACTGCCTCAGGAGAGAATAGTTTCCTCCTTCAGTAGCAGTCTAAAGTCTTGAATACAACACAGCCAAGACATATCCCCTGAAACAGTGACTGAGCGTTAAACAGTGCTACATCTCTTTTATGAAAAACATTCTCTGAAAAGCTTGCATAAACAAGAAGCCCACATGTTCAGCTAAATGATTTTTTGGCGCTCTCACAATATTTGTTGACTCATTTGGATTTTTGTGAGTGTGTAACTCTTTAACTTCCATGTTCTCTGCACTGTAGGCAAGTGTTGATTTTTCTTTCTCAATCATCTGTGGTTCAAGCATTTCCAAAATGAGCCTATACAAAAATCAGGGGTTGACATTAAAATGTTAATGCATGATAGCTATCCTTACAGTATTTTTATAACTTTTTTTAAAGCTAAAATTTAACAGTAATTACTCTATGTTAATATATGGCTAAATATTCTAAGTATTAGCAAAGATAAATGTATTTGTTATATCATCAGGGCTGAGATTATGACTAGAGTTAACATTGCAGCACTTTATATGTTTAGAGCAGGAATTAAATTTCTCAAATGCATTCCCTCCCAAAACCCCAGACAGTGTTTGCCAGATGTCAACAACAGCAGCACACAAGGTTTCAGGAAACCTACAGCCTATTCTCAGAAGTGTTGATCTAATGAACAGCTTCGTCCAGCTCCGTCACTTTTGGTTGCCTTGATATATTTTGCTTTCTTTGCCTTGTCAGTGACATTTTTTCAGCGTGGAGTATGTTTACAGGATGTGTTCAGACAGTATTCATTGCGGCTGGGTCCCAATCTTCGTTTGGGCCCCTATGCTCTACCCCTTCATCTTTGTTTCTCAAATGCTTTTGTGCATGTATAGAACATTAGAGGCAAGATTGATGCTTCTCCATCCCTTTTTTTTGTTTGTTTTTTACCACAGTATTTTCATCAAATCTCAATTAAGCCATACTTTTAAGAAGTCATTATTTATTTTTCTTCTTTTTTTGATATCTAACTTGAGATATGGTGCTTTCATCTACCAAAGAATGCAAAATTTCAAATGATTGAGTGATATATAGCACTAAATAGTCTAAATCAGGTACTTTGAGCCTCATATTTTGAACTGGAGTAGGTAACTTTAATCTTTGTTTCCCACCCTTAAGAGCTGATAATACTCCTTCAAATCATGGAGATGTATTTATATTCTGACATACTGTTGTAATATATTTCTCCTAAAATTCCATAAAGGAATTAATTTTTTTCAAGATGCAGCTTGGACAATGCACTGTGTAGTCAGAGGCAGTACGTTAACAACAAGAAGGAAAAAATTTGGCTATACCAATAAACCTTTGTATCTTTTGATATAAGATCTTGCAGAAAATTGCCAAGTGGAGTTGTAAGTAAAATGTTGAATTAAGTTTATGCAGGCAACTTTCATTCTGGGATTTATAGCTTTCAGGCTTTGAATTTTGACCCCTAGTAACATTCTTTTAGCAGAGTTGTTTAGCATACAAGTCTCAAACAATATGAAATTCTCTGCTTCTGATTATTATGTTCAGAAAGCAGTCAGACATTTGCGTTCCCGAAGAAAGAGGCCAAGTATATTTGCAATATTTTAGATTATGTGTTTTTAAATATTTCCGTTTCTGCCGCTATTTTTGTGCTCAGTTTTTCAGGAGTGTGTACACAAATAGAACAGAATGTCAGAGCCTGAAGTGGCAATTCAAAGTAGTAATAGCTTTTTCAACTGTACTGTTGTTGATACATCTGAATGCCTGTCCAAGTCTCTATGGATTCTGTGATGCCTTAGGCAGTCTTGTATCTCAAATGCACCAATCTGCCACACGTGCAGACAAAGCATTTGAGTACCTGCTCTAAATATCTCTTAGGCTGCCAGTTCATGGGCCTGTCTTGGGTTATGTAACAAAAAAAAAAGTGTATTCTATTTCATCTGTTGAAAGCAGTTGAGATGTTTTGTAACTCCAGGGGAGAGGGGGGCGGATGCCTGCTGATAATGGCCCAGCTGTTAAAACCAGGTGGGGCAGTGTTTCTCTTTCACCACCCGTCCATCCTCCACGGGGATATCTTTTGATAATGGGCCATTAAGGTTCACCAATGACATGACACATTGCATCATCCTGTTGTGAGATGCTCCACCCGGGGTGGGGCGGAGGGGGGGCCAACCGTTCCTACCTGGATAAAAAATGAGACTCAGGAACACCAGGCATCCAGTTCTTTTTCCCATTGTATCTGCAGAGAAAGACCGAATCCATCTCGCCACCACTGGACTTTCTCTACTCCATCATCTCTGCTCCACAGAACTACATCTGTTACTCCAGGAGGATTTATTTGAACTGCTTCCAACACCCTGAACAACAGGTTTTCAGGTCGTATCCCTGACCCTGTCTGGGCTTTTTTTCCAGGACTTTTGTTTGCTTGCTTGGTTTTTTTTTTTGTACTACTAAATTTGTATTTTTTAATATTCCTAGTAAATAACTGTTTCTCCTATTCCCATCTCTTTCCCTGAAAGCCCTTAATTGCAAAATTATAATAATTTGGAGGGAAGGGGATTTACGTTCTCCATTCCAAGGAAAGCTCTAGCTTTCCCTGGCAGACAACTGTCTTTCAAAACCAAGACAAGTCCAGTGCCACACACTGCTGTAAGACTTGTCACATTGAGAGTGAGAAGAGCTCAGAGCCGAACATCCTGTGCCTCACGGGTAGTAAATGCTACCGAAGGAGTAGCCTGGTTACAACAGTAACCAGGTTCTGTGTCTGTGTGTCCCAGTCACAGGGTGCCACAGAGGAGGTGATGCTGTTCCTACCTCTCCTCCCTGTTTCCAGGGCAAAGAGTGGTCTTGGGTTCAAGCCAGTAGTGGTCAGCAGAGAAAAGTTCCATCCAGATGGCTTGTCAGTCCTAAATGCATTCAAACAGGATGTTTATTGCCATTAAGGTAAATCAGATGATGAATATAAAAGTTCTGTACAACATGAAATTAATATAAATTAGTTATGAATGCACTTACTCAAAGTTCTGAAAGAGCTTTCAGCAGGCACTCAGCAGAGTTGTTTGAAAATTATAGGAGAGGTTTTGTAAGAGAGAGCAACTTTTATCAAAAGTATTTTGTTCTCTTGTTGCATTTAAACCCCATAATTTATAGTCATTCTTTGGCTTGGTTTGCATTATTTTATATAACTAGCTCATTAATATTCTTTTCTTTTAGTATATAAATGTCTGTGTGGGAAATATGAAGAATGTGAATCATGTATGGCTGTCACTATAGTCCAGAGTTATTTGTCATTTGTGTACGGGTATTTTTTGACATCCTGCATAAAGAAATTGGAAACGAGTATTTGGCAGATTTTCTATACAGGTAAATATCTTGCTGACTATTGTTTTTTTTAATCAGCCTAAAGATGTTTTAGGGGTAGGAATAAATACCTAAAACTGATTTTAAAATAATTCTCCACTTGATCAACTTGAAAATAGATAGGACAGCTTTGTTGCATTGTTACTTGAGAAAGTTTTTCCTTTGCTGTCACACACCAAAGCAAACATTTTTCATAGAGTTTTGAAAGAACACTGCAAATAGATATTCCAGCACCAATGCACATTTCATGCTGATGACTTCATATCAGTTAGTTGTAACTAATGTCACAGGAGCTATTTCCAAATGATTTAAACTGACGGAAAAACAGAAACAATGGAATTATAACCAATGTCTATGAAAATGAATTCTGCTCTACTTCATCTAAAAACGTGATATTAGATTTAGGTTTCAAGATTACAGTCCTGTTCCTGCAAGCAGTACTTTCCCCTTTTTTCCTCACCTCTTCATCAGCTCTCCAGAATAAGGGCTGAATCCTAAGTGTCCATATTTGTTCTTGAAATGTCCAACATAGCTACTGCTACTAAGAGTGAATCAATGCCTATTTTGATTCTTTCAACAGAGTACCGTAGGGATGCAAATTTTCATTAGCTACAGGCAGCTTTCTTTAAAACTTTGATTAAAATATGACTAAAGATGTATACTGGCAATCTTGCTTTTGATTCTATTTAACAATAATAAAAAAAAAAGGAAGGGAAAAAATGTTTTGCTGAATTGCATGACTTCATGGACCATATTTCACGTTCCTTATTGAAATGTGGTTAAAATAATTTTGTACTTAACTGGTTCCAAGCCTTCAAACAGCAATGTGTTTGTCTTTTTTTTTCATATGCCAGCTTAAAAGATGGGTTATTTTTTTTCTTGGTCTGTATTTATCAAATACTTACATATACAAAACATCCATTAATTAATATGAGTACTGTAATTCATATAAAACAATTATAGCCTTTAGAGTTTTCTGAAAAGCTACTATTGCTGCCTTAGCCCTTTTAAAATATATACTCCCAAAAGGCCAAAATGTGATCTATTAATATGTATGCATTATTACTTTTTTGTAACTCTGACTGCTGATGTTTCTGAATATGGAAGCATTTAGAGGGTATAGACGGTCTGTTAGTTGACTTGCAATTCTAAGTGCAATATTTTCTAAAACCTAAAAAGCATTATTAATTACCCTCTGTCTGTATTAGAGAGTATAATATATTTTCTTCTGGAGATCTCACATTTCCTGTGATCCTGCAATAGCAATACTTCAACTTGTTAGGCTATTTAGAATAATTGGTAACACAGGAATAAAAATTTCTGGTTGACTGCTAATTGCACAAATTAATAAAAATAATTCATCTTACATCACTTTAGCCTTTAAGCAGCTTTTTTACATTTTTAGGATCCAGCATCTCTGAGATTATGCATTCCCAGCAGAAGGAGTTTACCTTCTTGCTAGGTAGAATATTTATGTGCAAAGGCTTGCAAAAGGAAAAATTGAGCTGATTCAATAATGTATACATTCTTCCCAAACTAGAATGAGGTATTTTTAATTTTTTTTAATATTTTCTACCTTATTCAAAAGTATCTCGTGTCCTTGCTGCTTAATTGGCTTGATAAAAAACATTTGTTATGCAGGTCTGGAACTGCAGAGAAGTGATTGGCTCCTTTTAAATGTATTAAGTGTAGTCAGTTTGCTTTTTATAAATGAAATAAAAGAACTACTTAAAAAAATTTTCAATTCTTCTCCATGATCAGTCTATTGTCACATGCATTTGGCATTCATTATATGTTAGCCCCAGGCGCCTCCAGTCTTGTACTCAGGCCAGCAGTAATTTGGTTTATAGAGATCATATGGCAGGGAAACAGACCTTGAAAGACAGAATTCTAAGAAGCATATTTGATGAATTTCCTATGATTTGAGTCTGGGTTTATTCTTTCCTGTTGTGGAGCAGACACCCTACAGCACACGTGCTGAGGCCCGATGCGCCTGAGCAAGGGGCCAATTAAATGACAATATGCGCACTGTTTTTTTGCACATCTCGGGTTGCATTTCCTATCAGAGAAAGGGAGAGGATGATGGGAGGGGGTGGAGAGGAAGAAAAAAGGGGGGCCTTGTAAAGGATCCAAATATGGGCAGGAAACCACACAGAGTGAAGGTTGCCTTTGTCATTAACAATTAATGTAACCACGAATGTTGGAAAAAAAATATGCTGCGGCTGCGAGCGGCAGTGGCATAGCCCATGCAGCACATCTCCCATCCGCCCTTCTTCCCAGCAAGCCTGGCATCCTGATGCAGCCAGCTCCAAGGCCTTTGCTGCTCTAGCACATCAACCAACAACTACTTAACTCTTATACCCAAGATGGATCCCACTCCTTTTCCAAATGTGCCTAACAGGCAGTGGAAGTCGCAGAAATGGATCTCAGAGATTTCCATAGTCACACTTTTTTTTGCCATTAGCTCTTACACTCTTGATCTGCATATTAGAGATGTTACAGGCTGACCTAATGCTCTTGGATTACATGGGAGGTGTGTTCATACAGGCCACTGAATGCCAGATTAGGCCTGAGCTAAGTGGTGAGGCAGGGTTTCGATACACTTATATTGCACACCACTCTGGTCATGGCACTGATGGGATGTTATAAGAAGGAAGCTATTAACCACTGTGAGTGAATAGATCTAAATGTAGACCTAAACAGACTGTTATACTTCCTACTGGGGTCCTTGGGCACAACCTTTACACCTAAACAGCACAAACACATGCAAACGTGTGCACACATAGGGAAAATTTCACTCTGGGTTTTATTTCATTTAAACATCTTAATTTCTTTGATGATGTCCAGAGACTGTCCAGGTCCCTTTGGGGCTTGTTCTTTTTTGATTGGTTTTAATTCCTTTTCCCCTCCTCGCTTCTCCTTTCCGCTCTCTTTCTCTTCTCTCCCCCCACCTCCCAACTTTTTCTAGTAGTTTATAAATGCCACTGTTCATTAATGTGACCAAAATGTCATCAAGTAGTTTAATGCTCTTTAATGTCCTTGTATCGTTTACGTTTTTTGAACAGTGTGGAAATGAATCCCATCTGTGGATTTGCTAACATCAAAAAAGTTTGACAGGCTATTTAGACGTGCTACTTCACGTTGCATTAGCATGTACAATGTCAGAGAGGCAGGAGCCAGAGTGAGGCCATATCGTGCTACCTCACTCTTGACCCCTCCTATAACTGCTCTGAAAGTGGCAGATCACTTACCTCAGAAAACGAAAGTCAATTGTGAAGTATCTCAGCCTGGACAGGAGCCCAGAGGCCCCAGGAAAAGTGTGAAGCCTAAATAGAAAGAAGCAAAAATGTTTCTGGATAAAAAAAAAAAGAAAAACAAAATCAAACCCATCCTCTCTTCCTTGCTGGTGCCAAGAGATCCGTATATCATCAGTTGGGCAAGTGTACATGTCTTAACATTGTCTGATGTTTCATTTTTTACTTGTAATGGGATTTTTTTGTTTTTCTTATGGGTGGTTAAATGGTTCCAAAGTCATCTGGTTACATTTTTCAGGCTACTTTTATTATTTGATTCTTCTTGCATATTGGCCAACCAAAAAAATATTGTTGCTAAAATAAGTGATGCTGAGCCATCTTGTCAAGGCTGTCCCCACACTTGAAAGGACTTTTTTCAGGATTGAGAATTTTTAGGTGATTATTAAAGTACCTCCCTGCAATACTCTCTGCAAGTTAGTACATATCAAAAAAGTACAACTTCTTATTTTTTAACCTTTGTTGCTGTAAATGTCTCATAAACAAGGCTCATGGATTGAACTAACTGTTTAATATGTGATGGGTGCATTTTAAATTTCTTTGGCTTTTTGCCACGAGAGTGATGTGACCCCTCCCCCTTGTCTTTTAAGGCATTACTCTAAAAAGAGATGTGGCTTTTTATTTCAGAAAAGCAAAAGCTTCTGTTCTTCCTGAGACACAGGGAACAGCAGAGTGCATTTTAACTGTTAATCATTATGGATAAATAGATAATAATTTCCACCTCTGAATGCACTAGGATTTACTTGCCAGTTTTTTTAACCCTGGCCCATACTGCATTTTCATATGCAAATAAAATTTAATTTTAAGTTAGAATGTAAATAAATAACCTTGTATAGTGGCACCAAGTTTTCAAAGCCAAGGTAATCTTTTATAAGCGTGAAATAAAAATGTCTTTAAGGCAATTATTATAAGTGCACAAGTCCTTTAGTCTTTAGCAGTGGCATTTGTGTGAGATAACACACAATTGTGCTGTTGGTAGTGTCACACTGAAAGAGTAAAATGCAAAGTATGGAAACAATAAACAATGCACGTTATTTTACTCTTTAAATTGTCAGGGTTGTGATAATTTCACTAAAGGCAGGATGAAATTGGCACATTTCATGCCCTGATTTCATGCCCACTATTTACACAGAGTCAGGATCCAAACACGAAGAAGGAGACAATCAGGTTACATTTATATCCATTTAGCACATGCATTTGACATTCCATTATAATTGTTTGATCTTGTAGTTCTTATGCTAAACGTGGGTAAGAGAGATGGACTCTCTTAGGTTTTTCAAATGGATTTCAGGCAAAAGAAGGTCATGGGTTTTCCTTATACATTTCATAGGAGACATGGAAACAACACTGAAGTTTATTTTGGAAGCATTTACCAAGAAGGAAAATCCAATCTTTTCACTCATGGTGGCTCACATTCTCTTACTGTTCTGATGTCTGAAACAAAGCTTTAAGTCCGGTCAATGCAGGAAGAATAAACCAAGCCCTCCCTGGTTCTAGCAGAAAGCTATGGGGCTTCACTGAAAATGTAGTTAGCAAATTATGGGTCTGCTATTAGAATGAAAATTTATGGCTTTTTGTAAGCACACATGCAAAACTCACATATAGAGAGCAGAGATATTCCTCTGAAAAACCATGAAGAAACCTCAAAAATTACCATTGGGGCAAAAATTTGTCAAAGCTTAAGTTCAAGAGAAGTCATTGTCAATCAGATTTAGATGGTCATGTCTTTCTAAATGTGCTTTGGGAACTTTTGGAATAATTTAGTTGGTAGTTGGAGCTGAGTGGGGCACTGAATGCAGGGTCTGAAAGAGCACACTGCTCACTTCGGGCTATTTCTGATATCACACTGGGCCTTGCTTTCTGTTGTTAATTACATCCCAGCCAGTGGATATGAAATTATAGCCCCTTGAATACTGGGTAGTGAGCAGTGTGTGTACAGCCATTAATACTCATTAAAACTAAGATCAGAAAGGGACCTTAACTATGTCCTTTGCTATGGGCTAGATGACAGATCCAGCCTCAGCTGAGTTGATTATACTGTGGGCAGTAAGTTAGCAGAAGTGACACACAAGTTTTCAGGCCCTAGTAATAGTGAAAAGGAAAAAAGCTGACATGATCACAGGTAGACAAATATAAAAATTTTCTGTCTAAAAATTTAACATTAAATGAGAATACACTGGTCATAATGCAGATGAAGACATTTGTAAGGAATAAACTGTGCAACAAACTCAGGAGATAGAATATTTGACTGCATTTCTCCTTGAATATATAAAAGCAAATGGTAATTGTCAACAATGACTAGCTATCTAGGCTATATAAAGAAAACAAAACAGAAAAAGATTCTACCCACATTGGAAAAAATTCCTTTAAACCTTGTGCAAAACTTTGATGGAAATGCAGAAGAATAATAAAGTTTGTAGCATTTTTAGATGATAACTTGAATTTCTGTGATGAATGAGCTTGCTGACAGTTGAATATTATAGGGAAAAAAAAAAAACTTTACAAATGAAAACATTTTTCTCATTTGAAAGTTCCTATTAGAAGTATTCAATAGGATAGTTATTTATTGAAAAGCATTCATTTTTAAACAGAATATTTGTTTAATCAAAAGCTTCTCATTAGATTCCATAGAGCACTTGATTTTAAGCTCAGCTATATTCTGTCAAAAATGAAAATGTGAAAAATTGAAGTTCCTCTTAGGCTGCTGACAGTAGTTTGGTATGTAGAGTCACTTCAGAATAGTTTGTAGAGTCAAATTCATCTGTACTGAATTAAAGGGATGTTATGGGAGAAGGTTCAGCAGCACTTTGCCTGTACCTCTGACATATGGCAAATTTTGAGACTTCTATGGCCAACAAGAAAGGACAGAAAAATAGTTTTAAGACCGGTTTTAATGATAATGCTGCATTATCTCCTAGCAGTATTGGAGATTGTAGGAGGAAGTAGCAGGACAATGGACATCATGCTCCCTCCACAGGTTTTGTTTTTGAGAATACAAACTAACATCCTCATATCAACTGATGGAGTTTTAGGTGGTTTCTACTGTTGCAGGGTACAGTTTGTATACCTATAGTGAGTATTTTAAAGCAATATCTCACTGAACATAAAGTGAAATACACTGGTCCAAAGAACTTTTTGATTTATTTTGGGAAACTTGTAAGAAGAAACTTGTTACAGGAAACTGTTGTGGGAAAATAATTATATTTATTGTTTTCACTGTATAATAGTGAATGTTTTTTGATAGGTCTACAATAGGTCATCTCCATTTTCCTCTTCTCTTCTCTTCTCTTCTCTTCTCTTCTCTTCTCTTCTCTTCTCTTCTCTTCTCTTCTCTTCTCTTCTCTTCTCTTCTCTTCTCTTCTCTTCTCTTCTCTTCTCTTCTCTTCTCTTCTCTTCTCTTCTCTTCTCTCTCCAACACCTAAGCTTATTATTTATTTCATTTGCCATACAATCAGCAAAATATTGTTCTAGGTGTGAATGCCCTGTTTAGTACATATCAATGAGTTTATATAAACGAGCTGTAAGCCTAGAATAATTGGGATTTATTTGTAAATAAAGAGGTTAGAAACTGTCAGTCTGACCTTAATTCTTTGACCATATTACTTGATGAAAAGCCTTGGGTAAAAGCTAGTTAGAAGGCTATTTTGGTTGTGGAAGAACAGGACAGGGAGGGCTTAGAGGGTACGTGAAGCAACCCACTGTGTCAGCTGCTGCTCCTGCCATTTCAGCGTAAAAAAAAAAATTGAAGAAGAAAACCTGAAAATTCTTTCTGTTGTTGTAGATAATGTTGCAATGTAGCTCCTATTTTCTTAAAAAAAATCAATTAAACTGTTGTGTATCCTATTAAGGTGCTGGCTTCAGATAATATTGGGTCATGATGGATGTTATTTGCAGCACATTTCACATTTTTGGAAAACAAAATACACATGAAACAATTGGTGAAGCAGGAGGCAGATGGAGATACAAAAAGAATGGTAAAGGACAGAGAGAGAGGAACATCTCAAGTATAAAAGAACTTGTGTGACTGGGTGCAGTGAAGAACACCTCCTGTCCCAATGAACCTGCATGGATTCAGCCTGAATCTCTGTTTTTTACTGAGTCAATCACAGCTTTTTCCCTTTGGTGGGCTAAAAGTAGTCCTCTGTGCCTGTGGGACATTGAATAGAATGACGTAGTTAAGTAACTATGTTATAACTTAGTTATACTTAACTAAATATAATTCATGCTTAATTAGAGATGCCTTTTTTTCACTCCAAGTAATATTCTGAGGACTCACTACATTTTAACAACATAAAATAAACTATCTTGATGAAAGAGTCCCTCTTCCTTGCTAGAACAATAAATCTGGTAGTAAATCATGTTTCAAAAATTATTTGAATAATTCATATTCTGTATATTTGAGAGAGCAGATAATACTTTCTTTCTCTGATGACATATAAAGCATATTGACATATTATGCTATTGTAACATCGAAATATACTTCATATTATTTTATACTTTAACATATTTATCCTGTTTTCTTTTAAAAAAATCATTTGTTATGTGACTCTATCATGACATTTATGTGACTAAGAAAAGAGACATGTATGAAATTTGCTTGAAGACAATTTCAGGTTTTTTCTTTAAATTAAAATAAAAGAAACATACAGACCTAAGTGAGTTTACGTAGGATATTAATTTAAGTATCTCCCCTCTACCCCTTGGTTACACATGGATATAGAGGAAGCATTACAAGTATGCATTTAATCCAGAAGGGTCCATACAGCATGGACTTTGCACTCCTTGCATGACCACAAAATAGTACTCTACAAAGTATTTGAGACATGCAGTAAAAGATCAACAGGTTTTTTTTTATACATATATGTATGTGTTCATATATCATGGAAAGAGAGTAGACCATAAATATTTCTGTAATTATCTATGATGTATGCATTCCTAACAGTTTGTAGAAGAGAGACTAGGGCAAAATTCCACAATGTCCATAGAAAGAATCTGGTACATAGAAAGAATATAATGTTTTAACTCTAATTGTTATAGATAAAGGTCTGTTCTGGTTTCAGCTGGGATAGCTAATTTTCTTCACAGTGGCTAGTATCAAGCTGTGTTTGGGATTTGTGCTGAGCACAGGGTTGATAATATAGGGATGTTTTTTGTTATTGTTGAGCAGGGCTTACACAGACCCAAGGCCTTTTCTGTTTTCCATACTGCTGCACTGGTGAGGAAATTTGGGGTGCATGGGAGGGTGGGAGGAGACACAGCTGGGACAGGTGGCCCCAGCTGACCAAAAGAATATTCAAGACCATCTGACATCATGTCCAGTATATCAGTTGCGGGGAAGAAGGAGAAATGACGGACATTTGGAGTGATGGGGTTTGTCTTCCCAAGTCACTGTTACTCCCAGGGGCCCTGCTCTCCTGGAAAAGGTTGAACACTCCCCTGCCCATGGAAAACAAGGACTAATTCCTTGTTTTGCTTTGTTTGTGTGAGCATCTTTTGCTTCCCCTATTAAACTGTATTTACTTCAACCCATGAGTTTTGCAGCTTTTACCCTTCCAGTTCTGTCTCTGAGGTCCTGGTGGGGGAGTGAGCAAGTGGCTGTGAAGGCCTTGATTGATGGCTGGGGTTAAACCACAGCAAGGTCTCACAACATCAAGTCATGATAACTCCTTAGACTCTTAGATGATCCTGAACACTTTAATATCAAGGCTTATAACACTTCTGAAGGGACAGAAAGGTGTTGGAACTCAGCTGAAATTGCTGGAAAACTTATTGAAGAGGCATCTTTTAGCCCAGATGGCAAAATACCTTTCTGATGAAAATATAAAACCCTTTGACATTTGAGCAAGATGTAATACTTTTTAAGAACTGCAACAGTATCTTAAAGAGAATTGGATTAATATTGAAAGGTACCCTTGAAGACTTAAAATTAATCGGTTCTTATTCTGATTTACACACTCTAATAAAGCTGTCAGCATTTTGGCTTCCCTTTTTAGCAAAACTTTAGGGATATCTGTGAACTGGTTTGAATTCATCTTGGATTGGAGAGTCTCTCTCAATCCCAGTAGAGGTAGTAGTCTGTGATTCATAACATGCACCAAGTTGGAGTCTCCTATTCCTATTTGGACTTGTCAGTTTACCTGAATAGCTTTCTTTCTTGTAAAATGCCATAAAAAGTCACTTGATTTACTGAATTCCTGACAGGATTCTATGGTTAGTATTAGCTTTCCTCTTTAAAACACAACTGAAGTTGTAAAATTTACTAAAGAAGAAGCTGGTTATTGTGAACAGAAATGCCTAACGCATGTGAGAGCATCAGGAAATACACCCCTGAAGCTCATAGCATTTGATCTGAACTGGGCACTAAGTAAGAGGAGTGTGCCTTTTCTGTCATCTCTGCTTGGGACTCACTGGCTATTTATCTTGAAATCCATGCCAAAAATCCCTATGACTTCAACAAGAACCAGGCTGGCCTATATTTTATAAAAGAAAGTAAAATGCAGAAAGTTGGCTAAATTCTCTATGCTTTGGTAAGGTAAAATTTCCACTAATGAAATGGCCATTCTTCCTGAAGACTAATAAATCCAAACAACAAATTTGTTGCATATCTTGGCACTTTCAAAGTCTGAAATGTCTGTCTTCATTTATGGCTATTTCCAATGGATGGGAGGATCTCAGAGATGCAGTGATTTACTTCATTTTAGACGCAGCATTTCTCCTTCCTTTAGAACTATGACTATACAATATGATAGCATTTCAATAGCCTTTCCTCTTCCTGTGGTTTCTTTTTTTTTAAGGTGTTAAAAGGAGCAGGAAGGAAAAAGGAAGAGAATATGCATCCTTGTATTACAGAAATAATTACAGCTGCATCAGTGAAAATGTAATTTTACTAGCCCTGTGCTACCATAACGTTAACGTTACTCTAAAAAAGTGCAGATATCTATATCCATGTCTGAGTTTAACTGCTTGGAAAACTTTGGAATAAATATGAGGGTTCTCCCATCCCTTCAATAGCATGATGTGAGAGCTGCCACAGTACTAGTTTTGTTTCAATACAAAACTGTACTGTAAGCCTTTGGTGGCTGAAAGGTAAATTACATTCATGCAAAACAAAACTGATGAACTACTGAAAGCTGTAGCTGTTGAAATAAATTCCCGTGTGGTAAATTTATGGGAGCTATGCAGTTTGTACACCACAGTACATTCACTTGCAGATTCAACTTTACCACAATAAATAGCAATATTGGGAGAACAAGGTCCAAAAATGATGAGTATAAAGCCATAATTTTGTTGTTGGAAATATATACTAATCAGCGTATATTAAACCTTGTGTGGATCAAGGCGCATTGCTTCTATATTTATTTTCATTTACTATTCATTACTGACATAGAAGTAATAGCAAGGACTGAGGGCTCGGTTTAAGAGGTACCTTAGTGGATTAACACTGTTAACAGATTTCATCTTGCAGTTTAGGGCCTCCAGTGCCAAGATTTCCACTAAGATTTCCAAGAGTCTGTTTATCCTTTACAAATGTACTTGCTTCCTCCACAGCAGCATCTCCTGCTTGTATTCTACATGATTATGACTTATTACAGCGACCAGCAACTGAGGAAGACTGAAGAAAAGGAGACTAAAGAATGTATGTCTTTCTCTGCATGATAGAAAATTTTGGTGTTTGCATTGCAGACCAGGAAGATGGTTATTCTGTTTTCTGGAGGGTTTTGTTGAATTTTGGGTCACTGCCTCACAAAAAAATTTTTCAGTGTGATGCTGAAAGTGTTTCTTATACCTCTCAAATCAAATAATGGAAAAGATAGCAATAATTAGTCTTTCAGATCACAATCCTTTAATACAGTTCTCTTGCATGGCGTTTCTTATTTCGTATTCTAAATGCAGTGAATTCTTCAGAGCTTGCACACATGATAGTTGAGATATAATTGTTGAAGTGCAGATACTTCAGACATGACATTCAGCACACTTGGTTGGAAAAATATAGATTGTTGAACGGAAAAAACAAACTTAAATTTGAATGTAACCCGTTACACAGAAGAAAGTTCTCCTTACCAATGGACACCCATTAAGTGAACACAATCGTGCTTAGTAGCACTGTCAGCCCACAAAAACAAAAAGGATTTTTATTTTGATTATTTTTAAAGTTTAATGACAAATCCTTTCCCTTCTTCACATTAAAAAATAAAGGCTGTGCTGGAATCCCATTAAGGGACTGCTTTAGAGCCTGATTCTCTGAGGCACTTACATTGTTTAAATTTTAATTTCTAGTCTGAAATTTTTATTTAAAACAGTACTTACAAACAAACAAAAAAAAGTTTCTCATAGTTTATGGCTTCTACTTTTGCAAAATCTTCTAAGCTTTTACCTGTCCCAGTGTATTCTTTGCCAACTCCCAAAGGCATATTTTCCCTTCCTCTGGCCTCCCCTAGTCAGTGCTGCAGTGCTGTGGGAAATCACTCTCCTTAATGCCTTCCCATGATATTTTGACAAGGAATAGAATATATGAAAAGACAGAAGGCTACATTCACCTTTAGTGTAATGACATGGAATGCAATTCAAATGGCAGTCAATGAGGCAACAGCACAGATAAACTCATTTCATGTAACATACTGGTTTAGGAAATTTCTGACATGGCTATAATGTTGAGTGAAGAGACTATAACCAGGGCGTTATTCTTTGAGTCTCCATCTCTCTTGTGCTGTGAAATATGATTTTCTTTGTAATTAGAAATTATTTGTAAAGTAAATTTAGTGATTGCAATTTTCTGGCCTGTGTAAATCAATATTTAAATTGTTTTGAATAAAGAGATGGGTCAGATGTTATAACTCTCTTTCCTAAGCAGATGAAATCTCAGATGGGTTACATATGGAGCACTGACCAGAGGATCCTGTTCTAGATATCAGCAACTCATGGTTACTGTCCTGTCTTTCACTTGGCAACATAAACACTGTAAGCAGATGTCTGTAATCAGACATGTCCCTTGCTCTCTGCTTGCACACCTCTTGCTTATTCCTACTGCCCAGTGGTGTGCTGCTACTGAGAGAAATAGACCAAATAGTTTAAAAATCTTCCGAATGAAAAGTGAACCTGTATTCTTTCCCTCTGATCTTACACAGGCTATTTTCTAGGTTTAGGATTTTTAAAACTACCTTACTTAAGAAATAAACGCTGTAATTTCTCCGAAAGGTCTTGCTAATTCCTTTTTTTTTTTTTTTTTTTTTTGTTCAAAATCCTTTGGAGTTTTGATAGATTTATGTGATTTTCTGTTCTTACATACAGAAAAGCTTCTTATCTCTGAGGGTGGTGAGATACTAGAACAAGTTTCTCAAGGAAATTTTGGACACACCATCCTCAGGAATGTTCAAGGCCAGGCTGGGTGGGGCTCTGAGCAACCTGCTGTAGAGAAAGGTGTCCCTGCCCACAGCAGGGGAGTTGAAACTAAATGATCATTAAAGTCCCTTCCAACCATTCCACAATTCTATCTTTTTTACAGGGAGACTTTAGAGAACCTGCAGTAAAAGAAATAGATTCCCATTCAACAGATACCCATATGGATGACTAAAACATCAAAAACAAACCCAAAAACCAAACCACCAAGACAAAAAATATTGCCTGGTATAGAAACAACAGGTTAGATTTGAAAGCTGCAGATGGCTTTCCTGCACATCTGTTATTCTATTCTGTGACTTTGCTGAATACAGCTGGGATGAGAGTTGTTAGTGCATTGGTCTTGTTCAAGTTTAATCCAGTCTACATAGACTACATTTGGGTAATGCTTAGAAAATAGATTATTTTCCAGAGGCACTGTGTTATTCAGGAATAAAGCTGTAAAAAATACTGAAATCATACAGCTATATAAATGTCAACAGGAGGGAAAATTTCCAAGTGAATACAGATATTCCCAGAGAAACCTGTTCATCATTTCTCTTTCATGCTTTGAGATCTAATTGTTTGGTGGCTTAGCACAAACATGCCAATGTCACTGAATAGTCAGCAATTGTAATGCAAGGATATAATCCTTTGTATTTATTAAAAGATATCTGAGTGGGTCAACAGGTATGTCCTTGAGTTGGGCATTTGGAAGGTGAGCAGGATCAGTGGAATTGTCTGAAAATAGGTTGAGCCCACAGGCTGCTTTCTTTTACTGCTTTCATCCTGTTCACTGATGCATTATGACACCAGGTATCTCTTGATAATATTTCCACCCCTTCCTCTCTGTAATGAAATACTTCCAATTAAATGGAATTATTTGGAAACTAGCCATGCATTGTTTCAGCTCTAAATCAAAACATGTCTGTGATATAGCTCCAAACCCAGAAAAGCTGTGAGATAAACTGAAGATGCTCATAGTAACGGGATTGACACAAAACTTAAAAAATTGCTTGGAAATAATGATGTGCCTTACTAGGCTTCTTCATAATTTTATCCTGTCCTGCTGTAACTGACAACATCATCAGTAATTCCATAATCACCTCAATAGTTAAAATATCCCATCTCCCTCCTGCTGAAACAAGTGTGGTGCTGGGGGTTTAAAGGCATTCAAGAGAAATATGTCCTCTCACCTTCTCCTTTCTTAACTTTCTAGAAGGGCCAGTAAAGGAAGTTGTTCAGGGTTAATGGACTTATGCTGCTCTGAACAATTCAAACAGCTTAGATCTCTCCAATGACTTTCCTGCATGGGATAATATTTTCCCTCTCCCAGTATTTGTTCTCTAAAAGATGGATATATCATGAAAATTATATGGATTTTACTCTGTAATAAGTATCTCAAAAATAATCATGATAGGCTTAGATGTTTTTAAAAAAACCCTGTATGTCTGATAAGGTACAGATCAACTAGTGACTGATTTCTGGCAAGATATGCCATGAGTTAACATGTCATCCATACTGAGATGAAAGACATTAATAACCAAGAAAATGTGCTAATGCACAGCCACTAATATAGAACATCTATTTGAAATCAATAGAAATACAAACAGATATAATATTACATCCTGTTGATATCTCAGGACTCTACTGTTGTATGTTTTCAGAACATAAATTTTCTGAAAAAAATAATTTGTGGTACTCTGCTCTCCACTGACCTGTATCCTCTACTTCTGTTCACTCTAATTGGCATGTACATGTCTGGGCCCTTAAAACTGGCATAAAAATGAATTAATGTGATGTGTTTTAAGCTTCTGGTCTTATCACGGTTTAATTACAAGAATAAATTAATTTTGAATATTTTTTATATCCTTAAAAAACCCTCTTAAAGAACCAAAAGGGGTGATCATTCCATTCTCATTACATCCCCAAAATTGCCATGAGAAATAAAATAATTAATATCTGTGCTTATTCTTTATCATTAGTCTTTGTCCTATGAATGGATTAATGAGAATTTTCAATGAAAGTTGGAACATCCTGGCATTCACTTCTGTGAAATCTCATCCTTGCGTCAAAGACTGTAATGAGGACTGAAAGAAGCATACAATTAATTCACAGCAACCTTAAGGTTGTAGTGAGAAAATAGTACATCATTCCAGACTGACAACCAAGATCAGCATACGAGAAAATGAAGAATGAATATAAGAAGACTGAAGGGAGAGCATTTTAAGTCTGAATTTTAAAGCGTTTGTTTGATGGTGTGTCATTTCAAAATCCACATTAGCTTGTATTGACTACAGTTTTCACTCCATTCAATTTATTTTCACCTCTCCTTCCCAGATGTTCCTTCAGAACTAAGCAATTATCAAGCAAACTGATTTTCTTCACCTCTCCTCACGTAAGAGGCTGTCAAGAAACAAAAGAAGATGAAACTTTGTATTCACAAGAAAGGCTAAGAAATAAGAACACTGTAAAACCAAATGACCTTTAGAGAAATTTCCTTGATATCTATGGTTTTGAAACAGACATAATCTACATTCGGCCCTTTATATGTATGTTCAGGTATTCTTTGCTGCAGTGATTAAACCATGTGGTACTGTTAGTGCTGTGGTGATGTTTGGTCAAAGGTTGGACTCCATGATCTGGGAGGCCTTTTCCAACTTTAATGATTCTGGGATTCTGTTAGAGCTGCTCATTTTCTGAAGTATTCACAGGAGGAGGAAGAGACACTAATTAGTTCAATGGTTTCCTAATGCCTTGTGTTGTGTGGGTTTGTGCATATTATTTCTGATCATTGTCCTCACAGTGGTGTGAGTGGTGCTGGCTTTGAATGACAGGTACTGATATAAAATAATATATAGTAGCAAGAAATTAAATGAGCACATCTCCTTGAAAAATGTTTTAAAATGGGTGCTTTGCTTTTGATTAATAATTAACATTGCTTAGTTTCTCCAGGCCTAAAGGAATTATTACAGTAGCACGCCTGTTCCATTATACTTCAGGTAGTACCAGGTTTTTTTCATTATTAAGCCCTGTATTTTTAGTTTGTTTGGTAATGTGGCTATAAAAATTGATTCCAGCCATGAACTTACCAGGAAAAGATCTCAGCTTAGCAGAGACTTAAAAAACCCCCAATTTTAATTTTTAAGTAGTTCAGCTACTTGATAGTTAGCAGGGGGAATGGAAGCCTGGGGTAGCTCTTCACAGAGAGAGCTAGTGATCAGAGCACGGCCTTCTCACTGAACGTTATGCTTTATGTTGTTTATTTCCTGTCACAAAACAATGTTGCTGGAAGATAAGCAGAAAAAGTTGGGGTGATGAGCATGACAAAAAGACTTAAGGAATATTTGGTTCAGCATTAGAATAAAGAAATTCTTACTGTAGTTCTTTATGGCTCCTGATATGGGGGTCAGTTTAAATTGAGAGAGAAAAAAATACTGGCTGGGGTTGGGGAGAAGAATTTTAGTTATGGACCATCATTAAGAAATGTGGCATCCACTGAGAAGATAGGCGGTGAACACAAACTGAAATACAAAAAATTCCTATTAAATATAAGAAAAAATGCTCTGACTATGAAGGTGGTCAGACATTGACACAGGTAGTCTAGAGAGGTCATGGAAGTCTCTACCCTTGGAGAAATTTAAAGCCTGACTGGGCATGGTCCTGGTTAACCTGCTGTAGCTGACCCTTCTCTGAGTAGGGGAGTTGGGTTCAAGAATCTGCAGAGGTGCTTTTCAACCTCAGCAGTTCTATGCTTCTTTCAATAATAATACTACTATTAATAAATGGATCTGCAACTAGATTAAGGCTTTGATGATTTCTCAAATTTGCATTGGCTTCTGCCTGGTGGAACAGCCTGAGTGAGGATAGAGTTTGACAAACATCTTTGTGGAAGGTTATGCCTCTAAAACTCATGGTGAGTTTTAACCCTCCTGTTATCTGTGTGAACTACTCAAGTAATACAGAGTCACTTTTTAGTTTCATATTGTAAGCGGTCTTTGAAAATCCTTTGAAGGCCTTATCCTTACTGCTTTTTCTTTCTTCTTTTTTCATTCTCAGTGATTTCTAGCAGGATCTATCCCTGAAGTGACAAAGAGGGTGCAAGAGGAAGCAAGCAATTCACAAAGTTACTGGCAAGATAGAAATTTTCTGCATTGTAACAAATCCCAAAGGGCTAGAGAGTACCAGAGATGTAACAAAAGTGAGACAGGACTGAGATTTTGAATCCTACTGCTAGAATTGTTCATGCATTGAACACTGCCCTGTCAATGGCTCAAATGCAGAAATAACCCTAAGAACAGAGGCTAGCTGTGGGCTGAGTAAGATTCCAGAAGGTTTAATGCAACCTTTACAGAAGTAGTGTTCCTCATACCATTAACTGCAGAAGTTCATATTCCTTCATATCATTCCAGGGACCAAGGATCTGACATCACACAGAGCCACCATTTGATATGAACAGAAGCTATTGAAGAGCATTTTCTTTTCCTAGCATTAGAGACCTCCACAAGGACCACTTAGCCAGTGATGTTAGAGGTGCTTACATATTTTCATTTGACCAGCAGCTTCATATTCTGACCCATGTAGGTTTGCAAAAATCTCTACCCTGACAGAAACACGGGAACCTGAAGAAAACCTCAATCTGACATTAACATGCAAAAATGCTGCAATGCTAGAGAAAATCAGGAAACCAAACTCTTCACTTAGGGTATCAGCAAGGAAAATATGCAGTGATGAATTAGTTACCTCATATAGGTTTATTCTTTGAAAACAGTCCCCTCTTCCCCTCTGACCCTCTCTCTAGTGCAAAACCATGAGGCTTGAAAGCTGCACCCCATTCCTTGTAGGAATTAGCCAAAACCACAGCCCAAGGTGACCTTTGAAAATTGAAATTTCCTTAGACCACAATGGAAAATGTGAGTACATTTTGACATAACCTCTCTTTGATTTCTTCACTTACATTTTAAAAATAAGACTACTGTAAAGCCTAACTTTTTTCTCTCATCCCACTTTCTCCTTTTTCAATTTTAGAGTAACACACATAGGGACAGCAGTGTTCCAAATAAGGTTTTGTGTGTGTGTGTGCCTTAAAATGATACATTTATTTAATGAAGACACCTTGGGGCTCAAACCTCATCTTGAAATCACAGTATAAAAAATTGCAGATACTTTGCCAGCTTGGAGAATTCAAATCACATTTAAGATCCAAGATGCAATGCAAGGACTGAGTTAAGTACCAAAGAGAAAATTTCATAAAGAGGGTCATTAACCTGTGGGAATAAGGAGAGGAAGGTGGACTAAATTGGCCAGAGCAGTTAATGTAAAATAGCAAAAAGGACCATGGCTTTAGTACAGCCTCTTGAAGAGAAGTTCCTAAGTTTATGGTTAGGTGCTTTGCCTGAAATGGAATTTTCTCAGAAGGGCAATAAGGGAACAGTGTTTACTCACATGCTTATTCAATTTTGCAGAAGTAATTATTTATTAAAGTGAAGAGGAGCCTGGTTATTTTTTTCTACATCCTTGACTAAATGCCCTAAAGCAATGGGCAACAGAGTCCTCATGATATTTTCCTTGGCTCTTTTGTTGCATAGCACATAGTGAAAACCACGTGTTCTTTGAGCTTGTTCTTTGGAGAACAAGACCTGGATGGCAAAATATGGAATCTCACCTGCTCTGAGTAGGTTGATGATAAAACACCTTTCAGCTACCATGCTACTTTCTGGGAGGGAAAACCAAGCCCACCTGAGTGTAATTTTGGAATTCTGAGACTGTGCATTTGTCAAGGGAAAGACCTTTGCCATACTTTCCTCCCTCCACAATATTATAGCAGATTCTTCTGTTGTATGGATATGGTTGCTCTTGAAATGGAATGAAGAAGTGACTCATCCTAACAGAAACTAATTTTCAACTTTACTGGCATTGAAATCTAATCTTTATCTGGAAACAGAAACTTTATTGAGCAGTACTTCATGGCTAAGGAGCAGAAATAGCAGAAATCCACCTGAAAGCTGTAAAGCTTTCAGTAAACTAGAACACATTTAATTGTGTGCACTAAGAGAGACTCTCATTTTCAAGTCTGGCTCCAAGGAAGGAAATGCACCTTTTGTGCAACCTGCTGAAGCCAAAGAAGTGATCTCAGGACTGTGTTAGCCATATGGATGCTATTCAACACTCCTCTAGTGCTACCAAAGAAATGAACACAAAGATGTACTCTGCTAAAAAAACCAAACCAAAACAAAATCTTGAGCATCCCTGCTCTATAAAGTGTCTTTGTGAGAGACTTTTTTTTTGATGTAACAATAAATTCTATGAATGGGAGCTGTGAGTCTGCATGTGTTAGTTTCACATAGTACTGAACACAAATATCTTTTCCAGAGCCCTTCTGGGAACAGATTTATTAAACGAAAAGAATAACTCATTTTGTTGAAGGAAAAGAATTTTACTACTGTCAATGTTATTACAAATAAATCTTGAATTGTTTCTTTTCAGTTTTTATTTCAGTTTATTGCATTTCCTTCAGTTAGTGGCATTCTGGTGAACGTGATGAAAATCTTGCCTCCTGCAAGAGTACGTGTGTGAACCATAGCCGAAATCCAGTTTTGTCAAAGTTTTTGGAAGTGTGAATGTTCATAGAACATTCAGAATAGTTTGGCACAATCTCCAGTGTGAACACACATGAAAATACTAGTTAATACTATCAAAATGTGACATTTTGTTGTTTCTGTTTTCATTTATAGATCCTGCCTGTTCTGCAGCTGTTCCTTGTTATACAAGCTGACTAGAAACTGAAGAATAAACATGATGAAGAAAAGAATAATAGTATTATCTTAACCTACTCTTTTGATTTCCCGAGTCTGATATATCAACCCTTTGCAGTAAGTGTATGTATGTCTGTCTAGCACAAATCCCATCCAGGAGCACTTCCAGGTAACATCAGTCCTATTAATAGACCCAGACCATTGATGTTCCCAACGAAAGTAAAAACAAACAAACAAACAAACAAGTGTCTGTTATTCCTGACTGGTCTTATTTCTTGTTAAAATCAACCCAAAAACTTACATCTAAATATTTTCAAATCTACAAATACAATATTGCTGAAAGTAGGGAAAGGGGAGAAGAGGTGATTGGTTGGGACCAAATGTGTTTAGTGGATAAAAAGTTTCTAATTAGAAGTTATTACCTGCATACTTCTCTTTTAAGTTTTTTCCATGGGATTTTAAGGGGAAGAACTTCCCACCTGTCTTATCTTGTGCTATAAAACACCATAACTCTAGATGGGAGATAGAGCATTTGTCCACAATCCTGTTAGCTGAGCTGTACAAGTGTTAATCCTTATTAGATAAAAAAAAAAGAGAAATGTTACCCAGAAAATGTCAGTATTCCTTATGACCCTCATGGTGCATTGGCATCAATTCCTAAGCTATTCACTCCATGCCACCAGGGTGGGAACCATCCTGTTCTTCACACGCACCTACTCAACACCCACATTAGACAGAGAAATTATTGGATCCTTTCAAGCAAACTATTAGAAAATTTTCATGGGAGCAGTTGTGGGAGAGATGAGATTGAAGAGGCATCTTGAGTTGTTCAGCACAATCTGAAATATGCGAGTCTGTGGTCTTCAGGAAACCACCTGGTTCAGTATTCTAAATGGCTAGATGGGGAATGATTTCTTTTTCCTTCATTAAATTTGAGTCCTCTTGGACTCATGACTTATGAAATATTCAGTAAAATGCCTGTACCTTCACAGCTACCATGTGAGCTTGGAGTGGGGTTCACCAAGTGAACTGTTTCTGAAAGGAAGGACATATTTTTGCTTCTTAGTAAATCTGCTTCAAAACCACTATCAATGACAATCAAAGAGCACTCAAATCAAACTGAAACCAGTCGTAGCTTGTGGTTCTGAGATGTCCGTTGCAATTCCAAGTAGCGGATTGTTTGGTGGCTTTTTTCAGGCAGGGAGTGCCATGTTGAGTGGTGTTTGAAAAGGCAATCTAGGAAAGATTTCACTGTGCTGTCTCTGTATGAAGCAGAATCTATTTCTCACACTGGGCAGTGTCTTGCTTAGGAGAGGGACACTGAAACCTTAGAATTCATATTCTCCTTTTTTGGAAATATAACATCAAGCTGTGGACTCCAAAACTGCTGGATTGGTGGGGTGTGAAATCTTATCATTCTGGAAAAACAGATAGGCATGGTTAATAGCAGTTGCAGCAGTACCTAGAGATTCAACTGGAGAGAGAGACCATAATTTTATACAGTGTAAATATAGTAAGAGACTGTTCCTGCTCAGATGCAGTAGAATAAGCAGAGAGTAATACAAAGTAGGATAATTTTGAGTTCTTAGCCCAAATTTTAGGACAAGAAATCTCTCAACAGATGACATGTGCCAGTGCTGGGAACAAGATCCAACAGACTGCATCAATCACAGGGTCAGTTGTTCTGATTTTAAGAGAAGGAATTGTATGGGTAGCCTTCTAGAGCTTCAAATAAATATCAGATTGTAATTCCAGCTTTAAATTTCTTACTTAAACCAAACCCCAAATCCAACCCCCTTGAGGGTCTCTCAGCACTGCTAATGCACCCGTCAGTGCACATTCCAAACAGCATGTGTATTCAGCAGACAATAGGGATTGTTGCGGTGGCAGGCAAATATGCAGTGGGTTGCAGTAGCAGGAATCTCATCCTGTATATTTTAATATAACGTATAGTTCAAGTTTCAAAAACCGATTATAATTAAAATCAGAGTATAAAATATGACTTCGATTAATATTTGCATCCAATCTAATGCGTTCATTGGTTCTGTAGTTTCATTTGAAACAATATATGTACAAAATGTTATGTCAGCTGAAGCTTAGCAACTGTTATTTATCTCTTATAGTCTTGCTGGAAACTTCTCAGCAGTTTACAATATTTAGTTAGGATATTTGAAGAGACCTAAAGGATTATTATAAAGAAGCAAAGCTAGGTTTGGCAAGGAGCCTTTCTTTTGTCTCTGAAACTTTCTGCAGTAAATTTAGAACAGAAGAGCAGTTCTCTGGAGTAAAAATATATGTATTGCTGGCTACAAGTGTATGTTTGCTGCTTCACAATTTTAGAATTAGATGATGGACCTATTTAGTAGACATTGGATAGTAAAAAGTAAAACCTCTAATTTAAAACATTCCACATTACCACATTCCAAGAAAAACATGGACCGGTGAACAAAACCAGAAGTATTGTAATAAGAAAACAACTAGG
The DNA here is from genome assembly GCA_910950805.1 of Acrocephalus scirpaceus scirpaceus. Taxonomy (NCBI): domain Eukaryota; kingdom Metazoa; phylum Chordata; class Aves; order Passeriformes; family Sylviidae; genus Acrocephalus; species Acrocephalus scirpaceus. Next base: position 50,552,612 of record OU383780.1, read on the forward strand.
TGCATTTTTTCCAAAACCTAAACCCAGAAGTCAAAATGTAAGAGTTACTGGCTAAAAAAAATCCCATTTTCATGTCTCAGTTTTTTCATGAACTGAAAAAAACCAACCCAGACTTCAGAAAATTAAAAAAAAAAGAACTAAGACTCCAGTTCAAGGTTTAGAGCACAGTTCTGATATTATAAAAATAGTTTTCAAACTTAAATGTTGCAATTTTTTAAAATTTAAAAATGTGTGGTTTTTCTTTATAAGTGATTTAACATTACAGCATTTTTTAAATAGGAGACTTTTGGTAATATTAAAAAAGAATTATAATCCATGACTGTTCATTTAGATGATCATACTTAGCATCATAATAGCTTTAAGCACATGATAACATTCTAGCCCAGATTTCTACAACATCCGCTTAATTTGAGTTTACTGAATCGTAACTGCATGGAAGTGAGAATGGAAGATTGTGGGAAGATCAAAGGGAGAGAAAACGAGCCAGATTCTTGAATCTCTGCTCTCATGAAGAGCGCTAAAGCTGCTTTGCTTTGACTTTCTTAAGGGATTTGCAGAACAAGAGGATCTGTACCTGTGCAAGAAAGCACAGATGAGAGGAAGACAGGTACAGATCATGGTACACAACTGCAGAGATACTTGTTTTTATTAAATGAAGGCCCTGAATATGGATAAAAACCATTGTGAGGAAGGCAGGGCATGCATATACAAGACACTGGAAATCTGAGGTATGATCTCCTCCTCCTGGACATCAATGCGTTGCTTGGTGTAGTTCACCCTCTCCTGAACGTTTAAGAAAATACCTGTGATCAGAGAGAAGATGGATCAAAGCATCAATATCTGTGAGAATGACACAGATGTTGATAGAAGAAAGGATGTAGCACTAAGAGATGCTTTTGAATCAACAAGGCTCTACACTACTGCTGTGATTTTGGCAGGAGAATATTGTCTTCTAAACTCATAAGGACTTTCCTTCTGTACCAGTCCGTGTCTCTGCATCAGCTGCTTTCTAACGGGTAATTTCTCTTATGCCTAATCCTTCCTGCTTTATCCATGTGGAAGAAACACATGAGGATTGGACTACAACCCACTGGTTGGTGCATCTGTATGATTCTACTGGTATGTGCTGATAACCACTATGTTACAGTCACTCCCCTGTGGCAGCTTTCATAGATCCCTGTTCCAGATTTCAAATTTAGTTATCTTCCTATGGCCCAGAGTATCTCATGAGGGCAGAATATTATTTTTAAATATAATTGCCTTTGAAAGGGTGTTGGGGCAAAGGGTCCTGGATCCAGGCTTGCTCAGCTGTTTGAGCTCTTGCTGTTTATGGGTAGATCAATATTAATCAGAAGGACACCACATGTAAAATTTAATCATCTATGTGATTACATCTTTTATCTCCCTCTTGAAAATCTAGGCAAAAGGCAGTCTCTTAAGTATGCGCAGTGCTTTGTACAACTCCATGACAGACCAGAAAAAACCACCAAAATATGGTGTGTCAAATGCAGCTCCCTTGGGAGGGTCAGTGTGACTACTCCATTATGTGCCCTGACCTTCATTGCCTGAAGGACGAGGAATTTTGTTCTTGGATCTGTTTCTTTCAACCTCTGCCTTCCTATTTTGACATGTGTTATAAATACAAGTGCCATAAATAGCTGTTTAAAAAACCAGCATGTATTGTTTTATTGCACTTGCTGTGATGTGCAGGGAAAAGATAGATCTTTAATACATGATTAGAAGTACATGAATTAAACTACAGCCCTTCAAGGTAAGAAATATGATTTGATGAATAATATCTTCATATTTAGAAAATATGGAATCCCATTCCAAGTTAACCAGAGATTTTTATGTAATACTAGGATGAATCACTTAGTTATGAGTTCACCTGATAAAGTGGTGGTATGAGGTTAAGCTGATGCTCCTAAACTACTTGGCAATGCACACAGCAGGTTGCCACAATTCAAAGCAGTCCTAACTGAAAAACCTCCACCCCAACATCTACAGGGGCACATTGCTTACTGTGCCATAGCGCCACTACTGTGAGCTTTTCCATGTTGGAGCTTACTTTTGGGAGTGTGTAGCATTAGTTCAGCAAGGCAGTGGACCCTAACAAAAGTAGGTCACAGTTACTCGGATGGATAATAGGGATACATCTTGGATTCCAAGCTTCTAAGCTGGGTGTTTAAAGTCTTGAGGGCTTTAAACGAGTTTGTATCCAAAGAAATTCCATATAGGCACTGGGGTTATTGCAACTGCAGAACCCCAGACTGGCATGCAAAAGCAGTGCCAATTTATGCTTACAGGTTTACTGAATTACTGTCTGTATTCAAAGTTTTCTCTTCTAGCCTTTAACCTTTTCTCTTTTTTTTTTCCCTCTTCTGTTTTTACCTCGATTTATATGTGCTCTATTTTCCTTCCCTTTCTCCTTTTCCTTTAACTGGCCTCTGTGCAGGAGATGGAACAGGTTAGGTTGTTTGGATTTGGACCAAAATTTTTAATATCTGATGTCCAGTTCTTTTAAGTTTGGCAGAACTAATTGCAACCAAGAAGTGGAAGCATCTTTAAATCAACTGACACACAGGTTATTGTTATAAGGACTGCGTCTGTGGTTGATATCCTGCTAAGTGATGCAATTATTCCACATGAAGTTGCTAGGAGTGCAGAGAAGTTGCTAGGAGTGCAGAGCACACCCACCATAAGGCTTAAGGCATTGTGCAGTATGAGAACATTTTGAAATATGTACCACACTAAAAGTCCAACATCTAAAGGGAAGAAGAAATTCAGTCTACTGAGTCCAAATGAGATGAAAACATTTTTTACATAAGAAAATTGTAAAACAATTAGTAAGTGTGAAGCCAATAAAATATATTTTTGGTTGTGACCTAAGAACTTATCAGGCTTATTGCATTACAATTGAATAAAATAGGAAGCTGGGTTATTGTCTGAATGATAAACCCTTTGTGAGGCACTGAAGTTCACTGCAGATTATTCTTGTGTTTTCCCTCACATAACTGCGCTATGATTTCATAAATTGCAAGCAAAATGTGCACCTCAAGTCACACACTCTTAAAAAAACCAGCAATATGACCTATTTAGAAAAGTCCTGAAGCATTTTCAGAACAATTACATAATTTTTAAAGTTTTTCCATGGGGAATTACTTATAAAAATATGTATCTTTTGGGATTTCTACCAGGATATTTCTTAATTATTGCGACATGCCCTCCATAACACCATAAGCTCCCTCAAAGGGCAACAAAAGAGAATCGGTCTCCCTTAATCACCAAGTATAAACCAAATAAATTGAGCAGCTACCTCATGCTATTGAGGCAACAAATTGATACATTCAGAGTTCCCTTAATGACTTAAATGTATAACAGGAAAAAACAGTGCTGCATGTTGTCAGGATGAAACCTCTTTTTTTTTTTTTTTTAGGGCACTTTTCAGAGCTACCCACTGGCTCAGAAAGCTGAAAATGTGGTGTCACCAAAGGCTGTCTAATCAGTCAGAGGGATCATTTGTGTCATAGAGGTAGCTAAATTGACTAGCAGGTGTAGTGAATGAAGCCTTCAAGGAATCAGGGGGAAAGTCCTGGAGTGTATTTGATATCTAGCATTTTAAAAACATGAGTTATCTTGCTAATTTGGGCATTCTAAAAATACAGATTAAAACCCAAGGATTTCTACAAAGAATTGGCGTGGAGTATTTATGTAGGGTTCTGTATGTCATCTTCAACTTTGTACAGCTCCCCTGAACAGCCAACCTCTGTTAAATCAAGTATAACATGCAATTTTTGGTCTATATGACTATTTTTCTTCTGTTTATCCGCATCCATTGATTTTTGTTGAGTTCTTCAGGTATGAATAAACTCAATACTTAAAAGAAGTTTTCTAGCGTGGTTCTATATTTTTATACACTGATAGTATGACAGCTTCGTAGAGTCCCAAGGGGCACTGAGGTTACATTGAGGTATTTGCTTTATAAATTTTTAAAAGAGACAAAGCCACTCCAGGTTGTCCCTTGCTATTAAAACTGTATTTAGCTATGAGAGGGAAGAAACACAACCATGTGCTTTACATGCAATATATCAAAGCCATTCATCAACACCAGCTCACTTGAATCTTGTCTGAGTTTGAAGTCTTGCATTTTGCAGAAAAGGGCTTGAAACCAGATGAGTTTTATGACAAATGTTTCTTACAATGTTAGATACAATCCTTGTGGATTTATTTATATTTTTATCCTGGAGAACGTCTGGATTCTTACAGGAATGGGAGCTCATTTCCAACTGACTTTATTTAAAGTTATGAGCCCTAGATCTGCATAGGGTTCAATGGCCCTTGCACACAGGGTTTTGGTACAGAAGGAGACACTTAAAATCACTGCCAAATTACACACAGGCCTTCACACTTGCACATACTAGAAGAAAATTTTGTTTTGTGCTTTTACTTGTCTGATTATTTTCTAGTGAAAATAATAATTTAAAGTAATAAAAGACTGATGTCCTTTATCTATACAGGAACATGTAAAAGAATTATAATCACTGTGGTTATATTAATCCAGGATTATTTAATCCAGTTATTTGCTTTAAAGAATGTATTTTTTGATTTTAATTTTCCAATGCTTCAGAAAAGAGATGAAGGAAGCTGAATGAGAGCCTTGTCCTGTTGCAATCTCTAATTTTGCAGTACAAATTTATCAATTTATACTGTTATAAGTACAGACTCAGACACCATAACCTTCCCCTGTTTGCATTTGATTCTTCTACTTTTGCCTTACCAGTCTTTAGGAGTTGTCTAAATAGTAGACTTTTGTTCAGGTACATTTTAATGTTCTTTGGAACAGACTTGAAAGACAGTGAATGCTTTATCCACAGGAAAAATCGTATTTAATCTACTGTTTCTGCTTCAAAACTCCTCTAAATCCCTGTTCAGTCATCTGCTCACCCTGGAGCCAACTAAGGTTCACAGCTACTAGATTTTTGCCAAAAAAATTCCTAAATATGTATTGTTTAAAAAGTTCTAATTCAATCAGTGTGTCTACTGTTTCACATATAAATATATTATATATATGAGGGAACAATAAAGGCAAACCAAAAGAGTATTTTAAAGTTCTTTACCAAAAAAAGAGAGCCTTCTCAACACTGAAAAACATGAATTTTTGTTCCTTTCTTGGTCTGAATTAAAGAAGAAGCAACTTGCTGCTGCAAAAACTCCAAGATTTTTGCACCTTATAAAAAGATAACATAGAAATCTTTTTACTCAAGTTTTTTAGGAACTTTTGAAGTTTTCTCAAAATATTGTCATCACAAACATCCTTGATGTCAAAAGCCTGCACTGTCACCAGAGTAATTTGAGTCATCACCCACAAAAGTAGTGGAGCAAGATAAATGTACCATTCTAGCAAAGAACCCATGTCTAATATGACACTTAAAAATCCATCAAGTGAGAAAAAAAAAATTCGTGCTGTTCACTAGTTAAGGTCTTATTCGCAAGTTAAGTCATCCAGTCTAACAAACTCAAATGCTTATTTTTCAGGAGCCTTCCTGCATGATCTACAGAGAAGCCTATGTTTGTCTTAACATTTTGCATATTCAATTTTCTAAAAATTTAATCTCATACTCAATACTTTTGTTTCATAAACTCTTTGTTCACTCCAGTTATATTTCACTTTTCATTTAAGTACATATATATTTTGTCTGAACAACCTTATTACCTGATGTCATCAAACAGACCAAATTCTCTCCAAGGGGGAAGGCTGTCTCCATCCTGAGAATTGCAGGCAGCAGTCTTAGTTAGGAACTCAGGAATTCCCATTTCTTTAAGGTTATTTTTACACTTTTTAATTTTTCCTTTTCTTCTTTTTTTTTTTTTTTTTTTAAGAAAACCCTACATAAGTGCCCTTCAGTAAATAAATAATCTTACAATCCCCCCAAAATCCCAGGGTTTATGCTACTGTTTCGTATCACACGAGGGTGTTAGGCCCACTGCCAGTGTTAATCCATTTCATATTAGAAACCTAAAACCTCTCAGATGTATTAGGCAGCCTACCAACACTCAGCCATTCTGTGCTGGAATTTGGCTTAATTCCTGATAGTCATCCCTTTGCACTTCTTCAGTGGGGAGAAGGCTGGGGTTCCTAAGGAATTGTCATTGGTAACTGCTGAGATTTTTGGTGGCAGAGGAGTTTCACTAAAGCTGTTAGTGGAGCCACATTTTTTTGCCATCCAGTAGTGGCCACTACTGAAAAACTGAAGGTCTCATGCCACAGAGTCAGAACATGCTATATTTGCCAGCATATACCACACTTATTTCCTTTCCTAAGCCTGTGGAAATAGACACAAATGATAATTGTTAGCAAATGTCCTGTGCTGTACTATTTGCAAAGAGGCTTACGTAATTAATGAGCAGTCCAGAGATACTGGTGTTCCCTGAATAATTGTTAGTTTGAAGCACCTCAGCACCTGTTTGCTTTTTTTATCAATCTATCTTTATGAAGCTTTGAAAATGATGTTACAATGCCACCAACACACAAAGCAAGCAGTGATTTTTGTTTTCATAGACTCCAGGGGAAAAATACCGTCTACTGATTTATTCAGATGAAACAAACATTCTATTTTAAAATAAAAATGGTTGTTAACAAATGTTAGTCAGTCCCTAGCCTGATAGCCCTGTTTAACATAGTCCTGCTTCAAATTGTATCATGATAGCATGGTCCTAAATTGTGATGACACTAAAAGAATCCATTCCAAAGGCTAGATGTAATTTCAGGGCTTTTTTTTCCCCTTGAATTCTCTTCATGCCAGAGGTGAATATAAGCTAACTGAATTATTTCACCCTCTACATCATCAGCCAAACAACTTGAAGAGCAGTTGCCATTTTTAGATAATTAATACTCTAAATCAATTCATGTTAGTTTTTATCTGGGTGTCCATTACGCAATCTGTTGCTGTTATCCAACACAACAGCTGGGTATAATTTATTTCTGGCTTCTCTGGCAGCTTACAGGCATAGAATTAAACTTACATATTCTTCAAAAGTGTTGGAAAAGAGTTACCATTAAAATATCCCCTTTCAGCAGAGAATTCTCTTTTGTCTGAGTTGTGTTGGATATTTTGCACATTTTTGTACCCAGTCTAGGAACCTCCAAACACTTATATAATTTGTAGGACAGCAAAATGCCATGAAATGATATTCCCAGTGTTTACCCAGCTAACAGCTTCATCGGACAGAGCTGAGATTTTGGGAACATGCATAAGTGTACTTAAGAAAGGGAATTAACTGACAGAGCTGTAGACCTGTAAACCACAAAGTCAGGTCAAAATGAGGAAGCACTGTCACATGCTGTTCTGCTTAAAGGAATTAAGGATTGGGTTGAGGAGTGGCAAATGGGGAGCTGACTGGGGAATAGGTGTCAAAGTCTGACTAAGACCTTCTACAAGTCTGCTCTGAAGATGTTGTGCTGTAAGTGGAAGGCACAGCAAAGCTCTTTGACAGCCTTGAAAGCGCCAATTGAAGGGCAGTGTGTCAGGAGTGGTGAAAAGCAAGTGCTTTACATTTGTGGTCATACACCTTATCCCATGTGAGCGTGCTCCAAGTTTCTGTACATCCTACCAATGACCAGTGGCATGGATCCATCTGCATGACGCTTTTAACAGCTTTAAAGCACATGGAATCCAATATCTTCTTCTGGCTGTCCCATTTGTGTCTGACAGGATGTTCAGAACTGCTGGCCAGAAAGCCTGATTGATTTTTGATTGTTTTGGGGGCCAAGGCTCAAAAGGCAAAGAGCAAGACTGGCCCAAAATTTCTATGACAAATGACAAAATGACAAAAAAAGAAAAAAAAAAAATCTGTCTCATTCAAGTGAAAAGTTAATTTGAAAGAAATATTCTGTACTTATGAACGTTATTAAACAAATATACCAAAACATTAGTAAAGCTCATTTTTCAAAAGACACTTATGTCCATGGAATGAAAAATGTTTGTATTTAAAAGTTGGTGTAACAGATTTTTGTTTTGTGAAACACATTTCTTAAAAAAAAGAACATGGATATAAACACAAACATACACACACATCTGCACACACATACTTCCCAAACCCATGAGATGTCTGTTTGAAAGATGTCAGTTCTTTCAGTGACTAAAAGTTTCTTCAAGGCAGAAAACTATGGAAGATACAGTATAGCTGAACATCTGTCTTGTCATGTAGGCAGATATTAGGATTAAATTAACTAGAAATGAATAGAATGATATATGACAGGGTGCAGATGTCCCAGCCACAGTGTGATAATTTCATTGCAAAACTATGTAATGAATTCCATACATTACACAAACACAAATATACCACTTTAGGTAATTGTGATGAAAAGGTATATGGAATGGATAAACAGATGGTGTACCCAAAGGCATTTTTCATTTTCTGTTGCTCTCTAGTAATTTTGAAATTACTTTATTTGGTTTACTGTACATCTATTATCACATCCTTTTACTTCTTTTTAATTATTTTTTTCTTCTTAGCTCTCCTGAATCTGGATTCCATGAGGAGCTTTAAGGATCATTTTGCAAGTCTGCTCCTGATGGATTGGTTAGCTCCTATTTTCTTTTATAAACTGTATATAACTGTGCTACATCTGAAGCCAACCTTTCCACAACTTCAGCACAAATTGGATTGATTCTGGTAGCCTTTTGGCTTTACATATTTTCTAAATTGGCACATGCTCCATCTGTGCTACTTGAATTAGTGGTACTGTTCATATTTTGCCACAGATTATTGGCAAATTTTCCTTTATTACCTGCAAATGGGTAGTTTGGATAGTGTGAGAGATTCAGTGGAGGCCTAACCATTTTCAGCTGATCTATTAAAAATGTGATTACATGAAGATATATTTTACTACATGATTATTTGACCATTCCGAAAAATAAAACCCCTTTATAGATCTGTCAACAGGTGTTTTTAAGTGCTACAAATAGTTAAATTTGCAACATGGCTTTCAATCACTGGCCTCGTTTGGAGAATATAGCCAGCACTTGAGGTTTTCATGTTCAAAGGTGAACTTTAGGGAGATCAGTAACTGAGGTGCTCCATGTAGAAACTTAAAATCTATGCACTGCATCCATATTTGCCTGTGCTTGGATGCTGGGCTGAGGCCCATTTGAAAATACAAAATTTTAGTTCCGCTGTTACCTGCAGATTAATAAGCTAATGGCTCATCAATCCAAAAAGTAATATAAAAATATTTTCAAACCAGTAGAGATTAGGAAAAAAACTCATCTGCAATAAATAATTATTTCTTTTTTGCAGTTATAATTTTGATTCATATTCCAGTATCACAGCAATAGTATCTGAAGCACTGGTGTTCACTTGCAATAAAGAGATTCTGAGGTTATCAACAGCTTCAGTTCCAATTCAGTATTTAATCACCATCCAAAGATATTTATTGCCACGTATTCTCCAATTCCATGGATGTTCCCTCTTAATTATTAATGATGTCCCTAATTTTAGATCTATATTTTAAGAGAAAAATCTTTAGTAATTTAAACAAAACAGGTGAGTGCTGTCAGCTGATTTTATTTCTAATCTAAAGCAAATCAGTGACTAAATATGGCAACATTTTTATTGCCACCAGTACAAACACATGCAAGCATCCCACACATTTCAATCATTTCTGCAGTGCTTGGTTTTATTGCTAGGTTTAATCACTTTAATTCAATGCAGTTCTTATAGTGGTTTGATGAAGGTGCTGGTACCAAGTTCCAGTTCCAGTACCTTAAAATGTTAACACACTGGTTACTAGATTTTTACTTCATATCTGCTTGTTTCATTTTCAGATTCAATGTTAATATTTTCTGTTTCTTAAGCTTTCAAAGGAAGGGAATCTATTTAGAAGCATATGTTTTTAAATATGGAGATAGCACAGTTCATTTTCTCATGATGAAAGCATATTTTGGATAATCATTTTTTTCCAAACAGATGCCCAGTTTATCTCACTTAAATCAACTGTTTCTGACTGGACCAATTCCTGGATGAGTTAATTGAGCATGGCTAAACCCAAAATGCTGGACTAACCCAAGGAAATAGGAGGAGGTGATGACTGCGAAGATTCTCAGCTTTCAGTAAAGGTGTTTAGTTGTTTACTTATACTCTCACAACAGAAGGAATGGAACAAACTCAGCCCACTGGAAATAATTTTGGATAATCTCACTCCATTACTTTCAGTGAAATTGAGTCTGCTCACTCTACCCTTGTGAAACAACATCTCAGGGAAACAAGAAAGTAATAGCTCATTCAGGCAGTACAAAATAAGTGACAGAAGGAAAGGCAGACTGTAAGTTGTGTGTCTTTAGTTTTTACTTCATATTAGTAGTCCACCATTAATGTATAAGCTTCTCAATGGCTGCCCTGAGCACAGGAAATCAGTGTAAAGCTGTCAGTGTTGTTGGCAATGTTGTTCATTAGTACCAGGCTGTCTTGCACACATCACAACTGTTCATTCACGCTCGCTTTTCAGACTTGAAAATTTTAGTTTGGTGAATACTGATATCTTGTTCTATCCTTTCCTTCCTGCACCTCCCATGAAATCCTAATCTGAGAAACACATCCTAAAAGAAAATCAGATTCTTGAATATCTTTGCTATAAAAGAGGCTTACTCTCTGTTCTCAGTCCTTTGTACACACTCATCTGTCATTTTCTGTAATATAGTTCATAGGCAGAGAGCCCACGGGACCAGGCATAGAAACCTAGCATCATTGTAGCATGAAGATGAGGCAGGGGAGGTTTAGGTTGGATATTAGGAAAAGGTTCCTCACTCAGAGAGTGGTTGGGAACTGGAACAGGCTCCCCAGGGCAGTGGGCACAGCACCAAGTCTGACAGTGCTCAAGAAGTTTGGACAACGCTCTCAGGCACAGGACGTGAATTCCTGGGGTGTCCTGTGCAGGGCCAGGAGCTAGACACCGTGGTCCTGATGGGTGCCATCCAGTTGAGCATATTCTATGGTTCTATGATTAAAAAAATTAGCAAGATGGGCTCTAGATCTGAGGCTTAGACTTTTTATGGGTCAGAGACTTTATTATGAATATTTTGGCTAATTATTGATTTTAAATGTGTATAGTTATACTAATTTTGAGTTCTGCTTTAATAAATATTACTAAGATGATAATAAATGATGCAGTTACCAGTTGTTCCATGTTTCTGAAGTCTTTCTTCACATGAATTTGGCCTTATTTTGAAATCATAACAAAATGTTTCTTGTTCCAGATCTTTTGCTGTCTTATCACTTACCACAATCCTGGACAGCTCTTCACCTGCAAACTAATAATCTCAGGTGAAATTACCCTGTGTCATTACTGATGTGACATAGTGGAGCAGCTGTAATTAATTGGTACAGTATCAGGGAGGACTTTTGTTCCTCTCTCTAAAGCAATAACCAAGTAAAGATTTTTGCAACCATTCTGATGCCTGTGATCAAAATGTGATGATGGCAAACTGCTAGCTTTCTTAACAGACACACACATTTATGACCTTTGAATGGATCCTTTTGCTCTCCTGACAGAGGGCACAGTAACTTCTAGATGACACATAATGTTTTTCCTAGGGTAATTCCCTATTGGCTTTGGATTTGAAGCACAGTCATGGAGAGATTTGCCTGAAACATTCACATTTTTTATGTGCAGTAGCAGGCCAGTGGTCAAAAAATTCACTTGGACTATGGGAATTAAGAAATTCTCTCTGGTGTCTGACAGCTACTATAACTAAAACTTAATATACCTGAAATTATACTTTTATCTCTCTCTGTCATTTTTCCATCTAAGGGTGAACATTCCATCCCTTTGAAATTTTAATTTTCAGTTAAAAAATCTCCAGCAAACCTTGTATTTTCTTCTAGAAAAAAACAATTACTTGAAGGATACCAGTCTACCACTTGTAGGCAAGTTTACAGAGGCAATGAGGTTTGTTTGCATAGAAAAGAATTTCTCAAATCCTTTCACATTTATTTCATAGGCCTACTACAGAGTGAGTGCTTCCATTCTGGAATGGTTCTGCTGATAGAAATGTATTGCCTATAGCAAACATGCCCTGAAGCATGGCTTTGAATTGTGCAGAAACGGTATTCTTCCTACTAACCTCTGTTTGCAAATTTTTATGTTTCTTTTTTCCAAATTACTCCTGTTAAGCTCTTATTAGAAAAGCAGAAACAAAAACCCTGAAACAAAAATCCTTAGCATCTCAGTCTGACCCCAAGCCCTCCCCCTCAGAAAAAAAAAACCACCCCAACAATCCTCTTCCAATACTTTGTTAAGCAGATGTGCAAGAAATAGGCTTGCAGTTTACACAGTCTGGTTTTTTCTGAAAAAAGCAGCTTGACTGAAGAAGAAATCAGGAAATCACATATAGAGGTGTAGAGGAGGAAGGAAAAAAAATAACCAGGGATACATTCTGTGAGGACTTGTTGAATCATATGAGGTTATTAACTAACCAAATTAATGGGATCACACCCTGCTTGAGAAACAGATAAGAATATGCTTATGAATGAGCAAATGCAAATCCCACTTTTTTCCTGTTTGTTATTGTTTTCAAACACAAAAACCCTTGAGCAGACTTCTGAGGCTATTAATCAAAATCCAGAAGAAATTTAGAGATTTGGGGCTTTAATTTTACTTATCTCCTGTGTGGCTATTTACTGTCAGTATTTTTCTGATATTAATGAAAATGAGTTGCAAAGAGGATTTGTGACCATGAATGAAACTAGCAGGGCTAGGCCTTTAAAAGTGAAATTCTTCCTGACCATTCATAAACCAGAATGGTTATGTTAGCTTTTTTATTTATTTATTCCTGTTGTGGACGTCTTAAACAAGGATCTTCACCCTAACAATGATTTTGACTCATGAATGCAAAGAAAAGCTGGGCAGCAACCACCAAAATCATCAAATATTATCTCATTTTTATCAGGGTGAGGTGTGTTCAAGAATCAAGAGCCAGGACAGACACTACTGACTGCAATATGAAGTATTATAACTGATTACAGAAGAATGCAGAATCTTTTTGCCATTCTAAGGCAAATTGAGCTGTACTACTTACCACATTTCTTCATTATTTCTATCTTTCCTCCTCCCTCACCACTACTAGAAAGCCAACAATAGACATTTTGGTGAAAATGTGAGAAATCTTCCATGAATTTTAATCTAAAAACTGGGTTTCAATGCATCTACAGTTACCAATAGTGCCTGTTAGCTGAAGCAAGGCTATGCAAAGAGATAATGTCTAATATTTGTAAGCTCTGTTGAGTTTGTGTCTTATCTGAGGCATTGTTGCATAAAATGCATTTCATGTTTTGAAAAAAAAAAAAATGACTACAGTCTTTAGTTATTTTAATGCAGACTAGGGGGACCATAGGGAATATTGTGATTTCCAAGATTTCTGATAAGAATGCTTCTCAACATGTGCTGGAATACATTTCTATAAGTCTTTATTCATTTATTTATCATGCTGCAATTCTCTAAAAGGGAAAATACTTGTTTTATAGTGATATTGCTGCTCATATGGAGAACTAATCACAGATTAAATTTAAATAATTTATAGGTAAAATTAATTTTCCTAATGGTACAGGAGTTCAGTTAGCTATACAGCAGCTTTAATGCTATTCTGAAGCCCTTACTATGCTTAAACCCCCACCCCAATGCAAACCAGCAGTGAACACAATCTGAGCTCTGCATAAGGACATTTTCCACATTCAGGATATACTCTTGGTGTGGGAGCCCTAGACTGGAGTGCAGAACTGTGTTGCAGTAAGTGTGACGGAGGCATAAATGAACACAGCTCATGCATTAGGTAATTAGGCCTGATCCACACTGGGGCTAAGGAAGTCTTTCAGCTCATTTTTGGGAGACATGGATGAGGATATCAGGATCAGAATCTGAGCTATGTGCATACAGCAGCCTTCATGATGTGTCTTTGGTGTAAGGCACTTGACAGCACTGTGTGCTGTGATTTCAACCTTGGTGTCAGTGATGAACTCTGTAAAATGTTCAGGTTTTAATGAATGAAATAATGGGTTCCACCAGTGAGGTAATTGTAGGGTCAGAATCAAAATATTATTGTAAAAAATATCGATACCATGCTGCTGTTCAATTTAACTTCCTTCTGAGATTAACTGAAGGTCTTTGTTAATTATCCAAACTGGTATTAACAGTTTACTGAAAAAACCTATGAGGTCCAACATGCTAGGTGATAAATTTCTTTGAAAATACTGTCATGGAAATGAAAGTATTTTTTTCTGTAATGAATGCTATCTATCTAATAAACTGCTACTTTTGTAACTTAGGAATATGACTGCTCTTCCTGGGATATGGTTACTTTTACTGGAGAATCCACCTGAATTCTTCACTTTTTTTTGACCTTTAGCTTAAAAAGTTGATATAACTACTTCTCCCAGAAATCATAAAATCCTCAAAAATATATTAGGGAAATGGGATAATGATTAAATTGAAAGTAGAATTCTAGACTGTGGGTGTAGCAAATGAGTACTCGTAGAAAAAAAAAAAAACAAACCAACAAAAATACCCCTGTAAGAGTGGAATATAGAACCTGGAGAGAGAGGGACAGTGCAAAGAAGGATTGTGTCTATTTACTCTCCAGTGATCTTGTAAATTCTAAACATGAGAATGAATTACCTGGTTCCTTCTTTTCTGGGATTTATTTCCTCTCTGGTTTTTTTTTTTTTCTTAACAGATTTTGGGTAGCAGAAGTTTTACAGAGACATGAAGGCAAGACTCACTCTCTTTCCAAGTTCCCCTGAGTGCCCAAGCCAATCTGTGTTCCTACATTTCCAATTTGCAGGCTCTTCTTGACTCTGCAGAGCTATTACTGTGCAGTAGGTGCTGATAACTCTTGGCTATATACTCTTTCCATGGCACCAGGAATTAGAAGCCCTTTCTGCTCTTATAAGACCCTGTCAGGATCCTGCTTGGGGTTCAACAAACCATCATCACCACTTCTAGCTTTTCTCCAGTGAGCAGAGAAGGATCCAGGAACAGAGGCCTAAAAATCAGCTTAAGAATGTGTCACCTTGTCCACCCTGCCAGGGACTACGTCCCTTTCCTGCTGGCCTTCATCAAGATGTAAGGCCTTCGCTCTCTTAGGACCCTCATGAGTCCAATGGCAAGAACTTGTTAGCTCAAAGTATTAAGTTTTTCCACCCCAACCCTGGAAATGAAGAGAGCAGTAGAGCTAAGAAAACTACCAAAAATAAAAGAATAAAAGGGTCTTGGTTTTTGTGGGTTTTTTTGGTGTGTGTGTGTGCATTTGTGATGGCTTATGTTAGGGAAGGTGAGAAAAAGACTGCATTAATTATGGTGGAAACAACAATCTACTGTACTGCAGTACACTGAAGTTTACATGCATGAATCAGCAAGGAAAAAAATTCAGTTTATTCCATAAATATCCTAAAATATTTCCTGCATTGGCATGAGGTGCTTCTTTTTTCACCAAGAGTTACATAAAATCATGTAACCTGTGGCACATGACTTTCTTCTCCCCTTGGGCTAAGTCACACACTTTCTCTTTGAACAGAACTCAGATTTCATTCTCTAGAATGTGCATAATGTGCAAACAAGCTGAGGCAGAGGCTGTTCTGGTTTTGGCTCATTATAGACGTGTGTGGATGTATAAATATATACATTTTATATTAGACACATAAAGATGTACAATAGTGCAAACACCAATGCTGGAAGGCACAATAATTAAGTTTTTAAGGGGGCAGGGAGGGATTCCAAGAAGCAGGTTGTTAATGCAGGCATCATTCAACAGGTCACTGCAAACCACCTAGCGTGCAAATAAAAGATGGTGATTTGGTACATAATCCTGTTTGCTTGGCAAAATGTCAATTTTTGGCACAGCACCATAAAAATGAGGAATGAAACTAAATACAATGTTGAGAATTTAATTGTTGTTAAAAGAATAGTAACACCAGGTTTAAAAGAGGCAAGATGGTTATTTTCTTGCCACTGTACATGACAAAATCCATTTCAGGAATAATCCTGATATCAATAATTTTGCTATAAAAATCAAATGCAGCATCAGCTTCTGCAGAATAAAAGTAAGCTAGATCTGTAACTAAAAGAATGCAGACGACCAAGGTATAAATTTTATATGAACGTGTATGAGTAGGTGTGTATACAAATAAATAGACATACATAGCCTATAGTCAGGGATGGTCACAGGTACATACACACACACATCACCCATGTTTCTGCAATATGCAAATGCACCTGTCAGGTAGCACACGCTCATTAGCCATGATTAAACATAAATTACATTTCTTATGAGACATTTCACTAACTTCAAGTATACTAATTTTTAACTGTCCAGACAGTATTTTACACTAGCCAGAAGGATTCTATGAAAAGTTGTAGACAGACCATTACAAGTTAAAATGTTCTTCATGCTGCCTCCATTACAGAGGCCTTTGCTCCTGGAAGAGCTGCCAAAATGTTAGATCAGCCCAAAAGAAGTTACCCAGGTGTGATCTTTAGATAGGAACACATGGAGCGCCTATATTATGTTTCTTTTTTCAAAAAACCCCCCATTTTATATTCTACACTCTGAGAATTTGCAACCCATTTAGGAGATTATGGAATACTAAAATAAATACCTATCAGAAAAGATTTTGTATTTGAATACTGGTCTTCACTGGCATTTGATTTCGTGGTGGATAAGTAAGAGAAAACCACTAGCAGTCCAGAAGCAGCAGCAGCTGCAGAAACAAAAAGGTTATGAAAAGTAAGTGCTATGCAAATAAAAGAAATAAAACAAACAGATCATTTAAAACATAAAAGAAATAAAAGAAGCAGCCATAAATCAACATCCTTGGGAAAGAAAATTAAAATAAAGGGCAGTTTGAAACAAATTAAAATATCATCAAAACAAAAAATGGCAAAACCATAAAGAACTAATAAAAAACAGTAATGGCAAGAAATTGCAAATAAACATAAAATTGAGCCAACAGGATGTCCTAGGTTACAATGTAAAATTGTGCCCAAGGTTTGTATTCGATCCCCATGAGCCGTTGGAGCCAAGGTGGGGCAGTGTTTTCCTTATCTTCTGTTAACAAGCCTAACAATGCCTTGCCACATGACTCATAGATAACTTCCTCTGGGAGCTATCTCTGTTTAATAGGCCATCAAGGACCCACTGCATGACTCATAGAATGAGATCAGCCCATTGGGGAGATGCTCTGCCCAGGGGGAGGAGCCAAGCATTCCCACCTGGATAAATCCAGGGTTTGGGACAGCCCAGGCAGCTTTTATCCACTGGACTCCCAGAGGAGACAAGAGCTACCAGACGCTTCTACAGGAATCACGGCTTTGACAAGACCATCTTATCTGGACTGCTACTACCACCCTAACAGGGTGTCAGGTTGTATTCTGACTCTGTCAGTGGTTTTTTTTGTACTATTACTTTTATTTTATTTTACTTTCTTTTATTTCTTTTCTTTTCCTCTTATTAAATTGTGTTTCTGACTTGGAGTCTTTCACTGGTTTTGCTTTCAAACCAGCACACAGAAGCAACAGGTGGCTGCTCATTTTACACCAAAGACTGAGTAGAAGCAAAAACTTCTGGATTTCTCTGAAAGATAGGAATGGTGTTGGACTACTGGGTTTAGATTGTGAGACCATAAGAAGTAACCAACCAGTCTTAAAATCTTATTCAAAAAATGTGTGAATTTTCCAGTAGTATAGATGCAAAGTTGATGCCTGTTTCCCCCACTATTTGCTAAGCCATACAATTAAAAAGAAGCAAATCAATCCCCCCAAGAACCCTCTTCCCAAAGCCAAAAGTGTTGATTCAAACCCCTCAGAAGCCAACAAGCAGCTAAAGTACTGTGTGTGTCTTTTGTGAGTGAGGCTGGATTTCAAGTCTGGACAGAAGCTGGGCTGCTGGAGTTGCTGTGCTCATGTTGTGGAGCAAGATCAGGGAGCTGGGTTTAGTTCAGATGCTTCCAGAAAGCCTGTGGAAAGCAGGATGGGACACAGGGAGGGACAGGCAGGATGGGACAGCCCCAAGAGGAGAACATAATCACCAGGAGGTGCACATGGAGAGAAGAAAATTATCAACTAATAAATGACTGAACAGGCAGGATTTCACTTCTAACTAGACACCAGCCTCTGAAGGAGAAAATCAACAAATTAGTGTGCTATGTCTGTTTTGTTAGTTTGATGAATGACAAAGAAACAGTTGTGGTCAAAGTGATTGAAATAAGCTTAAATTGATAATGGGCCAAAGAAAGGGCCTTAGCTGGGAAGTACAAACGTGGAACAGAGGGGCTGCTGGTGTGATGTCTTCCTCTGTAATAGCCTAAACCAAAGGGTAGCCTTCCCAAAACTTGTGGAGCTGGGATTGATTTCCTGTCACCACCAGCTGCACTCTGCCTGCCTGGAGCTCCCCCGGCACCCCCTTGTAGCTGGGCCCCTTGCCACGGCCACCTCTCGTGCCTGGCAGGCTGCAGGGCTGTGTTTGTGGTGCTGAGGGTCTCTGAGAGGTGCATCCTGCACAGATATTATTCACCCACTTCCATGGGCTGTGGGACACCTGCACCGAGGGCTGAGCGGGCAATCCCTCCACGCTACCGTAAAGAATGGAGCAAAAGAGCTGCAGGATTGCAGTTGCAATAAGTTGCAGATAAGGAGTAATTTCCTCACCACAGTAATAGAGGAGTAAAGTAGCTGAACAATACGTGTTCATCAAGCCTACTAGAAATCTAACACTGCATTTCAGCAGTTTATTTTGCCTTTTTATTTTTGTTCTAATATATCTGTTCTTAAATGGCCACTAAACCCACGCTGTGTTGTAATTTATACAAATATTCACAGGCAACTCTACACTCAGTATATATAACTTTATTGTTTTGACTTAAAAGTCACAAGACTGAA
The DNA here is from genome assembly GCA_910950805.1 of Acrocephalus scirpaceus scirpaceus. Classification (NCBI taxonomy): domain Eukaryota; kingdom Metazoa; phylum Chordata; class Aves; order Passeriformes; family Sylviidae; genus Acrocephalus; species Acrocephalus scirpaceus. The sequence goes on from OU383780.1 coordinate 50,571,537, forward strand.
TTAAAAATGCATGGGTGGCACTTTGCCATACTGCACCTAGAGAACAAGAGGCTGTCAGCCTGAGCTCTGTGCCAACAGGTTGCTGTGTACTAGACTAAACTGAACAGCAATAAGTCTACACAGCAGAGCTTTGCTGAAAGATGTGATCACACCTCCTAATGTGACTCCATGGCTCTGTTACTTACAGCTAAATTACATTATTATGACTTCATTGTTGAATCCCAATTCTCCTAATTATAGCTTAGAGATCTATTATTTGATTTTGTAACACCAAGTGCTTCTTTTCTAAATCATGTAATCTCTTGTAGCTTATTAATGTCAGGTTTGTGCACACGCAGGGACTTGGTTGTTTGCCAGGGAGAATCAAATTTTCAAATTTTCACTGTGTTATGTTGCAGGGTTTTGCTTGTTACAATCTAATTATATTGGCACTGAAAGCAAATTTATATTATAAAGCACTTTAACTCTTTCATGGAAACATATTTGCATATGTAAGTGTCTCACCATTGGTTTATTAGCCTTTTCATTGGGAAATTTTTATGGGATTGTGTAGAAAAGAATAATAATTCTGAAACCATTAACCATTTGTTTTCCTTTGAAAATGTGAAGGTTTTAATTTAAAGTGATGCTCGTTGTAATAAACCCATGAGTGAAATGCAAGTAGGTGCCAGACATGGAACTGGCTTTAAGCTTTGTAATTGCAAAAGCGGAAAAACTGAAATTTATTGTTTTATTAAATTGCATAAATTCTAAAATGCTGTTTTAAATTGAGATTCTTTTTCCCCAGTATAAAACTGTCTGACAGGTGGTTTGGATTTTATTTACATAATTCCCAATACTGATAGTTATATTTGGTTACTGGTAGAGTATTTCATAGTAAGCTTTAAAGATTTTAAGTCCCAGTAATATGCCTGTCTTTAGCTTCTGCTGAATTCAATGGATATTTCAGTGACTCATGATCTTCTAGACTCAGACAGTGAGCAAGAGTGAAATAAAAGACTGCAATTTTCAGTGACTATGCTCCCTTTGTATGAGACTTTGGGGCCATGGGTGATTTTGAAACTCTCTTCAAAGTACCTGGTTTTGTAATGCTTTTTCAGGGCTGTGAGGGCTATTGCTCCCATAACATAAATAAAAGGCTGCTGGTTCAGTTTTCTCCTCTTCTGGTCTAGCTGTGAGTGGCTCCTGAAAGGAGTGGATCTGCACCATCCCACACTCCTAGCTGCTCCCAGCCAACAACCTTCCACTCCTTTTGCATGAGGTCAAATAACATTGGCTGCAACATAAGTTATACAACTGCCAGCTTGGTGGTTTTTATTGTTTTTTCATTTCCCCCTGCCCTCCTGCCATCATTTGCAATAAGTTCACTCATTTGGACTGAATTGCTGGGCAGTCAGGAGACCATGCAGCTCAGTCCAATAGAGGAGAATGGGCTGAGCCTGCAGCTGTGACAGCTGGAGAGAGGTGAGAGCAGGGCTGCTGCTCCCAGGAAGAGCTACACTGGCTCAGGTAGAAGATGAAACTGTACCCCAAACTGTGCTCTGTCTGCCTCTCTCTTCCAGCAGCTAACCTAAAATGTCCAGCCTCCCTTTCCTGCTCCTGATGCTCAGCATTTGGTTGATTCTGCATTAAGTTTCCACCATACAGGACAAAATGTTCTGCAGGGAATAATTCTGCTTAGTATGTGATATCTTTCTGCCATCAGAGAAGAAAAAGAAAGGATCAGCATTCAGGAGCAAGCCTAGGACTAAGCAGCTTGGGGAACATTTTGTCATTCAACTTATATTTCTTAGAGGCTTAGCAGAACAGGGCACAACCTTTGCTGCTGTAGTCAGGCAGAGGTTTGCATACTAATATGAGTATGGGATTATGATGGAGAAAACATATGTGGAAACAGTTTCCAGTAGAAATAAATTGATTATTGCAGTTTTGATGCCGACCTAACAAGGTCTGACCCTGTTGCCCAATGTAAGTAGGCCTAGAGATTTAGTCAGAATTCAATAGAACCTTTCCCATTGGCTTCAGTGGGCTCTATTTCTGCTTTGGGTAGCTAATGAGTGTGGCAACCTACAAAGCATTCTTTGATGAATATCAGTAAATACTGACTATGGAATATGAAACAAAGATGGTATGTTTCTCAGAAACAGTTCAACAGTACTGGTATTAGTGAATAATGTTCTATTTCTCATGTATAGGGAGAAATAGACCCCCAGTTTTCTTCTTTCCAGATGTACATTGAAAAATACCGAGCTGGACACTTTGCTAGCAAGCTCATCCTCCTGTCATTTGAAGAAGATCCCTATCTTTACTTCTATGTTCCTTGTTAGGTTTTCCATTTATTTTTCCAGTCTATGGCCACCAGACCAAATAGCAGTTGACATCTGTTTATGCAGTTAGTGCTCCTTACTGAATCAAGTCCAATGTCAGTTCTACTCAGTGAATAATAAAGTGCAGCTTTCAATGCCTATTAAAAACACCCCATTGGTGGGCTTCCCTGCTGAAGAAATGTGTAAACTCTACAGCTAGATTTAATGGGTTGGTTTATATGTGGATCACCTTACAATGCACGTCAGTACTTTTAATATTTACCAGGATTATCATCTCCATTCCATGTATGCATTTGGAATGAGGACAGGAACAAGAACCATTTCTGTATTAGTAAGGTGGCTTTTCTCTATATTTTGATTCTGCAAAAACATCTGTGATCACCAGCAAAGTTGGTACCATTCAAGGGAATAGTAAGAATAAAATGAGATTTCCATGAGAGAATAAGATTCCAAAGAGAAAATTGTTATCAAGATACAGTAGAACAAATGGGTGTCTTACACATTTAAATGCAAATGTTAAATTTGATACAGTTTCAGGAATTTTAATCTCTTTGAGCTGATCCTTGTAAAATTCAGGCCTCATGTTAAAGTTCATCTTTAAATGAGAATTGCAATTAGAATTGCAATGCAAGTGACATAGAGATCTGCGTTTCCTCACAAAGTAAGTTTATACATATATACAGACCCATATTACTAAGCAACGTAAACACTATGAAATTTGAAAGAGCAACTCTTGTGTCTTCTGTGGTGTAAGTATCAGAGGCAGGACCAAGGAAAGTCCATGATAAAGAAGCGATGAAAAGCAATTACACAGCAAATTACCCCTCCATATGGGTGTTTAGTAAGAAATACTGATCTGTAATGCAATTTGCAGCAAATCATTGATCAAATGTATGGATACCTCCAAGGGTCCTTCTTACTGTGCTATTAAAGTAGCATATCTAATACTTTATTTAGCTGTCTAATAGGAAGGTGAACTTTTGATGCTAAATAAGCCCCAGAGCTTACATTTTCCTTGTGGTAGATCCATAGAATTATGATCAAATAATGGATTGTGGTATTTCTTGATTACACAGTTAGGGAGCAATCACCTGCCATGTTTGCTTATCTAGTTTATTTTCCTAATCAAGCCACATGTAATTTGAAGATTTGAAACAAAGTCAGTGCAACTGCCGGAGAAATTACCACGACAATTTTGATTCTGAACTTTATCCCAATCACACTAGCTGCTCCCATAACAGTTTGCTTTTACTACAAATAGCAATGAGCTTTCCTCTTTTGGATTTTGTTTCAGCACAGTTGATACTGTAGAGCTTTGTGTTTTGCCTTCTTTTTTTGGTGAGGTGTGTATGTATAGCCTGTCCTAATCACATACACTAATACACTTCATTTATTGGAAATGGCACAGATAGCTGATACAACTTGCTGGTGAATCTGAAGATGTTCAACAAACTTTGGAATAGTAGTAAGGTCTTCTACACCCTAAAGCTGTGTTTTTCCACTGTTACCTTTCTTACCACTTATAAATATGTAGTTGATTTCTATCCATTAGTATTTTTCTCAAAACTCTCTCTTTCAGCTGGATTTAATGCATGTGCACTTATGCATTTTTTCCCTGCAAATATATTTAATACATAATCAATTATTAAATAAGGGGCATGTGAAGAAATTGAACCTAAAGGAGTCACCCATACAAATCTAATTTTTGTTGGCTGCATGACTCATTAGTGAGCCTTACTCAGTGCTCTCATTGTGCTGAGTGGCTCATAATGAAACACACAGGGTTAATGGCTGCAGTGCAGTGGGTTTAAGTGAAACCAGAGCAGGTGTGTGCCTTAACGAGGTGTTAATGGGGAGTCAGGTGCATGTAAATACAGAGCAGGAGGGCACAGGACCGGCCAGCAGAGAGGGCAGAGCAGTGTGACCACAGAGTGCTCCAAGGGCAGTTACAGACTTAAGCATTAATTGTTCCAGGGTCTTTGATACTGGCAAGTCAGATCTAAAAGACTCCATATCTGTAGTAAAACATTCTGTGTTTTTACCCTTTCTGTGCAAGAGGCTGGCACTAGGAAAGCTCCAAAGACAACACTTGCTTCTTTATGCATTTGGCTAATTGACCTTTCCTAGGAAACATTGTGGAAGGTTTTCCCCACATTAATCACTGGTCCCTGACTTGGTGCATGTGGCTTGGCACACAGGCATGCACAAGGGGATCATGCCTCTACCTGCCTTGTATAGAAAGCATTTCATTACATTTCCTTCTAAGAGGAAAACCTAGATATTGATAGCAAGGGCCCTAAGCTGATGAGTGAAGTAGCAATAAGTAATACTAAAACCCAGCAACCTCAAGTATCCAGCTTGAGATCCAGGGAGAGGCAGTGCCCTCAGATAAAATCCATATCTTAAAGTAGGAACTGATACATGTTCTTAAATGATAAGAAACAACATATTTTGGAGTGGATAACAGCTGAAAATGCAGCAATTGTCAGGAGTGGCCATACCACAAGCATCCATAATGGACACACTCTAGAAAAGCACTTGCCCGAACTTAGAAAGTTGAAGCCCTCTTTCAGCAAATTAAATTGTTAGCCTTTGCTACTAAAACTGTGACATCTCTTATTCCTACCCTGGGAGACAAGCCTCCTTTTATCTTTTTATTTGACTCTGCAAACAAAAGTAAAACAAGGTTTATTGACAATGGTATCATTGCTCTGACACGTTACCAACTAAAGGAGGAATAATTTACACGTCAAAGTTCTCAGAGCTAGTACTGTCACAGAGATCACTATTTTTCTCCTGGCTAACTTCTAATGGTGGAACCTATTATTAAACCCTTTTTTCAACCCTGAAGATAGAGGCTTCTTTTTCAACAACAAAATAAAAAGTAGAGACCTGATTCTGGGAACTAATAATCCCAAGAATATATTTTCTTGATGCCGTGAAATGCCATCTTGTTGCCTATTATACTCTGTTTGTGGTACACATTAACAGTGCTTGGTAAAATCAAAATAAATACTTTTGGAGGATTCACAATGAACAAAATCCTTAGCAAGAAAATGTTTTTATTAGAACTTTTCTTATTGTTTCTTACAATTTGACAGTTTTGTCTTCCTCTTAGCTGTGAAACAGGAGTACAAGATAAGTCAGGTCCAAATATCATCCTCAGGGTATTTCTATAGGCTCCTGACATAAGCAGCATTGGCTCAGATTACTCAATTACCTGCTGGCACTCTGAAGCTGCCTAAATAAATAGCGTGAATACATTGCTGGAATTTGCATTAAACATAAATGGGTAGTAAAAAAAATCTGGATTATTTGACCTCTCTGTGGTTTGTATTAAAAAAAAAAAAATCTAACTAGGATCTCTTGTGTTAGAACAGCTGCATGCTTTAAAAATGCTCCTAAAATTTATTTACTTTTAAAAATGCCTTTATTTACAACTTTTCAGTTAAAAATTAAAATCGTCTATTTCCATTAAATTACTTTGAAAAAAAATTAAAGAGAAAAACAAAGTTTAATGACACTGCTTGGGTCTCATGGAAAAGGAAAAATATGCTAATCTCTGAAAATTGCTTGTTACTCTTTAAGGTTTTCTTCAGAGCTGTCCATTTTTTTCAGTTTGTAAGGCAAGCTGACAGGCACTTTGGACAACTTATCGTGACACTGTGAGACATAAATGTGATGCAGTGCTTCATAAATATGACAAAGTACTTCCAAAACAACTGTTGACTTTTAAAGGCATCCTACTTCTCTAAAAGGAGGATATTTATTCTAAGTGCAGTTTGTAGGGATTCTCAGCTAATTTGCCACCTACACGTCTTTAATATATTTGTGAATTCAGAAGATATTCATAATTGTAAGTATCTATAAGGTTACTGTATTTTAAAGCAGGCTTGACAGCACAATAGAATCCAATCAAAGAAAGCATCAGTTGTACAAGGGAGGCTTGAAAAGAAAGACAACTTGAATGTAAATAAGATAAAAAGAAAAATTGACAAAGAAACTGAAACTGCAGGTGTATGTCTGTAATTGATCCTCTACACATCATCTCAGGAACCAAACATTAAAATATTATTGTTATAATAAGAGGGATTCTAATGAAAACAGAAGTGTAGAGGAGTTAAGATAGAACAAAGTGGTTTCCCATCAGATTGATATATTAATAATCTATAAAAGATGATGCATATTTAAATTTTCCTAACTGCTTAAAACTCTTTCCCACTGTTTGTGTTACATAAAAAAAATTTGCTGAAAGAAAATACACTTCCAGCTTGATGGTCATCTGTAAATTCAGAGCGTGTTTCTCAGCAGATTGAAAAAAAATTCCAGCTGCATCCAGCCTTACACCAGAAGACATCAAGTGATATTTGCAAGATTTAAATCCAGTCAAACGAATGGTCTCAACAAAATCTTCCCACTGTTATTGTCATCATATATCAGATGCCTCACAGGTAATACTAATGCATGAAACTTCTTAATGTGAGAACATGTTATAGCTAAATTAAACGGTGCCTGATTATAGAAATATATTCACCACTAAAGCTAAAAACAAAAGTATACCCAAAATCTGATTTATGTGTGTTTCCCAGGTATGGTCCAAAGGAAGAGATTGTCCCTTGGTAAAACCCTTGGCAGGTGGAAAAGGCAGTTACACTGTACTTTAGATTGTGTTATTTTAATATATCTCAATTTATCATCACAGGAAGAGTTCAGGACTGTCAATACCTGCCTCTTGGAGCACTGTTGAAGGTTCTTTTATAAATAATTTTTAGTTAAGTTTGGTTAAGAAATTGTCATTCCTCTCTCCACTCTGTTTCCTCACCACACCACTGCGATACTATGTTGAGGGCAGCTATACACAGCTGGACCTGAGCAGCCTGAACTTATCCATCTTTATAAAACCTTTGCTTCTTCCAGTGATTTCCAGAAACAACCATCAGAATAAGCAGAGAAAGAGATGAAGGCCTTAAGCCACACACTGTATCAATGCCAGGGCTTTTATCTTTGACAACTCTGTTCCCCAAGCTGTCTGCCATGGCAATCCAGGAAATTCATTCAAGGGCACTGACTTGTTAGTCTAGTTAGGAAATTTTCAAACAAGGCTTTAAATAAGGTGACAATAAAAATCCATCTATTTCAATAAATATGATCCTGGAGGTTAAAAGGGAATTGCAAAAAAGAAAAGAAAGACTGTGGTAATAAGGAAGGCAAAAGGGACTGGAGATGAGTGTACTTATCGAACCATCTGTGGCCAAAAGACAGGGCAGAAGCAGAGCCCTTTGGCATGTTGTAGACATATTTTAGAAAATTGAGAGAAAAGCTCCAGATGGGGTAGTAAACCCAAAAGAGTTCATGGCGTGCAAGAAAAAAAAGGTGGTGGGAATAACAGGAGCTGGAAGGCAAACCAACTGAGGTATCTGGTAGATAGATTCTTATAAATAGATTCAATAAATTTTATGACAAATAGAATTTTGGAGAAAGTGGTGGTTACGCCATTAAATATTAAAAGCACACTTGCTACCTGTCTCAATTGAGACAAAAAAGGAAATGTAACAAGGCAATATAAAAGCTTCAAGACCTTTGTAGTATAAGTCGAAAATAAAGACTAACAAAATAGAAACAGGATTGACTAAAGATGTGTACAAATAGATTGACATGTAAGGTTTAGATAAAAAAAAGTTGAAGTATAAAATGGCTTATTAGTATCAAAACAAATAAAAGGTGATTAGGATAGAAAATGTTGATTCATGATTAATGAAAAAAGAAGAAAAGGAAACATCCATTACTGAACATAGAAAAAAAAAGAAAGGAGATATCATAGACTAAGGTATTTTCTGCCCTTTTTAATTTCTTCTTCATCAAAAGGTTTAGCTGCACAATCATCCACAATAATTCCACCTTCACCAAAAGGTTTAAATTTTTCATTTTAATATGTGTAGAATTGGCAATGTGAAACACATGAGTTAAAGTAGGTTCAGAGGAGTTAGATGCATTACAGGCCCTGATGGAAAATTCACCTCAAAGTTATCCTAAAGAAGTCAGGGTACTCTCTAAACCAGAAATTATTATTTTCAAGAATGTGGAAAGGCTGTGGATAGTCCCACAGAACTAGAGAACTGGAAACTGTCTTTAAAAGAGAGGGTGTAGTGGTGCATTCTTTTACTTGTTATATTCACGTTGGACTGTTCCATGTAACCCCCATTCATCCCCCATTTGGTCTTTCCCTGAGTTGTTTACCAAGTTTCAGTTAACCATCAATCATTTGTTCCCCTGCCCTTGGGTCCTGTCACTCTTAGTGAGGCCTCTCCCTGGTTCCAGAAGGTTCTGGGAGGATTGGGCCCTGATAGGATCAGGCTCGAAAGATTCCCCTCCTCCTTCATGAGATTTGTTCTGTGGATTGTCCCTCATCCTTTTGACCACTCCCCAGTTCCCTATGATTGGCCCCCTGCTTGGTCCTTCCCTCAGCTCCTCCCCTGCTTAAAAGAAGCGCTCCTGAGGAGGTCTGTGTTCTGCTGAGGCAGGCTCTCAGGAGTGAGGACACCCTCAATAAAGCTCCTGTGGCACCTTATCAGAGTCCTCCCTTCTTTCTTTGCTCTGATCGCCTCTGCCATTGCCAGGCTTGGGGAAGCTCTGGATACACCGGGTGGATCCTGTTGGCCAGCCTAGGGGGTCCTACTGAGGCCTGTGAGGTTTCTGCCAGGGTAGCCAGAGCAGGTTCTGAGAGCCACCAGAAAGGCAGGAACGGCTACAAGAGGGGAAAGACTTTTGAGCAGACTGGCTTTTAGAAAGGCACCTGTCTCAAAAAGCCAGGAGAACATAGTGTGCCCTAAGGTAAATACACAGAAACCAATGTTCACTTCTGAAAGTTGCGCTTTGACATTACTGGATACACAATTTTCTCTTGATACTTTCCCAGATGTAATTGGATTGGCACGGTACAATTTGCAAGAGTAGAGAAACCAGCAGAATTTAAGGGACTTGAGATGTATTCACTCTCAAAAGCAGGACTGAGTCTGCAGCTTGAAGACCTTGATCCTGGGGGCAGATCTAGGAGTTTGGGATTACAGCAGGGAAAAATGCATGTCTTTTCATTGGGGGATCTGATCCAAGCTGGCCTACCATGATTAACTGCAAAGTCTCAGATGGTTTTTATTTTTACATATTTATTTTTCCCTGCCACAAGATACAAACTAGGATGTTTAGTTAGAAAAACATGTTTAATTGTACTCTGCATAAACTTCCATTTAGAAAGAAAATGTTTTTCAAATAAAGTTCTTTAAATGTTTTGTACAACATCTGGACTTTTTTTTTTGTATAAAGGATCTGAAAAGAATTTAGAATCCCAGACTCCTTGTGGTTCTCACATCTTCATAAAAAGGCAGATACTAGAATGTGCTTGCTGCTGGGAACCGATACTTCATCATTAATAGGGGAGGAGAACATCTCCTACTAAGTACAGGTTTGATCCTGTAGTGCCTAGGAGTTTTGCCTGGGGCTCTTTCTTGAAGAGGAGTGGGAATTGAATGCAAGATGGGGAAGAGAGTTTTTTTCCTCCTATTATCCCCTGGTGCAGGGGCTGAGCCCGTTCATCCTGGCATGGCCTGTGTCACAATGGGCACTTGCAACATTCCCACGGGGCAGTGGAGACAGGAGGGTGTCCTCCTGCAGTCACATCCAGACAGGTGCAGCTCATACACACAATGATAATGCAGATTATATTCCCCAGACTGTTTAGATAAATGCAGTATGATTCAGTCTCCTAATTTTATAACAACTCCTAAAATTTATTTTTTGCTTCCCTGGAAGATCTGATTTCTGAAGGCATACGATAATATAAAATCTTCATCTTTGTCAAAGAAAAAGAAAACTGTTATAAACTCTTAGACTCCCAAAGAAGGTCTATAAAGCACAAACCATACAGGTTCAAAACAAAAAAAAGCAAGAACAGTCTTTATAATTTCTTCTAGTACTTTGGAGTTAACCTTACCACTTTTTATTGCTAGGTCAACTAGGATATTGTCTTGGGCTTTCAATCCAAGCTCTACTCCTATTCTCAAATTTAGAAATTACAGCTGCTTTGAAGATAAGTGAATTCTAGTCCAGGGCTACAAAAGAATAAAACTTTGAACAGTTTTCAGGAATACCAAAAATTTAGGTCCTATATCCCTTAGAATGTCAGTGATAGCCAGGTGTTTAACTCTTCTAAGCTCTTTCACAACTCTTACCTGAAATCTCTGTTAAATTTGAGTGTTTTGCCTGTTGAGCTGAAGGACCAGAATCGACTCTTGCACAGTATGTGTCTTTTAATTACTCACAATGGGAGACTGCACTGACAGCCAACTCTGGGAGGTATTTGAGTCTCTGATTTCTAACATTCTTCACTTTCTCACCCTATGTTATGAACAGACTGCCTTATATTGCTGACAATTTATGTTTTCCCTCTATCACCCTCCTATGTAACATCTATGTTGAGCATTTACGTTTACACTAATAGCCCCTGAGAATCAATTACTGTAAGATCTGTTTCTTTACACTTCAACTGATGAATCAGTCATAGGTTAAAACAAGAGGAGGTAAAAAGCCAGCATGTCTGCACAGATTTTCTAAAAGCCCTTTACTTAAAAATACTCTGGATACAGATTTTTTTTTTCCCTGTCATGTGCATGCTCAATATTATTTTACCAGCCTTAAAATTTGCTTTCATATATGAATTGAGCAGAAAAGCACTCAGGATTACGTGTATATTTTATACACTCCACTACTGTGTAGTATCCCCAGGCAGCAGAATTCTGGCTGTTTAGTTGGCACTCCCTGGTGGAAGGAAGCATGATAGCAAACCGAGCTAAACTTCAGGCCCGATCTTGTAAATATGGCACTGTGAGTAGGACAGGAAAAAACCTTTCTGATATCCCAACTGCCAGTGATCACTTACTAGACCTGAGTGGAGTTCTTCCATGGCTCACACACAGAGAGAGATTTGTGGGTCTGTTGATGACTTTCCCCCTCTTTCTAAAAAGCTCAGTGATAAAGCTCTGCAACAATGAGTCCTTTCTACCCTTCCCAAAGATTTTTCAGAAGTGTAGAACCATCACCTGTACAGAATGTGGTGTCTGTCCTGATTTTTCTTTCACAGACCAAGGTAAAATGGCTTAAAGGACCTTACTCAGGTTTCTAGTATAGATCTCAGATGGCCAAAGTTGCCCCAAAATGGATTTTTTTTTAACTTTTTCAAATGTTATTTAGAAATACCTTCACTTTCTCATTGCTGACCAAACTGACAGCAATACTCCTTTTTAGAAGATGCAGTTATATCCCATCAGGTTCCTGGCATCTGTGTACATTTCCAGAACTATTCATACTGTGGCCATAACAGTGTGAGTTGCAAAGCAGTCTAAAGACAGAAATCTCAGGGGGAACCTCCTGGCAATGGGCAACTGTCCAGTGGCCTTTCTCTGCTACATGTAATTTCCTACAACAAAGGCAATCCAGGCCCCAGGTTTTGTCACCTAAGTGGTACCTTTCCATAAGAAAATGTACAGATGTACATCAGTCACACTCTCTTGGGAGCAACTATCCTCCATTCAGAAAGTAATGAGAAGAACCTGGATATGCATTGACAGTGTGACCCTTATAATCAAAGGCTGCCTTTCTAACCTGTGATTATATAGGTACAGTGGCAAAAGAGGCACTGGACGAACAAAGGTAATTGCCAGGAAACACTGGCAAAATGCTTCCTGAGAACAGGCAAAATTAGCAAAAAATCATATGTTAATGCAATTCAAATGCCAATCTCAAAGCTCTCAAGATCTTCCTAATTCTGAAGTTCACAGTGAAGAATTTATAAAACTATCAAAGGAATCTGGTTTTTTTGGATCAAATCCATTTCAATTTAATTAAACTTCCTGAAAAAATATTTTGTAAAAGACAAATATTTTTAAAGTTAATGCAAGGCAACATTGATATGTATAATTTCCATCTGAGAAGCATAAAAACCATATGACTGCTGTTCATAGTTAGAGTCTCTCAGTAATTTCCCAATTATAGCTCCTTATTTAAGAAGTGAAAAGACTTTATTTTCAAACCGCTTGTCTCTTTTCTTATATATTAGTATCAGTATTAAAAATGTAAAAGAAAATTTCATGGTCAACTTTTAGCTTCATTTTCATGGACAATTTTTAGCCTTAGTTTCATGTATTTAAGCCTTGTATACTGACAATGTGTGGAAGACATATAAATCAAATCTCCCTTTGCAATGCAACCACAGTTAAAAAGAATTTGGGAAATATCTGAGTCACCAAAGTCCATAACATCTCTGGCTTAAAACACTTGCAGGGCACATCTGCTAAGAGAGGAGATTGCCTTTTTATATAAACACTTCTTTTTTGGAGAGGTACCGCTATGCAAATAACTGCAAATAAAGCAGGGGGACAACATAACTTGAATTAATATCTTGCAGAGCCAAAAAGTGTATGTCAGCAGGAACCAAACTACAACTATCAACAGGCTTTCAGGTAGCACTGTGCAGAACACCGAGGCAGTGGAGGTGTGGCTGGTTTGTTACTTAAGAGACTGCAATGCACGGAGTCATCTCCACTTCCTGCAGGAATTCCTGTATTGATGGAGTGCTCTGGGCAGCAGGACTGGGATCCTGCTTAGGTACTCCTGGGAAAGGTACATCTCTGCAGCTGTCATGCCCAATAAAGGAAATCTATTTTATTCCTAAATCAATCAGAAGAGGGGGAATGCTAGCATTCCCCACACAGTGATTTAGCAAGATGTTATCCTTCTCTTTGCTGCTAAGTAGAACTACATTTCCACTGTAAACACACAAAGAAACCAAAGAAATACAAATTGTATTTTTGCCTGTTAATTTTCAAGAGAAAGAGCTTTCAATATCTGTGTTTTCACTATGAGTGGACACTTACATACCTGCCTTTGTCTGGTACTAATGGCAGTCTTAATTCCAGGAAAATATCAACTATGTCTCCCTTGTAAGGATTTTGGCCTCCACAAGTGGCTGTTTTCTCTTACATTCCATGGGCAAGATCCAAAGTCCATAGAGTCAATTGGACCTGGACAAATGTGTTTTGCATGCCCAGCTTATTCAGCATTCATTGTTAGTGAAATTACACCTCTGCTGTCATGCCTGTAATCCATCTCCCCTTCATAAAATTATGCATTAATCATTCCAGTGCTAATTTGCAGGTATCCTTCACCTTTTCCATAGGGTCCATGGACTTAGCTCCCATTTCCATTTGCTCAGTGTTCACACGTGGCCACGGTTCAGTTCACATCTTCCTGGTAACATGTTTAACTGGGGTAACCTGAGCGTGCATCTGACCCTTGGCTTTTCACATTGTTACTGTGCAATTTGATCTCTTCAAAACTGTGCTTTGTTATGATAATATATTTGCAGCACAACACCCAAACATGTCTTGGGTAAACCAGTGAAATTTGGTCCTCAGGGTTGCTAATTCCACAGTTTTTCATAAACTGCAGGAAATACCACTTTGGTCCACTTGTTCTTTCTTCATCATTTCGTGGACAGGCATGCTTGAAGTAATGAAGGATATTTTAAAACAACATAAATAAAAGGGAAAATGACACTACATCAGTCTAAATGCTCAGGAAATAGGGAAAATATCATATATGTAAATCATTTGTGAAATGAAGTTAAAATTAATGACAAACAAAATTGAGTTCCCTTTGTGGTTGATTTCCATTTAGCTGCACCCAACAATAAAATACTTATCAAAGAAAGCTACCAATTAGATTTTAATTCAAAACATTTCCAGAAAAAACAGTTCCAAAATCTCAATTGATATCTCTCCAACAACCTCCTAATTGCAGCAAGTTGGTGGTAAAGGGGAAAAAAAACCTGCTTTAAATGAAAAAATGTATTCCGTCTGCTTGAGCTTGCAGTATCCTTTCCTTAATTATTCCCAGGATTTCTCCTGTACATGAGCTTCCGCTGAAGATTATATATAGACAGATAAATATGTCTGTCTTGTCTGTGTGTGCATGCGTACACACACATGGATGTGTGCTGAGGGAAAGAGACAGGAAACATTATTGTTTCAAAATCTAAGGAATTTATCCAATGTTCCACAGCTTTCTCATGAAGTGGGCTATTGGGCAAAGGTTAAAAACTCCATGGCATTCAGATCTGGGGAATTTCTTCCATTCAGTTTTATCAAGTGATAAGCCTTCTTGAAATGATCTTTAGAATAATAAGGAATTTGGGATCACCTATAATGAGACTCTCCTGAGCCTGTCTAGTCCGACCTTCCACTATCCAAACACAGAGTAAAATATGTCACCTTAGCCAGGAAGTACAGAAAAATTCACTCTTCCTCTATTTTTCTGCCTTCATCTAAATGAGACCATACTCTTCTGAAACCCCTCAGCCTGGTCCTTGCTATTTTCCTCTGTTCACAGCTGAAACCTGTTGACAGCCCTCTGCAAAGTCCTGAAAACCAAGAAAGATGACACTGAAACATCTAAAGCCTGATCTTCCTGGCAAGAATATGCTCCACGTGACAAGAGATGGAAAAACTTAATAAGATTCTATATGTTTTAAGCAGAAACTTCCAAGAAGATGACCAGTGATATTTTTGAGACATGCAAAATCAACACTACATTATCTAGGAAGAACTAAAGATATCCGACATCTTCCACACTGAAAGATCAAAGTACTTTTTTTTTTTTTTTTTTTAATTATAGAAGTCAATGAGCAACAGACAATGTCTTACCTCTTGCATTACTGCTTGGAAACCATGTAACCCTCTACAAGTAGTGAACCCTTCTGAGCTGGATTTTTAAACATCATCTAGCATTTGAAAATATGGTTATAGTCCACATTCCACTCCACACAGTATACTGGCATGGCACTGCTAGGAAAGATGGATTAGCAAACTGAGGATGAGGCAAAAATAAGAGGACAGTGATGGACATCCTTTGCAAGGAAGGACTAGATGAATCAGCATGCAAAGAGCATAACAGATACTATTAGCTGATGGTGTCACAAAATCAGATATTTTTTCACACAGTATGTGAATACTTTTAAACATAATCTCAATAATACTAGTCAATGCACCTCCTGAAACTCCACTCACATTGAAATTTTTAAATCTGATTGGACCCCTGGAGAAATTCGTGCCATTTATATTCTTGGCAGCTACAGTTTCTAGGAGATGAAGGTCTCATTGGTTTCCCTCCAGCTCTTGGGGTTAAAAGAGAAGGATCTTTGAGTACATTATGATTTAGGATGGGGCATATTTTAGATTTTTCCCACGGGGTTCTAGAAACACCACACCAACAAGCTTCACCAGGGAGGTTTAAGTTGGATATCAGGAAGAATTCCTTCATGGAAATGGTACTTAAGCTTTGGAATGGGCTGCCCAGGGCAGTGGTAGAGCCACTAACCCTGGAAGTGTTCAAGAAACAGCTGGATGTGACAATTAGTGCCATGGTTTGTTTGACAAGGTGGTGATTGGTTAAAGGTTGGACTTGACAATCTTTGAGGTCTTTTCCAACCTTAATGAACCTGTGATTCCACGTATGGTCTATTTGTGAGCTTAAAGGGTCCTTCTGTGATAATTTCCTAATAACACATCTCAGAGAATAATTGAGGGATGTCTGAGGTCCTATGCATCTGTAGATGCAAGAATTATCTGAAAACTATAGCAGTAAAGTAACAAACTTGGGGCATGTTCTCTTTATTACAATCGACCTGCTCTACTTTCATAATAAAATCAACCTTGTGAAAGTACCTTGATTTTCTCAAAAAAGCATTCATGAAGAGGCTGGCATCCTTGGCACACATTACATTAATTCTTTCAGTTTCAAAAAACTCAGCTTCAGTATAAATGTTCATGTCTATAAGTTGCCATCTCTGTTTTTCTGGCTTGCTTTGCTAATTTAGTTTTATTTTCCATAGTTAGGAAATGTAACTATCAGAACAATTGCTAATTATGTGAAAGGAATTTTTAAAGACTGTATTTTCATTTGTTTAGTGGGGAAAAAAATTTTAAAAGAAAAAAAAAAAAATGACAGGAAAGAAGATATTTATTGTCTCCAGCACAGTAATGGAATGGAATCAAAAAATGTCAGCACAATCTCAGGCACATCCAGTTTAATAGTTGTATCCATTCAAAGAAGTTCTAACACTGTTTCTTGTTATGTCCCTGACTTCTTGCAACGTTTACTTGGTCAAATCCACCCACAGAAAAACACAGATGAATTCCCTTCCATGTAAAGATAAGTTTAACAAGTAACAAAGCAATGCCTTTCAACAATTCCAAAGGCTGTTTTAAAAAGAGATGCTACTTGCCCCTTCTACAGCTAAGGTCAGCATTGAAATTTAGTTATAAATTTAAATATTAATGCAGTTCTAGATTATTTGAGTTCAAGTGTTTTGTTTAGAAGTCCCTTCAGTGTTCTAATGAATGTGATAAATAAGGAGCCCTGCTCAAGTGTTAATTGTTGGCAAAAACTAAACTTACCAGCTCTTGTCACAACCACACATAAAACAAATGAGAGGTGGAGATGCCTCTAATAAATATTTTCTGTCTTTCATCAAAGGAGTGTGGTCTGAATAATAGCTCTGACAAAGACCAGCATGTCGAAGATCAAGACCGCAACACATACCAACAGGCCAGAGGGGAAAATATCTCATCTAAAGACCAAATAGAAAAATCCCTTGTAGCTGTGATTATCAGACAGACAGAGAACTGCTCTCTGGAAGGTTATTGAGGCTCATTGTCGTACCCCCGTACTATTACATTCTATCTACAAGAAAGACACGGAAGTCACACACCAGTACCCACAGGCATCCGCAAATATTGACTTCATTAAAATCATATTGTGCGGTTTTTCCTCTCAGTTTTTGTATCTGTAGGAAAGTGTCCTCTCCGGATATTTTCTCCCCCTGTTACCCTTTTTAAGATGCTGAGGACTCCACCTCCTTCTTCCTCTGGGTAACTAAAAAAAACCCACAAAAATGGTCATCATTCGATGCCTGCTTTGTCTCTTACTATAATAAAATTATCTTCTTCTGTATCACATGTTTATATGCTTGACATCTATGCTTGACATTTAGTAATAAAACTGAAGTCATAATCTGCTTTCAGTTAGTTCGGTATTCTTGTCAAAAATAATAATTGCTTATTGTCTACATTAACCTCTTTGAGCCTGCAGATCCATCACTCACATTGCTCGAGTTAACAAGCATGACTGCCTACAAAAAGCTGCTGTTGAGGTAATGGATGGAACACTGTAGCTGTTACATCTTACTAGTTACATCTTACTGTTCTTACAGTAGTCCTTCATGGTAACATTATCTGGGAATGGTTCAAAACTAGTCTTTAATTACAGTAAAAAAATAGATGTTTTGACAGAGTCATAACAATTCACAAAAATTCCTCATTTATTAGGCAGTGCTACACATACTATTGTTAACAAAACTCATGCAGGTTTGTTCTCTTAATGTTTTTAACCAGAAAATGAACTTGTTGTACCACATAAAGTATTTATGCCAAGCGGGATAACATTTGAGTTAATAATATTTCAGAGTTTTCCACAAAACTTTTCTTGTTCACTTTAGATAATAATCTCTCCACCAGAATATTTTAGGATATCTGAGGTACACAAGGAAAGTTGGAGACATGATAGAAGGATCTAGTATATAATTATTAAGATTAGTTTAGAAATAAAAAAATAATTTTATAAACCCCAAATTTTCTAAGCAATTAGAAATCTAGCTAGACGTTCATTTGAATAAGTAGGAAAGTATACTGCACCTCAAGGTGAAAATTCTGCCCATTTAGAAAAAAATTAAAGAATTATGAATGCTTTCTCCACAAAACACCCTGAAAAGACAGTAATTCCCTGAAGAAAAAGACACAAACAAACAAACAAAAACCCCCAACCCCAAAGAGGCTAAGCTGTACATGCTGTTCATCAAATTTCAAACCAAGAATTACAATACAATTAATTTTCTTCTTTTTTATTCCATTTCCTTTAAGCTAGATAAGCTGAAAGGAAAATCTGCCTCTGTCCAAGATTTTTCATTAGGACCCAGGAAGTAACTGACTATAAGAAAAATGTTTTTCTTAGAATTGTTTGAGACTCTATGGCTTGCCTTGCTATCTATTTCAAACACTTTTTGAATTCAAATTATATTAATGGAACTACATGTAAAAACAGTTATCAGGGTTGTGTAAGATAAGAGATGACAATGTGACTTGTACCACACAGCACTAATCCTAAATACATTTATAATTCTAGAGTGTAATTAGTTTAAAAATATTTGTGCTTATCACAAAGGTGTGACATTCATAATGAAATCACAATACTCATTGATTGTTGCTGACCCACAGTAAATGTTAAAAGTATGAGAATTTGATAGGGGTTGACCCGAAAGGAAAGATTCTGTGTGTAATGATGCTGGTAGCACTTACGGTATTATAAAATACCACTTTAGGCTTGTATTTTCCTAAGTGGAGAGGTGCCATGGCAGTGAAATAGTATTTTTTTTGATGACAAACAGTGGCAAAAACTTGCAGATGTCCTGAATGTATCAATACTGGTCAAATACGTGGTTTGAGATTTTATTTAATCATTAAATGTAACAATACCTTTTTAACAATATCTGGTGGGTTTGCCACACAATTGTCATTTCACTAATTTTCAGTTTGAAAATGAAAGATAAATGTCCCTAATAAGGGGACATTATGAGCCAAGGGATATCCCACAGTGCACGGCATCATAATGAACCACCAGGAAGCTCATTTTGCGAAGGCAACCATCTAATGTTAGTTGTCTTGTTACAACTAAAGGCATAACTTGGCAAAAAAATATTAAAATAATATGTGACAGGAATCAGTGCAGTTTGACAACTGACACCCAAGTATACATTTTCAGTCTCACTTTATTAGAAATCTAAGATCTCACTGAAAGAGGTTGTTTGGTCAAAAAAGTCAGGCATAAATTCATACTGATTGAGAAAGAAAGGGCCAGGTCTGATAAATTGTCCTCCTCCTCCCTATGTCCTGCCGTCTTAGCACTGGTTGGGATGTCAAACTTTCCCTTTTCATGCAGCAGAGCCATGCAGATGTACAGCACATCCATTTACAGGCACAACTCCCCAAGGTAATGACCCTCCTATATTCCTGGGTTTTGATCTGAAAGACAAGCAGAGGTGTTGACAGCCTGGACAGACATACACTCCTCAGGATCTGCTGCTGCTGAGAGGAATGTTGCTCAGTGTGCATGTTCCTGTTATTCTAGATCTCAAATGCCATCTCCTATGCTGCACTGGAGGAACCAGTGTAATGCAGAGGCTGTGTGATCACAAAGTACCTCTGTCTCTAAGGCCAGTTTACAGCCTAAAATAGCTTCAGAGATGTTGGTGGAAGGTCAGGGTTTTTTTTCCTTTCTTTTTTTTTTTTTTTTTTTTTGAGGAAGCAAAATGTTTATCTTGTTAAACTCACATTCACATTCCAAACATCACAGAAAAGCAATTGCAGCAGCTAACTCCATGTAAACTTTTCTCTGTTCCAGAGGTGGACAACATTCATGGTTTCATTGTAGTTTGTCCTGTTGTTTTGGGTTTTTTTTTAAAAAAATTCTGTTTCCTAAGAAATGGACAGACTAGACACTGTCTTCAAAGGGAACTTCAGAATGAAAAAATACCCTGGCAAAAATCAAGACTTATGCTCAGTCTAGCCAATGGAAGTGTGCCCCCAGAAAACTCAAAGAAAGCTGTATTTGGCTACAAAAAATATTCACTTCATAGAGCATTTAGTGTTGATTTGGTTAGTGCAAATGTGATATTTGCGTCAGATTCTTGTGTCTTTAGGGTAGGTAAGAAAAAGATCAGCCAGAAATGATTTCCTTACCTTTTTTTAAGAGGGCTCTCTGTATGTAGAGAATTGCTTGTAGAAATAACAGAAAAAAATGTTGGGTGATGAAATGATATAAAGACTATACAAATATATTATGTCTCATGTTAAATCTTCAATAATTGCATTAGCAATGAACAACCTGTGTTTCTACACCAGCTTACTGCAGCTCCAAAAAGGTGCTCGTGCTATAACTTGTGTCCGAACCTGGTAAGAGCTTTCTCCTACATTCTGAACCAAAACCCCATTGAACTGTGGAGTCTCACTCTCTCCAATCTCCACTGCTTATGAATAGGGTCCCACTTATTTCCTGCTGTTGCTGTGTGCTAAACGTCCTGCCTTGCTCCTTCCCACTCTCCATACCCCTGTGACAGCCCTAGAGAATTCTTTGTATGGAACTTGTGCTTAACTTTGTTAAAATGACTGAGAGAGGTTTTTGAGGTGTGCTGCTGCACTGCAATCTTCTTGTAAGTACTGAAAGACTTGTGTTGGGAACAGACTTGAACAAAAGCCTAGGTTTTATTATATCTCCTCTCTCTTTTCCAAGTTACTAATAGGTGAGATTGGAGAGGTACTAAATAACATGAAACTACTCATTACTCTCATAATGACAGCTTTGCAGCTCACCTCTGTGCTGGTTTTGGGTAGGGTGGAGTTAATTTTTCTCATTATTGTGAGTACAGGGCTGTTTTGGATTGGCACTGAAAACAGGCTTTATAATATGAAGATGTTTTCATTCTTACTGAGCAGCATTTACACAGAGCCAAGGCCTTTTTTGCCTCTGTTACCACCATCCCCCCCAGTGAGGAGGCTGAGGGTGCAAGAAATTGGGAAGAGGTAGAGCTGGGACAGATGAGCCAAGGGATATCCCATAGTGCATGGCATCATGCTCAGCACATAAACCTGGGGGAAGAAGGCAGAAAGGGGGGATGTTCAGGATGATGCCATTTGTCTTCCCAAGTCACTATTATACGTGATGGGGCCCTGCTTTTCTGGAGATGGCTGAACACCTGCCTGCCCCTGGCAAGTGGTGAATGAAGTCCTTCTTTTTCTTTGCTTGAGGGCACAGTTTTTGCTTTATATATTAAACTGCCCTTATGTCAAGCCACAAGTTTTGTAGCCACTGAGGGGGAGTGGCTGAGTGGGGCTCAGTTGCCAGCTGGAGTTAAATTGCAATGTGTCAAGACTGAGTTACAAGTGGCTTAAAATGGGAGTCCACCAGTCCAAATGAAAGGTTTACTTATCACCTAGTTAATACTGGGCTAATCTTGCAAGTATTTGACAAAACATAATGATAAACAGGTCTACATATGTGAAGAAGCCAAAAAACATCCAAGGACCAAGGCACCAGTAATAAGAATTTGCTGCAAATGTTGCCAATTTATACTACCTGCATCTTAAGTTACAAGTTTTCACCCCAAATTAATATACACTGAAAGGTTTAATAAATACTGCAGGTATATATCTTTACCAAAGAAGTTTATGGTGTCAGAGTAATCCTTGTAAACCCTACAAAGTATCTGATTCCAACAACATTT
Source organism: Acrocephalus scirpaceus scirpaceus (assembly GCA_910950805.1). NCBI lineage: Eukaryota > Metazoa > Chordata > Aves > Passeriformes > Sylviidae > Acrocephalus > Acrocephalus scirpaceus. Next base: position 50,593,305 of record OU383780.1, read on the forward strand.
AGAGGAATCATAAAAACATTTTTGCTTTGCTGACATTTGAGGGTTTCACATTAGCTTGTTGATTTTAAAATTTCATCTACAACCACTGACTACATTGCAGGCTATTGCAAAAGCTACTTTCTATAAATCAGATACCATTATCAATCACCCCATAATCCAACAGGGTGATGATTTTATTAGCTCACCCTTGATCTGTGACAAAAAACTTGGATGCTTTGATCTGGTAAATAAAAAATTTAATCCTAGTAAAGAAAAAATATCTTCCTTATTGAGAAACTTCTGAACAGAGAGAAAAAGAACTATCAGTAAGACAGGTACCTATAATTATTCCTGGCTACTGAAAATGAGGAGTGTCTGAGTAGTACCATCATAGAATTGTAGATCTTCCTATTTCCAAAACGTTACTTTACATTATGTTTTTACAGTACTGTGCTTTATTATTCAAGTTCCACTGGTTTAACTGAGGTCGAGCTGTGAACATACATAGTTCAATACATGAGGAAACTGTGTATGAAGAGTTTTGTGCACTGACTGCTTCCACAGCTTATGTTGGTCAATGAGGAGTATCAGACTAGTCACAAAAGTAATTTCACTGGTGATAGCTTATACATGCAAAAAGACTTAAGGCTCAGAGATGCAGGTTTTTGCCCTGCTGAGTTACTATGCGTCAGTAAAAAAGTATACATATTACCCACTTTTGCTACAAGCTGAAGTATGGACTCTACTGTGAGGTATTTAGTTAAATTACAGTATCTTGGTTGTCTCTGTCTTTTTACCTTAACAAGTTGTAGATTAAAAGTAGTTATAAAAGTTTATAAGACAACTGGGGAGAAATATTTAATCAAACTTATTTTAAATGGCAAAAGAATAGCACTTTGTTTTTTGCAAAATCATTAATAGAAGACAAGTTTCTCAAGACTCTTCAGGGAAGAGCTATGCAATATTTAGCAAATAAAAATTATTTGTTAATTGCAACCACTGTCTCCAATATTTTATGGAAGTTTATTTTTTTCCAAGCACAATGACAATCAAGATTTTACCAGTTTTTTTTTTTTTCCCTTTTTAAAACAAAACTTTCCATAGAAAGAGGATGTTCCCTACCTATTTTAGCTCTCATCATAGAAGGTAGTGCACAACTCCATACCATTTCTTCTTTGCTTTTCACAGCTTGAAGCCTTGTATTTAAGGCAGAGAATTAGACTGAACTCAGCTGTTCCCAATGTTGTTTTCTGATTGTGGCTGGAAGAGAACCTGGCTGTGTCTTTGGGGGGAGTTAGAGTAGGGGATCACACAGCACAGGGGCAAATCTCTAGCTGGCATTAACTGATGTCATTCCACTGAAGTCCTCACTTCTGTGCTGATCCAGGATGGCTGTGGCTCTGAGCTAGTGCCCAGAAAGATGTGCTCCAGTCTCTGTCACTACTGGGCAACCCCTCCTGAAATTTAGGGCTGGAAATAACTGTGAAAATTTGGATTCCACTTTGTGAGAGCTGTTGGTGTATGCCAACTTTCTAATGGCAGAGGAAGAAAGAAGCACCATCAGGACAGTCTGCTCATGCTGCTTCTGTTTGTGATGCTGACACTTGATGTCCTGAAAGCCATTGCCATTTCATCTTCCCCTGTTGATGCCACTGCACATCCTTAGGATAAAAGCCAAACAACACTTTGCACTCTCCTGCTGAGATAATTCTAACCCCTATACTCCCTCAAAATATAGAAACACTGATTCAGGCTGAGACACAATTTCTGTAGACCTTCCAGCTTACTTAAAACAATCACTCTAAAGGCATGGAAAGAATTCACACAATATCATAGGATAAGCAGTCCTATTAATTCACAGTATATTAGCTGAAAAGCTCTTCCTCTGTAGTGACAAAAACATTGATTTTCAATTAAGTTGTTGAGTGTATTATCTCATCGTCTCAAAATACTTCCTTTTTTGTGTTGCCTGCCTTATTTCCTGACTTTCTAGTTACTGTATACATCTGCTTACACTACTCATAATAGTTTCTATATTACAGGGGGTTTATCCTTTCTTCTTCTTTTTTTTTTTTTTTTTTTTTTTTTTTTTTTTTTTTTTTTTTGGGAAAATCAGCTGAGAGAGTCAAGGGTTTGGTTTGTAAAACCTCATCAACAGGATTTAGGGGTTTTCCAAACCAAGAGGAGACAAGGAATTCATGCTCAGATGCTTGTTCTGACTGACTGACTGAAACTGGGACTAGTGGGTGTAGTTGTACTGTGCTACTTCTGACCACTTCCAGTATTTCTCAATACACAATACTCATGCATCTTTCAGCCTCTCTGTGTGTTTTAACCACCTATGTTTGTTACTCTGGTTTTTTGTGGCTATTTCTGCTTTTTCCCTGTGTTCTCCTTTATCTTCCCAAAAGATTTAAATGAAGCTTGATAACCTTTTCTAAGTTTAAAAAATATCTGTCTGGCTGTAACAACAGGAGACATAATTTTTCCAAGGCCTTGTTTTTCCCAGCTAGGGACTTTGGAGGAAAACTGGCTAGGCTTTGAGTTTCCTTGGAGAGCTTGAAGTAGAAATAGAGTATCTGAAGACTCAGACAGGTCTTTAATATACTTTGACATTTCTTTTTGAAATAAGCTATCTTATCATGTTAGGAGACCTCTATGAATGGACCACAAAGTTTTGATGGTGTCCTAGGTTATAATGTAAAATTGTGCCCAAGGTATGTATTCTATCCCCATGAGCCGTTGGAGCCAAGGTGGGGCACTGTTTTCCTTATCTTCTGTTAATGAGCCTAACAGTGCCTTGCCACATGACTCATAGATAACTTCCTCTGGGAGCTATCTCTGTTTAATGGGCCATCAAGGACCCACTGCATGACTCATAGAATGAGATCAGCCCATTGGGGAGATGCTCTGCCCAGGGGGAGGAGCCAAGCATTCCCACCTGGATATAATCCAGGGCTTGAGACAGCCCAGGCAGCTTTTATCCACTGGACTCCCAGAGGAGACAAGAGCTACCAGACGCTTCTACAGGAATCACTGCTTTGACAAGACCATCTCATCTGGACTGCCACTACCACCCTAACTAACAGGGTGTCAGGTTGTATTCTGACTCTGTCAGTGGTTTTTTTGTACTATTACTTTCATTTTATTTTACTTTCCTTTATTTTCTTTTCCTCTTATTAAATTGTGTTTCTGACTTGGAGTCTTTCACTGGCTTTGCTTTCAAACCAGCACAGATGGACAAAGTTTTAAAATATGGACTTACGTATGGCCTAAAATTATTTTGATATTTGGGTTAGGTTTGGTTGGCTGGTGGGTTATTTTTTTGTGTTTGGTTGGCTGTTCATTGTGTTTGGATTTTTTTACTGTCTCTTAAATCATATGAAATAATTGTTGTTTTTCCATCAGATACACCATTTTTGAAACACTGACTTATAGCTTGCTTCTCATTACACTGGTCAGTAAACATCAGGATAAACTCAGTATATTTTTCATGATGTAAATATTTCTAAACTGCAGTTCTTTATCAGTGTATATTTTTTTCATCACAAAACAAAAGAGAGTAAATATTCTTTTGGCTGATATGTTTTTCAGGCAACTCCTTAAAGTGCTGCTTCTGAAACATACTGCATTGGCCTATGAACACCAACACAGAGATTTGAAATCAATGAAATTAATAGCAAGAACAGGATTTGGTCTGAGTCACATCTATACTAGGATCAAAACACTGAGGAAAGTCTACTTTAAAAAGGCTCAGTTATTTTAATTAATGAAACATTCCAGCAAAAACGTTGAACCGATACTTTGAATATGTAATTGAACTTATTGCCCCAAATAAAAAAGAAAGACAGTAGTGCTGTTAACATCAAAGCTTGCACTCACAATCTAGGCCTTGCAACTGATAAGCTCCTTCTGGAGAAAAAAAGAAAAGAAAAAAGAAATAAAAAGGAGGAAAAAGGAAAAAAATCTGCATATTTCAGTTCACTTGAGTAAAACTGACATGATAAAAGCAAATATGTGAAGAAAGAAAAAGCAAAGTGGGGTCAGGTTCCAGCTTCCAGCAATATAGTAACATACAAAGTCTTAAGTAATGAACTTCATTAAAAAGTAAATTGAGTATTTCTTAGGCAGCTACAAATGAGACTTTTTTTTTTTCCTATAGACTCTATTGAGATGTTGATACCACAGTATCAAAGCAAATAAGCAACGGATACACAGAAAGCAATTCTGTTCAGATAGATATTTCTATGCTGCTGCAAAGCACTAATGGTTATTATGAAAGCCATTTTTTTTTCCTGTCAGATGATTTACATTAGTTTTGGGGTTAATAAAAAAATTAATTTTCATATTAATCCACAGAAGGATTCTACTAGCCAAGTGATATGTTGAGAATGACTGAAAAGTATTACCTTTAAAACTAGTGATGTTACTACAAAATTTTCAGAGCACTTTTTAAATTATACATAGGATAGCCCTGAAGTCTTTCCAGAGATGCTGAGGGCTTTCCCATTCCTAATATTTCTGTGGAAGTAAGGGTGCTTGTCTTCCAACATAAAACTTTTCATATAAGTACAAACATATGTTATAAACTACATGCAAACACATACACATTTCCTCTTGGATATTCAATACACATATAGATGGATCCATCAGTCTTGGATATGACCTATGATCAAAATATTGCTACTAGCTCAGCTAAAGTTAACTGAAAGACACATACACAGCCTGGGAAAAGGAAAATTCTCACCTTACTTCAGTAGAGCAGCAAAAAATATTCTCAAACCAGACATCTAAATAATAATTCCCTCTCAAATTATTTGCTTAACATTATAGGACTTGCTGTTGCTTTGCAAAATCCCAGATAAAGAAATGAGCAGGAATATTCTTACTCTTTAAAATAAAAGAGAATAATTAAAAAAATATATATTAAAATACATATATTTCAGAAAATATCTGCTCTCTTGAAATATCTGATCTCCTTGAAAGCACAAGCCAGAATATTTTTGTGTGATTTTTTTTTTTAAACCATAGAAATTAATAAAGTCTGATTTGGTAATTCTTTTTCAAAATTATCTTTTTAATGCTTGCAAGCAGGTCTTTTTCCTTTTAAAGCCATTTCAATTCTGTGTATAGGACTAGAAGTCAAGAATACAAAAAGCTTGCAAATTTCTGAAAGAGGGGTGTGTATATATATATATATATATATACAGAACAAACCAGTTTTCAGTCTTTCAATAACACACACCACTCATTACCCACACAATGAACAATTGCCAAGGTATACAAATATCCCTAAAAGGTAGACTTAATGTGGTCAAAACCCCATGTATTCTTTCAGGGGGCAGGGTCTGAACAAATCATGAATATACTACCTCCTTTATCCTTATTTCTGAAAAAAATATAAAAGTCAGCTTAGCACATGGCCACAGTGTCTGGATGACTGCACTGAAATTCACTTCCATTTGCTGCAAATGCAGCTACTATTCTAATCTATTTCTTAATGGAAGGCACTCAGTTAATAATGTGCTTTTTCACAGTCCAAGTTATGTATAATTTTTAATTTCTGATAAACCATGCTAATATATCTCAAATCAACTAAAAAAATGGTATAATGAATATTATATTTTTATATGTATTTAACATATATTTAACAGAAATAAGTCTATATATTGCTTGACTGATATCATTGACAGCAGCGTCAGTATGTAATTATTTAAAAAAATACTGTGGCTGTCTATGGATCAATAATTTTTTTGAAAATGAAAGACCTCATCTCTATTATTTCTCAGAAGGAGAAAAAACAAAAAACAAGGCTGGGCCTACTTTCTTTTTAAAAAGACAGTTTGTAGATTTGCAGAGAGTTGAATTGCAATTCAACCCTTGCCAAGAAACAACTTGCTGTTCATCCAGAATAGTATTTCAATACATGGAACTTGACACAACAAAATACTAGAACATCTACTTAACTTAAGCACATGTTTAATCAATTTTCTGGGCAAGACACAGGTCTGCTTGCATGCTACATTTAATTGAAATTCATTGCTTAGCAAGTGTGTTTCATTCTCCATCATTTTGTGCAGGCCTAAGGTTATCCTTGACACTAAATACTCTTTTATTTATTGCAAGTTGTTAATTGATCATAGAATCAACATTACTTTAACTGTGAGCTAATCTTTCTGAGGACAAATACATAATCTCTTTGTATTTATACACACTATGTATATATTGTTATATTATATATAATTATTGAAGGCTTCAGAGTGATCTAATTCCAGCCTTCCAGTACCTGAAGGGAGCCTACAAAATAAAAAAAAAGGGAAAGAGACTGTTTACAAGACCAGGCAGAGACAGAACAAGAGGGAATGACTTCAAACTGAAAGAGAGTAGATTTAGATTAGATATTTGGAAGAAATTCTTTACTTTGAGGGTGGTGGGGCACTGGAGCAGGTTGCCCAGGGTAGATGGTGGATGCCTCATCCCTGGAAGTGTTCAAGGCCAGGCTGGATGGAGCTCTGAGTAACTTGGTCTAGTGGAAGGTGTGTGTCCCTGCCCATGGCAGAGAGGTTGGAACTGGGTGATTTTTAAGGTGTCTTTCAGCCCAGGCTATTCTATGATGGTGATTCTACGATATGCACTTATCTACATTTTATACATTTAATATATACTACATATATCAGATGAAAATATAATCATGGTCCATTTCAGTGAAAGTTTTACCAAAGACTAGGAGTGTCATGACTAGTGATGAACAACAAGTTCACTGTGTTTAAAATAAACTTCTCCTGAATATATTAGATATACATAACTTTTTTTTTTAAAAAAAAAAGATACATTCAGTTGATAATACAGTCAATTCCCATTACTGATTCAAAAGCAGTTTCAGGTATTTTATATCCATGTCTGAATGTCGTGACAGATTCTTTGAACTTTCAATCATAATTCACATATCCTATAAACACTTTTCAAAATCTTTGTATTCTCTCATGCTGTGTGAAAGACCTTGTGAAATTGTGAGAAAATAATGATTTTTCACAATATACAGTGGATTATAGGAAACACATTGGAAAAAATTTAAAAATAATAATTTTGAGTATACAATTTTTTCAAATAGATTTTTTCTTTTGGAAGTAGATCAAACTAAACAAGAAAATTCCACACGTTTCTAAATTTAAATACTTAGTATACCATAAATCTTTTCTGACTCACCAATACATACATATGGTTGAAATCTGATTATATTTTAATGTTTGTGCCAACTGGCACATGACAAAAATTTTCATGACCAGAACCTGATCCAGTTTTTATTAACTTCACAGAGAACTGGACTGCTGTGCTGGTTTGAAAGCAAAACCAGTGAAAGACTCCAAGTCAGAAACACAATTTAATAAGAGGAAAAGAAATAAAAGAAAGTAAAATAAAAGTAATAGTACAAGAAACCACTGACAGAGTCAGAATACAACCTGACACCCTGTTAGGGTGGTAGCGGCAGTCCAGATGAGATAATCTTGTCGAAGCAGTGATCCTGTAGAAAGGTCTGGTAGCTCTTGTCTCCTCTGGGAGTCCAGTGGATAAAAAGCTGCCTGTGCTGTCCCAAACCCTGGATTTATCCAGGTGGGAATGCTTGGCTCCTCCCCCTGGGCAGAGCATCTCCCCAATGGGCTGATCTCATTCTATGAGTCATGCAGTGGGTCCTTGATGGCCCATTAAACAGAGATAACTCCCGGAGGAAGTTATCTATGAGTCATGTGGCAAGGCATTGTTAGGCTCGTTAACAGAAGATAAGGAAAACACTGCCCCACCTTGGCTCCAACGGCTCATGGGGATAGAATACATACCTTGGGCACAATTTTACATTGTAACCTAGGACATAATCCACCCCTTATTCTATCACCATCTACATCATACATTCTCACAGATACATACATATATACACAGAATGAAACCTTACACACTAATTCTAGTTCTCACTTAAAATTAGGTCTCCTTGTGGTACACAACGGGTTTCTCCATCTTTTTGCATTACCCACCAAGTATAACCAGGTCCTTGAGCAAAAACAATCCCACGGATGGGTCTGCCTTTGCCTGAGGTGGGATTAATCCAAACAGTCTTTCCTAAAATCCCTTTCATGTGTACCACAGGGACTTTATCTCCATCCACTGTGTGCAAGGGTTCAGACTGGGCAGGACCAGCTCGACTGATGGAGCCTCGGGTGTTGACCATCCAGGTGGCTTTAGCTAAGTTTATGTCCCAATTCTTGAAGGTCCCTCTGCCAAGTGCCTTCAGGGTAGTCTTTAATAGTCCATTGCACCGTTCAACTTTCCCAGCGGCTGGTGCATGATAAGGGATGTGGTATATCCATTCAATACCATGTTCTTTGGCCCAGGTGTTTATAAGGCCATTCTTAAAATGTGTCCCGTTGTCGGACTCGATTCTGTCTGGGGTGCCGTGTCTCCACAGGACTTGCTTTTCAAGGCCCAGGATGGTGTTCCGGGCAGTAGCGTGAGGCACAGGGTAGGTCTCCAGCCATCCTGTGGTTGCTTCTACCATGGTCAGCACGTAGCGCTTGCCTTGGCGGGTCTGGGGAAGGGTGATGTAGTCAATTTGCCAGGCTTCACCATACCTGTACTTCAACCATCGTCCACCGTAGCACAGAGGCTTCACCCGCTTGGCCTGTTTGATTGCAGCGCAGGTCTCACAGTCATGGATGACTTGTGAGATGCTGTCCATAGTAAGGTCCACCCCTCGGTCATGGGCCCATCGGTATGTTGCATCTCTTCCCTGATGACCAGAGGCATCATGGGCCCAACGAGCTAGGAATAATTCTCCCTTGTGCTGCCAGTCTAGATCCACCTGTGATATTTTCACCTTGGCAGCTTTGTCTACCTGCTCATTGTTGCGATGCTCCTCATTAGCCCGACTCTTGGGTATGTGTGCATCTACGTGTAGAACCTTCACGGTTAGCTTCTCTACTCGGGTAGCAATGTCCTGCCAAATCTCAGCAGCCCAGATGGGTTTCCCTCTGCGCTGCCAGTTGGCCTTTTTCCAGCGATTCAGCCATCCCCACAGGGCATTAGCTACCATCCATGAGTCGGTGTAGAGATAGAGCCTCGGCCACTTCTCTCGTTCAGCAATATCCAAAGCCAGCTGGACAGCTTTAAGCTCTGCCATCTGACTCGATCCACCTTGTCCTTCGGTAGCTTGTGCAACTCGTCGTGTGGGGCTCCATACTGCAGCTTTCCATTTCCGGTCAGCACCTATAATTCGGCAGGAACCATCAGTGAAGAGGGCGTATCGTCTCTCAGTCTCTGGTAGCTCGTTATATGGTGGGGCCTCCTTGGCATGTGTCACTTGCTCCTCTTCTTCTTCAGAGGATAATCCAAAAGTCTCACCTTCAGGCCAGTTCGTTATAACTTCCAGAATCCCAGGGCGATTTGGGTTTCCAATACGGGCGCGCTGTGTAATGAGGGCAATCCATTTGCTCCAAGTAGTGTCGGTTGCATGATGCGTGGAAGGAACCTTTCCCTTGAACATCCACCCCAGCACTGGCAGTCGGGGTGCCAGAAGCAGCTGTGTTTCAGTGCCAATTACTTCTGAGGCAGCTTGAACTCCTTCATAGGCAGCCAAGATTTCCTTCTCCGTGGGAGTGTAGTTGGCTTCGGACCCTCTGTAGCTTCGACTCCAGAATCCCAGTGGTCGACCCCGAGTCTCACCAGGCACTTTCTGCCAAAGGCTCCAGGACAGGCCATTGTTCCCGGCTGCTGAGTAAAGCACATTCTTCACATCTGGTCCTGTCCTCACTGGGCCAAGGGCTACCGCATGAGCGATCTCCTGTTTGATCTGGGCAAAGGCTTGCTGCTGTTCAGGGCCCCAGTGGAAATCATTCTTCTTGCGGGTAACCAGGTAGAGAGGACTCACAATCTGGCTATACTCAGGGATGTGCATTCTCCAAAAGCCTATGACGCCTAGGAAAGCTTGTTTCCTTCTTGCTTGTTGGTGGAGACATTGCGGTGATCTTGTTGATTACTTCTGTGGGTATCTGGCGACGACCATCTTGCCACTTGACTCCCAGGAACTGGATTTCTCGAGCTGGCCCCTTAACCTTACTTCGCTTAATGGCAAAACCAGCTTTCAGTAGAATCTGGATAATCTTCTCTCCTTTCTTGAAGACTCCTCCTTCTGTGTTCCCCCATACAATAATGTCATCAATATACTGGAGATGTTCAGGAGCCTTGCCTTTTTCCAATGCAGTCTGGATCAGTCCATGGCAGATTGTGGGACTGTGCTTCCACCCCTGGGGCAGTCGGTTCCAGGTATACTGCACACCCCTCCAGGTGAAAGCAAACTGAGGCCTGCACTCTGCTGCCAAAGGAATGGAGAAGAAGGCATTGGCAATATCGATGGTCGCGTACCACTTTGCTGCTTTGGACTCTAGCTCGTACTGAAGCTCTAACATGTCTGGCACAGCAGCGCTCAGTGATGGTGTGACTTCATTCAGACCGTGATAATCCACAGTCAGTCTCCATTCTCCACTGGACTTACGCACTGGCCATATAGGGCTGTTGAAAGGTGAACGAGCCTTGCTGACCACCCCTTGGCTCTCCAGTTTACGAATCATCTCATGGATAGGAATCACAGAGTCCCTGTCGGTGCGGTATTGCCGACGGTGCACTGTTGCTGTGGCGATTGGTACTTGTTGTTCTTCAACTCTCAGCAGTCCCACAGCAGAGGGGTCATCTGAGAGACCGGGCAAGGTATTCAGTTGTCTGATGTCCTCTTTCTCCACAGCAGCTATCCCAAAAGCCCAACGATATCCCATTGGGTCTTTGAAATATCCATTTCTGAGATAGTCTATGCCAAGGATGCATGGGGCCTCTGGGCCAGTCACAATGGGGTGTTTTTGCCACCCGTTCCCAGTTAAACTCACTTCGGCCTCCACTACAGTCAGCTGCTGGGACCCTCCTGTCACTCCAGAAATAGAAACGGATTCTGTTCCTATGTACCTTGATGGCATCAGGGTACATTGAGAGCCAGTGTCAACCAAAGCTGTATACTTTTGTGGGTCAGATGTGCCAGGCCATCGGATCCACACAGTCCAATAGATCCGATTGTCCCTTTCCTCTACCTGGCTAGAGGCAGGGCCCCCCTATTCCTGGTCATGGTACACGCTACTCTCTTCCTGTAAATGTGTTCCTGAGGTTCCTTTGAGAGGATCAGTCATATCATCATTCCTATGCCGTCTGGAGTTTTGTGCTCGAGAGACTGGAGCAGCATTGACTCTAGATGAACTTCTTGTGGTAGGGGTCTCTCTTTTCAGTTCACGTACCCGGGCTGCTAAGGAGGAGGTGGGTTTTCCATCCCACTTCCTCATGTCTTCTCCATGCTCCCGAAGAAAGAACCAGAGGTTACTTCATGGAGTGTATGTTCTCTCCCTGGCTGGGGGACGCCTGCTCCTAATGGCAGAGACTCTTGTTGGTTCTGGCGAGACGTGGTAAATTTCTTCCTTAAGTTCTTTTTTCAGTTTCTGATGGCCCTCTTCAATCAAGCTTCGGACTTGCTCAGCCAGCCTTGTTTCCACGGATGAGACATGGGTACGAAATGGGGCGGTGACAGTGTCTCCATAAATTCTTAGTTTATTGACCAAGACTCCCACCCTGTCCTCACCTGCCCTCTATTGCAGCGTTGCCAGGTAACGGGAATACATCTCTGGTCCAAGCCGTGCGAATCTCAACCACATCTGCGACGTGCACTGGACTTCATCTGGGCTTTTAGGAAATCTCTCGTCCTCTGAGAAAATGATCTCCAGCACAGCCAATTCCCTCAGGCATCGGATACCTTGTTCTATTGTGCTCCACTTTCCTTGATGCACCTGGAGATCTTCTTTACAAAGGTATCTGTCCTTCACACTTGTTAGCAGTCGTCGCCAGAGGCTGAGAGTTTCTTGGGTTCTCCCGATCCCCTGGTCAATGACCACATCCCAGGACAGCGATCCCAGTTGCCTGGCCTCACTTCCATCCAGAATGGTGTCATTGGCTGCAGCATCCCAGATATGGAGCAGCCAAGTCAGGATGGATTCATTTGTCTGGCGGGTGAATTCCCTCCGCAGGTCACGCAGCTCACCCAGGGACAGAGAGCGAGTGATGATCTCTGGCTCTGTCTCTTCTGCTGTGTGAAGGTGCGAAGGTCCTGCTGCATCCTCATCAGTCACTATGCGGACTGATTTGCTCTTTGCTTTCTTCTTCTGAACAGGAGCAACTGCTACCGGTTTAGGCTGTTCCAGTTCAGTGATGGTTTGTGTGGTAATCCTGGCATTTTTGGCTTCTTTCTCCTCTGTGGCAGTCTGCATGGATGTGGGCACTGTTGCCTTGATTTCAGTTCTTTTCTCCTCTGTGACAGTCTGTGTAGATGCGGACACTGTTGCCTTGATTTCGGTTCCTTTCTCCTCTGTGGCAGTCTGCGTAGATGCGGACATTGTTGCCTTGCTTTTGGCTTCTATTTCCTCTGTGACAGTCTGCGTAGACTCGGACACTGTTGCCTGGCTTTTGGCTTCTATTTCCTCTGTGGCAGTCTGTGTAGACTCGGACACTGTTGCCTGGCTTTTGGTTCCTTTCTCCTCTGTGACAATCTGTGTAGACACGAAGGCTGTTGCTGTGCATTTGGTTTTTTCTCTTCTGCTTCAAGAAAACGTTGCACTTTAAGCATGGTGCAGGCTGTGCAGAGAAGAGAAAGCAGTACTAACAACAAAATTATGCTGTCCTTGGTATCCAGAGAGAACTCAATATTTTCAAAAACTGCTGTATCAGGCCTAAAAGACGGGAAAAAATTATTCTTTACCCCTCCCCACTGCGGCTGGGTGAGATTGTTGAGACCCCAAACAAAACATCCTAGACTGGGACAAGACAACAAAATTGAGTACATATTCCGAATTGTGCTCATTGCCTCGGAGGTTATCATGCAATAGACATAATAGACCAATAAAGCAATTTTAGTGCAATACCCTGGTTTACACCAGAATATTAAGATCTGCAGATACTGTCCCATGTGCGGAAAGATACAGAGAGCTAGGTACAAGACAGATGTGAACATGCTGAGCATCATGGTGAAAAGGTGTCTTTTTTCCCAATACAAAATTGTAATTCTGACTTTTCTCAGTACCTCGAGCCCCACGTTGGGCGCCAAAAAATATGTGCTGGTTTGAAAGCAAAACCAGTGACAGACTCCAAGTCAGAAACACAATTTAATAAGAGGAAAAGAAATAAAAGAAAGTAAAATAAAAGTAATAGTACAAAAAACCACTGACAGAGTCAGAATACAACCTGACACCCTGTTAGGGTGGTAGCAGCAGTCCAGATGAGATAATCTTGTCGAAGCAGTGATCCTGTAGAAAGGTCTGGTAGCTCTTGTCTCCTCTGGGAGTCCAGTGGATAAAAAGCTGCCTGTGCTGTCCCAAACCCTGGATTTATCCAGGTGGGAATGCTTGGCTCCTCCCCCTGGGCAGAGCATCTCCCCAATGGGCTGATCTCATTCTATGAGTCATGCAGTGGGTCCTTGATGGCCCATTAAACAGAGATAACTCCCGGAGGAAGTTATCTATGAGTCATGTGGCAAGGCATTGTTAGGCTCGTTAACAGAAGATAAGGAAAACAGTGCCCCACCTTGGCTCCAACGGCTCATGGGGATAGAATACAAACCTTGGGCACAATTTTACATTGTAACCTAGGACAACTGCTTTCTACATAGTAGGGCAGAAAAAAGAATATAATCTTAGGCATAAATGCCTACCTATTAGAAAATATGTAGCAGCTTGTAGTAATCCACCTATCTAAGTATGCAGTGTAGCAGATGTGTACGCTACATGCATCAAGCCAGACCTGCAGCACACACAGGTGGAAAAAGGCACGGTGTGGCTGCACTGGTGAGTAGGGAAGAGTCATCCCAAAGGGTTGTGCAACAGCAGCATGGACCAGAGGTTCAGAAGGTCCTACACAATTGCAGAGTTGGTAATGGCAGAGAAGGATAATTGTCTGGAATGCTGAAAAAAGAGGAAATGGACAGGGCTCAGCCTTATAGGTGGATCTGAGCTGAAATACCCTGGCACTGAGGCATTCAGAGGGGCAGAATACTTCTGCAAGGTCACACATTTCGTGCTCCTGTTTCCAGGCCCCTTCCCTCATAGTGGCACTGCTCTGGATTATGCCAGCTGAGCATAGGAGCACTGGTGAAACTCTCAGCAAAGCTACAAAACCTCCCTGAGACCTGGCATCTCACGTCTCCTGCAGAGCCAGTCCACCCCCAGCTCCCCTCTAAGTGTTCTTACAATTAAGGCACAATAAAAGGTGCTGACATGCTGTGTAAGCATTGTTCCTGACTCTAGTTATCCCAATTATCTTTTATGTTTTCCTCTTAAATGAGAAAGACATCGGGTGGTAACTCAAACACTGAGATAGCTATTTATGTTTTAGAACAAACAGTTTAAACAGTATTATACACAGATGTCTAAATATTTTGGAAGTATCTGTTTATGGAAGTAAAATGGAACTACCTGTTTAAATTTAGAGAATTTTATTTAAAATCTGCATGTAGAACTGGAATTGCTTGTTAGTTGATACACAGTGGCAAATGAGGCTTATTTGCAGAGTATATGAAGTGCTTGGATTTCTGTTTGAATCAGGAAAAGCAATATATTTGAATTTTCATTAGACTGTTCCATTTTTACAAAAATGATTCATTGTATAAAAACAGTAGTAAGTGGCTTACTCTCTGTCTTTGTCAACAGACAACTGGCAAATTGCTGGCTGCATAATATTTCTGTTAGACTACTTGTGTATGGAAATCTGACTGCTTTGCAAGCAATTTAATCAGCAGTGTAAATAACCTGTGTAAAATAACCAATAGCACAAATGCCTTTAAATAATCAAGGCTGTTCAATGTACATAAAATAGGCTTTTGTACCTACAATAGATTTGACCTTTATAACCACAGTTTGTTCTCACCTATTATACCACATTGCACTTGTCAGTAATCAATGCACATAGGACCTTGATTCTCAAACCTACTCCTTAGTAGGTGGAATTTTTTACCCATAGAGAATGGTGTCCACAACCTCACACTACTAATAAATTGCCAGAAGAAAATAAGATAGGATTACTGATGCAAAAGCTGGGAGCTAGGACTGAAAATTGGACTGCATGACTGCATAAATAAAAATCTATCTATAATAACAAAAAAAAGTAGGTAATTTGCTAATGTTCTTGAGAGACATCTCCCATTTTTCTTGGGCAATGAAAGTTCATGGGCTTTACAACATGATAGAAGTTATTCAGATGTATTATGCAACATAAAGTATTTTCAAGTTTTTGCATTTTAATACCTATCTATATACAAATGCTGAATATGCTCATGCTTTGCTTAATTGCACAAACACATGAGTATTTCTCTATGTTCCCTGACAGATGATGTCATGCACTGAGAGGAAAAAGAGCTAGAAATCTAGTAAGCAGCTAGAAAAGGAACCTTAAGATATTATGAGAACATAGAACTGCAGCAAGACAACAAATTAAAATGGGTGTAAATATAATTGTTACACACTGAAGGGTTTCTTTAGACTCTCAGATTAATTTTATATCTGAGAATCAAGCTGCTATGCTCATTTTGCTTTAAATTGTCCTTACCTGCACATTTCTATCATGGGCATCTTAAGATATCCTTTTAAATTTAAGAAAAAGTATTTTTTATCTTTTAAATTTTTAACATGACAAAATTTGTATGCAAGGATAAACTTATTCAGTCTTGTACTTTGTAAGGAGTCAGAAACAGCTTTTGTTTAAAAGGAATTTATTGAAGGTGAATGGGTTTTAAAAAAGAAGCTTTCAAGGAAATTAACTTCAGTTTTAGGCAAGCTGAGCAGTAGAATGAATTAAGATGTATGAAGGAGCTAAAAATACCTATTACAGTTATATGAAGTTAAAAGTTAGACATTACATGAGCTTAAAAATGTTTACAAAGAGCTTGACATCCCAGTGTATAACATGGTCAAGTATGCATTTTTTTCAAAATGTTGAAATACACCATTTCGACTTTAACCAGCCTAATTTTGTACCTTTTGATTCTATCTTCATCACACTTTCTCTTCTCAAGCATCTGCAATAAGTAGTTCTGTGCCCAAGTCAGGGGCCAGACATCAGTCAGATGTAAAATCTGGGGAGAAGCTGAAATTCTTTCAAAGGCAATATTTTGGAAATGGAAGTTCATTAAAGGTACTGACTGATAAAGGTCATCCCATCACATTTCTCTTTCCCTTTTCAGTGGTTTTGGTGTTTCATCTGTTCCACAAACACACACAAAAACCCCCAAGGAATTTAATGCCTTAATTCTCTCAGCATAAATGTCTATATTTGTACCTCCAGGTGAGTGAATCTGGTACTGATTCACAGCTCACCAGAGTGTACCTGCAGTGCAGTGCTTTGGCAGTGCCTGAACTGTGGTGTCACT
Source organism: Acrocephalus scirpaceus scirpaceus (assembly GCA_910950805.1). Lineage (NCBI taxonomy): Eukaryota > Metazoa > Chordata > Aves > Passeriformes > Sylviidae > Acrocephalus > Acrocephalus scirpaceus. The sequence goes on from OU383780.1 coordinate 50,609,773, forward strand.
AATTCATGGGAGCTACTGAGAACCCAGAACTGCCACTGAAGTTTACTAAAAAGTTATTTCACAGTGTTCCAGCTATTCAGACGCTCTTAATCATGTTCATTTGGGGAAACAGACTGGGTTCCAGATGGTCCTGATTACCGTACTTTAGCTCAAAATACTATACTAGACAGATACTTCTACCTGTCGACAAATACTACATGTCTAAGAGGAGCAAATGAAGCTATTTTGCATTTCCACCATGGGTTGTACCATCACTAGGACCATAACCACCTCTATCGGTAGCTAACATCCAATGCAATCAACACAGACAATCTGGGTTATTGTTGCAATAATTACCACAGTCAGTTATTTCAAAGAAACTGATGAAACAAATTATCATTGCTTGCATTTATCTTCATGATTTCTACTATTACTTCTCCAGAGCTCATATCATTGAAATATCAGAAAGACACCTGGTCATATGAGAGGAGCTTTCTTTAATGTAATTGAGTTTTGTAGCAATCATAGCTCATACACCTTTTTTCCCCAAAAAATTACTTTGATACATTGGCCTAGAAACCAGAGGTCTTATTTGAGAAAAATAATGGAAGTTAAGTTTGAGTAGCTCTAGGCAAAACAGTGAGATCCTCAGCTGAACTGGAATTCATCTTGTCTCAGCTTAGATACATTGCACATGTCCATTCCTCCATGAAACTGTCTGGATTGTGCCTACATCAACAGAGAATTACTAGCTGTCTAAGCGTAGGGTTCACCTCACCTCTTTTCAGTCCTCCTTTGGATGAAATTAATCACTTCCTGAAATGACTAGTTTTTTCTCCACAGATTAAAGCATGTAGCAGAACCTGTGGTTCAGATGCAAATATCTATGCTGCACCATCCTAAAATAAGATTAATCCCAGATATGGATTTTCATCTGTCTTACAAGACCCTCTGCAACCTGTAGTGGAAACTGCACCAGTGATAGCCCTTGGAAAATAAATCAGTGTAGCCATAAATTATAAATGTGTCTTCCACTCTCACACTGGGCACTGTCTCCTTTCACAAGTAGCTCCTTTATGGAAATGGAAATTCTCAAAGTGTCATACACTATTGCAATGGGAAAATGGTTGTGTTTCTGTTGGCCTCAGAAAGAAATTATGTAAACAAGACATAAAGTTGCTTTTAATTTTTTGAGACCTCTGTTCTTACTTAACCCACCCCCCTCCACATTTAACCTGAAATGACTGTGTAAGAAAGGCTTACTTGATTTTTGAATCTGTATTAGATTATTTGACTTTAATACATATTTTACTATGATCTTACTGGTGCAGCACTTGGAAAAGGTTGCTATTAAAAATGCAAGCTGTGATTTGGAACTCTGTTTAATATGTAGTAATTATAATTTTTGCTACTTTCCAAAAGTTATAGCTTCAACCTAAACCCAGGAACAAAGTAGTGAAGAAAAAGGTTGTTTTAAGTTGACTCTATCTGAGAGTAACATTAGAGTTCTTTCTTTTCCTGGTGATGTGGCCTGATTTATATGTTTTTAAGGAAAAGTATTAAAAGAGCCTGCTGTTGAGAAATATGGCAGTTTAAAAAACTGTTGATTTTGTGCTACACTTTAGGGTAGCTGCATCCCTCTCTGACATTTCTACTAAAAGCTCTAATAAATGCCAAATTCCTATGTATCTTACTGAGACTTCTGCAGGGCTCAGAGATATGAAGTTCATTGTGATGTTTGTTTAAAAATCCAAACCACAAAAAGTTTACAGGTGGAGCTCAACAAGCTACAGCAGAAGGTATGTATATTCTAAATAAAACAGAATCTTCTCCTGTATGTCAGCTGAGACTTAGCTTATCCTACCTAGTCAGCAAGAGATGAAGACCTAGCTAGGAATACCCAATGTGATATGTGTTTGCATGCTTAAAAAGATGAGAGGAAGATGGAAAAGGAGAGCCTTAAGTTGGTTAACAGGATGAAACAAATCTGAACTTTTCCTTACTTCACAAATTCTTCCAAGAAAGTATGAGATTTACCCTTATCCCATCACAGAGTTTCTGTTCAGCCCTTACTTCATGCCTATCCCTTGCATAAATATTTTCAGTGAATAAACAACTTAGGCAGCAAGCTACTGCTGAAGGGTCAGGAGTGCACAGCAGCTGCATTTTTTTTCTGACCAATGACAAATAATTTAGAGCTCTGTTAAGAGTAATAAAATTCCTCTTAAGATGAGTTGTTCTGCTTTTTGTCCATTGTTGAACAATGAATGGTAAAAGCTGTGCCTTACTGCTTTGTAGTTTTCATGGGTTTGGAAAATAAAACACAATATTAAAATAAAACATAAAAAAACCCCCCAACATTCAAAACATAGCCTACACCCATATGTAACAGACTGCTCCTGACTACAATAGGAATATTTTTCTATCATTAATAATATTTGAACTTTACCTGAATATCTGGCTTGAAACATTTTTGTTTGAAAAACTAGACATCAACTTCCTGAACCTAATAAATCATATGGTATCTATTTTTTTTTCAAATCCTTCCTACAAGAATTTCACTAGAACAGGACAGTTTGTTTTTTCTACATCTCATGTTAACTGCTTATGACATGCTTCAAAATTTACAGCTGTTTTCTCTATCAACTCAGTTCTTCACATACCAAATTTAAATCCTGTTTTATTTTGATGTTTTCTGGGTTTGCCTCCTCTCAACCTCTCAAAAGCTGAATAACAGGCTTTAAATTTTTTGGTATAGAATTTAGAATATCTTGAGTTGAAAGGGATCTATGAGGATCATCAAGTCCAACTCCCTGCTCCTCACAGGACTACCTAAAATTAAACATGAGCAAGAGCTTTGTCCATACACTCCTTGGACTCTGACTGGCTTGGGGTAATGACCCCTGCCCTGGGGATTCTACTCCAGTGACAGAGCACCTTCTTAGTGAAGAGCCTTTTTCTAATATCCAATGTGAACTTCCCCTGATGCAGCTTCATACCAAACTCCAAGCCAAGGGTTTAGACTATCTAAGAATTTTTAAAATAAGGATATCTGGAAAAATCTGCATGTAGCAAGAGAAGCTGGAAAGTCTTTTTGACCAGACCTTTAGCTATTGCTCTCTTTATATATGAGCAGAAGAAATAGGTAAAAGGTTTTTTTATGAGATCTGCAAAAGCTGTTCTAATCCAGGGTCACTGAGGACTTCTCCTGATTTCCAGCTACCAGGGAGTTTTATGAGGCAATCTGGCAACCTGCATCAAGCAGCTGTTCAGGCAGTTTTACTGTGCAGAACAAGAAGATCCTGTGCAGAACAAGTCATGAGTAGATTTTTTGAATCATGGCTATATCAGCAAGGAAAAGATTTGTATAAGAAGAAATCAACTGATATTTTCACAAAGTCTCAAAATCTTTGATGAGAGAGGAGAGAGGATACTGTTGTTTTCAGAACTGGAGGTAACTAGAGACAAAGTCTGATGGAGAAGACTGGCATTGTGATGTCATCAGACCATCAACAAGGCTCTTGTCTCCCTCATGATCTCATTCAGTATGGAGAATGTATAAACTAAAATGGCATAAATATGATGTGTTTCCAGTGACTCATAAATAGCACAAACATGGTGAGGTGTCATAAAGGGTGAGGATTACGTGGGTTTGAGAATCCTGATTAAACTGAATGTGAATGCATTTGTCCTTACTACACTCCATCTATAAAGATGCCCCAGATATAACAGGACCTGTACATAACATATGGCTCTCTGACTGCTTTCCAATTCTTTCTATTCACACTTTGGACAAGATATTCAAAGGGGTACCAGAAGTCTTCCACACTAGCAAAAAGTGTCCTGTAGTCAACAGTCAGCAGGAATAACTATCCTTGTTCTTATCATTTCAGGCTTCAGCATCTGGCTTAAATATTTTAAAAAGTACCAAATGACTGCCTTAGGTTTTGTGAAGTATCCTAAAAATTCAACTGTAAAGCAGCTGTTGGAGTCAGATACTACATTTACTTAGCAGAGTAGCCTGGACACTGTCATAATTTGACAAAGGCTTTGCGACAGTGGTTATGAAAGTGAAATGCTTTCACACACAGAACAAAGGGTCTTTTCAAGTGTGTTTTCTGGCCTCCATCTTTAAAAGAGTCTACACATATTTTAAAGCAAATGAATACATCATCAGATCAGACAGACTGAGCATCTTGTGTACAAATAAAGCTGAACAGGTTGGTCTAGTCTAGTGATTTTTCTCAGCTTTGGAATTCCACCAATTTTCAGGGGGGTGACAAATCCCTAGAGAGCAAACGGATACCTGGGAATACACTCATTTTTCTTGGTGATCTTCCCAGGATGCCTGAGAGTATCCAGAGACCACTCCTCCTCCCTGGTGGTAACCAGCATTGTGAACAAATACCTTCCAAGGTGCAAGATTACCCAGATCTCTATTATACCCTAACAACTTCTAAATGCATGTAAATGGAGATAAGTTATAGTAAAAGCACCACTTGGTACACAGCTTCATACTAATGTAGTATATGTGTGTACACATAACTGTGAATTTAATTGGCAATAGAAACCTCTAGAAGGAAAACCCCCCAAGATTCTGAAATACCTCATTTTTCCTCTACAAGAGTATACCAAAACAAACCAGTAATATCTACAGAAAGAGCAGAAGAGATAAGTGTTGTAGCATCATACAGTATGTAAAATAGGTATATATTTTGCTATGGTACATTAGGATGCCCCAAACCCAAATGCTAGACATTCTGTATGTGGGAAGGAGGCAAAAAATTAAAAACTAAATTGTCCCAACTGTATTACAGACAAAGTCAATACTGCTTACAAACTGAAAAAACAGATTACTCTAAGCTACATTTTTCATATCTGATTATTGAGAAACCTTTCAGAATTGTAGCACAATAGTAGTACAATATACCTAATTTGGGCTTTTTTTTTCCTCAAGCACTACAGAGGGTCAGGTACACACATCACTAACATGTAGCAAGAACATCTAAATAACCAGATAACTGAGGCAGTATGGAGAGGAATTCTCCATCCTTTCATCCTTGTAGACAGTATTTGTCCCTTTGATCCCTGAGCAGATCAAACAAAATCCACTAATCAATTATTTCCTTTTTTGTCTTTCAGATGCTGCCACAGGTCTTCAAATACTGATGGCTAAGTACTTCAGGAATATTTTATTTGTTTACTTTTATAAAACAAATATTTACCACATAGGAATATTTTTTTATCCTATTATTTTTACCATCATCCAAAGCCATTAATGAAAACATTAATATGAAAGTATTTGTGAAAGCTTTTTAGTATTAATTGCTTTGAATATAAATCTTTTAAATATATGGGAAACTTGTGGTGAGAAAGTAGATTTTTTACACGGAATTTTTTCCAAACTGTTGAAATTTGGACTTGAGAGCATCTTCACTGTCACTTACAAAAGTCCAGAGGGTTAGGTTTGAATAGATTATTTGAGGGACAGCAGAGGAGAAAATATGGTACTGTAACTCAGAGTTTTAACAAGAATATGAGGAAGAGCCTGCATGAAAATGTTAATAAAAATTAGTAACTTCATCTGCCCACTTTTCTGTGGCATTTAAAGTGTCTGAGGAACTGACTACCCAAGGAGCCAGTCCATCACATGGGTACCACATATGTCGTGGTTTCTTACGCATGCTGTGTGTCCATCTCAGAGCATCAGTCCTCTTCAGATGCTGACACTGTAGGACAGCTCCTCAGCCTAACCTACACCCCTTTACTAAAACTCAGATGTATCTATTACAATTCTTACTGCCTCACATTTTGCTTCTTTTGATTGGTGCTGCAGCTACAGCCACAAAGGTTCCTCTTTAACTACTGAATCAGAAAATGCTGATCTGAAAGGTTCAGTCCTGAGAAGTCCCATATTACATTTAGTGGGAGAAGTCTGGGCAAAGGGAAGGAACTCTGAGTTGGAAGTACAACAGTGCACCTGGGATAACAATAGCCTGATAGCCAAAGAGGTTACTCACCATGTGAGTGCTGAGAGAAGGCTGGAAGTTCTTGTAGATGGGTGTTACAGAAACACGAATTAAGGGTTAAAAGGAAAAGGTGCACAACAAACTGAATAAAGCTCAAGCAACATATGAGGGGAATTATTTCAAAACAGTGGAAGGAGGAAGAAAAGAGTTGGGATGCACTGGAAAAACAAAATTAATAAAGAAATGTACAAACACTGTATATTTTTAACAAAAAAAAATCTTTTATCCTACAAGAATGGGGATTACCATTACTACCTAACACATCTACCATTACTACCTAACATCTTTGAAAAATTTTCCATTAGGCTTCTAAGTTTTGGATTTGTTTAAAACACTTTTAGACTGTATGTAGATTATTTAGCAAGTAAACTTTACCCCAGTAAAGCCTATCTCAGCTATTTTCTACAGACATATTTCTCAAAATTCTGTATCTGTATTGATATGATAACAAGAGAATAGAAAAAGCAAATATTTACTGTGAGAATAACAAAGAAAATTATTCATTGTGAATAGGATAACTAAACTTTTCAAAGCAATAGCACTGCAGATATTATTGTTTAATTCTTAGGTTATTTTAGTTATCAAAGCATGGAAATTAAGTGCCAGGATGGAATTAATTGAACTGCAAAATGCTTTAGTTTTGGAGGGTCCAATGGAGGCTATATAGTCTAATCACCTGCTCAAGGGAGGGTTGAGTTCAAAGGTAAATCAGATTTCTCAGGACTCCTGCAATCAGGTTTTGAAAATCTTCAAGAGTACAGAGACTAAAACCTCTCTTTTGTCACTTTCAAATAAAGTGTATGAGTTTGTCAAGCTCCTATAGACACCTTAAACAACTAGATGTTAAAATGTTAGTTTTTTGATTCACCTGTCAGAATTCACCCAGAGGATCATTTATCCCTACAGCAGCTGTCTCATATAGTTGGATTTTTTCCTTTCTGTGGGTATCTATTTCACCTCCCTTGGCACAAAAAGATCTCAGAAGAATAGTTTATGTGATACAAGTAACCTTTAGAAAACAAAAGTTATATAAGATAACCCTAATTATGATGTTCAGGCTTGAGCTCATTACAGCTTTCCCTTATATGGGGGCCTTTCCATCATTCTATATTACTCGTGGAATACTAGCATTGATTCAAAATGGAATTTCTTTTGCAGAGAATCCTGTGGTGCATGGTAGTGACAGCTCCATGGATGAGAGAAAGCCAGCACCTAGAAGAAAACTGTGGGAAATGGGGAAATGATTTGATGATATCTTTTCTAATGAAGGAGAAAGGGATTGCATAAATTATCACAGGGAGATTAAAGGAATTAAGAAAATTCAACTCATTCACAGCACTGCCCTGGCACTATGCTGCAGCTTTATAATTCCATATGAATAAAGAGAGAGGCAGCAATATAGGTCATGGACATAGCTGTCTATCTGGCTAGTGCAGAAACTCATGCCATTAGAAGAAGAGCCCAAATAATCCTTTGATGAGGAATTACTGGGTCTACTTGGACCAACATTTTCCCACTTGCAAAACCTGCAGATTCATTTGGATGAAGCTCTTCAAAATGTTCACAGGCTCCCATAGGCACCTATCCCTCTGATAAAGGTTTTTGCTTAAAACAAATTCAGATATCATAGTGTCATCACACAACTCCCAGAGCCAGAATCTACATTCAGATAACCATGTCCTGTGAAGGTGTAGGTTAATTAGAGTCAGAGCTGTGAAGAAAGTGAACAGTTTGACTGGGTGAAAGGAGAAGTAAATTCTCTTGGTGGAACATAAGGAAGAAGGCATACTGCTTGTAATAGGATGAGGAGATTTTCAATGGTAAGGAAAAAAAAATCCCAGCAAACAGACCATAGTATTTCCACACATTTCAATTAAAGAAGCCCCTCATTTCATCTAATGACATTCATCCGTTAAACCACAGCATATCTATTGTGCATTTTCATTTTCCAGACAGACAAGCTGAATCTAAAAGACAAATAAAAGTGAGAATTTAAAAAAAAAGTAAAAGATTCTAGTGAAAGATTTGGGTGATTGTCTTTTATTTTATTAGTTATTGATCATATTTCCTTTTGTGTTTTGAAAATTCAGCTGTAATCCCTATGGGACAAGAAGCACCTTTAACTGTGTGTCTCTGGCAGGATTTTGTCACCAAACATATTTGAAAATATTACATATTCTCAGCATTGCTTCTGCTCTGTCTAAACCAAACTCAGTTTCTGCTGTAAATCTGTCCCATTTATGAGAGTTCTTAGTTATTAGCTATGTCTTTAACAAATACTTTCTTTAAAATAATTCCTTCGTATCAGCTACCTGGAAGATTAATAAACTTCACAATGCTTGGAAATATTTGCTATTTTTCACATTTTATATATATATATTCTGAATCTCTCTCTATGTATCAGAGAAAAGTAAATCTATTCTTATTCTTCTTCCCTTGCTTCTCTCCCTGCAGTTATTTAGAAGTCCAGTTCATATATTGTGTCCTACTTTGATAAGAAAGAAATACTATTGATATTTTTATTTCAGTTTGATAAAAAGGATGTTTGGTTTTGTTCATAGATTTAAAGCCCCAAAATGGACCAGTACCATAAATAAAACATGCAATCTCATTTTAAAAATTTATTACAAGGAATTTTGTTTATGATTTCATGTTCTCCAGTAATAATTAATTGGAGGTCTTCACTGGTCCCCACAGACCAACTATCATTCAAAATGCACTAAAGGATGATCAACACACAGCAGCACATCTTCAGCAGTGAAAGTAACCATATGTATTTTTACTACCAGTTTAACATAAATTTAAAGCAAGTCATTTTACAGTGTGTGTATTTTGCAAACACTGCCCAAAAATAGCTAATTTGCCTGTTTCTAAGAGTTTGAAGATTTTTTACTGAAGTTTCAAGGATTGCTAAATACTTGAATGAGAATGCTTTGCACTTTTACAATGACTTTCATTGGAGCCTTTGGAAAAGCTTTAAAACTGAGTTGATTAATTAACAGTAATTATGTTCAATAACATATTGAAAGGAATTAATTTTTTCTTCTACATGATTTTGACTGCATTTTAAACAATACAATGAAGGCAAAACCAGCAACAGAGCAGTTTTACTCCACTGAATAGAGAAGGAATTTATGCAGAGAATATGTGGCTACCATATACTTCATCCCTCACATGAAATCCTGAATTCTTAGGGCAAGGATGGACTTGGCAGCACATGCCAATGAAAGAAAAATGTTCTTCTAATGCTGTGAGACCTTAATACCCTCTGCAGAACAGCTCCTACATGAAGATTATGGAATTTAGGAAGCCTAAGACAAACACTGAGGGCTATTCTGCACTTACAAATCAGACCTCACTTCAATTTTCACATAGTCTAGATGTGGTTTTTATTAGCAATTTGAATATAGTACAGAAAAATAGAACACAAAAGGTATCTTGAGTCTCTCGTTTCCAAAGTGAATTATTTAATGATGGAAAAAATCCTTTCATCAACCTGTATTTCTAGCTTTTCATGCCATTGCCTAGCTCCTATTTATGCAAATTCTTGAATTTTCCCAAATTAGTTGTATAATTCCCTATATGCTTTTTACATCTTAAATAATTTCTTTGTTATTTGGTCTAAAAACTTATTTTGGAAATGTTAATTATTTGTTGTTGTTGTTGTTGTAGAAGTTTCCATGCTCTCTTTCATAGTTTTTTTGAATTTTTCCTCATTTTTCTGTTTATGTTGAAGTACATGAACCAGTCACAGCATGCCTGGTCAGTGTGTTCCACCAAGGATATTTTGGAATGATGAAATGTTGAATATTATTCTCTCTTCTTCACTGATACACCTGAACTGATGTTTACATTTTAAAATATTCAATCCCTCAGGCAGACCAGTGCTTTAACAAAATAAAATTCTTCCTAATCATTTCTATCTTCACAAATTTCACGGATGTTCATGCTAACTGGAGAATCAGAGAACAGCTGAGGTGCTCAGGGCAGGGCCAGTTACAGCAGGGTTATGTCCAATTCTATTTCCAACATCTCCAAGGACAAAGACTCCACAACTCCTGGCAACCCATGAAAACATGTGACCAATCTCATAGTTAAAACCAAAAAATTCTAACTGGCCCTGGTCAACCAAACAAATTAAAAGTCTTGTGTTGAATTTCCTCAGTTTCAGGAAAGATGAGCAAAGGAAAACAGATCACACCTTTTTTTCTCCTTTATCTCTGAAGAGGAACATTTGCTGCACATTAGCCCTTAATGTTATGCCAATTTCTATATAAAGCACAAAGAATATTTCAGCAACACTAAGCATCATTCTCTGCCTAGAGTTACTGAGATTTGAGTCATGACCTAAAGAACTACACAGAGAACATATGATTGTATCAAACAGAGCCATCTGAGTGTGAAGTATTTGTATTTTCATAGTACATACTGTGTGTTTCACTAAAGGGTCAGAGAGTTCTTGCAAGGATTAAATGGTGTATTCTTAATCAGCATTTCCCTTCTGTAACTAGTTTGTATGACTGACTAAATCAAAGGTTCAGCACTTCACTAGGAAAAGGATTTGACCCATTGAAAAGAAAGAAAATGAGATGATGAAAATATCCCTCGAGCCCGGCTGGAAAGTGGCTTCCAGCTGTTCCCGGCTAGCCCTGGCTCGGGATACCTCCAAACTCGGTTGGTGGCAGCAGGCAGACCGGCCACCACCCCCCCGGTGGGTCGAAGCTGCACGAGAGATGTCGGTGAGGCTTGACGAAGGTAGGAAGCGAGGAGGCTACTTTGTGGCTAGATGGTTTTTATTGTCACCTGCCTTTCGCAGGGGAGCCACACTTCTCTCTGAGCCTCTCTCGAGAGTGTCCTCGCGCCAGAGGCGTGGCAACAGCTTATATGGGGTTGGGAGAAGGGGGTGGACACAAGAGGGAAAGCCAATAAGGGAAATATGGATGTCACACAGACAGCGAATGGGAAACGAGGGGTGGGGGTTCCCCAGCCTGCTCCAATCTGGGACCGAGTGTCTCTGAACATTCTGGAAGAAGAGGAGAGGCTTCCCAGAGAGTGACAGGCTGTGGAGAACAAAGACAAGGGGAAACCAAATGGGGAGAAATACAGGGGGGAACTTGGGAGAAACCATTACAGAACAAATTAATATTAACAATAAATCAAAAAGTATAAAACGCGCCGCTACAAGATGAAAAATAACAAAACATAGGACACCAGTCTAAAAAAGCCCTTCATCTTTGAAATAGCCTTAATTAGCTCACTGAAGACTGTGCTCTACACCACAGAGCTCTTAATGACTAGCTTGTGGAGCAAACTCCTACAATTTATTCAGGTTAACCATAGTTTTAAACACATGGTATTTATTTAGTTAAGATTAACTCTATTTTGCAGAAGTGCCAACGTTGAGAAAATGTGTTTTTCTAATGAAATAGTCTATGATCCCATTCCTATTTGCTGCTGCTTATTTCACAGAAAAAAGCTTCCATTATCAGTTGGCTTAACCCTGCAAGGTACATAACCCTAAATGTTTTTAAGGGGAGGAGCTGTTCACTGATTCTAATGAGACACCTGCTTAGTTCAGTACTAGGGAATATAATCCAAGAGCAGAAATGTAAATTTCTAACAGTGTCTTGAATGTGCAGCCGCCTTGACCCCCTCTCTAAGGGCATCATGTTCCATTCCTTCCTTAACCCTTTATGCTTATATAGTTCTAAAGGTAAACTTTTAATTGTTAATGCTAATTGAGAAAATAGCCTCTGCTCATCAGTATTAACTCCTTACAACAAGGTGCAGTATAATGTATTTGTAAATCCTATGGCTGTTATACATCCATGTTATTCCTACAGGACCTGTGTACCACGAATTTGAACTGTGGGTTTATGAGTGAAAAGCTATCATCTTGACATGCCAGGCCTATCATTTTTAAATTTATTAATCCCTGTTAATATCAAACCTTTCATCACCATGCTTCTAAACCAAGCTGCTTGTTAAACAGAAGCAGAAAATTGAGTCATTGACAAATCTATAATTCATTATACAAAAATTAAATATTTGATACGTTACGTAACTTACTAGCTAATTTAGTGATTATCTTACAAGATATACAACAGTTGATTTTCACCACACATACACATTTAGAAATTAAACCAAATCCTGTAAAACTTCAGGATGGTCTGCATGGAGTATATCAACTTTGCACAGTAACAGATTTTGCTCATTAATGACTAATTAAACTCCATTTTAAGAACTGGAATAATTTAATTATTTAAGAATCTTGCAATACATTCACTACAAAGCAGTGATAGTCATAATTCCAATTTTGTATTATCTTTGAAGTTTATGCAGTTAGAAAAAAACCAGATATTACAGTGAAATAAATGAAAATATGTTTTTAAGAAGACTACTCACCCTAATCTTCCCTCTAACCCTTTTTTTCCCCCATCCAAAAAGCATTTTCTTTCATTAATTTTATTTAGCCCCTTGCTGCCTGATGACAAGCAGTGAATGTCCAACAAGAAGTTCTGGGAATGTAGACATACATCATGTAGTCTGTTTATTTGCAGCGAATTAATGTTATGCTCTATAAAGTTCATTTAAAAATGCATGCAAGACAATATGAAGAACTTAACACTTAACACTCTTCAGTTTTGCTGTGCAAATGTAGGCAAACCCAGTTTTATCAGTCACATTAGCCTTTTTAAAATTTATGATCTTTGTCTTTTAAGCTTGAAATGGATTTTCAGAATCTTTCTTTTTCTTGTTTATAAATGTCTTGCCTGATAAATGATATAACATTCAAGTATTAGGCAAGCTAGCTGCAGACCTCTATAGGCTATTTTGTGGTCAGAAAGATGCCATATTATTCTGGAACATCAGATGTCCAAAATGCACTGTTCTGGAGACTGACAATGTGGCTAGCATTTTATACAATATTAATCTAAAAGTACTGACAGAGTGGCAGCCATTCACTAACATTTCAAAATGTTAACCACATAACTGTACAGGAGGGATTCCTAAGGGCATCTTTCCATTTAAGAGTGTTGCAGTGGATTTTGATGCTTCTGTTCATTCCTTGACGGAAGTCATTCAGGTCACAAACCCATAAAATACAGTTTGGTGTTCTACGTTCAGAGGTAGGTCTACACACTCCAGACCATGTTAGCTACACCTTGTTCCCAATTCAATAGAAATTTCACTAACTATACAGCAGAGATCTACATACTTTTAACATAAGCATGCATTTGTATGATTTTTTAGTCAGAGATGATTTTGCTGGGATCTTCAAAAAACCCTGACCAGCAACTACCAGACATTAAGCATGAAAGTTTTCTCACATTCCTAATTGATTTTTACCTGTCTTGCCAGAATATTTTCCTGTGCTAGAAAGGTCACCAGACACAAGGGCAAAATATAGTTCCATCCTGATTTTCCTACTCAGTCATCTTTCCCCCAGCAGGACTGCTACTGACGCATAGGATCACTTAATCACTAACATCTTTGCCCAAATACACCAGCAGTGGCACATTAAGGATTTACAAAGCTTTTTTAAACTTTCATTGGCCATGACAGCTGTTATAAAAACAAAGGAGTGCTATTTTATTTTGAAGGACAGCCAGTATGAGTCTGCTGTGGCAATAGTTACCCTCTTACCACACAGGCTTCATAAAGCCATATGCTCATTTTAAGCCCAGGTAGCTCCACTGATTACGTGGGGTCCCTCCAAACTTGCAGCCAAAACTTTCTGCAATTTAAATTTGAAAACAAAATAGACTTATAATGACTGGGTGATAGAGATGAAAATCTTTTAGTGATCTGCTGGTGATGATGGCCATACAGGTATTCAGAAATCAAACGGAATGAGTAAATGGACCTCTGTAAAAAAGACCTGTCAGTTCTGTTTTGCTGCACATGCCTCTTCTTCCATCTTGTTCCACCATTGAAACAAGATACCCTCTTAGATGTTTTACTCCATTGCTTTACTTAGGTCCTTTACTCTCTGTTTTTAAAAGACCCTAGTCTAAAATAATGTCTATTATGAAAAACCAAAACTTTAAATACTGTCTTTTAAAGTTATTTCACTTAAATACCTTTAAAAAGAAAATACTCACTGCACTGTACAGATACATTCAGCTTTTCTGCCAATCCCTTACTATCAAATCCTTTTACAGTTCTTTGTTGTGAAACCAACTATAGTGTTACATTGTCTGTCCTTACACACATTACTGCTGGATAAAGCCCTTGGTTCCCCAGACTAAATCTGTGCTGTTGCCTGCCCTGGTTTCTCAATGCTATCTCATTGCAGCAGCTCACATTGAAAGCACGCTATTCCCACACCCACCAACACAGCTCTAAGGATAAGAGCTGCACCATTGATACAGCGTGTATTCTTTTCCATAGGTTCCCACCAGCATGTTGCTAACAATTTCCTGGGCCTTATCGAAAAAAAAAAAAGAAAAAAAAGGAAGGAAAGAAGCAGAAAAAAGCCTTTGAAAAGTGAAAACAAAGAATCAGACTCTATTGTTGTTCTACTTTCACTGCCCTAATCTGTCTTCTATCATACTACATGTAGAGACTACAAACATCACCTGATACAGATACCCCAATCAACAATTTGCCATGGGCAGTTATTGTTTAGTATCTGTCATCTTTCATCCCAGTATTTGTGGTTTTCAAATCATCCTTTTCATTTGCTTTTAGCAACCTGAATTGAGTTGAACCTCATTCCCCTGCCTCCCCCTAAAGGACCTTTTGCCTGTCAGCAGGAGTAACAACTGAGTCAGTTGCAAACTTTGGGCTTGATTCATGCAGGCACTACATACAGATCACATGCGTTTGCTACGGAAATTACTCAGAAACAAAGTGCGGAGCGTGCCACTTTGATTAAGTGTACAACTGGGATCCCTTACTTCTCAGCATGAGCCCTTTCCCCTGAGGAAAACTAAGGATTTCTCAATCACACAAGAAAAATACAGGTAAATGGGCAGGGGAGCACCAGAGGAAGTAGGGTGAGGGGAAAGGATGATGTTGGCTCTATTGCAGAAAATTATTTTCTTTTTTAAAAAAAGTGGAGGTCTTTCTTTTCTTTTCCTCTGCCCCCCTCCCTAAGGAAAGACCCCTGAAAAAATCCCTACTAAAAACAAGCTCACTCCAGGGGATATTTTGTGGTTCAGCCATCCTTCACAAGCCTTAATTTCATTATTCAATAACAACCCAGATCAGAAAGTGATATAAAGCAGTAATAACATGCACAGTAGTGCCTCAGGAAACACTGGTCATTTTTTTGCAACAAAAGTTGTAGGTAATGTGTTTAAGACTAAGGACCCTCCAGTTCAATTCCTGAGACTGACACAGACATGCTAAGCAAACACAGCAAATTTAACTGCACTCTCTCAGCCTACGTGCATTCATTCACAAAGCTAACAGCACATAACAACAAATTGTTTATTCGTCTCTTACGATGGTTATCTAATATCTAATATCTCACTGCTGGAAGGAAAAGCTATTGTGATAATGTGCTTATGCCTAAACAGACTGAAGGGGAAGATGAAAAGTTTAGATGAGGATGCTCTAATTTTCAGACTTCATCACTGAAATTCTAGATACTGTAACTCTCAACATTTTTCACAAAACTGCATTAATATATTATGAAAACAAAACCAAAACCTTGTCTGACTTTCAGTTTTACAATTAGAACTAAAAATGTTATTGAATGATAGGGTTTTTTTCTGACAGCGATAGAATTTGGGAATACATGAATTGTAGTACAACCCATGTTCTCTTCTTCCTTGATTGTGTGGGGAAATCTTCCTCAGGACACTTTTGAAGGCAGAAAAGAATGAAAACTGAATTTCTTTTAATGAGTCAGTTTTGTCATATTTTTTGTACTTTTCCACTCAAATACAGGTGTGCGCTCACACAGCTTGAAAAGCATGAATAACATTAGGACCATGGATTGTTCACAAGAGGTTTGCTTAATCTATTTATTGCTCACTGTTAATAACTGCTTTCTAATGCTTTTAAACAACCAAAGAAGTTATGGAGACAAATCCATTCTCTTTGTTCAGAACAATGAAACATTTGGTAAAGACGCTTAAGCTCCCACTGCCACTTTTTAATTTTTTCTTGGGTATCCTCTCTCTTTGACAGCATTCAAATTTTGAAGACAAGCAATTTTAAATCTGAAGGTCAAACAGCACCATTGTCAAAAGGGAATGGATGATAGGATTAATGGGGAAAAGACAGGAAATTAGGTCTGTTTAGCTCTCTCCCCATTAAACACTAAACTTCCAAGAAAGAGAAGAGAGAGCAGAAATGGTAGATGCAGCTATGGACTTCTTTTGCTATAGAAACTAAGAAGGGATAAAAGAAAAATATTTATATTTCTATGGCATAAATCTTATCAGAGAATTGTAGAAGTATTAAGTAGGCATATAAAACATGACATTATTATACCAGTAATATAAGGCTTATAAGAAGGCTTCTACAGTTCTTTTATATCCCATTCCCAATAACAGAATCATATAAATCAGTTGTTCAAAAAGCCAAAAATTTAATCTCACAGTATTTTCTTGTTCAACTTTTTTTCCCTACCTTAATTATTTTTACCAGAAAAGATGCAATACTGTAAATTTTTAATCTAAATATGTAACTCATAAAAAAAGGTAAAAATTACATGCTTGGCAGGTCACATAATAGCTGTAAGCTTCCACGTGCTGAGCCACGGTTAAGGGTGATTGTGGGTGTGTCTGTGCATTTATGTGTGAGCTGGAACAAGTGACAGGAGAGGACTTTGTGGTTTTTTGTTTGTTCTTGGAGAACAAACCCTTTTGCCACTCTTTGTTCTGTGTGCATCCTGAGAGAGACATCTCAGAGTGGCAAGTGACACCTGTGTCTTGCTGCTGGTCCTCACGTGACCCTAAGCAGCTCTGGCTCACAGACTCTTCAGGTGTGCAGAACTCTGCAAAGGGTTTGGGCAGTGCCCCCTGAGACTGCTTCCAAAGGGAGGAGTGCAAGCCAGAGGCCACCTGAGTGCTGTCGCCCTAGGAGGATGGGACCTGCTATGCCTGTTTGACAGCCAAATGCTCAGATGCTGCTGACTGCTTTTGCCAGGCTGATTTGACTTTTTTCTGCTTCCAGTGCTTTCTGAGCTTTATGTGAAACTACTTTCTGTTCCTGTGCCTTCCCCAGTGCTACAATTTCTTTCCGGAAGAATTTTTAAAATCTACCTCTTCAGTATTGCTTGCTGATCCTGCTCCTGTTTGAGATGCAACATTCAGCGTGAATGTTTCTTTTAGTCAGTTCTGAATACCATTTATTAAGCGAATCTTTCTCTTTACAGATAGAGTTATTTTCCTTCCAACACTAGGGAATACAAAGGGAGAAAGACCCTATTTCTTGTAACAAAATATTTCTAGAAACAAACTACAGTTTAAAAATTTGTAAAGACTTATTAATAAAAAAATATTTTTAGTATTTCAGACAATCTGAATAGAGAAAAAATGCAAGTCACACTCAGTTATTAAGAATGCTGTGTCATATTTGACTGATGTAGTTTAACAATAAAATTTAGATCCAAATAACTTAAAAACATTTCAAATTACTTAAATGAAGAGTAGAAAATAGACATACATTGCAAAAGTGTTTAAAGGCTAAGAGAAACTAAGTGAAAGGATTACAACTGAATGCAAAGTTAAGTTGTTGCATTAAGAGGGATTCAAATAATAAAGTATGTATTAAAATTCCTGCAGTTAAGGTGACATATGGCAAGACTATACATTTACAATAGGTCCTTTGAGCCCATGGGTTAAAATACTTTGGAAATTACTGCAGTATGCCTCCCAGCTTCCAGTTGTTTTATGTGAAGAGAATGTCCTTTGGAATACCTGAAGCTGGTATGGCTTGTAGCCCTGGAATACTAGACAAAGATACTTGTCACTCCCTGACTCCCTGTGCCTGTGTTTTCACAAATGGATATATCAGCCCCAGAGGCTCTACTCTCACCTCCACACAGGCAGGCATGAGTTTAAGATGCACATAACCAAAACAGTCGCTCAAAACCCTGTATGCAAACCTTGCTACAGTTGCCAAGTGGGCAGCTCAGAGAGCAGAAGGTAGAAATTGGGACCAGTCCTGTGTAATAAATTCATCAGTGACACAGACAGTGGGATTAGTGAGCTCAACAAATTTACAGATGACTTCAGGCTGAGTAGCTGACAAATCTGAGGGAGAGGACATAATTCAGAGGGACCTGAGCAAGCTCTGGAAGTGAATCCTTGGGAACCTCATGATGTTCAAAAATAGCCAAGTCAAAGGTGCAAGAGCACCTGGTTTAGAGCAATCTCTGGTATCAAGATAGGCTGAGAACCTCTCTGTAGAGATCAACTTGGAATGAAAAGCTGGACATTAGCTGACAAGATGCACTGGCAGCCCAGAGACCAAACGTGTCCTGGGCTGCAGCCAGAGCCCCGTGGGCAGCAGGGCAGGGAGAGGGTCTGCCCCTCTGCTCTGCTCATACCCCACCTGCAGTGCTGCATCCAGCTCTGAGGTCATAGCACAGCAAGGACAGGGACCTGTTGGAACGAGACCAGAGGAGGCCACCAAGATAATCAGAGGGATGGAGCACCTCTGCTATGACGAAAGGCTGAGAATGTTGGGATAGTTCATCCTGAAGAAGAAAAAGTTCTGGGCAGACCTTTTTGTGGTCTCCCAGTACCTGAAGAGGGTTTCTAAGAAATATGGGGAGAGCCTTTTGGGTTGGGCCTGTTGAGATAGGATGGGGTTAATAGTTTTAATCTGAAAGAGGGAAGATTCAGATGAGACACAAGGAAGAAATGTTATACTTTGAGGGTGGTATAACAAGGAGAGAGCTGGTAGATGCCTCATCCCTGGAAATATTCAGGGGCAGGTAAGATGGGACTCTGAGCAACCTGCTCTACTTGAAAATGCCCCTGCTCATATTAAGGGGCTTGGACTAGAGGACCTTTAAAGTTCCCTTGGAACCCAAACTATTCTGTGTTTCTGGGAACAGAAAACACCCTTTTCAACACATGCTATGTCATTAAATCACAACAATCACCACTATCTTTCTTTTTTCTCCTCTCTTTTTAACCAATTTCAGACATCTTTTTTTTCCCTTTCCCCTCCTAATGTTTTTCTTTTGGGGGGAATCTCTGTGTTCGTTCGAGATAAGGAAAAAAAAAAATGGAAGAGAGATTAATTCATTTTACGAAAAAAAAAAAATTCTCAGCACTAAGGAAATGGGAATGCTTAGGTACTAAAGTAGTAGATTTATGGTAAATAATGATACATTAATTTAAATGTTCTATAAATTGATGAAATGCCATGACCCCGAACTTTCTGGTTCAAGTTAATCTCTGGTATAATTCTACTTGATCCAAAATAGAGTTGCAAGAATGAAAATTAAACTCTTGGCTTGATTAATTTTAAGCACCATATGCTTAAAAAGATGCATTTTTGTTTCATAAATTTACAAACAAATAAAAAAATTTCGTTTGTTTCCAAACATAATTCTTTAGCAGACTCTGAGAAGCTTAAATATTAGCAAGGTGACAACTTTTTATGTCTAACAGCTGCAGCTATAGCAGGACATCAACTTCTGCACAGAGGAGGAATTTAAAAATTAAAATACGTTGGTATTTGTTCCTGTCATAAACGCTGTTGAACTATCCAGTATTTAAATTATTAATTTAAGTGTTTGCCTAATGAACTGGACTTGATTACATTAAGACATTCTCAATTAATTCTGACAGATCATCTTCTGAACTAGAATACAGAACCAAAATGGTTTATGGATTCCTGGCCAAAGTGTTTACTGACTGAATATTTCTTCAACAATTAAAAATAGCCCTGTTCTATATCAAAAATGCTTAAAAGGCAGAGAGTGAGAAAGTCAGAAAAAAGTAGAAACAAAATAGGAGGCAAGGGTAACAAGTTCTCCTCCCAGCCATCCTGACAGCTGGAAATTTGCAACTAGAGTAAGTAGAAACAAGAAGTGACAAGTAGTGGAAGAGACATGCTACCTCTGGCAACTATGAAAAGTGAGTTAAGAGGTTAGAATTGTTCAATACATAAACTGTTATAATATCATTTAGGAAGATAGCTGGAAGTTTTGAAGAAAGACAAAAGAATAAGCCACAGACCTCTGTCAGATTACAAGAAATCAATGCACAGTTTTGCCTCAAACCAACAATTTAGTAAGACATATTGAGCCCCAGAACTACAGGCAGTTTTTAAAAAATATTTATCAGGCCAGCTCAAACTGTTATTCTTATTCTCTGTACTGGATCAGGCTTTCAAGGTGCTTTAGGTATTGGACTGGAGAAGTGAGATTTCACTTCACTTCAGAGCAGTTTATTGACCTCATTCAGGTCTTTGATTTTATAAAGAATTAAAAACTTCCACTAGTCAGAGTTAAATTTTCATACCATATGTTAACGCTACTTTCTATCTCGTTCTCTTATTCATGCAACAGTTTATTTTTGGGCACTGTGTTCTTTGGACAATCAAATTACTCTTTTTGATTTACCCAGTTTAACATCAAATGTGTATAACAGGATTGGGTTGAGGAACTATTACAAGAAGAGAGACAATTACTCATCAGTCATATCAGTGTCAGGAATGAGCAAGCCGGAGACATGATGGTAGCTAAGAAGGCAAGTGTACATAGTTTTGATTTTCTAGAAATTTTTTTTTAATTATTCCCTAAATATTCTAGATTCAGGAAGGGTGGTTAGAGATATTTTATGAAAAAACAATATAGTGCAGAGAGAAAATTATTACATTAACAAACAACACTTTTTACTCCTTGCTTTAATATTATCTTTTTTACCAAGCTTAAAATTTAAGTACTATCTTTCAGAGGGAGGAGACTTCTTATATCTCTGTTCAGTGTTTCACAAAAGTGTGTTGCTGTTGGTATTATGACAATAAGGTGAGGGCTTCATAATCTTCATGGTAGTTTGTCTAATTTTGGGGAGGACAAGAGAGAAAAACCAAAATTGCACCCCAATCTTATTCTTAAAGAATTTTTAGGAGTAAGGGAAAATTGGTGCTAATATTAAGCCACAACTGTCTTTCCAGTACCAGACAAGTAGCCATGTATTCACATACACATTTAAAAACTGAGATCGCGTAAGGAGGTGGGGAAGTATGCTGGAGAACTTTCTGTTCAAGAACATGCCACCTCCTACTCACATTTTCTACATCATTCATCATGCCCAGCTCCGAGCTTATTGCAGGTTTGCAAAAAGATGAAGCTGCTCTCATAGTTAATAATATTCTCAGATATTTTCCCCTGCAGATCTCTGCATCCGTGGCATTCAGTCAGAGCCCTTCTCTGTCAATGCCATGCTGTTAATGTGGATAACTATCGTTCAGCATCTGCTAAACCAGTCTTGGCAACTCATCTCCTAAAGCTGACGACTTTCACTACTGAGAGGCACACTAATAGCCAATTCATGGAGACAATGATTAGCCCAAATTCAGCCCTGGTCTCATTTTCTCTCACCAGGGAACATGACACATGGTGTCTTATCTCTGGCAGACCAAGAAAGAACAGCAGAGAGGCTTTGAGAGAGATATTTAGGTACTGAGAATTCTGTGGAGAATTCTACACTTGTCAGAGCAGACGAGCTTCAAAGCATAAAAGGTGCAAAACATTTGTGACTTGCAGGAGGCCAGTTCAGAGCTCTTACCTTCTAGGCACTCCCTTACGACAACGGCTGGGATATTCTCAGACTTTAACTCTTTCTGCTTGTTTGTTTGGGCACAGGCAAATTAAGTCATACCTGGCCTTCACGTGCAATCTGGACTGGATGTACACATAATGATCGCTGACACAACAAGCAAAATTCATGTGTCCTGAAAAGTTTTTATCTGCAGTCTTCTGTACAAGCATAAAAGTGCTGGCAGGTTAGCAATGAATAGGACAAAAAATCCCAATTCCCTAGTTTGTTTATCTTAATCTACTAAAAACATATATAAATCAATTACAACTTTTTTTTTTTCAGAAGAACTAAACCACATTGTATTAGAAAATGTCACTTTTCCCCCAATTTTTCTCATTTTTTTGTATCTGAATTTCATACTTTATTCTTTGACTTACAGTCAAAAATGCTATATTATTCCTTCTATATTCCCCCCCTATATTATAAAAAATTTGAGATATTTGTGGCATTGCCCATGAAAGAATGAGGAACTCCTTGAGGTCTAAAAATAGTAATTTCCTGATTTAGAAAAATGATAAACAATTACAATTACTTGCAGTAAGAATAGTCATTGAAGGATTTATAACACAGAAACACTGATGGTTAAATCATATGAATAGAAATTAAATGTACAATACTGAAAGGTAAACAATTATACAAAAAATAAGAACCCCAAATATAATTAGACCACAAGAATTCAATATTTTTGTTCTACAGCGTTTCAAGGAGAACTTTGAAATATCTTGGGAAATGCTATTCAAGGTTTATCACAACTTATTCAGTTTCCTAGAGAGCAACACAGTACTTGACACATCTTAACACAAAGCAATAGCAAGAACAAGACATAGCACACAAAATCAAAGCTAACAATGCATGATTTCAAACTTAAAGTAACTGAATTTCATTGGCCGCATTCACGTTGGGAGCATAAAATTAGATAATGCAGAAGTAAATCAAGAAAGTAGTCAATTGTGGTTCAATACAGGCAATTATTTCCTTTTAGTTTAAATGTGAAATGGGTCTTTTTGTGTAACCAGGAGATTTAGCTTTGGAGCTTTTACTTTAACTAAAGGCTCAATGAAGTATGTCTATTTCTTGAATCTTTTCCAAATTTAAATTTTTTAAACAACCTGTAAGCATTTCATCACTATCAGTTTTATCAAAAGACTACTTTTATTTTTAATTTTACAGAAATTTAGCTGATGGGTAACACAATGAGATTACAATAATTTTACTACTACTGAATCAATTGCAAAACTCTAACTAACTTTGAGTCATCATTTTTCCTGTTTCTGTGGATTTCCTTATACCTGTTTTTAGTATCAACTATTAACTCACATTAAAGATAATATCTATCTATGATTAGAGAGTTAACATTAAGCACAACCATATAGCTTAACTTAATGTTTTCTTACTATTTAACCATGTGAAGTATTGGGAGGCAGAGTTTGGCCACAAAATCATAAACGGTTTCAGTAGGAGTTTTACCTCAGCTAGTCCAGGTCCAGCAATATGTGTGACTAAGGTTTTCAAAACACTGAGTACTCAATAGCTTCCAGCTGCACAGTTTGAAAAGTTGGAGATTAAAACAGGAAACAAATGAAAACATGAACTCCTAATTATTGGTTACTTCAAAGTATCTGAGATGTGAGTTAGTGGATACCTTGCACTTCTAAAAGTCTTACTTGGTCTATTTGGAGCACAAAATGCAGTGGTGAAAACGTGAAAATCAGCAGTGCTGACCAAGCACTTTCTGTATAAATCTACCAAGCTAGATTTTCAGATAAGCAAGAAGCAGGAATCAATAATAAACGAGACTTAGAATGTTCTTCTTGGACAGAATTTTTCATCCGATTTCACATTCTGTATACCCTAAAGCTCCCATATTTCAGGTGTGCAACGAATGCAAAATCAGATCTCTGTTGTAAAATTCACATCCTCCCACACAATCAACCTATTGAAACCCTTTTAATGTTTGAGACTGACAACATCGTGCCCAAATCCTTTCCTATCCAACTGGGTTTTTTTCATTAATTACAAAGAAATTTTCAAAAGCCAGTGCAATATTGAAAATTAATATAAACAATTTCCAAAGGAATACAGATAAAACTGAACTGGCAGTTTTCTTTTTCTATTTGTAAATTGAGTTCACCACATTATCCTAACTTGCAAAGATGCCCTACAGAACCTTCTCCTGAGTTTTAAACCTTTGATTTAATTTTCTCATGTGGACTCAGCTTCATACTTATTTACAGGAAAGTGTGTTGTATTTCCATCTTCATTTGACTCCATTATCAGTTTAATTTATTTTCATAATGCTTTACCAAAGCTACTATTTAAACACGACAATTTAGAAATTCTGCTTGACAGTTCCTTTCTGTTTGATATATGCATAACTCAAAAGCATAAAACACTTGGCCATTTTTAAGCTTCACGTAAAAATGTGATGACATCTAGACTGTATATTCTTGTATATTCTCCACTACCCACTGCCACCTACTGCAGAATTAGGAGCAATGCAAATAGACCTACTTTTGAGAAAATCTGAAGTTGAATTGTAAATATAAATTTAAACACTTAGCGTATAATCTATGCAGATCTATGCAGCGATATATATGCATTATGGACTATTTTAGACCTGAACTCAGTAGAACAGTTAGAATAACAAATGGTTAAGCAGTGTTAGCTTAAATCTAAAAGCTAAGTAATTTCTCTGAACAGGTGTCACTTTTTTCCATATGTAATTAGTTGTACTGTTTCTAAAACATTTGTATAAATTATTGGGGTTTGTTTTATGTTTATTTTTCAATTTAAAAGTCCTTTGAAGTAGTCAACCTTTTCGTGCTTCTTTAGAGTTTAATGCATTTGATCTCTAAAATGCAATTGCAAATATGAAACTACCCCAACTAAGACAGAGGGCTTGTAAAACTATTTCAGCCCTATCTTTTCATCAGGTGAATTACTTCCTAGGACTTAATGCCAAATATCATAGGTTATGTAAGCATATATGTCCTTTTAGGCTTATTTTTCATATCAAAGAAACAAAAATCAAATTTTCTGGGAGTTAGACAGCAACTTAAAATACAATTTCTCTTTGTCAGTATTCGAGTGATAAGCTTTTAGAAGCATAGCAATGAATTTAGCACATTTATCTATGGTAGTAATGTAAGCTTATTTTCCTTGTAATTTTTTTTGTAATATATTATATTAAATTGAAATTACATGGTGAAATGGATGTCCCTAGTCCTCAAACCTAAAAGTTGTATTACATTATGCATTTTCTTTACTCTTCAAAACCATGGGAAACTAATTGATTTCTAAGTCAGTGATTTTCTGTAAGGAGGGTGTATTCTTCTAGGTACAAAGTCATGACAGATTACTTTTCCATTTCTGGTCTTCATGTTGGAATACACATTAGTTATGACTTTCTGCAAAATTGTTTTTTTGTTTTTAGCTACTTTTTCAGTGTAAAAATTTCAAGGGAGATTTTATCTTCCTCATTTAAGAAAATGATATGCTCAGACATAACACTGGCAGAATAATTGTCAATCACATAAAGAATATCTGCATTAAAGCTGCTGCTTCTGTTTAACGCCTACATGACTACATCATCAGTACCTTGGGTAAGAAATAGCTGTAGACCAAAGTTTCTTGACTTTAAATTGGTACTAAAAATTCCTTTAACATAGGTGAAAAAATATTTGTTTGCTTCCAGAACCTAACAGTTTTTGAAACAATGCTTGAAGGGATGAAAAGAGATATGCTATAAAAATCTTTTTTAAAAGTTCATAATTTCATGTTTGCTGTTATTATATATTCTTGTAGCTTAAAAAATAAGTAATAAAAACATTTCATAGATCTTATATTCTTATCTATATTTTTAGTACAGATTTAAACCAAATATCTATTTATTTTAGTTGCAGTTGCCTCTTAGTCAAAATTTTTGTTTGGAAAGAAGGAAAATAATTTGCTCTAAACATAAAATTTTCTTTTATTCAACGGCACAGAACTAGTAAAGGCTACTTAATAGATTTGAGCAATGTTAGACGATACTAACTTCAAAGAAACAAGAACATGTACACTAAATCTTAATCCCACTGGGTTCAATGAAAAATTTCCTCTTAACATCAAAGAAATCAGGATTTGGACTTTATGTCAACATTAACCCCTGTACCTCAGCTTTCCCACTGGACTTTGCACAAAGTACTTCTGCTGAATGTACTTGGTAACTGTGTAAGTTTTTGTGCTTCAGACATCAGAAAATTGTAAGGCTCATGCATGAGGATGGATTATTTTGGTTTTACTGAATGCATCAAAATAGTTTTCCTTTATTTTTTTTACTATTAATTTATTGTAATTTTGACAACACTTCATGTGAAGCAACATGAACATAATACTGAGTCTAAATTTACAGGAATATGTTACCACAATTCTCATGGATCATCTTCAACTTCTCTGGGAAATCTGTTCCAGTGCTTCATCACCCTAACTGTAAAGAATTTCTTCCTAATATCTAATCTAATCTAATTCCACTGGTCTTTTCACGAAATGTGACCAGAATGGCCAGAACTCGCTTCCTCCTTTTCCGCTTCCCATTCCTTCAGACATTTGTCTCAATCCAGAAGCTAACACTGTCTCTGGAGGTGATGGCCTGTTCCCACCCATCTGTCAGGCTTTTAATTGCATCCATTTGATTCTATTACACAGCACCTTGGTACCTACACATAACTCCAGTTGTTTAGAGGACTGTTGTAGGGGCAGATGAGGGAAGAATTCTTACCCTCACCCTGTGAATGGGCACCTTCCTTTCGTGGATCACTTTCTGGCTGATTATCTTCAGTAAAACCTGACATGATTAATTTTTTTTTCCTAGTTCCTGCCATAGACTATACCCAGTGTTTTACATCTCCTGAGTAGTCAGAGTTAGTGGTTGTAAAATAACTAGGGAAAAAAGAACACCTTTGTAAATGTGGATCAAGGGCTCTTTCTCCCTTTCTTTTTAAAATTGAACATTCTGTTACCTAAACAGGGCCTACTGGAAAGACAGGGAGAGACCTTTATAGCACAGTGAAGCAATAGAACAAGGAATAATGATTTTAAACTGAAAGAGGTTGGATTTAGATTAAATATTAGGAAGAAACTCTTTATTGGGAGGGTGGTGAGACCCTGGAACAGGTTGCCCAGAGAAGCTGTGGATGTCCCATCCCTGGCAGTATTCAAAGCCAGTTTGGATGGAGCTTGGTCTAGTAACTTGGTCTAGTGGGAGGTGTTATTTCTAGTGGTCTAGTGGGGGTTGCAATGAGATGATTCTTAAGATCCTTTCCAACACAAACCATTCCTTAATTTTATAACAGCAATTTAAATGTACTTCCTGCTTCCAAGCACACCTCTTCTCTGTGACATCCATTTCTCCCCAGTTTGGATACTTAATTAATCTATTTTTTCAAGCAAAGAGTAATTTTGAAACAAATTCCTACCCTGACTCAAAACTGAAATTTTTTTCCTGTGTTTGCCTTTTAAATGAAATTTGAATTTGTGTTTTACTGCTTTTTAATCATCTATGCATAAAAAATTTAAAATAAAATGTCTTCATGCATACTAGTTTAACTCAAATTCACATGAAAGAAATTTTGAATTTGCAATAACAAATCTGCAAAACTGCAGAGATTTTGATGATCAAGACTATTATGGTATACAATTAACACAGTATATAATATACTGGCATCCTATGTCTATCCAGATAATCTTTTTTCCTTGACAGATGTTTAAACAGCTTTTTATTTTCATAAATTTTCTTTTAAATTTTTTGCTTTTTTTCATAAAATTACTTTTATTTTTATAAAATTACTGTTAAAAAAGGTAATGCACTTAATGGATACAAACTACATGATAAAGATAGCAAAGTATATAATCTTTTAAATATATTCCATGCAAAATTACCTCAAAAATATGGTGGAGTTGCAAATGTTTAATGATTGTGCTCATAGAAAGCTTTAAATTAAGGATTAAGGTACAAACACAAGAAGCAAAAACTTTTAGGGAACAAACTAATACAAACTACCAAGTCGTACCTAACAACCAGATAGCAATATGTTTCATTGCATTTATTCTGATTCTTGTTTACAAAGGTTTTGGCATTCCACTGAATTTGTCCTCTCACCATTTGGAGAACATAATTTTGCATAAGGCATGGCCACCCATGAGCACTGCAGCACTGTTCTTTTCAGGGACCTCTTTTTCAATTCACAGAACAGAAGTTATAATTCCAGTTTATCTTCTGACATGGAGTTTTTAGAAAAGGCAAACCACGATTTTTAATAGTTAATGCCTCCCTTCTTCTCCACACTTGTCTTGTGTACTTGGCTGTCTGAGACTCAAACAAAAGAAAAGCTGCTCTGCCCTTTGGGGTTAGATAACATCTCACATCTCACTGAATGGGAAACTGACAACCTGAGTTCAGGTTGATTGGCAAAGGGAGTTTAAGATTCGGTTCTCCTCAGTTTCTGCAAAGCTTCCAGAAAGACAAGTTTTATCAGAAAGTTCTGGGGTTGTGTCTTTTCTTCCCCTGTAAAGAATAAAACATTTTATTGAACAGTAATACTTGAAAATATATATGAATATATACATATATGCATAGTGAAAGGTCTTTTCTTTTGCAGTGTTATTTTTGATGAAAAAAGCTTTAATAGTCCTGTCTTTTAACTTCAGATATCTTATTTTGTAAATCTCTCATTTTACAATGTATCCTTGCTTTGGTTATGTTTTTTTTTCCTCTCTCTGTAGTCTAATTCTACCTAGAAAACATTATTATAGAAGCAACTTTTTTTTGTATTGTGAAATAAAATATTGGTATTTTAAAAGCATACATGACGTAATTATAAAATGTAGTGGTAGGAAATAGAGACTTTTTTTTGTGTTTCACTTATTTAAAGATTGATTGTGGCATGGTTGGCTGTATTAATACATATGTATTACACTTCCTAGTGCTGCCATAATTTCCCTCTGACTTTCCACAGACCCATGTAACCACTGTGATCACTGGGGATCACATTTCAGCTCGGCCCTTTCTTTCTCTGAACACCCCCACTGCAGCCTTGATCAGAGTAACCCTATTGACCAGACAACAGCTTGGTTTCACAAAGTGCAAACTGAGCACTGTATTTCAGATTCCTCTTTCCACAGGTCATGTCTCAGGAAAATATCATGAACAACTCTGAGTCAAGGTGGAAATACTTACAGCAGTCTTGCCATTCTTCTGTGCCATGGACAAAGATTTCCCAGGAACTATATAGAAGAATCTTTTCTCCTACTGATTATTAACTGCCTTCTTCTGTCAATGTAGGAAGCTTTCTATATGGTAGCCTATCCTTCTTTAAATCAGTGAAGAGAAAATTGTTATGCATAAGTTATTTTTACAGTGTGTAGTTGAATATCAGATGCAGACTGGAAACAAGGCTAGAAAAAGACAATATGACTGTGAAAGGTGAGAGCTATAAGAAAATAAAAAATACAAAGCAAACCAGAAAATCCCTTAATTAGATCTGAATTTGACTTCTGTCTTAGTGTCTGCCATGCTGCTGTGGATCTGAGTTGAATATATATTTTCAGACTTAATGTAATTATCTACGAAAATTCTTAATATTACATCCTAGAGTTCTGCTTTTTTAAAAGAAGATTTTCTCAACAGCCTATGTTAATAATACAGCTTGCTTTTTCCTTGGTGCAATACTTGAGTTTATCAGATAAAATCAAAACCGTTGACTATGGAAATACTGAAAGATGCATTTCATAACCTAGCAACAATTTATTCCCACTAACATCTCTCAGCAAGTAAATGTTAAGTTGAATGTAGCTGCTTGGCAAAAAAAAGATCAGAGGCATTAAAAAGGCATAAGCATATAACTTAGTTGAGAAAAATCAGAAAATTTCTAAAACCCATTGGATCTACTTTTCATTCTCCAGTGAACAGAGAAACACATATATGCACAGGAGATCATCTTTACTCCCAGGTCTCCTGCCTCTCTTACGATCCATAATCCTCGTCACCTGTTCACACAGTACTTAAAATGTAGGTGTTCAGACTGTAGGCGTCAGCCCCTTCATGTGATCATCCTGGCTCTATCACGACAGTAATCCCAAGTGTCTTCATTGCTGAGACCTGAGCTTGATGCAGAGTGTTTCTGATCTCAGGTGTACTCATCAGGTGATTATCTTTTAACAGATGTGAGGCTATTTCCCTCAGCTAAAGAAAGATACATTTGGCTTTAGCTATTTATGGTGGCCAGCTCTAAAAGGAGCTAGCTATAATTAACAACAGCAGCAATGAAGACTTGCAATTGTTCTAGCCTTCCTTTGCACATGTATTTACTAAAACACATACCTGAAGGACATGGTATGTTTTTAAAATAACAAGCTTCTCTTCTCAGATGAAAGGGAGAGAGAACAGAAACTAATTCATGGTTTGCAATTATCATTCATCCTGGAATAAAAATGCATGTTTTCTGGTTGACAGTACTGTGTAGTTCAAAATTCAAGAGTACAGGAGATAGAGCTGACAATGAAGTAAAATGTTTCATGGCAACTGGAATCTATAATACTTAAAGAGTGTGTATGGTTGCCACTTACTCAAAAAGGGCATTGCACTAGAAACCCTACACAGTTCATGCTAAAACTGATAATCAGGTGGTCCAGCAAAAAACATGAATCTCATCAGCAAGGATATGGTGCATTTGGTTTGCCAATTGATCTTTTCCTAGAGGCAGGTTCAAGGAAACTTGCTTGATTTCACATTGTTAGTCTTAATTACAACCTGAAATGCAGGACAGAGTTAAAGGGGGAAATGAGTGGGGGAGTGTAGGGGAGAACGGGACTCGTAACTTCAGTGTTTGGATTGATTTGTAGCACAAAGATACAAATCTCTTGGTACCTTTGCAAAGGATTTTTTGCCACTTTCAATCTTGTAACATGCATATCAGGAGACTCTGAGAAGCCAGCCAGCAAGATGAGGTTCTGGGGTAATTACAGGTCAGGAATCAGTGGCAACCCTAACAGCTGGCTGTTGATTAAAGATGAAATTCAAGCCCTGTACAGAGGACCTGAAAAAAGAACTGTACGAGACTTCAAACAGGGCTCGAGCCTCAAACAATGTAACTGCATGTTTGTAAAGCCAAGTACTACAACAGCAGTCTCTCATAGAGCAAACCAATCATTCCTTGCACTTCTTGCACTTGTGGGCAACTAAATTCCTGAGCCTGATCATGGCACTTAAATTCTTTTTTGGTTTCTTAAATGCATTTGATGAAATGATCAATTTGAGACATTTTGCAGAACTTTTCCAAGAGTAAAATAAAAATTTAATGTCTTTTTTTGTCCTCATCCTGTGTTAATGCTACTGCATTCATTTATTGTGGCATGCAGAGAGTAGAACCTAAGACCCTATTTTCTAATCTGTTCATCCAGGTGTAATTTTCTCTTTGAAATATATGTTCAAGTTCTTCAACACAGAAAGAGAAGAAGCAAAAATGTAAACACTTCCTACTGCTTCCAGATAGTACAACAGGAGCTGGAAGTGGCAAATGATACCCAAAGTATGGAATGCTGTACATACAAGTTCCATGATGAGCAATTCGCAGCCTTTAAAAACATCATTCACAAAGGGCAATATCTGACTGGCAATAAAAAAGTAAATCAAACAAAAGAGCCAGAAGTAGGTTTTCTCCTCTGTTGTCTTTTCCATGAGGTCATTGTGCCTCTTTATAAATCTGCCCACAAGTAACAATGGAATTGAAACAGGATATGAAAATTATGGATTATATGTAGTAATGGTCTCCATCTACAATCCAAAGTACCAGTTCCTTTGTAATAGCTTTCAGAAAGGACCTTTCCAATGTTTTATATTCTATCAAACCAGATAAGAACCAACCAGAAATACAGCACAAGTGACAGTATGTACTGAAGCATATCTTACACACTGATCTTAGAGTACATATAGGAGATATTTTAATTTGCATACTCTTTTGTAACAGATTTGGGAATCACAGTTCATACACAGTAACAGCAAGGTACAGAGGCACTTCACTGGCTCAGGGACAAAACCATGCATTTGTAACTGATGGACACAAGAACATTCTGCTGAAAAATATATATATGAATGTTTTATGTGCATGGAGTCTGAGAAAGAGGGATAAAACACTGCATTAATGTTATAGGTTAACTTGACAAGACAGTTGATCCCATTGTGCTCACATTAAGTGAATACGAGGTTCACCGAATGTTAACGCAAGAAAAGGAATTATTTTCTGTAGAAACTGCACAGATAAATCCTGATCAAAATATCCTTGCATGTGAAAGCAATCTCTTGAAATAATATACATGCTGTATTTTCAATTTTCTTTAATTTTTTTTTCTGACATTGATCTTATTAACTTGTATTTAAAGTCTACTTTTACAGTCATTTTTGTAATAGTACAGTCAGTAAGAAAGATCAGGGCAGTGATTGTCCCCTGTACTCAGCACTGGTGAGGCCACACCTTGTGTGCTGTGCCCAGTTGTGGGCCTCTCACTATAGGAGAGACATTGAAGGGCTGGAGCAAGTCCAGAGAAGGGAAATGGAGCTGGTGAAGGGTCTATAGAGTGAGTCAATGAGGAGCAGCTAAGGGAGCTGAGGGTGTTTAGTCTGGAAAAGCTAGGGGTGACCCTATCACTCTCTACAGCTGTGTGAAAGGAAGATGAAGCAAGGTGAGGGTCGGCCTGTTCTCCCAGGCAACAAGAGGACACAGCCACAAGATGTACCACTGGAGGTTCAGATTGGACACTGGGAAGAATTTCTTCACTGGAAGGGTTGTCAGGCACTGGAATGGGCTGCCCAGGGAAGTTTTGGAATCATCGTCCCTGGAGGGGTCCAAGAAACAACTCAGTGTGGCAATCAGTGTTGTTGACATGGTAGTGATCAGTCAATGGTTGGACTTGATGATCTTAGGGTTCTTTTCCAACCTCACTGATTTCATTCTACTTTTCATAATTTGCCTTCTTTATCAAAATTGTGTGAATAAATCAAATGGGTTTAAAACTTTCAAGTAAGTAAAATAACAAAGAAAAACATTAAATAACTTTTTTAAAAAGTTCTATTTGGGACTAGATGTGAAGACTCACAAGGTCACTTTTAAGGAGTAGATTTATATAATCACTATTTGTTAACTCCCTAAACTTATTCATATACACACTTTTCATAGTCACAATGGTATGAATTATTTCTCTTTGGCTTGTTATCATTGTCATCCTTTTTGGATATTGAGAACTCTTCAATCGTGTATGCTTATTTCTAATTTTTCTAGTGCACACAATCCAGTGAGATTACACATGATTATTGAGCTAGGAATGAGCTATTTTTGTGGTCATATATCTACTTTTTATTAATACTTTTGATATTTTAATAACACAACATGGAAAGTAATTATCACAAAACCATAGAAACAACAAGTATTTTAAAAGAAAATTATTGTAAAATTCTTCCTGAAATAGTCTTCCCATTATTGTAACTAGAAGCTAGCATAAAATGCTTCAGACTTAGATGGTAAAGCTGTATAGGAAAAGTTCAACTTTTCAGTGTTTTGGTTAACTTAATAGCCAAAACAAACCAAACAAAAGCCCAAATAACCCTGAACTTGTTCAAGACCTGCTGCTCCAGCTGGATACACAAATCTATGGGGCCCAATGGGATACATCCCAGAGTACTGACAGACTGTGTGACCTGTCTCCCTTATTTTTCACCAGTCTCAAGAGTCTGAAGTGGGCCCAGTCAACTGGAAGCTTGAAAATGCTTTCCCAACTTTCAGTAAGATAAGGAAGGAAGACCCTGATAATTACAGGCCTATCTGTGCTTGGTAAAATTTTTGAGAAGGCTATTCCAGGACTTATGTGAGAGATAATGCAATCACTGATGAAAGCCAGCATGTGTTCCTGAGTGTAAAGTCCTGCTTAATCTACCTAATTTGCTTTTATGACTGAGTCACCCATCAAGGGAAGTCAGTAGATGTGGTGGGTTTGGATTTCACTAAAGCTTTTGGTATTGTCTCTCAGAGTAACCTTCTGGACAAAATGCTTATCACTCAGACAAGTCCAAAATATGCTGGGTGAACAATTATCTGGCAAGTCAGGCTCAATATGTTTTTGTAAGAAGGATTATATCAGGCTGGTGGTGGGCTCCCCCAGGCTCAATTTCAGGGTTAGTGCTCTTGAATGTTTTTATAAATTATCTGGATGCAGGAATTGAGTGAGTACAGCAATGACACTAAAGCGGGAGGAGCTGTAGACTCCCCTGGGAGGAGAGGCCTAACAAAGAGATCTGGATAGACTAGAGAGTTGAGCAATCACTAACCATAAGAAATTTAACAAGGACAAGGGCTGGATTCTCTTTACACCTGAGTGTGTAAAGAAGACACAGCCAGGCAATTTTTTGTGGCGACAGGGCAAAAGGCAAAGGGCACATACTGAAGCATAAGAGCTTCCATCTGAACATCAGGAAACAATTCTTTGCTGTGAGAGTTACTGAGCCCCAGAACAAGTTGTCAATAGAGGTTGTGGAGTCTACACCCTTGGAGATACTAGAAAACCATCTAGACACAATCCTGGGCAGACTGCCCTGGGCCTGCTTGAATAGTGGGGTAGGACAAACTAAACTCCAGAAGTCCCTTTCAACCTCAAACATTCAGTGATTCTGTGACTAAGTGAGAACAGAAATTAAAACTACTATTAAAAACTACTATGGTGAAAATAAAAATTGCCAAGCTCATCAGAATGCACAGATTTTTCTTTGAAAATATAATGCAAGGTCCAATGAAAAACTTAAGCTTGTAATCAAAGATGATCTCTGGCCCTGAGATGAAGGATAACTCTGC
Organism: Acrocephalus scirpaceus scirpaceus; assembly: GCA_910950805.1. Classification (NCBI taxonomy): domain Eukaryota; kingdom Metazoa; phylum Chordata; class Aves; order Passeriformes; family Sylviidae; genus Acrocephalus; species Acrocephalus scirpaceus. The sequence goes on from OU383780.1 coordinate 50,644,399, forward strand.
TCAGATCTTCAGCAACAGGTTATAGATGTGATACTAGAAAAACCGTTTAATATTTTAATCTACTCTTGCTGTTTCTTATGGGTAAAATCTAAACAATTCATTGAGAGCAATTAGAAGGATTTTGCATCAGTAAATATTTATATCTACATATGCATGGTGTATTTAAACAGGAATAGAATACTACAAATATTTGACAATTTCAAAACTCAAAGTTAAAAGTAGTACATTGAAGAATACCACTGAAAAGTTAGAGACAGGTTCCATTTCTCCTTGCACGCCAGAATACTTTACTCATTGTGTGTTTGTTTTAGGTTCACAGAGTAGCATTGCACTCAGCTCTACTGGTACAAAAGGAAGAGGAATGGAGCAAGTGTTTGGTAATGGAAGCTGCTTAAACTGTGACCCTTTACAAAAAAGTTGTGTTCAAGAAACTACAGCTCAAGGTCTGAATCATCCTCTAGTAGTACCTACTTCTCTTCTTTGACTATGCTTACATCAAATGTGATAAAACTCTTAAAATATATGTAATTTAATACCTAAAGTAACCATGGCTTAGGTTCTTAGCACTTTCATTAAGTAGAAGCTAAGTGATACTTGCTGAAGTGCTAGGGCTTGTAGGGAACAGCATTCTGTGAGATGCTTCTGCTCATGTTTCTCTAGCAGAAGCATAAGCCATTCAGGGCAGAAAGCAGGAAAACTGTGACATTCTTTCATATCGCCAGAAGTCTTCTCTATGTGTCAGAAAGTCTTATTTCTATGGATAATTTAGGTACAATGGATACTACATATTAACTAACAAAAATTAATACAGTTTAAAGGGGAAATGTCACTCAGCTTACTAGAAGAGCTTTCCAAGAACCTTAGTCACAAATGTGAGCAATTCCTCCAGAATATGAGGCTGTAGACCCTTCTCCTTGCTTGTGTCATGTAACCAGGATGAAAATGTGGTGCATGCCTAATACTCCCTTTCTTCGATATGGCTCAACAAGCTTCACAAAGACAGACAGAAGCTAAAATGGTTTCACAATAAAGGAGAAGGAAACAAGCTGCCATAACCTTTTATCTAGAGCTATTTTTCATACTCCCCAGCAGATATGGGAAGGGAGCAGACAAGGTCTTAAGTTTCACATGGGTCTGGCTGCATTTTCCATAACAAAATTTCCAGAATAATAATGAAAAAAAATTGTGGACAATAACAGAAAAAATAGTACAGAACTTGATATATGAAAGTATTTATATGCAAATCAACAAAATATAGATTTATATTGGACAGAGGTTAAAAAAGGGAAAGATGAATGAATTGACAGTCATAATTGCTATATGCAAGGAGAAAACAGGATACTGGGTTCATTATGCAAACAAAATCAGGCCTGTGTTTGGGACTTCCATTGATTTATGAAAAAATATCACTACAATATGATTTTAAAATAAATTCATCTTTTTAAAGTCAACTGTTTGAAATCAGTTGATATCTGCAATTCAAAAGATATCTAACCCTACCCGTGTTCTGCAGGAGATAGATAGCCTTATTTCAGTGACGGAATCTGATTTATGTGACAAGCTCAAATGCAGCCCTGATACCTTAGCCCTTAATCTGACTCTGCTGTTGCTTTGGCAGGGAGGCACTGCTTAACACTTCATTAGAGAGCTTTGTCTACCGGAGATAGTTATCAGCCCAAAGAAAAGTTCACACAGCTAGCTGGAAAAGCACTTTCCTCTTTCATGGGAATGACCATACCCATGCTGGAGACGTGACAACCTAGCTACCTCTAATTCCCTGACTTCTCCACAGAACGGAATACCTAGTGTTTGTCACAACTTCCTGCTGTCATTCCAACATCACAAAAGATTTAAAGGAAAATTAAATGTATAGGTAATCTAAGACATTTTAAAGTCTAAGCACTTTAGTGACAATAAAAAATGCAGATTACCAGCAGACATGCTATGAAGTGAGACATGGCCAATATGGTGTATTTGTATCAGATGGTCCTATCATATTTCATATTAAGAAGAGGAAATGTATCTTAATCCAAATAGCCCCTCTTAAAGGTGTAGAATACTGCATTTCCACTGTTGTATGGCAGGGAGGCTCTCTGTAAGAAAAGATCCGAGTAACAACCCAACATTCAGAACTCCCTATTGATGTATTAATACAAAATTTTGCACCACAGTTCAGCTAAGCAAAGTTCAGTCTTGCCCTTCCAGTATAGATTGAGGTTGTCTGTAGAAGTAGTCTGTTATTAATTCAGCTCAATTATGTTGAATTCTCACAGGGTCCAAAGATTTGCTGTTGTTCCATAAACATTAGTCCAGTTGTGTTAGAAGTAGTGCTTTCAGAGGATGCTGCCATCATGACCCTAAACAGTAGCGCAACAAGAAATTCTACTGGCAGGTGAGTGTAATTGAGTATAATCTAAGACATTAATCCAGGTGAGTATAATCCAAATCCATTTTCATACAATAAATCAAACTTCCAAAAGCACTTCAATGATCTGAGTAATATCTGCAGTGCTAATCTGTGAGAGATATTAGATCTTGTTGAAACCTGCCTCAACAAGACTCTAACCTGTAAAAGAGCTAGAAATGATAGCCTAGAGCTAGGTCATTGTTCCCACTGCATCAAAGAGTGCCTGCTTAAACATGCCATCACAAAGTATGGTTTTTTGTCAATTAGAGTCCAAACCATCTACAGTCTCTAGATGTAGTTAAGGATCTAATGGACTGGACATTCAAAAACCCCTTTCAGGATCTAGTCATTCCATTAAATGCCTAGTGAAAATTAGGCACATAGAGAAAAGAAGTAGGAAGATAAAAATAGAGTTGAGCTATCCAATAGAAAACGGAAGTGCATAGAGCACTTTTTCCTAACTTTCCCTGTTTTCTAAGATTTCAGCATCAGACGCAGAGGCTGATACTTATATTCAGAATTTCTAGTACTCCTGTAGATAAAGAGATGGCTGGGTTAGTTTCCTAATTCATAGTAATTCTACTGTGTGTTTGTGTTGTGGGTTTTGTTGTTGTTTGGTTTGGGGGGGGTTTGACAGGGTAACCATTTGATGTGAATTACAGAAGTCATTTACAGACAGAGGGCTGTAATTGCAGGCACCTTTCTCTCACCAGTTACACTAATCCCTGACCTATGGCACCTTGACCCTTTCTGCCTGCCTCCCTTTCCCACTGAATTAGGAATTCATTCCTCCAAAGAGATTCTTGTCCTAAAGGAAAGTAAAATGCTGCCAATACACAAACTGCCATGGCATAAGAAGTAGGAGATGAAGTCTCAAAGAGCTTATGTTGGAAGAGAGAACTGTTACCCACTTTTTGAGTGAGTATTCTAAACATTATGCACTGCTGTAAAAAGGAGGGCAACATCAACATCACTGCTTTTGCTTTAAAAGGAAGGAGAGACATTGGATCAATTCACTAAAAGAATGCCTGGAGTCACCTAAATTCAGCAGAGATGAAGTCTTTGATTCCCAAGGGAACTGAGACTGGCTGTGAGCCTGACTCGGGGCCTTAAAAAATACGTTTATTTGACATTCCCCACTTAGAATCCATAGTTACAATTTATACTATTAGTTGTTTCTTAATTCATGAGATATAATTTATAACATAGGTTGTTTCTTTATTTGTGTGTTTCCATCATGATATGCCAGCCTTTCTCATCCAGTGTGGGAATACAAGCGAGCTGCTATTCTCAACACATACTTGTAACTTTGGTCAAAGAAGAGTGTTTTATTTCCTTTAAGATGCCAACACTAATCAGTCATTAAACTAGTAAAACAAAAAATTCCATGGCTTTCAGTATTAATATTAAAACAACTGAGGATAAAAGAGAAGCAGCTTTTAAAATTAAAATATAAAAGATATCTGCATAAATAGGGACATTTGCTCTTGCTGTGAGAATCCACTGATTTTAGTGGAGACACCTGAAAAAAATTAGGTCCAAAATGTTCATCTTATCTGAATTATGTTTCATTAAACACCAAACCTATTTCAACCTCCCAGGTCACTCTGGGAGAGAATTGATGATGGTCTGTGCTTAATTATAGAATATTGTCTGACATAAAGCAAAATCAAACCTTTGTATGTCTCTATAAACTAATGAGATAGAGCAGACACATTTAGTTCCCTCTCTTGATTTTAGTCAGATGTTGGACTGAATTTTTAAAGCAACTGTTAAAGTAAATAAAAGTGAAGAGTTGACTGATAAGCCCAACACTGAAAGAATCCTTTGGGAATATCAGCACTAGACTGAGCGGAACATTACTTTCAATTCTGACCCATATTTGGTATAATAGCTAATTCTTTCTCTCTATTTGAAAAACTGAGCTCTCATCCATCTACCATGAATTTAACTGAGAAAGGAAAGGAAGTGGGTACTATGCAAACAAATAACCTTATGAAATAGAGATCTTCAGATAAAGACACTCACCTCTAAGTTCTGGCAGAGTTTACTGTAGTGGGGTTAATGACGGCTTTTTCTAATTCCAGATTGTTTCAAATATGTCTTGAGATAAAGAACTGCTAGAATACTGTGGCATGTGTCATTGTTGCTGTGCTCCTTCTGCAATTCACTGAAATTAACTTGTGACTTAACGGTTTCATAATACCAGCATTTCCCTCTTTCTGAGCAAAAATGAATGCACTGAACAGTAGATACCCTCCTATTATGAGCTTTCTTTTATACTCTGAGGGTTTTCTCACTGTTTAAGATTTGAGCAATCTGCGCCTTTCCTTATCTTTATCCAACAGAAGTTAATGGAAACAACTCTGTTAAAAAGTTTTGAAATCTTGAAAAAATGCCGCAGGAAACAAATGAAAAAAGAAACTCTGGCGACAGTATTCTTTCCAAAAAAAATCTGGTACAAAATGTATTTACCAGCCCTAGTGTGTATTTATAAGCTAAAATAATTAAAATATAATATCAATTAAAGAAACAGATGTAGATGTGGGAAAGGACTATAGCATATGTTTAGAATCATGTGAGCATGTTCCTATTTGTGAAAGATACTCTGTCAACATTTTTTTAAATGTAAAGCCAGCATTTCAACCACAATTGTTAAATATGGCTACAATCAGAAAAAGTTACTAGGCAAAAATCTTATTCAGTAGATCTGTTCTCCATATGTAGTCAGTCCAAATGTACTCACTTAAGTGATAAAAATAAATTGTTACCATTTTTTACTCCTGTTAGTTCTCTACAGGCAAATACAGCTAAGAGGAAGTGAGCTGTATTCTAACTCCTGCACCAGATGATCTAGATGCCGGAGCTGTTTTATTGATGATACCATACAAGCCAGAAAGCACACAGCTTGACTGTGCAGGAAGACATGATGCAAAGGATGTGGTTTAATTAGGCAATGGCTTTATTAACTCATCTGGCAGCATTACCCAGCAATATGTCACAGAGAGGAGGTCATTCCTCTTTCACTGATTGTTCCAACCTATCTTGAAGGTTGCTGTCAACTTTTCCTCCTTCCAGACTAATTGCAGCTGTTTCTGGGCCTCATCATCTGTACCCTCAAGGGTGCCACCTGCAGGGCCCACTGTGACCTTTAGACAGGTAGACAGAGGCTCCAAACCATTGGTCTTGATCAACGTGTGTCAAGGAGTAAGGTTTGTTTTTTATTTCCCTCTGGACCTCATGGGAAGCAGCAAACAGCACATTATATACAACAGGTCACAGAAAGTGAATTACTGAGGGTTTCCTATCTCAAGAGAGCAATACAAGAACTAAATATGGTTTCCCACCAGTAGTATGTTCAAAACTTCCTTACCCATAGATTTCAAACATTTCTAGATTTCACTTTGCAAAAGGGCACTAGGAAATAGGCTTAAGTTCTCTATGTGAAGGTGCATGAACATTAGCACAGGCTGCCAGGGAGGCTGTGGAGTCTCCATCGTTGGGGATATGCAAAATTCATCTGGATATGTTTGGAGCAGGGGGCTGGGCAAGATGACCTTCAGATGTCTCTTCCAGCCTCAACTCCTCTGTAATTCTGAGTGCAAATATGAATTGGGTGTTAAGTGGCAAAATACATATATGGCCTCACAAATAAGCTGCCATTCTCAATTTTCAATTTCAATTTATGCTTTCCCCAGCATCTGAGAAACTCAAAATTCACACATTATCATAGCAGTTAGAATTCCTGAGGAATTATCGACTTTTTGCATAGATAATGGAATGCAATTGACAACTACATGAGAATCTTTAGGTACAATTAGCAGCTGGCCAGAAGTAGCTTGACCTTGACAGATTAAGAAAACATGAGGAGATAAAAATTTACAGAGAAAATCAGAAATCAAATCTTATGACAACTAACTTTATGCCTCAACCTCATCTATTATGCTTGGAAAAAAATTCTTCTCTTCCTCTCTATTGACTATTTGTGTATATATATATATTTATATATAGTGCATTCCATTTTTTTATATATATAGGAAAATATTGCAGGCACTAGTTTGTTATTTGAAATTGGTATTTAGAAGCCAGCTTCATATGCAGCAGTGCTGCTTCCCTCATGACATATAAAAAAACCACAGTAGCTACGATATGCTTCCACATGCTTAAGATGGTTTGTGTTTAACTTGCTGTATTTTCAATGAGGTACATTTAAAAGAAGAGGATGCCTGGCACCACATGAATAATTTTGATGAATAGACAAAACATTCTCATCTGAAGTACACTCACTTTATTAAAAAGAGTAATCTAATCTTAGTCTTTATTCTGTTAAATCAGTCATGTGTGACCCATTACTAACCCACTAACATGGAATGTAACTCGAGAGCAAAAGAATTATTCCCACCATATTGCTTATCAGAGAACTGAAAAATAGGTATATACTATATTTTCTTGTTTAATAATTCCCATTGGTGATTTATTGGCAAAGACACTATGTTTGTGCATCTCTCTGAGCCTCATTCTTAATCTGTTAATTCTAATTATCTTCTTTCTGTGTTTTCATCTTTCATATGCCTTATTTGTATACATTCATACAATGCCAGTATGCCATCAAAGAATTTAAAAAAAACTGTTTAGTGACTACCCAAGCAAAAAAGTCTGACACTGGAGAAAACCCTGGCACTGTTTTCAGAAGATGAGAATCAAACATGGCCTTTTTTTACCTGTTCCAAACAGTCTTGAATTACTGGACAATTTTCTTGATGTACACTGAAGTTCCTAGAAGGTCTTGCAAATGGGTACTAGATTTCTGGGTTTATGGTTCAAGAGAAAAAAAACAAAAACCTTTCTGAAGACAACAGTTGCACTTTTTTCTTTGCAGTTTAGAAAGTGCTTTGAGGCAGCCTTAGAAGAGATGTACAAGAAAAGCTTATTACACTTATAACAGGGAACTGTATTGTTTAGATCTTTGGAAATCACAGAACAGCTACTGTATATCAGGCTTTCTTTGGTGAATTTATTGACCTAATATCTCCAAAAGGGCAGATGAATATCATGAGGCAAATATTCAAAACTAGCATTTTGGAATGTGCTTTTAAGACAGTAGGAGATGCTCCTAAAGGACAGCTAGAATAAATCTGAGTGAAAGACACAAGTTGCTGTTGGAGTCTTGGCTTTTTATTTTGTTTTGAATTTCAAAACATAATTTAGACATTTACCATTGCTTCCTCCACCTTCTCTTCCTCTCAAACAAAGAAAACTTAATTTGAAATTTTGGTTGCTTCAGAATTGATCTTAGAAGTTGCTTTTGAACAGAGGGACCCAGGAAACTTTATACATTATAAAAGTTAAGTCAAAGTAATCTAGGGGTTTCTGAGGAAGAGATACCATGGATCTTCTCTTTCTTAAAAAAAAACAAAAAACAAACAAACAAACAAACAAACCCCAACAATTCAACCAAAAAACACCCAATACAACAACAAAACCAAGCTGTAAAATGTGCTCATTTTAATTCTAAGATCCAACTCATATGAAGAAAAAAAAGACAAGAAAAAATTATTTTACTCAACGGCAACTATGAATAGACAATATTTTCCAAATGCAACTGGAGTGTTCCTGCCCAATTGTGATTGCTTTAAAAGACTAGCTAGAGAAATGTTATTACAACTCAGTAAAGCTTAAACTATGCAAGAACCTAAAATAGCATTTATGCATCTCTAAGAATGCCACTACACAGTAGCAGTAAAATAAACAGGATGAACAGGTTTCCAGGGTTCTTATAAAGAGAGATTACAACTTGTAGTGGAATCTTTTTAGCTGTTCTAATCATTAGAGCTATAAGACACCCTGCTATTTATTCAAAACAACTTAAAGCAACTCTAAAGGTCCCAGTGTGATGTTTTCGCTTCTAATTTTCATAAAATGTTGATAAGAGTGGAATCAAACTAGTTAGTTATCAGTCTTGATGTTGGCATAAAGTGACTGGAAATGTACAATTTGTAATTACTTGAAAGGAAACAAATTACCTTTAAGAGGAAAACCATAGGTAGAAATTGCAGAAATTAGATGTGTTAGGCTGTTCTTAAAAAAAAAAAAGTACCTGTTATTTAACTTGCATTCTATGAGAAGGAATATGTATGCAAACCAAGGGCAAGTATGTACTAGTAGAAACATGGAGCTGATGGCTGAGCAGACACCTTTTATCTACAATTTCCATTAAAAACGCTAATAGCAAGTGACTTTTTCATATGATTTATTCCATGTCTGAGTTCTTATAAACATAAGCAGATGGAATAATTGTCTGATGTTAAACTTCCATTTAAAACCCCTCAAAATCAGAGCTTTGGAGTTTGGACTTTGAAATGAAGCTCAGACAAAACATTCATGCAAAATCTTGGATCACATATAATTAAGGATGTGCTTAATTTTAAGCATATTTTCAGTCCCACCTAATCAGTACAGTTAACCTTTAAAGACAAATTCTGATGGATTTGAGATCCTGTGCAAGCACTAGGCTAAATGGAAATTGACACTACGGAAGAACACAAGTCTCCAACTGTATCTGGCCTTAAATTTGCCAGGAAAGCAGACAAGCATTTTTCTAGTCCAGGAGAAACAGAATTTTTTACAATGAGTTTCTTGGTTGTGGAAAAAGCAATTTTTCCATAATATTCTCTTCTACCACTATTATCTGCCTAATGATCTTAGATGGGCATGTAGAATATGTTTCCTGAAGTGGAAGCATCCTGGTTATGTACTTTATGTTAGCAGACAACCTAAACAAGGAACCACTTAAAGAAAATTCTAGTCAGTCACTATATATCTCTAGACTCCAAAAGCCAGAAAGAATCACACTGGTTGTTTCATCTGACATTTTTATTAAAAAAAAAATTGAATTTTCCTCAGATGTGGAATTAAAGCAAATAATTCTAAAAATTCAAAGAAAAGAGTCAGAAGAGAGGAAATCTAATCTAATCATCCTGAGCCAAGATTTTTTTAATAGCTATTCATCTTTACCTAAGAACACATTATTAAGAGCAGTAAAATTATGGCTGGGGACAATTCTTATGTAAAGTATGGTGGCTGCGAAGGAAGCCGAACATGTTGAGGAGAGTGTGCAACAAATCACTGCATGAATTTTTACTGGATGATAAAAGGGAGGGACTGTTCCAAAACACAGCAGTTGCATTCTAGCCATAACCACCCCAGCCCTGCTGAGCACACAGGGCTGCACAGACACTTTTCACAGTGTGGAATAGGATGGAAATTATGTCACATTGCTCAGCTCCCTGTGACACACTACTCACCATGATACTCTGTTTTTCCATCACACATTTCATTTTTTAAATGTAAAATATGGCCCTTTGCTTTCCCTAAGCCAGAGATTATGACTCAAGAGGAACTTGAGCTGTGAATCCACCTCTTTTCCATCTCTCATTCTTTGCTTATTGATTGGAAAACTAGGTAACTTCACATCTAAGAAATTAATTTTAAATATAACCACAGCAACATCATAACCCCAGGACACCTAAGAGCAATTCTTTTCCCATCTGAAAATACCACTGTCCTACCTTTTATCTCTCTGAGTGACAAAGTGACAAAAATATTGCATTACTCTTCCCTTCTTGGTGCTTATATTTATCCTGTGTATGTGGTCTGACCCCAGCCTTCCCCAAAATGGCATTCAGTGAAATAAAGCACCACTGATCCTAAAATCTCAAGACATTTGTCTTCTTAGACAAAAGTCTAAGAAGAGATCATCACCAAACAATATAATGTTCTGAGACAGGAAATCTGAAGTTAATTTCCTTAACCCCTGGCCTGGGCCTAAACTACAGGGTAATACTTATCAAGACATAGAAAGGTTTAGTTAGGTGATAGTAATGACCTGCTCAGAGGAGAACTCATTTGCCTGAACAAGATGTCACTGAAATGATCTCATGATGGAGCAGGAATTCTTATTGGTTATACTTATTGCAAAAGTAAATCTATACTACCAGGGCAAAGACTCCTTCAGACACAAATTCAAATCCCTTAAATATTATAGTTCCACTTCAATATTTTTTCAACAAAACACACATACCTGAAATACTTATATTTACAGATAGAATGAATTATACTGATGGAAAAAAAGAGAGAGAAAAATTTTTTTAACAATACTAACTTTTTCATTATAGTTTTTTTCAGCCTTCAAGATAGATATCTTTTTTTTTAAAGAACTTTAAAATTGTATGTCACCTTCCACTGAGTCAGTATCACAAACACTATTAATAGGTTTTGTGAGCCAGAAGCTCTCCACAGTCTCCAAACTGTTGTCAGGGGTGAATATCAGTAACTATTTGGTAGCAGAAAATACCACAAGTATTCCTGGAAGAAACATATAATTTTACTTAGCAAATAATTTTACTTTTCAAAAAGAACAATCACAGTAAACAGGCATATCAGAATGGATGCAATTGTACTGAATTCCAGACAAGAATAGGCCTAATAGGTCTTAATAAGGAAATGCCACTGTAACTTAAGTTTCCACAAATTATTCTGCATGTTCAAAAAAATTTCTCTTAATAAAAGATCAACCTTAATATTCTTAATATCAAGAGACAGGACAGCTTCAGAACACTCCATCAGCTCCTCTTCTCCATTGTTTGTGCATGTATTGAAAGCTGTAGTTTGTGTTCCAGTCAATATCTGAACCATACTGCATGACAATAGCTGGAGCAATATATATATACACACAACAATTTAGATTTGCCAAAACTACTCTGCTTTCTTTAGGTAGATTTAAAGAAGAACACTTTTCAGAAATCTCTGGGAAAGTCTTTTATGACAATCCTGTACCTTTAATTTTCATCATCCTGAGCACCAAAAGACAGTAGTCACAGTTGAACCATTAGCTACTTTTTCTTTCATTTTCCACTTGATTCATGGTTGTTCATGCAGACCAGCTTCTATTAATGAGTGAGATGTTACCAGCCACCATGTTAAAACCAACAAATTTTCATTAAGTAATGTAGTCTGTTCTTCAATTCATGAAGAGCACAATCATTCCTACTTTTTACAAGGAAAAAAAAAAAAAGAAAAAAATCCCCTAACTCAAGGAGTCCTTCAATCTGTATTTCTCTACTTAGAATAAAAATGACATGTAGAAATAGGAAAAATTATGCTATTGCAGATGTTCTGTCCTATATCAGGTCTTGGAACCAGAGACACTTTTTGTGGAATATATGCATGTTGCTATGTATGTATGTTAAACACACATGATGTCCTCAGACTAGAATGTGATGTGAAAACTGTTGTGGGAACAAAACCAAAACTTTGTGCAATTTAGCTGCCATGAAAACTACAATAAATTGTGGCCTGAATTAGAAGAATTACTCATGGTGTTTTAGTATTAAAAGTAATAAAAACATTTCCAACTTTGGAGAAGGAGTAGATTTTGAAAAGGCTGTTATATCAAACCTAGAATGCAGGGATGCTGCTGGTTTGACAAGAAAGTTTTATGTGGCAAGTAAGGAAAGGGGTCCACATCCCAACCTACCCAAGCACCTTTCTATTTTAACTCAATTAATTTTTTTCAAAAAGTATTAGGGAGATTTATTTTCACTCCATCAAAGAACACATGGGCTGAAACTTTAGATGTTGCCACAAAATTAGATTTTCATCCTTTGGTCAGATCTATCCATAATTTCTTGCCTGAATCCTTTTCAGTGGTAATTGAAAACAAAAATGCTAATGATTACATGCAAATGTCTTTTTTTAAACAGTTGGCAGTTTAAAGGAAGAAAAGTTAGGGATGTATTGCTGCTAACCAAAATTCATATGCTGTGTTAACTTTTACTGCTTGACTTCCTGAATTTTTTAGCAGGGGAAAATTCTTGAGACAGTGCCCATAACCACACCATTTCTGAATGAGTGAGATTCATATACGAGCAGCTTTCTAGAGTGAACATGAAGGCTGGCATTATGAAAAAAAGAGCTGATGTCTTTGTGAACAAGACACAGATACATGAAATCTTCAGAATTGGATTTCATAGGTATTTCAGTAGAAGAAGGATCCATGCAAAGTTCAATCTATAGAGAAGTTAACAGTAGTTAACCTCTTCTCTCTGAAGAACACAATAAAATTTACATCATGGTTCGATGACAGGGAGCTCAGTAGCAATGCTGGTTTAAAACCTCGAGGTCTTTTTCCTGCCTCTTGGCAAAGTTTGCTGTCATTCTCATTGTGTTGACAACTCATGGAGCTGTACTGTGAACATTTCATAGAACCTGATAAAACAACAGTCTCCATCTTTCTTTTTTCCCCAGATTTTTTTTTAGCTCATAAGTTATGCGCTCTGACTTCCTGCAAGAGACAGAAAATGGGAAGCAAGCCTTCACTGTAGTATCCTCAAACCCCAATAGACTTCTGACTATGAGACTGACATGGACATCACGCCCTCTCCCAGTTCATACAATGTCAGCCTGAAGAAACAGGATGATAATAGCAGACAATACCTCAGGAAGCACAATCCTGAAAGTAAGCCCTGCCACATCCCCAAACAAAACATGACACCTAATTTAGCAAGCAAATATTGCCCCATGGTCTCTCCAAAGATACAATGGCCAGGCTTTTCCATCTCCTGCAGCTCTTTCAAAGAGGAAGGGAAAGAATATCTTTAGCTAATCCCAGATACCAAAAAGGGATGGCATGAGATGAAATGCCATAGAGGACATTAGAAATTCTTTTGTAGAGTCCACTAGAACGGGGGGAGGTAAAGATTCAACCAGCACTACAAGTTTCTGACAGAAGAGGTAAAAGGCACTGCTCACACTCTTAAATATTACAGGCAGCACCTCTTTTATTCCACGTGCTCATCTGTAACCAGTTCTTGAGGAAGATGTTTTTCCATATATGTAGCAATTTTTGTGAGCAACAGATGAGAGAAGGCCCTCTCAGACCCAAGTGTCCCCTTAGGTTTACAGAAGGTGAAAAGTAGAGGAGGTTTGTATGGAGAATAAGGATAGAATTGTACTGCATTCTAGTGATTTAAGTAGGAACCTTTGTGATAACCATTGTTATCAAGATCATTCCCAGGAGCAGTGTCTCAGCCCAACCAAAACACAGATACAACTGTATAAATTTCCCTGATTATGATTTGAATCATAATGCAAGATTAATGGTAATTTAAGTGGGAGTCTCTGCAGAAGGTGTCTAATAAAAAAGTACATTCTGGCCTGAAAAAATGGAAGAGTCATGCTGTTGGAAGACTGTTTTAACAAGGAAGGGATATTCAAGGGAGTGAAAATAGAGCATTTATACACCTTTGATGAAGATGATTGTGGTAGACTTACAAAACTGTTATATTAGAGATTGGTATAAATCTATTCAATTCTTTACAGTTTCTGTATGAAATAGTCATATAAGAATAATCCATGAATATTTGCAGCTAAAGGTTCAAATAAGGTTAACCTAAATTTTACATTCCCTTTTCTTGTTTGTTTTTATTTTCCTCAGAGATTCAATAAAAAGTGGAATAAAGATCTCTAAACTGTCAGAACCACCAACTCTCAGGCTACTGGCTTCAGCTTTACATGGAAAAAAAAAGGAATTTACTTTGCAATACAGCATAATTGCTATAGAAAGTTTTCTTTCAATTAAAAGTAACTGGCAGCAACTTTGAAGGACAGCTGTGGACAAAACTATCCATCAGGAGAACACTTATTTGCATGCACTGGCAAAACAAAAATGCCGATGTACAAGGAGGAGCAATTATTACATATTACAGAGAGATAGGATGGTTTTATTTCCAAGTTTAATATACAAGAAGTTTTTAGTTTAAAAGTTTGAACCACAACACCCATTTACTGAGAACACAACAAAAATGTCTAAAATGTACAACAAAGGATCCATTTCTAATTTAATTTATAGTAGTTAATCCTATATCTTTTACACCATAAATACATCATTCTATAATCAGAAAGAGAACACTAATTTTGTTGTAGATATGCTTCTTCATATCTAAACGACAGGAGGTTTGTCTTTAAATTAAAAAGTCAGCTCACTGATAAGGGAACAGTAAGCAGGACTTCCCAGATGTAGCTGAATTCAGTCATATTAAAGGAGGAACAAAAAGTCTACTTCATAGGACCATTTCAGGAAATTACATGTGATATATTCTGGGAGATTTACTGCTTATGCAAAAGACCCGTTTGTTAAATATGAATATGTTAATCCTAATAGCTTCCATTTTTCTTAGGCTCTCCTATCTTTCAAAAGATTCTGACTAAGAAAAGGACGGAAGATTTGTTATGATGAAAGTGGCCTAGCCCATAAGTGCCTTAATTAAAGGAATATGATCAACTTAGAAAATTTGTACATATATATATAATAGATAGTTTTATCTGTTGTCCTAAGCAGCATTTTTGTAAATATAAATTAAAGGTTTTTGTGGAAAACCACAGTGTATGTATTTTGTTTACTTTGTATATTGGACAGCTGTTTGGTTTAAATTAATTTCTCACCAGATACTCTCTGTGTATCACTGCACAAATGTGCTCTCAATTTCTCATCTTCTGGTAGGGCTCCCAAAAAATAACAATGTTAGAACCTTTTTTCACTAGAAAAATTACCATAAATCAGCAAAAAGTGCCACAGGCACAGGCAGAGAGTGTACCTGCAAGTTCTTTTAACAAAGTTACAGTATTCTTTTCATGTTGCAGTAAATTTCAACTGAGATAATTAAACTGTTATTTTTAATGTTTCCAGCAAGTGTATGAGAAAAATACAGACTAGACTGCTAGCCTGAAGAATAGTGTCCAGAAGCATTTTGTTACCCTTGACCTTGTCTGAAAGCTCAGTTTCCAGAGACCCCTTGTCTCCTGAGAACTTCCTAGCAAAAATGCATTAACAATGAGTTCTGCTCTGTATCATCCTGCAACACCACTCATCTTGCACAGAAATGAAAACAGAAATGCTTACTTGTATAACCCACAATGCCATTTTGTTTTTGTTCCCATGGTCTTTGGTCTTGGTTAATATGCTTATCAAAAAAACATTGGAATGTTACCAGCTTCACTTGAAATAAACAATATGGCCTCTTAAAAGAAAATGAAAGGCTGTCCACTTCTCCGTTGGCTTAGCTATTTATTTAGAAACTTTTGTTTTGTTTTTTTTTCTCATATTAAGTAGCCAACTAAAATCATAACTGACAAATCAGGTAGGGCTGAGGCTATGAGTGATAGTTCACCACAGGTAAATTTGGCCCAAGCACTTCTCTGTTTTGATATTTGACAGAATATGTTCCAAATAAAAGCTCTCTGCAGCCTTGGGCATAAACCACAATCATTTCCACAGATCTAAGAGTCTGATCCAGAGCATCTGCTTTGCTGCAACATGGGCCTCTCCCAGGGTTAATGTCATTTGTGTGGCTTGATCAATATAGAGAGGAGAGATCATTCTTTCCCTGCACCCATGTTTGTGAACTATAACTGGAGCTATTCTGGACTCTGCTGTCATGGAAGTTGTGGACAGAAATTAGACTTTTCTCTGCCCTTTGAGGCCATTCCAGTGTAGCACTTACACCATCTGGTATGGCAGATTTTCTGACCTATATTTAAGCAGTACGACATGACAGGTAGTGCATTTTCTGAGGATTATTATATGCTTTGGATAGTGTGATAAGGCAAGAAGCTGAAGACTTTCCTTGAAGTGCCTTTTTGCTATTGTGAAACGAAATTTTTAAATCAAAAGAGAGAGAAAGAGATTCATAGACTTAGAGGGCATTATTGACATGGCTATGACATCACTGACAGCCAATCAGGAAGCTCTGACTATCTTCAGACTTTTAAAATCATTCCATAAACACAACCAAAGAGAATTTTACCTTCAAACTTTGCATGAATATTGTAGTGAGACTTGACAATGGACTCTATGCCTAATTTTTCTTCAAATGTTATCAATAAATCTGGATAGAATTAAGGCAAGGTTTGATTACTTATGCTTTAATAGTGTGAAGTGGTCAGAGTTTTATTATGATTAAGAAGGAGCTCCTCTTCACGGAAAGCTTGATCTTTAATCCCTAGGTCAGCCAGTAGTAAGTACAGAATACAGGATGAAACTTCCTGAAGCTTGATCTTTAATCCCTAGGTCAGCCAGTAGTAAGTACAGAATACAGGATGAAACTTCCTGGAGTTTTTGTTGAGGTTTTTCTAAGAACTTCAGTGCATTTTTATGCTGTCTAGAAAATTACAGCTAAAATCATCCAAAGCAAGACTTTAGGCTGATGAATATGCAGAAAACTGTGTTTGGGTGCAGGGAATTTATTTACCTATTATTTGTTTTATTTAAAAGTTTCACTTGAATTTTCTTTAGTTAATCTGTTCAGCTACACATGCTATGGAATACAGTTGTGCTGTTTGTTCAGATACTGTGAATACAAATTAAAAACCAGCTAGGATTTTCCTGGTCACTTTTATTCATTATCAGCAATATAAAAAAGAAGAGATTTTGAATATAAAAAAATCATTAATCAAATTAGAACCTGGAATATAATAATATTAACTACTTTCTTAGATCTTTGTCCATGTTACACAATAGCCTAAATTTACCCTAAAATACTGGTGGTTTCTAAATTTCATTTTATTATTTTATTTGGGCTTTTTTATTTACAGTGTGGAATCTGAAAGAATTTAGAACCCAAAATTCCTTCCAATTGGGTCTTCTTGCTAATACATACTCCCTGCCCATCTCCTGTCACTCCCCAATCCTTTATTATGAAAGATCAAGCAAAACTTCTCCCTCTGGTTTATGACATATAATTTTACCATCAGGATAACCTAAAATTAAGCTTGTAGTCTGCAACCTCATTTAACCAAAATAAATTATCCTACAGTGAGCCAGCATTTCCATCAGGGCTCTGCAGGACTTGGCCCACCACAGAGCTAGGTCATGATGAATGCTGGCCACAAACATTCCAGGAGGTCAGCATCCACTGAACCCAGCTTCAGTGGGGAAGGAAAATGTTGCTTTCCTACAGTTGGTAGCATTGTAGTTTCACTTCTGAAACTTTCCCTGAAACCTGCCCAGAGGATGGACATGTGAAATTTTTCTTGAGGAGTACTGTTCTAAAAAAAATTCAGCTTGTACAATACTGCCAGTAAGGCATGAGTAGGAGTGAGAGAGAGCTGAAATTCTAGTAAAATCTTTCAGAATACAATTTCTGTTTATCTGTAGATAGGTCAGAATTCCTGGTAATTTTCAGCTGTCAGAGTTTAGGAAAGAAATTTTCTCTTAATCGCGAATAGGTGAAGTCCCAACATTCTCTGAAGTCTTTGGGGTTTTTGTTTGGTTTTGTTTCCGAAAGAAGGAAATCAAAGCGAAAAAAAAATCTTGGGATTTCTATATAGATATAAAATACATTTATCATTGCTGAAGTTTTGCCACCAAATCAATTTGCAACAATCAAAACAAAAACCTAAGCAGGTTGAACAAGAACTCTGGTGTTATCTGAAGCATGTCTACATATTTGCAGTGCTCTAACGAGCTTCTCTTATGTTGTTATATCTTAAATAAAATTGACTACAATAGAACTTTCAAACTAAAGTTATATTGTATCAGAAGTTATGTCTTGTATTTTTCTTAACATCCCTAGATCTTCCTCTATTGACTGTCTTACTGAACTGAAACATGCGCATGAACCTAAGATGATTTGTCTTAAAACAAACTGCTACAGGACTAATTATAGGTCTGCAAATATTTTAAGTGAAGAAATAGCAGATATTGTGAGAATTAGTGTGAGGTGAAGAAGCAATATGAAATAACCAGTAAAAAATGATAACACACGAGGAAGAAAAATATTAGGTGAACTATAGGGAGAGTTTTCTGGGTTTTCCACTTCTTCTACAGAGTAATACAAAATTCCCTGGTTCCAGAAGGATAACATTCATAGTATTTTATTTTCCATCTATCTTTGATCAGGTATTGTCAAATGCCCTCAGTTTGCTCTTTGCAAACCAAAGAGAAACAATCAAAAATATCCTCCTCTCACCATTTTGCATAGAATTGTGGGTTTCAGATTCAGCCTAAACTACCGAACACCAGGCCTTGGCATTTTAGCTCCAGACATACAATGCACAGTGTTGAGCATCTATTAATGTGAAGATACACACATCAGTTACCATTCACACGGGTAGGGAGTGATGGATAGAGTGTGACTCTTAGTCACACACTTTACAGACATAAATTTTGCATATTTTTGAAACAAATTTTCTTCAGCTTGAATAGAAATTTAAAGACATTACCATAACACATATTACTCATATAAAGTAAGAGCCTTAATAGTTTTCAGTGCAACACCCACACTGCCTCAAAATTCAGTAACAAATGGGTTTTAATCTATTTTTTTAATGATCCATTAATGACTGAGGCACTTTTATCTGAATTTTGTTTCTTAAGAAAATACATTACCTTTAGATTGGACAATGTGAGGAAAAATCTAATTTTCAGGCTTTTTACTTGGATGGGAACCAGTGTGTTCCTATAGAAGAGCTATTGAATAATCATGTGTAAAATAGGACCACCCAACATCTGTCTATATTCACTTGGAAGTCAGTTTTATATTCCTCTGCTAAAGGACTTGCAGGAAATTTATACCCAATACATGGGTGGGGTGGGATAGAATCCTTCCTCTTTGCTTAATCACATTCAGGGAAAAGTGATGATCCATTTTGTCTGGTTTGCTCCATTACTCTTTCTAAAATTAACTCACATCTGACATTATAACATATGTTAAATATTATGTAAGTGGTCTGTTCTATATTTGGTTTATTCAGTCATAAATCCTGGCATGCACGCACACACACACACAAAATAGTGCTGTGAAAAAAAAGAAAGAAAAAACCCACACCAAAAACCCCCACAACCTTGTGCAGACAAAATGAAATTGGTAAAAGTTGGATTATTCCTCCCAAGTCCATCAAGGAGCTGCAATAATCCACTGACATGAAAACTCCCAAGATATTATCCAAAAATATTTTGCAGGTAGATAAGTTCTTTTACTTTGTAGAAATGGAATTTTCACAGTCCAAGAGATCTTAGGAGCTACAGTTATTTATACTGAAATAGGCTCCAGTCTGCCATGAGCAAGGTGTGTCTGTGAGCATGTGAAAGCCAATACATAGCGGCCACAACAATGAGATAGGAGCTCCCTCCTTGCCTTTCTTACTAGTCTTATTTTCTACTGATTTGCCAAGAGCACAAAGATATCTCTATAACTGCAAAAGTAAGGTTTTGGCTGGAAGTAAACTTTGCTTTTCTGAACTGGTATTTCAGCTTTCTCAGCATATTTCCCCAAAAGCTGTGTACTGTTTAGTACAAAATTTCCAGCACTGTCTTACATCAATAGTATTGGTTTCATTTGATTTGGCATATCTGAAATAAAATAGAGACACTAAATTATACATAGTACACCATTTGTATTCTAAGGCTGCTGACTTTTCTTTCTAACCAGCATTTTGAACTATTTAAGAGCCGAAGGATTTCCTACCACAAATGCTGTAGTGAACGTAGGGTCTAACACCTACAGAAATGCTTTGACAGTAAGAGGTAACATAAAAAGTCTGTCTTCCCTTCTGCTCCTTAAATACAGCTTTCTGAAAATAGCTTGAAAGACCTTGTTTTCAGGGGTGGCCCTGGAAGGACAGACACAGATAGCTACAGCAGACCTGGCAGCAACACACAGGTTAAGGTTGTTACAGACATTTCAATCAGTTCACAGCAAGGTGCCGAAATATCTTCAGCAGAGGACTTAGATTGTCCAGTCCCTTTGTTTCAGGAGTTGCCAGAGCAAGAACAGCTCAGAAAGTCAGATATTGTCTAACACTCAGCTCTGAACAAGAGCCAATTATCCAGAAACATCTGCTCTCCAGTTCTCCTCTGGCAGCCCCAAAGCCTTGTTTCTCAGGAAGGTGTGCCTCCCATCTCCTTGGACAGCTCCAGAGAGCAGTTTCAGTCTTCCTTTGATATGGGTGTCAATTCCTACACCTGCAGACTCAAGCATTTTTCCTGTGCTTTCTGGTGGTATGGAGGACTCATCCAATTGCTTTTAACTCAGGAAAATATTGTATGGACATTTTAGCAACAAGGGCAGAATATACAGTTCTGTCAAAGAAATTTCAGCAAGTGTTTAAAAAGCTGTGAAACATCAGGAAGAATATCTCTGTAATTAATTAGTTCCTCCTATCACAAGCCCTGAACTGAAAGAGCTGTTCTTTAAATGTGAACAAAACCACAGGTAAAGAAGATTTTTTTTATGTAGCAAAAGTTATTCAAAATCTCCATTTACATCTCCCTTATATCAAATTATCTCATAGTTATAATTATCTCCTAATTACATGTTTATTTCTGACTTGAAATAAGTCCAGGCCACATATAATTACTTCTCTTGGTCACTGGTGCTGAAAAAAACCAACTTTGTAACATTTAAAGCCACAAAGAAATTTTCATATGCCAAAGTCCACACTGAGAGACACCAAAGCACAGTTGCAAAAGAGCACCAAAAGAGTTACTCTGACCCACATAACAAAGCAGGACATTGTGAGAGCTTGATTATATTCAGCAGCAATTCAGGACTGAATGGATAGTTCATATTCCAAAGTGATTCCATCACACTGAAATACTGTAAAAATATTGGAAAACAGTGCCACCGTCATTTGGAATGAGACATGTTTTGCTTTTCTCTTACTACAGTATGACAGACGATGGTTTAACACAACACCTCCGAGCAGCAGAGATCACATTTTAGCCAGCACAGGCTGCAGAAGTGAGAACAAAGCACACAGTAGTCTGCTCTACCTTTCTTGGCAGGCAGCTGGGCCTTCTACAAGTGTTATTCTCTTACTACCATACCAGACACTTCAAATACAGCAGGTGTAGAGCTCCCAACCCTGGTGTAGCTGGTTTTAAGAACTGAAACTACCTAAGCTACCATGCAAGAACAAAAGCTACTCTTTAGTCCCTAAAAGATAGTTTTCCATTCTCTTGTTACCCAAAATCAGCCAGAGCCTCTTGCATGGGCCTGTTTTCTTGAGTATGTGGAAAGCTGACAATTATTATTAACTGACCTAATGCTGATCTAGGCTCTGTTGCTGCCTGGTGGGCTGAGTCACACAGAAGGGAGCTAATTATCACAGGGGGGAGAACAGAGATTAAAGAGATAATATTGGAAAAACAACATTGAAGAGCAATAGCCTGAAAGCACAAGATAGGTAAATACCTAGAGAAAGAAAAAAGGAATTGTCCTAGGTTACAATTTAAAATTGTGCCCAAGGCATGTATTCTATCCCCATGAGCCGTTGGAGCCAAGGTGGGGCACTGTTTTCCTTATCTTCTGTTAATGAGCCTAACAATGCCTTGCCACATGACTCATAGATAACTTCCTCCGGGAGCTATCTCTGTTTAATGGGCCATCAAGGACCCACTGCATGACTCATAGAATGAGATCATCCCATTGTGAGATGCTCCACCCAGGGGGAGGAGCCAAGCATTTCCCACCTGGATATAATCCAGGGTTTGGGACAGCCCAGGCAGCTTTTATCCACTGGACTTCCAGAGGAGACAAGAGCTGCCAGACCTTTCTACAGGATCACTGCTTCGACAAGACCATCTCATCTGGACTGCCACTACCACCCTAACTAACAGGGTGTCAGGTTGTATTCTGACTCTGTCAGGTTTTTCTTTTGTACTATTACTTTCATTTTATTTTACTTTCCTTTATTTTCTTTTCATCTTATTAAATTGTGTTTCTGACTTGGAGTCCTTCATTGGTTGTGCTTTCAAACCAGCACAGGAATCAAGAGTTCTGCTTTGACTTAAAAATAAGATTGGTACCATTAAGCAATCTGCAATAGCATCTCATGAACAAATTTCATAATATCAAAGAGACTATGCATTCCAGCTTTACATATAAAAATATCTGTTACAGCAACGTAGCTCACTGCAGAGGAAAAAAACTCCCATAAACTTGTAAATTAAAATGACAGAGTAAATTATTTCTTTTAAATCCCTACAAAGTATATTTAATGCCCAATTTGAAATCACAGGAGGCATAAAAAATTAATATTTGCAGTATGGAACAAGTGAAAGGAACAAAATTAGGCCTGGGTGGATAGCCTTAGTAGGGTGGAGTGACAATGATGAAGAATTATACAAGGAAGAAGGGAGCTCACTAGGTCCCTAAATAGTTTACAACCAGATACTTCAGTATTTAGACTTCTTTCAACTGTATAGAAGGTTTTTAAAGAAAATGTAATTTTTATTGAAGGAGTGGGATGGAGAGAGCAGGAAAAGGAGTAGAAGCAGCCATTGGCCTATACCAGGCATTTAGACTTTGTTCCATTTCATTGAAATTACCCCTCTCCACCCTGGCCCCAGCTGACAGACACACACAAACACACAGACAATGTACAACATGCACGGGAGGCTGTAAAAAATCTGCTGGCACAGGTGTTGTTCCAAAATGTATGGAAGGACCTTACTAAGGGCTTTGTGAGCAAGCTGACTGTGCTGAAGAGCAAAATCACAACCTTCTTGCCAGCTATTAAACTCAAATCAACAAGGCTTCAAAAAATCAACCAAGTAAAATGAAATCATAATCAAAAAATAAAACTAAAAAGCAGCATTACAGGTTCATCTACTCCAGGGTTTCAGCTAAAGTATCCTTCTGCTGTTTTCAGTCACTTTCTCCTTTATCAGCTACTCACTTCAAGACATAGCATCCCTTGAAGCTCTTCATTTAAGGCTTTTTCTACACATAAAACCTGTATTCCCTAATGATTCTGATGTAATGAAAAGAGGGGGTGTAAACCCCCTCTTCCTCAGCACATAGACACACTTCTTCTGTACATACACTTTTATCAGTCTACCTTCATGCCAAATGGGAACACACACCTGTCAGTGACATATCTACATTCACAGATATGAATTTTTATATTTAATATTACCAAAAAGAATCAAATCTGAAACATCCTACTGTATCCCTAAAGCTATACCAGAATACAACATATACAGACCATTTAAGGCAGATAAAGTTACGTGTAGGAAGATATATATCCTAAAAACAGAAAAATGTCATTTTCCAGGAAAACTTTAGTTAGAAATGAGGAACAAATTAAATTCTGCTGGAAAATAATACAGGAAAACAATAACATCCACTGTAACTTTTTTTTTTTACAAAGACCCCTACAAAGGAATAATTTAATAATAAAAAGTTAAAACACAGCTCTAGAGAGATGAATAATCACACACAAAATATTCAGGAAGAGGTAAATTTCACAAACCCACACCCAGAAAAACATTAACAATGCTCTACTTGTATACCATGTCCCTCAAAAGTCTAATCTCCTGAACAGATGTAATTGACTGACGACAGCCCTGTCCCACCTTCAGCTGAAGTCCATCAATTCAGGAATATATACAAACCACATTTTTGTATTTCTCAGTAATAATTTCTAAGTAATAATAATATTCTTGTCAGATTTCATATTTTTACTTACATTGGGCTCTTGGAGTATTGGATTCCTATAGCACAGTACAGCACAAAAATCTGTTCACGTTTGATCTTCTGTTCACTTGTACAGCAGAGGTTTGCTGAAAGCAGGATCAAAGATTAGTCAACTTTTTTTCTTTTCCTGTTTTCCCTGATGACAATTCCACACCAACCTTTTTTTTTCCTGTTGGGCAGTAAATTCTTTTGTACTAGTCAACATCTGATCTGAATTTGTGATACTAATTAGCAAAATGTCTACAGGTGTAGAGCAAACAAAGCAACAGGTTTTAATTTTCCAAGAATGTTAAAATTCAAGAAAACTCCTGAGAAATGAAGCTCTCAAAGGCAAATGAATCCTATTAATCTGAATTCCACTATTTTGTGTTGGCATTGTTAAAATAGGCTTCATCTCACATGGCTATAATTTGTACCGGTTGTGTAATGTTTTCCTCTATTGGAATGCAAAATATGTAGTTTAAATGAAGTTAGTGATAAGCAGTCACTTTACAGAGACATAGTTTTTATTTTTACATGCTTGGACACTCACTGTTAAAGGGCAGAAAAATGGATTTATTGTTTCAGTAAGAAAAAAATATTGAAAACTTATTTGATTCTGGTTCTTTTGCAACAGAATCTGGTGGTTCTGGATGGGCATTAGGTGAGAAAGCAGCTTTTACAGAGGTAGTGCAGGTATAAACAAGCACTGAAAACAAACTCAGGAAATCTGTACTGTGGATGTACCTAACAACACATTTGTAAAAGGAAATAACTAGAAAAGCAAAATAAATTTTATTGTCTCTTTCGAGTGTAATACCTCCAGATTCTTAGCGAGCTTTAAAATCCTGACGTTTGTGACATTCAGCATTTTTGATCTGTTCCAATGAGCAGTACAGTCCTGTAACAGGAACATATCTTGTTCAGCTCTATTGCTACAAAAATGATATGTTAAAATGGAAAAGAGGGAAAAAGAGTGGATAAAATGTAAATAACATGAAATAATAAATCAAAGACCTAAAGTCTGACATTTAGATTTCTGATGGTCCATATATTTTACATATTATGAAACCATCGCCATAAACAATTCTTGCTAAAGAATACAATTCACATTCTCCCTAAAGCATCCTAATTTGTTTACAGTTTTCTTCTCAACAGCTTCATTAAATTGAAGACAGCATGAGCAAGTTGAAACAATTCATAACGAAAAAAAGATCTCTATTAAATAATGTCAACATCAAAGGCAACAATAAGTAATCTCCTGCAAAGGGAAGGCTGTGAAAGCATCTTTTGAGCTGGTTAAAAACTGGCAATTAACAATTTCATTTTGACATGAATGAGAAGGAGGAATGTTCTGTACATGCTTTAATCTTCTAACATATATCTTATAACAAAAAAAAAAATCAAAACACCTTAAGATATATTTGGTGAATATTTAACTAAGTCTGTACTAGTACAAACAAGTTTGCACCACTGAAAGCATTATGCCTAATGTCTTTGCTTTATCATTTTCATAGAAATGCTACTGGTTTTGTTAGCAGACAATGGTCTAGTATTTATTTAGGAAAAAAAAATGTCAGCTGGGGAGAGGCTACACCTGCATGAAAATAATACAGGACGCAGCTTTCTCCAGAGCTGGGTCTGAGGGGGTGCTGCAAAAGCCAGTGTCAGGGAAGAGAAGCATCAACGCTCTGCCAGTGGCAGACTCCTTCCTGAAGAGCTCCAGCATCAAAGAAAATGGAATGAGGTGAAGAAGACGAGGAAGCCCTCACTGTGGATTTAGGAGAGCAGCAGCTGGTTCGCTCAGGCCTTCGGAGAGTGAACGCACCATTTCAGAAAGCAGCAGATTCTGCATGAGTGCAGGTTTATCACTGTGCCTGGGCAAGGGACTGGGTCAGGTCACAACGAGAAAACACACATGTGCCACCTTCCCTTGTCACTGCAAGGCCCACCCTCTACAGAGTTTAATAAAATAGTCACGAAATAGCTGATATAACTTACACTTCATCATTCACAGGACACTATTGAAGCAGATCTATCCCGCCCACAAACCAGCTGATCCAAATTTTTCTCATCTTTAATCTTTGATAATAATAATAAAATGAAAAATAGAATGAAATACAAATTACCTTTTTTTTCCACTCAGTTCTAATCACTACTTTATAATAATATTCTGTATTATTTTCATTTTTTTCCTTATCTACAGAAGAAGAATCCAAGACAAATATACTGAATGTAATTATCTAGATGACTTTCATATTTCAAGAATTTTATATTAAAATGATGGTCAAATAAGTTAAATGTTTGTTAATTTAATAACTGTAAAAAATAACTGTAAAAAACTGAAACTATTTATCTCCAACTGGAAGGTGTTAAAGATTTCTATATGCATTGTTCATCTTTTCCAAGCTGTTTATCATATGTTTTACCTGCTTTCTAATCATCTTAAGGGAGAGTGGTGGTAATGGTACCAGTGTAATTCTATTTCCTTTGCAGATTCATCTTAATAGAATACAGAACACTTTCCCAGTAAGTAACACATTTTCAGTAAGGCTGATGGGATGGGATCAAAAGCTCAAAAATTACCCCAGACAAATTTAGCCCATTAGAAATTTAAGAGAAGAGAATTTACTGTGGAAATGAAAGAACATGGTGGTCAGCTCTGTCAGATCTGGAAAATTCACTTAAAAATTTGTTTTGAAGGGTTTGTGTGTTTAAAAGCTGCTCTCATCTTCAGGCTTTCTCAGGTAATTAAATAAAGGGTATATTCTTTTCCCACAAACCACACTAAGGAAGGTTGCCAAATTAGCCTTGCTCACCAGTCACGGCCTACGCAGAAATCCTGAACCTCACCACGCTTTTCATTTGGCATTCAAAATGGATAGGAGTACTTCAGTTAGAGTTAACACAACTGGCACAGCAGAGCTCCTTGCAGAGAATAGCTACCTTTTTCTTCATCTGTTTTATATATAAATATATAAATACTATTGCTTCTCAAAAATCCCAGAATGTTGACTTTATTATGCTACATTTACATAGGTTTAAAATGGTTTGGATCATCTTTGATTAGTGATGTGAACTTTGTAAGGACCCGTACAACAAGTGAGAAGATCCTCTCCATTATTTTTCTCAATCTGGAAAGCCATGCTTTTAGAAGGAAAAACACAAAACAGCCACTTTGCCAAGCTATACTCAGAAAACCAGCTTATGTTCTCATAATTTCTGTGTAATCATCCCACACATCATATTGGGAGGTCAATCTGAGTAAAAGCTGCTCTATTAGATGAACTTTGTTTTATTTGCATTAAAAAAGTGATTTTATTCAAGTCAAATTTGTGATCACTGTGCAATCTAGGTCAAGAATCAGCAGCCATTCAACATTTTCTTATAAACATATTAAGTTTTCAACCATTTTGTCTTTAACTCCTTCTATATAATTACCTCCGCCTTATTTCTATGCACACTAATTTATTCTCTAAGGATCCACATTTTTATTTTATCACATAGGCAAGATAAAACAACAAATTCTGAGTTTTTCCTAGTCTCTCTGCTTCCTACAGTATTCAGTGCTACTGTTATTACAACACAAACTACCATTTGTGGATATTACTATTACTACCATTTGTGGATCTGTAAATGTAGCCCTTCTGTTCTCCAAGTTGAGCCATTTGTCTATCAGGAGTGAATTGTTTTAGGAAAAACACTAAAGAAAGAAAAATGTACTGCAGTCACAACATATGGATGAAATAACAAAAGTTGTCAGGCTCAAAGTAAATAGCGAGGTTTTTTTTTTGGTTTTTTTTTTTACCAGACTGAGAGGTACTTTGTAGATTTCTTATTAAAAAATTGGATCCTATAAATGAAAAATTTATCAGTTCCCTCTAGCACTTGTTACCAACTCTACACCAAAGTCACTTTCTACCTCATCACTTTTCTTTATGCAATCATTTAAGGAAGTGTAGGACTTTCTATTCCAGTTACACTGATGCAGATGCTTAGGGATGGTGGCTGTAAAGTCATGGAAAATATTTTTTCACTGAATTACCTGACCTGTTCCAGACTACAAGGAGAAAATAGGTTCAAATCAGATAAAGATGAGAATATAGCTCTAAATACTCTTAGTTTGAATAAAAGCTGTTCAAAGATGGAGGAAACCCTTTCTGCAGTATTTTTATTTAGTACAGTACAGCACAGCAGGAGCACTGTAGACTCTTCCATGCTGCCTGGCCAACATGTCTGTTTCTCACTTAGGAGACTAGGAAAGTTTCATCTCTTGGGCTATTTAATCCTGAGCATCTTTGCCAAGATCGCCAGCAAAGCTATCAATTAACACATCACAAAAAGAGAGTGAACAACCATCCTGCAGAAGCTGGCATAAAAACATCAGCTCTTTTCACATACCTCTTCATAGCTATCAGATGGTAGTAGTTTTGGGTTGAAACTGAATTAAATATTTCAAGTGCTCAATTTTTTTGAGGAAAAAGAAAAACTTAATCACAATGATGTCACAAGGCCTTGCTAGAAGTCCACGGCATGACATTATCCAAAGCTCTGATGGCTCCCATATTTAGGCACATCAGTTTCTCTTCTTAGTGCAGTATTCTGATCCTTGCCATTAGTTTCTAGGTGGGAGCCCAGTGGGTCATTGCCAGGAAGCAAGCTAATGCTTGTTCACCGGAATCCGGAGTGCTGGCGAACATTTTGCTGAAACTCTGCTTAAGGGTCTCAAGTGTATTTCAGCACACTCAGGGTATTAGAGCTTTATATCATTTGAAAGAATCCTTTATTTTTAGTGCTAAATCAACAAAGCTGTTAGTGTCATTTTCAGTCAGACTGTCATCTACTGGGAATTCAAAATTACACTCAGCTGCAAACTATTGACACTCCTCTTAACAAAAAAATGTTTTTAATAAATCTTTACATTAGCCTATGAGATAAAAAAATCTTTACCATGAAATATACAAGTGTATAAGTGTTTTATGAAAGTTTTATTAACTTTACAAAAGAAGAATTGGCAGTGAACCATGAACATCCTGTACTCCTAACACGTGGTTATAAATTACATGTTCTTTCCAATAACATCTGAAAAAGAGACTGTAATTTAAATTTCAAAACCACTTGGCATACCTACTATATAGTGCTGACATGAAGTAAAGGGAGGATCTGGAGAGACTCAAACAAAGAATGAAAATATAAAGACATCCTTAGCTAAAAAGCTGCTGATGAATACAATTCCTTTCCAGCTGGACAGGGATCAAGTACTTGCTTGTCATATCATTCAATGCACTGTTCAATCAGGGATTCTTCCTTTCAACAAAAAGAAAACTTAAGTGCTGCTAATCACCCCTTGTAGAACTTTATCTTGCAGATACCTTCTTTATGTCAGGATTTCTCAATGACCATTGCCAACAGTAGAAGAATCAAAGTTGTTATTAAACAAAAATGTCTTCATGGGTGGGGAAGAGCTATCTCCTGTTCTCACACACAAGATTTTTCAGCTACTAGCAGCTTAATGATATTTGGTGTGAAGTAAAAAAAAATCCATATGAAGCCTCAGAAGAAAATCTATAGAAAACATTTTAATTCCCATTTCTAGATGATGATGACTGCTCTATATAACCTATTTATTCTGGTTCCCTGTAGGAAGATACATGCCACTTCATCCATTTAAGGATGTACTTTAAAATGGTAACACATTCAAACCTGACTTTTTTGAATAGACCAACAGTTTGCTGTGCCACAGAGCAAACCATACTCTCATGTGGTATGGCATTTTTAAGTCCTAGAAATTCCTTTAATAACAGACAATGCATATGCTTACAAAAATTGTAAATTTTTTGTAAGCAGACTGGATAAGTAATTTCATGCAACTCATCCTCACAGTGCTGTCTGGATAAAATTGGTTTTCCTGCCTCCCAGCAGTACGTGAAAAGCCAGAGAGAAGCTCGTTGCCAGTTGGTTTTGTGGATTGAATGGAACACAAGCCTAGAGAGAGAAAGCCAAGCCGCAAATAATCATGCAACATCAAGATTCCTTAAGACCAGTCCTTAGCACAAAGCAAACACAAGAGCACTCTTGAGAAGAGCAAGAGAGAAATTAAAAAGCCCAAACAAAAAAATATTAAATAGGTCCGAGGTTAAAAAATAACCACTGCTGCCATTCAGCTCTTTTGGGAAAAAAAAAAAAAAAAAAGCAAGATCACCAAAATTTTCTGACAGCATACTCACCAATTCTGCTGAAATGTTGGTAATTTTCAGTTGCAGATCTAGTTTTGTTAGGGAAGAGTAAAAAGGTCAAAAGAGTGAGAAAAAGGATTTCATTTAGAAAACTTTAAACAGATTGAGCAGGCAATTCTAACTTACTCCAACCCCTACAGTGTTGTAGTATGTTCTTAGAACCATGAAACGTCCAGTCTGACATATGAGAAAGCACCAGAAGACAGGACAAGTTCATTGGATAGTTTGGGTCAGGTAGAAAAACAAATCACAGAAAGAAAATTAGTATTACTTTTGAAGAGTGTGTTGGGAAAAGTGATCCACATGTAGTAAAACCAGTGCACCTTGTTATGGTGCATCAGAAACATGCTGGAAGCTGAAACAAAATTCTAATTCATAGTAAAGATTCACAACAATCAAGATAGCAGCTACAGAAAAAGCCTGGACAACAACTGAAAATACAGGCAAATTTTTTTCAAAGTCTATGTATATGAGAGACCTGATGTTTTGAGTCCTGCAAATAACTGATGTTTATATGCATCACTTATTTTGAAGAAGGGAAAAAATAGCTCAATGTTGAAACATAGTTTTAGAAATGTGTGTTAATCAAAGAGCTGAGGAAGACAGCATTTTGGTGATTAATGTTTTGTTCAAAGTCAGGATTGAAGCAGTCTTGCAAAGCCATCAAGATGGTAGGTTTTCATTTGGGAAATATGCTTGGGAAAGTGGGCTCCTCTCAGATCATTCACATTAAAACCTGGTTTAGGGGAAAAATATCAAGAAGATATGACTCAAAAAAAATTATCTAGTAACAGAAACAGTTTCTCTGATGCCTTAACTGAATTATAAGGCCATCAGAAATAATTTGGATGGTAATGCTATTTTGATATAGTACAGTGACATGAATTGGAACAATAACAGTGAAATAAAATATGAAGATATTAACCAAAATACTTAGTATTTCTGGAACATTTCAAAATCCTAGCTTAAAAAGAGGAAAAATGTTGGAATTTCCTCAGAATACGATTCCTCTACCTTCCTGGTTGCAGTAGTACTGCATTTTCCAGAGCACCTGCCCATTTTGCATGATAAGTATTGTTTGTTTCTAGACCACATAGGCTTCTGTGTTGACCATTCACTGCAAGCTTAATTTTGAATTACCGTTAGAATAATATATGTTGGCAATGTTAGAAGGCCCATTCATATAGCACTTGAACAGTGATGTAAGATTTTAAAAAATATTACCTAATTTATTTAATTTATATTAAAATTACGCTCAATCTCTAAAAAAAAAAAGAGTGATATTTATTGATTTCCTGAAAAGATCGGTCCTATGTTTTTCTCATTTCCAATATATCCAATTAATTTGCTATTATCTTATATAGTCATCATGTCTGAGCACCTGGTTTGACCATGCAAAGCTGATGGGAACAATACCAACTGAAATGGTTCCTATGCTCCATTTTTATATAACCATCCCACTTTTGAGCTGTGCTAAAACTCTTTTTGGGAACTGTCCTGAGGTAGCTCTGGGAATTGATCTAGGTTAGAAAAAGAAGAAAAAACAAAGGGCCAAGGTAACAAGAGAAAGGGGAACTACGTAAGCTAAAAGATTGAGTCATGACTTTGCTATGACTACCATTGTGCCTTTGCCTTTTTAAATCTGTCAAGAGCTACATTGAAACAATCAACACGGACACACAGGTGAGCGTGTCAAGCTTCCAGTAGAGAGCTTCCGTATTTAGTCTCTGCTAGGCTGCAAAGGGACAATTTGCAATTACTTTAAGGTGATAGAACATGTGGAGCTTAATCTTTATGATGTTTAATATTTTTTTACTCTCTGTTCATTTATGAGAGAAACAGAAAAATGAAGAATACATAAATAAAATGGAGCAAAGAATAACAATAATCCAATACTTGAAATCTTTGCAACAAAAGGATTTGGATGCTAGGAAATTATCTGCCCTTGATTGAAGACCTTGGAACCTTCTACCAAATAAATTAATTTTTTCGAGTTCTGAATAAGTGATGCTTGCTACAAAGTAGAACTTGCCCTTCTATGAAATGTGTTAAAGGAAAATATCATGCATATAGCGAGAATGTTGGATTTCAAGGGCATGATGTTAATCATAGCAGATCACAGTGCTATGACAGAGACAAAAATAAAAGCAGCAAAGACAAGGAGAAACATGTACTAGGATTTAAAATAGAACTCCCACTCTTACAGGAGGATGAAACTGATGTATTAGATACAAAGACCTTCTGGTAAGTGACCTCTAACACTTATTATATAAAACATTGTACAATGACTGTTGGCAAATGAAGTTATTTAATATGAAAATCAGTCCCTTTTTTTTAAATCTGTGGCAGAATGACTATCTTTATCAATAGCTCAAATATTCATGGTAATGTGAACAAGTTACAAGTAGGAAAGGAAAAGTAGAGAAGCATTACACATGACTTAGCAGCCTGACTAATCATTCTAGAACTAAAAAAGTGCAATAATGAAAAATAAATGATTGTAATATCTTTATTAAATTTTAAGTTTATTTTAGAAAAATACAGACTATAACTACTTCTATGAGTGATAAATAAATGTATTCTGTGCTTGGTCACATGAAGCTTACCTTGCAAAACAAAATGGAAATATCATAAAACTTGTTCTCATTATGACCTTTGGTTTCATATTTCTTATCATCACACCTGAAAATAACACAGCCCCTCTGAGCTATTATACCACACACACAAAAAAGGTAAATGACAATGGTTTAGTTGTTCTACTTATGAAAAAGGGTTATTACAAAGTTTAGAACTAAGATGAGCCAGACATTTTCTTCCTCTGAAAATAATCCTATTAGCATATCAGATTTATGACTCCTTCCTTCCTTAGGCATGGATATTTCACATGTGAACAGAAAATGAAATTAATTTTCATTGAATGAATGAAAATTCTGTGAGACACCAAGAATCCCTTTAGAGCCTTGACCAGATTATTTAAAATGGCTGCAAGTCTGAAGGAGAAGAAAACATGGCACAGAATATCCATGGATACAGAAAAAAAAGAGGATTTACAGCACCACAGGTTAACTTCCTAAAAACAGCTAAATAATACTTTTAAGCAATAGCTTAGTAAGACTCTTGGTTGAAAATTCCTCCTCACCCAAACTCACAATGAAATTGTTGCCATATCTTAATGGAAATCTTCTCAGTGAGATTCTTTCTGATCTCCTATTTTGACTTTAAATAATTTCTTTGCATCTCTCGTCAGAGGAAATATGTCCTGGACTTCACTATACAAATGGCAGCATCCATACATTAAAAGAATAAATTTGTCATAAAATTAAAAAAAAAAATTGGATTCTAGTAGTATAAGTGTTTTGGATTTGAAAATTTTACTACTGTAGCCATTTGCCAAGTTGTAATAAGGTACTGACTTGTGGAAAATCATTGTTTCCAAATCTTTCAAGGAAAAATTAAAAATACCTTGGTAGTTTAAAACTTGGCAACAACAGTGTTCCAAAAGGAAAGTAGGTAATGAGGAGGAAAAAAAAAAACCAGCTACAGCTCTTCTAGCTGACAAAGCTGCTGCATAAAAATGCAATCAAATATTCTGGAAACTGTTCACAATTGTTCTGCAAGAAATTTAATGATGATTTCCTGAACCCCGGCCTTCCCTGTCAGTGTAAGATGACAGTAGAGCTCATAACAATTTCTTGTAGGAAACTGGTTAGTACATCATGTATCAGTGAATACTTCATTGCCCTCTGATACTGACACAAGAGCCCATCCTCTTTCCATCTGCTTCTTATAACTAAACACGAAAATTCTAATAAAAAATATTACCTATCTTCCTAAATGGATTCAGATTTGAACATCTACGAACAGAATAAAAAAAATGTTAAGAGTAGGATTTCCTATCATAGGTACTCAAGGGACAGTGCCCAAAGACTCTAAGACACCTTTAATATTTCCCTTTGCTGTTCGATAAAGTGCTGGGTGATCTACTTGAGGACATTACAATAGTAACAAGTACCACCAACCAACAGTAACAACATCAGCAGGCAAGGCTGTACTACCAAAATAAATCACAGAACTGAACATTTGTCACTCCTGACCATTTCAGCATGAAATAATCAAATTATTTTCAGTTCAGTTTGGTTCAGTTCAGTTTGGCTTCCAAGGTACTTTTTATTTATGATGACTGAGTCACATGCAAACATTTCCAACACCTATTAAATATCTGACATCTATTAAATACTTTTAACAAATATTAGATTTGATAAAGTTTTGAATAAGCAAGAATTTTTTTCAAAATATTAATGAGAATAGTTTTTAATTTAGAATAGAGAACAACAATACTGCAATTGAAACCTCCTCTGAACATTCAACTGTTTCTGACTTTCTTTTGTATACTTGACAATCTACCAAAACAGCTCCTTTTACTACTTTTGTTTTCCATGTCTCTCCAACTGCACCTAGCAAGGTTAGTGCTCCTTATGAACTTCAACATTCATTGCAACCATCATGTTATTTCTTCCTTATTCTTTCCATGTTTATATATTTTCTGGAAAGATACTGCTTTCCAGAACATCAGTATTTGATGTTATTTACTTTTTATAACCTTCTACCTCACCCTTATTTTTTCTGTTCACTTAAATCTCCCCACTTATTCTTTTATTAGTATCTCATCTCATCTCATCACATCTCATATGTGAGAGAGGACAGTAAATCCAGAGCTTTGTAAATATGTTTTTATTTACATCATGGGAATGCACAGGTCCTAGACACTTGTCAAAGGAGCAGCATTTTTCAGCAATAGAGGAAAACACTCACGTAATTCCACCCTTTTCCTCTCAGAGAAGACAAAAACAGTGAGGAAATGAGGTAAAAACCCTACCCTACACAAAACGTAACTGTGACCAATATAGATGACTTCAAAAGTGCAGTGAGAATATTTTAAAGCATTATAAAATATTCTGGAAGTGTATAGGTAGTTGAGAATGTTAGTGAGAACACTAATCTTAGCATAAAATTCTGTTCTCCCACATTCCAACTGGAGTTATTTTATCTCAGATGTGTTTTGCATAAGATGTGGAGTACTTTTTAATCAGCAAAGCATTTTTGTGGGGTTTTTCTTAACATCATAGAAAACAAAATACAAAAATTAAACATTCACTGCAGTAAAACAAGTGGAAATATCTGTGACTAGCAGTATCAGTTGCCCTTCTCCTTAGATTCAGTTACCTTAACAACTTTATGCCATTTAATCAAGAACATCACAAAACTACTTAATTTTATTCTAGATCACATTAATGCAGTTGATTTTGCCGTCGCCTTAATTTATGAGTCATTTTAACCACATCAGCAGACCCATGCTGTGAATCACAATTTGTAACCTTTATTCTGGTTCCAGTTACAAACAGCAGAAAAACAGCCAGTAGCTTTCATATGAATTACTTACTAGTAGAGTGGAACCTCTTCTATTTCTGGAGAAAAAATGTCCAGTTAGAAAAATATTTCTTCCAAGGAGAAATATTTGCTATTAAAAGGCCTGGAATGGAAACAAAAATGTTTCATCCTGCTTCCCATTATTATCTGGATAAAAGCTAAGTTCAGAGCCTAGATAACACTGCCTATGATTTAAGTCAGGGAAAATTAATGTTCTTCATCTTGTTCGTGTCTCCTGCTACCACAACACTGTTCTGCTCTTGACAGTGTCATAAGAAGCAAATATGCAGGGCAAGATGTGTCCAAAATCCAGCTATTACTACTGCAAGAACAGGACACAGAGAGGAAGAAGGTCCAAAAATAAACAGAAGAACACTGAATCAAAGCTAAAGAGAATTTTATGTAAGATGTGGTCAATATTTATCATTTGCAGCTGTATAAGGGGTCTGGTACTAGTAAATATTAATAAAATGACATATTCTGGTTTTATATTAACTTTTCCTAGTAAATGTCTGCTCTTTTTTTAATAACAAGATTTCATTGTTTTAGGTAGTTTTGCTTAAACATTATCTCTGTATGTATAAAATAATTCCCCTTTTTTATTTCAATGAGCAAATGCTATGTATATTTGCATGTGGTCAAATTTTGAAGATGTATCATGTTTCAATAAAATCACAAGTTTGAATATGACTGATCAAGTATGACTATTTACTGAAGATGAACTTTGAATAGAATAATTCAGCAAGGTAAAACTGAAAAAGCAAATCAATAACCTTTAAAAATATAGAAGACATTTTAAAATAAAAATACAACAAGTTTAGGTATGCAAACATACCAGCATAAAAAATGATTTATGAATTCAGTAGTGTGAAATTAAAACTTTGTTTGTGAGAAATTATATTTATAATTTAGAGCCACTTGCCTGAAAACCATAAGGAATACTGCCAGTTCAATAGAGTGGCCACTGTTACCAATCTACATCCACCAAATGCTGCTGATTCTCCTTTTTGTGCAAAAGAAATGTTTTAATTTCCTTTTACTAACTTGCTAATGGATAACCCTAACAAGACAGAGTTACATGGTTAGGAAGGAGAAATCAGTGTATACAAATATAATATTTTCCCCATGTTTTTATGACGACTGCAACCAATCCTTGAGGGGAATAGAAAAGGAGAGGATAATATGTAAAACAAATATTGCAATGAATGACAGAACTTTGCCAATTTACATAGCAAGAGAACCGCCATATGCTTCTGAGTATTTGGTAGGGGAAACCTACTGTATATCCTCCTGATAAAAACCTGTTATTTCAGCAATTTAAACAGAAATTCTCATATTCTTCTGGAAGTTAGCTCTAGTGGCCTCTAGGAGAAATGCTCTTCTCAATTTTCCTCAGCTACAGTACAGGATATCACCAGCTCTGTAAGAAGAAAAGGCTATTTTTCTGAACACTTCGATTATGATATTTTCTAAGAGAAAAGTAAAAATTTAAAATGAAAATACTGAATGAGATTAAACTTTTCTTTACCATAACCTGAAACCAGGTCTCCAGGGCTGAAAACTCATCTGCTATTTCCCTCCAATATTTCAAACTTACAAGCAACTCAGTTGAGAAATGTGGAGGTAAAAGAAGATATAAAAACGTTGAAAGCAAAACACACGCTTTTACTTCTGCTGCAAGCTTTAATTCCTATAGATAGTATTTCCAAAGCCTGCTGGCCATGGAAGTTGACAAATGCTGTGTTCTGCAGATGTAGCTACAGTAACACAGCTGGATATAATGCTCTGTGCATCTGGTGCACAGATGTTTGATTGTGTCCTTGGTAGTTAGCCAGATTTTGAAGGATCCATTTAGTTCTTGGAGTGAAATTGAAAGAGCAAGAGAACAGTCCACTGGTAGTAATCATACTTCACATTTCTCTTAACTGCTTTAACCGCTCTCACTTTCCCTATTAAGCTGAGTCATGCTAGTTTTCTATTACCTTTACTGAATGCAGGGTCTAGAAGAGAAAAATTAGTTGGAACTGAGCAGGCAAAAAATCAAAACTCCACTTGAAGTTCTTTGCTATCCCAGAACTCCTATTTTCAGCCCCTTTTTGGGAAGAAGTTCATCCAAACCTCTTCGGAGACAATAGGGGAAAAAAAAATGAGCTTTGGAATCAGCCTGAAAAAGTGGGAAATTATTACTCAACCTGAGCAATTTCAGGGCTGTTATCACTGCTCAGCTCTGTCAGAAATATTTTATCCTTCTTTAAATTATATGCACATTTTACCCTGCATAAATTACCTACATTTTACCAATTTTTTTTTTCAAAATGTTTCAAACTTTGGTTTAATGTTGGTTTTGGCTGCAGATTATCCTTGAGCTTTGCAGTGAGCTGTATGCAGCATCCAGAAATATGTGTAGCATTAGAATATAAGGTATGTGTTTGGTCCTGCTAATACATCTCTGATTCTCTTCCCCTCACCAGAACTGAGGATAATGTCAAAATGTAACAAATCAGGAATAAAAACCACAGACTTTACAAAGAGAAACCTGACTTTCTGGGAATACTTTTTGAGTTTTGGATCATTCATTTTTCAGCAAAACACTTTTATCCATGTGATGATGTTGCCACTGCAATAGTAATGACAGTTCAATTATTAAATAATGCCAATGGACAGAATGGCATAGTTGAATGAATATAGATTCAAAAAAATACATGAACACTGATGTAAAAAAATACATGAACAGTGATTGTATGAATATAGATTTTAAAAAATACATGAACAGTGATCACAACAAAAATCACAACAATGTATTTTCATCAGGAAAAAAGAAACCAAAAATTACTTGTTTGGACCTTTCATTATTGGCTGAACTGATATATTTCTCTTTCAGCAAATTTTTTTCCAATAAAAATATAATTTTGGATGAAAAGTTATCAGAGGAAATATTTTTAACTAGCTTTTGATAATATAACTGATCCTATAAGCAATACTAGGATCATTAAGAATATTACAATTGCCTTGCTGTTACCAAATTCCTTCTAGCTTCTGCCAGGTCCCTGTCTCACACTTCATGTGTCAACCTAGAAAGACAGTAAAAAAAATTCTATTGAGTATAAAGTGTCAGTGGGAATTCCATGCCTTCTTGCCCATCTTGGAAGCTGTTTACATTGCTGGCTACTGAGCTACATTAGCTGAAAAAAAGGGGAGAAAGTTTATATTTGGAGCAGTCCAGCTCGTGTACCCGACCTGTCCTTCTCCTGCGTCCTAACCTGTGTGCTGAGATAGAAACCAGATAGCTGAGTGGGAAGAGGTTTGTTGAGAAATGAGTCTTGAGTTAAAAATTGTGACTTGACACTCAGGCACATGAGATGTATCATTTTTGAAATTCATTCAGCCCTCAGACTTTAAGAGCAGCTGAAGAACATTGCAGTGGTGGCTTTCATCCATAAATAAAGTTACACATTTCACAGTTGGGAAAGTATGCTAAGTGAATGCTAAACATTCAAGGGGAGAGGGAATTTTTACAGAGGGGAATCATACCTTCCTGAGAACATAAGACTCTGGTCAGAAACTTAGAATTTATTAGAGGATTATCTAAACCCTGAAGTTTTATATTCTGACAAGAACTCTTCTCCTTTCACAATAAAATCAATAAAATACTCAATTTTTCCTTCTCCTAAGTTCCATGCTTAGATTGCATCATCTAATTCAAACAAGTGTCTACAGTCCAAACCAAGAAATACAAGAGATAAATCTGAGTGATGACAAGAAAGCAGCAGTAGCACATCAGCAAGTTAAACATTGCCCAAATTTTGCTCAACCAATTTGCAACGCTGGAAACTGAACTGTTTTATATATTTCCCATTTATTTATTTCTGAAATTGAAATGTGGCCCCATTGAAGCCAATTTGAAACGTAGCATTGTTTTAACTTGAAAAAAAAATTCCCTGCATTAGCAATATAATTCAGTCCACTCATGGCATAAAATTCCAGAAAATTTGGATTTGTTTACACATTTTTTCTCTTATCTTTTTTTTTTTTTAATTCATGTAAATAATTTCAGGGATAAGTAAATAAATTACCTTCCAAAAGTTAAAAAAAAGTCCCATGAGTGAGTGAAAAGTAGGAAAATGGAAGCTGGGAGGGTCTTTCTTTTTTTGTCAACTCATTTTTTTTACTTTTCTCATTAATTCTTATTTAAAAGAACAAACTAAAAATAGACATAGATACATAGAAAATTGAAGGTTCTGTAGGAACAGGGGGTCACTGTTGTCTACAGGACACATTAAAACAGTTTCCATCCTGTATAAGGGTATAAGTAATTTCTCAGTTTGAAAAAGACATGAGAAAGGTTTATAGAAACAGGAATTAAGAGGAGAAAGTGAAGAGGAAGCAATTGACTTCTCTTTCAAAAAGTACAGGAATAAAGGAACAGCCCAGAATATAACCAAGTGGGAAATTTAAAATAAGTCAGGGTACATTTCCATAGAGCACACTACCATGCTGCAAAACTCATTGCCATGGATGTTATGGAGGTCACACAGACAAACACATTCAAAAAAAGATTGGAGAAGTTCATGGAGGATAATTTCACTGATAAATCAGGCAGGAATTGTGGGGCAGGGCATCTGTTTGCTGCAGCTGAGATGCTGTAGCAACAAAAGGATAACTTCACAGTGATCCTTTACCTTAAGTATTTTTTAGGTGGCCATGCTTAGAGACTTAAGAATTGTTGCCCAGACATGAACCTAATCTCTTAAACCAGCAGATTATGGGCATATTTTTAATTATTTTTAATTATTGCTGTTTCCTCAAATAGATGACAGACAGCCTCCCTTTTTAGCTGTAACAAATTAATCAAAAGATGACAATCCAAAATGAAAGGAGATGCCACTTGGAGTATTTATTCCATTTATATGCGTACATCTATAGAACGCAACATATATAAAACTTTAAGTAAGTTTTTTTTTCCCTCCAAAATCTGTTCAATTACACTAAAATGAGAAACAGCACGCTCTTCTTTTGAGCCTTTGGAGTTTCTAAATCATTTGAGAGCTGTTCTTTTAAAGATATGGGAAACCTACCAAAATACCAGATGTTTAATCAATACTCTTAACATTTTGGAAGTCTAGAGTGTGGAAAGGAAATGTCAATTGAATCGCTCTGGAAAATCAGATCTTTTGATTTTCACAGTCTGTAATGCACAATATTGACAGTGAGAAAAAGTTGGTTTCTTTTTCAAAAACACAAATCTGTGAGCAAAACTTTTGCCATCTCCATTCTATAAATATATTTGCTTTAAAAAACCCAACACCATAAACAAACAAGATCTTGCAGAGTTTCTTTGGAGATTTTGCCTGCATCTTATAAAATTTAAAATACTCAATTTCTTATTTCTTAGGTGGACACTTGCTTAGAAAGGAATGTATTTTCAACTTCTGAAGGCTAACAATCTTACCTTTTTGGACTGATGTATCTTTACAGAAATGTAAAAATATCTGTACAGAAATATACAAAATATAATTCATGGCAGGTAATTTTTACATTTATATGTATATATACAAAAATATTTTTTAAATTAAGTTCGAGAAATCTCATTCTGTGTTAATGCATAAACCAGATATTTTAGTTAATACTAAACAGCAGTCTCATTTAATCATTAGCATTGGAATTTTTTATATTGAAGACAAGATGATTCTATTATACAGATTTTAGTTTTAACTAAAAATGCTTTTTAATTTTTTTTTTTTTATTTTTTTAGAATGGACTTTAACACCACAACATCCTCTTATGCTTACTAATAGATACCAAATGGAAGTTTCTGACTTCAAATAGGTCGGAAAATGTCATTTGCTGTTTCAGAGCATGCTTTTTTCAGAAATATCTCTACATCAAGAATTTAATTCAAATGCTTCTCCACTTTCTAAAAACAAGCCCTATCATGAGCATATGTATTCTTCCACCTAATACTGAAGCATCATTACTTCAGTCATTTGATATTTTCTTCTTCCATTGATAGCATGCCAAATGTTATCATGCTAGATTTGCATGAAACACTGGAAATATCTTTGTTACATCTACATTTAATCAGTATGGGAAGGAGAAAATATATTCTTATTTAATACATCAAATAAATGGCCAGAAACTGAAGTAGAAATGAAGAAAACAGGTTCAACGTGTTGTGTCGCTTTGCTATGCCTTTTAAGCTTGTTTTCCAATTTGGTTGGCTCATCTTTTCAATGTGTAATCACAGTTTGAAGATGTCTCCATAATTACCTTAACATGATAAAAGCTAGAAATGTTGATACTGGGGTTCTTTACTAGCATCCCCTAAATAACCTAACAGCTGTCTCAAATTTCCTGTTTTCATTAGAAGCATGTTTAGTAGATTCCCTAGAGGCTGAAACAAGTTTAACACCAAAAGGTATGATCACTTTTTACTTATATGTTTTATGTTTGTTTAAAAAAAAAAAAAAAAACAAAAACAAACAAACCCACCAAAACTCATTATTTTCCCCAGTAATTTTCAGCTATACTGTGGCTCTTACTATTATTTTGGCTTTTCTTTTCTTTTCTTTTCTTTCTTTTCCTTTTTCTTTTTCTTTTTCTTTTCTTTTCTTTTCTTTTCTTTTCTTTTCTTTTCTTTTCTTTTCTTTTCTTTTCTTTTCTTTTCTTTTCTTTTCTTTTCTTTTCTTTTCTTTTCTTTTCTTTTCTTCTTCTTTTCTTCTTCTTTTCTTCTTCTTTTCTTCTTCTTTTCTTTTTCTTTTCTTTTCTTTTCTTTTCTTTTCTTTTCTTTTCTTTTCTTTTCTTTTCTTTTCTTTTCTTTTCTTTTCTTTTCTTTTCTTTTCTTTTCTTTTCTTTTCTTTTCTTTTCTTTTCTTTTCTTTTCTTTTCTTTTCTTTTCTTTTCTTTTCTTTTCTTTTCTTTTCTTTTCTTTTCTTTTCTTTTCTTTTCTTTTCTTTTCTTTTCTTTTCTTTTCTTTTCTTTTCTTTTCTAGAAACAAACCCTGACATAGTTTGAAACATCAGCCTAATCTAGGATTAGTGGGATTTCATCCAGAGGAACCTGACCTCAAGAAATGAACCCATGGGAACTTCATGAGGTTTAACAAGACCAAGTGCTGATGCTGCACCTGGGTCAGGACAACCCTTGGTATGAGCACAGGCTGGGGATGAAGGGATGGAGAGCAGCCCTGCCCAGAG
The DNA here is from genome assembly GCA_910950805.1 of Acrocephalus scirpaceus scirpaceus. Classification (NCBI taxonomy): domain Eukaryota; kingdom Metazoa; phylum Chordata; class Aves; order Passeriformes; family Sylviidae; genus Acrocephalus; species Acrocephalus scirpaceus. The sequence continues at coordinate 50,687,176 of OU383780.1, forward strand.
GGACTTGGGGGTGCTGTGGGTGAGAGGCTGGACATGACCCAGCCATGGGCACTCACAACCCAGAAAGCCACTTGTGTCCTGGGCTGCATGCAGAGCCCCGTGGGCAGCAGGGTGGGGAGGGGGTTCTGCCCCTCTGCTCTGGTGAGATTCACCTACCATGCTGCATCCAGCCCTGGGGCCCCAGCACAGGAAGGACAGGGACCTGTTGGGGTGAGTCCAGAGGAGGCCACCAAGATGATCAGAGGGATGGAGAACCTACAGGAAAAGGTTGAGAATTTTGTGTTTGTTCAGTCTGGAAAAGAGAAAGCTATGAGATGACCTAATTGTGGCCTTCAAGTACCTGAAAGGGAGTTACAAGAGAGATGAAGAGAGACTATTTACAAGAGCATACAGTGACAGGACAAGGGGAAATGGCTTCAAACTGAGAGAAGGATTAGATTATATATGAGGAAAAAATGTTCTTTACTGGGAGGATGGTGAGGCGCTGGAATAGGTTTGCCAGAGAAGCTGTGGATGCCCCATGCCTGCAAGTGTTCAAGGACAGGTGAATTGGAGTGCTGAGCAACCTGGTCTAGTGAAAGATGTCCGTGCCAACAGCAGGGGTTTGGAACTAGATGGTCTCTAAACCATTGGCCTTTCAAACCAAATCATTCTATAATTCTATGAAATATAGTTAGGACTGTAGTGATGTGTGTATGTCTTCAGAATTCTATGATAACTACTATTATACAGAAGGGCATAAAGAGTAGACGAGGCTAGTATTCTATCTATCTAGCTGCCACCTCAGTGCTCCAGAATTATAGATTCTTATAATTCTGTAACTAGGGCTCTAAAAATAACCTTCTCCTGGGCATATTAACACTACCTGTGCTATGGTAACAATCAACTGTCTAATATGTTTATATCTTGCAAGCATTAATGAAGTAGATATTCCTCTAATTATTCTGTCTGTAGGATGTCTTGTGGTGGGCATTCTCCAAATCTACCTAGACTTTCCAAAACCACACCATATCCAAATAACTGTCTGTGCCTGAACAAAACAGTGTTGGCAATACGTCCTCAGGATGTAGAAGCCCTAGGGTTTCTTAGTCTAATAATTACATCTCTATCTCAGCAGATGTAATATTAAAGTCCAAATCATGGGATATTTCTCAAGCTATGAAAATATAGATTACATGACATGATTACTTCAACTTCATTCCCATTTCCATGAAATAATAGGCAAAAGAAGGTATACTCCATGATCCTCTGATTTGGAAGGTCATACTGGAAGACAGAGGAAGTGCTACAGTTTTTGCTTCCTAAAATATCTGAGTTTCAGATATTCATGGAAGCATCAGGTAGAGCATTCACCCACCTTATATTTCACACTAGTATCCCAACCGACTGATCATAAATTTAATTCTTGTTTACTTTTTGCTTGAATGAATATTTAATTATTTCATGGTAACAGAACATATTCCTGCCTTATAAACTGCTTCTTAGAACTCTCACATGGTAGCCAAAAGTGAAGGAGCCAAACTCAATCAGGAAATAGTATATGCATCACTGCACCACACACACCTTGTGTTGTTAGTGCCTGCACAACCAAGTGCTCCTAAAATTAAAAAACTAACTATTCACATATATTAATGATGGACTAAAGAAAAAGAAGAAAAAAATAAATAATGCCATTGCTATGGTATTTTCTCTCTAAAATCTTATACCATCCCTAAAATGAGAAACTTTAGGAAATCACTTCTAGAAGAAACATCAAGAATAAACTAAGTCACAGCTGTCTCAGGTAAAACCTGCAGACCTAACAGAAATCATACACTGAAAGTTCAAATTTTCTAAAACTTAACTGGAAACCCCACTTAAAATATATATTTCTTTTTATATAATTATCATCAGAAATATGAGATTTCAGATTCATGAGAGATGATCTTAGTTTTTGTCTGTCAGTGTGATCAAAACAAATAATGGTAAATGAAACATGGGCGGAAATAAAACTGCAAAACTAGTGATAGTTGTTAGAGCGGTATGTATTTAATCGGTACCGAGATGCGTGGGGAATCATTCACCAAAGACACGCATACCCACCCGACGGTGTTTCCCTCTATTATTCCCCGGGGTCTTACATATGAGGCATAATCTGCCTCATACATATTCATTCCCTGGCCCCACCCACCCTCGCCTCATATGGTAATTAATTCCACGCCCATCTGGGCATGCTCAGTTTGTTGTGGTGGTCTTCTGGGGGTCTCAGGGGATGAAGGAACAGAGTCTTCTTCAATGAACTCTTCACCTTTATCTTTTCTGCGCGGCTTCTGGCTCTCTTTGGCATTGTTTCAAGGAAATATTCAGTTTATGCTAGCTAAGGGTCTGTGTCCTCCATCTTTATCTGCATTCTCAGCCTTGTTGTCCTGGGATGTTTGCAATTTTCTCTCCACTATCACCAAGAGGTCCTAGATGCTTGTAACATGCAAAAGGTTAACAGACACAGCGTTCGGCATCCATTAAATCCCTTCTAAAATGGATTTAATATATATTCCAAAGCACTCTTTGAAATACATCCTAACCTCTAGAGGCCTACTATAAAGGATCATCTGAAATTCTCACATCTCCATGTCAGTAAAGTTTTCACAATCTTAGATTTTGCTCAGGCCCAGACCTGAAAATAACCTTTTCTTGGAACAGAAACATGGGGAAAAAATCTACCTTAACTGTAACTTGATTGTCTGCAATAATTAGTCCTCCTAGGCTTATTCATAAGTGGAGAATACATTCCTAATGTCCAATTAGAAGAAGAAAATAAATAAGATAAAATGCTCAAAAATACTGATGCTTAACTCAGTTGTACTGACAGTAATCAACTAAAATCCATAACCATCAAGTATAAGCTTATGATCCTTGAGCTTGATTTTAGAAGTGCAGGTCTATAAATCCTGGTACTATTTTTTAAATTCTTGTCTCCAATTTAAAATTGTTAGTTTTTTTAAAAAAGAAAACCCAAATCATGTGAAAAAAATGACAGTAATCACTCTAAACAACATCACTCCAATCTTAGCCACCTCCAAAGAACAGGAAACCTTGTTGCTTTAATAACAGTGACGGGATATTTAGACCCACAGGAAACAACAGAGGATTTTGTTTGAAACAACCTTATTGCCAGACATTATCCTGTCTCCCAACTGAAATTCCATACATGAGGGACACAAGACTAGAGTGAAATGGAAGGACAGAATCTTGAATATTACTATGGACTTTTAGCTTCAGACTCCTTGCTTGCCTTAAATCGGCTGCCAATCCACACCTCTCCTCCTCTGCTTGCTGCAACTTAAGCTATATTTTAAGCCTAAACTCAGAGGAGGGAATCCATTACTTCTAGAAAAAGTACTGGCATCTCTTACAGGACCTTCTGAATTTTACAATGAATCTCAGTTCTATACCCTTGCTCTCCTTGATCCTAACCCTAACTGAACGATGTTCCTTGAATACAAAATAGGCACCCACAAATGCCTGAAAAATAAACACAGCTACACAAGGCATCACTTCACAGCACGCTCAAAAATTCAACTACAGTTTCAGCTGGGAGACACTTGGGGTCCAGATGGTCAAATCTCATAATTAATCTTAGCATTTCCCAAGACAATTAATTCTGTCCAAAACTCCTGTTGGCTACTCCAAGCTCATGTGAGTGTTTTTGCCTGAAATCAACAACAGACTGCTTTGTATCTGAGTTTGCCTCACTTTAGCACAGGCTGCTGCACAGCCCCAAGGGGGAAAAGGCACTATTCACATCTATTGACAATTCTCAGTTCCTTTTTGGCAGAGCTGCCAAACTACACAAATTATTTGCTTCTACAGTTTTTCCTTCCTTAAACTCAGCCTTCCCTGAAGACTGTGAACACCATGATGCCTGGAACTTAAAAAACGGGGTTTCATATCAATTGATAACCATTCACACTTTATGGTTCTGGATGTTGCTGAAGTCATCAACAGTACATACACAGTTAACACAAACTTGCTGAGCTCCAATACCATGCTTGACTAAAAAACCTACAGATTCCAGCCTTTGGAAACCAGAGGAGAAAAGTTGTATCTATTGATGCAACTACCTCAGTTTGGTTTTAAATAATCAGAAATAACCCCACCTCGCTACATTCCTGAATCTCCCTCACCTTAATGCCCACCTCCTTGCCCCCAAAAATATAAAGCTAGGAATTCATCACTGCACAGTAATTAAGAATCAGATATGCATAACTGTTGATATCAAGGCCTCAAATTAAATCACAGAACCCTCCAAATTACTGTAGTAATTCAGAGGTATGATCATTCTGCATGGAATAGCAGTCCAGGCTACCCAAAATGTTAAATTAAGATATCCCAATCTTGATATCTGCACAGTCATCTTCAAGCACTGCTGAAATGAGGAACGAGCCCATATTTTACACTTCCAAAACTGCTTAACAATAATCCTTACTCCCAGTGGGAGTACTCACATATTTAGTAGGCGCATCCCTCCTCTTAATTAGACATTCAAACCCACTCCAATCACCCTCCATGTAACTTGCCAGATTCTCTAGAATACAACTCCAAATCCCATCCTCAGCTACAAAGACGTGATAGAGGGGTACCTTCAGCACATATATTTGGGAGATGCAGAGTCCTAAAAGATCAGAAGCACCACTTGAAAGGAAGGGACTGAATTTTGGCAATATTTTTCAGGGCATGTTTACCCTGAACTCTTTGTTTCTTGTGAAATGGTCTATTCTGCCCTGTTGCCAGTTTATTTCAAGGGGGCTTGACACTTTATATTTGTATTAGAGAATTATAAATGTACTTCATATTTATTAGAGAACTCAGGGGGTTTAGGCCCTTTTGCCAAAGAACTATGAGTTTGTCCAGAGGAAAACTCGTAATCACATTTTACAACTGATTATAAAGACATTTCAGTTAATTGGCATATCTGACACATTTCTTGTATCATGCAAATCCATTCAGCCCTTCCCACTGTGCAGTTACTATAGCCAAGAGTAAAGAGGATCAGAGCAGTCTATTAGAATGAGCTGTGTGTCCTGATAGTAAAATTCAACATATTATGGTACTACTTGAGCAACCCTAAACAGACAAACTAATGAGTCAAGATTGGCAAAAATACACAAAAAAACTACCCCACAGTGACACTAACATCCCTAATTTTAAACTGACTAATCAGACAAAGGATGACAAAATTGTTATGCAAGATTAACAGTTGGAAGGTGGAAACACAGAAAGAGGTTTATTCAGGCCCATGTACTAAATTAGTGGCCAAACTCTAAAGTAAACACATATTTCTTCACTCTATGTTTTTAATCTATCTAATCTAGTTTGACCTAAAACCTCTAATGTCCTTTTGTTTTCAAAGTCAGATTTGGGTGCCTGGAAGTTGAGTGAGGCAGTAGCTAATATGGAAACTTGGAAGGATGTATGAAAAATACTCCTTTTATTTTCCTTTATTGGGAGTCAGATTCTGCTAACATTGAGCAGAGAGAGTTGAGGAGACACTCCTTGGCTCCCACTGGACTTTGCCTCACCATAATGGATGGGAGGAGGCAAAGCAGAGTTCCATTCTCCAAGGGGACATTGTAGCTGTCAGCTGGAACTTCATAACCAAGGATGAGCATGGACACAGGACTATAATCCTGTCTCATGCCTCAGGGAAGCCATGGCTAAGAGCATCCCTTTCCCAGAGGAGGTGGGAATTTGCCATGTTGGTGATGAAGGAAAGGAGATATGTGCTCTTGGCTCTGATTTCAGCCAAGAAGTGGCACCTGATGGCTCAGAGGCAATTAAGAGCCTCTCTCAAACGTGACTCTTGGCTGCAACTCAGCAGCTGTTCAAAGAGTAGAACAGAGTTGAATGAAGTGGACAAACTTTCTCTTTACCATGGGACCCATGCAGGTAAAAACTGTAACGAGAGCTTAGGTAATCTGAATACTTGAGAGTTAGAGTACAAACTCTGGCTTTCTGCTGGGTTTTAGCAGCGGACATAAAGTTTAAATCTCAGATCAGTACCCTAACCAAAGCACCTGTTTCCTGTGGCAGCAATACTTTGTTTTATAGTACCCTGAAAACCAGTCTTCAAGAGAACTAAACATGCCAACTTCATTATAAAACCAATGAATCTAAGGCATTTAGCACCTTACAAGACCTATGATTGGTAAGAAAGATTTAGACTGTCTTGTTATCATGACAGACAAGAAACTACAAAAATCACAAGGAGAAAACAGACCATCAGTCATCCAGTAATTATATAGCAACTGCAAGGCCATTTAGTTACTGTGGGATAAGCAATAGAATGCTTAATAATTTAACCAATTACCATTCATTATAATAGCCAGGTTGGCATTTGATGATCCACAGGGGTCTTACCTGCCTCTTCACGTACCCAGCATTTAGTGTTGCCATAGTAATGTTGGTCACACCTCTCCAGTTCAACTTCTGTCATTCTTCAGTATAAATTCCTGTTCTAGAACTATCAAGAATAGGTTTACAAAAGTAGTACAAATTATATGAGGCACAGCTGAAGGCCATTTTTATGGCACCTTTGGATTTTGACAGGTGTGCTATTGCCTCATCCATGGGTCTAAAATAGTTTTCAATGTGCTATACTTATTTCACTGATATATTTAAGACATAATTTTGAAGGTTCAGCTCTGCTGGCAACAAGACTAAAATCTACAGCACTTAGAGGGTGGTGCATTAAAATGACTAAACAAAGCCTTCATCATGTTTTTTATTCACTAACCTATACATAAGGACAGTTTGCCTTTTTTTTTTTTTTAATGGTTGTAGTGATTACAGTCACATCTGGTGGATAAATATCCTATTGCTATTCCCCTACAGAAAACAGCACTTAAATAACATTCAGAAATCTCTGAGTGTATCTATTAAACCTAACAAAACATGGCAATGTCTTGCTTTGGATTTTTGGGCTTTTGCCCTTTATTTTGTGTTGGGGTTTTTTATTATTTTTTTCTTGATTTGGTTTTTCTAATTATTTTTAGGCACACAGGCACAAAATAAAGGATACATGAAGTATTTGTACCCAGATTCAGGGAGCCTTTCCATTGTCTTTCATAGACTTAGTGTGGCATTTTCACTCAAGAAGAGATTCCAAGAGATAGAAATTACTTCACTGCTCTAACTCATTTAAAAAAGGGAAAAGCTGCCTGTCATTCCTTATAACTGTACTTACATTTCAAAATACAGGGGTTTTTTTCAGTCTTGTCCCTTCTGTTGTAATCATTTGAGCTTAAAAAGCCTGAAATTCTGTACAACATTACTTTGGGACAATTTGTGTCTGGCCACTGACTTAATTATCCTGTCTCAGTTGTAGTTCAAGGTCTGTTACAAACCTGAAACCCAGGGCAAATATGTGAAAAAAGTGTACAGAGGTTGAGTTGACCTCTAATTGGTCCTAACTTTGTCAAAGAAGTTGATGCAATCCATATGAAAGGTGTGAAAATAAAGAAAATCATTCTTTCATTTCTCTTTAATGTTTTAAGTAAAGTTTAAAGAAAATGGGAGTCTGCGAACCCACAGAGAATGAAATTAAAATAAGCAACCAGAAAATAAAATCACTAACATGACTTTCAGTTATTCTAAAGAATAGCTCTTAAAGTTATTCCCTAGACTATGGAGTTGCAGGAGTCAGAAGAGACAACAAAATTCTGTTAACATGTCAAGGTGAAACAAGGCACCTGCTAAATTAAGTTCATGCAATCCCTCTGGTTTACATGTTTTGTACAGTATCCAACCAGCAAAATTTAGAGCAGCAACTAGTGTGGAAACTCAGGGCTGATACTACACAAAGAGCTAAAGCTGGGGAAAAAGGCAGTTTAAAATGTGATTAGGGAATGTGAAAAGAGAGATGAGAGATAAAATCTTTAAAATATAGACAAGTGCAGGATCTCTCTCCCACAAACTTATTTTGGCTTAAGAGATGCTAGCAGGTGGCAGATATGTGACTGTGTGGTTGTCAGTTAGACCAGAACTTTTCCAGGAGTTCCTTAAATGAAGCATCTCTCGGAGGAACCATAAAAAGTAATTATGGTAGGTACTTAAGCAAATGGACTGTTAATAACTAGATAGAGGTGATAAGCCTCCCAGGCCAGCTGGAGACCTGTTAGTGAAAAAGAGAAAGGAAATGAAGAGTAGAATCTGTTTTATTAGAGAAAAGGATTCTGTAAAATATTTGTACAAAAATAAAATTAAAATAGAAACACAAAAAAATCCCAATTACTTGTCATCAACAAATGATATCATTGATGCTGAAATCTGCTGTCTATCTTCAGTCTACCACTTCTTAATTGCTGGCTGAAATAATTTATGACTGATTTGTTTTGTTGTCCTAGAAGAATTGATTTTTTTTTTTTAAGTTGATGAATGACATGACTTTGAAAATTTCTTCTGGTCTCCATAGTATATCCCTAGTCTCTGAGGAATTATAATTGCTATGAAAGGATATTTACTCAATATACCTTGGGATGATTTCTCTAATGAGCCAGAAGTTTTCAGAAGAGGGATTGAAATACTAAGTGTGGAAATACTGGGATGTAGTTCTTAACAGCAGTGGAGAGCAGAAATGGAAAGTACAATGAGATCCAGGTTCACATGTAGAAACAGGAGATATTAGAAATATATTTCTGCACTGCCTGGACAACTCTAAATAACTACAGAAGGGACACTAGAATCTCCAGGGCTGGAGTACTGGAGAGGAATCAAATTAATTACATCAATATAATTTCTTACCAGTATACGTTACTCTGGAAAATTTGAATAAGATTTTTGTGTCTCAGTTCCTATTAAGTCAAACTGAGGATCTGGCGACCAAATAATAATCTCTTCAGCTTCAAACTACTTCAAAATTACAACAACTAAGTCTTGTTGTCAGGTCAATGGGTGGTAAGATCTATTCTTATCCTTTATTCCCTTCTCTTTTTTTCTTTATACATTTTCTTAAGTGCTACTTAAGTGCCATATTACTATAGATAATAACAACTAAAATGGCTACATACCTGCTTTCCATGGCAACCAAATTTTTCTGAATTAAATCTTACATATATATATGTATATAAAAATATATATATATTTATATATATATTTATATAAATAAATAAATAAATAAATAAATAAATAAATAAATATATATGTACACACACACATTTACAGTGTCTTTTCTCCCTCATCTGCCCCAAGGGTCCATAACAAGACCGTGGGTTACTGTGACCTGTGTAGGGGTGGGTGGTAACAGACTGTCATCTCAACTAGTTCTTTATTCATGAGTGGCAGAGCTAGCAGAGCACCTCATGTAGCCAGCCTTTCCCAGATGTATTAAAAAACCCACAGAACTTGTACATTACTCAGTAATTTTTTTCACTTTCTGTCTTCCTTTGAAAAGCATTAAGAAAAAAAAAATCTCATTTTTTCAAGAAGTGATTTTGTCCAAACCAGACAGTGATTGTTTCATGTATCATGCTTTTCTTTTTACTTTAATATTTTCCACAATACAAACCTCTGGGTTTCCAGGAAAATATTTCATGAAGAAACTTTATTCTTTGTTTTTATTTGCATGTTGAATTGCGAGTGCATTATTTTACTTTTCCCTCTGAGATTAGAACAAAACCAGCATCTGCAGTGGGGCTGACAAGCAACACAATGATACGTATTTTTGCCCCTCCTTCCCTCAGGATCTTAATCTAAATGAAATGCAGCTAGAAAATATTTGAAACGACAGGATATAAGTTATGAAAAAACCTTCCCTTGTTTTTACACATCCCAAAGTAGAAATGAGTAAACAGCTTTAAATGACATAAAAATATATATACAGAATGGTCATTGAAGTTTAATTAATTTTCTTGAGCCAAACCTGACTTGTTACATGTTATACATTCTGTAATGACCATTAAGAAGACCCAGGCATAAGCAGATACTGGCAAGAAAAAGGATCAAATTGAAGGCATCTAAATGACAATGTTCCAATTCCAAAGATGTTCATTCACATGAAATTCTCATTTAAGCACTGATCTTGAAAATAATGCACCTTAGTTTATATTATAAAAGCTTTGTCAGATGATATGAAATGCTTAAAATATATGTCCACTTCTTTTTAAGGAAAACGTCATTACCAAAAGCTTTTTAATTAAAGGCTTTTAGTCAGATTTTTTAGTCAGACTTATGACAAAAGGAATTTAAAGTTTTGTACTTTGACTCTAATCACACCTTTTCTGTGCCTTTCTTTATTTGCCTTTTCTAATATGTCCTGATTTTTAATGCTTGGAGAAAATTTTCAAGAAATGCAAGTTATCTCTCTCAGATTTTAAATCTCCAAACAAGAGGGCATTAAAAAACAAACAAACAAACAAACAAAAAAGAAGAAAAATTTCAGTAAATATTTTTAACTAATGTATACACTCAAAAACTTTGTGACCTTTCTATCCTTCTCAGACCCTAGGGATAGATATAAGACTGAAAGGAGAAGAGGTAAACAAACAGTTTTGTTCCTAAGAAGTCATCATTTTTTACAAGCTATTACTTCAGTTTTTACAATAGGCTGAAATAACATAGACTTTTCACTGCATTAATATTTCTGGAGATTGGTGCTTCTGACACTGCCTTGGCAAATTATCTCTACCCAGTCTGTGTTTTCTGATGTAAAACCAAGTAGCTGCGTGTGGGAAAACTCACTGTCAGATGTTCTAGAATTGTTCTTCCAGAGTATTGTGGATCATTTTGTAAAGTAAAGCCTGAAAATGCTAGATAATTTCAGAGGCTCAGCACTGGTCTGCTAATATGCCAGGAAGAATAAGCAATTATGATTTTCATCTAAGCAACATATGCTGTTTGCTGTCCTGTTCTGAACAGCTGTAGGTTAGATGCTGTTAAGATTAGGCCCCTTCTCTCCTTCATATTTCAAAATTCAAATTAAACTAAAATAACAGCACCTGCTGAACAAAAACACTATTTCAAAATGTGTACTTGCACACAATTACTATGAAGAGGCTGGCCACCATTGTTACCAGTCTATTCTTTCTGAATGGAAATGGCAGAGAAGTTTTCGATGCAGCTGCAGCTCTTCAATTGTATAACTAGTGCTGGCCCCAAGCCAACCCTCAAGAACTCAAGTGGCACCAAAAGATACTATATTGATTTGCAATCGAACATAATAGGCCATCAGCTTAATTATTACTGAAGTGACAAGGTTCTGGATATTTCATATTTATATTTCTGAGGCCTGTGAAAGATGAATGTAAATCTTTTAAATGCCTACATTTGCATATCTTCAGAAGGGTTGAGTACTCTTACTATATTCATAGCCTGTGAAAGACCTAAAGGACTGGCTATTCAACTCAGGTTGCTAGATCACACAGTCACTTACTTGCATAAGGAAGCAGGCCTATAAAACTAAATACATTCCTGCAGGAAAATATTCCCAGATCTCTTGTGGACACCAAAAAAAATGTATGCTGATCACTAATATAATCCCCATGGACATTTTCCTGCCCCTGTTACCTTTGGAAAAAGACTGCTTGGGTGAAAGAGAGTGAATTGGCATCATCTTCCACTGAGAGCATCTCCCAAAATACCTATTGAACAGAGTTATTTCTGTCCACTGACTCTCACCTTAGCTTTATGACAGAAGGTCTGCAAACAGTGCTCAATATTTGGAAGAACTGTTTGTTAGGGGAATGCAGGAGCAGTAACAGGGTAGACAGTGAGACCAAGACCCAGGACTTCAATGCTGTCATTAATCAGCTCTGACACACTAGGCCATCAGATAGCCAGCTCCTAATGATATGCTTCTGTTTGTTAGGTGTACATTTTCTTGTGCCCAGATCTTATAACTCTACTCACTTAGAATCATTTAGGGAGACTGTTTTAATTATGTAAAGAATCACTTCTCTTTCAATGACCCTGAAGGCATTTTTTCACATGCCCCATACCTCTCATCTTCTGTGCAGGTTGCTTCATTGTTAGGTCACCATTTTTACTGAGCACATATATACACACCAAGCAGTGTTTTCTCTTACACTCCTAGTCTCTGAATTGCAGTTGTCCTCAAAACCGTTCTGTATTTTCCTTACCATTGGCATTTGCTGTAAATTCCTTACTGTATATGGATTCCTTATATTGTATGTGGACAGATGAAAAAGAAAATAATTGTTTCTCCTGTTCTCAGGGAGATAAACAATACATAAGTGGAAACATGGTTACAAATATGACAACACTCATTTCTGGATTTATACAATGGGGGATAAGATTTGTGCCATGGTTATCTCCTGCTTGTCACATTATTCCCAAAGTATTCAGGCTTATATGCTCAAGTATCCATTCCCTCTACTGGAGGGAGTATGCCTGAACTCCTTATGTTGAAAATCTTTTCTAGTGTTATTCATGTGGTGACCATTAATCACTACTGAAAGAGAAGGCCAACAGATTGCTGGCAAACAGGTTGTCACTGTAGACCTACTGGATCCTATAAGACAATAACTTCATAAAACTTCTTCCTATGAAAGGAGTCCAGTACTTAATGTTTAAAAAAAAACAAAACCAAAGAACAAACACACAAAAAATCACAAATGAACAAACAAAAAAGCCTAAACCAAACCAAACCAAACCAAACCAACAACAACAACAACAAAAAGTAAGAGAAAAGAAAGAGTAAGCTGTTTGCCAAATAGAAATGGAACAAGTTTGCAGGAAAATGCTTTTCTTCATTGTCTGCTAATGTGCTCAAACATAACACCAAGCCTCCTCCACACCAAAAAACCCCTCTTACAGCACTCCCCTCCCATTGCCAAATCCCCAAACTCTTATCTGCAAACTCAAAGTTTTCGAAAAAATCTAATGACTGTGCTCTTTAGGAGCTCAGTTATGACACTTTGATACTATTCTGAAAAGCAGAGCAGTTTGCACATTTCCACTTGGCTGTTAATGAAAACACAAACAATTTCATAATTGAAATCCCGTTTAAAAAAAAAAAAAAAAGGGAAGACTTAAACCACAGGAATTCAGCTTTATATGAGCAGGTGCTAACTTGTGTAAAATTCCTGGTGCAATGTCTATGATGGATTTGGGAAAACAGAATAGGTTTTAGTCATATTCCTGTAGTCCAGAGTTGTCTTCTCTTTATTTTTTCCTTCCCTTTCTAGCATACATTAATGCTGTCTGATTGCTCCATCTTAATGGTATTACAGGAAAGGCAACTCACACCACACCTGCAATCACTATTCATTATCAAAAGGATTTAAACTATCGGAAGATGAATTCTTGAGTGTAAAGTTACATTATATGAATCATTTTGTCTTCACACAAAAATGCCTAAATACAAATAAAGTATTCCTGTGAATGAGTGCTAAGAAAGAGTGACCCAGATACAGAATTAGTTTGAAAATTTCAATAGTTTTCCCTTGTCTAGCCCACACAGCTACAACTTAAAGTACTATATGAAGAGTGTTCTTTCTCCATCTTCTGGAAACAGTACTGTGTTTCTATCTCAAAGAACACAGACATGTTGTGTGTGTTCACAAGAGAATTCACTGAGATCAGAACCCACCAATTTTGGTCAGGATTGGGGTGTATTGCTAGAAAAATCTGTCAGGCTTTGTGTTTCATCGCTAATAGATGTAATGACTCAGGTAGAAATGTTCCTGTCAATACATTGTTAAGTGGGACCAACATAATTTTTTCTCACTAATCTTGAGAGTAGAATATGATTTCCCAACCAGAAACATTCCAATTTTTCCTGTCATTTTCCTGTCAAAAAAGGATAGTCATGAAAAAAAAAAAGAACCCAAAAAACCCAAACAACAGTCAGATATAGTGCTTTGGAATGTAAGAGCTTTTTATGATCAGTTTTTAGCCATACACATGAAAGACACTAGAAGGGAAGGAAGAGCACAGAGACGCCAGGAGAAAGGTAACATGCAAGACATAGGACTAGTGAGGGAAAATGGGCTTTTCCAGTTGGGAGGCGATTTCCTGCGATTTCACTTGGACAGCTACTTGCCACAGAGCTAAGAACATAAAGTATTTGAACATTGACACCAATAAAGCTGCAAAGAACAGAGTTCAAGTGATTCAAAGGGGAAGTCAGGCCACTCAGGCACTGAGAATGCTCCTGTGGGATGGTAGAAGTGGTCAGCAAGGAATCAATAATTTTTGACTTCTGTTGGTGCAATCCCTGCGAAGTGTCCCAGGCTAAAACCAGACTGATAACAAATCACAGGCTTTGTAGTCATGTAAAGGAAAAAGAGCGGTGCAGCAACCACCTGCACAGGCAATTTTGAAATGAAAGGATGCAAAGATGAAAATTGGGCCATTGTTAACAAGTAGCTGAGAAAACAGCTGAGGTTTTTGTTGTTGTTAAAAGGAACAACAAAAGCTCACTTAAAATACAGATAGGAAGCATCCAGAAAGCAATAAGAAATTATCAATATGCTTTCTATACTATAGGGCCAAAAGGTATCTTAATAGTATGACGTATGGCTGCTTTCTAATCACAGAAAAAAATCCTGGAGTAGCAAAGAATAATTGATCTCTCTATTTAAGACAAAGGAAAAGAAAACCACACCATGCTCCCTTATTAGGCTTGTAAGTAAATAAGAGGGTGTTTCTTTAAATAATTCATCCATTCATACCTACACAGTGTGATCACTAAGGGATTTAGATTTTCTCCATTTCTATTCAGAGTGATAGATAACAGCTGATAAATATGTACAACTCAGTACAGAGATGCAAAGGTAATGTAATCCCTAATGGAGTTAAGCACTATTTAGACATTAAAATATCCCAATGAATTTTCAGATTTTGGATTAAAATCTTCAGATTTCAATAAGACTTAAAGGTAGGATTTTTCAAAAAATTGAAAGCAAATATTGAATAACAAGAAAATAATTAATGGAATATTTAAATATTTTATTATAAAATCAAAAACTGAGTGGACCATGTCAAGGTGCTGATACCATCTTATGTCTCCTCAAGATATAGGCTGGGTTCTGAAACAACCTTTTCATGTTGCTGAGGAGTTACTCACAGGAGTAATTTCACTAAGTCTGTGTCATTTGCTTGGGATGGTGGCTGTACATTGAACATAAAAGCTTCACAAACTGACTCTAAAATATTCCAATAGAACCCCTAAATTACTTTAAAACAAATTTTATATCAATCTGAGCTGTACCATGAAATCCAGGACAAAAAGTTTCTTCCTGGACCTCTAGATTTTATATTACAGAAGTTTTTTCCTAAGGCTTCTTTCTTATTGTGTAAAACAAAGGTATCTGGTGGGAGGAGAAAACATTTTAAATTTAAAAAATTAAAATATCATTCATTTACATTATATACGCTGTAGAGGTATTTATGAAATTAGTTGATACTTCTTTAAAATAAAATTATATAATTAATATTAATCCCACTATATTTCTTCTGTGGGATTCTTCTGAAGACTTACAGAATAATCATGTAAAATCTTTTTCTCTGCATGAGCACATGCTAAAAGCATGGAAACAAAATTTGAATCAGAGTCCTATTCATTCTAGTGAATGTCTTCCTCCCTGGATTCTCCAGGATTTCTTTTCCTGACAGGTCTCCACAAAATGAGGTATGTGGCTGCTTGTCCAAATTTACTTCAAGAAGCACAGATTATGTAACTCCTGGCAGCATTGCATTTCCTGGATTTTTGAAAGGATAACATGAATAAACTTTTTGCTGTGGTCATTTTTTTTTCCTGTTTTACAGAGTTGGACTGGATTGCCTAAGTATATGGGAGGTGGTGGGTTGTGAAGATGGACACAGAGGCATCCAGCATGCTCCCATACACACAGTATTAGTCCAAAACATAGGCCTGGACTCCACTCCTATCCCGACCACTGACTTCCTGAACTACTGTTTTTCCTCCTCATTTTCTATGTTGTTTGAGGCATATGTCCACAAAGCACTTAGCACAGCATAAACCCAGCCACCACTGAGATTTAAGTGCAGCTGGAAATTGTTAATGCTGAAAAGAGGAACAGACCACAGAGGCAAAATGATTGGGCAGCAAAACCAGCCAGGCCTAGTAGTCACCAGTAAAGGAGGGATCTCCTCTGATTTTGGAGACAGACAGGCTAAGAGACTATATATTTCTCAGAATCAAATAGCAAAGTGCTTTGAAGTTTTTTTTTCTTTCCCATGAGTACAAGAAATAAAGCAGTGGTACATTTACAAAGAGAGTAAATCTTAAAAGAGAAACTTCAGTTATTCCTTCATTATTAGAATAAACCTCTTCTGTTTAAATTTATTAATGAAGTACATAAAATTGGTTGTCATGAATTTTCTTTCCTTCAACACCCCAGACTTATTGATTTTAGATTCATTCCGAAATACTGCCGACCAAAAGAAGAGCTCAAACTAAATCATTGATTAAGAAATATATACTTAGAAGAGTAGTAAATATTGCATATAGTGGAGTCTCTGAAATCAGAATAGCTGTAGCCACTATTTTCCTCTGAGAACAAAAATTGGTTTTGCCCTTGAAGCTGCAATTTTTCTTCTGCCTTTACAGACTCACACCATGGCTGAGGTTGGAAGGGACCTCTGGAGGTCATTTTGTCCAGCTGCCTTGCTCAGGCAGGCTCACCTAGAATGGGTTGCTCAGGCCCATATCCAGACTTTTTTTAATATCTGCAAGGATGAAGGAAACTCCATAAAGTTTCTGGGAAACGTAAGTCAGTGAGCCTCACAGTACAAAAAAGTTTCCTGATGTTCAGATGAAATCTCTTATATTTCAGTTTATGCTCATTTCTTCTTGGCCTGTCACTGGGCACCACTGGAATGTCTGGCTATGCCTTTTTATACCTTCAAGTATCTCTACACATCAATAAATATATAAAATATACTTCTCAATATATATATAAGCACAAAAACCTTCCCTTTTCTAGGCTGCATGATCCTAGCTCTCTCAGCTTTTCCTTGGATGACCAATGTTCCAGTCCATTATTTTATTTGACTTTGGCCATTAGGAAGCAGCTTCTCTTTTGTGCCACAAAGCCCAGAACTGGACATTATTCCAGGTGCAACCTCACCTGTGTGAGAAGAGAGGAAGAATCACCTCTGTTGATCAGCTGGCAAGCTTCCTCCAAATGCATGCCAGGATGGCATTTGCCACAGGTGCACACTGCTGACTCCAGATGTGACCAGTGCAGATTGATTGGCTCATTTCTGGGCTTATGTGCCATTCATGGTCATTTTTCCTACCCCATTTCCCTTGCTGAGTGTCAAATCTACCATAGGCTTGATTTACCTACACACTCTCTCCCTTCTTTTAAATTTAAACGTTTGTTTACACAGAAGGTGTTTTTTACCTTCATGTATCAAATGCAACCACATTCTTAGGCCCTGCATTAGGGATGAGTGCAGCCATGAATCTCCAAAAGTATTACAGATAATAAAATCATATGTGGAACATAAATAAATAAAGTATTATACTATATTATAAATGGTGTAAATGTGAGTGGAATGAATACCTTGGGTAAGGTTCCCTGTGATTAGGTATCTTACATAATAACTGTCGCCACTGTGCAGTGAAAGCAAAAATTAGGAGTAAACCTTCCATTAATTCTGTTGCAGAGGTTTAAACTACTTAGTTGTAAAGAACTAAAAATTATAGAACATAATGCCTTAGTCACAACATCCAAGTGAAAAAAGGAAAAAACGTTACATTTTCTGACTGTTCTTATCAGACATGATTGTTCATATAGGGTATATTAATTCTGTCCTCAAACTCTGAAGCTTTTGGAATTGGTATCAACTTTAAATAGCCTTAAGAAACAAGTATTATACATCTCCATACAGGCCAAATGTGTATCTTTGGCATTTTTCCCCTTAGGATCAAAGCAAATGAAGCCCAGACCCATCTCATATGCTGAACTGAATAAACCTAAGGATGAAATTAATCAGCATTATACTATATGGATGAGCATGAAAATAAGAGAGGAACCGATTGGACAGTACCTTTCCTGTTCTTTCATCCTTTGTAAACCAGGATCTTCTCAGTGAATGAAGAAAGTCAGGATATATGACATAAGAATGGAAGGAGCTGCTCCTCCAGGAGAAAGTGTAATTTGGCAATAGGAACTAACTTTTCCCACTTCTTATCTTTCCTGAGGGAGAAACGGATAATAGATTTTCTTTAACTACCCTCTCAAGTATTGTACTGAAGACTGAAATTACCTCTGATTCTTTAAAGTATGTACTTGTTAACCTGAGAAATGCATCCACAGAGAGATGATAATAGAGAATTATATGTATATAACTACACACACTTATTTGATATCTGGTTCATAACACTATTAAATTTCATATAAAGCTGGTGTCTGAGTTATGAGCATTGAACAAACAATGACACATGAGATCTTCTCTACTCCTAATTCAGGCAGAAGAATATTCCTGAGAAGGACAACTGAAGGAATCCATGCACAGCAGCAGAATTTCCTTTTTTTTCTTTAACAAACACATGCACTTTCTACAAAAGAACAAACAAGTAAAATGATAGCAGTTTATTTCTCATCAACTCTGCTTAATACTGAAAGCCTTCCATTTTGATAAAACTCTTCGAATCAAAGATGTGTGTAGGGAAGGTGTCAGATTTCTTTTAATATTCTGAGCATTCCTGCCCATGCTAATTCATTGTTAGAATTTTTCAACCCTCCTGACATTTTATTTTGAATCACAGCTTCATGAAAATATGTTGATTAAATTCACAGGTTTCTCAATATTCTCACGTGTTTTCCTCAGGTATGGTATCCCAGAAGGACTCTGAAGAGTCCTTGGAGTAAATGGAAGACAAAATTGCACTGGGCCTGATGGGGTGAAATAGCACACACTGAACTGGTCCATGGATGCAACAGCTAACCTTTTACTGTTGGAAGTAAATACTTAAAGTTTAGATGAAGCCAGCTTACCTTCTCTACCGTAAAAAAAAACAGGAAATATATAAAATTAAGTCTAATATGAGCACAAATATTTAGAAAGCAAATGTAACCTAAAGAAGAGACATGCTGCATATCCTATATTCTGTTTCAAATAAAGCATTGTCTTTGTCTTTCTTTTAATCCCCAAATTAGGAATATACAGACTCATTAAAAATATCTCAGAGATGGAGATTCTGTATATGTAAAGTACACTAGTTTTAATGATTTCTACTATTTTGTAAGTCTTAATTTTCAACTAATATTCTTCTACAAACCCATACTCCAAATGGAAAGAAGTTTATGTGTTTCACATTAGACAGAAACACAGAGGTGACACAAATAGTTTTACCAGGCCACTCAATGCTGCCTCCCTGCCATTTAAAACACACTGTTCCCCACACTGACATTTTCAGAAGACTCGACAGAGCCCCAGGAGAATGGGATCACCCATCACATGATGGAATTTACTACTGACCTAAGGAAAAGTTTTATTCAAGTGGCAATTTTGACTTAAGGCAGCAGAACAAGAAAACAAGATTTCAGACTTCTGCAAGCAGAACGTTCCTAAAGGGCAAGTTCTGCTGGAAAGAAGAACACTGGTAAAGGTGGCAAAGCAAGCTTTGAACAGGCTACACTAAATATTGCAAGCTGGATAAACATGGTAGCAGAAAGGAGTAGCTTTGTGTGGTGTAATGACAGTCTGTCTGCCTCTAGATCTTATGGAGGGGTTGAATCCAACTGCAGTTTAGAGAAGGTTAATTCACTACACTTTTTGTATCATCAGCATGACTAAAACACCTCTTTATTCACCGAAGGTGTCCTCATCTCTGTCTGCTGATGTGTTGTTGGCTTTCTATGCTCCTTATAATCCTCAAAATATTTTATCTGCTGCTGTTTTTCTTATCTGCTTTTTGTTTAACAAGCTACAGAACAAATACAAAGATACCCATGTTATGACTAAAATTACAAGCTTAGTTTTGCAGCAAACATACAAATGCATAAGATTCAATTTACTGAACCTTCTACAAGCAATTTCATGCCTCATTTTCCAGCTCTAAGTTGCTACAATGGATATCCGCACAAGAAAAGAAGAAAGAAGTAAAGCTCCGGTGTTAAGTATTCATTATATACACTCTCCTTCTAAATTTCTTTGACCATCACAATATTTCTTTGATGTGCCAGCATTTTTACATTTCAAAGACTAAGATAACAATGTGATTTTAAGAAGTCTGGAGGGGAATAAAACCAGAATATACATCTATAGTGTGCAGCAAAGCAACTGCTTTTTCTAAGACAGTTTCAGTCAATTGTCTTGGCTTAGTTTTAATTAATTTTGGAACGGTTTTGTCTTGTTAAACAGAGCAAGAACAGATCATGGAAATCACTGTTATTAACAATGAGGGAGCATTGTTCTTGTAAATCAACAATTGCCTTTTTTTTTTTTTAATCACTGCAGAGGTGACGCTATGAAACAATTTTCTCAGTTCACTTTGAATCCCCCACAAGCACAAGGAATAAAAGAGCTCTTCTTACTCAAGGGAGCCTCCTTTTTACTATACAATTCACAAATGGACTTTACACAGCTGGACTGAAGACCCCAAGTAAGGAAAGAAACTGGAATTGGAATGATATGAAAATTAATATTGTTCAAAGAAATAGGTATTTTGGCACTGTGTAGAAATGCACTTGCATACATGAAGCTTTTGTTGCATATTGTCTGATTTGCTTAAAAATTAGGATCTCTAAAAATAGACATGTCAGTTTTCTGAATTCATATGCAAGTTGTTTGTGTGACTGGTTTCCATATAATGGTAATGAAACATACATTAAATTAGAAAAACATATGCCAAAATTAGTAGTTTTTCATTTGTTAGCACCTTGCTACCTTGCTCATTCTACTTCTACATGTTTCTGACTCTGAAATCTGTTAGTGAAGAAGAAAGAGTACAAAGTTTATGGAAGGCCATATAAAACACATTTATCCAGATATAGTGAGGCATGTGACTCAGCTGATAAGAGAATCTGTCTCTATAATTTTATACCCAGAGACTTAATGCATTCTAATTTCTCCATAACTAAGAAGTCCACAGAACTGAATTGCAGCAGTTCCATGCCTGGAAACTGGAGAACAGGGTCCAGAATTTTTAGAATATTTTGAGCCATACATAGATTTACTCCCTCAGATCTTGAGAAATCTGAGCTGAAGACATCTTGCTTTGTCTGCCAGAACTACATCATAACTACTTCTTGTTGAAGCTTGTTCTTTTAAAATGTCTATTTCCATTCCCTTGCAATTTTCAAAAAAAGTAATTTCTTTCAGGTCGTCATATTTCATCTTAAAAATTTTCAGTCAAGTCTCTCAAATACAATGAGGATTTTGTACAGTATCCTGGGGGCACAGGAGTGGGTGGGAAGATGGAGAACACATATTCCTGTCAAAAGTTTGTGACCCTTTTCTGATAACCAAAATATTCAAGAATGGTTTTAAGCCCATCTCTTTTCATAGTCTTATCTAATATAGCTTTCTGAAAACAAAACAAACCTCTGAACAATATATTTTGCAGAAGGAATGCAGTTTTAGCTCTTCCTTGTAGCTATCCCCCATTCAGAGATAAATCAAATGCTAATCTCTCTTACTCATTAAAAATATACAGTGCACATACTTTGACAAAAGAATGCATAGAATCATTGCAGACAAAATCACAAAGACAGTAAAATTACAAAATCAGGGACTGAATATTCTGACTTCTGTGCAAAAAATGTGTGAGTGAGAGGGACAAAACCATCAGAATTTATCAGGTCCAGGATCTGGTCTTTATTATACACAATGTTTATATTTATCACTTGGAGGAACTGAAAATACACTTAAAATCATTTAAAGTTGTTAGAAGTAGTTGTAATTTTTTTAAGTGTATGAACATTTAAAGTCTAAAGTAGCTAACAAGTATGTGTAATTTGGGAATATTTGGCCTACAAGTCAGCATATGTTAATTGTTGCTTGATTTAAGCGTATGTTGGACTTAAGGCGTACTAGCCTTTAATGTCAGAAATATTTTACATTTTGAGGAAGAAATCCAGAAGATAAAGAATTAACAGCATCAGAAGAGTAGATGTAAAAAGTACAGGTTTAAAATTTTGATCACTTAAATGAGCTCCAATTGTTTACTTGGATAACATTTATTAGGAGAACGCATGAATTAGCAAAACAGAATTTCTAGGCTTCTCTCTACATCTAATTTCTCTGTGTTTCTAGGTGTATATTCCTCAGCTAGGCAGTTCTACTGGACAGACGCCTGCCTGTATATTCAAAAACATTTAATACAGTAAAACAGTTTCTGACATTAGCCTTCAATTTAAATGAGCACTTTAATAATAAATTAAAGTTTAAAAGTTAGAGGAAATATGCAGGAGATCAATGAAAGCTTTATCATGACCAAAAAAAAAAAGATTAGAACAAAAACCCTGCAGACTAAGTTTGTAACTCAAAACAATATACCAAGAGAATGGCTTATGTCAACAATGTTGTGTTGAAATGCAAAAAATCCCTCCTTAAAAAGAGTTTCATGACAGTTTTCTAGAGTAGATTGGTCCCTTTCCATGTTCATTTGTTTTTGTCCATAACCACCATTGTTAAGGACAGGGGGACAATGTTGCACTCTTGGATTTCTGAACTCTGATGGGAGTAAAGAATAAGAGGAATACACATAAAGACTCATAAAGATGAGTCTATTTGTGGACTGGGTTATGCCTAGTAATGAATTATAACTGATGAAAAGGACATATTCTTCTTTTTTTCCTTTTTTTTTCTTCCTTTTTTTTTCCTTTTTTCTTTTTTTTCTGAGCATATTGATATATTACCCATTGGGTTCAAAAATCCCAGCTCCAATGCTCTGTTAGAGTAGAAATATGGACTCATTTGGTCCAAGGTGAGAGCTTTTTTTATTACTCTTATATGACTTTTATATAAAGGGTTTGTGACTTGCCACAGCAATTACAAGATGAGAGAAGATGAGACAAGACTCCACTCATTAACCTTAATAGGTTTCAAGCC
Organism: Acrocephalus scirpaceus scirpaceus; assembly: GCA_910950805.1. Classification (NCBI taxonomy): domain Eukaryota; kingdom Metazoa; phylum Chordata; class Aves; order Passeriformes; family Sylviidae; genus Acrocephalus; species Acrocephalus scirpaceus. Next base: position 50,710,201 of record OU383780.1, read on the forward strand.
AAAACAAAATAAAAAGTCATATCTTTGTATTTAAAATTTCTTATCAGTATGGTGATGCAGTAATTTTACTGTCTCTGGCATGTTGCTATATCTGGTTTACAACTTTATTTTTATTTCACATTAACCATTTTTTGCATTTGTTTAACTATTACTTATGGCAGTTTTCTGAATTCCCTGGTGTGGCACTACATAAACATGAAGTAATACACAGCTGGTTGTTTTGGCAGCAGGTGCAAGAAAAGCACAGGTATACTAGGAATAAATATAGGAATAAACCAATAGGAGAGGTCTTGATTCCTTGGTTTGGTCATTATCCTCCGAATTAACAGTGGGCAACAGAGATTTGATAACAAATGGTATTTTGAAGCACAAAATTTACAGTCCTTCAAAGCAAAACCAAACCATCCTGGTCCTCCTGAGCAACAAACCACCTTGAAAAGTATGTTATAAGGAACAACTCATGCCTCATTTCCAACTCCAGAGAAGTATTCCACTTCCAAAGCAGTGGAGAACTACACATTTGGCCCTCTCTTCAATCCATCCCACTCCATACACTCATCCTGGCACAGAGCTGGCAGGCAATACTGAAGGCTAGAAAATCTTGAACAAACTAAATGAAGATTCTGAAGCTGAAACCCTTTAACTTCTACTGTTTAACCAAGAAATGTCTCTAACAATTTCTGAGAGTTACACTGTGAACCCCACTATTGTTGATCTTTAAGCTGACAGGTTTCTCAAAGAAGGAACAAAACTCTCAAATTTGTACTTCAAGTACATAAATTACTACAGAAACAATAAAAAGTCTTGGCATTCTCTGTTCCTTGGCATATACCAGGAAGACTGTTTGTGGAATCTTTGTACAGATAAAATGATTCTGTTTGACTGCAAATTCTATTTTGTTTGAAGCCTTTGTCCTTGCTGACTAAAGTACCTACAAGATGCTTTGTAGAACAGACAAGAGAAGTGCTGTAAAGTGCTGCAAAAAATCTATTTTGTCTGCACAATAAACCCATCCATACCAAGTTGCTGCAGATGCTGTGGCAGAGGTAGGATTTGCTACTTGGAATACTTTGGAGCAAACCCTGCAGGTGTTTCTGTCTAGCTGTTTCCTGTGCATCTCCACATACAGACATTATTTAACTAACTCTATATAAATATATAGACTTTACCTATGAGAATGACAGCTCAAAATAGGAATCTCAGTGTTGCTCTAACAATGATTCAGAAAAATAAATCACCAGAAAGTGCTATAGTCCAAAACTATGTATTCTCTTTGAACCTATTTGAAATGTTGTGATTCAACAAGCTTGAATTTTCGCCATCAAAAGGGACAGTTCACATGGAAATTTTAAATACCCATAATTCCCAATGGCATTAAGAATAACAACAACAATAATAAAGCCACATAGGAGAAATGGACATTACAGGGATCTGTTCTGGAGCTCACAGTAACTGTCTGGTTGCTGATGTGATTGTCCTTTATAGTGGAAGTAGAAACAATCTTTTTACTCTAAACTGGCAACAAATATCTATATTATCTTTTATCTGATAAAATACAACAAAACGACAAATCCTACTGGCTACTGGTATGAGCAGGAGATACTTAGGACTTCAAGATGACTACAGATTTGGAATTCTTTTCTGTCTTGCAATAGCAGGTGATCAATTTGAGGTACAAACCATTGTTAAGTAGCATTTAGTGATCATTATCTTTATGATGCATGCAAGGCTGCAATTCCCACATGTAGCTAAACTACTCATAGCTGATCTGCACCTGGAAACTGGTTCTGTTCAGAAATGGAAAATAAATAGTACCAAGCTTAACAGTCTTGTCCCAGATTTCTGACTCATAAAGACCTCTTTCCCTAGCTCCTCCAACATGCACAAGTGATGATAATAAAGATGTTCACAACCTTAAAACAGGATCCTCTTTTAATCTCTCTCTGTCCATGTATGCCTTATCACTCCATGTATCAACACTGTTAACAAGTTCCTTCTGTATTGTGTGATGGAAAAGGCTTCAGGAGACAAAATTTGAAATGTCTGAACTTCTCTAATCCTATCACTGGTACATTATCCAAAACCAGTTTGTCAACTATACCGTAAGTAAGTTTTTATATGATATTTTCTATATTAACAAATCTAAATGAGAGAGATTTAGTGAACCTTGTGGATTCATCTTTTGGAATACTGAGACAGAGCCTGCACTGAGCTGTGCTGTCACTGCTGAAATATGGGTCAGAATTATTGATGTACTCTTAGCCTATTTTTATGTTTTGTGCAGAACCCACTGATGTTTCCTTCTCCTGTCCTGAAAGAAATGGCCTGTTTGATATCAACAGATAAATACCACAAAGACTTAAAAAAAAAGGAGTGCAATACACTGAAAATGTAAATTTGCTGACACAACACAGAGAATCCCTCTCAGTGGAGTTTAGTTCACAACTTTATTAGTGCTTTCTTTTAAATATATGCAGACCCTCAAAAATACAGTTTTATTGTCTTTTCAGGAATTCAAATCTGTTCTTCCAACTACACAAAATTAATTTAAATTAATATTTTTCCCTTTTTTTTTAATTTGTTCAACCCATGATTGTTCTTTCTAATTTCACTTAGGCTCTTGATACATAAATCCATTCTAAATGTTTTCACAGCTGCTCAGAAGGTGTTGATTCTTAGTGTCAACTCATTCACTCAACTTAATATAATCATTCCCTTTTAATGAAACAGTTAACAGGAGACTGACAACTATCATTTTACTGATGTAGTCCAAGAGGTGGGAGAGGTGAAGGTGGTGTAATTACCAGGCCTGACATACTTCGTTCACTTTTTCCCACCTTTTTAGGCAGATGAGGCAGTACTGTGCAATGTCAACAATCAAAATGGAAATGCAGGCAGTGTGAAGACCCGGGTGAGTAATTACCAGGGGCTGCAGACCTGTGACTACTCCCAGTGTGGCAGGCCTGACAAGGTGCAGATTGTTTTTTATCCCCTGCCGTGAATCTGGCTGTCTTGATGTTGATAGATCCAGGTGGTGGTATTAATTAATACACCAGCAGGAGTTAGTTCAACTCTTGACAATGCATTTTCCTTACTAGATAGAAAAGAAAAGGCAGCAGTCTGTTACTGAGAAAAAAAAAAAAAAAGTCAATCTTTTTGACTTCTACCTATAAAGGTTGAAAAATAAAGTACATCTCAAGAAGTAAGAAATTATCAGCAGAGACGACTTACTGTATTTCTGTCTTTGGAAGCTGGATGCAGGTAGGGCTGCACTATTCAATGAAATTTCACTCAGAAATTATTATATTTAGGTTGTTCATATAAGAAATGTTAAACTGATTGTTGAGTGTTCAAGTACTGTATATAAACATAAAACTTTTCTCATTCTGTTTAAATTTTTTGGACCTATGAACTTTACATCATCAGTTCCTGCCATTTGACCTGCAAATAAATTCCAGGGGAAAATATTCCAATTAAATGTCAATTAACTGAAATGCAGGCTCAGTTTGTGAGTGTAGTTATCACTCTGCATGTCATCTAAATGTACAGTCATAGTTGTCAATATTCTAATCACCTGTAAATTATCAGTGAAACTATGACTAGATCATTTGATATTTTACACTTAAAATTTAAATTTGAATGTAGGTAACAATTTATGCTCCACTTGGATGACAAAGTCTTTTACCAAGACTATTTCTTGTGGTAAAAATATCCAAATCCTGTTTTCACCAGTGACTACTTTTTTTTTAGGTGTCTAGTAAATCAAATGTATTTTATGGCATGGGCACGGGCACATGCAATCTCCCATGTTTAGTTGGGGTAAATGAAAGGATAAAAACTTGAATCTTCAGCTACTTAACACACTCATGTGTGTTATCTCTCTGTCTGCTCTGCTCCAACAATTGATTACTCCTGGGAATACTCAATAATCAGTTTCAGCTAATATTACAAGCTTACAAAGCCTTATATTTTAGGTTATTTTAAATACATTATTTTTTACTTCAGTGGGTTGATAATGCTGGCATGACAATAACTATGCTGATGATAACCCTCAGGACTATGGTTTAGGTGAAGTTAAAAAGAAAATATATCTACAATCTAAAAAGTAAAAAGCTGTTTTTGAAAATAGATCACTAGCTACAAATTCACATGGTACTTCTTAAAAATTTGCGGTTTAAGTAATAACTACTCATGTGGGCATATTTTGTTAAAACACTTCTGTAGTATAAAGTACAGAATGTTCAATTCTTTTTAATCACATGTGAATAATTTTTTACATTCAAATTTCAGTGTCCAAGTCAACAGCTTCAAAAGTATGGGCAGAAAAAAAAATGCTTGAAATGTAAAAGTTTCAAAATACCACATATAGATCAGTGTTTACACACCTGAAAATGCATGCCTTAAAATGGTTTTGTATAAGAACTCACAAAAAACCCTTCTAAAATGCATATGCCAGAGTGACATTATCCAAAACTTATATACAAATTTATTGCTGCTATGTCACACATGCAAACTCAATTTTATTGCAGCAACACCCAGTATTAAACTTCACCCCTCAAAATTTTACACCCTATTTAAAGGAAATAATAATGTTAAAGAAAAGAAAATGTTGTGATCTTTTCACATTTGGCTGCAGATTTTGTGCCATATTCAAGGGAAATATTTGCCTACCTTCCTGCTTGCTCAGATAGTTACTAGGCTAGACACACTGCAGTCTCCTTGAACAAAATACCCTGTTTAATTGAATGCCTGACACTCAGGATTGAACTGCTGAGACAAGCCTACACATGCAGTAGTCAGAAGCAATATTAAAAATAGACACTATCAAATAGCAGAAAAGCAACATAAAACAACAAAAGCTGGTAATCACTACTGAGAACTTCTGGTGACGGATATGAAAGCATACTGGAGAAAATGCAAATGAAATCTATGCAGGAATGCAAAGGAAAATAATTTTACACCTACAGGCTGTAATAAGATCTCTGATTGTTAGTATCACACCTGTAGACCTCTGAACTAGTATGGCAGAAATACAGTGGCATGACTCATTTGCTGCAATAAACAGCTTGCTGACTGATGAAAAACAAAGTAATTTGTACCTTCTAGTTAAAACCTAAGAGGCAATTAGCCCCCCTCTGCTGTGAGGTGGCAGTGCAGTTCCTTCTATGATGTTGAGTGTCCACAGCTCCGTGGACTTCAATGAAAAAACTGGATCTGTATAATTATTATCAAATACATCCCTGAAATACATTTTTGTGGTATCTTGAAACACCTAGAATACTACTATGTTTTATTACTGATCTTATTGACTATAATTTGTTTCCCAAACTTAGTGTAAAAAGACACTTAGGGAGATAGATTTTCTTACATGTTGGCAACAGGAGATGTATATTTCCACTTAGATTCCTCCCTGTAGTGATACTTTGGGTCAAATTAAATTCACACATCAGTTTTATACAGACCTGTGAACAAATGTAACCTATTTTATAGCTTTTCAGACTTAGCCCTACCTCAGGCTAAAGACAGCAGGAGTAGCTGCTTTAACTTCTGGTTGAATATTCAAACTGTTGATATAACAACAACAACTGTGAGAAGTTGATTAAACATTTTAGATATCAATTTTCCTGGGTGCTATTTGTGCACAGTGAGCTATGTTCAGCTATCCTCATACTGTGCCCTCAGTAAGACTTATTTAATAACAGTATGATCACTAGAAAAATTTAATGAGTGCAAGGTTTTGCAAGCAAAGAAGACTGCTCCATACCTCAGTCACTGCTGTTCTGTCCTGTGCATTCACAATAAATGTGAAATAATTCAAGCCATGTAATCTCACAGTGAAAGAGGCAGAGCCACTCTAAAGGTACTATAGGAATGCCAGGAGCAGAGATATATATATGTAGACATTAATTTAGGATACTTAATGCTTGTTAGTCCACAGAAACTTACCCTTCTGACACAACTAAAGAGGTGACAGAATCTAATAATACTCTACAGAAGTTTTAAAATACCATATTTAAAACATTTTCCTGTGGTTTTCATTCATTTTTCCTTTCAATTTTGTTCCTGTTTTTCACTGTACTTTTTTTTCCTTCTGCACATATATACACACCTACTTGAAAGCCTACCTTGGCAGTACTTCAAAGGCTACTGTTTCTATGAAATGCATCCCAGAAGTGGGGAACTGCATCTTTATGAATGGCAATTTTGTTTCTGTGGTTTACACCCTTCGTGGCTACTTTCATCTGTCTGGTTTATGAAGTAAAAATCAATATTAAAAAGATAATATTTATAACAAGCAATGACTACCATTTGATTTGAAGGCTCATTTGGGGATGGTAAACATATTTGTCTGCACCAGCTGACTTATCATAAGAATTAGCTAATTTTCTTCTGAAACCAAAACAATGCATTTTTAAGCTCAGTTAAAACAGCTACTTGTTTGGACACAGTCAAATCTTTCACTTAGTGGTTCAGCTACACATTTTCCAAGTCCTAATGCTGATTTCCTCCCCCCCCCCCCCCCCCCCCCCCCAAGCACACTTGAATTCCAAATTTCTCAAAGTTTAGGTTTCATCCCATTTGGCAAATTTCCCATTATCTTTAGGACCTTCAGAGTCTCTTGAACATGGAAGAGCTTAACTTTGGCCAATGATAGTGGTTTTCAGACTACGGAATGAAAACATTGCCACGGTGGGTTAAGCTAAAAAACTGGAATGTGAAGTCAGAAGAGTCATTTAATTCTAAGGTTTCAGATCAAGAAAACCAGAACCACAGAGAAGAACAAATTTCCAATTCTACCTATAATGGAGCTATTGTTTTCTTGGGAAAGGCATAAGGACATGGCTATGAGTTAGGAAACTCCGCCTAACTGGCCTCTGACAGATCACAGCCATAATCTTCATGATCAGAAATATCTATTCAGAGGGAAGCTACAATGGTTTAGTTATTAAAGATGAGAATTAAGGACTTTGAATGAAAGTATTCCAGTGATCTTTGAAAAAGTTTTAAGAGCTCAAGACAGCACCACTTTTGTTTCTGATTATGCCACTGCCCCCTTGTTCTGCTTTTTAAAAACAATTTTAGAATTAAGGCTATTGCACTCACTGGAGAATGGGCAGAATTTAATTGTTCAAAGGTAGTGTTCCCATAGGGCACAAGAAACCAAAAAAAAAACCCCAACATTCTCACAATTAACTCTGTAAATGTCTTAATAAAAAGAAATAAATTTTTCTTCTGTTTTTAACACAGACACTGTTTCTGTTGCTTACAACATACTTGAATGTGGTTTGGAACCAGAAACAAGGCCTAACTGAGGATTAAAACAGAGCAAGTATCCTTTGAGGTTCTGGACAAGATACCTAGAAAATTCATTTTCTCCTACTACTTTTACAATAGTGATGTGGTTGTGCTCCTATTTTCACACAAGAAGATGATTGGTCAGACAGATATGGAACAATAAACACTTTTCATAAAAAACACAGAAACTGCTCTAGGACCATTAAGTAAGAATATCATGGTTTTCTGTGCACTTAGTCTGTCCCAGCAGACTTCCTCTTCTTGCTAGTGCAGTGTGGAATGACTTCTGAGAAGCCTCCTCAACTCAGCTTGCAGCCTGTGAAGTGGAGCACTGCCTTAAGTGACCAAAAGAGTAGATTGAAGAACCTCAGACTGCAGAAGTAATTGACCTTAAGTTATCCCTCTTTCCAGAGTGAGTGGCTCCTCTCATTTGTCTTCTCCTGAGTTGGCACTGGGGGCAGGTATAACTCATTGCAGCCCCAAAAACCATTTCAAAGCTCTGAAGGAGCAGCAAAATCTTAGTCTTGCTAATTCTCTTCACTGTCCTTGAAAGGTTGACTCTCACTCCAAATTTGGTATGCACTATATTAAAATATCTAAATCTCTAACAGAAAAAAAAAACATTTGGATAAAGATGGTCAAAGATAACCACTAAACTCTAAAAAGGTTTAAAGTTCAATAGATTTTAAATACTTAAAAAGAAATTAAAGACTTGACCAAAAGACATTAAATGTTTAAAGTGTGGGAACGTACATAATTTAACTTACCCAAATCTTAACTGTTCAATTTTTAATTTTTTTTCTGCACCTATGAATCTCTAGGCAAGATTCTGATGTCTTTTTTGAAAACTTGGATGGTGGTGAAGAATAAACCCATGTTTGGCTTTGAACAGGGGAGAATTTCCTTCTCTCAAAACCCTTTTTGATGCATCATTTTTCCTACCAGTTATAAAACTGGTAGAAATCATGATTTATTGGAGCTCCTCTGAAATCTGTATTTGCAAAAAGTCTTCCAGTCTTCATACTGACCTTTATGATGTGTCAAATACAGGCTGTAAACATGAAAGACAAAACCAAGTTTAAAGCATTGTCTGAAAGCTGGAAGAAGAAATTTTCAATGCTAAAAATATTTTGATTGTAGTTTCATTTATATGGTCTTATATGTGCATTAATAATGCATTTTTAACAAAGGAAAAAATCAAATTATTCATTAAGCATCTATGAGTGTGTATCATGCAATTCTGTAAAACTGTAACTAATTCATGTCCAAGCAAACCTGTCAAAATGAAATACTCTGCCTGGCCTAGCACAGATTTCACCCACACTTTATAGATTTTCTTAAGCCCTTGTCTCCATGCTTGTGATTCATCCACCAAACATTCTTCTGAGCAGCCACCAGCATGAGACCAATATGATTTTTTAATAATTAATTGACAATGAAAAGGGAAAAGTAAGGAGTCAGTCTATGCTTAAACATGTTCACTGTATCCACACACTTTCTTCTCCTGCCCCACACTGAATTTACACAAAAAGACTTTCTCTTCCATGTGAATTAACAGCTATATCACTCGTGTGTTAGTATTGTCACACAACAATAAAACATCTACTTTGAATGTTTCCAGAAAAATGGGGTTTTTATGTTTTTAGATATCCCTTGACAAAATATAATTTTCCTATCACTTAGGGTTTCCTTTTTTCAAATATAGCACAGAATTTTCCAGCAAAATTGGACTCATACTCCCAGATACTTGGACTCATACCCCACCCTTTTATTATTATTATATATATGATACATATATACACCATATAAGACAAGTAAGTTGACTTTACCCTGCAAGCATGAATCACTTTTTCCTATAAAGGATAATATAACACAATATCAGTTGTACACGGACACATTACTAGTCTCTTTAATTAGATGCTAATTAATGACTCTCTAGCTTTAATCATATCAGTCTGGTAATACTATTTATGCCACACAGAATAATGATCTACTTTATAAGAAGTCAATGTGGTACATGTTGACATAGGAATGCATCCAGCCATAATTCATTCAGTATAAATATTCCCACCCGATTCTGAGCAATTTAGAGAAGATACACAAACTTAGCTGATGAGCATGGAAAGAGAGAGGAAGGAAGGACAGGACAGAAGGAGTCAAATAATGGAAACAAAGTACATAATTCTTTCCCAAAATACCAGCACTGTCATGCTTTATGTAATACACACCCATCAATATAGTTTACATTCAAAGGATGGTAATAACATTATAGTTCATCCAGCTGAGTTAAAGGCAGCAATTCATATGTTTAATTTTCACAAAAGGTGTTCAGATACTGCTACAAAGGCCTTTTATATTATATAATTCACTATAGATGAAGATGATTTTGAAGTTATCATTCTGTTGGAAAGGTAATAATATTTCAAAATGGTCACAGAGTATTTCAGCTGTACTGAGAACCTAACAAACTCAGCATACCAGAAGAAATTAGGTGGATCTAAATTGTCATTCTGAAATACCCTATGTGTGTCCTAGTTGAAGATCTGGACTTCTGCTTTCTAAAATTACCAAAATGACCATTGGTTGCTCCTTCAGATACAGTTTCAAGGAAAAAAAATCAGGTATTAAATAAAACTATCATCTAAACCTGAAACTGCAAGCCCTTCAGAGCTCTCTTTCAGGTTTATTTTATCAAGATATCTAGAATACTCTGCCAATTAAATTTCTGTATACTAAGCCTGAGAACAAATCATGCAAGAAACCAAAACTAACAAAAATACCATCCAAAGAAACCAAACAACAAGCAAGCAACATATATTGTGTTTTTCATTGGGTTCAAACAACAGGAAATATTCCTGCCACAGCTACATCCAAGTGAACTCTGAAGAATTAAAGTTTTTTCCTCCTAAAGACATTGATGCTTTTATATAATTACAGTGCAGTACACACAGTGTTCCACGTCTGCTGTTGTCAGGTTAGTTCTTATTGCATTATATTGTGTAACTTAATGTGCCTTAATGTACAAAGTGCACTGAGTGATACATTTTAAAACTCTGTGTAATTTTAGTTGACAGCATACAGCAGAGAGATTTTCCCATAGAGAGAAAATCAAAACCTCTTTCCTTTTCTAGTTATGATCCTGGACAAACTGCAAACTTTGGAAGTGCCACTGTCATAAATTTTTGGCTGTTGTATACATTCCTTTCCTTTTTTTATTCATTTGCCATTGCAAAGAAGCTTAGACTATCTCAATTACCAGGAGAATTTAGTACACAGAACCAAATGCCATGCAAGTGAATGGACAGTCAACCTCTCACATATAATTTGCTTCATAGCCAAATATCTGTTAAGTGTTTTGTAGTTTTTCAAAATTAACAATAATTATGAACAGCTATATAAAATATACTTCACATACTGAAATATTCTAAACACAATATGGTAAGAAAAGAGTGAGATATGTGAGTCACTGGTTTTAATTTGCCTTTCAGCTGAAACAGAGAATATAACTGGACCATAGGAACACATATTTTTAGACAGACAACTGACTTATGTAGATACACTATATACATTCCCAACAATTTTACCATGGTTAAAAGGTATTTATATTCTGATGTGGTTAAAATTGAACATGTCAACACTAATGCATTTTTCTAGGAGAACCACTACTTTCACCATAATTTCCATGAAAAATTTGTGTGCACATGCAGTAATAGAGACATTTATAACATCAAAAGGATTCAATTTTCTTTTCAATCATACCACAGTATGAATAGCTTTTCCTATTGAATTTAACAATAAGGCACATTACCACAGTCTAAAGGATGGGGTACTTCTCCTTGCTCATATGAAAGTATGTCAAACAATATATATCTCACAATAGTTCTAGGTTAACTGCTCCTTTATATAGGTTTGTTTCTAATACATTTATGTCAGCAGATTTTTTTTTATTATTATTATTTAAATTTGTAAGAAGAGCAGCATTTCAAATTCTGTTTAACTCTCCACAATATTAAGAGTATTTTAATATTATTTAAATGTGTGGAGAGACTTCTTTGTACAAAAAAAAATTACTTTTCATTAAGAAATCAACTGGAAATACATACTTAGATGTATAGATTTGGATTTTTAACACTTATAGTCATTGTACTGACTCACGGGCATTGTCTCTGTCCCACAGAGAGAAAGAGGTTTTATCTGAGAACCATTGTTTCAATCCTGTATGCCTTGAGTAGGGCAAGAAAGAGAATAAACCCCAAACTGAGCCCTAATACAGTTTTTTTTGAACTCCACATTTATTTTGCTGTCATGAAAGAGGATTCTTTCAGAGCCTTTAAGTCAGTGAAAAGACTCAGGCTTGTGGGAATCCAACTCTGACAGTCTGTACAGCCACAAGGTATTGTATTGCACAATTCATGCTTTAAGAGAAAAAGACGAATTCGTAAAAGACTGCAAGTTTCTCTATTAATCAAAAATAATAATTGACACTTTTTAAAGAGTCATATTTAAGCCTAATTATTTTATAGCCCATGAGAGGGAACAAGTAATAGGACTGTAAATCTCTTTGGGAAAACTCCTCATACAAGTGTTCGTCATGCCTAGAAAGTGACTGGCATTTTCCAATTTGGGAGCTATGGAAGACACCTTACTGAAACAGTAAGTGAAGACCCACAGAGTGTCCAGTGTGATTAGACGTCACATGGCTCTCCATTTTTTTCTAATAATTTACTCAGTTATGCGTAAAATAAACTAACCTGTGAAATGCAATCTTACTTTCCCTTCCTTTCTATAGCTGCTTTAGTCTTTATTAGGGTTGAGCACTACACTAATGGGATTAAAAAGAGCGAACTGCCAAAAGCCCGTGGCTTTGAAAAATCCCAAATTCCATTCAGTCATTTAGACAAATATTCATCTTTGTGAACCATGGGATTTTGTGGAATTTTTTTCCTGCGTGTTTAAAATAATTTTTCAGGAATCCTGCTTCAGTAGCATTTTTAGACAAATGTGCAACATTTGACACAAATTGTTTGGCCAAAACCAACAAAGTTTCCTTATGATTAATGGAGTATTTAAGATTCTCACCCAGTCATTTGCCCTGTACCACAGGCTTCGATCCTAGCTATAACTGCATTCTTCCAGTTTCATACCTGAGTAAGTGTGGTTTGAGACAATGGTGAACTGGGACTTTGAATCTGGAGCCCCACAGGACCTTAGAGGTCTCTTGCAGCTACTGATTTTTGTCACACAAAAAAAATTATTTGAGCAAAACCTTAACACTGTATTTCTCTTTGCTCTCACTGACCATTTGTTACCACCATCACACTCTGCTCTCCTTGCAGTTCCCATGTTACAGTATCCACCTTCCTTTATTCCTCTCTCTGCATATATTTCAGGATGTCATCACATCAAGCTTTGCACTTCCTACCACTCACCATTAGAAGGAAGCATTGCAGTAACATGGTGTGGGACACATCTGGGACTGGGGTGGCCACTCATTGCAGTGGGAGAAAGCTGGGGACTGAACTCTGTGGAACTCAGATGAATTACTCACCTGAAGTTCCTAATTTTAAAGCCTGTTCAGCTGTTTTGATTCACATTAGTGTTTGTTAGTCAAATGAATAACTTCGATCTCGATTACAAAGAAAACAGCTGAACCTTGCAGCGGAAAGGTTTTGTGCTTTCAGTTCTGACAGTTAATTAAATTATTTAGGAAAACAAAACAAACAAAACCAAAGCAACAAGCGCACACACACACCCCAAAACCCCAAAGGAATAAAAATAGAGTGAATTCCTTTCTGTAAACCAAGGTAAGTAGCAAATATTTATTAAACTTTCAATCATAATGCAAACATTCATGGAACAGAACATATACATAATGCTATTTTATTTATGCCCTTGGAAGAGTTGTTCTCCAAAGGTTTTTGTGGGGAAGAATCTGCTTTTGAGATCACAGCACACAGATGGGAGAACTCTCATCATGGTTGAGAGATCATTTGTCATTTCCCTGAGATTTTAGTATGTAGGGACATTAGATTCATAAACCAAGAAAGGCAACTAACAATCTACTGCTAGAAGTGCAAAAATTCCTGGACATGACAGGAGGAACATTTCCGAAGGGCAGGGAGAGTAAAAGTGCAAAAACAGCATAGACAAGGGACCAACAAAAAGCACATGCCTCATCCAGTTTCTACAGCTCAGCAATCCTTCTTCCTTCCACCCAGTTGCAATGAGTACCTAATACAGCAAAGAAATAATTCTCAATACTGAATGCACCAGAAATCTAGAGAAACAACTGAGGAAAAAGCTAAACGCCACAACCTCTAATGAGAATTTTAGTCTCTTGGGTACCACAGGTTCTTTAGCTTCATCAGCCAAGCCTCAATCCATGGAGCACATAGCTTGTGTTGGAATTATTGTACATTCTGTGCTCCTCGTTGCCAGACTACACTAACATGATTTAAGCCATTTAAAAAAAAAATAATTTACAAGGTGGGCAGAGGAGGAAGAAAAGGAAAGGGAAGGAAGGGAAAAAGGGAAGGAGGGGAAAAAGGAAATCAAGAAAGCAAGAAAAAGCAAGAAAAAGCTAGAGAGAAAGCAAGAGAAAAAGCAAGAGAGAGAAAGAAAAAGAGAGAAAGAAAGAGAGAAAAAGAGAAAAAGAGAGAAAGAGAGAGAGAGAGAGAGAGAAAGAAAGAGAGAGAGAAAGAAAGAAAGAAAGAAAGAAAGAAAGAAAGAAAGAAAGAAAGAAAGAAAGAAAGAAAGAAAGAAAAGCTAAAAAATGTGCAGTGCTTTGTATATTTTAATGTATGTTTTTTGCATTTTTTTATGGTTTTGTTTATTTCTTTGTTTGTTTTCCTGCACAGGTTCTCCAGAAGGTGTCTTTTTTCTCCTATGATCTTTTCTTTGTAGGCACTTCAGTTCTCCTGCTGTTTGGTATCCACAAGATCCAGCCATAATCTGGCCCTTTAATGAACCATATAATAAAAATCACATGTTTAGCAAATTGTCATAGAAGCAGATTATTTCCATGTTTCTGTGACTGCTGAGTCAGATTAGAATCTGACAACATTCAATACACATTGAAGCACAAGACATGGGTGTAGGATATGCACACAAGAAGTTGTTCTATGAAAAACGAGATCGAATCTCCTTGTTAATCTGTAGGTAAATTATTATATTCATCACTCAAGAGTTGAGTTAACTTTTCCTTAAACAGAAAGACGTTCACTAAAAACAATATTTGGAACAGGTCAAATTGTATTTTCATTCAATTTTAATAGCAGTAGAAAATCCAAACATTTCTCCCTAGCACACTAACTCAACAAAACAATTCCCTACAACTTTAAGTCATGGCAGGGATGTCTGTTTACCGTTCAGGAAAGGTATAGAAATGGGGATTAATAAAGAACTAAAATGAGGTGTATAGTCAAGGTGATATTGTTGTCTAGCCACTGGTGAGTGAATAACCACATATCATTGAAAATTTAGACATTACATCAAGTACTAGGAAAGAATTCAATGAAAGAAATAATGCCAAAGGTGTACACAGCAAAAGATAAACTTTGGGAAACCAAAAATGGGACTCTGGAATTCACATTTCAAATACCATTACAAATGTTTGGGTTTCTGATAGATTCAAGAGTCTATTTTCAATATTAAAAAAGAAAATGCATACCCCAGTTTTCAACTTTAGTGAGCAGCTATTACTTATAATTATCTGATTTGTGACAAAGCTCTAAACAATCTCATGTTTAACTCAGAGTACATGGTATTATTTTCACACAGACTGAGCACCATAACTTCCTTCAAATTTCCCTTGGGACCTCAGCTTCCCAAATGTGCTACATTCCATTGAAACAAGTACTAAACTAAGGTAAACAAAGTGTTTCACAGAAGCCGGATGTGGTACATGAATTTTAGACTTGGAGTTCAGCATCCTGACAACTATCCTGCAATGCACATTCTTCCTTCTGAAGGCTGTTGACACTCAAAACACAGGAAAAATGTCCTGGTTTTATATATATATATATACAGTTTTAATAGCAAGAGTAAAATTATATTATTGTTGTTACATTTCTATGTTTGTGATATGTAGAAACAATGATTAAAGGGGATGAACAACCTTCAAAATGTGAATTAAATGGTATTCAATTTTTGTAAAGGTGTAGGCACCTTTACAGATGTTCACAGATTATTGTTCAGGTAAACACCATAGTAGACAATCTGTATTTTAAAAATAGACATTTTTCTAAAACTGCAGTAAAAAGATCCTGTAGTTAAAGTTTTGTTAAAACTAAGAAACACAGTAGCATTTTTCTGGGCCTATTTTCCTTTTCTTTGCAAATAATGATTGTCCACATTATGGACTGAAAGCCACTTCTTATCATCTTTAAAGCAAAATTAATTTTTTTTCTTCTTTTTTTACTTTTATATTGCAGACAGCAATTCAATTTGAAAGGAAAGTAGTATATATTTCAGTCAGTGGGTTCAGAGAGATGCTATATGTCATATGAGTCCTTCTCTCATTTATCACTAGAACAACCACAGCAATTATGTCATCTTCTAAAACTATCAGCACTCCTATCCACCCTGAGCCTGGTGAGGGAGCACCAATAAGCTAAACAACCTTTGCCAGCATGATTCTCCTAAAAAGAAGAAAAGAGACCAATACAGTGTTCTGATCATCCAGGAAGCACAGAATCTTCATGACTGTTGAATTCAGTAACAAAACCGATTATATTTACATTCAAGTCCCTGAACAAAGGGTTGCAGCCTTGAAGCTTATAGTGTCATAAGAGAGAACACTGGAAAGTACTCTCTAAGCAAGCTTTTAAATAATTCATATTATCATTGCCAAGTGTCCTGGTTTCAGGCAGATTTGGTAGAAAACCTCCTATGGGACCCTCCCTCCCCTCCCCCAACCAGGTCGGGAAAGACTTCCTCAGAGAGAAGTGGGAAAAACCTGTTTATTAAACAGGCAAAGCACTCCCAGCCCAATACCCAATGACAAGAGCTTCATGCCGCTCTGGAGAGAGATGACAAATTTAGAGAGAGAAGGTCTCCCCCCGAAGATAGTCGCTCTGTTCTGTTGCTCCGTTCCTCTGTGTTGTTGCTTTGTTGCCACAACTGTGGTGGCCTGGTCTTGGATAGACGGCACGGCTACCACATGCTCTGTGTGGTGCTCGGGCTAATAACACACGGACACCAGTTTGGTGGATAGTTAAAAGCGTTTATTATCTAAAGCATGCAGTTTAAATACTATCTGGTTCTTCCCTATGTCAGAGGGGTCTTACTACACTTCCTGGGGAGAATGGAAAAGTACTGGTATGTCTGTTAGAGGGGGGCTTGTGTCCTTGGAGTAGAGCTTATCTCGGGGATTGGAATGTACTGTGGCCTTCCCGTAACAACCGGTATCTTCCGAGCGCCTATCCCTTTTCCATTCACATCTCCCCCACATCTCCCCCCCCCCTTTCACAAAAGAAGAGGTAGTCATACATATATATATATAGGCACTAAATGAGGTAGAAGGTTAGGATTTACCAAAAGGAAGAAGGAGTTTGGAAACTTGAGTAAGTTTTTGCCAGGCAAGTTTGGAAAAGCTTGTAACTGGCAATGTTCCCGGATTAATTCACAGCATTTCATGTTGGCCTATGAACAGAATGTTAGTCCGTTCTAGGCGAGCTCTAACAAATGAGACTATCTTGTTCAGCAGGCATGGTCCGAAGATAGCAGTTAAAAGTAGCATTGCCAATGGGCCTACCAAAGTGGAAATCAAAGTGGTTAACCATGGGTATTGGTTAAACCAGGATTTGAACCAGCCTTGCTGGGCTTCTCTATCTTTCTGTCTCTGAGCCAGTCTGTTTCGGAGTTCTGCCATGGAGTCTCTGATGACCCCGGTGTGATCTGCATAGAAACAGCATTCTTCTTTCAGGACTGCACACAGGCCTCCTTGCTGCATGAACAGGAGGTCTAGACCTCGCCTGTTCTGCAGGACCACTTCCGAGAGCGAAGAGGCTGACTTTTCTAGGTAGGAAATAGATTTCTCAATCCTCTGCAAGTCCTCATCTATGGTCATTTGCAGCTGAGACAGTCCTTGGTGCTGCGTTGCTAGGGCCGAAACACCTGTTGCCGTTCCGGCTGCTCCTAGGCCGAGCAGCATTGCGATGGTTATACCTGTTATTATCTCTCTTTTGTGAAGCCGGCTGGGTTCTTCGAAAAGGTTGTACACCTCTTCGTCTGAGTGGTACAGGACCCAAGGAACAATCAGAACTTGGATGCAGAAGTCGTTAGAATCATTGAACTTGGGAAGAAATACACAAGGACTTACTCCAGATCTCTGACAAACCCACATTGCTGATGCAGATGGGACTACCCACTTGTTGTTTTTTCTGTTGGGCTTTACAACTTTGGTGCAAACATTCCCTTTTCGCTTAGCTAGGGCTGCATTACCAAAACATCTGCCCCGACCTGAGACTTGACTCAGGGTAATACCTCTGCGGGGTGTGTCCCATCTGCACTGATGAGGTGCATCAGCTGTGGAGTAAGTGAATGAGGTGTTTACAGCAACTCCTTCATAGAAAGGGGGTTGGACATCATAACAAAGCCAACAGGAATTGGTTAGGTTAGGGTTAGATTCATTAAGGGATAGAAAGGTAGCATCTAACATACGAAGGATTGGGTCTGGGTCTGACTTGGCTCATCGGCCTATCTGGAAAGCTTTCTCCTCGCTGGTTGGGGCTTCGGTGACGCTCGCGGGTAAGGCTTTGGGGTAAGTCATGTTTCTCTCTGTTTGTGTGCTTTTAATCACCTTGTTGGGTCCAACCGCTCGGGGTGCTGATGGCTGGAACCTGGTAATTCGCACATTCACCCACTCTTTTGACCCTTGCAGGACTACTGTCCATGCTTTACCCACTGTCCAACCAGGATGATTGGGCTGCAAGACCGTCATGTTATAGTATATACATTTTCTGAATCTAGGGATTTTATAACTGTTTCGATGGGGGTTTCCATGTATAAAAAGAGGTGTTTTGCAACCTGCGGGTGCCCAGGTGAACTGCAGGAACTGGTCGGGCTCTGGTGGGTCCCACCCAGGCCCTGATGGCCTGGCGTCTGTGACTATGGTTTCACAGCCCCAGTACCCACAGTATCCCCACCCAGGGTAATTACAATAACCTTTCCCTGGGTTTGAAGCTGGGCACCAGTAGGATAGATACATGTGTGATGAGTATGGAGAGTAGGGGTTTATCTTTGGTCGTCCTGGAAATAGATCGGTAATACGAAGCACGAAGGATGGAGTGTTTGGTGTGGTAATGTCTCTGAGCACCTTATCGCTGGTAAGGTGTCTCATGACCCACCTGAACGGCTGATGTGGGTAGTAATCTGGGCTGGCTTGTCCTCTGGCAATAAGCCCCAACAACAAAATCACACAGACATGTCGTTGATGCTTGGGTCTCACCCGCGTGGGTTTCTCTGGTGCTGTCTGACGGTTTGGTGGTGTGTCTCGTTCCTCTGGAAGGGGCATGTATGCATTACGTGGTCGCCCCACCAGCATGTCCTGTAAACAGAAACTCACAGTTCTCATTAGTCTCATCCTGCTCATTGTGAAGATCAGGTTTAATTGATTTGAGAGGACACCACCTGATTTTCCCGTCCTTTCTGACAGCTGCATACCCTCGCCCTGCAAGCATCAATCTCCAGCCCCGCTCCCACTCACCCAGCTCATTTTTAATTACAACCTGCGGGCCCTCCTCTAGTGCTCTGGAGGCCCAGTGTTTTTGAACGGGACTGTTTGCTTCATTTCCTCTAGGGAATTGATTCAATGCTATCAACATGGTTGCCAATATACGTGTCTGCTCTCCTGAGGGGATGGAGTTGGTAAAGCCTTCTGCTTTTGCCAACACCTCTATCTTGGTTTTCAGGGTTTGGTTTGCCCGCTCAACTATAGCTTGCCCGGTACTGTTATATGGAATGCCTTGTACTAATGTGATCCTCCATTTGGAGGCAAATTCCTGCACTGGTTTAGAAATGAAATTGGAACATTTGTCTGTTTTGATCTGCTTGGGGATGCCAAGCCACGCCATGGCTGTCAGCCAGTGCTGAATTGTGGCTTTAGAGTTAGCTTTGTGATGCTGTGTGGCTACGATCATTCCACTGAATGTGTCCACTGTTACTGCAAGCCATGCTCGAGGTTTCAGCAGCTGGCACAAGGTGAAGTCCGACTGCCAGATTTCTGAGAGCTTGAGACCTCTTGGGTTGACCCCACTGGTCCACAGGGGTGACTTCTGGCAGTGAGGACAGGTGGCCACTACATGTTTGGCATCCGCTGTGGTGATTCCGCATCTCTTCGCCAGTGCTTTGGGTCCGATGTGGAGGGATTCGTGCAATTGACGGGCTTCCTGCAACATCCAGACGCCTTTCGCTGCAGCGTCTGCCTTGTCATTGCCGATCTGGAAGTAACCTTTGACTGGGTTGTGGCTGTTGATGTGAATGACGGATACTGTGCCCTTTCGTGAGGAGAGTGCTTCTTCTAGCATCAGGGCTGCTGTTGATGTTGACACACCTGGTCCTGCCATAGCTAGGCAGAGCTTTGCCACGAATATAGAGTCTGTTACGATGTTCAGGTGCTCGTCTTGGAAGAGTCCACATGCCAAGACTACTGCTGTCGCTTCCAGTTGCTGCACTGACAGTGTTGGGTCACATGCTTTGACGCAATGCCATTGCTCTTCTGCCTGCCACACTGCTGTCGCGGTAGAAGTCGTGGAGGAGGCGTCTGTGAAAACTGTTGGTCCTGGCTGTGGTCTGTCCATGACCTTTGGCGGCATGTCTATGTCGACTATGGTCAGCAGCTGAGTCCAAGGTGGTCTGGTGGAGTAGAAGATTTCTCCTCCGAATCCGATGAGAGCAAGGGCTAGGTGCTCTGAAATTGTGGTTGACTCTGTCGTTGGTTGCTTGCGGAAGGGAAGGTGGATTCTTGTTGGCTCAGTCCCTAGGTGTTTCAAGGCGAGCTTCCTGCCTTTCATGATGAGGTTAGAGATGCATTCTATTGCTGGGGAAAATGCACGAGCAGGTCTTCCAAGGACCACCCATTGAATCGGTCGAGCCTTCTCAGAAGGTCCTTGGGCCAGTGCTCCCACTCCCCCCTTTTGGTGTGAAGTGTACGTATAAGTCCAGGGGCATCGCTGGATTCCATCTGGCAAGTGTGCCAGTGGACATCTGCTGTTCGATGAAGTCGAGGGAGCTCGCTGCTTGTGGTGTCAGCTCCTTGGGTTCCCAGGGGTGCTTTCCTTTCAGGAGGTCATACAAAGAGTCCATGACCTCAGGAGGAATCAGGACGATGTTGCGAAGCCACTGCAATGATCCTACCAGGTGTTGCACGTCATGGAGTGTCTTGATGTCTCGGTGGACTTTCACCTGGGGAGGTGTCACGTAGGAATTTGTGATTCCCACTCCCAGGAAGGTGACGCAGGGTCCTCTCTTGATCTTCGCGCTCGCAATCTCGAAGCCGTTGGCCTGGAGGATCTCTGTGATCATGGATACCAGATGATCCACTTGGCTCGCTGATGGTGCTGAGACCAGGATGTCGTCCATGTACTGTATGATGGTTGCAGTGGGATAGGAGTGTCGGACTGGCGTCAGCACTTTGTCCACGGTGATCTGGCAGATTGTTGGGCTGTCAACCATACCTTGCGGAAGAACTTTCCACTGGAAATGCAGGCTGGGTCGCTTGCCATTTGGGAAAACCACGGAAAAGGCAAATCATTCCCTGTCCTCAGGATGCAAGGGTATTGAAAAGAAACAGTCTTTAATGTCCAATACTGCACATGGCTGTCCTTCAGGGATGGCTGAGTTCATAGGTAACAGTGTCTGAACTGGACCTACGGATCGGATTGTTTTGTTCACTTCTCTCAGGTCGTGGACTAGGCGATAGCCCTCTCCAGACCTTTTGGGAATTACAAACACAGGGGTATTCCATGGGCTTGTGGAGGGTTCTATGTGACCCTTTTGCAGTTCCCGTTCAACCAGTTCCAATAATGCTGCTACTCGAGGCTCTGAGAGGGGCCACTGCTCGACCCAAACAGGGTCTGATGATTTCCAAGTCAATTTGATGGGCAGCAAAGGGTGCGCAGCAGTGGCCCTCATTATAAATTTGTGATTCTGACTCCGAGCATGGCCAGGACATCTCTTCCTATCAAGGGTGGAGAGTCTTGCAAAACGTAGGGGTAAATTGCAACTGTTTGTTCTGGTCCCTTTTTTGTGTGAAGTGTTATAGCCACCAATTGGGTGCTTTTCCAAGCCCTGGATTGTCCCCCCACCCCGTTCACAGGAGGGACCTCTTTAATTTGCCAATATCTGGGCCAATGTGATTGAGGAATAATCGTGCAGTCTGATCCTGTGTCTGCCAAAAACTGAAGCCCTAAAACGTGAGGGTCCCGACTGCCATAGAGCTGACATGTCCCCCACACCCTCAAGGGCTCTTTCCCAACTTTCATGACCAGGGCCACCCAGGGATTCCCCTCTGGGACGCCCTCTGCTGACCCTGTGTCACTGGTGCAGTTTGTGGCAGTGGAGGATGCGTAGTTGCCATTGGTAGTGCTGCACCGCTCTGCCACTGAATGGTTGGTGGAGATACTGACTGGTTCCTGTATATATATGGGGTATGAAGGTCCCCCACCCCACTGGGTGTTGGGAAAGATGGGCCATCTCGCAATGGGAGGAGGCTGAATGTGGCCCGCACGCCCCCTCCCCCTTCCGTTTCCCCGGGGCTTGGATCTGCATTCCCTGGCAACGTGACCCTTTTTCCCACAGCTCCAGCAGGTTGGTCTCTGGCGCTGTTGGGTCGGGGGTGCTGCCACGGGCTGCTGTGCTGGCTGAGGACAGCTTGCTGCCAGATGACCTGCTTGGCCACACTTCATGCATGCCATTGCATTGGTTATAGTATGAATTGTTGCCTGCATAGGGATTAGCTGTTCCTCCCTTACCACATGTTTGATCATGTCGGCCAAGCTGGCTCCTGCTGGCAGAGAGCGCAGGATGTCCTTGGTGACAGTATTACACTGTTGTTTTAGACAGTCTGTCACCACAGGTCCCCTCGCCGCCACAGGCAGGGTAGATGAGTTGACTGCAGCTTGCAAACGGTCCACGAAATGTGTGAAACCTTCACTCTCCCCCTGCTTAATAGTGGACCATGGTGTAGACTTGTCCACTACCCTAGAAGCCGCTCTGATGGCTTCCCTGGCTGCTCTGGTTGTGGCTCTGACTTCCTCTGCTGAGAGGTGTGCTGCCTGGTCCTGGGGTGTGGCCACATCGTCATGCTTGCCTAGCAGCCTTGACAGGGTAGAGCCATGCAGAGGCTGTCCCTGCCCTGAGGCTTGGGCTAAAGCAGCTGTGCATTGGTCTGACCACTCTTGCTGGAATATAATCAGCCCTGCTCCATCAAAAAATATACGAGTTACCTGTGAAATATCGAAAGGCAGCATATCATCATTACTAAAAAGACCATCCACTAATGTGGACACCACGGCTGAGCCAATCCCCTTTTCTTGAATTGCCTTCACCACTGCTTGTATCTCTTTCGTGTTCAGAGGGGTGTAGGTCCGCCTTAAATTCTGCCTTGCACCGGTAACTCGTACAGGAAATGCATGAATAGCTGCAGCTGGCTTCCACTCAGCGCATGCTATCTTTATTTTGCCCCAATCGGTAAGTTTATATTGTGTTTGTTCCCCTACATTGTTAAAAGCTTTGCTCGGTTTCGGTAGAAAACTCATAAATTCTGTTGTCTCCGCTTCTGAATCTGTGTCAGACTCGGAGCTCTCAGTGGGGCTGGTTGCCGAGCTGCGGTCCCACTCAAAGTTGGAAGCAGACTGCTGGTACACTTCCGGCTTGCTATGCCTTTTTGTTGGGCTCCGCCCCCGTCCCGCCTTTCGGGGGTAGCTTCGGTCTTTCCCTCGGGTTCGGCCCCGTTCCGCCTCCCGTGTCCGGCCCCTCCCCTCTTCTCGGGGGTGGCGCCGCCACGCCTCTTGGGGGCAGTCCCATTCCCACCCCCTCGGCTCGCCCTGCCCCCCCCAAGGAGGGGTTTTTCCTTTGTAAGATGACATTGGGAGCGGTTTCCGGTCGCGTGCGCGCCCCCCCTCGCTCTCCCGCGCGTGCGCAGTGCAAACCGGCGCGTCTGGGCTTCCCTCCCACGCGTGCACACACTTCCCTCGCACGCGTGCGAACGGGGGTTCGCACTTCCGGGTTTTCAGCGCCATGCGGCCAGGCGCTCCGCCCCCGCTCCGGACCGCGGATGCCATGTTGGGGATACAGCGGCGGGGCTCCCCCCTCCGCTGCGGTGCTGGCTTCCCTTTCTGCCTCTCTCGCTTCCCGCGCAAGTTCTTCCCAGACAGATCGCGCTTGTTCCCCCTCCCGCCGCACCGGTTCGGCGGTTGGAGAAGTCGCGGTCCCCTTCGCGGGCTCCGGAGGGGGGCTGGTGCCCCGCGCGCGCCGCGGAGGCGCCTCTGGACCTGGCGGGTCTCCGCCATCAGGCGCGCCCGGGTCCCGCGGACAAAAGCGGCGGGGAGGTAGGGGCGGGAAAACCGCGATATTTTCGGGGGGTTCTGAGGGGGTTTTTGGATCCTGGGGGTCCCACAGAACGGTCTGAGAGTCCCCTTGGGGGTCTGGGGGATCCGGACATGGGCTCTGGGGAGGGTGTAATGCGCCCTCTCCCCGCATGTTCCCGCCGTTAAACTGGGCATCCCCCGGAGGTCCCGCAGTTCCATAACTCCCTCCCTTCGGCTGCGTAACGGCAAATAAACATGTTTTCGCAGCATTCCATGTCTCTTGTTCCTCCCTTGCTTTTCGCAAAGCCATCTCAACTTTTCCCCATGCTTTTAGAATTTTTCCACTGCCGGTGGCTTTTGTATCCTCTGCCAAAGCGGCAGTATAGCTCTCCCACCTCTCTACATTTAATATATCAATGGGGCGCTGAATCGTGCCCAAATCCAAAAGCCTTGCAATAGCAAGATATAGATTCTTTTGCTCACACCGTATTCCCCATTGGCTTTTCATAAGACTCACAACCTGCGCGAGGGCTTGCATGCCGGTCGCTGGTTCTGGAGGCGTCCCTCCTGTTCCTCCGCAGTGGTTCGGGCCTGCCGCCACCGCCGCCGTCTCCTTTCCAGGCGTATTCCCGTCCCCCTAGGTTCTTTCCTGGGTTGTCGGCGCCACTATGTTGTTGCTTTGTTGCCACAACTGTGGTGGCCTGGTCTTGGATAGACGGCACGGCTACCACATGCTCTGTGTGGTGCTCGGGCTAATAACACACGGACACCAGTTTGGTGGATAGTTAAAAGCGTTTATTATCTAAAGCATGCAGTTTAAATACTATCTGGTTCTTCCCTACGTCAGAGGGGTCTTACTACACTTCCTGGAGAGAATGGAAAAGTACTGGTATGTCTGTTAGAGGGGGGCTTGTGTCCTTGGAGTAGAGCTTATCTCGGGGATTGGAATGTACTGTGGCCTTCCCGTAACAACCGGTATCTTCCGAGCGCCTATCCCTTTTCCATTCACATCTCCCCCACACTCTGGCACTGGGAGAAGAAAGAATTGCTGTGCAGGATTGGTCTTGCTGGGGTGGGTCCCAGGTGGAGGCCCCCTGGTGCTTCCCCCAGATCCTCAGTCCAGAGAGATTGGAACAGTTCCGAGGAGAGGGAAAAAAAAGGGAAAAAAAAATTAAAAAAAAGAGGGGAGAAAAACTTCAGCTATCTAGACCTACAGCTAACTAAGCTACAACTAACTAACTTCTGGGGAAAAAAACAGAGCCTCTCTCTATCTCGCTGTGTGTTGGACTCCCCCGCTTCCAAGGTTGCCCAGAGGAGCAGAGTTTTCCTGGGGAAAAACAAACAACCACACTTCCCCTCCCCTTTGCATCCAACAGACGACTGGGGATACAAACATCATAATGTCACCCTAGAACACCAAGGATGAAATTCTTTTATTTTTTCACTTCATTGTACAAAATTAGGCATTAAAAAAATGCTCACAAAATCCCAAATCTGAACTCCTCTCCTTTTCATGTACAAGTCCCATTAAATAGCAAAGGAGGGAAAAGAGAGCAATTGGGAGGAGAATGGAATGCACACAGTCTATGCTGTATCTACAAACAAGTACCTTTGCTTCACATGGAATAGTTGCTGCAATAGTATTCAGGAAGTGAAAATATAAGATACTGCTAGATGAGTGCCCATTGTGCAAATCTTTAGCTCCTCTATCTATGACAAAATGATGAGACTTTTAAGGAGAATGTGCATATCTGTTTCCTGAGAAAGAGATAAGAGTCTAGAGCATATTTGTAAGGAGAGAAAGAAAAGATAGGGAGGCAAGAAAAGAACTGTTCAGTCCAGCTCCCATGGAAATGCTCACTGAAGAGCTATTTAGAAAAGACGACACTTCAAAAAATTTGGATCCTCTAAGAAAGTAGATTTAGCCTAGGGAGAGTTTGTAGGAGTCAAAATGCTTATATTTCCTTCAGTTTAAATAAAATAGCTTCTTTTCTCAGAGAGTTAAGAAGGAAACTTATTTATCCCCAACTCAACCATTTGCTCTTTCTCCCAAATCAGCACACTCCTGTAAGGATTACAGAGATGACACAAGTAAAAGAAGGGATGGGGAAGGGGAAGAGGGCCAGTAGTGAAAATATATCTTTAAATGTGGATCGTGCTCCACTGAAAATTGGAGCAGGGACATATTCTAGTTTGTGCAGTGCTTTCTTGTTTGACTTATGTGAATGCAGAGTTATAACAAGAAATAGAATAAAATGTAAAATTCTTTAAACATGTAAAGCACAATTTCCTTTTCCACAGGAGACTTGTCTTTTGAAAAATGAGAAGGAATTAATAAGAAAAATTACAGTTGAATGAAGCAAGAGGGTTGAGAGACTTTTTTTAAAATTCATTTTGAAAGTCCCACTGCAGAGAAATCAGAAAGCTCTTTATTTTTAATTTGGAGGTTCTCACAGCCTAATCCTTGCAAAGGCCGGCTGCTCGCTGCTGACTCAGCGAGTTTCCCCTTTCTACTGCTGGTGGAGAATGATCAATGAATTGACAAATGCCACTGACTGCTGAGTCAGCCCTGAAGAGGTTTGCTTGAGGGAAATTTGCACACTGAAGAGTCAAAGCCGGAAAAACAGAAATAAAACCCACCGAGACAGAGTTCTCTGTGCAGGAGGAGGCAAAGAACAGAACATGAAGGCAACGAAGGACACAAAGGGGGCAAATGCGTGGGTGGGAAAATGCAAGGCATTTTACTGTCTATAATTTATGGACTGTTAAAACCATTGAAGCACATGATGGCTGGGTTCAGCATTGAGAGAAAGATTAAGAGGATGAAGGGACAGATCACAGTTAAAAGGGAAAAACTGCTTGCTTGTGAATTCTCTGCACAAAGGACTGACTCTGTAAGACACATGCTCCTCCTGCCAACAGCCTTTACAGGTTCATAAGCTGGTGGGAGCAAATCAGAGTTCAGACTTCAAGTGCTTGACATTTAACTCGAGCCCAAGATTCTATAATAATTGAGTGAAATTAGTCCAGTTTCATCCTAGAACTCTGTGCTGATGGACTGAAGTGAATTTGTCATTTAGGAATGAGAGATGTTTTCGAACCAGGATTTCTAGACATCATGACAGCATAAAAGAATGATCATTAGGAGTAATCCTGGTATCAATACTGTTACAATTTGCAGCATACAGCAACAAAATTAACAAATCTTGCCTTTTGGCCATTCTGTATCAAGGAACCTTTCTCCTCTTACATTTCATTTTGTCATATAAAACTCTGGTTCTCTTCTCCCACATTTCTTAAAAATGTATTCTGCCATGTATTTGGCAAAAATAAAAGTGCCTTTCTAGCACTTGCCATGTACTTTTCACTCTGCTTCTTTCCATACCTTCCTTGCAGTGGGCAGAAGCACCTGCCCAAACATTTATAACCAGTACCCTTTCTTCTAGTTTTCACAGAAGTTTGTTCTAGAGTTTCAAAGTTCTCTTTAACTCTTATTAGGAATTCACAAGTCTGAAGTCTCATTTAAAAGTTATCCATTCTATCTATTATGTAAGGAAATTTTCAGACATCCTATCAAATCCAAAAGAACTCCTCCACTACTTTTTAAAAATCTTCACAAGGAAGTAGAAGCTCCTCTCTTTCCTTAAAGCTGAGTATTTTGTTCTGCAGGGAGGTAACTGAACTAACAGTGAAGACCACAGATCTAGATTCTGAGTCAACTGAAATTTTCCTTTTAAGAGCGATCTCATCTTTTCCTGAGAAAGTACAGAGCAGCAGTCAGTTGAGTTGGAAAGATACCTGCTGCAATTTTAAATAAATTTTACTCTGACCATAGAAACCTAAAATGTCCTGAATTGGAAGGGACCCTAAGGATCATCAGAGTGCAACTCCTGGCCCTGCACAGGACAGCCCAAGGATCACACCTTGTGAATTTTTAAAAAACCAAACCCTTGAAGCATGGGTTGGCTCTATCTTCAATTTATTATTTTTCAACAGTCGGACTGTATAATACAAAGAAGCTCTGCAAAGAAAATTACTGACACTGTCTTTCCAAAATCTTTTCTTCCAGGTCAAATATATTGTTAAAAATAATTTTTAGAAACTGTTGGAAAATCCTGATTATATTTTAGAATTTAAAATATTTTAAACTCAGATGACAAATACCAAAAGAAACATTCAGCTAGTTGAAACAGAATAGAAGCTTGAATATTTATTTTATAAGATATCTTAACCATGCATCTACCTATAAAATTTAATCTGTTTCTACCACTGTTCTATCCAGGAAAAAGTGGAAAACAATGTGACAGTGACAGCCATAACAATCTGTTATTTGAAAGTACTTGGATTACAGTAAAGGAACACAGAAATCAGTCAGATTGTAACATCAAGGGTTTATGCTGTGGTAATATATTTGAATAGCAACATAGTCAAAACAGTTATCAAAATGGCAAAGTGGCAACTAATTAAATATAAAATAGCATAATATGATTTAGTAATGGCCTATTCTATCACCTATTTATGATAGCTAAAATTTCTGTTCTGCTTCTGCATTTTTCTCCCAATTGCTAGTAGTGCAACTGGGAAAAAATTATTTTTAAAGTGGAGTAGTTATCAACAATTTATTAAAAGAATCAATAACAACAAAAACAAGCATTTGAGGTCCAGATATTTATAACATGATTTTTTAGAGATGAAAAAAGCAACGTTAAGAATTTTCCAAGTGAAGAATCTCTTCCCCTTACTATCTGTGCTGGTTTTTTCTTTAAACCTGTGATGCATGCTGAAATTATAAAGCACAGGGAAATCACAAAATATAATGAATAAAATCATCTGCCTCAGAATAAGTCTCAGGCTTTCAAACTAAGGATTAAAACCAAAAGCCCACAAAACCCTGTAGCGGTGCGTTTTCTGGTTTTTACTTATTGTTAATAATAATTTGTTCTGTAATGGTTTAATCCAAGTTCCCCCTGTACTTCTCCCCATCTGGTACAATCTCCTGTCTGGGAAATTCCCTGTCTTTGTTCCCCTCTGTTGCAATCTGTTGTCAATCATCTGCTGCTCTCCTCCCAGTGCCTGCCCTCCTCCGGGAGGCTTCTCCCCCTCTTTCCAGAGACTTCGGAGAGACTCGGTCCCTGATAGGGACAGGCTGGAAAATCTCCCACCCCTCGTCTTCCAGTGGTTGTCTGTGTGCCATCCCCATTCCCCTGATTGGTTTTCCCTCTTGTGTCCACCCCTTTTTCCAATCCCTTATAATCACTAACCCGCCCCCAGCTCTCAATCTCTCTCTCCTCGGCTTGTGGCTGTCTGCCATGAGGGGCAGATAACAACAAATTCCATCTTGCCATGAGGTCTCTTCTGAATCCTTCACCGAAGCCTCACTGACAGCTCTCGTGTAGCTCTGACCCACCGGGGAGTGGTGGCCGGTCTGCCTGCTACTGCCTAACTGAGTCTGGAATGATTCCTAGCCAGGGCCAGCTGGGACTAGCTGGAAAACCATCTCCAGCAGGCACAGGGAATCATTTCAAAACGCAACAAAATTTTTCATCACACTCTTAAACCCCATATGTTCAGAGCCCATGGCTAATAGCAAAGTGACCAAGGAGCTGATTTCCTCAAGTGACTGCTCCTCAAATTCTACTCCACTATGAGGAATAGAGTTATGCCTCATACTCATTTCTTCATCCTTCCTTTCAGAAGAAAAGAAAACAAAATATTCACAACTGGAGTACATGGAGATTTTTCAGTATAGCAAAAAAATGTAACCAGCATTTTCATAGCTCATTATGGCTTTTTATAAATGTCTTTTTTTTCCCTCCACAATATTGAAGAGATTATAATGGCCACAATTTGTGTGAGAAATGAAAAGTCTAGATGTTTTATAGAAAAATCTTCATCCCTTCATTTCTTGTTTGTGAAAAGAAAGCTTTGGTCCTTTTACCTTCTCACAAGATCTGGGTTATTAAAAGTCTTCTAAAATCCTCCCAATCAAGAGAAAAATGCAGAACTTATGCTGAAAATTGCATGAAGGAATATGTGTATTAAGAGATGTCCCCAGCAATGTCGAACCATAGCACTTGATTTTATTAGTTTTCAGTCTCAGGTTGATAGGTTTCTGATTAATGAAGCACATGTTCTGCATCACAAAACAAGTGAAGAATACCCTTCTAATGCCAATGACATGCATCCAAGAGTTAATTACTACGTGACCTTCAACCATGCTCTTGTTTTTAGGACTAGAAGCACCTATTTTTAATGTGAATAAAGTTTAAAAGTGAGAGTATGCGTCTTTGAAATAATATCCATGGCATACTTTGTACTCATATAGTTTTCTATGTTTAATGGTCTGATTTTAAAAACTATATCACAAAGCTTTGTCAGAACTCTAACATACAAGCACATGACTGATTCATAAAACACTGAGAACATATCTAAAGCATGGTTTAAAGCTTTAGAACATATTTAAAGCATGGTTCTTCTGGCCAGTTTTTCTGTAACTATAATAGTCAAAGAGAGTAATATAAAACAAACTAATCATTCACCACACATAGGCTTTTGTTGTTACAGGGAAGCCTAAGTGTAGTGGTTAAAGAAGAGGGATTAAGTTTCTGCTGTATGCTGTCAGGTTTTGATTGCAAATTCTGACCTCTGATAAACCAATGTCAGTCATAAAAGAAATTTTTAAAATGTAAAAAAAAAAAAAAAGAGAAAAGGAAAAAAAAAGTCCCTCATGTGCAAGATTTCTGTGGATCTCTGTCAGCACTAGAGGTATCCTTCCTGGGAATACAAAACAACACTCTGAATCTACACTGCTGAAAAAAAGGCCAGTAGTTTTCTAAAATAAATAGCAAGGAATATTCTCAGTAAAGGCATGTTTCTAAAGATATTTGAATGCTGCTCTAGAACTAGGAGCAAAGACACCAGCAAACTGGATCAGACTTGTGGTTCACCTAGGCTCCACTTTAAACATTAGGAAACTCTCTTTTGTTCAAAACTAAGCAAACTAAACAAATCTTTCATTACCTCCTAGTACAAGGCCCTTGAAAAACATTTCCCAGAATTTGAAATACCACAGTTGATGTGATTTCTAAAACACCTCATTCTTAATGGAACTTGAAGTATAAGCAACTTTGGTTTTCAATCTGTCATAGCACTCTCTCCTGTGACTGCTGCAGCACATTTCAGCTGACCATACCAGAGAACATTCAGGAGGCAGGGAATCTCCTCTTTGAAGAATAATGACTCAAAATACAAAACATACAGCAGATTTAGTATAGCCATATTTTCATAGATACTTAGTAAATCAGCCACAGGTAACAACTCTCACTAACATTTGATGGGGTACTGAAGTAATAATGCTATCTTAGTGCAAATAATGTGGAAAATAAATATCAAAGCAGTTTTTGTTTCCTATTACTAGTCACAGTATTTGCCCACTGATTTTTCATCTCCACTTAGTCCCTCCTGGCTTATCTCTCCATAAAATAGTTAACACTATGCATAGTGCTTTCTTATAGCTTGAGATGAATGTCTGCTAGTTGCAGAAACCTCCCTTTCTTATCAGAGCACAAGAAAATTGTTTAGAACCCCCGTCAACAATATATATATATATGTATAGATATGTATATATGTATGTATATGTGTGTGTGTGTTTATGACCTACACAGGCCCATCATCACAGCTGTAGTGTCAATAACTGGAAAGGTCAGGGAGTAGAGGCATTTCACTGGGGAAAGCAGGGAAATGCAATCAGGCAAGAGAAGTTCACTGCATCCCTTGGACTTATGTCACCTGGATCCAGGCAACAGTCTCTACCCCAGCCTTCATCTTGGCCATTACTGGCATTCAGAGAAATTTGCAGTTGGTTTCAAACTGAGGCAGTGTCACCCTATTAAGCTTCAATACAAAAAACTAATAAGTAAAGCCAGGTCGTTTAATAGAATCATAGAATGGTTTGCTTTAGTAAGGACCTTAAAGATCATCCAGTTCCAAGCCCCTGCCATGGACAGGGACAGCTTTCACCAGACTAGGCTGCTCAGAGCTCCATTTAGCCTGGCATTGAACACTTCCAGGGTTGAGGCATCCACAACTTCTCTGGGCAGCCTCTTCCAGTGTCTCTCCACCCTCACAAGAAAGATTTTTTTTCCCTGCTATCTAATCTGAACCTACTCTCTTTCAGTCTGAAGCCATCACATCAGAAATGTCCTGTCACTACATGCTCTTGTAAATTGTCTCTTTGCCTCATTTCTGTTGACTCCCTTCCAGTACTGGAGGGAAAAATCCTGGAAAGGATTTCACAGGCTACAGAGGCATGTGACCCTCCTGCCCCTGGGTCATCACAGGACATTGCTGGAAATTCAGCCAGGGAGCTGCTCTCTAGGGAGTAGGAGTTATAAGGCTGAGACTGTCCTGGGTCAATCCCCTTCCCACAGCAGCTCCTCACAAGACCCCCAGAGAGGACATCAGGCTGCTGGGTAAAACCTGTCCCTGTGAGAAAGATTCTGTGCCTTTGCTCTGCAGCTTTGTCATCGTACAGTGGGAAAGCTTGGACAATGGTGCTGTGTTTAAATGGCACTTGCAGCAATTTTTAATCTAGCATGCTAGAAGTTACTGACTCTTTTATTTAGAAACTCATCCAGCAAACAGCAACATTTGGACAAATGAAGATATAGGAATTAATTTGGGGGGGAAGAAAAAAGTTGCTAATTTAATATGTGTAATCCACATCTTTTGTCTGGAAAATAAGGTCACACTTTCATTGCTCCTACGAGTGCAAGCTGCTTTCTGGACAATTTGCGTGGACATCATGCCCCTGAGTTTGCCTCCTCCTTCAAGTACATTCCACAGTTACAGCTATTTTTCTGTTCATACTCTGACCTACTCTGAGCTTGTTAAACAGTTATGTTTTGGGGGGTTTTGAGTGTGCCAAAAGCAGGTGAAATTCCCAAAGAACAGATAATCTAAAAAATGGGAGCAAGCATCATGCCACAATGTCCACATCAGAACAGAATGAATGGCATGAACAAAATGCAATTCAAGTGTCCACTCTTCCTTACTCAAAATCACAGCTTTGACTCCCTTTGTCACTCTTGTTTGGTTCACTGTCATCATCCCTGCAAGAGTTTGGCAACCAGAATGTGACAGAAAGTGACAGTAATGCAGTCATGCTTTGCTTTTCTTACAGAGGCAGCTGTCAGAAGCTGTACCACATTAAGCCAAAGTACCAGCCGTCATAAAGCTTTTCCAACATTAAAATTTAAGAATATACCTTTGGAGAGTTTAAAGTAAGTTAGGATTGTCATTTCACGATAGATACAGAGATAGATGGATAAAGGAATGGATGAGTAAGACAGACAACAAGTGTTACAACATTATGTGAACAGGCCATTTTGAAAACACAACTTATGCATTCTTGTTGTACAAATTTCAGAAATACTAGGGATATTGCACAAAATATCATTCCAGGTACCATTTACTGGCTACATCAATAATATTAAGGAATTCTCTCACCTTAGATAATAGATTAAAAACTCCACTATTCTCTTGTAAATATTGTTACACTATTTCTGGTTCCTGACGCATATTTGGGGGTTTCTTATTTTTAGTCCCATACTGTCCAGGCCAGTTTCACTTTCATATATAGTCTGAATCTATAAACATGCCCACTTGTCGAAACACAGACCTTTTCAAAAGCTAGCCAGTCATAGGACAAGTCCACATGAAAACAGCAACTAAAATCAAAAATATAAGGAAAAATTCAATGGAAGTAAAATAAAATATAATAAAAAATAAACGTTTCCAGGTGTGAGAAATGTTTTTTGGTTTTGGTTTTTTTCAGAGACTCTAACAGTGTTGAAGAAAATGCTAGCTGAATTTAATTCTAAATAATAATAAAGCACATAATAATAATAATAATAATAATAATAATAATAATAATAATAATAATAATAATAATAAAGCAATCTAAACCAAGCAAAACCTGTCTGCAACACTACTAACACCACAGCAGAATCCCAATACTTCACTAAACACACAAATACATCTGAGAAAAATCTTATTACTCTCTACCACACACTTAATTAGAATAGAACAGGTGCCACAGAATCATGAATATAGAGGTGAGAAATGGCTGTGCCTGGGTTACTCCCCAACCCCTGCCATACTATGTGCTGTAGGTGTGCTCTCCTGGAGGTAATTTTTCCCTGAGAGGCTGAAAATTTTAGATATTTCTGTCCTAAACTCCTGTATGTTTCCCCAAATACAGATATATTTCGTTTTCATAGAGCTCTTATCATATTAGGGCTTAAAGACCGATAGTAAGGAAGTAGGAAGAGTGGAATGTGTGAAGAGGAGGGAAGAGGCAGAGTCAGAACTTCCCATATCTAAAAATATTGCTTAGATAAGAGGGATAAAACATTTTCCATGGTCCTTACACATGAAACAAGTGTCACTCAGTATAAATTGCAGCAAAAAGGATTTAGATTAGCCTCTGGTGAAAAGCTTTCTGGCAATAGGACAAACAGAGACTGCAGTAGTTGGAAACTTAAAATGTGGGACAGCCTAGCAAATACACAGCCCAAGTGGGGTGGGGCATGCCAGCTAAGATAAAGGGCCTCCTGAAGCCCTTCCAGCTTGGTTGTCTCTGAATTTTTTACCTTCCTATAAGGTCACCTCAACTAAACAATTTTAGGAGCATTCCTAAAATTTTATTCTGAAGAATGCAAATATTGTACCCTGGTAAAAAAGTCTGGACCTCTCTTTTGAGAGAGGAAGGCAAGACCTGCTCACGAAAAAAAGGACTTCATACTGAAGAAATACTCTGGTGAGAAAGAATTAGGCATCAATTTAAATAAAATTTTTGGTGAGATTAATTTGGAAAGAGTTGGACTACATTTGAACTATTCAGAAATAATTTCTCATACATACCAATATTCCCTATGAATGGCTCAGCTGACACTTGTAGAAACAGCTATTAGCACAATATAAATAGCACCAATTTATGCATTTTACACAATACTCTGCATTCCAGCTTCTAGAAATTTCCTACATTTTCTGCATGGCTATCTTTGTTTCTACACACTTTCACTCTGCCTAGTCCTTGAAACCTATTATAGCAATGTCTTTTAATAGAGGCAGCATAGAAGCAAAATGCACTTTTAAAAGTAGAAAATACTTCAAGCTATATATCTCTATATAGAGTTACCTGAGATGTTTGTCTTTTAAAGAAACATTTTGATGGTGGATAACCTACTTCTAAAAACTCCACCATGTAAGCTCCAACAGAACTTCCTTTTTTCTAACCTTAGTCTGTTCT
The DNA here is from genome assembly GCA_910950805.1 of Acrocephalus scirpaceus scirpaceus. Classification (NCBI taxonomy): domain Eukaryota; kingdom Metazoa; phylum Chordata; class Aves; order Passeriformes; family Sylviidae; genus Acrocephalus; species Acrocephalus scirpaceus. Next base: position 50,745,337 of record OU383780.1, read on the forward strand.
ATTAAAAGTAGACTTTTGTGCAGTGGTGTACTCTACAGTATCCATGCATATCAAGAAATGGTGAAAAGATGTAGAGGGACAGCAAGACTATTAAATATCCATCATGCCACTCTGGATCAGGCTTAAAGCAATCAGAAACACATAACTACATCAACTTATCTCCTTTGATCAAATGTGATTAAGTAAGTCATTAATTTTCAAGACAAATAAAAAATGCAAGATCATTTTATTATAAATGTAAATGCCTGTCTCCTTAAATGATTTTTCTAAAGGAAGCCCTTCTAATACAGAACTTTGTATACTTCAGAGAACAGTTGTTTTAACATTGGTTTTAATTTTAATGAAACATTATATATTTGTATGCATGTCTTCTTTCCTTTTTTCTCACACTGCTCATGTTGTCAAGCAAAATTTGTGCATCAGCTTGATCAAGATAATTTCATTATACCATTGTTACCATTATGACTTGGGCAATTAGTAGTTTATAAGAATAAATTTATAGCAATCAGTGATTGAGGCACATTTGCAGTAGTCAGGGTGTAATAAAGCCCAATCAATTTCTTTCATTTAATATGTAGGCTGTGACCCCAGTTTTGATGAGAACTCTTAGCTATTTCATCTTTAAATAAAAAAGAATGTCTGCAAGCAATTATAGTGGTGTGTTAATTGGATATTCCTTTTTATCTTTTATACTACAGAATGCATTGCTAACGAAATCCTTGTTTTCTCTCTCATTCCCTTTCTCTCTTTCTCTCTGTAATGAACTGATATTGACTTGGTGTATTTTGCTAAGACAATGGGCCAGATTTTGATTTTCAGTAGCACTGGTGTAAATCTGGAGTGACTTCTCTAAATTAGATAGAATTACTGAGATATCCATGCACACAACTGAAGCCAAACTCTTTCCTCAGTTTTTGTTGCCAGTAACAGAGGACCTGATTCAGAGCTGAGTGCCTCTGCAAGCTCTGATCAGGTCCTGTCTCATATCTGAGCTGAAGCATCGGCTGGCATGCAGGATTCAAAGGGGTGACTCCTAAGCTTACAGCATTGGGAAGGCTTGGGCTTTGCCTAAGGTGCTCTACTGCATTAATTCCATGCTGATTTAAGGTATGTGATGATAGATGAAAGCAATACACACCGCAGGAAGGAATGAGACTCCAGCCCAGATTTAATCAGCATTACACAGCCCAAGCTGTAGAAGTTTCATGTTCCATGAAATTACCCATTGACCTGTACAGGTCCATCATTTGGGTAATAAGTTCCTGCACAGGACAAATAGAGTCTACATAAAAGGTTTTGTGGGTGCAGTATGCACACATCGGGATGGTTAACCAAGAATTTTCTTCATATTTATTTTCCCTTGTAGTGTTTTTTTAACACAATGCAAAATATCAGCATTTCCTTGTGTTTATGTTAGTATTTTGAAGATTCTCCATCACACAACAAGGAAAATTACAATTTTTTTTAAAAAAGCCTCTTCTGGGACAGAACTTCTTGTATTTCTGCAGCAGAATGCTCCAATAATTAAATAACTCTTGCATTTTTTTCTTTAGCAGGGGTATAATTTACCTTGGAAACATTTTTATTTTTTACATATCAATAATTACGCAAGAAAGATACTTTCAAGCAAAAAAAGTTACCATCCCTCAGTAGTAAATTTTTATGTCCTGTGACACTTCAGGCAAAATCATTTGTGTAAAATTTATGACTTGTACCAGAAGACTATCAAAACAATTGCAGCTCCACTTGATCATATTTAAGTATCCTCTGATCTATTCAAATGCTTCACTCCAGTTCTGTGGTTTATCAATGTTTGTGATAGTTTGCTACCTCCAAGCTTTATTTCTAACATAATTCTTTTCACTCAAGATTTGCTGAGGCTGAGGCAATTGAATCCTGAAATCTTTAGTCCTTAATCAAGCAAAAATCCCACTGAAATTAGAAGGAATCTTGCATGTGAATTCAGTGAAGACTTAAGGATTATACTCTGCTTTATACTTCAGAAAACTTAACCCCCAAACATTTTTGAACTTATGGGTAGAAAGGTTATTGAAATACAGAAATAGAGAGATCCTCAAAACATTAGCGAAAATAATACTAGTAATGTGTCTCAGACAAATGGAGAACCAGAAAAAATCCAGACAGAAATGCCTGGTCAATGTACGTGTATATATGCATTTTAAATATATATATATATATGTACACATACATATGTATCTCTGTGTGATTGGAGATACTGTGACAAAAAAATGTTTAGTATCTTTTACTTACTAATCAATTTTGTTATGTTTCTTAGTTATTCACAGTCTTAGAAGCAAGGAGAAGAACAGAAGGAAAAGATCTCTTTAATGAGGGCAATGGACACAGCTGAGGAAGAATTTCAGCTCTCAATTCTGACATGGATTTCCTCCAAGTCTTTTATAAAATTACTTATTTGACCTAAGCCTCAGTTTCTCTTGTGCAAAATAGCACTTCCTAAATAAACACTTAATGTCTTCCTTGTTCAGAGGTTGTAAATAATTTTTGCAACTACAGCCTTGAATAATAATAAAAAATGTATATCAATATCATTTGGATTGGTTAAAAAATATAGAGAATTGTAAATACATCATATTTTTAAATGAACAAAATGGTAATATTTTCAAATTGTACTAGCTTCTTTCTAATTTTCCCATCACCATTATAGATTTTAGGACCAAAGCTTGCACTGGCTTTAAGATGGGCTTTAATTTCTATCCTTCTTAAATTCATTGTTTAGCATTTAATTTTCATTACCTTTTTTTATGCCTGTAACCCTTTAATCAGTAACACCATTATATAAGCATTGAGATCCAGACATAATAAGAAAACAAACAATTTAAAACTAAAAAAAAATTGAATTTTTTTTCAGTAAGTCTTTTCAGGCAAATACCCTGGAGCGGTTTCAGGTCCTCACCAAAGCCATTTTATCACTCCTCCTCCCCAGCTGGACAGGAGAGGGAAAATATAATGAAAGGCTCATGGATTGAGTCAGGGAGAGATCAATCACCAGTTACTGTCATGGGCAAAGCAGGTTCCAGTTGGGGAAATTATTTTAATCTATTATCATTTAATTTAGACTATGATAATGAACAATAAAACCTCATCTTGAAAACACATACTCTCCACCTCTCCATTCTTCCTGGGCTTAACTTTACTCCCAACTCTCTGCCTCCTTCCCTCACAGCAGCTCAGGGGGATGGAAATTGAGGCTGCAGTAAGTTCATCACATGTTGATGAACTCTCCCTCCTGCCAGGAGCCTGCTCCAGCACGGGCTTCCCATGTGGTCACAGCCTTCTTCAGGCATCTTCCTGCTCTGGCATGAGGTCCTCCATGGACTGCAGGGGAATCTTGTCTTTGGCACCTGGACCATCATCCTCCTCCTCCGACGCGGGTGCCTACAGGGCTGCTCCTCTCACATATTCTCTCACTCCTCCCTTCTCTGGCTGCAATTGCTGCCTCACAGTAACTCTTCCCCTTCTAATGTACATCATCCAAAAATCCAGAGGAGAGCACACATGCACTAATGCCCCCACAGATGTCTGAGGAAAAATATACATCCATAAGAATGCCACTCTTCTCCTGATAAACAGCAGGCTTATGGAAAAATCAACAAGAAAACAACAGAAACTTCCCTAAATTCTGAATATGAAAGAGGCTTATTATTTAAAAATAAATAAAAATCAGGAAGACAAAACATTTATTCTGGTGATTTTGATAAACTGTAAAAGATATTTTTCAACAGTAAAGGACACATTTATTTTGTTTAACTGAAAAGCATCTAAGATATATTTGTTGTGTAGGACTAGCCTAGGGAAGCATAATGACAACTATGAAGTAACTAGTCAAATACCCCAAAGGATTTACAGAATACAACAAATGTTTCTGAAGGTGTGCTAACTTTGCAGGTTTTTTGATATCACATTCTGTGATACATGGCAATACTGACAATTGAAGAAAAATATTAGTCTTTTTTTCTTTGTGGGTAAAACACTGCAATTTAATAATACCATTTCCTATCACATGCAAAAATAAAAAAGAAAAATCCTATGACAACAACTTTGCATCTCATATAGGAAAAAAATACTGGCAGTGAAAAGCTAAAATATTTATTGGTTTTCTACTTAAGTTGTTGTTAACTCAGTGGATTATTTCTACAGAAACCAAACAGGACAGTATGAAAATTCCTTGGCTTGCAGCAGCATATGGATTTGGAAATGTGCTTAAAAATTGAGTTTAAAAAATATCTTCTCTTGGTGTTATCCAGTTGCCAGAGTTTATTGATTTGAATGATACTTGTTAGCAAGATGGGGGCAAAAACAGTCTTCTTGTTGTCACAGTTGTTTTGTGCAGCTATTGATGTGATAAAACAATTTCATTTGTGGAATACTGTAAAGCAGCAGCTGCCTAATGGAGAAGAAATACTTTAAGAAATTGCATACATTAAAGCTTCTAGGTGTTTAAACCTCTGGTCAAATGAGACAATTTATAATGTTAACAAACTTAATTCCAGAAGACGTTGTATCACAATTGGACCTGTCACCAATTAGTTACCATTCTACAAGTAACTGTCCCTTATGATTCATTATGACCCACCCCGCTTGACATGTGGACTGAGTGCAAACAGAGTGTGGAGAGTGAGTCGGGAGAGGGGAGATAACAGAGATGAATCTAAATTCATTCTGGAAGCAGACACACTCAATGACATATTCACTGACTTCTTCAACAGCTCATTTGATAATGTTCTTTCTGCACTATTCATTTTTCTGAAAGATGAAAGCTGGCTGAAGATCTCATCTGCTCACTGATGCAGGGAGAAGATTTGAAATTAGCACAAAAATAAAAAAAGGGAGGGGTGGGGTGGTGTGGAAAGCAAGCACTTTCTGATTAACAGTTTCTTGGTCCTGACAGGGAAGGCTAAACACCCTGCCTTTTCAGGTCACCTTTAATTAGATATGCATTATAATTCTACAATATGTCAATGGGCTGACTCTGTCTGGCAGAATTGTGCTTAGAGAGAGGGAATACATTAATCACAATAATTAATTGCTTGAAGAATGGAAACATTGTTTTCTGTCTCAGCTTGTAACATGATACATATTTGGATAAATTTTTTATTACTGTTCTACACAAGGCTCAATCTGGAAGGTTAATAGTGTGATTGTAAGAAGAGTGCAAAAAGGGTCAGTAATTCTTGGCCTTTAATAAATTCCTGGTTTGAGTTTCCTTTTTTTTTTTTTTTAAGTGAGGAAGTAAGGGGAGGAGGAGACAATACTAATTGCATTAGTCAGCCAGAATGTTATGTAGTTCATTACTGGAAATGAGAATTAAAACACCACCTAACTGCTTTTCTCCACTGGTACTGAAAATATACTACACCTGCTTCTGCTGATTTGCCCAACTTGTTAATTATCCAGAAAAATCTGGGTCAGTATTTTATGACCAAATTAGTTACCAGCAAAAGATTATAACTGGCCTGCCAACAGGAAATTAAGAAGTGTCATATTTAGTGGGGGCAAAAATAAAAATACGATACTTGTAGTTTATTTTGGGTATTTGTTTTTAGAAAACACTCTAAAAGAACACTTTGCATTAAATCTCTTTTAATTTTTCTCCAAGAATTTAAAATGCCTATCAACATTTTAGAACTCTCAAGAGAGTTTACCAATCAGTTCAGAGAAGTTTCTGCTGCTCTGCATGAGCACTGACAGGCACAATATGTACCTGTAACCACACAAGCACTTCATCAGCACTGTTGTATCTGCTCTTGAATGGGGAAGACAGAAAGAAACTTCTGCAAGCACAGTCCTCCTCTCTCTTTTACCTACCTCACTGCAAATATGTGTGTGAATATGCACATTTTTGTGCATTCATGTCCATTTTGTCATTAGCAAAAAAACCAATAAAACAAAACAAAACAACCAAAAAATAGAAAAGAAAAAAAAAAGAAGAAAAAGTGTCAGAGCCGTAGAGAGCTACATCCTGACAGATACACAGCTCTCAACTCTCAGATTAGTCAGATACTCTTTGCTTATTCCACTCTCTAGGCCACCCTTCAGATGCTGTCTTTGCCTGCCCTAACTGCTCACAGGACTCATTGTTTTCTCTGATCACATTAACAATCTTTCCTGAATTAATTAATCAATCCTTTCTCCATCCAATAACCTTTTTTATTTTCCAGATTCATAACCTCTCTTATCAAACAGCTGTTTTTCTTCCATCCATAACAGGTGGAGAAAGACAGGAGATGAGAGGTATGTGTGAAGGGAATTCAGTGAATTATGTGCCTGCATGTACCTGGCAAACCTGTTTCTTATTTAAATCAAGAGGAAAAACAATAGAAACAACTACAATTATATCTACAAATCTTTTTGATGCTTCCTAAATGTGCTAAAATCCATTGGAAAATAAAAATAGGACCTGAAAAAAATTGGAAATACATTTTAAGAGGCTTCCATAACACTTCTCATTAATTCAGCAGTCTATGTTTGTGTTCCTTTTCCAGTTTAGACTGCTTTCTCTTTGAAAATATGACAGAAAATTATATAGCATAATATCTTTAATACTAGAAATGTTCCTTTAGCTGCAAAGCAAAGATCAAATAAATAGCCCTCAGAATAAGCCCAATGAAAATTAGAAACTGGTACATTAGCTCTTTAGATAGAATAAATACACAAGTAAAAAGTAAAACCTTTTGTAAACCATATATTAGAAAAATATCATAAAACCCCTAGAACATGACCCACAAAATTCCACCCCTCCAGAAAGGCACATAGTTATGAACAAAAAGAATGAGAAATTAGAGTATTTTTGTATTCAAAAAAATAAGAAAATAAAGTTTCAATTACATTCCAGGTAAGTCCAAAATTTCATAAAACAGCCATTCTTAGAGAAGGGCATATGGTTATATTTTTCCCCTCAGAACAAACAGGAATATCACACAAGCCCAGTACAGACTGTAAGTCAGCAATGGCTCTGTGCAAGATGCAAAGTGAACAGTGAGACTGCCACTCATTTAGGCCTTTTTCTTTATTTATGCAACACATTTCTAGCCATATTAAATAAATTTTTCTTTAAACAAATTTTGGGCTTTCCTTCCTATGTTGTCTACCACCTGGCATTCTCTCATTTGCTCACTGAAAATGAGCCTTAAAAATTGTCAAATTAATTGCTCCCCTTATGTATTCATTTTTATGGATATAAAGAACTTGCAACACAGTGGATCAGGATTTGGTAGATACTCCAGAAGTCACGACATATTCCAAAGGGAATCACATGAATATTTTTCATATGTGATTATGAGACTGAACCTACTTTCGTTCGGTCTCCTCTGTGTTGCCTAGAACCCTGTGGAAGTTTTTCTGATGTAAGGGAACAGCAAAACATCTAAAGAAAAATTCTATTGCAGCAGTTATTCATTTCAGAAAGGAAAGCTGTGTAAAGGTGTGGAAGTTTCTTAAAAGGAAAGTTTGTTAAAAGGAAAAATGATAAAGAAAATAGTTATAAGGCTGTCAGAAAATCTATTTGTTTAGATACCATCATCATCGAGGTTTAAGGGGAAAATTTGATGGAGATTCATCAAAACATAATACCTACTGAAATTTCTGAAATGGTCAAACACAGCGAAATAGGAAAGAATGGGCGTAAGAATTGTTAATAGAATTATTTCAAATTCATCTCAAACAAAATAATTTTAAATATCCTTCAAGACCTATACATGAAAAGTATAACAAGCTTAAGTTAAGAAATATTAGGCTGGAGCAAGAGTCTGAAAGCAACTATTTGTACTAAAATGCAAAAGGAAGGAGCTGGAGACGTTGCCCTGGAGGAGCCTTTCTTATGAGGGATGCATCAGAGGATTTGTCTAATACTGAAGAGCCAATCAAAGGGATAAGGGGAAAAATCATGAAATGAGTAATAGCAAATTGTCCTGAAAAGGCAGAATTCACCCAAGAAGTCTAAAGTAATACAAGTATGAATTTCACCTATTTTGGATATTAGCATAAATCAGACCAGATAACAAAGAAATGGAAGGTAATAAAAGTGAAGCAAATTCTCCATGAGAAGCTCCAGGAGATTCTAAGGAGCTAAAGAGCAGTAAATCTGACTTCTGCAACAGACATGTTGGTGGAAATATAATGAAGAGTAGAACAGGAAGACGAGCAGATAAATAGGATACAGCTGACAACAATCCAAACATTTTTGTAGATCAACTCGAGCCTCACAAATCTATTCAGTTTTTGAAAGAGTCAATGAATGTGTTGCTAGGAGTAATCCAGTTGATATATACTCTCCACCTGAACTCCTAACAACCTTCTGGCAAAGGCGCTGTTTTAAAGGTGTTTCTAAAGAGGAAAACATTAACCAGTGGAGAGGAGGTATCCAGGTATCTACATTTCAGAGACTGGGAAGGACAGAAATTAATGGCCAGTTTTTCCAATGTACAAGAGTTAACTGTGGAACCCTAAAACAACAACAAAAGAAAACAACAAAAACACCAAAACAACCCCAAAACCAAACCAACAAAAAACCTCAAAAAACCCAACAAAAACAAACGAACAAAAAAACAAAAAAAAAAAACCCCAGAGAGAAATAAATATGTGATAGCAAAAATTGCATAAGTGTTTCACAATATTAATTGATTGCATGATAAACTTCTTGATAAAATTTAATTTGACAAATTCAAAGTGATACAAACAGTAGATATAAAGAGTGAAAAAAAAAATTCCTATTATACCTACCCTGTGATGGATGTTAATTTACCTATAACCTGTCAGGATAAAGATCTTGAAATCATTACACAACTTGCAATGGTATTTCTATGAAAAGGTCAGCTCTGCTTAGCAGCAGCTAATAATACAAATAGAACATTAGGAATTATTTGGAAAGCATTAAGAGCTTAGTAGAGAAAGCCTTATTGTTATTAAAGAAATCCATGACATTCATGTAGTTGTGGTCACTCCATCTCAAGAAGGATACAGCAGAACTAAACATGATGTAAGAAGGATTATCAGAGATCAAAAATTATTTCCTTTTGAAAAAAATAAATGGACTAGCTTGCATGGGAATGGCTTCCATACATGGAAGTATGAATGATATGCAGAAGGGAATTGGAAACTATCACTCAATAAGGAAGTGACAAGTATCCCATGGAATTTTCGGCTGCAAATTTTAAAGAACCCCTGGTTAACACTTTTTTCAAATGTAATAAGTAAGTAAACCATGAGACTCATCAATGAAGGATATTAAAAAAATGAAATGGTATTGAAAAGCTGTTAGGAAAATTAATGACAGAAGCAATTATTAAAGTGTATCAAACAAAAAAGATACACTCACAATACTGAGCTGCTCTGAAGATTGTCAGAAGCTAAGAGGGAAAAAGTGGGGAATTATCACTTGCACGTCCTCTGTCCTTAGAGGCATCTCCTCCAGGAGATCTTCCTTCTTCTTCACATGGATAATGCCAAAACCAGGAAGGAATGGCGAAGATGGAAGTCAGACTCCACACAATCACTGTTTCACTGACATATTTGCTTCCTGGAGCCACGACTGTCCACCAGAAGAGCAATTTACAAGACTGAACTGTTATCCTTAGGTATGTCATAAAAAGCCAAGGACTAATAACTGCCCATTAAACTTCATTACTTCTCTTTGCTTGTGTTGGCAAGTTATTGATGTAGTAATTAGGGATAAAACTGTCACATTATAACCTAAGTGTATATTTATGAAAGTGTTTGGAAGAAAAAGCATGAATAAAAAAAATAGTCATAATCCAAAGTTGCCATATTATATTCAGATTCTGTGCTAACAAGACTGTTCCAGTGATTCTGGAATTTATCAGTTACCTGAAAGCATTACAAGCAGAAAAATGGATACAAATATCTTTTCACATACTCAGTTATATGATACACAAGTGAAGTGAGCTTGGAAAAAAGGTGAGAGCAAAGACAATAGCAACAATAGAACTATTTTATTTCATATAATTTTACTTAAACATACTTAAAGTAATCTAGGATTCAAGCCATGGTCTTTAAAGTGGAATTAAAACTCATTCTCTCCTCTTCCTCCATTAATTCTTATAAAAATGATAAATATAAATCCTCATCAAATGTGTAAAGTCTTTTCTCCCATGCCTCAGGTAGACTGTACATTCTTCAGTGACTGGAAAGCTCAATTTTATACATATATCACCATGCATTAATTATGTCCAAAGAAGTCTGCTCTCTTCAAAAAAGGAAGGCAAACTTTGAGGTGGCATTGAACTATTAGTTCTTTCAGCTACAGCTGATGTGTCAAAAAATAATTCTATTCAAATGAGGAGTCAGCCAAGCTTCATATTAGGCTTGGGCATACGATTATAAATCACAGCAGGAATTCAGGCTAACAAAGAACAATATTTCTTTATTCGCTTCTGGGTGATAAGTCATTTGTACAAAACAAAGGGTAAATAGAAAACCTGTAATAAACTAAATAGAGAAAAATATCAGGACTACCTAGACCTGAAAACTCACGTTTTCTTCTTGACACTATGCAATCCAGCAAATATCCTTACTCAGAAGGCTTAAAACTGGGAAAGCTGCTGAGTTTAAAAACAAACAGGAAAATTTACAGTTTGTATCCATGCACCAAAACATGGTGCATGTTTTATTTTATTTTAAATATGTATATAACTCTTCAGGGAGGTTCGGCAACATAAAGTGTTTTGATCAGTAGGCTAAAACTCCTTTAGTCCAGGCTCATGGATGCAGGCAGGAAACCTATGACATTCTGGAACCTTGGGCTTTTGTGCACCTCTGGAAAAGCAGCACTTGGCACATCTGAGGGGGTTCTTACAGAGCACACCATCATTATAAACTCTGTCATGAGCCCCCTAAAAATTTTCATCACAATGCAAACAGCTGAAGCTGTATTTTAAGAAAATTAAATCATCTGCATGAAACAAATAAAGAATATTAATTCTTTAAATAGCTAATAGCTATTGTTTATAGATTAATCCTTCAGTAAGTGTCAAAATCCTTAAACACATTAAGATAATGCCGTTAAAAGAGGGTTATAAACTTGACGCTGCTTAAGCATTTGCAGCAAGTCAGTAGGATGGACTGCAAAATGCACAACAAATTTAAAAATGTGTCTAAGAGCAGTTTTCAGAGTGCTTAAAAGGGTAAGGCACCAAAGCCCCAGTGAAAAGATAATTTTTAAATTGCTATTCCCTACTAAAACAATGACCATCACAGAGGAGTATCTGCACAGGGTACTAGGACCAAACATGAAAAACAAAAAAATCTGAAAATAATTTCTTCTTGGTGAACTTGTCAGCCCTCAATTCTACACAGCTTTTCCTGGAATTTATGGTAAAAATTAAAAATTTAGCCACTTCCTGCTAAATTAGAGAGAAACAACTCTGAGACTACAATTCTTTTGTTCTGATTTAAGCTTTCCTACACTAAATTCACCAAAGTGTGCTAGACTTGCAAGAACTTTCAGGTTTTTTGTGTTTGTTTTTTTTTTTTTTTTTTTCCTGAAGATATTTCTATCATGGTTCTAAGAGAATTAATACCTTAGAGTATGTAGTTTTATTTTTAAGCCCTGTGCATGTAACAGAAGCAAATCTTTCTTCTTAGTTTAGAGAATTTGAAAGAAAAAAAACATGAATAGTTTGAGTAAATAGCAGATTTTTCATATGTGGTGTTTCTTATTTGTAGCATACCTAGAGTGCTGGGTGTACAGAAATGAACGAAGTATAAAATCCAGTCTCAGTGCAAGAAGCCTTAATTATTAGTCACTTTTGGGCAATAGTAAAGGAATTTTCAGGTAATAAATTACACCAGAAGATGGACAGAGACAGTTCTGCAGTTTTCTAGTTCTGTCAGTCAAAACCGAAAATAGCTGCCATACGCATTTATTAAGCCATATAGGAAGATTAAGGAAGTAGGAATGAAGTGCAAGAATTGTTTATTTCTATTGCAATTTCAGAATTTTGGAAAGAAAATGCAGGTTTTAAAGATCATATTTCTGCATTACATTCTTTCTCCTATTTCCATACATTTTACCTTTCTAATCTGTGAAACACAAGAGAAAAAACAATCCAATTTCCATGTTGCTCAGTGCTACAGATGGTGCTGCTATGGAAACTACCCTTCATGTGCCAGAAATGAAGACATACAGTTGATGTACAGTTACTGCAATGCAAAGCAGCATTACTTTTTAATTTTTCCATTAAAAGTCTAATATAAATGCCTAAAACATTGCTTCAATGCATTATGCATTCTTATACTTCTAGTGAACTCCATAACACTTTTGACTACAGAATGTTATAAGAGATTTCCATGGAGCTGTCAGCTCATTGTCTGAGGCATGCAAAGGAACATTGTGTAGTGGAAGTTGGAAAACATAGGACTCTATAATAACCTGCTTGTTTATAAAACTGAAATGATGACATTTATCTAATAACAGTTCTTGCTGGAATGTATGTACTCTTGAAAAGTAATGTAAGTAATAATAAATGCTGTGTTTTGATCATAAACAACATCTGGCCTAGAGTGAAGCTCAGGGGTAAAGAGAAAGTGACCTCTTCTCCCTCAGCTTATATATTGAGCTTATACTTCTTTTTTCCTTTTCTTTAAATGTCACTGTTCACATGACTCTGTAACTTTCAACCAATTTTGGTTTTATTTCTCTAATTCATACTGTGATAAAATTATGAGAATGAGTGGGCCCTCATCTATCAGCTGCGCAGACTCACACTTCTGTGAGAAATATTTTAATTATTAATACTGCCCATATTCTTCCACAATTTTAACTGTTTAGATTTGAAGTTGTGCTTTTTTTCTGTTTCTGTGCAACATCTTCCTAAACCATTACCACAATCTAAAGTTGTCTCTTCTGAATTTCTCTGTTGAATTTCTACATGAAAATTCAAGAGAAATAATAATAAAAGGCAAAGTGCAGTCCAAAGGACTACAATCAGTCTTATTTATTCAGCAATTGCTGAAATGTTAAAAAAACCCAGGGACAAGTGATGAAAAAGATTTCCCATAGTGACTTAGGCCACAGGTATTTCTGCTTTATTTTTTCCCATGCTCACAAACAAAAAAAAAAAAATTCTTCACTATTTCCAGAGAGTTTGGAGAAGAGAGATGGAAATTCGAATGACAACTCATATTTTAATAAAATATCCGATTTTTTTAATAGTTAATGGTTCTAGAGAAGTCCAGATTCAGGCTTGTGGGTGTGTTTTTATTAACACTCACAATTGCATGGGTGAAGGATTGTGTGCTCCCCACCCCTGAACAATTAACTCAGTAAAACCAAAGGGTGAACATCCAAAAATGACAGGCATACTGCTGGGGCTACTAATTCCTCAGCAGCTAAGTGTCATAACATCCAGACAACAGCTTCTTCAACTCAACTCCCAAAAATGGGATCATGATGAAATCCTCTGGCTTGTGAATAGCAGAGTAATTTTAACAGAGGAGTAAAGGCAGGAAAAAATCATAACACTGGCTGCATTGGGAATGGTGCCATTACAAACTGCAGTCACATGCAGGAGTTGGAGACAGGACATCAGAGAGCAGATGTTGTCTATAACATGGAGTCAAATGAGCTGGGAAGGACAGGAAGAACTTAAAGAGTTCCTGCTCTCAACAGCACTCCCCCACAAGAGCCTCCAATGGTTTTGTATTACTTAAATTCTCACAGTAAAATTGTGAACGAAAAATGGGATTTGGCTCTGAGTTAAGCTGGGAGGTTGCAGAGCCCCACTAATCCCAATCACACAAAGCTAAGCCACTCCTGCGCCTGGTCTTTTGCTCTGCAGGCTGGGTTAGCAGTCTTTGCCTTTATCCTTCTCCTAAAGACATGTGGAAGTGTTGAAGGTTTAACAAACCTGAACCTTCTTTTTCCGCTCCTCATCAGTGTATTTTGCCAGGTTTTTCTAAACTTAGACCCAATGCAAAACACATAGAAGCTTTTGAAAATTTCAGTACATCATTCTACAGAGGTTATGAGGAAACAGAAGCAAGGAATTTTTCAAGAGTCTTCTCAGTAAGAATACATTTTCCTTGCACTGGAGTGAAGAAATTGTCAGTATGCTGACTAGATCATGTTATCTCAGTCTCATTCAACAACCCAAAAGGATCAAGGTATCTAAACTACAGTTTAGCCCATGTTAAGTAGAGTGCAAAACTTCATTAATGCTCAGAGTCCTTTCAATCAATACTTAGACATTTAATTGTTTTGTTCATTTTACCTGAATATATTAGTAAAGCCTGTTAAAACTCTTAGGGTTCCTTATGATTAACATACTTGAATCAGCAAAAGGTGGAAATTAGATAAAAATCTACTTGCTTATCTGGTCTATCATAAATTTTGCATAATTTTATTATGCAAAATTATTTTATCATTTTGGATACATACTAGAAGTATTTTTCCTCTTTTTAATTTTAAGCTATATTCTACATGTTTTAAATCTCCCTCCCTTATGAATGTTTTGAGTAAAATATAAAAATATTTTTGGCTGTGTCAAATCTGTAAAATTTTTGCTTCCTCTGTCACCAAAAGATGCTCATATATCAAACATCATTAAGTGAGAGTTGAGATTTTCTATTTAAAAATATTTACAGATTATGTTGTAAATTAGAGCTTTTGTAGACATAATTATTTTTCTAGCAGTTCAAAAATACTTAGTTAACTTCACACTCTCTCAGATAATGAGACTTTCCTCTGTACAAAATTTTAGTACTTTTTACAGAGCTAAAGCCATACCAAGGATTTCTGCTGTATAAATACAATTTATCAATTAGATCTCAACACATAAATATGACTAGAAGTTTACTTCAGAGGATTCTGGATCAGAACAATCAAACTGAACTTTAATATCAAAATATTGAATATTACTGTCAGAAAGGTGTCCATCACAACCTCAATAACTGTCTTTAATCTCTTTCTGCAAGTATTTATTTCAGTTGAGCCTGTTTTGTTGGAGCTATTGTTGAAAATATAATCTTTAATTGTCTAGAAGAATAAAAAAGGAAGTTATGGAGTGGGTTCCAATCATTCAAATACCTTTTTCTTTCACTTTCTAAGATCCATACTGAGCTTACAACATGGCAAAATGAGCCATATTCTATAAGGAAAATCACTAAGAGGAGAGAAGGATAAAAGACACGATCACTCTGTCCTTCCCACGAATTTGCTCATGATTTTCCAGAAATAAATGTCAGGACGTACTGATTCACCAAGGTGGAGATAGGCAAAAGGAAACCTGGTATTTTCAGTTGAAATCGATGTAATTTTGCCTGTTGTTTCAACAGTGATGACTTCCCTTGGCTTATATAACAGCTATATGTACCAAACCCCCACAAAGAGAAATTCTCTCACTAGTTCCACAGCTAGTTTATGGTTTAACAGCACTGGGGGTTTTATTATGCTACTGGACTAACAAACTTCTAAGGACATGACTGTTTGGCCTAAAATTTAACATTTGGTCAAAAATGGGCTCTGTCCCATTTTGGAGGTTCTTTTGCTTGGGATTAAATTTTACCTCCATGCAAAAAAAAGACGTAAAATTGGACTTTGTTGCCTTCAAGGCTATGAAAGCAATATTTGTCTGACTTGCCTATGCTCAGCTGTTGGAAATATTATTATGACAGTGCCATGGCTATATCTGGGGTCTGTATCTGTGATTTTGACAATGGGTTGATATTTGCTGGCTCTGTAAGAAAGGGTGACTATGTATGCATGAGACCATACTATCAACCTGAAATGGAGTTAAATATTAATAGGTGAAGCTAAAAAAAATGAAAGTTAGAATAACTGAGATAAAAACATGAAACTTTTATCTGGTCAGAACATAATAATGTAATTCTCAAAAAGAAGGACAAACCCTCCAAGGGATGTAGAAGGTAGACACAGAAAAACATTTATAATATCCCCAAACTGGTAAATATGTGACTAGATTCCAGTGAAAGATCTCCTGCTAAATTAAGTAGGATCATACAAACATTATCTGAACTCTAAGAAACCTTATTCAAGAAGACAGAAGTGACCTTTTTGTTTTCATGACACTTTTATAAGGATTGTGTATGATGGAAGCAACTCAGCTTCAAAAATATTTTAAAAAGATATGTCCTAAACATTTCCAAGGAATAATGATACACCCACTTGTCTTTTCTGCTAGATGTAAGACCTGTTCCAAGAGGTCAGGGAAGAAGTTCAGTAATTTGAAACATAAATGGATTGCCTTTGAAATTAACATACCAGGAAAAAAATGCAAAAACCCAAAATAACACCACTTCAAAAGTACTGTGTTGTAAGGAAATCTGTTATAGTTTGGTCTTTGTGAATTTGATGTCCTATTTATGTAAAATAAAGAAATTTCTGAATATGCACACAATATTAACTGTTCAGGTAGAGATGCACACTTTCAGGGGCAGCTTGTTAAAAAGAAGAAATTTTACCACAGTTAAACTAGGAAAGTGAGACTGAAATAGGTCATCAACCCTCCAACAATTATGCTTGAAGTTGTTCTAAATGTGACAACATAAGAATTTAACAGCTGCTTTCTGGGTACCAAAAGTTATTTTTTAATATGAGTTAATTGTTTTGGATTTGTTTTTTTATTATTTTTAATAAAGAAAAATCTACAAAAACTCTTAAGCATATTCTATATGTAGAGAAGAATATAATCTTGACAATGATTAATTGATGCTACGGATGAGAAAGCATCTAAAGCTCAGAGGACTATGGTGGTGAAACTACAGTTCATTTAAAAAATAAATAAATAATGAGACTTCATTAGCTTACACTGAAGTGGAGAAACTTAAAAGTCTTCTCTAAGTTAAAAGCTGTAACAAAGAAAGCAAAGGAGGCAAAGAAATAAAGGAGCAAAAGAAATAGAAGAATGTCTTTTGAAATTAAGCAGTGGGTTTTTTTCTTCTCCCCCTCTTTGACAACAGAGGAAGTCAATGGAAATGATAGACTGATGTTCAAGAAATATAACTTGATTATTCTAGCAGCAGTGAAAGGGAAATGCTGCAAATAATTCATCAGAATACCAGAGAATCAAAAAGATAAAAAAAAAAAAAAAAAAAAAAAAAAAAAAAGCCCATGACAATATACTGTATATTCTGGCATGATAAGTTGCTTCACACAGCAGAATTTATCCAAGCTGTATGATACATCTCATTAAAGGAGCAGCCACCAAAAGTAACTTCTGATTTGCTATGTGCTCCTCAATCTATCAAAACCCGGACTCTTCATACTTTTAATGCTGCCACTAAGAAAAGTGTTGAAATATGCCACCTTATTTTGAAATACCTTATAACAAAATAATATATTTCACATTACAAAGTACTTTGTTTACTGAACAACAATGTGTTAACTACACTCAGCATAAAATGCTGCAGTAAAAGGGGTTATTTTCCACTGATTTTTAGTGCACAGTGATGGGTGTATGCTAGCCCAATGCTTCTTGTCTGACATGGCAGATAAATTGACAAAAATCTTTAGGATGCCTGATTAAATTGATAGATTAGGAGGTGTTCCACAACACAGGAATGAAAAGTAATAGTACAGTTTTACTAGGTTTAAGAAATGAGAGAGGGAGAGGAGCTGTACAAATAGATTAATTATAGTATCCACTCTTTCACACAGTCCTACATTTTATTTTCTATTTCAATACTCAAAAGATGAAAGGAAAGAAAAACATTTTGTTTATCCAATTGATAATGTTTACTTCCTGGAAATAGAAGATGGTGTGTCAAGTGACTGCTGCTGAACTGTGTGGCCTTATTTAAATTTTGATAAAAGTTAGCACAAAACTGTTTAATGAGAAAGTTATTTCTATTCTGAAATTCTCAGAACTGCAGAGAGTCATAAAACTTATATTACCAAAATAGGAATTAAAAAATAAAGAGCCATAACTGTATAAGCTTATAAACTGTATGAAATGAAAAGCTGCACATTAACAGAGATCTCAGTGAAGTGTCCAAGGCTCAAATATTCACAGCTACAGCCTTTTTTTTTTTAAATTAAAAAAAAAAAATCATTACCTCAGTCAAGAGTAGTGTTTATGCTGCCATCAGAAATGTGACTGCTTCCTGGGAAAGCAGAGAAGGTATGCTAACTTAGCTTATTTGTGTGGCTGATAACAGCACAGCTAGCAGCCCCATAAGCCATGAAGCTGAATAATTATCTAGGTAGTACACCTGTGCAGGTGTTACTATGGTTCCAAGGGGTTTGCCATCTGAACCAAGTAACCCATATTTACATGACCTAGGCCAGAGGTTCATAATTATGATTTCATTTATTTCCTCATCAAATTTTTGCCTTTAGTCTTGTGGTCTTAAAACAAGCTCCACCACTCATCAAGATTTGTTATACTGTTTAAAAAGGAGCAAGCCATAGATAAGATGCAATTTAGGAAGAAATTTTTAATAACCTCTCAACTGTTAATTGCTGCTTCCCAAAAGAGACCAGAGACAAGAGTGTATGTGTATGAATGTTCCTCCTCCCCTCCATTCCCGGGAAAAAGCTGACACACGTCCCAGCTGGTTAGTTGCCACTGCCAAGAACATCAAAGAGGAAATGCACTTGCACAAACAGCTTAGATGACACCAGACAGCTGGGGTTTGGCTCTTCCTTTTCCTTCCATTTCTGGTAGCTGTGCTTACCTCCAAGGAACAGATCTCAGAAGGAGAGCTACAGTTGAGTTTTGCTTCATTCAGTCTCTTAGGATCAATCCTCATCCCTGACATTCCCAAAAGGCAGCTAAGGTTAGGCAGGTATCTTCCACCTACTCTTCACGCCTGACAAAAAGCCTGTTGAATTGGCAAGCTAAAATGAGGCTTAAGACAGAATGTAAATGTTTCTCTGATTGTATATAGCATGCTTTTGACTGGAGCAGAAAGATTATTTTTAAGTTCCAGTGCAGTAGTGAATTTTAGGTTCATTAAAAATGTAGGACTGTGTGAAAGAGTGGATACTATAATTAATCTATTTGTACAGCTCCTCTCCCTCTCTCATTTCTTAAACCTAGATTTTGATTGCAATTTGTTGCATTTAGAAAATTAAGCCTCCCACCAAGAAATCCACTCTTTCCCTCCAGCCATGTTTCTTGTGATAAAGATGAGGGATCTGTACTCTTTTAAAATAAACTTGTATTCCTGTAACTGCTACCACTTCTTCTCCTGCCAGACTTTCACCAAATGACTAGTTCACAGTACCTAAATGTTTCTCTCCCCCAGTTCTAAAAATAGCCCATATTTTAGTCTTTTTCAAGTAGTTGAATCTATTCTTATCAATGTCTCTGATGACCACTCCACAGCCAAAATTCATCCTAGTTTTGACTTGTCAGACATGCTCCAGTAGCTGTATGATTTACTTTGAACAACAAAATTCCAAAAGTCTGTCATAAAGATATCACACATACAGAATAGGTAGCTTCGGACCACAATTCTGTTTCAGACAATATTTCAGACTGTGGAAAATGATCAGCATATCCAAGGGAACTCTTAATCCTCCCCATAAATACTTTTCAATGTGTCTTTCATGGATCACTGTGGTCACTACAGAGAGCCAGGACAGGTCTCCACTCATATTTTTGCAGATCCACCTCGATAACTAATGCCTAAATATTTCACATTCTTTTGCTACAACACCATGAAGAAAGTAATCTCTAATCCATCCTTTCAGGTAAAATGATTGCTTTCATTGTCTTGACTGCTAGGATATGGCTTCCACAAATCTGGCTGCTATACTTTTTAGCATTTTAAACAAAAAACTTGTCTTCCTTCATCAAGGGAGCTCAAAAAGTGGCTACAAATGTTATGCTGGTATATCTGTGCTTAAATTATATCATCTTCAGCATCTTCCATCTTGCTACCAATGTGCCCTTCTTTTCTATGTCAAAGAGGAGCTATTTATTCTCATATTCACAAAGACACCATTGCCATCACTGATTGAGTACAAGGCTGACTATTCCCTTGTTACCTCCCATCACTTAAATCTTTAAAGTGTCTTTATCCTTTTCTGGATTAGAATAGCAGCAACACTTTAAACTGTGACAGTCATTTCTAGAGTGCTCATCTGAAATGCAGGCAGATGTCCCAGAGAACATATTTGCAAAATGATTAGCTCTGGAAGATTTGAGCTGCAAAAATGTCTGGTATATGATTTGGAACTCTCTACATTACAGAGACAGCCAAAACTCTGGGATCAAAAAATGTCAGAGATAGGGAAAAAAAAAAAGGAGGGTTAGTTTCATTTACTTTGAATCTTGGAAAACATCAATAAAGAAAGGAAAACAATTCAAAGTTACCAACGTAACAAACATTTTCAGAAAGCAGCAACTGGTAGTACAGTTGATAAAGTACAAAAATGAAGAAAGGAGAGATTCGTGAAAACTCATAAACAGAGATAAAGAGTAACAGGTAACTGAGACAGTGAGGGCAATAATGTGCTAAAGTGCAAAGGGACATTGCTAATATAGGCCAAAACAGTGTAAAATACTGGAAAGGAGAAGCCAGACTGAAAAAAAACCCCAGCTAGAACACTGTCAAGTGGGAAATCCATTCTTCAGGAAAATATGGCATGTTTTAGAAAAACAGGAGTAGCAGGCAGACTGACAATCACAATGCAGAGGAATCACATGAAAACTTTTGAAAGATCATGAGGAACCAAAGAGTGATGATTTGAAGGAGTTAGGGAGGAAGAAAACTGGAAAAGCAATTGGCAGGGTTAGAAGTGCACCATCCATTAATGAATGCTTTTAAAATTTATGAATTAGTCTTCTTTCTTTCCTTTTCAGGTCCCACCATTCCTCTGCAGATAGAAAATAAATATCCTGGAGCCAAGCAGGTATGATTCTTGTGTTGCTCTGTGCCAAACAGTCCAATATTCCCACAAGGAAACTTGATCCATCATAGACAAGTGTTCTTGCCTGACAAGAATACAGTTTCATAAAGACAAAAGATGTCACTAAGTCAGACTGTCAAATTGTCTGAAAACAGAACCAGAGTTTTTATTTTACAATAAATTTATAGACTGAAATTCTAAGAACTATACTACTAAACTGCTTGATAATTAATGGGCAGTAACAAACTTTGCATGCATGATTTGCATTACACTGAGTTTCAGTAAGTTTCTATAAAATACTTTGTTCTGCTCAACAATAATAGTTCTGCATTCTGTGCTTTATAACTGTCTTAATTTTCTTAAACATAACAGCAACTTCAATTGCATTTTCCTGATGTGTAACAAAAAGAAATCTGTATAAAGGAGTAAACCATATAAGCACACCAAGAATATGCCACTTATTATAATATATTTAATTCAAAATATACAACACAGTTATTTTTTAAGAAGAGGTATCTTTAAATCATATCCTATATTACAGCATAAAGTATTTTTTTGCAGATTTTCATTAAAAAGTAAGGAAGAATAGTAGATGATATTGCAGATTTTCATTAAAAAGTAAGGAAGAATAGTAGATGATATTCCATCATTTTTAAAAAATACACAGGAAAGGTGAGAATTATATTGTCATTAACAAATGTAGCAAAACTACCCATTTAATGGGATCACAGAATCTCTTCAAGGCTGGAAAAGGCCTCGAAGACCAGCCAGTAGAACTTTTGGTAACAATCAAGATTATTGGCTAAAATCCACTTTGTAATCCAAAGATATTTAGCTAGTTATCATTTCCATGTTTTAAGAAAGAAAGGAAAAAAAATAAATTTGTCTGCAACTGAAATCCTTTTCTTTACCGGAGCCCCATGGGAACAAGATAGTGCATTGTTTCTTTGAACATAGCTTTTAAAATTCACTATGACTGCTGTATATTATGATTGGCTCAGGCATTTCAACCAGCATACAATGAATACAGTTGTAATTTTTGCAGTCAGAGAGCAATGAATGTTCCATGTTATTTTGCTTGTTCCCTATATGTAGAGAGCAATTTGTGTGGAGAACATTACTGTATCTGTCATGTTCCATCTGCAGGCACTGATGCAGAACTGCTTGGAGACAGCAGCACCGTAGTATTGATGCTCATGGCAGAAGAGATTTAGATACCATGAAAAGCTAATGGTGTTAACTAAAGAATTCTTCAATTCACTTCAGCAGAAAGGAAACATTTAAAGGAGGATTAGTTTTAGAATAAATGACAAAAATTCAACACACTGAAATTGTGCAAAGTGCATATTGTAGCAATTATGGAGACTTTTTGATACAGTACTGACGAGCCAAATTATAGCTGTGCTGTGCATTACTCTACAGCATAGACAACTGCCTTCACATGGGATGTCTTCTTATTTTAAGGGCTGCTATAAAATTATCTTTGTGCTTTAAACAAACATTCTGCAACGGTGCACAGAAATAAGCACCTGGAAAAACTCCCAGCTCCTTTTTGCCTATGCACTACTTACTCATCCTAAAAGATTTGTCTTCTCAGTTTCTCCTCTGAGGTGGGCAGTGGGGGTCAAACTGAATTAATTTTGGTGTCTCTTGTTTGGGCTAGAGACAAATGGCTGCAATAAGGAATGACAATTCTGCTAAGGTGAATTCTGTACAGGATCTGGGCAAGAAGTTATGTTCACCCTGTGCTGGAGGAGATTATCTGAATCAGTCTGAAAAAAAAAACAAAAACAACAACACAAAACAAAACAAAACAAAAAACCAACCAACCCTGTTTTAAAAGATGATAAAGAAAAGATGGAAGGAATTTTCTGCTCTGTCCTGCACTGACAGGAAGCCTGACCATGAACAGGGAGGGCCAGTTAGAAGTGAAGTACCTGGTTCAAAGCAAACCCAGGACTGATCCTGTTGTGCCACAGTGACCTGGATTTTCTCATCACATCAGTTCCAGGAAGGAAAGAAGTTTTGACTCTGTGTTGAGTAGGACTGTCATCAATTCACAAATAAGTACTTCCTAAGAACATAAAGTTAATTAAGGACTTGGAACTGAAATATCCTGTCTCTTAACAAAGCCATCTTAAAATGGTATTCCTGCTCTGCTTTTCTTTTAAAGGATAATAAAATTTGCATACATTTATTATGATATATAATTGCATGTATGTGGACGTGAACATACACATAAATTTAGTCAAACTCCAGAATACTAGAATGAACAGAAGAAGAAAATAAAGAGCAGTAACTGTTACCATGAGAGCAATCTCTCTCAGTTCTACATTTAAAATACTGCTGAGGATATTTTCTCCCAGCTATCTCAACTATTTCCCATTAAAACAAAGCTATTATCTTTCAGATATCATCATGGGGTTATACGTGTCTCCTACTCACTTACAGCCCAAATTCGCTCAGTTTACAAATGAAAAACATGTCTCCTTCTATGATTTGGCAGCAGCAAATCTCAAGTTGGGACTACAAAACTGAACTTTTCTTTTCTTTTCTTTTCTTTTCTTTTCTTTTCTTTTCTTTTCTTTTCTTTTCTTTTCTTTTCTTTTCTTTTTTCTCTTCTCTTCTCTTCTTTCCTATCTTTCTTTCTTTCTCTTTCTTTCTTTCTTTCTTTCTTTTTCTTTCTTTCTTTCTTTCTCTCTTTCTCTCTTTCTCTCTTTCTTTCTCTTTCTTTCTTTCTTTCTTTCTTTCTTTCTTTCTTTCTTTCTTTCTTTCTTTCTTTCTTTCTTTCTTTCTTCCTTTCTTCCTTTCTTCCTTTCTTCCTTTCTTCCTTTCTTCCTTTCTTCCTTTCTTTTCTTTCTTTCCTTTCTTTCCTTTCTTTCCTTTCTTTCCTTTCTTTTCTTTTTTCTTTTTTTCTTCAGCTGTAATTGTATTCCTTCAAATTCTTCTCTTCTTTTTGTGACATTCACCTTTAAGATAGTCAACAATGATTCAGATGTTGTACAAGGACAAGGGTTTTTCTTTATACAGTTGAATTCTCAGGCTATTATTCAATACACTCTATGATGAATAATAATATACTCACACAAATAAATTAGATATGGTTTAGAGGGCCCATATTGTTTCAATTACTATCTCAAGTACTTGCACATAAGAATAGGTGCCTAGTTTTTAATCCTAGTTTATCTTCTATAGCTCCTATATTTATTCCAGGGTTCCCAGTAAGACTCCTAAAAATTATCTGCCTCTAATATTTTCTTTTACTCTTGTTCTTATCATTACATGATAAAATTGCAACATCTTGGGAGAGACATTACATTTAATTTTTATATCTATATAAACCTAACACAAAGAAACTGTGATCTTTGTTTGAAGCATGTAAAGAACAAGGCAACAGAAAAGAAATCTGAGTATAGCTAGAGGATTTTATGTTTTTGGCAAAAAAGAAGATGGAGAAAAATAATGTGCAAATGTGCTGTACTGCAGTAGCTTCAAGTAATTAGATGATTCTGCAAACGGTAGCTTTGAATAAAAACAAACAAGAATTTTTCATATCATCTGTCTGATTCTTTGACAAATTATCTCCTTACAAACATTTTTGAGTATTTATTTGGGATGCTCTCTGTTGATTAATATTTTTCATTCCATTTGTGTAAAAATATCAGTTAATATTTCATACTTTCTTCTTCTTCTTTACTTCTTTGAACTTATTTTTAGATATTTGCCTATTCTCTCATGTGTCTTATCAAATAATTGCATTCAGAAATCAAACCTTGTGAACTTCAGCAGAAAACTATGTTCAACCCAATTATACTTTCTGTAAAAATACTCCTTTCTGAACAGGTTTTTTGCAGGTAATTTTAACCACAAAACACCATCAATGATTGCAGTCTGCTACTGCCAACTACAATGACATGAAAAAATTCCAAGAAGAGTCAGTATTAGATCAATTTAAGAAAGGCACTCAGGAGAGTGTAAAAGGCACCCACCAGGGGTTGACTAGCACTTTAGGTACTAAAGTTGAGTAGGTAGCATTTAAATCTATTTTCTTTTGACCTATAAAGACTTCTAAGTGAAGAAAAAAAACTTTGCAACAGGTAAAATCTTTATACATTAATTTACTGATGCACCAAGTCTTCCCTGGAGGCATCAGGACAAATGTTTCAAGTTAATAGAGGGCATACTGTGGTGATTTGTATCATCTGACACGCACTGAGGACAAGTAGCCATAGGATAATGTTTCCTAGAACCTAGTCTAGTTATGCAAAAATATTCAATTTAGCTCTTTTGAAATCCATCACAAAGATGCGTAGCATAAAAAAATAAATAGCCAGGCTAACAGAGAAGCTAGAATATGAAACATCTGTACAGAAAACTGTTCCATTTAATAGTAATTTGTCAAGATAATTGTGTCAAATGTGGTATAACCACAGATGAAGTCAATATTAAAAAGATTTCAATCTTTGTTATCAGAGTATTAGCAGGCCATAGACATTTATTACTTTTATTTCCGAGGTGGAAGAGAACAGTTCTGTTTTGTCCTGTCCTATTTTAACACTCTTCTTGAAAATAATGATAAGTCTATCAAATACAGTGCTCAGACTTCTTTAAAAGAAGAACTGCACTATTTAGGCTAATGTAAAGGAAACATTGAAAAACCAAAAATTCCATCAAGTAAAAAGCACATCCAAGTAAAGAAAACTCTCCAGGTTTATTTATCAACCTCTGAAAGCAGATCAGGGGTATGCCTGGAACTTTTAGCTGGTAAAATCCCAGGAAGGACTGTTGGTAGGTACAGTAAGAGTGCTGTGCAATAAGAATTGGCAGCTGCTCACAGTGACCCTTGCCAGGGAGAATCCCTGAGAGTGATCACCAGATCCCTTGGCATCACTTGCCAGGAGCCAAACTGAGCACACCTCCCTTCAGCCTGAGTCTAACCTCTGTGACTTGTCCCCTGCACTTCAGCATTTCACTGTGATTTGATTTGATAGCAAGATGCAAATGTTTCAGTGTTTCGTCTTAAATAGACCAGAAGCAAAGAAACTGGTGAATCTTTTTAAATGTTTGCTTACACTTAACCTGCTTTTTTCAGTGTATAATTAAAATTTTACAGCCACAAGTTTCATAATAAACATTTCTCACAGCCTGTATTGGAGTGCAAACCACATCTAATAATTAAGTCTGAATTTTGCAGTTAAAAAAAAAGAAAATAACCAAAACTACATCCTTCAGAAACTGAATTACTCAAAAAGCTAACATCAGACCATTGCCAGTACATTTTTAAGCAAATCATTAACTTCTACAGTGCATGTACTGATGCTCAAACTTGTGATTGCTATGTGCATTTATTAGACTGTAAATTTAATTCCTCATAGCATAAAAATTATGGTAAGTTTTTTGTAAACTGTAAGAGCTATGTCTGTTTCTGTGATGGCTGGATGGTTCAAAAAATTTTGGTTTTTTCTTTCTATTCCATAATTTCCTTTTCATTTCAGCTAGTGCTACTAGAATTGGAGCAGTTAGGAGAAGGGAGAGATGCAGAACAATAAGGAAGGTATTAAAAAAATTGTTTTACTGGGCAAAATTAGGTTGGTCAGAAAATATTGTCTCATACTAACTACTGGAAATTGTGCTAACAAGAGCTTCTGTGTTTGCTTGGTACTGCAGTGCTTTTTCCAGGAGACATCAAGGTGGCAGAATTAAATAGGACAGACTATAGTAATACAACTTGTGGGAAAAAACCCTGGCAGGGAAAAGGAAGTAAAGGATGTCTTGCATTTCTCTGGTCAATGATTATGAATAAGCAGTACATCCTCTCTAGAGAAGCTCCTGGTGCATGCCTTGAATAGCCTCACTGAACTTTTTCTACATCTGCAGATAAATCATGCTGACATATTTCTCATATTTTTCTGTTACTTTTATGCAGATGTATTACCAGATATAGGAGAGCAATGTATCTCTTCGTAAATATTCATTCTGGTAAAAACCACAAAAGCTCTCACAAACATTCATGATAAAATAATGCTGATCAGTGACAACCTTTCACTTCAAGGGACCTCTGCATTCTGTAGCAGGATATTCAAAGATGTATTTAGTCACAAAAAAAAAAAAAAAAAAAAAAAAAAAAAAAAGTGCCGCTTATGCAGCTTGGAAGAATTAGTTAAACTTTACACTGCCTTCAGCACAGAGTTTACCCTAACCTTCTGTCACTGAAATATGACCTAATGCTTAACCTGGGCTCACCACACACACACACACAAAGCACTGCTCTGTCCCCTCAGCTGGGCAAAACAGAAAGCCCTCAAACTGTTAGAGCAGAAAAGCAGCACAAGTGTTTCTTGAGTCCTGGGTGGTTGGTAGTGCAGGTCTGGCTGCTGGAGCCTTGCTCTCACTCAGAGCCCCCTGCCCTGCTGCAGCCTGACGTGTGATGAGCCGGTCGCTCAACACCTCTGCACAAACAGCTCCCCAGCACCCTCCTCAAAAGGCTGTCTCTGAAACAAATGGAAACCCAAACTAACTCTGGAACCAGACAAACCTGAAGAGCCCAGTTCAAGAGCACAAACAGGGAACAATATGAATTGCCACATTTTTTGAATAAAAGCGAAATTAAAAGTGCCTAGGGTGCATCCAAGCACAGCTGCAATAGCTAACGTATTAATGTCTTTTCATTGGCAGCCACATCTAAAAAGTCTGCAAAAGAAATTTTAACAGCTTCTCTTGTCATAAATAATTCAGCTGAAAGATATACAACCTTGTAAGCCAGGTGGTGAGATGTAAAAGGGGCTAGATCCTGCATAGGATGTTTGGAGGTTTTTCTGGGTTTTTTCAGACTATAGAGAGAAGCCCCTATCATTGGTTGATGTAAATAATTCCTAAGGGCCTTGAAGACAGGTATATTAATATCAGGATATGTATTTGTTTCAGACTCACTTGAAGAACTTTGGTTAAGGAACTACCCATAGGATTAAAAGTTTCAGAGAAATTTGGTGAATACAAGTGAAATG
The DNA here is from genome assembly GCA_910950805.1 of Acrocephalus scirpaceus scirpaceus. Classification (NCBI taxonomy): domain Eukaryota; kingdom Metazoa; phylum Chordata; class Aves; order Passeriformes; family Sylviidae; genus Acrocephalus; species Acrocephalus scirpaceus. The sequence continues at coordinate 50,773,213 of OU383780.1, forward strand.
AGCATTTTAACTAGGTGAGTTATTAAACCCATATGGAATATTCAGCATACAAGTCCAAAAAAAGAAGTCAAAGAATCTTCCTCTCTTTTTCTCCCATTAGTTTAGCCAAAATTACAGTGAGACAAAAAAAGGTGTAAATGAGCTAACAGCACCACTGCAGTTAAAATTTGATTGTAATTTTAGTTATCAGTCTTGCTAACTCTTAGATCCTGTTATTTAAAATATTTTATATTTTGCAGGATATTCAAATACGAAACTATTTTTCTGTGACCAGAAATGACTCTCTCATGCCTTTCTTCTTGTCTTCTTGCTTAGTATCCATAGTATCTTCGAGGTTCATCCTGGCACATCAGATGAGTCACAATAAGCTATTGGCCAGTCCTTCCTCTTTGGTGGGTAAGTAACACCAAGGTCATGATTGAAGTATTTGGGAATAAATTAACCTGGATTTGTTGTGATGTTTTTACTCTTCTCTAAATGAACACAACCTTTATTGACAACGGGCTGAAAAAAACAGTTAGAAAAAACCCAGTAAACAAGCCACTTGCAAAACAAGACAAAGTGACTTGCAAAAACAAGGTTCTATAAAATTGTAAGTTATGGGGAAAATCAAGGGTCAACATGGCTACTTAACTTTGCCTTCCTATTCTTAGTATAATGCAAAACAGAACAGAAATAAGGGTTTAATGATGGTTTGGCAATATTTTACTCATAATTTTAGCACATATATAGTTGATTATAATATTCATAAAATGAAATACCAGGTTGTTACTTTATAACTGAACTAGAAGAAAAGCAATGGTATGGATTTTTTTTTCCTTCTGTTTTTCCCCTGCATTTGTTAAGAGATCTATGCCCATTAATCTTACTGTACTGGGTTTACATTACCAGGTTTTGGTAGTGGGAGGACTACAGGGGGGGGCCTCTGTGAGCAGCTGCCAGAAACTTGGCAGAGCCAATCCCAGCTGGGCCAACACAGACCTGCTGTTGGCCAAGGCTGGGCCAATCAGAAATGGTGGCAACACCTCTGTGATAAGACATTTAAGAAAGAAAAAACCCCACATTATTGCACAGATATAATTGTGGCATGGTTAGAGCAGAGTGAGAATATGTAAGAGAAACAGCCATGAAGAGACCAAGGTCACCAGGGACACCAAGATCAGTGGAGAAGGATGGGAAGCAGGTGCTCCAGGCACTGGAGCAGAGATTCCTTCCCCCTCAGCCTGTGGTGCGGGAGATGTGCCTCTGTAACCCATGGAGGAGACCCATACCATAGCTGGTGGGTGCCCAAAAGAGGGCTGTGTACCCATGGGAAACCTGCACTGGAGCAGGCCCCTGGTAGAGACCTGCAGACCCCTGGGGAGAGGAGCCCATGCTGAGCAGGTTTTTTGGTAGTGCTTGTGACCCTGTGGGGGATGCAAACTGGAGAAGCCTGTCCTTGAAGAACTGAATCTCCTGCAAGTGTGGCTCCTGTTGCAGCAGCTCATGGAGAACTGCTACCTGTGGGATGGACTCACACTCGAGGGGTTCATGGAGAACTTCATGGAGACCCCATGCTGGAGCAGGGAAAGGACTTTTCTCCCTGAGCAGCAGCAGAAACAAAGTGTGATGAACTGACCATTACCCCCATTCTCTGTCTCCCTGTGCCACTGGAGGAGGTGGTAAATCTGGGAAAGAAAGATGGATGTGGGGAAGGTGTTTTTCAGAATTATTTTACTTCTCATTATCCTGCTTTGATCCTGTTAGTAACAGATTCATTTAATATCTCCAATTTGAGTCTGTTTTGCCTGTGATGGTATTTGGTGAGTGATCTCTCTGGGACCTTAACTCATGAACCCTGGTCATATTTTCTCTCCCCTGTCCAGCTGGGGGGTAATAGAGTGGTTTTGCTGGGTGTCTGGAATCCAGGTACGGCCAGCCCACTAAACGTCCTCATGCTGGGGGACAGCTATTCATATTTCAGACTCTGGGGCATGTTGCCAGACTGCAATAGAGTCTGTCCTTGTGCTTGGAAGTAGCGTGGTGTGGGTTCCCTGTGGCTGCATCCAGCCTGCAGTGCAAAGATCTACAAAGTCCCTGGGGGATTGTGAAGCACATGGGGACCTTTCTGTGTTCATATGTTTTTTCTTTTTCCTCCAGAAGGGACCAAACGATTGCAGAAATGGTTTTCACTAGGTTCCTTCTGCAAACACTGGCTTCGTTCAGAAAAAAATGTGCAAGGGTGTATTGGACAACCCTGGAAGTTTCACAGATCAGAAAGAATCACAGCAGCTATTCATTCATGTTACCTTTTTCCTACAAATTCTTTTATATTTTCAAGTATTTTCATCTTAAAGCAAATACACACATGACATTAAAGATAATGCTTTGGCTAAGTTTTTGCTAAGGTCTTAAGATATTACAGTAATAAAATGCATGGTTTGTTTTCCAATGGTATATGCAGGGCAAGCAAGAACACATTTTTTAATACATCACAGGCATCCTAAATCAACGTGACACATTTAAGTTAATTCAGTTCCTTCTATCAGCACAATATCACTAGCTCTAGGTTGCTCTTATTAGCCATTTCCCTATTTCCCGCTTTTGATCCCCAGGGAAAAATTAACAAACCAGTTTGTTAAACTCTTCTTGAAATATTAGCTCTCCTGGTAACCCAAGTGACTCCAAAAATTCATTTGAAAAATAGAAAACATAGCATACATCTGGATGGCTGTACACTATTGTAACACACGCATATTAGCTACTCCTTCTGTATTGCTTAAGGGACCAAGAATACATTTATCTTTTATGGAAAATTCTACCTAGCACTAGAAGTAGCAAAAAATAAATACACTGAACATCATGTAATTCCCAAGGCAGACATTAATCAGTTATGAGAAATATTATGATACAGGTATTTCAGCTCTCTTTTCCTTGTGGGACTCGTAAGGTAAATAATCTAAGCCATTGGATTGATTGTAGAAAACATTTAAACCTATGATGTCAAGATATTTATGATTTGTGTGGCCAGATATTAATTTGCCAATACTTTTAACTCTTGTGATTAGCTTTTTGCTATCTACACAGAGGTTGAAATGATGGTACCTTTTAAAGCTGAAACTCTTTCAGTGAGTAATGTAGAAATGGTATTCTACTGACTGAGAGTTGCAGCAGGACTGTATCTTACCCACAGCTAGACAGCACCATTTTCTTAGTTTATGCAAACATTTCAAACATTTTTTTCTACCGAGAACATTCCAAAGAGAGCATCTATTGATACCGTAAGCATCCAAATATAAATTACTTTTGTCCTAATTATGTACGGAAAGTTTCAGTCAGGAAATTCCACTAATGCCAAGTAAAGCTTTTTTCCCCGATAACATTTTTACAGGTTTTGACTTAGATTTATATTCCCATATACTTAAGTGATCTTTCCCAGGGGAAATGTTTTATTTTTCTATATATATTAAAAAAAACCCCAACACATCAATTTTTGACATTTGGAAAGGCTTAGTCTGAAATATCTAAGCATATGCTATCATGTCAAACTTTTTTCAGTTATCTTGGAAACTTTATACCCATAAAGATTAATCATACTCAAAATTTTCCAGTGTACCACAAGATGCAGAAATCTAAATAGCAGGGATGTTTCAAATAGCATTCAATGAAAAGCAGCTGTCCTTAAATGAGCTATATGTAAATATAGCAAATTAATTTAATATTTCGATTCTAGCTATATGGTTTAAAATATTGTAGGCATAATAAAAGTTAAGCACAACTGAAAAATACACACAGAGGGGAAATTTTCATTTTTAAAAAAGCAACCTTTCTTCTACATGATATCCTCATATAATGAAAAGTTCTGAAACATTAAATGTTTAATTTGGTTTTTGCTCCAAATCAGAAAAAAACCCAACATTAAAATATTTTGTAATGCAAAATAGACATATCTAGCTTTTATCCATTCCACTCATTAACTTTTGTCAAATCAGTGCTATTCATTATGGGTGAGTTTCTCTGTGAAACAGAAAATAAAACTAAAAAGTCCATAACTCCAATCCTCAAGTTGTTCAATTGCTCAATTTTGTGAAGAACCAGTACTTTTTTTCTTCTGTTTTTTTTCTTATCTTGGTTTTAGACATCTGGCTGGTTTCTGTTTCCCAGTGGGCATTTTCTTTAATGTATGGAATTTACAACACAGAAAAGAGACTTCACCAAGTATCCAAGCACCAACATTAGGTGTGATTAACTCCTATTCAAACACAGCATCTTAACTCATAGTTAATTTTGGGGGGGGGGGGGGAAGTGGTTTTTGTTCCTGGCAACCATTCCTTATTTCCGCTCTCTTTCCCTGCATTTTCTGGACAACCATTTTAATACCTGAAAGAGCAGGTCATTTTGATAATCATCCACTTCAACAGCTAACTCACTTGGAGTGACCTGCCTGGGTACATCTTCCTTTCTAAAACACTTTTCAACTTTCCTTTTCCCAATTTTGATCCAACTTGCATGAGATTTTGGCCCACATGCTGCATGACATGAAAATTCTATTTGAAATCTGTAAAATGAACATGAAGTGGAGCCAGAACAGCTCTTTATTTACAGAATATTAGTACATCTGAACAGGACACCTTTAGCAATAAATGGTGAAAATTGGAATTTGATTATGGACAACTTCAGATGAACCTTATTCTACTTACTCAACTGGAAAATATAAGATTAACCTGAACTAAATTTAGTTCACAAAGATGCTTAGTTTTGTAACCCTTTAATTTTAACCTTTCATATTGATTTTATAAAACCCAAGAGATTTAAATGAGACTCACACATTTCCATCTTTTTTTATATGGAAATCTTCATATGCAGAAGGACAAGTGCATGAGTGTACAGCTGAAATGCACAACAACATAGATTTCAAGTCTTTTCCTCCTTCAGGAACTCCAAAGAGTGGTGCATTAAAGCTATAATTAAAACACTTAACTTTCAAAGTCAGCATGTATGCTCAGAGTCTATGTGCTCTGCTTTACATGCTTACACCAAGCCAATTTAACAGCAAAGATTCAAATTTTAGGTGTTGGCACCATCCAAGTGTTACCAAACTTTGTCACTAAACTGTGACCCATGCTGGGTAAGGGAGGCAGCAAGAAAAAGATGTGGAGTAGAAACACCTTTTTGTGGAGTAACATTTGAAATCTGTGTTTCCCACTTGTCCCATCCACAGAACTCTAGTTTTCTGAGTATGGATCCAATTTACAGTATCCCCTTCTATTGGGCTGCTAGGGGTATTAAAACCCTAATGAATATGCATCTATTAAAATATCAAATGAACAATTAAAAAACTCCAAATCTTGGGCAATCACTGCCCAAAAGTTCAATACTGCTACTTCAGGCAATATTATTACCCTATAATAAGGTCTCCTGTTTCCTAAGTGTGACTAATATACTTGAATTCCTAGACATGAGACCTTGTGTTCAGCTGTGTTAAACACACACACAGGCCAAATGAACTCACTTAGCAGCAGTACTCAGACTAGACTGTAAAGCAGATTTATCTGTGTTATGATTTAATATTCCATTTCATTCAGCTGCCAACTTCACAAGATTTTTTTCTTCTAGTCCTAGATACAAACCAAGAAACAGGGATTCACCTTGTCCCCACAGAAAACAAAGTTAAACAATAACAACCCATCCATGGACTTTTGAGACTTAGTAGACAGTCTGAATCTATTTAAGACTTCCTGAACTCTAAACAAACAAACAAGCAGGATTAATATGCTTTTCTGAATTTTGTGTTGTAATACTTTATTAGGAACTATATTGCATCTTGCTGCTGAATATTAATTAAATTAGATAATTTTTTAATTACACACTGACTGGACCCCAAATGCCCAAGTGCAACACCAGGCTAATTTGTTAATTGATATCTGTTTAATTTTATCTCTATGGTTCCTGTTTAATTATTACCTGAATAACATCTTTTTACATCTTGGCTTTTTTTCACCTACCCTTTGCCTTTTTGTTTCCCCAAGTTTGGTCTTCTCTTCCTAGTATTTCTTCCACTGCATATACTTCATTCATCTGGATTGAAACTGCCTTTTTCACCTCTCATAGACTTCACACTGATTTTATTCTTGCTGTTTCAGAAATGCAAACCTCTGGCACTGGCAGGATGTTAATAGTCCACAGAAAAAAGATTTTATATATGAGAAAAATCTACAGCTACTAAAGTTCAGTTATTAATTTAAAGTTTCTGTCTGCACCTCAACTCTTGTTGTTAATGGTAAGACCAAAGTATCACCAGTGTATCGATAAAGGAGGCAATCTTTGAAAAAACAGTAGTGGAAAAGTAGAATTGCACTAGCAACAGACTCAGAGTTGGTAATGTCTGCTCTTATGTTTTTATTATAATTTTGAGACTTATGAGTTTGGGGTTTTTTAACATAAATTCCTTAGTATGCCCCAAAGGAAATTAGAGAAACAGTAGTAATACCTGAGTAGGCAATGTGACTACAATTTATAAATTAAGATCCAATTACCAATATTTTCCTCTGTACTACAATTTCTTGTATTAAGAAAAAAAACCAACCAAAGAACCTTATCGCAGAACTTTAAGCAAGGCTTTCAGTGTTGTATTCTAAAGCTTTATCCGTCTTATTTTGATCACTTCCTGTCAATTTTTCTTACTTTCATAAGCAGCTAATCACCAAAAAACACCAACTGAACCCCCTCAAAACAAAACAAATTAACAAAACAAACAAACAAATAAAACCCCACAAAGGTAAAAACTATTAAAAAATCAAAGCGCAAAAAAAGCAGCAGTTCAAACCACACAAAGATCTTTACTATGAGGGTGCTGAGGCACTGGAAGAGGTTGCCCAGAGAACTTTTGGATGTCCCATCCTTAGAAATGTTTAAGGCCAGGTTGGAGGGAGCTCTGAGCCTGGTCTAGTGGAAGATGACCCTGCCCATGGCAGGGGGCTTGGAACAAGATGATCTTCAAGGTCCCTTCTACCCAGGCCATTCTATAATTCTATGATCATGCAGACTGATAAAACTAACCAACACTGGAAACCTGACCTGCCAAAGAAAAGTCTCAGCCAAGAAAAATTTAAAACTAATGCTACTAAATAGGAAATAAAAGAACCTGAAACAAATTCCTAAACTAGGCTGAAAACCCAAGTCCCAAAAATATCATACCTGTTACAGTATTTTATAGTATTATATATATATATAAAAATTTCACACTGATTACCTTTGGTTGGCCAGTAAATCAAAGAGAAACAAAACATTTTACAACAAAATAATTATTAAAAATAATTACTATGTTTCCTCATATGAAGATTCTGTCTTCTGTTATAAACATACTTGCACAACAGGTATGAAGGGTCCATTGAACTCATAAGGACTAGACAGACTGTAAAAAAGTGTAGAACTTGGCCGAGTGATTGTAATTTCTTTGTGAAGCGGAAATGAATTTGAAGTCACTTCCTGAAAGCCATATTATATATGTCAGTTATCAAAATTAATACAAATTCTGTAAATATTGGAAAGGTAGATGAACTGTAATGTAAAGGTAAGAGTGATAAGAAACTCACCCCATGCCTAGGTATAGAATGAAGATGCTGATATTACCTTTTATTCTTTATGCTTTTAAATATATTAAGTCAGGGAAATCACATTGTTCGTTGGAAGTTTAACTGCATTTTTTTAAAACCAAACTATCTATACACACTCAGTAAAAAAAAGTACTGCAAGTTATAATATCAAACCAGGGCCTGATCCTGTATTAAACATAAAGAAGAGGAAAAGTAAAACACACCTGTAAATAGCAATCATGCTTTTCTTGGTGCCACTAAAATAAACCCCAAAGTTTTTTATGTTTTAAGTGCTACATGAAAGAAAATCTTTCTACTCAATTGACCATTGTACACTTCAAATTTATGTTTTGACACAGAGATTATAAAATAGAGGTAAAATAAGGTGTTCAGCAATCACAGGTGTTTATCAAAATTTTTGCACTGAAGCTACTTTCTAAGGCAGAGCACTGTGAATATTCCTTATGTTCTGCAGCCAGCCATAAAGAAATCAATGTCTCTTACACACCTCTTATCTTATGATGATCTCATTCAGCAGTTTACTTTAGAGATACTTTTGAACCCACAATTTGCTAGCTGGTTTGAAAACTTCTGTAATGAGTTCTCTACCCCTAGTTCAAAGTAAATCCAGCACTCAGGATTATGGAGGGAATGATTTGACTACTGTATGCACAAGGTAATTATTTCCTTTCTAAAAGTTTAACCTTGTACTTTCAATTAAACCTTATTTAGATTAAATCATCAGCTTTAAATATATGGGTATTTCAACCAGCCAAAGCATGCAGAATATACCTTTAGCACTGAAGAATCTTGCTGTACGTTGTTAGTTTTCTAGATGTCTGGATCTGCTGTGTGACAAAAGAGGTTATTTGACATTATAGAGAGGGTTCAGGACTTTTACCAGGAGCAACTGAAAAACGATGGGAAAGCATTGCAGTGTTCTGCCACTGGAGAGTATTAATACAATGAAGTATCTGGCTATTGGATAATCCTCCCTGCTGGCCATTCAGAAGTGAATAATGCAGAATTAGTAAAATCTTAGCGTTTGTCTCACCTGTGGGGTTCTCTCACATCAGCTAGCATGCTGTAAGATGATGCAAAGACATATAAAACTGCCTTTTCTCAGCACCATACTGGTGCAATGAGAGCATTTTGAGCGGTTCAGCATGTTCAGGTTCAAAAGTGGGGTGAAAAGAGTAGTGGGTAGGAATAACCAGCTGCCTGCTTATTCCTGAGGCACAATGGGAGGTGTGCATTTCTTCTGTGATAAAATATCAATGAGCCATGTTATTCTGCATGTAGAATCAGATAAAACACTGCAATAACTTTTCAGGAGGTAGTCACTGAAACCTAAAGAAGAATTCATTTCAGATAAGCTCACGCTGCTTTTTTGTTCCCTCCCCTTAATGGTTAGATTGATTTTCCCTAATTTAAGTGGGACATCACAGGAAAATGTTAAGAGTCTTGAATGCTTGTGTACCTGCATGTCACTGTACGTGAAAGGGAACTTAAAGGGAGGAAAAAATCCTCATTAATAACCCAACACAGAGGTACATTGTAAGAATCATGCCAAGATCTGACTTCATAGCAGTAAGACAATGCATCTCATCATTTAATGAGAACAAAATGAGAGAATATTGAACTCTTCACCCAACTAACGTTTTGAAGTTTAGGGCAGCTTGGGAAAGATATCTGAAGCAAGAAATACACAGGCCACAAGTGGTAGAGTTTCATAGCAGTCTCCATTTTCATTCCTAAAGTCACATGCCTGATCTTCCTACTGCTGTTTTCTGCCTGGAAAAATTGTTTTATGCAGAGTAACTTAGGTTCTTTTCAATAAAAGTGTGACAGTTATGATAGTCAGTGAGAAGGAATGTGGGCAGCACAAAGAAATGCAGAGTGAAAAGTACTTGCAACCTGGTCCAGCACCCTTTCAGACACCACTAGAGAGGTCAGGAGGATAGCTGACCAGCAGCAGCAGTTTTATGGGAATATTTGAATATATATCCTGTTGCTGTCACAGAGTACAGCATACATCAGCCTCAGGTAAATTTGGAATATACAAAACAACAGGTCCAAACTCACTAATCACTTTTGGTAATACTGTCTCCAAGTTTATGAAACTGTCGACTTGTGATGACTAACAATTGCCTGACCATCTGACCATGATCTGGCATCTATTACTATGGAACATAATATAGAGAGAAAACAAGTGAAAATTTGCAGAATTGTTTTCATAATACTAACACTACCTCAAAGTATAACACTTAGATAATTAATCAACTCAGGAATAAATCATTTTGCTTAGTTGAAAAGGCAAATTCTATTCTAATATTGAACAATTGCTGCTTTACAGTCAAGAAAGAAGAACACAAGACATGAAAAAACAACTTGCTTTCCAATATGCCACAGTCTGAAATTCTACCAACTTACTTGCTCAGTCACAAAGGGGGATGATCCTCTTGTGATTCTAAATGGAACTTCAAGGGTCTGCCAGGTTTACACTGTGGTAGAAATTATGACACTGAACCTGCAAGATAGACACATTACTTAGCTAAAGTTAAGCACAGTACATAAATCTCTGCTGACTCAAAAGCCTCATACCGCATTCCTTGGCATTCCCAAAGTTGAACAGGGATTACAGAATTAGATCTTCTCATCAGCAACTGCTGTCAGTTGTTTTAAGCAATACAGAGAGCATTCAGTAGTGAAAGAAAGAAGAGACTTCTGTTTTCCTTTAGGTTATTGCATTGATGGAATTGTCTGTTTTAGTACTGGATTATAACAAAGTCAAAGAAAGAAGCTATTCTGAACACAGAGCAAGTTTGTATGGCTTGTATGTATTGTTTGTATGGCTCTGCTGTCTAATTTTATAGGAGAGTTAGCTGTTATCTACATAGCAGAGACTGTGCTATTGTAGTTCTATGCCACACAGAATCAAAAACCCCCCTTGGTGCTTCCAGCCAGTACTTCCAACTCAAGTATTGTTCCATGAACACAATGTAAATACTCAGTTATCTGCCTCCAGTTCCATAAAATACTTAAACAAGAGCTTAGACCTTCACAGAAATATTGTATCTCATAAGCTATGCATTTATTTATGCCCAGAGTTGGATCTTCAGATGAACCTTGAAAGATAAGTAATTTCAATGATCTCACACAGCACAGCTGAGTTGACAATCTCAGCAGTCCCAAATCATCATTTTCCTCTTCTTACTTGGGTACATCCTTGACGCATTCCCCTGCCTGCTAACCAGCGGCCTCCCAGCTGGTCCCGGCTGCCCTGGCGGGGAACGGTCACAGCCTCGGTAGGGTCTGCAGGAGGACCGGCAGGACCCATCCGGTGGGTAAGTGCATTGCTGCACGGGCGGTGGAGGGGCGGCTACAGCGAAGGAAGGAGAAGGAGACTTCCCTGAGGCGCCATGGGGTGACATTTATTTGGGTCCCCCAGACACAGCCCAGCGAAGCCTGGGACTGCGGCCACATAGGGGATTTTAGGGTACAGACAGAAGGAGTGGTCACACAAGGAAAGCCCAATAACATAAAAGGGGTGGTACATACAATACCAAATGAAAACTGAGGGGTGGGGGATTTCTCAGACTTGCTCCAATCAGGGACTGAGCCTCTCTGAGCTTTCTAGAAGGAGGAGAGGCCTCCCTGAGACTGGCAAGGTCTGGGAGGGAGCAATATATGATTGACATGTAACAGACTTGGGGTAAACAACTCAAGGGGATTTCCAGGGGCGGGGACTATACCAAGTGGGGAAGGGAATAGGGGGAAACATGGAATGAACCATTAAATAAGCTTTTACAAAACAGAAGGAAAACTACACTTAAATCATTAGATAAAACCACACCGCAACATCTCCCCCTTTTCTTTTATAAAAGATTGCAACTTTAACTTGATATTTGAACTATTGATGATAGGTTGGTGGCCAGAGCCTTGGGTCTTCTTCATCTATGTTGGTTTTGCAGAGCTGTGGTACACACGACCTGGTACACTTGAGGGAGAGTGCTGGTGCTTGAAATCAACTTTTTAACACAACACTAGAGAAATCTGAACACAATTAAAACTACAATAATCACAAAGGAAATAATCAGTACAATTTAAATAATGAACCCGGCCTACCCAGATAGCCCCAGTTCTTAAAATGCTGCTTGGCCAGTCTTTAATCTCTCATTTGTTGTCTCCGACTTGATCTTTCATGCTTTTGATGGATCGATGGACGTCCTCAGCTTTTGATGATAGGAACATCAGAGGCCTTTGAACCTCTTGCACATGCACCCCTGCATCAGTGACAGGTAGTCGATTGTGGCCCTATTTTGAAGGGTCACTTGCCTTGTTACTTTCTCGTCTCACAAGAGGTCTGTTAGGGCGTTCAAAATCAGGTTGGCCTGTTTGGTAACTTAACACTCTCAATGGATAATTTCTGATTTGCAATTTGAGTCTAATTCTTCAAAATTCTTTATTTGGCAGGCCAATTTGTTAGTTTTGTTCTTTTGAATCTACTTTATAATTTTGCGTTTTATCTGGGACAAACGGACCAAGACGCCCTAAGGTACATGGACTTCCAGTAAGGCAAGAGGGGATGCCTGGTCAAGCCCTATCGCCGCAAATCAAAAGCATACTTTTTGGAAGGGCTAAGGATGAACATATACTGAACACAATAACGGTGGACGAACCCAGGAGTCCCAGCTCCTGCAGCTCAGCCTGGAAGGAGGAGTAGTTTTAGAGTTCAGCTTTTACACAACAAAAAGGGCTGAGTACCAGGGAAGGTTTGGGAGTGACCTGGTACTCAATAAATGAGCGATGGGCTTGACTGTGGGGATTATGGGCATAATAATAACAGGGGGAACTAAAACGGTTTCAAAGGGATCCCCACGAGACAAGTGGCTATAGAGTCAGTTGCTGATGCGGAGGACAGGCAGATGTGACCCTGTCTTAGGGACTGTGCAAGGGTTGCTTATACGCTGGCCTTGGACTGAGGCACGATCTATCTGCTGGTTGGAGCTCGGAGGCTGGCCAAGAGCAGCAACAGCAGGATGACGACTGCTGAAGGGGTTTCTATCTGAGCAGGTCTGGGAAAAACTAAAGAGAACTGGAAATGAAAACATAATGAGTTGGGGATCAGTGGGTTAGGGGAAGGACAAATTCCTCCCAGGAGGACTTCTTGCGCCTCTTGCGATGTCATGCAGCCACTAACACTTGAGCCCTCAAGGCAAACTGGTCTGGTGGCTGCGAGTCTAACGGGACTCGTGTTGTGTCTCGCATCATCTCCTTCCCTTTCCCCCTCCTAGTTTGGACCACCCACTCCCCGTGCTGGGTGGACCTGCGCTCACCCCCTAGCTTTTAGGGGCTGGTGCCCTCCCCCTCCAACCTCCCCTCAGTTCCTCCCTGATAAACGGGCACTTAGATTGTCAGTGCCTACGCTTGCTGCACCGTCTGCATGGGCTATCACTGTTTGCCTTGAAGGATGACTCTCTGGAAGCAGAGGCACGCCGCGGCTCCTCAGCCTCAGGTGCCGTGGCCCACAGCGTGGGACGCGACGACTGCTCGGAGTGATGTTTGGAAAGCCCTGCATGGCACCCGAGTCTCGCGGACTTGGAGCGTGTCCTGTAAGTGGAGGTCTCAAAGGCTAGGTTAGTATTGCCGTGCGACACTTCTGGTGAGCCCTGTGCTCGAAGCTCTGCCGCGTTAGGGGAAACGCCCCTCCCCGCCCTGTGAGACCTGCACCCTAGCGGCCCCCGCCCGGATGAACTACGGCCCCTGCTCCACAAGCGGCGGCGAGAGTCCACGTGGCTGCAGTCTCAAAAACGCGCTCTCTGCTGTGCCCTTGGTGTTATTCAGGACGGCAACAGGAACGCCTGCGGCTTGATCAAAGGCTGGAAGCCACTCGCCTCCACCGCAACACGCGCGACACTTCTGTCCCTGACTCACGATGGGCTACCGGGACAAGGGACAGAAGGCCACTCAGGCACGGGCCCCGGGGCTCTGGCTCCCGCCCCCGGCAGCCGCCCCAAAAAGCGGAGCAGCGTGGGGTGGGGTGCCACTCCGAGCCGCACCTGCACACAAGCCGGAAAGCTGAGCTGTGCGGGTGACCCGACCTGCAGGCAATCACGTGGCTGCCGCGCAGGCGGCTGAGTCTGTGCCGCGTGCGAAACAAAACCCGCGCCACCACGTGTTTCTGCCCGCCCACAAAACAGAGCTCGTTTGCCCATGCGGCTGTCCCGCGGTCACGTGCGCCAGCTCCTGCCGCTTCTACAGCGTGCACCGAGCTGTCGCACGCCGCGCTGCCTGCCCTGCTCGCTGCAAAAGCCGCAAAAGCCGCGCGGGGACCGGATGCCCGGCCACGGGCACCGGAGGCTCAAGACAGCTTCCGCGCGGGTGGAGGCGTAGTTTGGGAGGAGGATGTGACTTGAGGGGTTGGCTTTGAGGCGGGGCACGAAGCAGGAGTTAGGGGAAGGGTAGGAGGAGGTGGAGAAAGGAAATCTTGGGAGGAGGGGGTGGGTAAAACGGAAAAGGGGATTCTGGGAAGAAGAAGGTAGCGCCACACATGAAAACAACTGCACCATGTGGTCGCGGCCATGTTTGCGTGGGGAAGGAGGGGACGTCATCTTGTGATGCATTTTTTTTTCTAGGTTTTGAAACTGGATGAAATGGGGGTAAGGAAAGATCCTGAGCAGCCTGGCCGGGGCTACTGTGAGCACCTTGGGCAGTCTGGCCGTGACTGTCCAAGCAGGGGAACCAGGGTGCCTAAGGGGAGCCAGGGCCAGCGGGAGCAGCTCTCCCTGCTGATCCCCTGAGATACCCGCTCGTGGAGAAGAGGGATTGGGACCAGGGGTAAGGGAAAACTGGGGAAGGTTGTCTTGTGGGTTGCCCTTTCTCCACTTTCTTTAACTTGCCCCTTGTGCTGCCGTGCTGCAAAACCGAAAGCAAACCAAGCGGCCGCCAGTGCCCGCCACTGCCGGCAGAGCTGCGCTGCTTTCAAGGGACGTCTGGGAAAAGTGGAGTAAGAGAAGCCTGACAAACCCTTTAAAACTGCTTAAAAAAAACATCCTTTTCTTAGATGGAGAGCTTTTGCACCCACCGCTCAATCCGTCTACTCACACACGCACACCCGAAGAACTGAAAAAGGACAACGGAAACTGAAAGCCGCAGACTTAAAATCCAAGCCCAGAGCAGTGCTAGGACCCTCCACGCTGCTCGGAGCGCAGGCTATGCCCAACAAAAGCCGACGGTGTGACAAAAACCTGGCCCCCTTGTGCCAGGGGGTCACCCGTCTAAAAACAAATTTGAAAAAGCAAACGGAAGAAACTGAAGCACTCGGACCCGCGACCCTGGGAGAGCGTACGGCAAACTCCACAGGGGGACTGCGCAATCCTAGGCTCCTTTTAAGTGAGCCTTGCCCAGGAGGCTTTAAAGCCTCTGAACTCCACAGAAAGCGAGGACTACCAAAGGAGACTCCTGCTTCTGGGGGATTCTGAATGTAAGTGAACCCTTATACTCACCTGGTCTGGTGCTGGCATCAGTAAACGGGGTGGTGGTGGTGGTCGTCCTTCGCCAAAGGAGGACTTCCCAGGGGTGCAGGGAAACTGCCCTCCTGTCCTGCTGGGGGCTCACTCGAAGAGCTGCCACCAGCAGGTGCATGGCTCTCAGAAATCCTGCTGCACTGCATGGAGACGCCCGGTACAGACGAGGATCGGCTCCATGGGTCTGGCATTGGTCTCAGGCCACATGTCGAGAGCACACGTCTACGGCCTGTGCAGACGAGCAGAAGTTCAGCACCTCTGCCCCACGTTGGGCGCCAACTGAAAATATCCCTCGAGCCCAGCTGGAAAGGGGCTTCCAGCTGTTCCTGGCTAGCCCTGGCTCGGGATACTTCCCAACTCGGTTGGTGGCAGCAGGCAGACCGGCCACCACCCCCCCGGTGGGTCGAAGCTGCACGAGAGATGTCGGTGAGGCTTGACGAAGGTAGGAAGCGAGGAGGCTACTTTGTGGCTAGATGGTTTTTATTGTCACCTGCCTTTCGCAGGGGAGCCATGCTTCTCTCTGAGCCTCTCTCAAGTGTGTCCCCGCCTGAGGCGTGGCCACAGCTTATACAGGGTTGGGAGAAGGGGGTGGACACAAGAGGGAAAGCCAATAAGGGAAATATGGATGTCACAGAGACAGCAAATGGGAAACGAGGGGTGGGGGTTCCCCAGCCTGCTCCAATCTGGGACCGAGTCTCTCCGAACACTCTGGAAGAAGAGGAGAGGCTTCCCAGAGAGTGACAGGCTGTGGAGAACAAAGGCAGGGGGA
This sequence comes from Acrocephalus scirpaceus scirpaceus, assembly GCA_910950805.1. Classification (NCBI taxonomy): domain Eukaryota; kingdom Metazoa; phylum Chordata; class Aves; order Passeriformes; family Sylviidae; genus Acrocephalus; species Acrocephalus scirpaceus. Next base: position 50,789,085 of record OU383780.1, read on the forward strand.
AACCAAATGGGGAGAAATACAGGGGGGAACTTGAGGAAAACCATTACAAAACTCATTAATATTAACAATAAATAAAAAGATAGCACGCCGCTACACATCCTTGATTAGAATTTCATTTAATCATGGAAGGAGGAATTGGCACAATTTAAAGATTTCTTGATTAAAAGTTTTCCAGGTTAGTTTTGTTTGTCTATTGTTTTGGGTTTTTCAGAGGGTTATTTTGCTCTTATACATATTAGTTGAACTTAGGTAAATCAGAGTATAAACCACATTTAAAAAAAATGCTACTCAAGACTTGACAATAGTATTTGTTGCAAAAGTTATGGATGTAAGTTATTGGGGTTTTTAATTAGTCTGGGCTCAGTTTTCTCTTTTGAAGTTAATTTTGCTACTATCAGGTTTACTGTTACCTTCAGGAACAGCAAGAACATGCTCTTTTTTGTATAAGTGATACCAATGAGGTTTGCCATCACAGAATCACACACAAAAATACTTGTAGAACACATTAAATAATGTAGTAGTAACACTATCATATATTGATTTAGGCTAAAGAATTTTTTGGGGAGAGGGAAAAAAGACTATCTTAAAAGATGCAACTAAACTAGACAAACAGTATGATATGCATTCTAAAATTATATACTTTGCCATTCAATTTTCTAAGTGTAAGCCCAAATGCTTTGTCTTTGGGCTTAATTTTAGCTCCATTCTACTGCAGGTAAGTCTTCTGCAAATTCTAACCTGAGGGCATACTTTTTTCCTTTGTGTTTAATGCTGTTTGAAGCTGCCTGAGTGGAACTTTTGAAATTCCCAGCATCACAAGAGAGGTTTGTGTTTTCCATTTAACCCCTGAGTTCTAACTTCTTGTTCACAAATTGTCTGAGCAATATGCTACATGCAGCACTTTCCAGTTGCTGATACAGATGCTGGGCTTCATTCACATGACAGCAGAACAGGTTTATTTAAATACTGACTCCACTTAGACATCAATATTTTTGGCTATAAAAGCTGCATCTGAATGTTGTGGAATGTGAGGAGGATCTAGATAAAACACACGGTACTTTTTTTCAGTGAAAACATAAGTTCAGTGTGAGTAAGAAAACAGACCAACAAAGAATGCACCAACAATCATAGGAAGGACAGATTTAAATTACATGGGTAGCTATCTGGCAGACTACAGTGGTTTATTTTTATAGACAAAATAAAAGCCTTATATAAACAGAGGAGGAACTGAATGTACTAGCTTTAAGGCTTTATTCAAAGAACTTACACCTGAAGTTAATATATTTTTAGAACTGATAAAACAAATGTAATTTAGAGTGCTCAATGTGCTAAATCTACTTGGCATGCTCTACAGCTTCCTCTTTGCTGCTGTAAGATTCGCTGCCTATAGCTTTTGGCAGTCCCAACAGAGCCAGCTCTTTCCACTAACAAAATACAAAATGCAAAATTAATAAAAGGACCCTTTGAAACTGACAAAAGTGCCTCAGGCAAACTATCTGCCCAGCAGCTGGTTAAAATTTAATCAGTTATTTTTTTCCAGTCCTGTATATCTTTTGTATGGAGCTCCCCAGACCGAGTGTGGTCAAAGTTTGTTAAAAAGGAAGAATAGGTAAGTCTCTCTCTTTCAATAAATTAGTAGCAAAGCTAGTTAATTTCTGGTTTTTATTGACAAATTGAGCTAATTGTTTAATGTTTCCCCAAAAACATCTAAAAGATCTATTGACAGATTTTATCTAAAATTAATGCAGAAAGCCTGATTTGGAGTGTGGTGAAACTGTGATGCTTTTTACCATCTACTATTGCTTTAAATCTTTAAATAATTTTTGTGGAGGTGGGTTTTAGCAGTCGTGCTGTTTTTAAGCATTAACACTATCTGTTACAAATGAGGAATATAGATTCACTAAGTAGTCAGATGCAAAATATAGGGTTGCTCTTCAGTTCATTTGGTTTTCATACTTAAAGACTGTTTCCAAGCATGCAAGTGAAAAGGAGGCATTTTCATGAACCAAAGAGTACTTTAAGAGTGGACGTGCTTATGTAGATCAGGTTCCTTTCTAGTATCATCTTTGAAATCTTAGGTTAAACCTTCAAAAGTAACTATATGTAAAAAGAGTTTCTCATAGTTTAGGTAAACTTTTAATTTCAGTCATATATTTCCGTGCACTAGACTGAGCATATAAAAATTTACCTCTGATTGAATATAACTTTCAGCTGCAGAAATTGTAGCAGATGGCATTTTTTAAGAACTCCCAATAAGCTCACACACTCTATTAGCATATGCTTTATCATAACACCCAGGGACTGCAGGCTTAGAAAAGGACTCTATTGCATTTCATTTATTACGGTCGCACCATAAGAGTGTGGAAGTTTCCCCAGAATGCCTGAAGTAGAAAGACAGAAAAGCTGTTCTAGGAAACAAATAAGGTGAGCATGAGAAACATGAGAATATTTGTTACATGTATTTACTTATTAACAAAAGGATGAACCTTAAAAATTAACTTTGGGTATGAGAGATGTTTGGGGGTTTTTAAATTCAGTACCATTAACACATATAACCAGTTAGATGTAAGACAGAAGCTGCATCTTTTTAATTTAACACATCTTTGCCCAAATTACGATTACAAGTCTACCCAAAACACAGATTTCATGGTAATTTTACTTTGGGATACTACCTGCTGGCAAAGTATGCACAGACTTTTATTAACAGTTCATAGTATCATGGTGGTGTCAAGTCATATTTACAGGGCAGGGTAAGGAAGTTTATTGTGATTTATAATGCTAATGGAAAATTGATTTGATGAAATCTAATGTCCAACAACCTCTCCATATCTGCGTGGTGACATTCCTCTGCACCCCTGCTGACCTCCCTTGATTCACAGGTACCCACATCTGGGTGCAAACTACAGTCCAAAGATTTTCTTCTGCCAGGATCAGTCCCTTCTGTCTAATGGGCTGAATGCATTTGCATTCTGCAATGCCTTATTTTTCCCCAAATTTTCATTTACAGAAATGAAAAATGTATAGGAACACTCAAGTCTTTCAAAATAGCTGGACAACTTGGTGTTCAGTAAATTAATGGTACAGACAGCTCCCTTAATTAAGTCCCCTCACTGGTATATGTTTATCCTAGTGTTCTTGCAGTGGTAACTAATGAGTTGCTGCAGTAACATTGTGCTATGTAAGACACTGCCTCAGGCTCTACAAGGAGCCCTGAAGGCCCCAACTACACCGACACATAAACAGATTCAGCTGCAGGTGGAAATACTTTAAAACTATTTACCTTGAACAGATCATATGTCTTTCCCTACATAACCAAGATAACATGGTCAATAAAACCTCCAAGCAGAGCCTGCTTACAGGCAGGGATTTTGACAAATGATTTTCTTCATAATCTTAATATCTAATCTTTATTGATATGGCTCTCTACCTACTTTTAATAAAATCAAATGTCATTAATTGCAAGTTGCAAACTTCTCTCTTCATTCTTTAACAAGGTAAAAATAAGGATATGAATACAAAAGTATTGTAAGTAGAGTTATATAAATCTGTGTTTAACTGACAGAAACAAACTAAAACTGCAAAATCTACATGTTAGTTGAATATTCACTGGGAGAAATAAATTCCTTTCATCACAACAATTCACTTATGTTTATCCATCCTGAGACACTCTGTGATTTTTTTATATATGCTGACATTACTCATTCTTCCATTACTATCCTATTATTAATAAAACAAAATGGTGTTGTATTACCAGCCAGAATCTACCTCTGTAATCTATAACTTCTAATACTCATGAAGGCTTGACAATATCTAATTGAGGAGAAACTCTGTTCCTTCTGTGCTGCTACAAATGGATGACCAGAGTTCCCCACCCTATTTGTGCTCCTCTCAGGAAACCGGGCTGGCAGCTCTGGTATGAACCTCTACTCCTCCTTTGCTTAGGTTCAGTCACAGCACTGCTGTTTTTTGTATCTTACAGACTGAGGGGCTGCTCACAGCAAATTTTCCTTGTAGCTTCTGTAGCTCAGCCAGGCATATTGTGGAACAATCACAACCAAAAACTGCATAAGAAAGAAATTACATCTTTGATCTAAACATGAGATGAGTGGGCATTTATATACAAGGTTACTTTAGGATAAATTCCATCCTTTGACATCATGTGAAATCCACAGCCTAAGAGTTGCCTCACCAGCACACAGAAAGAGCAGCTGGATAAATTATTCTTAGGAGATTGCAAAAGGGACATCCTCCTTAGAGATAAGCATTTGGAAAATTCATCTGACGCAACAAAGTATCCTGGTTCAAATGTCTTTGCAAGTTCTGAGGACACTTGTCTGTATAGCCATTAGGAGATGAAAGAAATAAGTTCATTTCCCTCTCTATATAATTATGTGAAGTATAACAAGTTATAAAGCAGTGAGTGGGAGAAATCCCAACTAGAAAATCTTTCTCAGATTGACTGCTAGCACGAGGTCTTGCACGGGGAGTGCTCTTGAGATAAAAGGGAAGAAGCATCATGTTCTTCTCACATTTGCACTGTGCAAGCCCCAGGTCTGCACGAGTGTTGAATAAATTAATTGGACCCCTCAGGAATGACAGGTAGAGGATCCCTTTACTGTGAATTGTAATAGGATCTGTGAAAAATCTATAAGAGATGTTGGCAGTCTTTATGTGTTCTTGATGGCCCACAGAGACCCAACTAAGTATTGCAGTTCAGCTTTCTGCAGTTCAGCTTTTCTACCAGATAATGCCTCACCTGCCAAATTGTCCTTCCTACTGCACTCAGACTGTCCAGAGTGGATTCCTTTTTATATATATATATATATATATATATATATATATATATATATATATATATATATATATATATATATTACTAATACTTAGGACATGCCTAAGGGTTTTGTAACTTTACTTGAATAAAGCCCTTTGCAAACCTAGCTATCTGTTCAGACATCTCAAGAGTAAGGCAAGTATTTGCACCACCCAACACCACACATGGCAGGGAGAGGAACTACCTTTGTTGTGTTTCCAAGGACCTACACTCCAATTTCAACACTTCTGTAAAGTGCATTTGTCACATGATCTCTTCTGTACTTACTACAGAAAATGCATTCCTTGGTTCTTTTAGGATATGAGCAGGGCTACTGAAATGAGCTGCAGGAAGACGAGCACAGGAAGACGATAGTTTCATCTCTATGAGTGACATGAACCTAAATTTGTGTGAGTAGTTCTAACTAAAAAGAAGACAATGAAGAAACACCAAATATTCTGCTCAGAAGTAGCAAAGTACATTCACCCTCTAAAAAATAATTTCCCTTTTCTTTCTTTAGCAGTGGGAGGACTGGAAAGGGACTTTGTGCATTGTGTGAGAATCTAAACAGGAATCCACTTCTGATTATCAAAGAGTTGTCACTCAGTCATACAAAAGCTATGGGAAATCTTCCAAAGTAACCAAGCCTGGATAATTACTTGGCACACATTAATATACCTCTTTAAACTAATAAAAAGTATCTATATGAAAACTAAAGTAAATAATAATGGACATATAGACAAACAGCACTAAATACTTGTATACCAATAATAGTGTAACTCAGCCATATCAGGACAGTTTAAAAAGTCCAATTTTACCCATTATCAATCTTATTCCTTATCCAAGGACCTCCGACCTGGGAGATTAAGGATATAATATTCACCTATGAGCTGAATAGACTGAGAAAAAAAAAAATTATTAAAATCCTTAAAATTATAGCAATAGCCTTGATGACTGAATTATTCTGCAATATACAAAAAAGGTTTAAAACCTGGTGGCAAACTTTATCTCAGATCACTGGGTTTAATGGTAAGATAATTAAGATAAAGTATTTGCTTACCAAGTACAATCAATCTGATCTGTGATTAATTTGAGGAAGGTGGAGATTTGAGCGACACACATGAAATACACAAAATGAGTGTCTGATTAGGAGGAGAAATATGTAATAAAATACTTTCAGAAGAATAAAATCTAAGACACAATATAGAAAATTTTCTAGAAGTATGTTCTACTTGCTGAAGGATCAGTTGCAAGTTAGATCAAAACTGAAAGCTTAATTCTGATCTTTTCAGGTCTCTGGAGAGTGAGAGGAGCTCAGACTCAGTCTACTATCCTGAATTCAGTAATCTCTACTTGTTACACATTGGTGATAGAATACCCTGAACTCAGAGGTGTGATTTTCCTATGCACTTTTACAGGAACAGCCAGCAAAAACGCAGTAATCCTCACATCCTTGGCATCTGTTAGTCTTTATGAAAATTCATTTCTCATTTACAGAAGGTCAGGTTCTATCACCATTAACATAGAGTTGAAACTGTTTTCTCAGTAGTGCTAATAAAAGTAGTAGGGAGGTATGTAAGGAACAGCAGTCACTCTGGATTTAAGTGACAACATCTGAAATTAAAGGGAGAGAGAATTCTAGGCTCTCATTAACCATCATCATTAATTAAGGAGATTCTGTATGGATACATCTAAACTCAGCTTATAATGTAAACACTTTGCAAATGCTATTGAGGATAGGATCCTGTGAACAAACACACTACATAAAAGAAACAGTCCATGTTCCAGACTTACGGAATCATACACCCTGTTTTCTATCTCACTTGGGTTTCATATTGTATGTATAAATAGCTGAGACACATGTATTAATACATCAGCTAAAATTAGCAATACAGTAATTTAAATGCAGGGAGCATTTAAATAAAAATCAAAGAATATAAAATAGCCTTAATCTCTATACTGTAGCAGCTTTATCCAAGCTTGTCTCGGCAAGCATCGTGACATTGCCTAACAGTTGCATAGAGCACACACAGTGAACTACTGGAGCTTTTATTTTGCCAGAAACCACAGACATTTGTTTTTTATTAGCATATCTGAGGTATACTAACTTTGTGCCTGTAGTGTGAAAAAGACAGGTATTTAAGTAACCATCTAAAAGTATAATTAAGGAAAATTTGCATATCTTTCATGGTTCTGTCTTTTGTAAAAGGGTGAAGCAACAGTGATAGCATGAATTTCCATCCATTGCTCTGCTTTCTGACGCTAGGCTTTAAATTATCAAATTGAAAGTGGACATGTGTGTCTTTCAGTTATATATTCAGAGGGAAAAAAAAAAAACAGGATCAGGACAGTTTGGCTCTATGTATAGCTTATATCCAACTAACACTTCTGAAAGAGCTTCATTCACAAAGATTCCACGTCTGTAAATTTACATGGAGAAATAGTTTCTTCCCATTCCTCCTCTTCACCCCCCTCCAGTTCCATCAGTTTTCCACTTCTGAACACACTTCCTGCCCCCTAAATGAATTTGGTCTATTATCACATCTTGACTAAACCATAAAACTGAACTACAGACAGTGGGATGTAGGGAGCACAGCGGCCTTCCCAGAATACTGACTTGTGGCTCAGTCTGTTGTGTTTGCTGGAGAGCCTATGCTAAGAAAAACAATCTGTATCATGTTCCACATGTAGCCAAATGTCAGGATGAATTATTTTTCTTGAAAGAATCCCAAAGGCAATGTCTAGGCTTTGGGAGTGACTACAGGACCTTTAGTGGTGGGATGTGTTCTACCATGATTTGGAATGAATATCCTACACATCACACATTGGGAATAAGAAAGTAAACATTTGAGACCATAAATGTGGAATTTTAGAAAATGCCTAATATTTTCAGCATCAGCTCGGCAATCATTTGAGAAAAAAATCTATATGAAAATTCAAAAATGCATTGTATTAACAGACTACTAACAGGCTGACAGTGCAAGACCAACAATTTTCTTGTCTAAAAATTGCACTACAAAAATCTGCATAAATATATTAAATTTTTTAAATCACATCTCAATATCAACACTTTTGGTGTAGAAATAATGGAAAAGGAAAAAAGAAAAGAGATTTTGCTCAGGAGTTGAGTAGTAGTAAATTTCAAAATAAACATTAATGTAACTACAAAATATTAAGTCAGAAATTAAAGCCAATTGAAAGATACTGAGATGGGGATGGTATAAGAATTTAACACTGAAAATGTTAGATGCGTAGTTCTCAAAACTGTAATTTCAGCCTTGGCCTCTTATTTTTTGTTTTTGGTTGGTTGTTTTTCCTGCTATTAAGTTTTGGGGGTTTTCCTTTTTTTTTTCTTTTTTTTCCTTTTTTTTTCTTTTCTTTTTCTTTTTTTTTTTTTTTCTTTTTTTTTTTTCTTTCCAATGACTGAACCAGTATGTTTCACTGGAATCCATTTGATAGCTAATGTGAGTAGCTTCCAAAGCATTTCATGTCTTCTACAGCACACCTTAGAGCTTCTGGGAACATTATTAATATGCAATTTGGAGTTTTTTTCTTTTATCTGCAAGACTAAAAGCTACTGATTCAAACAGGTGTGTTTGAGTTGATTATTTTCACCATTTATCTTTCATCTAGATGCTCATCAAAATCTAGATTTGAGATAAAGCTATAAAATGGAATGCAATGCATGTAAATGTTATAGGATTTGATGGACCACTTACAGTTCTTCATGGCTAGACATTTATTTTGTCTTATCTGGTTCACGTTGCTCTCCAGAATAATATACATGACTTAAAAGCAAAAAATCACCTTTTTGATTACAAATCTTAAGACAATCACAAGTACATTGCCCTGTGAAAGTGTTATCATGTCACAGACCAAGTTTCAGAGCCAAGAACACAGCAAAATCTTTCCCAGATGGATATTTGCCTTATTGTCTATCAGATAAGGAATAGGGAAAAGGGGCATTTCAACTTGAATTAGATATCAAATACTTGCTCTGTTGTTTTTCTGATGTTTCTATTACTGAGATCCTTGACACCAAAAAAAAAGAAATATTTTTAAATTAGGAAACGGTCTGTTACCAGAGGAATTGTAGACTGTACAGGTGCACATACTGAGAACTTTCCTAATGAAGTTTAGCTTTTGTTTCTCTCAAAGAAGATAAATTCATGAGTAAAATTCAAACACATTGGTCAGAAGATTTAAGTATACTGTATGAGAGGCTTTTAAAGGAAGAGGTATTGCTGCAGTGCACACACAAAAATGTTCTGATCTTTTTATGCCTTTTTCCATTGATGGAATTACAGACTGGTTTTAACACCATCCTGAGATGAAAGCAATGAATATTATCACAGTGAATTACAAAACAGATGGCTCTTCCTCCACTTGAAATTAGTGGAGCACAAGATTCAGAAAGAATCTAGCCTTCCTCCTGACCCCCAAATCTTAGTCAGCTGCCTGTCCAAATGAGGTAGGTCAACACGTGTTCCAATCTCCAGGAGTTGACCACCCACACCTAAACAAACTGATGTTTGAGTGAAAAGGTGAAAACACCATTAGAAAATTCATTTTGTCATCCAGTTTAGACTATCTGTGCCTCAGACACTGATGACTGAAACACAACCTACCTTATTAGCCTCCATTTCAAAAAACATACAGCTACAGTGGCTGTGCTGTGCAGACCTGCTATATTTTGACTTAGAGACAATTCTGGAAATCTCAAAGCTCACAAAAACCTTGTTTCCTAGAATAAGATCTTTTGTGACTTCAAAATGACTTCTTTAAAGTTGTTCAAATTTCATCCAAATTAGCAGAAATTTTGATGAGTCCTATGAAAAGCAACAAGTTTTTAAAATACAAAGTCAAGAGGAAATCAGTGCCATGTAACTTTAGAGAAAACCTCCTCTGGTAGGACTGGAGCTACAATAAAAGGCTTCTGCCCACAGTCTAATGTTACTAAGTGTAAGGAAGGGCATAACACATAAACTAATTATGTTTCACTCAACTTTTTAAAAGTCAGGCACCAGTTTTACAGATAATTATGCTGAGGTACAGTAAGAACAACTGTCAAGTGTGGCAGAGAAGGATATACTAAAAGGAGAGATTATTAGAGTATAGTAGAAATTTAACCATATTAACTTCTTCAGAAGCAAGTTCTGACACGTAATATCTGAAAACTTTACTCTGTATTTATATCTGTAAAGTGCATGATTATTTGGTCATTTAGAAAGGCAAAGAAGACATAAAAATGTACTTAAACCAAATAAGGGACAGCACAGTGGATATGGCAAGCTTTCCCAAGAAAATAGCAAATGGCTATAACCTCCCATGGTATGGCTGCAATATTTTAAAGGGTTTTTTTTGTCTAAATATAAAACCTCATCTCCTCTGATCAAAACAAGTATATGTTTTATATTGTATACACACATTTACAATATTTAAAACATAATTATATTTATATTAAAGAAGGCACTTTACAAAATGTAAGCATCATTTTTAATAGATTTCAGTGATTTGTAAACCTCAGTTTCACTATGGGTACTTTCCTATGGGATCTCTTGTTTTTCCTCAAGTCTTTGAATCTTTTAAAGCCCCTTTCATTATTTTTGTTGTCTGAAGTTGGGCAATAATGTTACTGTGATTAATTAAGCAAAAAGACATGGAAATGGGGGTGTGGTAATCATCAGATAATAAAGCCCTCTGGGTCTCGCAATGCATGAGGTGCAGCCAGGACCCTTTATCCTCAGAGGTCTGATTATCTCCAGGAAAACTACACCTCCCTGTACTTGCTGTATGGCTATTATGAAATATCTTTACATTTTATAGATAAAGTAAATTACTTTAATCACTGAAAATTGCCAGTGTTGTGAGGTTTCAGCTGTGAGATTCACAGAGCTTAATCTGCCCATTTCAAGTCTGAAATAACCAATAATTGTTCTAATAAAAGCATCAGTAAATCATTATTTAAATGCTGGGATCATCCTCTCAGAGTGGCAAAGGCACCTTCTGTATGTTTGATGACATGGGGTGCTCGTTTAACCATAACCCTGGAAGTGCAAGCCATGAGGGAAATACTCTACCAGGGCTATTTAGTGTGTGTAATCAATTCTTTGTTAGAGCATCAAATTATTTTCTGTCATTCTGCAAAGTCCTAGGTCAGCAAACAATAACATCTGCCCAACATCTGAAAATCTCTTTGGAAAAATTCCAAATATCTTCAATTTGTCACACTTCCAATCAAGCATTTTTCAGAAAATCTTCAGTGGCTTTTGTTCAAAGGCAAAATATATTTTCCCATTCCTAAATCTTTGGAACGCACAAGAAGCATGTTTACTAATTGCAAATATGATGGGGATGTCAGTGACAACTCTATTCTGCCCTCCCCATGCTCTGGAATTGTGAACACAGGGCTTTGGCAGACACCACAGTCAATCAAAAGACAAATCCTCCTTACTGCTGCCAGCTCTGGGACCGTGATAGCCTCACATTTCCTTTCCATGGAGGAGCACAGAAGTAGAAATTTCAGAATTACATCCCGAATGGAATGGAATGGAATGGAATGGAATGGAATGGAATGGAATGGAATGGAATGGAATGGAAGAGCCACTGACATAAATACCTGGCAAATATATCACCTTTCAGGAAGAGTATTTCCAAACCAAAAATTTCTTACACTGATACATTATCCTTGCCTGTCACATTACAGTAACATATTTAAGATACACTAACTATTTGGAAAGATTTGCAAGCAGTTACACAGGGCTGTGGATTTCTACTTCCAAGAGAAGCTTTCAGTGACCTAATGCACTACAAGACACTATAGGATATAGACATATAGGTAAAAAGCACTCCTGATTATGTGACTATCCAGAAAGATGATCTATGTCTGAACTGTGTAAACAGATGAATTAAAAGCAATCCAAGGCCTTTTTGCAGTGCAGTGTTCACATATACATACAAGCTGAAGACCAGTCACCCAGGAAAGCAACTAGCTATATTTATTGGACTAATGTATGACACAGTTTTCACTGGCATGTCAAACTGGAGACATTTTACCTAGAAATGGAAAAAAATATCCTAAAACAATATCCTTAGGAGAGATGAAAAAACAGAACTAGGAGGCAGAGGAACGCTGGTCCTAATGCCATTTATCCTACTTTTTAAAGGAAGTGCTAAAATGTTGACACATTTCCCATGACAGGAAAGTAATTTTATTTCAGAAGGAAAATGTGTTCTATCAGTAATTCTCCAGAGAAATCTGAGATTATTGTGCCAGAGGCAATTAACCCTGAGTAATAAAAACTTCTAGCAGCCTCAAATGACAACCTGATAGAAGAGCAGATATTTCCAAGGGAAAATAGTGACTTGCAAACAAGATATCTTTTTTTTCTCTTCTGGCTTTCAACCCAAGCTTTTAAACTTCCTACAGTAATTTGTTTGCCAAGCTGACTAATAAGAAGAATTAATCAGAAGACTTTTCATAAGAGAAATATGACCAGTAATATGAGCAAGAATCAGATGATACAGAAGACCAATGTCATCTGCTTCTGGGAGAATTCCAAATTCAAAGATTGAATCTGGCTACAAGATACAGTGTAGGAGATGGGGAAGAATGTTTTGTGGAAGCTCCATTTTAAAAAACAAAAACAAACAACTAATTGGCAAAAAAAATAAATGAGAATATCAGTCCTAGGGATGAAGATGAGATCAAATTTAAGGCTAGACTTGTCCACACCTTAAATACAACTCTTATAAAGAAGGAGCTGATGAAGTCAGTGTGTAGTAGCTAGGGACATGCGGCCGGAAGATCTCGGGCTGTACGAGTAGATAGGGCTAACCTTTCTACATATAAGTGATGCTTGCCTTGCTCAGTTAGGCTCAGTTAGGTTAGCAAATCATATCTAGGTGATGATGTAGACAGACGGATGTGACGCCGTCTTCAAAAGTTATAAAAACACCATGTAAGCAAAGAATAAATGCCATTTGCCATCCATCATATTGGTGTCTGTGAGCTATGGCCTGAGTGGCCCAGGGGGGCTGCCATGCCGGTTTCTGAACCAGGTCGTTACGCCTCAGCGAAGGAGGCAACATCAGTGAAAGGACTGATATGAGAAAATCACATGAAAATGAGGAAAACTGAAAGAATCTGCCTTCTGATAACTAATTTGTTAGTGTGGAAAATCCCCTGCATTTTTGAGATTCAAAGGTAAATGTTAAAATCCCAGCACTGTGTCCTTGTTTCATCTGGGATACAGTTACTTTTCTTCCCAGTAGTTGGTACAGTGCTGAGTTTTGGATTGAGGATAACAATAATGTTGATAACACACTGAAGTTTGAGTTGTTTCTTACACTAAGTCTTGTCAGCTTACATCAGCGAGGAGGATGGGGGGCACAAGGAACTGGGAGGGGGCACAGTTGGGACAGCCAAGCTGGCCAAAGGGACACTCCATGTGGTGTCATGGTCAGTGTATGTCCTAGGAGGAAAGCTGGCAGAAGATTGCTCAGGGACAGTTGGCAGGTGGGTGGTGAGAAATTGCACAGTGCATCACTTGGGTTTGATATTCTAATCAAATTCAGTACACTTCCAAATGAAGCAGACCAAGTAGCTCTGAAACGTTTAGTTCATGATGTATCCCATCAGTTAATGCAGTTTCAAAAACTAACATACCTCTTATAATTCAGGAAAACAGAGTGAACAAAAGATAACAAAACAACTATACTGAGAATAAAAAAGGTGGGTTCTTAGGAGCTATCATTGAAGTACTGCTTATTGAATTTTAAAGCAGGAATCAATTAAAGTTTTGGTTAAGTATATCTCTTACCAAAAAAAGGGCACAATGCCCTCAGAAGTTATCTATGCCAGAACTGCCTTTTGTGTGGTACATTGTGCATCCAGTAATTTTCTTATGCAAACAAGGCAAAAACATGAAGCCAAATTCACCATACCTCAATATTTCTCAAGGTATTTCTTCTGAATTTTCTTCTGAGCAAGCAAATAAACCTAAGTTTAACAAAAATTTTGAAAACATGCTAAAAGGAGGAATTGGAAACTTGCATGCAACATGGCATATAGTAATTTTTAACAAATATATGTGCTGTGATTTAACACAGCATAACCAAACCTGTTCATGTATATGTTGGTCAGTAGGTTCTGCTAGTCACAGCACCAGAGCTTAAAGCTCATGTACATTTGAAAAAAACTTTCAAACAGTTCCAGTCATACGGCATACCTAAAGTAAAAAAGCTAAGACCATAAAAATTCTTGATTATCTAGAAATGGAAATACTACAACATCTGACCCCAGAGTCTTAGGTTCCAACTCTGAAATGTGTTCAAAGTGAGCAAACTGGAATAGCTCACAGGAGCAGCTCTCTCTTGCCTGTGGTTGCTGGGGAGAATGGCAGTGTTTAGGTTTAATAATTATGTTAGAAAAGGATTTACATAGACACTCAATATCAGGTAAGCTCCTCGTCTAATACGGAAAGTGAACTCACGTAACATTAATGCAGAAATATTTTACGTGGCTACTGTAAATATGATCAAAGCCTTTAATTGTAAAACAGGCTGGAGCTTCTTGTGAATAATTTTGGGTAATAAACAAATATGAAAGCCAACTTGGGGGTTACCTAAAAGGGTGAACAGCCTTTAAGGTACCAAACATAAAGCCTCTTGTGCATGAAAATCTATAATATTTAGAAATAAAACAGAGATCTTTGAAGGCATGAAAATCCTGAGGCTTCAAGAATATCTTATTTAGGCTGAAGAATATATTACATAAAATGGGAGAGGGCATTATGAACACAGCCTAACAAGGAACACAGAAAATGTCTCAACATGCTTTTTGTTCAAACTTTATAGGAAATTAGATTAATAATGCATGAGTTGCTTTATGCTAAGGTTACTGGCTCACCCACCCCCTCATTTATTTTCCTTTGGAAAGCATTCTATTTTTACATACAAAATTAGGTTTTTTCTGTTTTATTCAACATGGTTAGAGCAGACACAGAGCTCTCAAAAGCGCTCAGACAAAGTCATTTTTATCGAGCTATGAAAGGCTCTTCTGTCCATGTGAGTATTCTTTTTCTTATTGCAAAAAGTAGACAATCTAAGGAGTAGCACAACTATATTATATAACTTTTTATAGGATAGTGTTGCTGCTCTTGCAGCCGCAACTGCGGTGGCCTGGTTTTAGGATAGACGGCACGGCTACCACATGCTTGTGTGGCGCTCGGGCCAATAACACACGCTTACACCAGTATGGTGGACGGTTAAAAGCGTTTATTATTTCAAACATGCAGGTTATATACTCTTGAGTTCTTCACTACGTCAGGGGGGTTTTGCTACACTTCTTGAGTTAGTAGGGAGAATGGAAAAGTACTGGTACGTTGTTAGAGGGAGGTTTACATCCTTGGAGTGAAGCTTATCTTGGGGGTTGGAATGTTCTGTGGCCTTCCCGTTACAACCGATATCTTCCGAGCGCCTGTTCCTGTCCGCGCACATCTCCCCCACAGGATAGCCAGTTCTTTCAAAGGTGTCGTTAAAGTAACTTAAAGTTGTGATATTTACCAGACCTAGGGAAAAGCAATACGTATTTGGAAACAAACCTCATGCTTGGTGTGGGGAATAAGAACAAGATGTGGGCTAGAGAACATTTCCATAATTCCTCCATTCTTTCTTTGTGGAAAGAGGGTCAAGTGTATATTAGGATGAGTTTTTCAGCTAAGATTTGGGCAGGAAAACATTCACCCTGTTTTTATTCTGAAGAGAAACAGGTTACAATAACACAACTGTCCTTGGAGTCACCATACCACCACCTACTCCTCTTGTCAATGAGAAGATTAAACTCTATGCAGTCCATACATCTTGTCTCATGAAACAACAAAGCATTTTTGGCATTTCTTCCCTTAAAGTGCAATTAGAGGTAGTAGATGAGATAAAGGCAATTACTGCTAGCAGAGTACAACTCTGTGTATGACAAGGACTTCTTGAGCGCGGTGACCCATGGAACATCAGAAAATCAACCATACACTGATATTTCTTTACATGACAAATCATCATCGAAAGAAAGCTGTGAAACTGTTGCCATCACTTTAAAAATATAAATAGAAGAGAGCAAAAGAGAAGAAAGATTTCTCCCATAGAATCACAAGCCTCATTAACAGAACTAGAACAGATAACCTTTTTGTTGATAAATTCCTGCAATCAGTAAGTCAAACAACTGCAGGGATGAAAAGGAGCTCAGAAGATCACTTTGTCTAAGACCATGATCTGAGATAGAGCCACCTGTACTTTAATAAACATTTACCTGTGAAGGCTAACAGTTCTTTAAAATCTTCATTTGCATTTTTTCCTTTTGGGAACCTGTTATTTACTTGCTTAGGTATCAGTACCGTGAGTTGCTGCTCTTTTTTTTTTTTTTTTTTTTGTTACTGGTGATATTCTCTTTCTACAAACTAAGCCAATTTCCTCTTGTTCTTCACCTCACAGTTACAGAGAGCAATTCAGGATACTCCTGATAACTGTTAAGACACTGACATGCTACTGTCAAGATTCCTCTATTTTTAAAAAGCAGAAAACTAAAACAGTTTTTTCAGCTGTTGATTTAAGATTTACATTCAGTGTTTTATCAAACGAATGTACTTTATCATAAAAGACTCACAGCAGGTAAATATAGTATAAATTAATATATCCCGAATGAATATATATATATATAGTTATAGTCAAAGGACTCCTCACTTTGGCATTATTGCCACTGTGAACTTTTTTTTTGCCTTCACTAGGAATAGTATTAATCTAAAGAAAGAAAACAAAGAAAGAAAGAAAACAAATCCAGGATGATCTTTATGAATAACAGCACACGGGAAAATTCTGGACAAATCCATTTTTGCAAGACACACCCTTTCCTTAACTTCAGAGAGAAGTTGCATGTAGGAGATAAGTAGAATTTGACTGTAAAATAACTCACTAACCATACACACTAATATTTTAAGAGGCCATTATCTGGCACACAGGCAATATTAATAAAAAATACATAATTCAGTTTTCCTTTGCTTGTAATTAATAATTTCATTTCCAAAGTTTTCACAAATTGAGAAAGCCAGCATCAAGAATCATTTTCTGTAGATTATAAAAGTTAATTTCCAATACATTATGTATATCATTCTTTAAATGTCACATCCAAATGCATTTTTAGTGGCTGATCTTAATTTTGCATATGCTTTTAAAGTCGTATTCATTAAAAAGTAATCTCAGTAAATTGATGTCAGGACCACATTTCATTTCGTCAATCAAATTCCTGAAATGTTTTGAGACAAATTCTTGCACATTACTAACTATACCTGGGAAATGATTGTTTCACTCTCACTTAAACTGCACCCTGAAACATCAAAAAAAGATTAGGAACTTGCTAGGGAGAGATCCTTCACTTAAACTAAAAATGGAGAATGATACTGCACTGCAAGGAGTTTTTTAAGCTGCTTTTGCCAGAGCCTGAGTTCCAGGTGAAGCTCCTCATCAGCAGGGGACAGCCACACAGCCCACACCCAGGGACAGGACCAGGTTTTCAAGACCATCCTTTGTGAGCTACCAAAACTAAATGAACTTTTCTGCATACACATAAACATTTCTCATTCATTTTTTTATTTCAAATTAGACTAAAAATTCAATGAAGAGCAGGTTTTGCTTTAATTTACTGTGAATTTCATAATGTAATAACATCAGAGGAGTTAACGTACAACTCTATTAATTGAAAGTAGAGCTTCAGGGGTTGGTGGAGCTTCTTTGGTTCTTTTCCTCATTTCTTTGTAGAGAATGAACTTTGAATTTTATATTTTCAGATCCTGTAGATTTGTGACACAAAACACTTTTTCCTCATTCTTGTCACAACATGATTAGGGAAAAAAGGGGTTTTTTTCAGCTGGCTTTCTCTTTTTTTTTACATAAAATGACTCAGATTATCTAGTCAGTCTGACTACCCCTACAATGTCACAGCTTTCAGGCTGACATTTATGTTCATTTTAATATTTCCTTCTGGCTAATAAAGAAAATTGGCAAATAAAGTACTCATATAAAACGTGTATCTGAACAGTTGGTTGTGCAGAGACATGAAAAAACAAAACGCTGGAGAAAGGGGAAAAAAAAAAACCCAAACTGAATCACATTT
Source organism: Acrocephalus scirpaceus scirpaceus (assembly GCA_910950805.1). Taxonomy (NCBI): domain Eukaryota; kingdom Metazoa; phylum Chordata; class Aves; order Passeriformes; family Sylviidae; genus Acrocephalus; species Acrocephalus scirpaceus. Next base: position 50,807,060 of record OU383780.1, read on the forward strand.
TAAACAGTTTCCCAACAAGATTTGGAGGAATCATGGCAATCTGTTTTAGATAGATCCAATGATACTAAAGATCAATTTCCTTACCTAGTGTTGCTTCTTTGTTCTATGCACAATGATAATTCATTAAAAGAGATGGGACTAAGAAGCACCATATGTCACATATATAATAAAGAAGAATAATCTTAAGGTTCACTGAGATACACAGACCAGTCTTGATTGCACTGTGAGGGATACTTAGTGGTAGGGATCACAATATAGCCTATCATACTCCTGTCTTCAAGCTCAATATAATTTTTTCCCTAAAATTAAGAGGTTCCATAAATCAGGAGAGGAATTCAGATTCCCTCTATCAAAAAAAATCACACGTACAAGTTAACCCTGTCCCTTAACCCTACAAATACACAGACACCCTGTCCTACAGAAACATCTAAAAATTTATATGAACCCTCAGAACTTGCATAAAATCTCTCCATGTCATTTCCTCTAAGTAGAGAGGAGGTTCATGAAATCTGGCTGCTAAAATTCCTATGTACCATACAAACAGAAGAGAAAAGAAAGTAACATACTGGCCATAGGGTAAAAATTAGGGTGCTTTACTCCTGTATGCCAAGTTCTATAAAAGAGTTCTACAGACATGAAACACTATAGAAGCTTTCCAGATAATTATTTGGCCTCATCTAAATCACAGAAGAATCTGATAGTAGGACTTGTTGGTTTGGATTGTTTTGTCCCAGACACGTTCTGGGACAAGCATTGTACCATTGGAACAGTTTAGCAGCTTTTAATTTTCCTCTGAGGAGAAAAGCATTAAATTCTACCAACCTACCTAACTAAATTTTGTACCAAAGATATATGACTCCTCAGGAAATCCTCCTGACTGAGGCAGAAAAACAATACTCTAAAAATTAATTTGTTGTCTGTTAACATCCTATTTTATATTCAATTTTCTTTTGTCACATTCTAAGAAATCAATTATTTTTGCATGTACAGACACAATGTTCTTTCTGAAAGATACAATTTCATATCTTTGTCTGCCCCTTTTGATTTATTGCCTCAGTGTGAATTTACAATGTCTGTGCCAACATTTTGAAACTCAAAAAGGGATATTTGCTCCATAGAATACAAATGCTAGTTCAAAGAAAATTTTGCTTTGAGAAAACAGATTTTAAAATCATGAAAACCTGTTTAAATTTGGTTTACTGGCAGTATCTGCCCAGTTATGATGTTTACCTCTTTAGCTCCTGAAAGGCAGCAACCCAGAAAAACCACCATCATACTCTGCAAATTATTAACATGGATCTTAAAAAAAAATCCAAACCAATAACATAATAAACACAGATTTTAATTTGGTAGGTCATCTCAAGTATTAAAAACTGGTGTAAAGTCCTAGGTACCAGAGCCCATTCAAAGTGCCCAGAGCTTTCTGTTCTGCCTGGAATTTACAGCAGTGCTATTGGCAGGTGCACATAAAAATATATTAAGAATATTTTTGCAACTCAACTTTTTTTTGTCTCACTAACTGTTATTAAGTTTTAGTGAGACAGAGCTACAGTCTATTTTTACTACTGGAATGGTAATCTGCTAGCGAGCAGCACGGTTCCCCTCATTAGTTTTGTTTGCTCAAGATGTTTATGGGTTTTTGTTTGCAAACATAGCGATGTTAATGGAACTTTCCCGTATTCTGTGCCTAGCTTTTGAAACCAGAAAGAGCTGTTCTATGAGGATAGATGACAACACTTTTTTTTCCTGTTTCTATGGGACCACAATTTCTTCACATTGGCTACAATAAGAAATTTGAAAGAAATACTTCTATTTTCAGCTGAAATCTACTATTACTGCATTTAATAAATTTTCTGAGCTAAAAAAAAGCATTAATAAAATAAGATGAATTATTGCAGACTGACAAGTGCTCTTTAACTCTTCACAAAGGAGAATAACAGTAGTGAATATCAAGCAGAACTTGCTCATTAAAAATGCCCCATAGTTTACAGAGTTTACTGTAAAAAGTGCTGGGGTAGGGGGAGACCACGTGAACATTGACCAAATCCAGAAAGTGTTTTGGCTTGCTGCAGCATCTTTGAATTCTGTTTACCTCACCACCTTTAGAAAGACTTTGTTTGAAGGGCTTCATCAGTGAACATTCTGGGTTAGTCCTTTTTAGTTTTAACATGTGAATAACAGGTCCCTGCATCATCACACACTCCTGCAATGTACCCGTGCTGAAAACACACAGGATTTGTGTTCTTAACCCTGTGATTTGAGAACAATAACTGTTAATGTAGCTCAGTTAACTGTATTGCTTTTAATTGAAGATTATCTTGATTACAGCCAAAGGGCACTATTAATACTCTGAAGAAATGACTAAGACTTTAGCATTTCAATGTTGTAGAGAAAATAGAACTAATTAGCACTAATTTAATTCTAAGATTAAAGAAAATTCATTTTTTAAATTTTTAATTTAAGACAAACTATTTTACTCAGAACAAAGAAAGAATAATAAGTACTTTTTCCAACTGAAAGGCATTTTTTACTTTTGCGTTATTTCATTAATAAGGGAATATGGGAATCATGACCCCATTAAAGATCAAATAATAAGCATTTAATTATTGACAGTAAATAAATTTTTAATAAAGATACAAGGGTTTTTCTGTATAAAAGAAAGAAAACAAAGTACCTCTGACCCAGAAATTCTTAGAGGATCTTACACCACTATCTAATCTATAACCTAATTTTAAAAGGATAGGTTCACAAAGGGACATGTCATTTTTCTTTCTTCTGTACCACAGAATGAGGTACTGTAAGTATAACGTCTGTGAAAATGCTCCCCAGAAGTACCCCAGTTCTATCTTAATCATGCACTTAAACTAAATAATACATTGAATATGTCATAACCAGGAGGACAGTCATGATAAAAAGTGATTTAACCCCTTTTTAATCTACAAAATAATACTGTCTTTTCTTTACCTTGGGACTAGTTGTCATTTATAATTTCTGACCAAGGGAGACATAATGCATTTACAATGAAACCCTGATGCTTTTCCAAGGAACATGAAGATGCAGAAAATAAGCACCCATTACATTAGCAGACAAAAAGATGTTTTCATTGGAACTCTGAGCCTCATCCTGATGGTGGCAAATAAATGGACTGTTTGCAGGTTCTGAAAGCATAGTTTCTGGCTAATCACATTTCTACAAGGTAAAAATAAAATGAACTTTTTCTGAACCTTCTGATTCATCACATAACAAAAAGATTCAACATGACTTTTTTCAGCTTTGCATTCATATTCAGAAAGAGCCCAAATCCAAGAACCCCAGTCCAGCCAGTCACTACTAACTATTCAGATTAGTTTTCTAAAATGAATAGAAATACCTACATGACAAATAAAAATGAATAAAAAAGAAAGATGGGTTTGGGAACTTATTACTGTAAGAAACTCTAACTCATTTCCCAAATTACTTCTTTTGCCACCTGTCTCATCAAAATATCACTTCAAGAAGCGGAAAAAAAATCTTAAAAATGTAAAGAGTAGAAGAAAAAGAGGAGCTGTCAGAAGACAAAATATTTACTAAATTATGGAATTTATTTAGTCTTTTCATATTTTAAATGAAATAGCATATTCTTGACAGATGAGAAAATTTCAAAAGATTCTATGTTGAGATTCAGTTTGAATAACCCACGTACTAGCTGAGTTTCACGAATTTGCAGAAGTGGGTTGAAGTTCTCCCATGCACTGCTTTTCAGATTCCCCAGATTTTCAGAAGCAACATAATATATAAAAAGGGAGAAGTGAATCACATGAATATTTGAAAAAATACTTGCTCAACAATTCAGTCTAAGTTCGTTTATGGAGGTTCTGATCTGAGATATTAGGAAGAAATTCTTTACTTTGAGGAGGGTAAGTCACTGGCACAGGTTGCTCAGAAAGGTTGTGGACTTTCCATTCCTGGAAGTGTTCAGGGGACTGGATGGGCAACCTGGTCTAGTGGAAGGTGTCTCTGCTCATGGCAGGGGGTTGGAAGGAGATGAACTTTATGGTTCCTTCCAACCCAGGCCATTCTGGGAATCTGTGAATCTGGGATCTGGGAATTCCCTTAGTTGTCCCATCCCCATATTGCTGGTAGGAAACTGGCAGCAGCCACATGCATGTAGCAGCCATGGAAATACTCTGCATTTTGTGTCTAACAGCAATAGGGAATAATAGCCCTCATCACTCTGCATTTCACAAACAAAGTAAAAAGAAAGTGCTTTTTGCACAATGCATTTCTCATACAACATCTTTCTGTACGTACCCTGGTCAGATTTACAGTGGTATGGATTGCACAGACTTGCTCTCAGCAACATAAACACAGAACAGTGGAGTCACCAATATAATTTTCAGGAATATCCAAAACATTCATGAGTAAAAGTGAACATTTTGGAAGGAATTTGATTGACTGCTTGAAGAAAACGACAGTTTATCCTTAGTCTCCCTGTTGTAAAGTTATGTCCCAATTTTTGTGAAACAGCTGGTGCAGGCCACTGCAGGCCACTCAAGGACAGGGTAATTACTACTCTCTGATTTGGACCAAGCTGAAGGACCATTTAAAGATAATTTTTAGGGCGAGTTTTCCCAATCTCCTAGATCAGGAAAACTGCAAGTTAGCAACATCTGCTTTATTTGGAACAAAATTAAGCCCCTAGTAATAATTTTTCAAAATACTTTGCAATGAAAATTTCAAACCAGCATTGTTATCAACTACTAATGTTGCAAAAAACCAACTTTGATTTTCATGTTTCTTCTAATACAATGTGGATTTTTATAGTGTGAAATACAGTGTACAATGCCTTTGGCTGGTTTGTCTTTGATGCAAATGCAGTCTGTGCATATTTACAGTAATGAGATTGTTCTGCAGGCAGCTCCTCAGCCTGTTTGCCAGGGAATACACATTGGGAAAGCACCTCCACTACTAAGACTTCCCAGTAATGTTAGAATTAAGGCAAATCATGGATCCAAAGTAAAGCAACCTTAAACTGAGCACCTGTGAATGACTTCAGGCTACTTAAAGCAAATATTCAAAGACAATGTATTTGGGGAGAAGTCAAAGTTTACCCAGACGTGTGTACGGAATACAACAAAAGTTTTCACCTGCAAAGCATTATAAGAAACTTCCATTAATTTCATATTAACACAAAGGGGAAGCACAACTAGCTGAAACCTCTTTACAATGACCTTTCTGTGGTCAAAAACCCGAGAAAAAACAAAGCAAGGATCAATATACAAGAGCCTCAAAGTGGTGAGATGTTTCACATATAGACCTCAGCAGGTTAACATACATGGTTTATAGAAATAATGGAAAACAGAAAGTTGCCATGTTTGATGACAAGCTAACAGCCCTACAAATGAAGGTACCAACTTGGAGAACTCAATTTTTCAAAATAACCATGGCAGATGTTTTAGCATAAATGGCTTATTTAAGATTCTTTTCCCCCAAACGGATGTGAACACTCAAAAATACTGACCCAAAGTCATATCTAGTGCTAACCAGTGGAGGAATTCAGTCTGCAGTAGATCAGATAGCATTTACACTAAGAATAATGACCAGAGAGGCTTCAGTTGTAGAGGTAGACAGAAACATTTTTCTACCCTAACATTTGACAAAAATGAAGACAAATTATCAATGTTTATTTTTTTCAAGTGGGGCAAAATTCAGTGAAGCTAAAAATACCAATCCTGGTCCAATATATCTTCAGCTCTATGTAGATTCTTGCCTCCTAGTCACATGGTGCCTACTACATTAACTTCTCAAACTCATTTACTGAATCTAGATTAATTTTAAATACAAAGACCTCTTTTGCTTAACTGTGAAAGTTTCTTAACAATGTAAGAGATCATCTTGAAAACATAGTTGCCAACTTTATCACCAGAGTTTTATGCCATATTTTGTCCATTTAGAGCAAGTACATACCAACACCAACAAGAACAGTCCATTCCTCAGACACTTCCACATCACAACTTTTTGAGCAGTGCACAAGATTTCTCTAACTGTTCAGTTCAGGCTCATCTGAATTTCCCAACTTGATGGAGAAGGCAGGAGAGATCAAAAACAGCTTATGTGGGATGAGAGAAAAAGCCCTTCACCAGCCTCTGACCTTTCCAGTGAAGCCTTGTTATTAAGTAATCTGACTAAAAATCAAGTTTTTGCCAACAGCTAGATGAACGTTGAATGAAAATGGGAACTTTGAAAGTAATATTATCCGCAAGTTTTGAATATTTCTTAAGGTTAGCAGTCCATTTTTTAAAAAAGGGATCTTACAAACTTCTGCAATTCAGTGGTACCTTTTAGGCAGGAATTCTGCTAGGGAACAGGGTTGAAAGTATTTTTTCTTTTTAGTTTTGAATTTGTACTCTTTCAATTCTGTTGAGTATTTTCTTTTTTTAGTATTAAGGAAAAGAATGAGTAGTTTTCCTGATCTACCTTCTCTTCTGATATCTTTATCATATCTCTTCTTATTCATTCTGCTCTGAAATACGAAAGCTTAGTATTTTCCATCTCTTTTCAGATTACTCTTGTTCCATGACTCCAATTATTCTTGTTTTCCCTTTCAACAACCTGCTTACTTCTTCCATACCTTTTTGAAGCTACAGTGTAGCTTCAGTTCTACTAGAAAAAAAAACCCCAAAAACCCCCAAACCAGATTTTACTTGAAGGTGTAGAATAGGGGTTTCTTTTTTCACCATCCTATTCTTTACACAAGTTAAGGTACTCTGTTCCCTGGTGAACAAAATTCTTTAACAAGTCCACTGCCTTCCAAATCTGCCCTTCAGGAAACCATATAAACCAATTCTTTTATTGCACTCCAAGCCTTTTTCACTTAAAATGACCATAATCACAGAGTGAGAAGTCAACTAGAGAAAGAAAAAAGCTTGACCAGTGTTCTCATGAAACAATCAATCTCTATATGTTTATAGGCTAGAGTTTGAAGTACTGAAACCAAACTTTCATCATAGTCCTATAAATAACTTCGGGTACTTTTTTATCAGTATTTCAAGGAGCTGTAAATGTCAGCCATAAATAAACTTTGATTTTTCAAGTAGGTTGATGTCTAGTTGGTTTGGGGCAGGGTAGAAGACTCTTACAGAGTTTTTTTTAAAAAACAAAAGAATGACTATTTAAGAATGTTAATTTAATAGCATGCTGCACCCCTTACTTCTGCCTGACGGTTTAATTATTAGTAACTCAGTTCAGTTCATTAGGGACCTATTGTGCTGCTGTTGGCAAAACAGAAATGTCACTGCATGTTAAATAATTAAAAGCAGTAAAACAAACATTATCTTTTGAGTCCTGGACTTATAAATTGCTATTAAGCACGCAACCCTTTAATCAATAACTACTAATCTATTTTGTTTTAGCAAATAATGAGTATAAACTCTTTCCTGCCACTCTAATTATGATTTGATAACTTCCCAATTCTTCCTACTATAACCATAAACATTTTGTTTCATTTTGGTTTCACTACAGAGTGTGAATGTGAGCAACAGTTTGTGCATCCAACAAGTTATGCAGCAGTACTAGGCTATATTTCGCCAAGCCAATCACTTATATTTTCCCCTTTTCTGGAGAGTCAAGTAATTCTATGTGATCAAAATCTGCAGTCCTTTATCAGCAGATTTGTGTGCATCATGTATTTGTCCTGCAGCACAGGAACTGGTTTATATTCAGTCCCAAACAAATTAAAAACTTGGAAACTTTCAGGGAGAAGCTGCAGTGAAAGGTTATTATGTTGCTTATGTGAAATAGAGTAATGGTCTTGCTGGGTCCAAGTCTCCAGAATTGTTAGAGGATTTAATTCCTAAGCAAAAGAACTGGGGCCCCAGTGATACAGTAACTCTGTGCACTCAGCCCTTAGTTCCTACAGCCCAAATTGTCAACCACAAACAATGTATTTTATCACCAACAATTACCATTACTGAGCTCTGGTACAACAAAGCATGAACAAAGGTACAGTCTGACTCAGGAAACTTTGCTAACAGGCAGATTTTTTTAGACTGGAATAATCATAGGAGAGATTATTTTGTAACTAAACGTCATCATTCTGATTTTTCATCTTTTTGGTTCCATTACACTATGACAGTCCTGTCAAAAAGTTTTGCCAGCCTCAGTCAGAAACAGAGAGAGAGCATAATGCAAAATAAAAGCCAGAGTACATCTAGCTTTTACAAATGTTTACTGCTGACATGAAAGGAATGCCAAGTGGAGAATAATGCCTCTGCTGCTGACTTTGTCACAACTTGGGAGAAACTTTAGGAGCCATTAAGCGAGCCACTTTCATACTATAATTTCAAAACAGAGCTGAGCATGTGTAGGCTGGATTTGGAAAGGAAGCAAACCATCATGCAGGTATTTCTATTGCCATGTTGGCAATGATCACCTTTTAATGCCAGAGCTAAAGTATCACCTACCTATTTCCTTCACAACTGCCTCTCACCAAATCAGGCAGAAAGCTGCCATCCAACCCCTAATGTCCGTGCAGAATAATTACTCAAATCCTTGGAAAGAGGGTACTTAAATCAGCCCGAGGAGCACCTGCCTTACCAGTTGGGTCTTGTTGTAGTTGCATACAGAAAACTCTTATAATTCAAAGGGCAAAGGCAAGTTAACTGTGATAAGAAAAGGCAACTGTGATCACAGGGGCACAGCAGCATAAGCATGGGAAAAGAAAAAGTCATTTCATATACTAATATGAGGGCTAGCAAGTGCCTGACCTGACTAGAACAGCTCTCTCCAGGACAGCTGAGTGGAAGAGGATAACAAAGAAAACCAGAAAAATGTAAGATTTGTGGAGGAAAATACAGTCACCCCGGACTTATTAATTTGAAAGCAAAGTAATTTAATACATCAGAGTGGCAAAAATTATTTCTCTAAATAACCCATTGCAAGCTGGTCTTCACAGCTACTTCATGCTTTACTTTTTCCTCTAGTAGGCCTCTTACAACCATGATTTCTGAATTTCTATATTCTGTTCAGCAAAGACAAAGTACTCTTTACTTTAAAACATAGTTGTATGTGACAAAAACAGATAACTACAAACTCCCCACTCCTGGCCTTAGCTGGCTACCTGTTACAGTGCCTTTTGCAGGGCAGTATCTCAGACCTACCAGTTTTGCATTGCCTGTCCCCTCAGTTTAGTTTGCCCACCATGATTATGTGTTTACCTATTACAGCAAGTGGACATAGGAAGATGAATGTTTCACATTAAAAGGGAAAAACTCAAATGAAGCCTAAAACAAAATGCCCATAGGTACATTTGTTTTCTTCAAGGAAAAAAGTCAGCAAGAAGCCAAGGAAAAACAACCTAGCATGTACTAAAGAACCCATCAAACTTGGGAGAGTGCTGGCACTTCCACAGTATGCATAGCAATAGTATCAGGTCCTTAACTGTGGCAAAGAGAAGCTAACTCATTTCTCATGCCTGGTTTTCAACATGCAACTAAAACTGACAGATCTCCCCTTTCCATTTTACATAACCATTCAGAAGGTGGTAAATTCATCTCCAAGCACTTTGTTTTCACGGCAAAGTTTGCTTTTTGTTTGTTTACTTCCACACAGGCACACAGGCCCAGAGCACAGACAGCCGAAGCCCACAAACACTACCAGAAAGCAAACTGGTAGACATTTCAAAAACAAAAACAGGAAATGGGAAACAAGAAACCTGTGGGGAAGAGACAGAATAAATGGGCTCCCTCATGCAGGACTCTGAATGAAAATGAGCAGTGGCTTATACAGATGGGAAATAAGCAAAGGGAAGGGAAAAATGAGACTGAAATTGTGCGTCAACTCCCAAAATGTCACCAAGCAGTAATTGAAACTTTAGCAGACACCAAATTATGGAGGGGAAAAAAAAAAGTGTTACATAGGCTTTTCATCATTTCTTCAACATCTTGATCTCATATGTTCTTCTGGGCTGGTGCAATCTGCATATTTGCAATCTGAAAGAGCTATTTTTAGAAGACCAACCGGGTTGCTATCTGCAGAGTAAACATCAGTTGGGGTCCAAGGTCTAAGCTAAAGCAATTCATTCACTGCTCACTTGACAGAACACTATAATGCCAACAGGAGAATCTTTTAGGCAATCTTCTCTTTCATATGCTCCAGCTAGTAGTTCATTTCTTCCTTGTGCCCTCCACTCCCTAGACACAACCACAGGTGTGTCTAAGATGTACCTGTGTCCCCAGGTACATCTTAGTCCCCACAGATTCCTCTGTTTGACTTTGCTGATCATAATAGATCCTTGAGCAAATTTGTTCTGCTCTTATAGATATTTGCATTTTTAACATGTTTGGTTTAGTGATGAAATAAGAAAAGAGCAATGGAAAAAAGAGAACATAATCTGAAAAAAGACAAGCATTAACTTCTCAACATGAATAAAACCAACTTCAGATCCAAATGCATTTTTAGACTAAGTAATTTCAAAGGAAAGCTAAAGGAAATTAGTTTTTTGGGAATTTTATCCACATATGTGTATGTATGTGCATATTTATACATAGACATATATTACTAAGTCTATAAAATTCAAAGTATAAAACAATATTTGAAATCCTTTCAAGTTTAGGAAACAAAAAACTCACTGCTTAGGTACCTAAGAAACCTCAAATTATTCTGTCTCCTTACCAAAAAGCAACCACACAGATTTGAAAAATACCATATAGGCACACAATAAAAGACCAAATTAGAGTGATTTTTAAAAATCACTCTGCTTTGGAATGCTTTTGCACACGCTCCTGCTCAAATATTTCGCTTCCAACTTTTACTTAATGAAAGATGCTTATGATATCATCTCTTCCTCTTTATTTAGTCATGTCATTATAGGTATAATGGAGACTCCACAGCAATATTTCCTAAATATGCACAGCTTTAAATGTTTCTTGAGGTATCTGGGATACAGAACTCACCTACAATAAATGAAGAATTCCCATTTAATTAAGGAGTTATTCTTGATGTAACACAGTCAAATCTCCTTAAGCATCTTACAGAAACTGTGTTCACAGCTGTTTTTTAACCTCACTCTTCATCAGGCCTTAACGAAAACCATAGGTTAGATATAGAGAACAATAAAGCAAAAGTCTCAAGAGCAAAGCGCATGTCACTGAATATGTCTTCATGGGCAGGTAATCCAAGCTGGTAACAAAATTAAGCAATGAGCAACACCACAAATGAGTACAAGTAAAGCAGCTCGTACACAGAGAAAATAGAAGTCTGTAAGGGTAAATTAGGCATAAGCCTAAAACTGCTTCAACATTAAGGTTTTATTCTGTGCCAGAAATTCTGGCACTGCTCTGCAGCTTCAAATGGCATGTTACTACTGTCTGTTAAACAGCTAGGCATAACTGTTTAACCATTTTAGGAGCAAACTACAATATGCAGCTCCAATTAACACTAATGGGAGCTGTATGTTCATTCAGTACACATGCTGCTAAAAATGTACTTCTTGGCCCACAGCTTTAAAGTAAGAAAAAAATCCCATTCTTAAAGGCAAAATGTTCACATTTTAGATATTTTCCCTGAGTGGAAAAAAAAATAGAATATTATAGTGCAGTTCTTACAGGCAGCATAAACTCTGCTATATAAAGATAAATCAGGCCTGCAGCAAAAAATCTGAACACCAAATAATCAGTGATGTGTCACAATGATATATAAAACAAATCAAGGCATTTGCATGGATAGAATATAGTGGACATAACTCACAGCTAAATCCTGCAACTTGTAGCTAAAAGTTATTTCAAAAACTTTCCAACTGCTCTGCATCATCTCAGCAACAGTATCACTCTAAAGAGAGAATCTGAAACCATCTGTGTTTGTTAATATGGCCTTAAGTGTTAAATTTGCTGTTGCTGTCTCGAACTATGTCAAGACTGTTTAAATAAATGCTATGACTTGCTAAATCCTATCCCTAGTTAATTAAAACCATGGGTTTGAAGTATGTTAATACATACTTGCTTAATACATTCCCTTTACTCACTGTTCACTGTTGATACCCTTACTTAAGAATTGCACAATACGGGACACATATTCAGGGCTGCAAATACAACAAAAAAAGAGATGAGAATGTGAATTTGAGGGAATTCTCAGTGTACAAAAAAAAAAAAAAAACCAAAAAAAAAACCAAACAAGCAAATGTACTACTGTGATTAAAGAAAGGAGTGGCTTCATAAAAATGGAAAAAAATTCTTGATTTTTAAAGAAATCTATTTTTTAATGGATAACATTCATAGTAAGTCAGACAAATGCAGATTATCATCCAAGACAGATGTTTTATAAAAAGTTGATTTTTATGTCAGAAGACTGACAAAATAAAACAATTAAAATTAAAAAAAAAATGTAAACTCTATTCTAAGAGGAATTCAAGTCATTTTTTTAAGTAAGGCACAATATACCTATTTAATGTGTCAGGTCTTTTCTTCTAACTGGTGTTTGAGACAATTCAGAAAGACTGCTGTGTGCTCCCTTCAATCTTAGGTGGGCACATTGTCACTTGATTGTTTTAATTATTGGCTGGTTGCAGTGAGAACTGGTTTACTATGTTGGGAAAAATTTTTCCTAAATATTTTGAAAGGGATCTAATAAATTCTAGTGCAAGTGGTGCAAGATACGATCCATAGAGGGGATCCTGCACCTACAGCCCATGCACAAGAACCTTCTCAACATTGATTATGTTTAGATCTGGAGGCAAACTTCTTTATTCTGATTTCTCTCTATGCATCAGTCAGCTTTCTAATGCAGCTGTAGCAAATTACAGCTGCCAAAACATTATCTATCAGTTATTGAAGAATGCCTAATGATTGAGCACCAGAGTAAAGCTTTTTAAGTCAAAGGAGATAAAAAACGTATTCTGGTTCTGTCACAGTACACAGCACTTTGACAGGAACCACATATTACATGCAGACATAATGAGAAGAAGGGAAAAAAATATACTGGGTTACACTCACCTGAGCCAGGAACTTCTTCATGTTAGAATTTTTCAACTTCCCAGGGGCAATGGATTCTTGGCTCATCCAAAATAGCTGAGACAATTATCAGTCACAATGCATGTCCCTGAAGGTTTTTCTTAGCAAGAAGCAGCTTGTGCAACCAAGTCACATTCTACTTCTGTAGCAAATATTAGGAATAGAAGCAATACTTCACACCTTAGCAAAAACATTGGATAATGGTTATAACAGGGTTATTGGCAGGGGCCCAGGCTCTCCTTGGATTGCCTTTAATCTCTAACCAATGTCTTTAACCTCTCTTTCTCTCTCTATTTTCTTTTCTATGGTATGTTAGCAATTTGTAATTGCAAACTTTTAAAGTCAGTTATAGGTTTGTACTGTGAGATAGTCTAAATGCATGAGGACCTAACCATAGGCTCAGCTGCAAAATAAAAGAGTGGTAAACAGCATTTAGTGAGAGTAATCAACCTGTGAAATAAGAGCAGTATTCTCCAGCCTGTGACATTAAGGTCAAAAGAATATTTCTCTATTCAAAAGCTGACATCAGGGAGCTCACTGTTACCACTGAATGGATATGAGGATTGCAGTGGCTTCATCACCAATCATACTTTACAAGGAAAAAAAGAGAAAAAAAAAAAAAAGGAATACTTTGTAAACTTAGAAAAATTCTCATTTATAGAAGACCTAAATTCACTCTGAATTTGATGGAATTACTTCAGTTTCACTGTTGTATGATCAAAAGTAAGTTAGAACTGTAGTTCAGCCTACTTTTGAGCTTGCTCAGCCTGATATCCCTGTCCATCAGCACAACATGCAGAGGCTTTAACTCAAAACCTGATCTGATCTTTTTATTACAGTGCCATGTCTTTTATATTCCACAACTTCATTAGTATTAATAAATTCAATCAATACTTCAGTAAATAATGAAAGTCAATCATGCTTCTTATTCATGGCCTCTGAAGGAACTCAGTACTACACTCATAACAGCCTCACAGCTTTAGGAAGAGGCCTCTAAAATAATTATTTGCAGACAAACTGGACAATTTAAAATATTTTTTAATGAGGCAATTCCTGAGATAGTAAGCCATTTAAGAGCCAGAGAACTCTCACGGCAACTTTAATGGGTACTTTGTTTCCTGGGCTGAACTCAGGGGCAGTGTGCCTGCCTATACATCCACCAACACTACTGGAATTACCTCTCCTTGCCACAGGGTTGAATTGGAGCTCATGTAATCATGATAATCTAAACATTGCTTAAAAGTCAGGCTACTCACCAGGGGAAGAACACATCCCTATGCTAACACATAGATCTTCCACAGTTTATTTATCATGAACAAAAAATGCTTTATAGCACTGCATAGAGGTTATCATAAAACAACGTTTTAAGGCTCTCTCAACCATATTTCAGCCATAAATGTCCTATAGATACAGGAAGGAAAACTATCAACGTTCAATATTATCATCTTTATTACAGATGACCTCACTATTGTGCTCTCCATAAAGACAAAATATTAAACCATTAAAATAGTCTGCATCCTAAATTAAAACAGGTTTACTACTCATAATAGATCTAAATGGCCTTATTTGCAGAGTAATTACTTTTCTAAGAAAATTTTGTTGACAGCCCCATTAATAGTGATCAGACTAGAATAAATGCTACTTTTTCTACTAAAAATGTTACTTCCCTGGCAGAGTATCCCATATATTAGTGCGCATCCATTAGCAATTCAGTTCTCAGTGAAGTTTTTAATGAACACCACATTAAAAACCAAGACACAAATTAATGAAAATTCAGTCATTGCACTATGTGTAACAAAGCTTAAACAGCTGAAACAGCTATCCTGTTCAATCCAGAAATTTCTATTCCCCTTTTACACTGCTTCTCACTAGTCTTTTTTCAGTGTGGTCCCATAACACAAAAATATTATTACAAGCTGTACTATTGCAGCTCATAAGGATTCTTATAAAAATCCAAAGGAGACAGTAGAAAAAATAACATTACTTATTGTTTCATTATTTTTTAAAATGAGATGCATATGTTTGATGCTAAAATGTGCTTCTGTTTAACTTGTAGCTCTGTGCATCCTAAATCTGAAAAACCCCAAGGCAATTTCTAATGCCTTGTGTCAGAGTATGGCAATAGCAACAGTTCTCATTTCTGAGCCTATTCTACTGCATTATTCTACTGGAACTGCACAGGATTTGTCCAACCTACTGAAATATTCTCAGATAAACAACACATGATTTATGAAGATGGTCATTTTTACTTGAACGCAGCAGATTTAAATCATTAAACTTGCTTTCTTACGTTGGAAAAAATTCTGTCTGCAAAAGTCATATTTCACAACAAAGCACTGCTGCTCTGAATAAGGTTTCCCGTCATAGAGTGCCTTAGAAAGAATTCTCTCATATTTTCTGTGGAAAGCTCATGTTGCCCTGTTCAGATAATAATGATAACAGCAAATTAGAGAAAAAAATGCTGGTTGGGGGCTTTCCTTTTAAAACTGTAAAACCATCTTACCATTTAATTATTTAATCTAATTTTTTTTCTTTTTTTTTTTTTTTCCTCTGGAAGATGCACATAGAATTTATTTCCTCTTCTTGTTTCAGCTATAAAGTATAGCTGGAGAAGGCACATGGCTGCAGTCACTGTGTGGTTGCACCACAGCAGAACTGTGAACACTGTTCTGCAGACAGCAACACATCTCTGTTTATCTTGGCAATCACCTTGAAGGAATTTGCCTAATAAACAGAACAACTCTAGATCTCACTGTTGTGACAGGCTTCAGGTTATTATTTCCTCCTCTTTGGGCTATTACTTTTTTTCAAATGGGTAACAGAAAAATTAATTACAAAAAGTTTCATTCTTGGGCATGAAAGAGGGCTTAGAGAGAAATGCGTGCTCTGGTGAAAGTATAATAGTTCTTATTATTCACCTTGATACAGATTTTGTACATTGTGCTCATCACAGTTCAATGGTACCTGACAAAACTAATGCCAGTTTTCATCCAGCACCAGCTTGTGATGTTAAATAAGAAACTCTGTGTGTGAATGTGCTTTTAAGCATTACAGTGCACCAAAGAATGAGCTGTTTTCAGCTAACATTGAGCCACTAATGATTTTAATGAGAGTGCCTTCTGGATTCATATTTTTTTCATAAAATACATCACACTAAAACAAAATCAATGAGAAACATTAATTAGGGCCTTTTTAGACGCCTTCTGTGGTGTTGTTTTTCTTTTGAGAAGCACCAGATGAAGAATGCTGTGCTTTATTTAAGCTAAGTTGTTTGACATTTAGATGAGAGAAAAAAGAGAAAAATACTAACAAACACAGGAACAATTTTTGACAGCTCTTTGTCATGCAAGAGAGAAAAAAGGGGACTGACTGTGAGATACTACTTTGAAGCCCTAGAAATTTGTAATGAAAAATTTAAGATACAAGAGAGGAAGAAAGATGAGCTATTCATTTGGTTCTGCATATATTAACACTTGTAATTCAAACTAAAGGTTTGCTATGTGTTTTCATAATTTTGACTCTAATAAATATCTTGGAGAATTGCTTTGATATTCTAAGATCATGTGTGTAGCTTGCATCCATTAAGAAAAATGGGGAACAATCATCATCAGCCCTCTTGGCACTAATGAGAAGGTCATTGCTCTTTAATTATCACAGACATGAAACTGAAATATTTCAAAGGGTTTCTGGAATACAGTGGCTATGGGCAAAGCTGTGTATCTGTTCATAAGTCTGTCTGTCCCAGAGTGAGTAGAATGTGCATCTTCCATTCTGTCGCCTTTCTGCTTTTGTGTATACTAAATTTACAAGTTTGTATCACTGTTTCTTGCACATCAGATTAATCTGGGAAATTTAGACCAGCTATTAGCAGGCGCTGAGTAGGAGGGAGGAGGGCAGGGAGAGGCGGAGAAAAAGGGGTAGAGATGTGAGAATAGTAAAATGTTCCTCATCAGGAGGTATTGTGAAATAAGTACTAGTGTGTTGTGTGACCTAATTTCCCACAGTAGGGGTGTTACAAAGAAATAGAAATGGCGAGGTGTTGCAGGAAAATATTAGCAAATTAAAATTTTGTGTCTGGCATTGGTTGTGATCTCACTCATATTTCCACTCTTGCAGAGGAGGTGACTACAAGGGGAACAGATAGAGTTGAGGCAAACCAAGAGTTGAAAAAAAAAAAAAGAATTTTTTCTTATTGGTTGTGAACTACCCCAAACAATTTCCTCCTACTCTGGTACAGAACTGAAACAAATCATTCCCTCACTCCTAATTTTTTTTTTTACACCAAACATGTTCTATTGATCCATTAGCCAAAATGTTGATTATTTCTGTATTAAATAGACCATTTTAACTTCAGTATTAGGTGAGCAGCCTTGGCTTCCAAGGGAGTGAAAGACTGAAGAGTATAAAGAGAAATTTTCTTTCTGTGAGGGAGAGAGGGAAGAGGAAAATCTAATTTTGCATACAGTTTCCATTTTGTTTTATACAATTTGGAATACTACTGCTGAACAGCTATCTTCTCTCTTTTTGCTCAATTTTCACCTTTGGGAGAAGTCACATTCCCAAAGACACTGTCAAAATATGTGTGGGAAGGCGAGGGATGGGAAGAGAAAGTATTCAAAATAGCAGCAATCAAAAATTAGTCTCCTCTGGATGCTTTATTTTAATAAAGAGTATGGTAAAAATGCAAATTTAGATTCTAAATCTGAAATTCACAAATATTTCTCATAATTAAGTGAGTTTCTATTTGCCAGCTTTGGAAGACTGATATTGAATTTACAATACAAACTGACTTACAGAGTTTGGATCTCTAAGTATTCATTGATGAAATCTGATGTGAACATTTCAACAGGGTAATATAGCAGCAAATCTTTATGACAGATGAAAGGCAGCTTAGGTGGAATTACATTAGGCAAGGAGGAAACGATTTTCCAAATTATTTCTGATAGAGATTCCAGCTAATTCTCTTCACAGATTTTCACCTTTCTGGGAAAATACAAATACCTTTTCCTCCAGCTGCCAGATCTCAGGCCAGAAAAACTTCTGGGGAATTTCAGTGAAATTCCAAGAGGAAGAAACACCACCCTATTTTTAAGAGTCTTCTATAATCCTTTATATGCAGAAAGCAAGAGAGAAACTCAAATCCAAAAGGATCATGTGCTAAGCCAGTATAGAGCTATTGAAATTTTGTCTATTCATCTTGTAGTCCAAATAAAAAACACCTACAACTGGTTAATACCCTGAAACCAGGTAAAGTGGCCTAATCCCCAGAGGAGGCAAGGCACCAAGTAAGTGATTCTGACTAAAAAAGATTGCCCCATTAAAAACCAATGTAAATATTTTCATAGGACCTTTCCCTTGAGATCTACATACATAACTCTGTAAAAAAGATCAGAGTGCCTTTTTCAAAGAAGGACTTGGGTAATCATTTCCAGAGTAACTAAAGAGACTTGATGTGGTTGAAGCCAAAGCAGAGCTGATGTCTGAATTGAGATATGCATCTGAATGCCCAGAGCAGGAAATGTTTTCTGGCCTTTCTCCTTCCCACTCTCCTAAGAACCTGCTTCCCACAGTAATTTGTTGCACCAGCCAGATGGTGACCAGAGTGCAGCTCCCACAAGCACTTCAGATGCAGTCAAGGTTCCCCTCTGACCAGACTTCACTGCACCAGAAAAATGGAGGAAAACAGAAGCCTTGCTGACAGTGTCAACTCACTCCCACAGCTGGACACCAGCTGATCTAGTGATTGCAGTGCCCCCTTCATTAGCCTGGAGAGCCCAGTGCTTTCTCTTTTCCCCATTACCATCAAACCTTCGATTCAAGAGGAATCTGTGGTATCGCATCAGAGAGTGTCATTAGCTGGTACTCCCCTGGTATTTATAGCTCTGTTAATTCTCACCTGCCCTTCTAACTGGGCCATCTTAAAAAGAACCAGAGGAAAAACACACCATTTAGTCGGTGGATAAAATCTTCAGTGTTATGTCAGAAAAGAGCCTGACCATCTATATATTGGAGTACTGTGAGGGGTACTCAAAGGAGACCATTTCCTAATGATCTTGTTCATGAGGAAAGAGGGACAATAGCTGGTTTCCAGGCTTCCAAGTGAGAAAGTTACTAGCCAAACTAGAACTAGATTTACAGAAACACTGTGTTGGACTTTACTTGTTCTCTCTACTTCTGTGAAGAGCACGGGGAAACTTGCAAGTGTGGTCAAGGAAGGCAAGCATGAGACTGGAATCTTCTAAATGCATTAGAAATAGAAAAAAAATTCTAGAATTACAAAGAAATGTCAAAAGCAAATAATTTAGCTTTCATAATCCTTGGACTCTCTCTCTTTTGCACAGGCTTAGGGAGAATGGCAGCATGCAGGTTCAAGCTGCTATCACAAAACACATAAATAGGAAGTGCTCACACCTGGATAGAGCCAATTTTCATCTGTAAATCAAGCAGCACAAAAAGCACCAGGGAGCAAGTTTCCTGTTTCAAAGCATTATGCTGCTAGAAATATTTAGCATGTTCCCAAATACTTCTCATTTACAGTATTTTCTATCCTTAAAACACAAAACAAAGGCATAACTTCTCATTACTACATTTTGTTTATATATGTCTCTAGCTTTATGAGGCTCAATATCCAGAAATATAGCTACAGAAATAGAAATTTGTTTATTTTACCCAAATAATTCTAAATTAAACTGCCTTCTTTATTTATTTTGACTTTATTGTATTTTTGGCATCTTAAATCCTTTGCCAAATGCTTTTTTGTCTTGATCATTAAGGTATAAAGTAAATTGAATTAGTCCTAAAACTATTCTTTGTGGCACTTCCATTTTTCCCTACCTCCTTGTATTCTGAAGTGACTTAATTCACAATTACTTTTTTGCCTTTGGTATCAATGCACTTAATAAAAGAAAAAGTCATAATTTCATGTAGTAGATCCCTTCACAATATTTACAAAACTTGCATGTAATTAGAAAAGCCCTTTGTGCAGCACTGTATCAAAACACTGAGAAAGGAAATGAAAACAGAAGAGTGCTAGCAACATTACAGGATAAAAGATACAGCAATTTTTAACAGAGGAAGCTACACAAACTTTTGGCAGCCAGCAGGGGTGAATTTGTTATTATTTCAATCTCTTAACAATGGAAATGCCATACACTGAACAAATGCCTTCCTACTCAAGTTTTGTATGGCCTTAAAGCACCTCTCACCTTCTGCCACTTATTACCAGCCCTTCTTTCTTCTTCACCCCCATATCACACATAACCCTGAAAACAACATCTATCATGGAAAAGAATACTTTACCTCCTAAGCATTTTTTTTCTTTTTTTGTGGAATCCCCACTTCATTGTTCTTGAGAGCACAGAGGATGAAACTGAGGGGTGGCTGCTCAGTTCATCTCCACTGGTCTCACAAGACCCAATTATCTTGGTAGACACATCCATGGGAGGCACAGCATACGTCCAGAACTGAGATAGTGGAAGAAGAAATCAGACAGAAAAATATCACAGGTATGGAAAAACTGAAATTACCTGGAAGCGCACAGAACTGCACAGAAAATGTACAGCTTTAACAGGGCTCTGATTAAGTGTATCTGAAAATCCAAGCAACGAGATCTAATCTGCCCTCTGGGAGTAGCTCTACACATAGAAGGCAGAGGTTGTTCAGTAGTTACCCACTCTCAGGGTTAACTGATGTCTGAAGTAGACAAACACACTAGTTAAAGAAATTCAGCTCTCTCTCCGTAGGTATCCTGAAAAAAACTGCACACAATTATTTAGAAACACCATGGAAGTTCACGAAAATAAGACTGCTGGAGCTGTAAGGCAATGGAAAACCTGAACATGAGGCAATGAATTCCTAGGCCAGTGGAGGCCTAAGGGGCCAAACCCCAAACTCTGCACCTATTAATTTCATGCCATTGGCTTCAATAGGGCCATATCCAATAATGATGAGTGATACTCCTGGTGCGGTTGTTTTTATGTTGTGTTAATACAGTGTTAAACCAGTTGTTTAAAACTGCTTTGCAGTAATTAAGTAATGGCAGTTGCTGTTATACGTGTTTATTAGTGAAAAATAGTAAAGGACTGTTGCTTTTCTGTTCTTTATATGTGGCCTTAGGGACTCTACCTTTTGTAGTCCCCAAAGTCCCCTCTCATTACTGGACTAAACTTGCCAATAAATGGATAAAGGAACTTATATTTTTTTCAGTGGGGTGGGAGCTCAGCTGAACCTGAACATCACCAGAACAGCAGCTGTTGATTTCTTGGAGTGAAGTAAGTCAGTCCTTACAGGGAAGGTTTCTGTGCCATTCTCCTCTCTCCTTCACGTTGCAGCATCACTGTGACATTAGAGGTGTGTGCCTGGATGCTGCAGTTTTCCTCCTACTTTGTTTCTCTTCAAGAACAATAAGCAGGGTTGGAGTCAGCTGTGACTTATCAAATGAAGTGTCAGAAGTCTGTAACACAAAAAGCATGGGGGTTTCCTAAGGCAATACCCACAAGTGTTCACAAAGGTCACAAAATCAAAATCCACTTTTAAGCAAAACAAGTCTGATTTTCCACTACCACATACCTCATGTATTTCCTTAAGAGAAATCTGAGGTTGGCAACACAAAAAAGCTCTACAATCACCAGCCTGATATTTGCTCACTAGATGGAGAAAACATGGAGAATCTGCCTGAAACCCCAGATGAATGGAATGATGGCTGTTCAAAACATATCTTTCAACTACTGCATCATAAAAACAGGAACCACAACCTATGCCCCACAAAGGATGGCTATATAAATTGCCGTGAAGCATGCAATGGATCTGTAAATCAAAATACTCCAATTTTTTTCACTTAAGAAAGGAAAGTTGTTTTTCTTTATTCCAGCTTCTGCCAACCACTAAGCAATATAAAGCTGAACTTCTACCCCAAGTAGGTAGCCTATAACTAAGGTAACATGATCAATACAATTGTCCCATGTCAAAAGGAACGTTCCTTAAACTTACATATATATATTCCACATCATCTTTCAGTTTATATGTTAATATCTTCTATCACTCCAGCTTTGACACATCTTGCCACAAGGAGAACTTCAGCAATTTTGGAATAAAAGTCTGTCAAAGATAATATTTGCCTAAAGGTAGCCTTTTCAGCAAGCTGAGTAACATGCCATAGTCACAAGATAACTGAGATGATTTTTCTGGTCAAGACTAGCTTTCAGCAAATCATTATCCCATAATACTAGGGCACCAGTATTTTAAGACATGTTTGTCACATTTTTTAGCTGAAATGCTGCAAATAAGTAAATCCTATGCAGGTCTGACTTTAAAAATTCAGGAGGAAATAGTCTTGAAGATTCTTGTTAAACTGTTTCCTTTCTTCTCAACTCCTTATTTGAAGCATATTTTTAATTATGCATCATTGCCCACACATAAATTAATTTATGTATATTAATTTTTGCTCCACTTAGCAGAGTGGTCACTTAATTAAATGTCTTCAGTTGTTTTAATGAAAAGAAAAAAAAAGGATTTAACAGAATGTGTAACACTGTACATTTAAACATACTATTTGTTGCCTTTATTTCAGTCCATTTGTAACACTGATACTAGAACATTTGTGGAACCGATATTAAAAAGTAATATACTTTTCCAAAGCCCCCAGACTGTTTAGCAGATTTTTAAATTGAAATCAAAATTATACAGATTTTTCATTCTGATAATTTTACCAATTCACTAATTCTTTAATCTTTACAGGTCATTGAACAGCTTCACATTAATGAGATGTAGTTAAGAACAAATTTTACAGTTTTTTCTCTCTTTTTTTTTGAAAAATGTTGCATATCGTTTGCAAATTAGAAAGAACTTGTTCCATTTATGGTACATTTATTTAAAATAATTGAATGCATGAGAGCCAGCTGAACACTGTGTGCAATGATGCTTTAAAACAAATTACCATTTATTTATAAGGAAGAAATAGACTTTTTAAAAGCTCACACACTGCATTTCATTATTAATGGTGCTCTCCATGCAAAACTGATTTCCTTCAATAAGATATAGAAACAAGAAAAAACTCAAAGTCAAACCAGGAAAGAAAGCTCCTCTTGGGGACATGTGCACTTTACACACTAGAAATTTCTAAAATATAACCAAAAATTGATGGCACCTGAGGTGCATGTATGAGGAATTTCAGTGGCAACTTCTCTGCAGCTGCTAGACAGTCTCAAACAACACAGTAGATAATGTATTTAGGAAGTCAAATTAGTCTATATCAGCATGCAAAAAACTTCACTTTCTTCCAGTGAGCCCAATGCATTCAACAAACACTTCTAACATCAGATGCCTGAAAGGATCAATATTTAAAAATTATCGTAGACTGTAATTTCATGCTGCGGAAACAGTGAAAGGTAATTACTTCAGCTCAAGTATGTTAAATTACTGTTATTGTCTTCTAAATTGAATAGACTCTTTATCTTTTTAAACAGCAAGTTAACCACCCTGGATTTCCTGGGCCAGGTTTGATGCACAGACACATGTGCACAGCACTCATAAAAGTCAGCACTCAGTGCTAGCTGAGAGGTCCATTGTTATTCATTCCAGAAAAATCAACTTCCTGAAGATTAAAGCTACACATCTTAGCTGAACATTCTGGCTGCTGTTCAACCATTCTCTAGGCTTGCTTGTAAATGCCTGAAAATTATGCATTTGACTCCTTCTGGAAGTCTAATGAAAAGCATTTCAGACTGTTCATAAAAAACTATTTCATTAGAGAAGATCAGCAACAAGAAAAAAGATATATTGAGGGGTAGGTAGCAAGGTTCATCATCTTTTTAAAAAAAAGAACAATTGAAAACTTTAATTTCATGACTCTCTATTATAATATCAGCTTGCCCATCCACTTGTACTTTAGCTCCGTCTCTCATATCTTACGAGCTAGAATCTGACCTGTAGCTTCATTGCTAAAGATAAAGGAGTACCACAATTTCTTAGTCAATTTTAACAGTAATACAGGTGGAACCATGAAAAAAAAGTCTGTTAAATCAGTATTGGAAAAAGCTCAGAAAACATCTTAGTTTCAAAAATATATGAGCTGTTTGACGATAATGATTATGCACCTGATAATTCCAGAAACCTTCTCTCTATAGGGGGATGACACACATAAAACCTAGAACTACTGTTACTAATGAGATTGCTGTTAACAGGCAGCAATATGAATGCCTGACTGCAAGTTCCTATCTGGCCAGTGATCTGACAACAATTCCAAATGACTCATTAGTGATCTTCACTTCAGGAGGTGCTTTGTAAAAACCTGAGCTAATTTTTCTTCTCTCATTGAAACAGCTATTTGCATGAATCTTGAAATGCAAAAATTGAAGTTTCTCTGTAGCTGCCAGCTATTGTCATTGATGAGATTTGAAGGTTTCTAATAAGCTTCCTCACAAAATTTCTCAGCAAAGAAAAACACAAAGAAAGTTACAGCTCCTGGGGCCTGTTTCCAGCTCCACAATCAGTCCCACTGATGACCTTGTTTTCCAGCTATTCTGATTTTTGCCTCTTGCAGCCTTGGAGAATGACATGGTCTCTTCATACGTTTTTATTTTTAATATTGTCATCCCACAGTGAAGAGTCACTGAGATGGGCTTCCTTTTCTGCCCCTTTATACCCTGTCTTACTCCCAAATGGAGCAAGGAGGAGGTGTACAGGGTTAATTTGTTGACCTCAACAGGCCAAGCTCCAGCTCAGATGTTGACATAGCAGTGTGCCATGGAGAGCTGCTCTGACAGCAGAGCTCAGGATACAAACTAGACCATCAGGAACAATATCAACCCTTCCCTTTATTGCTCCTGTTTGCTTCCATTTCTCTAGATATGGGAAGGAGGCAAAGAAATTTCAGAGCTTGGGATGAAGAGAAACAAGATAAAGACAGAATGGGGGAAAAAATTAGAAGAACATGTTCCTAGGAGAAGGCTTTGGAAAATTCAGCTTCCTCACCCCCGAGTCCAAACAATGTAAGGAAGAGAGAGGACATGTTTACTTCCATCCTGGTAGACAAAAGGAAAGGACACACTGCCCTGCCCCATTCTCAAAGATAATGGCCTGCACTGAAGTACAGTACCTTCTCAAAGCCACATAATGCCTACACCAATTCTGTATTCAAGCAAGAACTAGGAGTCACTGACAGAAGCCTAGGATGAGTATATTGTAGTGACCATAGCATCTAGCAAACAGTTAATTACACTACAGAAAAAAAGGTATTGGAAAGGGACTTTCCTGCAACAGGATATCTGACAAAATAGTTCAAACCTCTATACAATAGCAATATATCAATATTAAAATTACAATATAACAAATAATCTATAGCAAAAATTAATCCATCAGAGGGCTTTTACACTGTCTTATACTACTGTGTAAAATAATGCTCTAATTTTCAGATCAGATCTGCATTTTAAAGCTTACAACTTATTGTGACATTTTCTATTTGCAGAGGCTGCTATTAGAAATATGAAAATGGATATAAAACAGAAGCACACGATAATTTAATTCAGAAGAGAGCTCAGAAAGACCTGTGGTCCAAACATACCAGTTAATGCAGGGGCAGAGATGAGGTTAGAGACTATTTCAAAAGTTATAACATGTTTTTCAGGGCCTTGCTCAGTGGTGTTTTGACTATCTCCAGAGAGATTTCACTGGCCCTCTGGGCTCCTGCAGCAGTGTTCAAGCACCTTCAGTGTGAAAATTCCCTAATATCAAACCAGGATTTCATGTTGTAACCTGTGTCCATTGGCCCTTTTTATTTTGCTGGGCATATTGAGGAGTCTTCTATCTTCTTCATACACGTTAAGCAGTTGGAGACAGCAATATGTTGCACCTTTTCTTCCTCAGATTGAACCAGCTTTCAAGACACTCCTTGTACCTCATGTCCTTCAACCTCCACAATTATTTTTCAGAACTCTGCTGGTCTTTCCTCTCTACTACTGTCTCCCAGCAAGCCCCAAACTGGAGACAGTACTTGAAATACTTTCACAAGAGGGAGCACTCACCATCCTCAGCCTCCTGTCTGCTCTCTTGCTGATATAGCAGAGGTTTGCTGACCTTTCCTGACACAAGTATACACGATTGACACAGATTTGGTTTGTCACTGGCCAAGGCCTCAAGTTCTCTCCTGCAGAAATGCATCCTCGACAGTCTGCAATCCCAGGTGCAGGACTCTGTATTAAGCTACGTTGAACTTCATGAGATTCCTGTTGCTCAGTGCTCCAGCAAGACAAGGCAGCTCTGGATTGCTGGATTTGCCTTGCTTGACACAGTGCCCCCTGTGAACTGAGTGCAGGTACACTCCATCCCACATCCAGCTGAGTAACAAAAGACATTGAAGCACCTTGACCCAAGCACTGACTCTTGAAGAATGCCACTAGCTGGACCCTGAATGGAAAACCCTTTAAGCCTGTTGGTGCAGCCAGTTTCCACCCACCTCAGAGCACATCCAGGCAGTTCATATCTCAACAAAACATAAAAAAAATTTAGAACATTATATTGTGAAAACAGTTTGGAATTCTTTCAAGTAGACAAAAACAGAATTGTCAGTCTGAGACAAAGGGACTAAGCTGCTCCATACAAGGAGGCTGGGAGTCTTGGCTGCCCCAGGGGAGAACCTATCCTTGTGCCCAGATATGCTGCCAGGAGCAAGTGCAGCTGCCAGCTGCCAGCCGTAACCACAGTGCACATCAGGTTCTTAACTTCTCTGGCAACATCAGCCAGCCGGAGCCTTCTGGGGCCACCTGCCAGTGACAGGGTGGCAACAGGGCCATTTGGAACCCATGCAACAGCTTCTTGCACTATGGCAGTAGCCAGCCTAGACGCTATTCCTGGTTCAACTTTCCAGCCAAGCAGTCTGTAGCTTCAATGTGCAAAACTGCAATCATGTCAAACAAGTTCTTAAAATTTGCCGACATAAGTAAGCATTAAAACTGTGATGTGCATGAATTTGCGGTTTACTTTAAGCATGTGTATATACATATAAATTCTTATTTGTATTATTTTCCAGGTAAAATAATGGCACTGTCTTCTTGTGGTTTAAGAGAAACATACCACTTTACCAAAGGCTTAAATAATCAAGGTACTTGCATGTATTGATCCTTCCTTTATTCCCTACAGATATTAGTTATTGCAGTATTCTGGGCCAACTGAAAAATATGTTTCCAGCCATTTGCCATTGAAAGCTTACAGTCTACTTTCTAGGACCCATATTAGTGCCTTTTTTCCTAAGGAAAATCATTAGAGATCTTCCACATCTCCTTTGTGAAATATGTGTGCTTCTGCTTCACTTCTCAATCCAATTTAACATGTACATCTGTACTATTTTAGCAGTTGGTATCTTTACCAAACACAGGAAAAAAATAAAAGTAATATATGATACTTGGTTTTAAACTGAGTTTAAGACATGAATAAAAATACTTTTTCTTCAAAGCAAAAGAGACCTCTTCATAACCACTCTTGGAGGATCACAGAAGATGGGAGCTAGACATCTTCTAAACAAGAGGTTGTAGATGCCAACTTTATTCCTCAAGTGACTAAACCAGACATATTAACTCAGATGGAACAAGAAAAAGATGCCTTCCTTGTCCCAACAAACCTATTATCATGAGGACTGTGAATACTACATGTTCAATGTTCTATGTGAAAGAATGAACAGCAAAAGCTTTCAAAATTTAGTCAGCTGTAAATGCATACTGTTCCTTGAACTTAGGATGTAAGTTCCCCAGAAAGTTGGCCTTTTAAAAAGTTAGAGAAGTATATTTGAAAAATGAAGGCACAGCACTTACAAAATTTCCATATTTTTAGAGCAAATACAAAAATTCATACATCATAATCTTGTCAAAATTAGATTTTTTCAGTATACTCCTAGTTGTACTAATTCAGTATTTAAGGATGATCTGCCAATGCTTTGAATTCTGCATATTTCAAAAAACAGACATTGACTGGTTCCAACTCTAACAGTTATCTTGAATTTCAGTATATTTGTTATTTCTTCCAGAATGACACACTTTGAAAGCAGCATTCATTTGAAAAGTGACAAAACCACAAAACTATAAATTCATGGTAGGAGAGAAAAGCTGGAAAGTATTAATTAAATACACAAATAAAATTTCGAAAATATGTTCCAATCAAAATAAATTATCTTTCCCACAGTAGCTATTCCAAAGCAAAATGGGGTTTGTTTCATGATAGAGCAGACACACAGGGACAGCAATTAGGAAATGGCATGCCACTTCACATTTTTTTGCAAAATATCTTCAGTTCTTTATTCTCATGTAGATTAGACCTAGGCCTTCCAGACTACACCTGGAAATAATGGAGAAACCTGTCTAGACACACAGAGTTTTTGTTTATTTTTTCTCTTAAATCTTTTATCAAGATTTCTTAGAGGTGGAGGAAAATTTTTGGCCAGATCTAGGTATAAAGAATTTTGGCCATTTCCTAGGCTGGCAATCATCTTGTATGTCAAGGATGGCTGCTGTCTCTGAACCTATTTTCTACATTTTCTTTTCAGTCCTACAAGAGCCCCAGCAGGGACACTGCATCTTAGGGGTTGATCAGGACACATGGTCCTAACACTGCAGCAAGACCTCTGCTGTTCTCATCCTTTCCATCAGTACAGAATCAGCGAGTCCAGCACCTCAGTGTCCATGCCCAGCCCCTCTCTTTCTCACAGAAGGACTCCCCCTGGTCCTTGACCTGCACAATAATTTCTGTCCCACACCCCTGAGCATTCCTGAGCTGCAGCTGAGCACTGTTCTCCACGTGCAAGTGCTGACTGTTCTGGGAAGCTCCTTACTGAGGAGATTTGCAAGGGGGAACTTATACAACAGTCCCTAGGACTCACTCTAAGTGTGTGCAACATGTGAATTACTGCACTTGCATCACTGAGAGTAAATAATGCAGCCTTTTTTGAAGCAAAGCACACACCCCAGGTCGAGTTTTCCCTTCTTAGTTACACAGACAGCCTGAAGTACATGGAAATAGGCCAGAGTCAAAGTGGACGGTAATAAAGTCAATGGCATTTTATCAGACACCATAGCTAGGGGCAGAATATGATCCAATGTGTACATTTTGAATAGAATTCTTTTAGAAAGCACTCCAGAGAAATAAAACAAAACCAGTTTGTTTTCCTTGATAATATTCAGTTCACACAGTACAACTCACAAGAGACCAATAAATGAGTGTTACTGGAAACTTTGAAAAATCATTGCAAAAGAAAACATTTATACAAGTTTATGGAGGCTTCTGAAGTATGGCTGATATATTCAGGTCCAAAAGGGCTGTAAAGTATCAGGATATTGCACAGAGTAATGCTGATGGTCTTTATTTACATTGAATGCAACTTAGTTTGCTTTTTGTGTATAGGAAAGGTTCATTCTGTACTGAATAATGTTTTGATTCCACTCTAGTGAATTTCTTATAGAAACACTAAAAATTACTTGGATTAATAACAAGAGTAATAAAAATAGTCCCCACTTTATAATGCAAAGATAAACATATGCATTTGTAACATATGTGTTTTGTGGAAAAGGTATAAAATTTAAATCCTGGCAACCAGGCACAGAAAAAGTAAAAGTAGCCCTGAATGATCACCCAAAACTGGCTTTAGGCCTTATATTTGCTTATAGCAGAAGTAATTTCCTTAGGTCATTTCTGGTTTAAACTTACTACTGAAGATATTTAGATAATACTTAGAGCAGGGCTACAGCAAGATTTTAATCATAATGTGATGCATCTCAGTGCAGCTTCTCAGCCATATTTGAGCCAAGTTTGCTAAGTTCATAAATCTTTTGATAAAACTGGGTCAAGTCTAGAATGAACTCAGATTGACTTATGGTATTGCATTTAAAAAGGAAGCACCTTGTTATCTTCAGAAAGTTCAAAAATTAAATAATAGTCTCAATATTATAAATCAATGGGATACCTCTTATGAAATAATTTACTATGTTCTGTCTATTCAGCTTTGAAAAGAACACAGAGAAAGACCTGGGCTGATGACAGGACTAAAAACCAGGCAACAGTCAAGATCACAGTCATAAAAATTCTTCTTCAGAAGGAGAGCTTGAAATATTAGAATTATTTTTTTTAGAGGAAACACAGGGGGAAGGGGGAGGGAACAT
Source organism: Acrocephalus scirpaceus scirpaceus (assembly GCA_910950805.1). Taxonomy (NCBI): domain Eukaryota; kingdom Metazoa; phylum Chordata; class Aves; order Passeriformes; family Sylviidae; genus Acrocephalus; species Acrocephalus scirpaceus. Next base: position 50,837,181 of record OU383780.1, read on the forward strand.
GCTAGGGCTACTGCACTGAACACAGTCAGGGATTTCAGAAGTTCCCATGTCCACTGTCAGTGTATGAGAATAAAGATTGGAAAAACAGTCCTTCTAAAATTACTTCCTCTTTTTAAACTGTAATTTCAAGTTGTGCTTTTAATTTTTTTTAATAACATGTTATAAATAACCTGTAGAATTCATTGTTATAATGAAAAACCTTAGTTTGTTAGAGAAAATACAAATTATTAGGTTGAAAATCTCAATAATATAAATCATGATGATTAGCATAAAAACTGATTGGCTAAAGAGGTGAACCTGATTCAAGACAAAACAAAACATACCTCTTGGACAGGTTGCCCTTTGTACCAAATAACACCACTACTATTACTAATGTAAATTTTTCCATTATTAATTCAGCATTTTTATTTCCCTATTATGCTGCTAAACTTGAGTTTTAATTTAATTTTTTCATTTTAATTTTTATTGACAAAGGATTGCTCTGAGGTTAATTATCTGCAAAGATTGTGTCTGTCCTTCAGCACACAGGTTTCTGAGAGAGGCCTGCAGAACTGGAGAAGGCACTTCATTCATGATTACTAGATATACCTCCTTGCTTTGGAGCTATCTATAACATTCTTAAAAACAAAGATATCATAGCCAGATAATTCATTTCATTCTAGCAATAACTGATCTTTATCACTGCATACCACCAGAACAGTCTGGATAGCATCTAGAAGCTTCATTAAAGTATTTGCATAAATCATCATCATGGAGCCCCTCTAGGCATTTGTTGGGTTTGAAGTAACTAAGATGCAAAAAGTCCTCTTTGACTAATAGTCAAGAGAGAGCAATTGACACCAATCGATGTCTGTAAGTGAATCAGATGCAACAGATTTCTCCAGAAGCCTGGGCAAATACAATCTGGGGACATGGAAAGAAATCAGGAATGGCATTTGGAACATGGAAGAGATGTAAGAATATGTTTGCAGAAAATATTAGAAGGGAGTGTAAGATGTATGCGAGAATGCCAAAACAGTATGGATTAACCAGAGGAAGCCAGAAGAGATCAGAATTCTGTTTCTTTGCTCAAAGACGCCTTTATTCTTTCTTCTCTGTCTTCCTCTGATACATCAGAGATTGACCACAACTACAAAGAACATCTTAGGTAAAGGTGGACAGCTCTTAGATTACACAGAATACTAATTTTCCCAGACGCATAGCTCACGGTATAAAAACCAATAAATTAAAAGCCTCTGCTATTTAGAGAGTCACGTTAGATCATCAAGCCATTTCTCTTCTCCTGATTCTAGATGTTAGTCATGTGCTTTAACCACTTTCCTGTCTGCTTCATTCCCTGCGGCTGTGACACGTATATTGGGTATGCAGAATGGGGGCACTCAGAGCAGTAGCAGCAAGTCACATTAAGGATTTGAACTCCATCTTGCACCAACATCCTTCCATTGCCTTGAATACTTTTGCAGTGTAAAAGCAAGTATGCCTTGGGTTTAAGTATAAAGGTTAGAGCATTTAGATTTACCAAATATGAACCTGGAGCAGGTATCCTGCACAGTACTTGCTTAGTGTTTGTGGCAGTCTTTCACAAAACCTTGGGTTGTTCTTGTTTCTGTAAAAGGTATTTCCTCCAGGTGCACAAAGCCTACAAAAAATTTTTACCTCCCTCTCAACACAACAAGGGATTGGCAACAATCTGAGATGTAAAAAAAATAGGGAAGTATTTTTGAGATCTGTATATCTGGGTGCTTCATAAGCCATTTGATTAGAAGAAGGTTGAACACCACACAGGCAGACAGTCAGTGAAGACATCAACATGTTGTAGATCACCCCTCTAGTACAGAAGGGAAGCTCAACTCACTGTCGCAGGATACCTCTGGGGAAAGGAAGAGCAACAAGCAGTTCTTGCTGTTGCTGGACTTCAAACCATCAGGCCAGCCCATGGCATTTTCCAAACATTACTAAATCATTTCACATCTGTTCAGTAGGTTATCAGGGGAGTTGAATGAGGCCGCTGACTGCAAGTGTTGACCTTTGATTTGCAAATCTCTTCCTCTCCACCTGTCTACCACAGTCTGTACAACCACAGGGGGAAAGCCTGTGGCTGAGGAAACTGAGGAGCAGTTTCTGGACAACTCAAATGAGCCACTCACTGCAGGTTCCATGTGGCAGAAGAGTCAACTCCGTTGTACAACTTGGAACTTGCTGAAATGGCTCAGATTGAAACATACCCAACAACTAAGTTTCACTTCTGTCCATGAACCCAGTAATGTGCCAAGCCTCACACGTCTTGTGGGAGCAAGGGGAAGGCACTTGGAAGATATTTTTTGGGAGGAGAGTAAAAAAAGATAGCGCAGCTACTTCTGTGATCAGCTTCAGATGACAAAGCTATTGTCACAAGAAGAAAAAAAGCTAGGGAGTTTTTCTCTTCAAAATATTAAATTTAGATGGAGCCTGACATTTCTAGGTGAGAAACCAAAGTCTAGCTCCAGGTAATAGCATGTATGCTATGTATGTCAATGAAATATATCCAACAGCTAAGACACATTAGTTAAGAGAGGCCCATTAGTAATTTGTGTGTTTACAACACAGCTCCTGCTGCTTGAACATAGTTCCTCTGACTTGATGAAGTATATACAGAACACCATTGTGATTTTTCTACAGAACATGAGCTGGTATTGAGGAAATGCAAATACCACGTAGTGCTGTGAGATCCAGATTCACAGAGTACAGCGGTAGCTGAATTGTTTGAAAAGACATATGGCATCCCAAGTGTAACAGATAGTTGAATCTCAAGGGGGAACCATTGTTCATTCATCTGGACCAAGTGACATTCTTTATGCAAGAATAATTCTTGATTAAAGGGCGAGTTTTAATAGAAACTAATTAGGCAACCTCTTTAGCCTGGGCATAATGATCAAATGAGCTGTCACACAGTACCTGATACAATGATCTCACTTGGTACAAGATTTTATTCCTTAGCAATTACACTCCCACGTTGCACTGCATGTGTTTATTGCCTGGAGCACACATGTCAAATTAAAGAGCAGCTTATGCACCTGATATTTAATTATTGCCTAGCACTACAGACAACCGGGAAATGTCAAAGTGAGCAGTCCTGCACTGGAGTAACTAGAACGGATATCTTCTCTGGCACAGAAAAAAATAGAGATAAAATATGTATGGATGATTCAGTCATCTCACAATTCACAGTTACGAAAAATGGCCTCCCAAATCTTAAATAATTTACCATCATGCTCAATGCAGAGAATACTCCCTGAGCTGAAGGGTATGTGAAACAGGTTCATCAGCTCACACGATTATTTGTATTAGATGCATTTTTGCATGATTAGACTGTTTACAAGAAAACGTTGAAATTTGAGCTGGCTTATATCAAGTACCAAAGGGATCATTTATTTATTCAGGTATGGACTAATTCACAGGTGTTAAAAGAAACATTGATTTCTACAATCCTGTTATCCTACAGTTAACTTAAAATCATCCTTAGCTTACTGGAAATCTTCCTAAATTCCTTCATAGTTAAATCACCTCCTTAATCCTAGCTGTAATAAGGCTGAAATGAAAAGCCAGCAATACTAAAAGAGATGCGAGCAAAGAATTTCCAGCAAATTGAGACAAGCTAATCAAAAAAGAAAGTTTTATGGCTCCAACAGAGGTGATGACAATAAGGTAAGGAAAAATCCATACCTCCCCAAGTTTTGAGCACAATTTTTAATAAAGAAAAAATGTGTGCAATACAAAAGAGTTTCTCTTAGCCATTGATCTGTAATGGAACACCCAAATAGAGATACGATGGTATCCTGTGGCTAAGAAAGTTGTGTGTTTGTATCTTGGAGCATTCTACTCCCAATAAAGGAATCTAATTACCCGTAGTTTTAATTGCACAGTCTAATACTAAAAAGGCTTAATAAGAGTGCTTTTGTATTTACAAAACTGCACAGCTTGTGAAAGAACCCTCAAAACATTTGGCAGGGATCCCAGCCGAGGTATGACTGACTGGAACCTCTAATGACTACAACATGTAAACAAGTGTTTTGTTTCAACTGATAATCATTAACTTCCAGTGTCAGACTTATCCCACAAGGTTTTGTTCACTCCTTCACCAGGCTGCTTTACAAAGGCATCTGGTGCTAAGGGAAAGGGCAAGGGGGGAGGCGGAAAGTGCAGAGTGCTATAGTGTTGTCACTCTTAAACTAAAGTGGCAGTAGGCAAATGAAAGGTTCATGAGGTAAATGCTTCTAACAAGGAGCAAGCTGCTGTGATAATTCCCACCATTCTTTGATGGTCCCTCTTACTGTGTGACTTAGTGACATAATGTGCTAGAACTCCTGGTTATTTTATTTTATTTTTTAATGAAGAAAGGTAATTTGAAAAAGAGCCTCTCTGAATTATTGTTTCATGCCACAATAGCTTTCAAAATTAAACATGTGCAAAAAGAAAAAAAAGAAAATGGAAATTTGGGTTCCCTTACTACTGTACTGCTGGAACAATCTGCCTCTAAGTGCTGCATTGAAATAAAGGAGGAGCTGTTGAATGCAAGTCCTATAAGGGCAAATCTGGTTGCATACACAACAGAAGGGAAGCGTGTCAGAAATGACACAAACTGCCATGGCTAGCTAAGCAACAGTCATTTTAAATGCGAATTTCAGATGTCCAGATCCTCAGCTAGACCAGCTCTGCTAAAATGCAGAGACCATGGAGAAACTTAGCCAGATTTCTCATTTCTCATCATACTTTATTTTTAAAGTACTTCTCATTCAAATAATTTTATGTAGAAACACTGAAGAAGTTGTAAAAAATTATGTCCATTATGTGTAGCGTTTAGTAAAACTTTGCAGTCTATAAACAAAACCCTGAATAGCCCATCTTTACGTTCCCAACCCTTTCTTAGCCTGAGAAGTGCAGCTAATTTGGTCATTTTTAACCACTCGGCTGTAGACAGCCAGTTGTTTCCAGAACAGCAGGAGTAGCTTGCAGACTGCAGATCTAATACTTCTGTGGCTACCTGCGAGCAAAAGGTCATTTGCAACATCCGTTTAACTATCAATACCATGGAGACTCCTTTCTAAGGTTTGCACTTATTTCATGCCCTGCTAGGATGTTGCCTGTGAAAGAAGCGTTTCCTGCTCAGCCTCAGCAGAGCACGGCGGAGCGGGCTGCCCACAGCTCTCACCACTACACCAAAGAATTTACGCCTGCAACTCTCCAGCAGCTCTGATATATAACCCCGCAAAAGCAGGTAGGAGCTGTGAAGCAGCCCAGCCAAATTTATTTAAGAAGCACTTGGCAAAGCAAGTTTGCAATTGTTTAATTTTCATTATAACTGCTGCCTCACAAGATAATGAGCCCTCATAACAGTGTTTTGTATAAAAGCACATTATGCCTTTACCCAGCACGCACAAATGACCAGTGATTATTAACAATGTTAAAATGTCAGTAGAACCAAGCCAGCAGAAAAACACAGATTTAGATGCCATAAAAGCTGCAAATTACTGTTACATTGTTTTAAGGAGGCATCTTAAAAGGCTCTTACAGGGAAAAAGAAATATTTGTTATGTGGAATAGAAATTTATGATGAAATGTCAATCAAACTTGACTTCACGACAAGCATTAGTCACAAGAAGCAGCTAAGCTCATCACTGCTGCCACTAGTACTTTCAGTTTTAGGGTTAGAGACAAAACGCTCCATAAATAATTTTTGATTTTCCCTTTGACTTGAATTATTTTTTTAAAATTGCCATTCCAGGATTTCAGTGTTTTGGAATGCTTTAAGAAAACATTCTCAAAGTAAAATTCAGAAAGTCCAAATCTGCACATTTGCCACTAATTTACAGTCAGAAAACAAAACAAAACAAAACAAAAACCCCAACAACAACAAAAAAAACATTTAAATGAAAGTCTAGTAAGGAGTAAAAGGTCTAGACAGGATAATCACTATCTAAACTATTACAAATATTTTAGAGGCTTTTAGCCTCAAAATGTCACTCACAGCATCATCTCAGATACAAGTGAGAAGCTCCCATTCACTGAGAGGAAAAAATCTGATTCACAAAGGATTCATGTTTGGCTGTTATTGGTTATTTATGTCAATTCTCCTAAGTTATTCACATGAATTTGAAATCATTCAACTCAGTAGGCTCTGTTCAGGTTAGTTCAATTTTTAAATTAGAATGAAAGAAGAATTGTGGGGTGGGGTTTTGAGGATATTTTTTAATTTGCTTTGGGTTTGAAGTTTCGACACGGGAGTGGGGGGTTGCTTATTTGTTTGTGTTTTTTAAGTTACCACTACCTGGTAAAGAATACAGCATCATCCAGGATTTGTCAGAAGAATTACTGTGTTTGTCTCCATGTAACTCCAAAGCTCTGCAAATGCATGTAAGTTAAATCATTTTTAATTTTAGCTTGTTCAGTTGCCAGGCCACATGCTGCATTTCATTTCATACATTAACAAAAGGTGTTCAAGAGCAAATGAGTTGTGAATGTCAATGTTTTCCCCCCTAAAGATATGCTTTTATAAATATAAACCTTCAACCTCTTTATTAAATGTGAACATAAACAGAAATGTGCAATCAAGCATTTTAGAACTGATCGATGTAATCTATTGCCAATAATATTCTTTTTTCACTTCCAACAATTATTATTTTATCTTACACAGACAGTAGCCTTTTCAAATGTGATATTCAATAAATATTTGTATATCACTCTCACTAACCTCAGGCCTAATTTCTTCTCCTCAGTTATTATAAACCAAATACTTTAGGAACTGATTTAGATAGCTCAAAAAATAAATTGGTATATCTATATAATTAATATAATATAGATTTTTGAACCAGATAGATGGGAGATATTTCAAACACTACTCTAAAATATTAATATTTCTTTGCTTTCATTGGGCACTCAATTGTGAGCTGAGTTTAAGGCAATAAATTAGCCTTCCTTAAACATGCATTAGATAGATATTGTTTCTTTAAAGTTGGAAATCTATCATTTGTCTCCAGTCAGCTTTAACACTTAGCAGGTCTGTAATATACACACAAGCAACAAAAGCCTGAACATCAGCAGAGATGCTAAGAGGACTATTAATTAAGTCACATTAGTACAATGTGATCAAAACCAAGACATCAGTATCCTTAGAGCAACAACATGTTCCAGGTCAAACTTTACACACATGCATGCATATATACATGTATGCATACATATATAGACACACACCCCCACAAATAAAGCACACATAAAGAAGTATATACCAGACAGACCCTTCCTTTATGCCAACTATGAGAAAAAAATGCATCAAAGTAACAATTTGCACTGGCTGCTTCGTTTATTTGCACTGTGAATTATCTGAGATCAGATTTTAAAGCTTTGGTTTCTGATCTGCTCAAAGCCCAAGCCATTGTCTCGTACTGTATATACTGATGGCCTGGCACCACCCTATGGTGGCCACCAGAAATGCAGATGGAAGTTCTTCCAGATGCATGGAGAGAAATAAGCAACACCTAAATATATAAGAGAAGAGAAGCAGAGTGTTTCCTCAAAAATAATCAACTGGTATTTATTCAAAACTAGCTAGTTTCTCTGAAATGTGTTTTAAAGTGGTTCAACAAGTGTAATTCTTGTAAAGAATTTAGTGCTGCCTAAAATCCATAGTAAAGCAAATTTGTTAGTGGATGCTGTATTTGTTTTTTTCTAAAAATACCATTAAACAATCACAGTTCTTGTGATATCAAAGCTCATAGCCAGATGGGAATTATTGTCAGGAAGGCTGACCTACAGTGTATAACTACAGAGTAAAGGGTAAAAGTTAATCAATTCTAGCAAATAGGGAAAGAGAAATAGGTGGCTTCAAAACAGGCAAGGAAAAAAAGTCCTTAGTGATTTCTTAGCCACAGCAAATTTATTCAATCCCTACTTGGTCCATGGCATATATTATGGATAATTAAAAAAAAATAAAAACACAACAAAATGCAGAACTCCCTCTCTGAAAAAAACCCCTCCTCAATCAAATGTAAGAGGATAAACAATTCCTACAGCTCCTCCATTCCTCAGACAGGATAACAAGCATCACTGGATAACAAACATTACTGCAATATCAGGAAAACTGGCCATTTCCAAAGAAGAGGTAAAGTCGCAACTTCATCCCCAGACATCTTATTCAGTCACAGCCTTTGTGCAACTTCAAATTAGATTTCCAGCACAAAGAATAACAACAAAATATAAAGACAGTATAAGAACCCCAAAAGGCTTGTTCAAAAATCCATTCAAACAACTCAGGTTCTTTTTCTCAGAGAAGGTTCTTCTAAAAACCTAGTTGGTATTGCAAGTTTAAGCTGTCTTATACTCTGGTGCATAGTTTGCTCTTCATTGCCTTCATTATGAAGGTTGAGCTTTATCAAGTGTGAAAATAATTTCCTGCTGCTCCCAGAAAATTATAAAAGAGAGCAAAAAGCCTAAAAAGCATTTAGGCTTATCCTCTTTTTTGTTTGTTTGTTTGTTTTGTTTTGTTTTTTGTTTTGTTTTGTTTTGTTTTTGTTTAAACACATACATAGAAAACTTGAAAAGCATGGACTGGTGAGGCAAATTCTTTAATTGACAATCTGTCAATTTACTATAGGCTTTGCATGAAACTGATTGCAACAAGCATCTCTAAATTTAAGACCTTCTGGATCTCACAAACACGGAGCACCTGCAGAATTCCACAAAAACTAACAATGTTTTCACAGGAGAAATTAAGTCTCAAATGCCATCATAGACTAAAAATGCTGTGGCAGCTTTATCCAATTTCAGATAACCTGGATTTTTCAAATGAAAAATGAAGTGAATGGAATGATTTGTAAAGTTTACTTGCTCCTGTGTTTAGAGAGATTTTTCTGGACATTTGAGTGGTAGAAAAGGAAATATTTACACAATATATTTTTTCTGTGGTTCAACACTGACAGGTAAACCATAGATTCTTGATCATAACTCCCCATTATGAGAGTGTTTTGCACCAGAATTCAGAAAACCACAAAACACCTGTGCTCATGAGAGTAACTTTTGTATTCGTAGAAAAACTTTCTTAGGAGAGAATCAGTTTTCTTGAACAAATTAAGACACAAACAATGCTCCAGAATGAACAGATCTTACTTCATGCCCTTTATAGATAGAATGGAGGTGCACAAGGATTAAATACTTCCTCTGGATGAAATGGCAGATCTGAACTATCTTGTGTCTTCCTCACAGAAACATCTTTTCTCTCTTTTCTTTATTCTCTAGGTAATAACCACGTTAATGACAGAGGTTCATAGAAATCAATGAGAAAAATGGAGAAGACATAGAACATGTTCTTCCTACGGTGGATTTTCACTCATAAGACATTATTTGTCAGAAATTCCACAGCTTCAAAAGGAAAAGAAAACTAAACAGCAACAGCAAGGCTTGCAGCACTAAATATAATAGTACAATTTATATGTTATTTTCACAAGGATAAGCTGTTTTCTAAGGACAAGACAAAATAATCAACTCTATAGAAGCAGCTTGAGTAGTCTAAATATGTCCCAGTTAAAATTTTTAATAAAGCTGCAGAGTGAATGCAAATCTACAAGTCCCAGAGCTGGTGTAGCACCACGTAATTTCTAAGTAAGAGTGCCTGAGAAGTCCCCTGGCAGCACACTGCAGCTCCTGCCGAGGAACTGAGTACCCTTGTAACACATTAGTGGTCTGCACAGCAGCATTCAATCAGCCCCTTTAATCTGAGCAGTGCCTTTCTACTTGTGAGGAACTGAAGTCTGCTGGGGGGCATTGAACTGGAGGCCTTGGGATCCAAAAACGGTAGCATTGCCAAAGCCAGCAAAGGCAAACCTCCAGCACCTTTTAGCAGGAGCCTTGAGAGGCATGTAAAAACAGTGAGGGCCTCTCCCTCGCTAGGACACCAGTTATAAAGGATAAACCCCTCAGCCAGGTTTAACAGCAACAAACGGGGGGGGGTGGGAGAGAAACCCACACTGGAAAAAGAGATGCTAAATTATAGAGGAACAGTAGCACATGTGTGGTATTCATTCTAGGTCAGAGTTCACAAGGAATTAAATCCTGGCAGAACCTGAGTGCTTTCAGCTACCATCAGGCCAAATCCTCCCGTCTTTCATGTTTCCTTAAAAAAAGTCAAAACTGCCAGGGACTCCCAAATCATTTTTCCCCACTTAGAAGAATAGCTAGAGTGCTAAAATGAGAGGAAGATATGACAGAACTATTCTGGCTTACTGACAGAGGTTTCTTGGCACATTTTCTCCCCCTTAAATAAGCAGTAACATCAGATGCATAATAGAACAAGCCAACATGAGAACAAATATTTCTCATAAAAACTAAAGGCAAAAGTTTGTTTGTTTCCCTGCTTGCTGGGAGGACAGCTTCCCTGGCTGCTAGAAGACTTGGAAACTGTGCACACTCCTTCCCTGGAAAGAGCTGTCCCTTCCCCCATCTTCCTGCTGCTGTCCTGTTCTAGGTGAGTTCAGCAGCTCTGAACTCCAGCACACCGGGCTGACGGGAAAGCTGAAAGGCTTTCCTGGGGTTTTTGGCTCACGACCTCTAACTTTTTGGGATGATGCCAAAGTACAGCTCTTTCTGTGCTTGTTGGCTTAGCAGCCCTAACAGGGTGAACTAAAGCCCAGGCCTCTAAAGGACAATTACTCATTTATGCACATTGAACCTACAACTTTATAACAACCAGGACAAATACAGCACTTCAGGGTCAGACTCAGCTTTTGGGTAAACACAAGGCGAGTAACACAGAGTGCATGTCATTTAGATGGTTTTGAGCAAGTCCACAAAAAGCATGTGCTTGCACAGAGAAGGGAGCCTTACCCCCATTTGACACCACACAGCAAATATGGCTCTGCCGTGCCCTGTTTCTGCACATAATTTGTTGCTTCAAAAGGGAGAAATTTTCACTACCAGCCAGAGCTCTCCAAGAGCACCAGGTTCAGAGAACAGAGTTCATGCACTGACAGACAGCCCGATGGCTGCTTGAAACCCCCCTGAAAAAGCTGCACAATAAATAGGGAGCATTCGGACCCAACATTTATGTAGTAATATAAAATGTTAACTCCAACAAGGGTGTGCAGCCTTTGCCAAAGCTTGATTGGAGTTAGGTGACTTTGGCACCGTTGCTTTCAAAGATTTCAATGGAAACCTGTGTGACTGAAAATTAAGTGTAAAAGAATTATATAGACTAGAATCTACCTTCAAGTCCTTGTGCAGGACGAAGGCCAGCCAAGTAACTGCTATTCTAAAGGCAAGGAGGCAAATTTTAAAACAGCTTGAAATCTTTGAATAAAGAAAATAGTGGTACAGAAGATACCATGAAACCTCACCTGACTAAAAACTTAGTCTGAAAAGCAAAACCAAAGAAGGGGAAAAATGTCAGAGGACATGGAAAACTAAGCAAAAAAATATGTAGCTTTCATTTCAGTTAATTTCTGTGTTGGTTATTAAGTCTTTTGTCTACATCTACTGATAAAAGACTTTAATCTCTACACTTCAATTCCAAATCTCTATGAATGACAATTTAAGGCATTTTATTTACCCCATATTTTTAAAGATGCAGTAATTAAAATAATCTGTTTTACACTTATTAAAAATAAATTATTGCATATTTTAATGTTTTTCCTCCCTGCAACTTTTTCTTAATTAGTTATTTAAACTGCGTTGAAAATCCCAAGCCAATATATTTCAATATTCATTTTTCTATTTTAATTTTTCAAACAAGAAGAAAAGTTTCCCTCTTTAAGATGAAAATTCAATTTAAAAAGCAGATTAAATACTCATTGGTGTTATTTTTACATCGTTCACAGAGAGGTTTTTTTTTCTTCAATATTTATTAATGACAACATTCTTGCATGTACACATTATCTTACATCTATTAGCATCTTTTATCTGGAAGGAACTTGGAGAGCTCTAACAAATAGACACTTTTGTAACTACGATGAGGGACTCATTCACTATTCCAACTCAAACCTCCCTGGAACAGAAATCCTTCAACTGTTTAAAAGTCCTCAGCAACACTGTGAAAAGCAGCAAAGAGCACTTTAGTGAACATCAGCAGAATTTAGTGCAACATAGACCCACTCCCTCTTGCTCCCATTGAATCTTACCATAAAACTCATAAGGTAAATAAATCAACAATCGAGGCTGATTGGTAAAGTGTTATTAGTTCTGTTCGATATCTGGCCTTGTATCCCTAAATAAAGGATTAGTAAACTGCATATTCCCAAATCAGAAATGGCTGCACATACTTTGCATAATTTAGTAGCACATACCTTCAGTCATGTTATTTTACTCTCTGAAGAGCACTGGACTACTTCAGTATTAGCAAATAATAACCAAAAATACAACCAAAATATGGCTGCTATGTCAGCAAAGATCCTCAGCAGATGTCAGCATGTTCTAGGTGTATGCCATGGCCACACAGCAATGCTAGAGAGGAGGCTTCACAAGGATATACATGCAAATGTACATGGTTTAAATTTAATTGTAATTACAGACTTTGTGAAAACAAAGCTTCAGGGGAAGACAGAGGCTTAATTTCAGCTCAGTTGGAACCAAAGCAATCATTACACAGTAGGGAATGGTACAAAGAATGAACTCAGTAAGCTTATGCAGAAAATGACTGAGTTTAAAGGGTCCCTCTACATCTTAAAAAATAAAATAATTTTGCTCTTTGACTGTCTGTGTTTTTCTACCATGACATAGCATTAACTAACTTCTTCCAAAGTGAGACACACACTATACTGTGTTTGGCTGGGATAGAGTTAATTTTCTTACATCTATGGGCACAAATGTTGAATGTGGCATGTATTTTCTACAACGCAAAAAAACATTTTCTAACTAATGTGCTGTTAGAACAGCCAGTGCGTCATTTTGGTCCCATGATACTGGTGGTGACTGAAACACTTGGCCAGCCTGTTTCTAGTTTTTCAGGTAGAAGGCCAGGCCAGATTTGGAGAGGGGGGAGGGGGGCACAGTGGGTGGAGTTGGTTTAGGGATGGTATTATGTTGTTTGGTTTTGAATTTGATTTGGGGTTTTTGCCCTTTCTCCTATTCCACTCTTTTCCCTTGTGCAGACTGGTGTTTTATTCATGTAGGAAGCAAGGTGAAGTATGAAAATATTTCCTTGGCACAGGGTGTTTCTCAACTGCCAGCATAATTTTTACTGCCTGCACTGTCTAATGCTTCCCTAATAAATACTGTCCTGCTCTTTCATGCTAATCATATAGTGGGCAGTGTGAAACACTCTCTCTTCAGCTGGCTTAATCTCTTCAGTGTTTGAGTGGTATACGTTGAATCAAGTTTAATTCAGGGCAAGATGCTACAGCTAAAGATGAAACTTTTACATTATTGCTGTGAAGAACATTCCAGAGATATATGAAATACAAGTTTTTATGTTCCAATATCTCCTTCCCAGTTTTCATAGAATTATTTAGGTTGGAAAAGGCCTTTCAGATCATTGAGTCCAATCATTAACTGAGCACTGCCAAGGCCACCACTAAACCAAGTCTCCAGCTGCCACATGTGCATGACTCTTAAACACCATGAGAGATGGTGACGAGGGTCAGAAAGAAGCAGCAGCTCTCTCAAGTTCACTTTAGAAAGGAGAAGCAGAGAGAATCCAGTGCTTTCACACATGTATATCTACAGCAATGCAAACTGCACATCAATCTGACACTCAACAGTTCAGTAACAGGAGAATTGGAGCTACACAGCTATGAATTCCTTGTTGGGAGTGAAGAGATTTCTGGTCTCTTCACCCTCCCAGAAACTACTGGTATCACCTCCCATATACTGATTAAGTAATCATAGCAATCCTCTTCGCTCATGCTCTGAATACAGAATAAATATCTTTCCTGATGCTCAGGGCTAAGGGTTAAAAAGCAAGGCAAAAGAACCCTGGTTAAGTTTTGCCCAACTTGGGATGCATTATTCCATATAATTTTCCAGAACTACACATTGCACTAAACTGGAACAAAAGAGGAAATAAGAGATTTATAAATTTATTATATTGCCCAGTAAGTGGTGTCTTCTCAATCATCAGCTTATTTCCTCTCAAAATTGCATGAGATTCTTCTTCATTCCTGGGGGTTTCCTTTCTCTGTAGTTCAAGCGTGAGGGTCAAGCCACAGGGAAATGACAGAGCACATTACATTCACAAAAAATAATCTTAAGTTCAACAGCATGCCCAAACTAATGATTATTTTATTTATATGTTCAACATGTTATTCCTGATTTTGACTCCAAATTTATTCTCAGTAATTTTGAAAATTTCTTTCTATCTGTATGTCTACCTATCTATCTCAAATGTAGTAGTTGTAAGAGAATGGTAGCTAAAAACCTGGGTTAGAACTGGACCAAAAGCTTCATTCTAATGCTGATGATCTGGGTTTTAAGGTTTCTATATCTGCACTGTGACCAGCTGTCCACTCCAGTAATTTTGTAAATTTACAACTTTGAATGGGAGCAGAGATCTGCAGATTCCATTGCCAAATCAAAGCCAAATATATCAACTGCCATCATAATGTCTTTATTCACAGAAAGGGGGGCACGTTTGTGCACATAGATATTCTATGAACTGAATGCAAACTCTCTCTCTATAGGAATTACATTGTTGCAAAGCAGAGCTAGGAAAGCTGTACACTAAGGCAACCTCCCAGTGGAAATACTGCATGAAAAGGCTTTTTATTTTTAAAGATAATTTTTTTTGTATAATTGAGTCACACTTTCCATGTAGCACTCAGCCTAGGAATGTCTGCAGGAGAAAAGAACAATATCTTACTAAATCCCTTTTAGGATCATTAAACTTAGATCACAAAACTCTCGCAGGCATGCAATTCCAAACATGTCACAGAAACAAAAAGAACAACAACAAAAAATGACAAGCTTCTCTTACATTATTTTCCTTCTTTACAATGATGTTTAAGGTAGCAAAGTGTTAATGAATTCAGTACAATGTATCATGCATTGTGTTAGAACTTTTATATTGTAGAAAAATTGTCATATTTGGCTAGGCAGCTGCATGGAGAAAAAAGCTCTGACAATATCTAATTGAGTCTATTTTTACAGTCTTTCAGATAACATTGTTAGAATTATATACTGTACATATTTCTTATTTTGATTATACTCCCACCCCCCCACCCTTCACAGCCCTTCTCTGCAACAGTATTTTATTACTGCTGATATAAATCCAGGTCATTTTCACAAAAGAGTGAGTCCTATTCTGTAATATTGAAATGGGGCTTCATGCTGTTATGTAAATCACTATTAATAACTGAGTATTTAGGACATGTGCCTCCTAAAAGCTGGTCCTTCTTCAGAACTCTGACTGGGACACAAAGGCTTCGAGCTCTGTCTCCTACTTTATCATGTGCTTCCTGGGCATTTCTGAGCTGAACATCTCATGTCTCACTTGCTCTTTTCAGTAAAATGGGAATAGCAGAATATTTCCTTTATTTTTTTCTGCCTTTGGAAAAAAAAGAGTGCTTCAAGGCAAAGCCTGCCTCTTCTGTGGAGAGATTGTCTCAAGTGCAACTGCTCCAACACACACACAAAATTTCTGGCATTGCCATGGAATACTTTCAGCACAACAACCTTTAATCTCTCATCCTTACCCAATCAGCCTATTCACTTGTGATATTTCATGAGTTTCCCAAGCCCCCACAGCCTTGTAGGACATTCAGGTAGGTACGTGAGTCACACAGAATAATTTTCTTCAAGGATGGAGAAAGCATGTCTTGAGACTCATCCTGGTTAAAAACGTTGCAGGACACTAAGTAGGGACTGTCAGAAAGTCTTTTCAAAAGGAGTGAAATTGTCTGGGGCAACACCGCCGTTGATGAAGTCCAAGAGCAGAAAGTTACTCCTCTGCACAGCCAGCCAAGAGAACTGGATCTTCAGCCTTTGCAAATGGAAATACCATAGCCTGCTTCCATGCAGGAGAACAGCACATCAAACTAGTTAAAGCGAGCCAGCCAGGGGAAATAGCCTCAGGTCTTCACACAAAAATGCATTTATTTCAAAATACTACTGTTGAGGAGAAACCACATTAAAAATATCCCCAAAATTAAAAATAATGTAAAACTTCACACCAATATCATCCCAGTCCCCACAATTGGTGTTTAAATATTATTTTATACCCAAAGGCTCAAGAAACAGACTTCTGGGGACAAAACTTAATGAAGATTTCAACCATGATCCAAGAAAATATTTTGCTATAGGACAATATCAATAACTGAGCTTCACTTGGTTTTGGAGGAAAGCATTTTACTGAGAAGAAAAATAATTATTTCAATGACAAGGTACAGGAGAAAGAAGTAAGTAAATGGGACTTTCAAGATGGGAAAGAAAATCATGCCACCAAAAAAACCCCAAAACCATCGAAAAACACTTCTCAGCTTCTTTGGTTAGCTCCTATTAGCACCACCAAGATTTTTCCCGAAAAAGTAGAGAAAAATATCTCTTCCTGATATCTGAATGACATACATTCATGTGGGTAAAATGGAACACTGAGCAAGAAGTCAAAATTCCAGAAACTGAAACTAGTACATTTAGTAGAAAAATTTTTCATTTCTTTTACTTTTTTCCTCCCAACAATAGAAACATTGAGTTTATGATGAAAAGGAAAACCCCATTTTGCAGAAGACTGACAAAGTAAAATACAGATTCTCTATACCTTTCCCTTGGCCCTTGCCCTCTAATTCTGTCTCCATAAGAACATATTTTATTATTTTTCTGTATGACTCCTCAGATTATCATGATAGGAACCTAATACTGAGATATTTTTCTGAGGGATTTAAAGCTTGGGCAAGCTTTTAGGTGCCCACGAGAACACTGATTATTAGAGAAACAGGAGTGAACAAAAGGAATGAAAATAGAACTTGGAAAGCATGACATTCTCAGGGAAGAATAGTTGAGATCTAATGAGGAGCTGTACCTATGAAACCTAATAGCCAGAACAAGATGACTTACTCAAAATAGTTCTTAGAGTAGGTTTAACAGCAGAAGTGCTCCAAACCAATATAAAGTGCAGCTGCAGACACAAGTAACAAATGCATGAGTTAGTAGGACCTGCTCCTCTGTTACAGATGCCCAGAGGCTATGGTCAGACATCCAGGATATGAAAATGGATATACCATATAATCAAGACCATAATGCCCACAGCATTCACTTCCATTTAGCCTGCAGGCTTCTGAAAGTATAGGGAAAAGTCAGGTTGATTATGGGAAGTGACATTATGTATATACTGCCAAAGAGAGCAAAATTCTCTAATATGATAACAGCACTTCTCATTTTTCATGAGTTTCCTGATTTACATTGCATAACATACTGGTTTGAACAGATGGATTTAGGAATCAATTGGCTTGTGAGCAAACTTGTCCATTGTTAAAAAAAAATAAAAAAAAACACCCCAGTATAATTTTCGTGTGTGGATCTACACAAAGACTCAAAATGGAATGTCACCAACTCTGCAGTCTGAACTATAACAATCTTTAAATAAAGATTCTGCCCATGTACTTCTGCCTGTTCCCACCAGAGGTGAGGACTGGGTCTCACATGAAAAGTTCTTAAAAAAACCCTAATTAAATCTGCTTGACTACTACCACTTACTGTCTAGAGTTACTATGTGACTGCATATGAAATAGCAGCTGCTAATGACAAAACCCCAGAAATACTTAGTAAAGGAGGTTTCCACTTTCTGAATGCAAGATGAGCTGTAGCCTCATAACGATTGCTATGACATTTATTATTAATCGCATATTTTTGGAAATAAATGAGTATTTTGAGGGGGTTTTTGTGCAATATTCAGTCTAACCCTTGCCTGTCTACTGTTAATACTCAAGTTTGCAGGTTAACATGGGAAAATAAGTATAATAGGGTCATTTTCTGTTCAATTCCAAGCCAGACACAGGATTAGCTCCTGGCCTCATAGGTGTACACTTCACATGAAGTCTTCCAGAAAGGGCTAAATCTCCATCTTGGAAATTGGGCCTTTGGTCCATAGGGCTCATAGCAGGCAGTTCTAATCTCCCACTGCTCTGATAGTTAGTTTAGGTCCTGATTTTCAACCTGAATGTGCTCATGGCCAACCCATCCCGTTTGTTCCCAAGTGTTCAGTGTTCTTGAAGCTTCTATCCAGTCTGCTTCCTCTGCTGTTAAATTTTTTTTTCTCTCTCTTCTTTCCTTCCTGTTTCCCTGATGTCCTTGAGAGTTTCTTGGGTAAATTACTGTTTGCAAGGACCTACTTGACAACAAATTATTCATTTCTATTTTGCACAATTATGCAAGTAATTTATTTAAGGATCCTGTTGAATGTGTGTACATATAACATACACAATTGTTACTAGTTACTGAATTATCAAACAGCTCAGCATGACACAAGCCAAAACAGAGACTTTATTTTTGTATCAGTAAGAACACTTACACTCACTAAGGTGGGAAAAATTTTTTTTTAGTCTTAGTTCTATTTATGACAGTCTGTTTTCAAGGTGGTTTCCTACCACAGTGGAGTCACAGAAACAAAGACTCTCCTCTGAATTATCTTTGCTTCTTGCAATTGTCAGAGAAAATACACTGAAATAACACACCATTCATTTGCCCCAGCAAGTGTCTTGCAAGCAGCTTTTACTGCAGTTGCAGTTCTGGGCCAATGTTCAGGTCTATGAATAAGTTCCTGACATAAGTGTCAGTCCCACACCATCCTTCATTTTGAGAACTACTTTTAATAAAATTATCAGAGACTGACTGTACATTCCTCTCTCTCTAAATACTGAAAAATCATTACATGGAAACAAGGATGTCCATAAAGTGGCAAAGAAGCATCTATAACAGGATGTAACCATGTCTCTATTGTGTTTCCTGCTTGAAACCCAGGAAGCTAAGTGGCAGGATATGAAAGATGTACTAGAAAGTAAACTCAACTTGAAAACATCAGAAGTGAAGTTTAACTTCATTAGCCAATGTACAAGCCATCTTGAAAATATGGAAAAATTAAGCCTTGTGCATGGTTTGAGGCTTTATGAAATTTACACCCTTAATATTTAAAATTATGCAATTGCTGCAAGGCCTCCCTCTATCTCTTTTGGAAAGTCTAAAACAAAACTTTCATTAAAAGAGACTGCAAGCTTGCCTGTGGAGACAAATAATTTCCTCATATCCCATTTAAGAAAGCTCTTATTTTACAGGTCAGCTCTGCTTGCCACATATGCCCATTTTGTAATGGATATAACTCATGCCAGCTAGACTAGCAGATGGGGCGCAATAAAATAAAGAGATTATCCTGATAACTTGGAGAAAGGAATTAATCTGGCAACTCCATCTGATTAGAAAAATATATATTTTACATTTTGAGAATGATTTCATTTCTCCCATTACTGTTGCTTTTTCTTTTTTTTGTTCTTTCTTCTGTTCACCTTCCTCTCTTCTTATGCAATACTTTTCTCCTGACTCTGTAAATTCTGTATAGTCCCCCTTCCTCCTTGACATGGGCTGTCTCACTGGAGACACTCACTTTCTTGTACTTCTCTCTCTTTAAAGTGATTCCCACACAAGTGAGTCTTCCTTCCAGGAGCATCTCATTCCCACCATGTAGGGAAGTGTTTCCAGCCTGATAACCACCTTTCATCACACACACAGCACAAGGAACCCCTCTGGATTTCACTCTGACCTTCTCCACACCAGGTCCCTGGATTTTCCCAGTACTGAGGTGTCCCATGCATTGTGAAAGTATCAGCAAGACTTTTGCTCCTACAGGCCAGGTCCTTCTTTGTCAGGATGGAGAGCTGCTTTGATTCATCACAGATTCCCCAGATGTGGAGTCAGAAATACATTCCAATTGTGTTCTTCGACCAGAAGTCTTACAACCCACATAACGGGTTCCCAAATCACCCTGCTCAGTAGGAGTTTTGGAGTGTATTTATTAAAACTAGGAATTTTACCATGGAGGACAGCCCAAGAAAGAGAAGGAACCACCTTTTCATCAAACCCCAAATTCTACTCCACTGAAGTGAGAACAGACTTCACTCTCAGGCTATCTTGTTTGATGCCCCCAGAGATCATTGACCAAATGCAAACTGCAACTGTTTTACCATTCTCTCTTCTCATATCCCTTCTTCTCACCAGGAGATGCTCTGTGTACTGGAGCTTACACAGAATAAAACCCATCTATGTTCTCTCTCTGCATCTGCATCCAGATGGGGTGGCTTTTGTCCCTTTGTGCTGCTCAAAAACAAAGCAAAGAATCTTCCCCATTTATTGATTTCCAGAAACCTAAAGGTTTTGAAATAATGCCTTTGCCTTTTAAGCCAGAGGGGTTAGAAGCCACGGCATAGGAAACTGGCAACAAAGAAAACATTTTTGAAAGCATTCACTCAGCAATTCAGAATCGATCTGACGAGTGTGTTCTACTTGTGCTTGCTTTTCACAGCCATTAGAGCAAGAAAGCTCTTTTTGCAGTCATGCCCTGTCAAAGGGCTGGGAGCCTGCAGATTGTGGCCTTGTGGACTGTGCATACCCCAGCTCGTAGGGCAGCCTGGCAGAGTTGGTGCCATGGCACAGAAAGGAGCCAAGGCCTGGGCGAGAAACCCACCCTCATTAAAGGGGAAAAACATCAAAAAGATCCTGTGTTAGGGAATTTCTGTAAATCAGAACCATACTCCCTTAGGTAAGAAAAAAGAGGAAAAGGCAGGTGAATCTTTCCTTTCATCACCTATTTATTGATTTATACCAGGTAATTCAAACAAAAAATGACAGCATGGAAGCGTACATCTGCCCCAAGGCAAGTAAGGGAATAACCATCTGTTTAACCTCTAATCAAGGCCAGCTCAAATTGCTCTATCATGTCTAGAGATATGCAATGAACCACAGAAAATAAGTTGTTGCAGAAAATAAGTTATTTATCTCAATGATCTCCCATAAAGTTCACATTTTTTGTGTAATCTGAAAAGACTGCCAAAATACTGCTTATTTATTTCCTAACACAGAGGCTGCTTTAATGGACCTTCCACAAGCAGAAAAAAAACCCAAGCAAGCAACCCTTTCCCTGGTCACAGAGCAGGCAACTTCCTTACTTCTGGAATGTAAGACCCCAAACTTCCTTGACATATCTCCTCCACATTGAGACAAAACAGTACAGGAAGGAATAGATGTTTCACCTCTCTCTCTACTGACAATAAGCACAACAAACATATGGGATGTATCTCTATGGTGAGAAGAGCAGACAAATTCTTAATTTATTTAACGTTATCAGAGGCTGGAAGCAGTCTGTGACTTAAAGGTCTCCTAAAAAACTCAGGCTTTTGTTAAGAGATTCTTTTATGACCATGGAAAGAAATGTATTCAGAGATCTGAATTGCCCTGCGACTTAGGAGAAGTGTCAGGTTACAACCATCTTCAGGAAATTAGAATCAAAAGGAACTTGAAAGTACAGCTTCTCAGAATCCATTTCACTACTTGAGTATTTTTAAAGAAAAAGAAAAAAAGTGTGCAGATTTTAATTTTTTTAAAAATAGATGTTTCTCTAACTAGTAGTCCAAGACTCCATGGCGGGAATATTTGACAACACACTCTATCATCTTTGCTCTGCAGTCTTTATACCACACCCATGGCGCATCAAAAATCTTCATCCTTCATGGCTACCACTCTTTTCCAGTAACTAGTACTGAAAATATAATATTGTAATAAAAATAAACTATAACTATAAAATATAATATATGAATATTGTAATAAACAAAAATCAAACAATACAACCACTGGAAAGAGCTGGACATATGAAATTCCATTGCAGCAACCAATTTGTAGGCACTGATCTTCAAGGTAGAATCCATAACCCTAAATTATACCTCTGGGTAAGGACTAAGGAAAGCAAATTTTCTCAAAAACACAATCTTTAAAACAACTGTCATCTGTGCAGGGAGCTGCTAAAGCCATGGAAGGGTGTTTGCTCACATTCTGCAGCCATTCCAGTGTCAGGTCCCAGGAGATGTGTAGAGGATTCCATCCACAGGGATCCCCATTGCAGATGGGCTCATTACCCATCCTCAGCCAATATAGGAAATCCTTTCCTGATCCCAACCAGTGACAGTCTATATATATGTAAGTCATATAGAGTGTGACACCTATGTATTCTGCTGCATAATTTGTCACACAGAGTCAAGTCTCTTGTGGTGTTTCTGAATATGTTGCATAGATTTTTGGCATCCCATTCACACTATTACTTGGTATTTTTTTTCAACTTTGTTCCCTCTCTTGGCCTCAGAAACATTAATATGACAAACGAAGAACAAAAAGTAATTTCAAACAGGTAAATTTCTGCATTTCCATCTACCCACAAATTTTTACAGAAAAAAAAAGTCAACATTAAAATTCCATGGTACAACCACAGCTGTTAGCTGTAGTGGAATTTCAGAAGATGTGCTGTTTCTCACGAGAGTTGGTCTTAGGCCTGGACTTTGTTATCAGCTCTAAGAAAACAAACCAGAAACCAGTTAAGCAAACCTGAGTTTGTGCTTTCTTCCTGACAACTTGTGACTGTGCAGAAAGATCTTTTTTAATGCTTTGGTGCTACCACCATAATTAAATATCACAGATGTTCACTCAGATCTACAGCAACACAAGTGTGATTTTCACCATGTCAAAAATACAATATTGTACTTCCTACTCATCTTCTGGCCACAGCATGACCACAAAGGAAAAAGAAGAGAGGGAAAAGAAAAACAAGAAAAGAAAAAAAAAATCCCGTTGTGGGAACTGTCTCCTTGGGAAAAGGCTGGAATTTCAAGTCTTGGCACTATTTATTCATGCTGTGATTTCTTATGCACAGTCTCTATAGCATGAAACATCCTACATCAAATATGATCACCTTCTGAAGATTCTGTGTGGGTTTCGAAAAATCGCTTTGCACATTCCAGTGCTAGTAGGTACCCACACTGAGTTATGAATAACTCCCAACATGTCTCAAAGCCAGCAAGCCTCTGGCACTACTTCAGGATATTCCTGGCAAGAGAGAATTCTCCTACAACCATCATATTAGACTCAGGTAACATCTTGGAAAAGGATATTCTACCTACTGAGAAATCTCTTTTGTTTTCTAAGAAGGGGTCACCCAGAACACTATTTTTTGTATATAGAGAAATGCAAATAGATTTTTAATCCTGGTTTCCCCAGAAAACAAGGCTGATGCAATCACATTTGTTTATCTGTTTTTCACCAAAGCTTCCCACATCAGTACATTTGCAAGCAGAACTAGTATCAAAGACATGTCAAATGAAAACAGGCTGTCAATAAAAGGAAAAGTTCCAGACAGGGCTTGTGCACTTATTGGTCCCTAGAAAAGTTTATACTTGGGAGACCAAAATAATTTTCTCCTGTTGGAAAAAAACTGGATGATAACCCTAGGGTAAAAACAGGAGATCCTTCCAAAGCATAGGAAAATGTCAGATTTCACTATCAAACATGGTATGCAGTTCCACCGTAAACCAGTTCACAATCCTTCTTGTACTCGTGAAATTATTTGCTTTTAGCTTTCATGTTGTGCTCTGTATCAGTGTAGCTCAGCAATATTAGAGCTTACAAACAGCCTGCTCTTGATGTACTTGTGCATGTCTGTGGACTTTCAAAGCTACTTCATCGGTTTTTTCTTTTCCCATTTGGAAAGAGAATTTGCACCAGATCCATCCAGAAGCAATCTGGGCAGATAGCTCCTGTGCATCAACTTCATTTATTACACAGGCCACATCTTCTAGTTCCTTTATGTATGCACATTTTCTGAAGATTTATTTTTATAAAACACATTTCAGTGACACTACAAGTGGACCATCCTCTCAGGCATAGGGTGTGATTTTTGGGGAGTCCTGTGCAGGGCCACAAGTTGGGCTCAAACATCGTGATGGATCACTTCCAGCCCGGCATATTCTATGATTCTATGACCCTTTTTCCTTCTCAGTCAATGTGGTAAAATCATTATGACTTAACTTCCAAAAAGCAGGGCCTAACACAAGTTTTTTTGCAGCATGGAGGAGAAAGAATCTAGAGCTTTAATTCACTCTTAAATCTAGTTTAGAGCTCTGAAAATACATCTATATTTGCACTGTGTTCTCGTTTTGCAGATAAGTGATAAAAACTCAGTTTTCTTTATGCTTTCAGCTGATGGTAGGCAGATTTTACATGGTTTCCTTCATCTGATTCTTACTTTGAAAAAAAAAAAAATATATATCTCTCCAAGAATGAATGAAAGCATTAGCCTCTACACATTCTGTACTTTATGCTATTTACTACTGGATAGCCCTGGAATATTTGCAGCTGGCTGTACTGTGTTTTGTACAATGTAGCTCTTTATCATGTTTTTTATCAAAGAACTGTGGTTTAGCACAGAATGAGGCAGAGCTGCATTGAAGCTGTGATGTGGTTCAGGTTACCAGATTGCATTTTTGATGATTTGGTATTAAAGTGCTCAACACACACACACACACACACACACACACACACACACACACACACAGAAAATCAACATTTAAGAAACGCAAGTGAGAAAAGCTCTAAAGAGAGACTGAATAAACTATACCATTATGGAGATTTTGCCTTACTTTCTGTATGAAAACAAGTAGCTTTGAATCAATACAAGTGAATCTCCCTATTATATTTTTTCTGAGACAAATCTTTCACTAAACTTTTGCTAGTAGAAAGTCAGGGGTGTGAGGACATGGGATTTGCAACCAGCACAGCTGTGCTGGCAAAAGGCCCTAACATAGATGTGGTTTTACAGGCGAAATTGAACTTTTGCCAGCATAGCTAATTTCTCTCTTGGGAGTTAGTTTTGCCAGTACAGCTGCATCCAGACTTGGGATCATTGGTGTTAAAGACATTTACAGAGCTGCCATCACTGACTTCCAAGCATGGGCACACTCTCAGTCTTAGCAGAACACTGGTTTGTCAACACCTTGGGCTGATATTGCAACCATGGCTAACAAGGAAACAACCAAACAAACAAAAGAATTCCTGACTCCTCTAATGCTGCTTCCAGGGTCATGAAGCTTACTCCTTTTTTTCCTTCCTTTCTTTCTTGTCCTGACTCCTTGCTGTAGGGGTAACACAGAACACTAACTAATTCAGAAGTAAAGTTAAGTTATCCTGCTACCTCCTCACTCTTTGGCAACCTCAAACACATCACCTTCTCTGCATTCCCTTAACTCGCCATGAAGCCTTTGTGTTTCTGAGCTCAGTGCTGATTTCAGCTGATGCCTGTGATAATAATTGCTATCAGCTGCAGTTCCATCACCTAGTTATGGTCTTTGCACAGCTGCCTGTCTCTCATCCTAAAGGACTTCTGCAGCATGGCATTTCTGATATGCTGCTGAAAGTGCTGATCTACTACCACCTACACGCCCTTATTCAGCTTTTCTGTCTTTCTCAAGCATTATTGCTTCCAGCTTGTAGTCCTCTTTCAAACTGGGATGCCCCTTTTTTCTGTGGGAAACTATTTTGGCTCCTGCATCAGAAATCAGGCAGGACTGCTCCCTCTGCACATTTAAGACAGTATTCTGCTCTAGTCAGAGTGCAACTTTTGTAGTTGGATGATACAGAATATCATTTCCCCTGTGCCTCTTCATCACTAAAAATCTGAAAAAGTTGCTCCACATCAGTGTCTGCAGAACAGTATTTTGCTTTTTCAATAACTTCTCTGTCCTTAACCTTCAGCTAAAAAAACCCCATGGTACTATTGCTGCTGGTAAGAGAGAAAGATTAATTGTAAAGTAAGGGATAATTCTACACCAAAATAAATCAAAAAGGTGGGAATATTCTGTTTTCTACCACTATTAATAGGAGACTCTAGTGAAAATGGGAAGCTGTCTTAAAAAGAGATTTCAGCATCTCAAGCACTTGGCAGCAGGAAACAATGACACTTAAAATATTGAATGTTTTTCCTTGAAATATTATTTTTAATGTTTCTATATTTAGCTGATCTGAACAACCACAATATATGCTACCTTTTAAAAGACTGTTGTGTTCTTTCTTGTGATTTAAACTGACCCATTTAAATCTGTCATTTAACTTGAACTTTTGATAATCAGGGCAGTGTGAAATCATAATTCCTAGCATCCTTCAAGGAGGCCTGTTTTTGGGATTGGTTTCATACATAAATACATAGGCAGCAATTAAATTCCAGCAAGCACTTTGTTCTGTGCCAGCCACCATTGAGAGCGGCATAGCCAGCATCTCCAAACAGACTCCCATACTCAGCAGCTTTAGAGCTGCTCTGCAAACATACTCAAAAGGTTGCTTTGTAAAGTTCCTCAGCACAGCAAACTAATGCCTTGGTTGCTGGTGTCCTTAAACAAACAAATGCAACAAGTTGCATTGATAAAGGGTAAAAGTCTTGAGTGAGATTTGAAAATATGTCAAGTACTTAATAAATTGCAATTTTTTTTTCAAAAAAAAAATTCCTCCTATCCCAGTTATGCCATTGTAGGTTATTTACAAAAGTGTTCCTTAAGAGATCAAATTAAACCTCAGAAATCTCCCACCAGAAGATAAAGAATTCAGTTCTGATGCCAAGCACCTTGCATCCCTTTTCACACAGGGGTACAGAGATGACGGAATAGCACTTGCCCTGACCATGCAATTTTTCTCACCATGACGAGCATAATCTCCCAGATGAGCAATGTGTTTACACATCATCTGGATGTGAACTGGCAAGAAGAGCCAGCCCCTCAGAAAGGCTACACTTATCCTTAAAGGCAGCTGGAGGCACCACTGTGCAATGGGGATGCCTATGGATGGAATCCTCTACCCGTCTCCTGAGACCTTACACTGGAACAGCTGCAGAATGTGAGCAAACACCCTTCCATGGCTTTAGCAGCTCCCTGCACAGATGACATTTATTTTAAATATTGTGTTTTTGAGAAAATTTGCTTTCCTTAGTCCTTACCAAGAGGTGTAATTTAGGGTTATGGATTCTACCTTGAAGATCAGGTGCCTACAAATTGGTTGCTGCAATGGAATTTCATATGTCCGGCTCTTTAGTGGGTCTTTCCAGTGGTTGTATTGTTTGATTTTTGTTTATTACAATATTCATATATTACATCTGCCTCTTTCAAATTGCTGAAAGTTCAAATCTTGACCTTAGCTCTGCCTTTCTGCAGTGTTTTTTCAGAGAAGCCCCACAGTTATTCAATATCCAAACAAAACCATTAAAAAAGCACAAGAAACATGCCTGCAATACTTCCAATTATTGGCTATTTAGTATTAGCACTGAAAAGGTTTTATTCATTTTGGAGGTTATTTACTAATTTGCTAAACACACCAATAACTAGTTGGTTATCAATGAGGCTTATAGCACTTTTAGATACTACAGCAAGCACATAAGATTACCATGCTGCACAGGTAAAACTGGCATTTAAAATGTAAATCTATTTTCTTCTCCCTTTTTTTCAGAGCACATGCAAAATGGACAAATAGAACAAAGCCAGTTCCCCCATCTGAATTTTTTTTTAAATGCTAACAAACAGTGATTATGTAGCTATGAAGACTTAACCGAGGGAAGCCTTGCAAAAAGTCTACCAGGAAAAACACAGTGTGCTATATGTGTCCTGCCCTCCACACCCTGGTGCTCTTACAGCAAAATGTGATGCTGTGTTTCCTTTAGCCCCAGGAAAAGGGTGCTGAGAGAGTCATAGAGATTCGACTTGGGAATCCTCCACTCAGAGTTCCCTAGGCTACTGGCCTGGGCTGGGCTGTGAACAGCTTGGTTTTATCACACTTTCTTTTCTCCAGATTTAGTGAAGATGCACAACTGCTACCAAGTAACAGTTATTCAGTGCTTTAAATGGTTTCAATTACGCATTGTCAAAACTGTTTGAGGAAATTAAACATATGCTACTGTTGAGTGATTTGGTTGGTTTTGTTGGTTGTTTGTTTGTTTTTTTAGAGAAGTTTTTATTCCTATTAAGTGCAAAGAAATTAAGACACTGATTTATCAATTCTTAGATATTTATTTCTAACTTAAAGAAAAGATACTGCATGTCCAGAGAAGATATACTGCCTTTTCAGGGGATAAAATGAAAAGTTGAATTCTAGCCCTAAGTGGAATGCAATAGACACATCACTGTATGTTTTCAAACCACATGAAAATGCACACTTGATTACATACAGCTTATCACGTGGGACAGGTAAGGACAGACCTGTAGCTCAGACCAACAAATACCAACAGATTTTTTGATAAATCTAGGACTTTTTACATGCATTTGTGAGAGATTCTCACACGAGACACCCGCAGAACATGTTCCCAAAGTACCTTAAAAGTACAGGCTGCAGATTCAATTTCTCCTGAGCTTTGCACTTCTCAGCTATTGTCAATTTGCATCACAAGCATAAAGTTATTTAATATACAAAAGCCTTAATGCTCTTTCCACATCATATAACAACACATGTTTATCTGAGTGCTAAATAAAAGCTTTCAGAACTTTAAAGTGACTTTATGAATTGTATGTACCATAAAATAAACATTAGAGTATAATAATATTCTGTAATTTGGAAAAGAGCAACAGAAACCAGTAGAAGACAAAAGAACAAATGCTTGAATAATCTGCTGCATGTCAGAAACATTAAATTAATTTATGCAATAATGTAAGCACAGTGATGTTAAGGTAATATGGAGGACATAAATTATACATTATTATTGTCAGTTCTAGCACTTATCTTAGTGGTATGTCAAAATAAATCCTGATGTGTTAATATTTATAGAAATGAACAAGTGTTACAGCTCAGGGATTCATCTGCGATATTTTTATATATAATTTGCATTCGTATATATGGGTGTCATTGTCTTTTCTGTAATTTGAGAGGTAAGCATCATGCAATTCATTTCTAATGCATTTTACATTACCATGAAAGCACATTATGCTTCCTCCACTAACACTTTTCAAATAGATGGCCTGCAATGATTTAGAGATTGCACAAAACGACTCAGGAAATGGGAGAACAATCTACCTGTGAAATCTGCAGTAACAATGGGTTACGGTGACCAAAGTGCACAATTTGCTAACAACAGATTGTCTCTGTAGGATAAATACCTCCCAAAGTTCTTGCAATGGCACATTTGTTAAGGATTAATATCTCCATCTTTCCATTCTTCGTATTTTCACACAAATTGGGGGAATAATTCACCCTCCTCTGCATAAAATTTGAGAATCTGTATTTACCCCCTTTTATCATGATCATTTTCATCCAACAGATCAGTTTCTGGATGAAGGTAACTGGACCCCACTTGACTTGGCATTTGAAGCTGACAGGAGAAGTTTCCAGATAAAAAATGAAAAGGAAGACTTTTTTCCCCCTGGATTAAGCACAGTCACATTTGTTGCTACCTCAGAAGCAAGAGACACATATTCTTCCCTCAGCAAGAGACTGTAATTCCTCCCTAGAGTAAGGGTGGGTTAGGGGTTTTGGCCCTGGGCCACGTCTTCTGGATTCTGGGAACCATGCTTTGGACAAAAAGGTAGCTGTAGAGCTGCTGAGTCTACAAGTAAGGCTACTGTTTCTAATTACCCAAGATCGTTTTGGTGTTTTCCAGAAAAGAAGAGTGAAAATACTTATACTCCCTGATTCAGCAGTAAAAGACTTATTCTAAGCCTTAGGTTCATGTTCTGCTTATGCAAGGACTGCCATGTCAAAATGATTTGGCTAAGCCTGATGATCTTGTCTTTTCCTAATTGTCTCACACACAGCTGAAGGTTGTTGCTCCTGTCATCTG
Source organism: Acrocephalus scirpaceus scirpaceus (assembly GCA_910950805.1). Classification (NCBI taxonomy): domain Eukaryota; kingdom Metazoa; phylum Chordata; class Aves; order Passeriformes; family Sylviidae; genus Acrocephalus; species Acrocephalus scirpaceus. The sequence continues at coordinate 50,866,960 of OU383780.1, forward strand.
TCAATATTTTCAAGTATTGAAGAGTGTAAATTCAGATTTTTGTATTTTCATTATGCAGATGGCTATCTTTTAAGAAATTCAACAACTGTCCCCAGTACCAACCCTTATGCTTCATCCTATCTTCTGGAAAGAGCTTATCTGAAAGAACAGCTTCATGTCTTTCTTTGTGTTTCCCTCCCAAGGTACTTCTAGGGTCTATTAACAAACCCATGAATGTCAACCTAAAGAGTCACTTCGATGCCACCATAGGTACGAAATCCAGAGGACTAGAGAAACTTCAAGATTAAGCCATAAAAAATGTGTAGGCCATGGCGTTACACACAACCTAGCTCCACTGGACACTTGTATGAGTCTTGTATGAGCCTACAAGAAGTTGAAAGAGAAAATATTGGGAAGTGTCAGAGGGCAGTTTCAGATCAACACTCTCTAAAATCAGCTGAACACCTGAATGAAGAGAAAGGGCTGCATAGCCATAAATTGGGAGTATAAATCGTCCCTGTAAGCCTTTTGTCAGACATGAAAATATGGACAAAATGTCCTGCTTGATTTCACCTTCCAACGGGAAACAAAAATAAAAGAATTCAATGACTGCATTTTCTCAGAACTCATGTACTATTCAGGAGAGTGAAAGATGACACAAGGAAATACAATCTTTTCACATATGAAAACCATCCCTGAAAGAATGACATACCAGTACAGGCAGCACACTGTATACAAAGAAAATATATAAGTATAGTGTGTGGGACCGATTTATCACTTGCCTTTTGTTTATAACATTTTATGCTCCTCAGAAGTATAGGATTTTCTTCCATCACTGAAATGGAGCTCATGTCAGCACTGCAGTGAAATGAAATACTATAAAAGGCTGCTCGACGGTTCTGGGAACAGAGAGGAAATAGTCTTGGGGTAAACGTGGAAAAAGCTTCTAAGCATGCAATTTTACAATAGCATTCAGTCTCTATGGGATATGGCTTCAGTTACAATAAATGTTATCATTTCACTGAAATCAGTGGAAGAGTAGCAATCGATATGAGCTGAGGATTTGTCCCACTGACTTCAAAGAACATACTTACAGTGCAGACATTTAAAGGAAATGTATAAACCTTTCCAGCACTGGGGACTTCAATGTAAGCACACCAAATCCTGAAATCCTTACTTAATATTTTAAACTACTTTTATACAGAAAACTCTCATTGGAATCAATCAGGATAAGTAACAAACAGAGCACTAAAAGGTATTTTCAGACCAAGATACTTCATATGAGATTCTTACATGTCAAAGCTTCTTAGCAGAATAAGGTATTAGTCTCATGTAAATTTGTACTCTGGAACTAAAGCATTCTTTATTTCTTGGGCTTACAAAAGAACGTGATATTTTTATTATTTATTATGAAATTCTCAATGTAGCTGAAGCAGAGAAGAGAGACTGAAAGCAGGAGGAAAGTTGGAAGTAAGCATGTATAAACAGTATGGATTTTAACGGACTCAGTACCAAAAGGGAAAAATATGAGGGACAGGGAAAAAAAGTTGATTTGTAAAAAAGTGACTGTGTTTTGAAAACAGTATGCATTTTTCAACCTTATAAAACAGGTTGATTTTATAAATCAACCTTATAAAACAGGTTGAAATTATGTCAAATATTTTATAGCTTTCCATAAACTGTTCTTCCACTTTCCAACCAGATCTTATAAATTTAACCTTATAGATGTTATCTTTACTTTTATTAGGACTTTAGGAAAATATAATATAGTGTTAAAGGTGTTTAGTGTGGGCCTATCCTTTTTGAACACTCATAAATCCTGATAAGGGGAATGGGAATTTTAAGTATAAGAGCATATTGTATATTCCTGCTATTTTCTTCCTGCCTTGGTTTCATCCAGAGTTCTGCTTTATGTATTTATATGAATTGTGCAAAGTTGCTGGAAAATTCCAATAATGGGCATACAGAAGAACAGAGTAACTGGCACTTACCAGATAGAAGAGAGGGAGGAAAAGATGCAACTTAAAGTGTGTTGCTAGTGCTAAAACTGCCTGTCTTTCCTAAATCTTTACAAAATGGTCACTACAGCATATTTCATCTTGATGCCTAGCGGGTTTTAAGTGGCAGCCTGATGCTTGCTGCTTGTTTCTTTGGTTTCATTTCAGCTTGCTATCACTGCACTGCCATTTATTTTTTGACTCATTTCTTCTCCCCTCTGCAATGTCTCTAGTTTGGCTTTCACTGCTGCTTAATATGGCTTCCTTGTTGCCTCTGGCTCTTTCCATCACACTGCTTTTCTATTTTGTCTTCCTTATCCTCCTAAATTCCTTTTTTGTTACTTTCTCACATATGACCTTTCTTCTTTATCAAACATTGTGCGCATGCTCAAGTATCCCACAGTGTCCAACAGCACTCTTACCCAAAATCTAACGCACACCCTCAGCATTGAGCCAGGAAACCAGTAGGGCCTCCCAGGCAATGCTCCTGCATGGAGAAAATCCTTAACTGGCATTAAGCTACTAAATCAACACATAAGCATGGGCCTTTCTTGACCATGGAATACAGGATAGGTTTAGTATAAATGTCCTGACTGGACAATCCTGCTGCAGTATCACTCCTGGAAGAATCTGCAGGCAGTCAGCCAACCATGAGTTAGCACACTCTGATGTTAGCCTAAATTATACTAGCCACCAGGAAAGTACTACGTGATTTGGGATGGGCAAACACGCACAAATCCGCTGCTGCTTCAGCACTGCCAGTTTCTAAAAGCAATTACTCCTGCCTCTCTACATGCAGCCATCATAAATTTTATTTAGTCTGATACAGTGCTCTATCCCCAGAAGAATTCTGTTCTTCTTTCTCTCCACAAAACAGATTGCCATGGTTTTCTGTTCTCAAGCACAATTTTCACTAGTTCACCTCTTAGATGTTTCCGGGGTCTCCTGACTGTTCTGGTTTGTCTAGACAAAAGCAGTTAAACACCACAGGGCAGAGAAGCACATGTGTGGCTAAAGAGGAGGATGAGAAGTCAGAAAAAAACAGAACAGGTCTAATACCCAGCTACAAAACAAGCTCTCCTATAGGAAATACCTACTGTAATACTAAATCTGTATTTAGTGAGTTCTGAAGTGACACATCCCTTTGTGAAGGAGCAACAACATTTCTCAACTTCACATCTATTTATACTTTTCTACAATGCTCTCCACTCTCACCTGTGACTGTGTTGAGACAAATCAGTTTGCTGTATTGCTTCAGAGTCTCACAGTTACTTTTCTCCTTTTTTTTAATCTCTCATAAATATAGCATAAATATAGAACAGTCCTAATACCACTGGTAAAAAAAAAAAGAAATAAATCAAAAATTAAAACAGAAATACAACTTCACACTGAGAATATTTTATTCCAGCTAGAGAATCAGCATGCTTAGTTATGTCATGTGCACCTGTAGCTCTCCCCTTTCCTGTGTTTCACAGGTATCAGGCTTTGGTAGTAAACACACACTCCAGACTTTCCCAGGGTGGTATGGGATAGGAAGGGGGTGGTGACAGCCTGTGGGTGCTGAGAGCAGCCAGGCAGGGTTGTGTGTGTCAGCACCAGCTGTTCTCTGCAAAGAATGCGTGTTATCATGCTAAACAGGATGCATCTTTTCTGCATTAGGCTGGTAAAGCTTTGCAACTTTGTCAACCTTTTTAACAGTCAACAAATTCTTTTAAACATATGATTTTTAGTAAGTTAATCCATTCATTGTCTGGAACTGTGCAAAGTGACATAAAAGCACAATGAAGCCTAATTAAACTTGTTCTGTGAAAGCTAATTTGTCAAACCCAGAAGCATAGTTCATAGATAAATGCTAATATTTGAAAGTCAAATTAAAGTTGAAAAGGTTTGTAATAACAGTTAATTAACTCTTGTTTTGTTTTCCTCTCACAAACTTGAACCAGCTGAAATATTGCTCAGTTCATCTTTAACATTTTGGACCACAAAGATAAAATTCAAAGCTTTGAGATAAGCCTTTGATGTTGGTATTCTCTACAGATTGTATATTATTTTAAGATCTCTTTGTTTAAAAATTCATTTTTATTATCCCTGCATGAAATGCATGGCAATTCCCCAAATAACTAACCATCAGGGCAATTAACATCTTCGATCGACACCATATTCCTGATAATTAATACAGACTTTGTACCTCCCCTGTGATAGCTGCAAGGGTTTGATTTTTCAGAGCAACTGTTCATTTACAGAACCAGTTTCATCCTAATGAAAATGGATTGTGAAACTTTAATGAACAAGACTTTGCTGTCATAATAATAAAGACTTTGAAACAACACGAAGACCTACATAACAAGCATACATAACTACACTTGTGTTGCTATTCTGTATCAAACCAATTAAACCATACAATGAATATTAACACCAGTGTTTGTCTGAAGTATGTGACATCAGATAAACTTACAAAAGCATGCATTATTTTGCTCTGACAACTTCTGGCATTATGGCTTAATAAACTCACATCTGTAGAGCAGGATGCTTTGGTCTGCCCTCCTCCCTTTGGTTTAACACAGGTAAGTCAATGTCTGCAAAATCAATTTACACACAGTGCCACTGTGTGTTTGTTGTGACAAAGGACTGCCTTTCCTGCTTGCTTCCAGCACCTCAGGAGGTACACACAAAAGCAAAAAGGGTATCTCTGGCATGCATATAAGCACCTGTACCAGCACCTTGCAGCATAAATACCTCTCCTATTAACAGGCAGGCTGTCCTGAGGAAGGGGTTTGCTGTTACAACACTAACCTTGGATAGCCCTGCCAAGGATTCCCTGTCAGCAACGGCTGAAGGGTTTTCAGTTAGCTGGTGACCCCACTGGAATGAGCCCATCAGGCTGTGGTTCATCTTGAAAACCAACCAAGCAACCACCTGCTGAAAAAATAAAATAACTGGAGGGCAAGAGAATTAATATTTTCATCTGCTGAACCAAGATGTCAGGGTTTTTCTCCAGCTCACCTCACCCCTGTGCAGGGCTCCCTGGAAAGCTCAGAAAGGACTTTTGTTAAACCTCTAATAGCTTGGCAAAAGGTCTTTCAAAGTTGTGATCTGAGCTATAATACACTCATAGTTTCCTTTGGTTAAACCCTCACAAACATGGAAATGGCTGATAGTTCCACTTCAAAAAAATGGTGTACAGGAGAGAAGGGATAGAGTCATTAGTAAATAAATGAATGGGATGATTTTAGAAAAGAATAATTTGCTCAATCAAGAATAATTTGAGCAGCATCTAAGTAGTCATGGAAAATAATAAACTATTACCCTACATAGTGCTCTGTTGACTATTAAATGACTCCTTTTTCACACCACTGGCCTGAATGAATAACTTGGCAGCACAAAATTAGCCAGGTGGCAAAATGTGCTTGTGTCAGCTATTGGCCAAACAAAACAGCAAATAGCTAAGCTCATTTTGCAGTGTCACATTAACTCCTTCAACACTGGGGGCACGTATTTTATATCTGCTGTTTGGAAGTACCTGGGAGTAGGCCAGGATAGAGCTGCTCATTCCTTGCAGCACAGGTGGCCCTGCTCTTGCTCCACTCATTGCTGTTGCTGGTTGAGCTGGTGTTCATGGCTGTTTCCAGACATGACATCTGAGATTTTATGGAAAGGGCTCCTCTGTAACATGTGTCAGCTTAATATCCCAGTTTAGAAAAACTGTGTTCTCAGATGCTTTCTACTGGAGGGGATTTTATGCACAACTTCCTTCACCTTTATTAGAGACATTTCTTCACGTTATCATAATACTCACCAATTTTTCTGTTTTCATATTGCCATTATCTCATGTTTGTCTTCAGCTTCCAAGTGACCTTAAGGAAACTGATGTAAACAGCATGAAGCCAAGTGTTAGATGACCAAACTTAACTGTATTATGTTCCTAGTAGCTTCACTGAAATCACCTCAGGGACTAATCTGGAGTTTTACTTACGCAGCATTACTAAAATATTATACATGACAAAAGGACACTTATTGATGTCGGCAGGATCCTTTTGAGAGATTTCACACAATTTATCAAGAGCAAGCAATGACCTTTTTCATTCTAGAAGTTAACATAGGGGAACTTGTTCTTTTATAATTAGCAGTCTTTCCCTCCTACAGAAACTCACCTTCCTATTGCACACCTAATAGTAGATCCCTAAAGGTAAGACAGGGCCTGGTTTTTGTTAGCAGAGAATTTATTTAACCTTAGTATGTAATATTTCCCCGAAGTACCGTGGAACCCATTACAAAAATAAAGGCAGTATTTCATAATTAAGTTGCTGATTTAATATTTTTTCACATGAGACACGCTTTATTGACAAAACTGACCATGTCATTCACTGTGAACTCAAAGCAGGAAAGGGCGGGATATTGGCAGCTGTATATTTTACAAAGGATATTTATAGATTTTTTTTGGTCCACAAAATATAGATCTCATATTTCAGATTCACTTTATTTCCAAAAATTATAAACACGTTGTACCTAGCCAAGGATGATGTCCTGTTCTTATCCAGGCAGTCTCTTTTCCACAGGGTTGTTTCACATGCCCTGGGAGAAAGACGTGTGAATATTTTCCATTAAAAACAGCAGTGGTGGGAGGAGGGCATCACCAGTACTGTAAGTTAATGAGATGGGGGGCTTTAAATACACTTAATAAACAGTCACTTAGGCTGAGCATAATAAGTCATGGAAATTTATAAACTATTACCCACTATAGTACTTCATTGACTATTAAACATCTATTTTTCACACCACAAGCCTGAGTGAATAGCTTGGCAGGAAAAAAAATTGGCCAGGTGGCAAAATGTGCTCAGTACAACCCATGTCAGATATTGGCCAAACAAAATAGTCCAATAGAAGCTGATTTTCAAATGCTTTTTAACCCTTCATAGCCTTCAATGAAGTTTTCCAGTAGCAAGTACTCTTATTTTCCTGGCAGGAGTAGTTTCTATAAGAACTATACTTTTTTTTTTCCAGTGTATTTTGGTTTTGCCTGTCTTGGATAGCTGGTCTTAGTAATGCCTCTCTGTGATCTCCAGACCTACTGATGGTCACAGCCTCGGGACAGAGGCACTCTGTCACCCAAGGTGTGAGGGTGCACCCAACATAAAGTTTTCATTGCAGGCCTTTAGCGTGGGGGTTTGCACTGTGTCCTAATTTGGGTTCTCTCCTCTTTAATAACAAACTCCAAGGAGGACTAGGAGAATTTCCAGGCTAGTTAAACACATAGCAATCCCTAATCACTCTCCCATGAGCAAAAGGACTTTTTCTAGTGTAGAAGCAAGGGTTTACCTGTGGATTTAAAACTGTGGTGTGCCTGGAGTCACACAGGACAAGGAATGTCTGAGGAAATCTCTGAGCTTGGTTGCACTGCTGTATATCAGCTCTGCTGATCTCTGTGGAGAGACAAAACCCCCCACATTTTTAGAAATTCATCAAACTTCAGCCACTCCCAGGCTGTTTAAGTATTCAGGGGTATCTCATGCCTGGCTGAAGAGTCCCTCTATAAAGTAGGGTAGAAGGGCTATAGCTGGTGGAATACAGAACATGGGAAACTATTCAGTCTAGATGAAAAATGAGAGGTTTGCACTGTGTCTGACCTTTCATCTTCCTTTGTGACTTCAATTAGGCACAGCAGCAGAAAGGCAGCAACCTTGTTTTCCATTATTTTCTCATATCTGTCATAGCAGAAGATATAATATTTTGATTCAGCTTCTAATGAATTTCATGTGCCTCATGTTTCTTCCTTTCTCCCATCTAACACGGTACTTTTGCCTTCAGTTTGCTCATCTCCTCTCTGATGAATTTTGGAAGTGTTTTACCAGATTACACAGAGAGGCAGAATTATCTTTATTTCTTGCTGATACCACTCATCACTACAAATCCAGCTGTGTAGCACACAGTGGGTTACACATCCTGCCACAAGCTGAATTGAGAGTGTTCCTGTGTGCCACTACAGGGCTACAAATCAGTGTGTCAGAAGAATGGCTCAGCCAACAATGTCCAGTCCCTAACAGATAGTCCATTCACCTTTTGAGTTCCCACAGAATATTGCCCACTAAAAATGTCCCCTATCAAATACTGCTGGAGAGGTGATAGAGACACACTACTGAAAGCACATTTAAAGAAACTGTGTTAAGCAGTAATTATATTCTTGGGATAAAGTGCTATATGGGAGGGAAAAGAAAGATTACAGTTGTCTTAGTGACTGTTTGCAGTCAAGCTTTTGATCAGTCTAGCCAAAAAAAATGGGGCCAATATGCCAATGCTGAACTGACCCCAACACACAGAGCTAAATGAAACCGCTGAAGGAATGTGTGTAGGTTAAAAAAAAATTTCAAAAAATCCAATTACTAGAGCTGGAATTAGGCCAGAACACCTTCACTAACACCTCTATTCATGAAAAAGGAAAAAAAAGTTATCCTTAATGACCACAAATGATCACACACTCTGTTTTACATCTCTTACAAAAGCCAGCATATTCAACAGCATTACATACCCCAGAGCTAGATGGATAAAGGGAGAAATATGTCACTGATTTTTTTTCTCCAAAAAACCATGGCACTAATTTGAACAGTACAGAGATTTTCAAAAAGGGAATCAGTCTTATTTAACCTGGAAGCTAATAGTACTGGAAACCTCTGTTGTCTCACTGCTTTGGTTTGCAGAAGCAATCAGGATCTGCTTCTTCTCCAGTTGTACTCATGAAAAGCTTCTCAACTCTTAGACTGTAACACTATTACCTGCAGCAGAAGGGAAGCAGCCTCTCTGAAGTTTCCTTGTAACCTCATTCCAACAGGGTGATGTCTGCACAGACCCAAGGGCCTCTGATGTAAATGGATGGGCTTCTGTGGGTCTCAGTGTGTTTTACATTTTCTTCATGTAGAAAAGACTTCATGTTTTTAATTTCTACTAATGAAGAACTGCCAATTTATATATATTTCCTTCCTTTCTCCACATATTTATTATTTCCTTCCTTTCTGCCTGAAGTTTGGATACAAAGGAACAAGGACTGACTTCCTTTACTTACCCATCCTCTGCTGCACTGGAAAAGAAGAATGAATTAAAAGATCACCTTTTCCCCTCACACATTTTCCATTCTCACTGGGATTCAATGTCTTGCAGGACAATTCCTGTCACAGTGTAATCTTTTTCCAAATAATTTTCTCATTTTATTGCCTACTAAAATCTCACCTTTCCTTTACATGAAAGTTACTGAATCGAAACTAAGAGAACAGCTCACACAGTTCTACATAAATTACTTCGATTACTTGTTCAAAGAAACTGATATAGTTCTGCTGTCAAACCTAAAATTGGCTTAACCCAACTTGGAGCCTGTAGTGTTGTTCCAACATGTGCTAGTGAGAAAGTTTTCTCTTTCTGAAATTTTATTTTCCACTGCCAAAGCACGCAATGATCCAGTGCTCAGCTATGGAAACTAATGAATGAAAGGAGAACACTCCTGAAATCTGAATAACTTATTTTATTTCATATTCCTTCTCAAATTGGCTACTACTCTGAAACACATTTGCCACATTAATGGGCAATAAAAAATGGCCAAAATCCTGCTGTCCTTAGACCCTATATTGTTTAAACAAAGCAAAGCAATATTCCAGCCTACATATTGAAAAGACGCACATGCCTTACTTCCAAAGTATAAGTAATTCTGCTTACATGCTTGCAAGGGAAGAGTGTTATGATACCATCATCAAAGGTTTGGTATTTGGGTTGTTCAGCCCATTCTCATTTCTAGACTCACCATTCTTGGGAACAAAATCCTACTTTTGACACCCTAGGCTGGCAGAAGTTAGCATGAGGGCTTCTTGCTTAATTGCTAAGACGTGTAATCTTGCTGCTGCTCTATCAGGGCTCCTGTGATGGATCTGAGCAAAATACTGGTGAATTTTTAGAGTGAAGATCCACTGAACCCCTTCTAGGAAACAGTGCTCTAAAATGGAGGGGTTGGTTTGTATTTAGCTTTTTTATTTCATCTTTTGTCAAAGGAAATAATTATTAGCACTGACCAGATATTATCAAATTGAATAATTGCTAACCCTGACCAGGTATTCCTGGCTCTGGCAACACAATCTATTCCTTACCCTTTATTTACTGTTGTCTTGGAACCCACTGAATTTTGGATTTCATTTAATGAAAATTCAGAAGATTTATACTCATCTATGATGCTTGTGGCGTTCCTTTTTTTCCCCTTATTATATGCTATTCATGGCATCTACACAAACTTGCTGTTTCAGCTATGGAACAAATCCATAAGACACCAATGTAGATGCAAACCATGTATTCAAATGAGTTGATTTTGGCACACAGCTTGTTGATGAAATTTACGCTTCACTAACAGATGCCTAATGTATATAATGCACATATTTTAGAATTGACCTCAACCTGGCCAGGGAGGCTGGCTGACCCCGTGAAAATAGAATTACCTAATAAGAGATTAGAGTTTTGCTTATTGTATTTACTATTTATAGGAAATTACTTTGTGTCTCTGTAGCTGCGTCAGCCTTCTTGCTTAAAGTATGTTTTAACGTTGTTAGAGCTTGCAAGCTAAACTAGTGGAAAGACAGGGAAAGGCAGCACAATTTCCTTTCAGATCAGAGCTAATGTTTCTCCAAAACCTTAGCAGGCTGGATTTGCCAAAAGATCAATGCAGCTGAACACTCCACCTGCAGAATGAGCTCACTGTCTGTGCATTACACCAGTCCTCTGCCAGTCCAAGTACTGAGACTCCTGGGGTTGGTCTTGAACCTGCTACTCCCCACACTGGAGTGCTAAGCTTTGCTGCCAAGACACCAGGCCAGGTATTAAATTCATTCTTGTTCCTATTACTTTCCAGCACTCCAGAGGACCACATTAGAAACACCAGAAAACTTAATTGGAAAGCAAGGAGAATGCAGAATGCTTAAAGACCTTTTACAGACAGAAATATGTTCTTAAAAAAAAAAGCCAAAACAAAACCAAAAAAAAACCAAACAAAAAAAACCCCCACAAAACAAAAACATAGATTTAAGTATTCAGCTCACCTTCTCCTTACAGAGGCATAAAAATGATAAACCCTATTTGAAGCAAACAAAAACAAAAGTATCAGGACTAAGTTAATCTTCATCACTGTATAAGATTTTATGTGGGCTGCTCATTTCAACATTGTAAAGCCTCCATCTTTTAGAAAAGGGGGCTTTATGGACACTGTAGCTCAATTTCCCAGGCGTAGGAGCCCTGGGCTATGAATCCACCAAGGATCTCCAATTCAGTCTCACTCAGGACTTTGGATGGAGCATGTGCATCTTGTGAATTCCTTGGAAACCACAGTGAAGGGCAGGAGTACTGCTTTTAATTATTTGGAGTAAAACTAGTGAATAGGAAAGTGAGGTCCCTATAAAAGTGATTTGGCAGGATGGTTTACCTTGGTTTTTATAGCTCTTGCAAGGGAGAAATGAAAAGCCCATTTGTGGCTTTCTAGTTGTGATTATTGGAGGTAAAAACTCAAGCACCTCAAGTTTATCATTGTATAGATTGCAGGCATGGGAAATAATGCACAGCAGAGTTTGACCACTACGCTAAGTAAAGATTCTTACAGGTTTTCCTAGGATCAAGCTACCAACACGAAGCAATTCAAAGATTATGAGATGCGATGAGGAACTCAGAGGTATGTAGGCATGAAGATATATTTTTTTGATATAGCAGATTGTTAAAAAAACATTAGTAATGTAGTCTTTCTGAATCAGAGCTAAATTTTAGTCTTCCATTTTTTCACAAGAGAGTTGAAAGCAGCAGTTTGTTTGTTCCACTACAAGGGGTTTCCCTACTATCTGTGCTTCTCTCTCCATACATTTCTCTAGCCAAACAGCACAAAGAAGTAAAAAAAGACAAAGAAGAAAAAAAAATCGAAGAAGACAAAAAAGAAAATCCTTCCATTTGTAGTAATAAGTCTTAAGAGAAATATTTCCATGCTACTTTAAGCTCTCCTAAACATGACAGTCCCGTCAAACGAGCCATGTAAGTCAGAAGAATAAAGAGGAAGCAGTTTTATAAGTTTATATAGCTCCCCTCTTAATCAGGGAACTGCATTGGTATATCTTTTCCTAAAGCTTTAAATGTGTTGTTAGCTATGGCAGGGAGATACTACAATAAAAAAAATATTTAGCATGTAAATAACAAACATTTGTGAAATCTATAAACCTTCTTCAAAATACACGTCCACTGCTCTAAAAAACAATTTTAAGTTCTCTATGCCTTGATTTGGAAAGATTTTCCATCTTGAACAAGAAATGATTAATGAATAGTAATTAATCTGATGACTTTGACAGCTGCTACTTATGTTTAAGTTTGATATACAACCCAGGTGTCCTACTGGTGGCTTCATGTTGTGTTGTGTTATCAGTTTTGCTCTCTACTGTTCTGTGTTGCTAGTTTTGATCTCCATTGTCTCATGTTGATGGTTTTGTTAATGATTTGTTCCCTTCTCCCCTCTGTTTTTCTAGAAATGTATAGTCCCAGTTGTCAATCCCCTAGGTTCCCCCTGACCCCCCTCCTCTGGGCCTTGTCTGTCACCCAGCTACCCCTCCCAGCTTCCAGAAAGTTCAGAGAGGGTTGTTGAGTGATAGGGCATGGACAGAGGGGGTCCCTCCCCAGGTGTTCCCATTTGCCCTCCCGAATGTCCCTCTCACCCAGTTCCATTCCCCCCTTGTTCTCCATTGGAGGATTGTCTGTCTTCGCCCTTTGTACCTCCCCTCCATTTAAGCAGCTATCACCCCTGTTTCTTGGGCTGCTGTGGAGCTGCACCCCTTGAATTTGGAGTCTGCGTGGGGACAGAATAAAGCTTTGGATTACTGCCTTCCAGCATTGCCTGACTCCTTCTTCCACCAACGTTGCTCAGTCTCTTTGGGACAAGGGAGAAATCCCTTAGCTGCTCTCCTGGTTCCCAGGATCCCGGGGAGTGTCTCCTCAGCTGTGTCTGGCTAGCCTGGGCAGACAGAGTGGTCACTCCGAGAGGCCACAGTGACAGCTTCACAATAAGGTAATTGATCTGGATCCAGACTGAAAGGCAGCTGTGTTTCATCCCAGTCCTGTCATATCAGTCCTATGAGCAGAGGGCAGCAGTAGCTTAGAGAGCCTGTCAATATTTTTGAATAACTTACTTGAAATGTAAGCTGATAAGTTTTTCATGCTGATAAAGATTTGCTATTAACCCTAATATATCAATCAATTTTCATCTGAGGAGAATAATGACTCTGTTTTCTCTCTCAGTCAGTGAGGAACAATGCCAAAGCTTGTGAGGTTTTCACATGAGTGCAAGGAGAGGGGAGAGTACTGCAGTAGAGCTGCTATACACACTTGGAGGAACCAGAACGTGGAGAGGAACATCTCAACAGGATTGATGCTTCTGCCTCCATGGGTAAGTCAGAAAATATCAAGCAAGAACACTACAGGTGCTTTGTTCTCAGATCTGACATTAGTGAGGTCTTCAGATCTAAAACAAAAAAACTCACCAAAACAAGTCCCCAAATAATGCAGAGTGAAAATATTGAAATTGTTAAAAAATTATAAAAAATGTGAAATCTAAAGCACAGACACACAATGAAAAACATCAGAAGCTTTATTTGTGTCATTCAAAGATTTTAATTACATACCAGTCACACTTAGGGAAAGTTCTCCACTAACACAAGGTTCTCTGATGTAGCATGACAAGATCTCAAAGATGATTAACTCCAGCTTTTAACTGAAAGAAACTCACATTAGAAATACATGGAGGTGGGGTTTTTTTTGTTTTTTGGGGGTTTTTTTTTGCGCATAGATCCCCATCAATCACTGAAACAATTGAAATAATCAATTTACTGCTTACCCTACAGTAGTTCAGACAATCTAGGAGGATCCCTCTCTGAAAAAAAACAACTCAGGACAGGTAGAATAGATGCAATTTACTGTCTTCAAGTGGCAAGGCAGACTAAAACATCCTAAAATATCCCTCCAAAGTCCATTAACCCAAGCAATACAAAATCAGTTTAAATCAGTGGAGCTATGCACATGATGCCCCTTAAAATAAGAGAATCATTAAAAAAAAAAAAACGACAAAACCACACATAGTCACTGATTTTGTGTACTTTTGAAAAGAGACCCTGAAAAATATTCATAGGGTTATGTGCTAGGCAAGAGACCTCCCATCCTATTCTGAGTATTACAGTGTTTGGATGTTGACAAATAAATTACATTAATTGCATTCATTCTAGCAACCACTTAAACACCATTAGGGCTTATGCATACAATAACTGTGCCATTAGTCAAATCTGGATACCTCACTGCTAGTAATCAACTTTCTGTCTTCTTCTAGTATAACTATCTTAATTTCTTTTTATAAGCCTCCTTCAGAACCATTCAGCTTTTGAACATGAAATTAAGGGCATTATCATTTTGCCTAATAACATTACATGGTGTTCTCTCAGAGTTACAATCTACTGAGCTACTTGTAATTACAGTGAAAAGCTGAGGTTTGCTGACTATTCTATTTTTTTTTTTTGCCATGCTGCAAACACCTGCTGCAATACCATCCTCATATTACTGATATAATTGTTGCTTTGCTTGTTTCTTAGTCTGAGGGGAAGTAAGAATCCTTCTTTTCCTATCCCTCCCCCAGAGGAGTGAAAGTCTAGGCCAGGAGGAACATGAGATACAAAGGACCAAATATTGGAAAAATTTTCTGTCCCTTGTATCCACTTTGAAATAAAAGAAAGTGGACAGTGGAGTGGGTGACTTTCTGAAATCTGTTTTCTTTCTTTGTCCTTCAGCTGGCTATAGGAACTGCCACCACAGTCCTGGGATTAGGAAGCTGATTCCTTGCCAAAGCTGCTTTTGCATCCTCTCGAAAGGGCTGATCCAGGGGCATGCGGTCTCAGCAGTCCCAGAGTGCCATCTCTAGCAGTCCCCAGCTTTGTCATCAGTGTAGCTGCTTCTGCACACAATGACCAGGGGACTATGAGCCTTCTTTAAAAAGTAGGCTTAAATCACTCAGAAATTCACCAGTCCTGTATCGGTCCATAATCACAAGAGTAAGCTGATTTATTTTTCATATTGACACCAAAAACTCATCTATGCATCAGGGAGGAATTCCTTGATTACTTGAGTTAGAGAGCTCTTTTGTAGAAATGCAGGAAAAAATTAAAAGGCAGGGTAGGAAGTTATAAAACTGATAATTCAGGTCACAGAGATCTCTATTTTTATCATTTCATTAGTATTAGTTTGTGTTTGATCAAGGCAATAAAGAAAGAGGTGAGCACATTCAGCATAGCAAGAAACATTTGGAAGTGTGGTTTGCCCACAGCTTTAAGAGAAGCTCAGCAATAAATCAGCAGACTGGAAAAGATAAATCTCAGGGAAGACATCTCACCATTAGTTCAAACTCTTCACTCCACAGCCAACACCTGGCCAAGATTCCTAAATTTAGCATTGATACAGCATTGTCCTAAATGTAACAGTTGTCCATTAAAATCAAGTTCTTTCATTTATGTTCATTCTCCCCCCTCTTGTGGTTCATTATAAAATCACAATTGTTGCTTTCAGAAACATTCCATAGTTGGGCTTTTGTGCAGAAAGGACAGAAAAGGATCCACAAAATTTAACCAGGCAGTACAACTAATAAACTCAACAAAATGCAAATATAGTAAATAATGGGCTTGTTATTCAGGGTAATTCTCACCGCTAATTTAAATGTTCTCTGTAATCTCCTATTGAAACTCTTGCCAAATATGATATGGAATACATTTCAGACAGATTTACCACAACTATTAATTGGATATTATGTGCTATTGTCTGGGGAAGATTTTAGTACTTGCACCCTGAATCATTTATTGTCTTACTGGCTTAATGTAGGAGTATTTTTGCTTTAATGTCTTCAGCCAGATCTTAAGCATGTATAAGTGGATGTAGTACTAAAATACTCTGAACTTGTACCAGAAGTTCTGCCAGCATCCTTGTGCAGGCAGTTTCTGGCGTTTCTAGCATACCTGTATGCTTCCCCAGCAATGAGCTAATCCACTAAAGTGTAATTATGAAAAGTACTAATTGAAAATATACAAGAATTTTGTCCACAGATCTTGGACTCTTGAAGAGTCTGCAATAGGGGAGTAGGTTTAATCCTCAAAAAATGGTTAGAAATGGATGTGGATATGCATACAGACTCAGGGAATCTCTTTTCAATTAAAAATATGTTATTTGGGATAAATCTAGAAAAACTTGGGAGCAGCAGGCCAGCTAAATGAGACTGATACACTGACAGAAACATGTCACTTTAGTAAATCAGAGACAGTGCAGGAAAGTCAACACTTACTAACAAAACTGGAGGCGAAAAACTTATTACTTAAGTCAGAAAACAGTCATGTGAGCATTTCTTACCATAATGCTGACAGCCAAACTTCATAATGAGCAGCAGGTAGGTGAGATTGTCACTTGTGATCTCTTTAACCAGACAGTCTCATAACCAGAGCACACTGCAAACAGTGTGCAAAACAAATCCCATTACTGAAAAAGCTCTGGTGACTGGGATCCCCTTTGATTCCTGGGACCCAAGTGAAGGCAGCAAGAGCAGAATATTACAACAGCTCGTATGCTCACAGGTGGAAAAATCCACATAAAATCCCCACACATCTGAAACTTTCAGAATTAAGGGTAAGACTGGAGGTAAATGTGTGTTTTGATGAGCAGCAAATGGTTCCCTTTTGTTATTCCAGCAGAAAATCCTTAAGGACAGCTTGGTGGAAAGCCTTGCAGAACGTTTCTCACAAATGTGACAATTTTTAAAAGATATATAATGAGTAAAAAAACCCAGCACAATAATGTGAACCAGCTATGTGTAATATTTGAAGCAGTTCTTAGTAAGAATGAAAAATGGTGGTGGGACTTACAGGAACATTCTCCATTTTACCAATGGCATTTCTTGTGCCATTGGTAAAATTACTGGTCCCATTACTCTAAATATTGCTGAGCAATCATTTAGCATTACCCACCAGAAATCACACCATTTATTTAGTCTATTGTATGCAAAAGCTGAAAATGCAAAAAGCCCAGTAAAATAGAGGATTTCTGAAACTCTGTGGACCAGTCTGTGAATCACCAATGTACTTCAAACTTTGGTAATTTGGCATTTAGTTTAAGGTGAGTGGGAAAACAACTGCTTCTCATTTTCAACAACTTTTAATTGCATGAGACAATCACATATACAATCAGGTCATAAACCTTGTAAAGTCATAAGGTCTTTGAACTTTAAGGATTAAAAAGGCATAGACTGAAGGACATGGTACAGGCAAATTGCAGTGGCTCAGAGAGAGCACTGGAAAACACACCTTCAGGCCAGTTTTTCCAACATCTTCCCTGTCCCAGCAGGAATTATTTATTCACTGGTTCAATAGCAGTAAAATTTTGGGAAACCCTGACCCTCATCCAAACCCAGTAAGCTGGGATTTCTCATCAAGAAGCATACCTTCCCTTCTGCAATCTTACTCCCCTTTCCCTCCCTTCCACAGGCTTTCTCTGAGGAGAGAAAGGGAGCACATCCATAACACTCCTGCAGGCCCAGTCCCAAGGTCCAAGTAACCTATATCAGGATGCAGGAAGAGCCTCCACGCTCTTATTGGGCATGCAGGACACATCACAATCTAGCCTCAAGAAATTAGGAGATTAAAGTTAGAATATGCTTTAAATGGATCTGAGTGAATAATTTTTAATGAATGCATTTAATGATAGATGAGTTTCCTTCCTTCTTACCATGAAATGTGGAGGCCGGGTTGCAATTTCCTTCACCTATTCCTCCCTCATTGAATTCTTTTTATAATTTCTTTTAAAGTAAGGGATTTCTACTCCAAGCATAAACTCACTGTTCAATTGCAGTTAGTCCCATAAATCACTTAATATTGTTTCCATTCTCCAGTCTAATGAACATAACTCCTGGAATCAGCTTTGTGGTACACAGGCTTACAGAAAGCACATTAGAAATTCACTTTTCATAGTATTCCTGTGTGACCTTAACATTTATTTTCTGCCAACAGTTATACAATTAAAGTTTAAAAGCTCTGAGCGTGTGCAGGAAATGACACCAAAAGCAACCCCAAGATGGCTGAAGATTTTCTTCCAAATTTGCACAAATAAAACTAGAAATTGTTTCTGCATTATTCATTCAACTTTAGACCTAAACCAAATATGTCTCACTAGCAGCCTTGGAAACATGATGAAGTGTTTTAAAATTCCAGTAGATGTCACCACTTCTCCCCCAGCAAGTCCTTAAGTACATCTAAAAGAAGCTTTTGAAAACTCAGTTTGCACTTCATCATGAGTTGCGAAAGCACAGAGACTCCTTTTGCTTTGGGCTACAATGTGTTTTGACAGAAAAAGAATATATCCATTTTTCTAATCTGTGCCAATGAATTAATGAGTTTCCAGAACTCATGCCACTATTGCAAACCAAGGCACGTGCAGAGCAGCTGCCAATTGTGATGTTGCTGCTAATACAAAACAGTACCTAGTGTTTTACTAATTTTTTTCTCTTTTCACTTGGCGCTTCATAAATATCAAAGTTTTAAATGATACTTCGATTGTAACTATAACCCTGATTGTGACTACAGTTAGTTTTCCAGAGTTCATAACCATTCCCTGCAACGTTTTGTTTGCTTTTGTTTCCCAAGTTTCAGCAAGCCCCATTAGTAGGGGCTTGTCCTTCCTAAACATTTGGGTTCTATTATTCTTTTCAGCTTTTTCTTGCTACTATCCTCTCCTCTCATGAAAAATAAGGCCTCATGCTTCAGTTTCACCTGATTTTCATGGCTGCATTTTTCTCCGCCCCTACTGGGAACAAGTCATCCATGAGGCCTGGAGTTCTGACATCAGTGAAGAATGCTCAAGCTTCTGGTCAGTTACATACAGACAGACATTCCCAGTACTTCCCCTTCTTCTCTGCACACTAAATCTCTATGGAAGAAAGTATTTTTAAATTAATATCAGATGAAATTCAGTTCCAGCTAAAGTCTGCATCTTTGAGAAACATCAATGGATATTGCTTGCACTGACTTTGACTCTTCACATCTGACAATTAATAAATTTTATCAATTATTAAATAATAATTATTTAAAATTCAATAAATTAATAAATCACTTTATATTTCTCTGCATCATGAAATAAAAAAAAAATACTCTGCTCTTTTAAAAGCAACTCAGATCCACAGGACACTGTAATGTGAAAAACAGAATTAAGAAAAACCTTATTCTGCTACAGAAAAAATTCTTTAGTCTAAACTTCATTTTCTGAAGCGATTTTAATAATCTTTTTCTTTAGAGACATATTTCACATTTTCTAAAGAATATTAGAGGACAAAATTTATTCTCAGCAGCTCCCAGGGCAAGAAAATGTTTTGTGTGACTTTACCATGTGGCCCCAAGGGAAACTGACTTTCTGGCTAGATTCACCCCTTATGACTTGGAAGAGAGTTTGGATGCACATAACAGTGTATAGTGATCATATGTTTCTGATGAGTTCAGCAGTGGTTTAAAGACTTCAGAAAGTTCTAAAGACTTCAGGTCTCTAGATTACTTGCTCTCATTCAGATTTCATCCAGATTAAAACAGCCAAACTGGCTCGATATTACAGATGTAAGGAAAAATGGTTCTTAAGAATTTTAGGAAGTGAGATAAGATAGAAATGCATCCCATAGACTTTTTAAAGTGTCCTGACTCATGGGATCAGGTCACCAGAACAAGTTAAAAATCTATCAAGCATGTTTTAAAGAATATTTAAAATATTATTGTTGCAATTCCTTTCCCACTCAGCTGCAAAGGGGCCTCTAAATTACTCTATTGTCCATGGGATTTGTAGAATAGCAGCCAGAACTAATATGAAACTGAACAATAGCAACACTGTACTCCTTCTCAAGAAAAAGGAAAAATGCAGTCTGTGGCAAAACCTTGGGCTGCTATGTGACAATTGACTCGTTTTAGATGATTCTCTAATTGCTTTCTATTTTTTAGAGGAATAAACTTTCATGTTAAGCATTTGAAACTTTTTCCTTGTTTGAAAATTAGCTAAATTGAAGAGAGATTTTTGCTTGAATTGTTAAAAGCAGCTTATTGACAGGAGCATGTAAACGAAGGAGAATAATATGAGAAACTGTCCCTGACAAAATTGGTTACATTTTCCAGAAAATGTTTTAGCATTACAAAAGTAATGCTGCCTTTACACAGAGGAAACAAATTAATTATGTCGTGAGTTTTAGTGCAGTTTTTATAGATTTCAGAAAAGCCTGCATTGAATAAACAGATAGTAAGGAGGATGATTCTTCAGCAGGCAAGTGTTACAAATAAAGCAGAAAAAAAGAGGTATGCAGACAAAATCAGAATTATCCACAGGGTTGCAGCTCTCAGCTGTCCTGATGGGAACAGAGAGATGTTACCACTCAAGGTTTTTTGAAAAAGTAAAGAAGCCCACAGGGTACTGAGTGAAGGCAGTGGACACCTGAACTCCACAAGGGCCGTGGAGCAGTCTCCAAATGACAAGGACTTGGTTGAATCTTCAACAGGAGGAAGAACTTCCAGCAAGATCTTTGCTTTTGCTTGTATTTCAGATATTTCCTGCCCATTTGCCTCCCACAGAGAACATGCCCTCAGTCTGCAGCATAGAACTGCCCCAGTGCTGTAAGCAAAACCAAACACATATTTGGTCATTTGCTTAGAAAAGTACCCCCTGGGTGAAACTAGATTTTTTTTTTTTCTGATAACACTGTCATATCTGGACTCAAGGTAAAAAGGGACATAAAACCTTTGTGAAATGTCACAAAAAAAACCCCAAAATATAAGAACCTCTTTGGTCAAATCTTTTGCAAGAGTTTATGGTTTAATAGAAACATTTTTCATTTTAAAAAAATCCTATTTAAGAATTTTTTTAAGAAAAATATATCCATACTTTTTTAGTGAAAGGCACTCTGCCTCAAAAGTACCTGAGAACTATTTCAAAATACTTAAAGCCTGAGATCCTGGTGTCAGTAACACCTCTCTATCAAAACATATTTTAATTATATAATTTTTAGCAGCCTTTTTGATTATTGCTTACACCAACTTATAGCATTTAAATCTGAATTAAAACAGCTACAATATATTATTGATACACATAATGAGAAAAGTGAACAAATTAAAATGTGATCAAAGGATAAATGAAGAAGGCAGAACTTCAACTGATTACGAGAAGCAATAGAAGTATTGCCACATGAAAGGGGCTCTCAGATGAGCTTGCAAGCAGTAGAAGCATAAATGATAAAAAAATGTTTGAAATCAGCTGTTTTTAGTGAATGAAAGCTGCAGCTGAACAGGAGTTGGACGCAAAAGGCATCTTTATTACAGCCATGTCATATTATTAACTGCACAAAAGCTCCAAAGACATTTGCACACAAGGAATATCTAAGGGTCCCAAACAAAAAGACCATACCGGTAATGTCAATGGAATTGGGGTTTCTTTAATATTTTTGAAAATAAATTCTCTTTAAGTGGCCTCAAAGGAAAGGAACAATTTAGAGACCTCATACAAAAGGATGGAAAAGAACACTTCACTCCTATATTTTTTGGCCTACATAGGCAAGTGAAATAAAAAATGAGAATAGAAACAGTTCATGAACATTCATCTGGTCTTTGCAGCAGCATCCAGATATTCCATCTGAGTGCACTACCCAGCACCTTCGTACTATAAGTATGATGCTTTCAAAAAAGAGAAATAGATAATATTTGAGGAGAAATAGTTGTGAGATGGTGATAACAGTGCAAGTGAGGAAACAGACAAAAATTTAGCCAAGATGTTAGACCAAGTGATTGCCTTGATTCAGTGAGACATCACCTGCAACTACCTGGTAAAAAATGTCACTTTCCAGTTTCACAGATCTTGGGTTTGAACTGTCAGTAGCTTTCCCTTATACTGAGTTATGCAAACCCTTCAGCTGTCATTCCCTCTAAAGGGGAGCAGTAATCAGTAGACATCTAGGGGAAAAGGCCTAGAGAAAATTAGAAAGGAGCACAATTGTGAACTACCACACATCCATCATCTGCAATAGTGATGGAAAGCATATTCTTGACTCGAGAAAGGGTTCCCAATGTTTGCTAGCTCAAAGATTAAGCCACAGTAAGCACATCAACAGAGACTTCAGTGCAAGGGTTTAGCAATGGTCTTGATAGTAAGCAACTTCCAAGCCAGCATGGGTTCCTGTAGGATAGCCTGAGCCACCTGGAAATAGTCCTTATATATCTGTGTCTTACCTGTGATGTTGCTTTGTTCCAGTCTCTGCCTTGTTATGAAGTGTCCTTTCTTCTTCCAGCTCAGATGATTACTTTTGGGGAAGAAGGTGTAGTCGGTTTGAGGGCATTTGTGTTTGTTCTCTTGTTTTCTGGTGAGCAGTGGCTTTCCTGGCATGTTCAATACTATGGATTAGCTCAGCTGTATTTCATGTATCATCCAGGATAGCTCACTTTGGAGTTCTTAGTTAGTGTCCCATGACCTGTGTTTCTTCTCTCTTTCTTTCAAATGCAAGATACTTTTCTGTAATAAGAAACCTATAATCTGGTATATTAACATGAGATCAATTACTTGGTCCAGCTATTCCTTGTTTTAAAACACTGGCAAACAGAAGTCATCAGTTAGCACATACCAAACAAGTAAATGACATCTTGGTCATTTCAAAATAATAGTCTGATCTTGCAAAATTTTCTGGTTTGAGGGAAATTGTGCTTGATATGTAAAGAGCATGTAAAACCCCAGTTGAAAAAGCACCTCCCATTTGTCTCCAGACTGAGCCTGAATTCATCTCCCCTGATCTGAACTAAGAGTTACGTGTCGAGCTTAGACAGCTCCCTCAAAGAAATCATCAGCACTATTTTTCCATAGCCACTGGATAAAAAAAGGCAGCCCCATGGTACTATGTATTCTCTCTGTCTTGGGCAGTCATCCTCAAAGAGAAAGTATTGCCCACTTGAAAATATCTCTCGAGCCTGGCTGGAAAGTGGCTTCCAGCTGTTCCTGGCTAGCCCTGGCTCGGGATACTTCCCAACTCGGTTGGTGGCAGCAGGCAGACCGGCCACCACCCCCCCCCCCGGTGGGTCAGAGCTGCACGAGAGATGTCGGTGAGGCTTGACGAAGGTAGGAAGCGAGGAGGCTACTTTGTGGCTAGATGGTTTTTATTGTCACCTGCCTTTCGCAGGGGAGCCACACTTCTCTCTGAGCCTCTCTCAAGAGTGTCCCCGCCCGAGGTGTGGCAACAGCTTATATGGGGTTGGGAGAAGGGGGTGGACACAAGAGGGAAAGCCAATAAGGGAAATATGGATGTCACACAGACAGCGAATGGGAAACGAGGGGTGGGGGTTCCCCAGCCTGCTCCAATCTGGGACCGAGTGTCTCTGAACATTCTGGAAGAAGAGGAGAGGCTTCCCAGAGAGTGACAGGCTGTGGAGAACAAAGACAAGGGGAAACCAAATGGGGAGAAATACAGGGGGGAACTTGGGAGAAACTATTACAGAACAAATTAATATTAACAATAAATCAAAAGGTATAAAACGCGCCACTACACCCACTTCTCTCTGTGGTCTACAGAAAAGACCTAAACCACTGGTCTAAACTATGTTTGCAGAACTGAACTTCAAGCAGTTCATAATTCCCCCCTAGATAAAGCATATGATAATTTTTTCTACTGATAGGATAAACTTTTAAAATCATAGATTTGTGTTAATTGCTGCTCTGTAAAAAGGGGGTTTATCCCCTTTATTGTAAGATTTTATTTATTTTATTTTATTTGTTAGACCTTTACATCTCTAAGTCTAGCAATATCCTGGAAACCTTGGGTTACCTCTGGTTTTTCTTTACTTCAGGGCAAGCAAGCTGACTTATAGAAGTCAGAAGAAGTGACATCAAATAAGATTCCCCTAGATCATTTGGGCCCCTAATTATTCTTTTGATGCAAGTGAAAACATGCATATCTGTTTCTGGATTCTTTCAGATCTATCTTCTTGATTTATGATAATTTTTGTCTCATCTGATGAGGGTACATAACAGACACGTATAGCTAGGTTTATCCTTTCAGAACTATTCAAAAAAGGAGATTTTTACAATATGGGGTATAAAAAAATAAAGCAGACTAAGTAGATCACTTAGAAGAAATATGCATTATTAGGTCACATTCTAAATGTTGTGAGGAACATGGACCAAAATCTGGTTAAAACCCAAAAGTGATCCAGAAAGTTTAAAGAAAACAGGGACTTAGCAGTAATTTGTAACACGGGTGATCGCAACAGTGATAGGCAAGGCACTGCATTATACATACCTCCTTTTTCCTATCATTTAAGCCTATTGATCCTTTTAAATTTCTTTCCAAGGCAAATTAGCAACATTACCTGCTACTCTATTCCCCCCCCCCCCACTACGGGTTTCCCATAGGTTTCTTTGGGTTTTAGGGATTCCTCAATTATTAAAAGAAAAAGTCAGCCATTGGTTGTTGAAATTTAAAGAGAAAAATCTTTGCTTTTCCAGCGTTTGGTCTGCAGGTCCAGATAGTGAGTTTCTTTTATTTCTCTAATTCAGTGATTACTTGGCTGACAACTGATCAATTCATAAACTCTTTGTCATCAAGTCTGCTTGTAAAAGTACCAAAACTTTTGAAAGTATAAGCTGATATACCTGTGCTTTCTCTCAGGGTTATTTGGAGGATATGTTGGTCCTTCCCCTTGTTGTAAGAATGATAAACATTTCTTTCTGTTCTTGGTAATCCTTATTACATCTATTTAACAAAGTGTTTTTGTTGCTTAGTTTCTCAGCAAAAACCTTATCAATATGATAATTAGCAGGACCAGGCCTTGGAATGTAACTCTCTTCCGTTAGATAACTAGCAATTATAAAAGTATACTCCCAAGAGGAAAAAATTTGTCACAGCTGGAAAAAGAGAAACTCCAAGACCAAGCCAGAAAATAGAGATAAGTGTCTCACAAAGCATGTAAGTATCTAGAATAGGCCAATGTCTGCTTTTCTTGTTCCCAGGTTCTTTAGCTTTTCAGGGGCTGACATTATTCACCCACCTTCCCACCAGTTCTGCACTTCCAACTCCCATTAACAAATTCACTCTGGACCTTTCTTTCAATGCTTAATGTCATCTTCCCTCCTCTCCCCTTAAAAATGAGAACACTGGTAAATAATTTACAGTGTCTAGAGTGCTTCTTTAAATACATTAAATTTAATATAAATTTAAACTCAGGATCAAAGCAGATCCCTCAAAATACAAAAGCCAAGGTTATTTTGACTGTTCATTGCTGTTATTTAAAAGGAGATGGTCAACACAAAAATTTGGAGCAAGCCATATGAGACCAGAATCAGTCTTGTACAAAGGCAAAACCCTACAAATGAAGTAATATTTTGGACACTAACAAGCAACCCCAAAAAATAGTTAAGGTACGCAATTTACAAAGACATTATTTTATTCTTTGTAGCTACAAATACTAATTTAAACTGAAAAGGTTGGACAAGTAACATTCTACATAAATGATTCATGTACCAAGTACACAGTAAACTGAGAAGAACCAAACTTTATTCAATGAATGAAACATCTGGGCCCTGAATATCTGCAAATAGTTTGAAACTAAAGCAGAAATTTGAAGATATTGTCCAAAGTTGCTGGAGTGTAAATCAAAATTAAAAAGAATCCTGCAGCTCACTGCATGTTTGTTAAGCATTTCTAATCTCATACAAAACTGAAAATGTTCAGAAGAATTTAAGTGAAATTACAACATTTCTAGCAAGATTGACATTCATTTTCCAGGAGGATTAAACCAATATCTAACCTACACTCAGTCTCTAAAGGTCAATAACTCCACATAAATTAGCTGATTTGTGAATGTATTATACATACTCTCCACTCTCTCTCCTCCACTTCTCTCCTATGTATATACACTGGGAGTTCAAGGATTAAGCCGTCACAATACTTAAGTGAAAATTTCTTGATACAAAATATTTTATTTCGTACTACATTTGAAAGCAAAAATGTTTATTCTGGCTTAAACTGTTCTTGGTATTTTGTTTGTTTTGTTTAAAAGCTGAAGAGTCACTTTCGAAGTAAACATTTAGAATCAAGAATTCATTCAGAATCCAGAATTCTCATTCAGATGTAATGAGAAAAATATATCAGTATTTTCAATGATTTATTATTTCCAAGTGAATCAAGAGGTAAAGTTAGAGGTATGTTTATTTTTTAATAAACTTTAGCATATAGAAAAATAAAGTACATAGCCCTAGGTGAAAAAGTCAGACCTAGCTAAAATGGTTTTGAGGATACTTAGGTGACATGATGTCTGCTGAAATGGCTCTTTCAAGATACATATTCTGCTGCAAATATGAGTTCCACCTAAATGTACTTTTCTCTTGTAATATCTGCAGCCACATCTGTAATATGAACATATTTAAATAGAAAATATGAGCCTAGAATTATGGACTTATATTTGCAGATTGAGAGTATCTGTAGTAAATTCAATTGATGTGGGTTCACATTACTGTATTTGAGAGCAAATTAGTTGTTACTGACCTGCTCACTGAATATTTGATTGACTTGTTAGAAATGATATTAAAACATTATGAGTCATGATGGCATTTTCTTAATAGCTGCGTCAGTTCACTGCGCATGTGTGGAAAATTTCTTTAAATGAGATTTTAAATTTACCTATTACAGGATAAACCCTACTCCATCTCTGGTGTTAGCTGAAGCTGACAGAACGAGGTTCTGTACAGAAATTAATTTCAGAATTTGATGTGTTTTATCAGGGATTGTTTTATCATAATGATAGCAACAGGATTTTATTTTGAATTATTTTTATATGAAATGTATTTATTCATTGTTTATATCAAGACATCCATGGCTCACACATGTATTTCTGCTTAGTGAGGAAAATGTTATAAAGTCCCCCTCTGATACAATATTTTTAAAGCTTTATAGTACCATACATTTTAATAATCTTGAAAACTTAAGAAGCTATCTCAAAGGAAGCAAAAAGAAAAGCAGAATTCATCTCTGTGCTTACTAGAACATCTGATTCAACACTTTTCCTTGAATAGCTGCTCATGACAGACATCATTGTATCTTTTGTAAGGTTTTAAAATTCAGTCAAGATAAAGCTCATTAAATGAAGAGCTCACAAGAAAGACATTAAGGCAGAGACTTCTTAGCCATACAATCAAGGGAGAAAAAGTAGCCACCATTGTCTAACTGCTTGAAGCAGGGCACATTTCTCATATACAGAAAATGTGGAAGGCAATCACAGCTTCATAATTTCCTGGTGCTTTTCATCTAAACAACACATAACACTAAAGAAACATTAATGAATGAAGCTGCCTAATATATCCTCAAAGTACAGTAAGGAAGGAATGTGGGGGTTTTTGGCAGATATCCCAGTACCCTGAAGCTGCTGATCATAAAATGATCTAAAGCAATCTTTGGAAGCCATGATGAAAAAATTACACCTTTTTTTCATAATCTACAGAGTGCTTTGTGAAACTTTAAGGAAAAAAACACTACCAAGATATTGCTGGTTGAGTAATTTTTAATATATGTCAGTGAAAAGCAAAAGCAAGAATTAAGAATGTTTATGAAAAAAGTCAGTTTCAAAATCCACATCTGTTATTTAGGTTATCCATTTCTCAACTTCCAAAGCTCCCTAAGAGTCCCATTCAAGTTTTAAAAATACAGAACTAGTTAGCAAACAAAACAAAAAAAAAGAGAATTCAAGTTACAATTAACTAAACTCTTCAGAGTATTTAGCATAGGTGTGAAGAACTTTTCACAAAAAGAGTAGCTTGAATGTTTAAAACATGTCTGGACATTAGCACTTCCAGTTTTTGTAAGGCTTGGAAAGGAGAGAAAATTATCATTGTGTAATGATTTTAAATCATAGGTGGAAAATCTAACATTATGAGATAAAACATGTACACTATCAAAGATTTTTCTAGAATTCTATTTTCTTTAGGAAATTTCAATCAATGTAAATCAAGAGCTTTCTGTTAGTGTGGATCCTCTGATGGAGCACATCTTTACACAGCCTGAGAATGTATATTGTAGCATAATTCGAGGCCAGTTTATGAACATTTTTTTGAAATTTTTCTCTCAGTTACATAACTATTAAAAATAGCAACACTGAAGAACTGGACTTAGACTGCAACATCCCTTTCATTTCAAAGTACATACTTGCAGCTTTGGGGATTATTTTTCTCCTAATACAGATGAGGCTAAAACATTTATTTAAAAAACAAAATGTCCTAACTATAGAAAATGTCAGTGATAGAACATCATTAGAAGCATTTAACGTTAGAGCAACAAATTCTTGGCTTCATATTTTAATTCAACAAAACATTTTGTTAGATGGCAATGATAAGGTCTTGTGTTTCTTGGCAGGAAAGTAAAATAAAAAATTACCTTTGTAAACCACAGTAACAAGTTTGCTCATTCTGTTCCTTTGCTCTGACAAACTACAGGTTCATGGGTTTAGAATAAATAAGTCATAAATAACAATAGGACTAAACCAAAATAAAATTGTACATGTGTTATCTTACTGCCTACCTATCATCTTCATTATTGCTCAAAGGTTTTTGGCTCCCATTTATACAAAGCTCTCTTCCATATTTGTGCATAGCAGAAAAGAATCCACAAGTCTGGGCTTTACCAGCTGCTGAAAATCTGAATCTTCCAGTCCATCAGGACTCATAACTGCTAGTCTCCGCAAGGCTGCCTAGAAAAACAAAACAGCATCATTGCAATGCAGTCAGGTTTGGCAAAGTCTTCATTGCAGGAATCCATTATAACCATATTTAAATAAGAGCCAGAACTCCAAACTCAATTGTGCAGGTCTATGAATTCTGCTACTTGGGTAATCTCTCCTTACTGTTTCACCTGTCAGATAAATCTTCCCTCATGCAAAGTTATTAAATGACAATTATTTTGGGGCATATTTCTTTTAGACCTGAGCAGCAGTTCTCAGTACAAACCCTCAGACACCAGCGACAATACCTATCAGAGCTTGAAGCAGTTTATGTCTCAAGGACAATGTTTTTGCCACATTTTTATCAGAAAACATCTTCAGGCTGTTACTAAAATATCAGGAGAAGGAGAAATTCTGAGAGAGGGAGGTAGTTAATGTCTCAAGCAATAGGCATGGATTCAAGGAATGTGCAGCAACAACTTCAATGAGACAGAAAAATCACATTCTGGTTTGCTGCCATGGCTCTGTGGTCTCTGCTCTAACCACACAAGATTAACAAGTCTTCTTGGCATGTGGGAAGAATAATCACAGCATTTTCTACACTCACATTTATACTTTCTTCATCCTGAATGAGACTACTTAAATGAGCAAGCTGCAATAACTGAGCTTAACTTTTACATTTAAAATAGAATTACTATCAAAAAGCACTGTCAAACAATATTCTTCAGTCTTCATTCACCAGAGCTTGTGCTCCAGCCCTAGATCACCCAGGTCCCCAGAGCCCTTTCACAGAATGCTTGGTGAAATCATTCTGCTGGCATTTGGCTCAGTCTGTGCAGTGCTGGCCCAGCAGATGGGACCTTTCTCCTGAGCAGAGAAAAGTGTTAAGCTTCAGTTGCGCACTCCTTGGCTGGGCACTATATTGTCTTAGCAACACAAATAGAAAAGAAATTGATTGGAGTGGAAGTAAGAAATGTCTTTTCCCCTTTTTGGATGCTTTATATAAATATTTTCATGAGTGCATGAAATGTTTCATATATGCATGAGTGCAGGTAAAAGGCTGCCACCCCTGTGACTCAAGGCTAATTTCAACAAACATAGAACCATCATAGAATGGAATTTAGGAACTAATGAATCCCTAAATTCCAAAGTGTTGCAAGGAAATTTTTTGGTGCCTGATAATGTGAAGATGAAGCCATTATTTCTTATATGCTTAAATCTTCAATCCAAGGATGAATATTTGACAGTGTACAGGATTATGCTTAAGGCAAAGATCAGGAGACCCTGACACGAATTTAAAACATTTCTGCCATACTTATGCATTTTGAAATCTAAAGGGATGTTTTTCCTTAATTTTCCAGTATAAGCATGAAAGGAAGACTAAAATGTACATACCAGACATGCCACTAAAACAGAATCACTGTTATTTCTTTCTGTTGGTGATCTGCAAAGTTTAATCAGGCGAGGAATACCTGAGTGCACAAAAGACTGTCAGGAGAAATAATTTAGGAAAACAACTTCTTATTTTGTGATATTTTTAGATTCATCATGTTTATCTTTTTTGGCAGATATGATCTCTAATGCAAAGATGATATGCAAATACTTAAGGGACTTTCCATGGAGCTAGGCAGTTCAGAGCAGTCATAATTAATAGTTGTAAAGCATAAACAAATAAATTTGGTTTACTTGCTGCTGCAGTTTCAGAATGGAAATTGTGACCTCCATTTCTTCCCTGCCAATCCTCCCACACACCCTTAAAAAACTCCCACCCAAAGAACACTTTCCCTCCCATTGAATTCATCACATCTGGACCTGCTGGGGTCCCAGTTTTCTGTGCCCTGACAGATCCTGCCTGAGGGTTTATATAAAGGAATGGAGGAGACAGCAGTGCCAGTTGGCACAGTAACGCACAGCTACGTGTTGAGTGGATGCTGCACCTCAGGATCCTCTGGGAAACGAGCCAGAGGTTCATTTAGTTCCATCTCCTCAGTCATCCTCTGGACAGATTCTATAGGGAATATCTTTCATAAAGTTTACCAAGTGAGGCTAAAAATTAAAAAGAGCTTCTCCATGACTGGCAGTTCCTCCCAATTTCAGTGCCATTAAGCAGAGGACACATCCTTACACCTGAGTTTTATGGCTGCGTCTGCCACCTCAGGATCTCGGCTGAGGCGTGCCAGGGTAACTGCGGATTTCTGCTGGACTCGCTCACAAGCTGCAGCTTCTGCTGGATTTCCTGAGGAGGATTTCTCAAAGAGCATTTCCATTAAAAGTTGAACACCTAAAAAAAATACAAGAGCTGCCGTTACCCACTCTCCAACAAAAAAATTCAGTGCAAAAAAGTAAAGGGAAAAGGAGAGTTGGGTTAATGCAGACCAGCCACTTCTCAAAAAGGGCATGGAGAATACATAAAAGATAGCTGCAATTTTGACATCAGCACCCATGCATAAGTTTATATGATCTATGCATAAATTTGTCTTCACTAGGAAGCTACAGAACTTCTGGAACTAGAAAATGCACTAACTCTTTCCTCCGCTAAAAGTTGGTATTTTAAATTTCAGTAATTTATTTCAGTCAACCAAATGTAATTCCTTGTTTGCTTCTAAATTAACCTGAAGGTAATCAATACCTGAAAAATCTGTAGTGACATATTTCAGGTCCCTAAATAAAATTTCACTTTCAATTAAAGTAATTATGTTTTGTTTACATATTTTTAAACAAGCCTTTAAAAGTTTCCTTCTCAAGCTACTTAAGTGTATTTTAGAATGAGGAATTCTTTAATGAAGAAAATGATGAAATTCTGTTTCTTGAAGTTTACTGTGTGATTAACTTTTCACTCCAGAAGAGGCAATGTCATCCATGTTGAAGCAGCTTTATTAATTTATTATTGCCTGTAGGAGTTGATATTCTTCTCGTAGCACCACAAAAAAAGATGATGATTTCTCTTTTCTAGATTATTTTAAGTGTAAAGACAATTATGAGCTATTAGACTCCATATGCTATTAGGCATTCAGATTACATCAGGTAGCATCAGAGGATTTTAACTGTTAGAACATTTGCATAAATAATTCAGAGAATTATCATCAGAACCATGCAGCTAGGTAATAATCAATCAACATTAAAAAAAGTCAGAGTTGAGAGAAAAGTACCTAAGTTCTCCAGCATTCAGAGCCCATTCTCAGAATGTGGCCTCTGACTAACACCTGCTTATTATGACATTAGGCAGACACAAAAAAAGATTTTACACACAGGATGAGAGCCAACACCTCTCAAAAGCCAGGGGGAAAATGCTTCTTGTGAAATTCCATGACAGGGTGTATACACAAATTTTACTTGATGTCATTGTCCCTGACAATCCACTGCAGTGTCTAGCATTAGTTTGGCCTAGCAAAGCAATATTCATGAATTTAATATTTCCAAAAAAAAAAAAAAAAGAAAAAGAAAGGAAAAAAACCAAAAAATACCACCCAAAGGCACCCATCTTACTATATTGCTTGGCCTTGAATTTGCTGGTAGGTGTATTAATAAGGTATTTACATTTTACCACAATATTACCTTTATTACTACAATACAAGTTGCTGAAACATTTTTTACTACTTTCCTTTGCATCTAGGAGTAAGTCACACAGAACACCAGCAATGTGATCATAAATGCAAAGTTTCCTAAAACAGTGGCATTTTATTTGGGTTGTGTAGAACCATCCCCAGGATTCATTTTGCACCCTGCAGCAATGTGCAATATCCAGCAGAGGCAGGATGAAAAATTAAGCTTTCTTAGTGAAGCCTTTCTCCTTTACCTTGTGAGTACTACAATCCCATCTACTCAGACTCTCCAGAAACAAACAAAAAAATATATAGTTCTGTTAAAATACATACCATTTCCTTGAATGAATTCTGAAGCACACTGGTCCAACACAGATATGTTTGCCAATATTGTTACCACCTATTGTTAAAAGGAGAAGGAAATATGAAGTCTAGTCCTACAAGTCAGTACTATTAAATATCATTGTAGTTCATAAAATAAATATGGCAGAAATATGGAAAATACTTGGGTCTGCTGTTATTGTGCTGAATCTGTTCAGATGAAATGCTAAGAAATCCTTGCAAGAGATGTGGAGTTTTGAGCTTTGATTCAAGGGAATATTTAAGGAATATTTTCCAGGTTTGTTGAAGTCAAGAACTGTATGCATGTCAAGGCACTGTCTCAAAAGCAACTGGACTTAAAATTCTGTTTATGCCTTTCCAGAAGTAAAGACCATGATTAGGCTTTGTACCAACACATTCTGTGTTGATATATGCACAAGCACATTCTGAGATCTTGAGTCACAGAATTTCTTATCTTCACTGTTTTTGAGATTAGGTGTAACCCAATTTACTTAAAATGATGCAGCAAGCCACTGACAGAAGCTGGACCCTGTGGTGCTTTCAGTCAGCCATTTCCTTCATTGATATCACATACTTTCTCACACATCCTGTAAGACATTATTCTCAATCCTTCAAATTCTTTGCTTTTTGCATGCAGACACATGCCAGTATTAACAGCATACGTGAGAAACCAAATAATAAATCCTAGAGATCGTCAGAATGCAAAACAGAAATAATACTCTTTCTTAAGAGGTTTTAAATTTTCTCTAAGCTAACTCAGGAGAACTGACCAGCCTCAAAAATAATGGTCAGTTTTGGAACAGGTTATCAGCTTTTTAACAGTACAGTGTCAGTTCAGAAACCAGAAAACTTCTTAGATGTAAGGAGGCATGAGATCAAATCACCATTCTGATCTCACTCTGCCATTTTAAAAACAAGGATGACTCATTTCCGATGCTGTGACATAAAGGTCCTCCACTTTTGAAGGTAATGTTACAGTGTCATCTCTCTGAATAAATACACTTACTTAGCATGCAAATGTGTTGCTGAAACCCTACAGAGTGACAGGTAGAAATATGGTAACTCAGTGTATGTCTATGTATTTATTCCATATTAATTATTAACTGTGTTGCAGGCAGTGTATATGTTTTCTCATTCTAAATTATATCCCGTTAATGATAATTGCTTCCTCTGTGCAGAATTTGTACCCCGTGTGGCTCTCTAAGCCACAGATGAAGAATTCAATTAACCACAATTTGAATACATGCCAATTATTCCTCTGCTTCAAGTTATTTTGTCTAATAAGTATTTTCATACATAAAAATAGGTTGTGTGCATCTTTTGACACCAAAAATTATTTGAGGTTATAGCTATACTTCCTTAGCGTTGATTACGTGGCCCCCATATTTTGCAATGTTTATGGACTAGCTTAGAGGGTTTATGTGTAACATTCTCCAGAGGGGTGTAATAAAGGGCCTTATGATCAATGGCCATCAAGTTCTACCTATATTATCTTTTAAAATCTTAGTAGGACTCAAAAGGTAGTTAAGCCATAGATTACCTCACTCCATATGGATAAATATTTTTTTTTCCAAGAAAATTCATTTTCCTGTGATGTAAACAATGTAACAAAATATGATAATGTAAAAACGTAATAGGCAAGCAGAATAAAGAGTTGACTTTAAATGCTCTATTTCCCCTACATTTTTTATTTTAAAGTTCATGCAACTTAAATGAAAATTTCCTCTGTAATACAAACTAAAGTTCAAGGAAGTTTCCTATTAAGGACGAGCTCTCTAGAGGAAAACACAAACAAATGTAGACTCAATTTGCTTCAGAAAGTAACACTTCTGTGAGCACTAATATTAATGAAGTCTCATCTCTTTTAGATTTAAAGTTGATCAAAAAACATAAGTAGATGTTTTACAGTAGGTTCTCTCCCACTGTAGATTTTTTTTTTCTTTTAGTCTAATGATACAGAGGCTTACACTGCAGTCTTTATCTTTGCTTCTTTCCCATTTTCTGGCTCCAAATTTCATAAAGCCTTAGGCAGTCTCAAAAATAGCTACAAAGTCCTGTAGAATCAGCAAACCAGTTCAGTTGTTATTGTGAGACATGGAGCACACAAATAGATACAGATAAAAGTGACTGCCTAAGCCACATTTCACAGTTGAAAATTACTGGAAAAGAATAGATACCAAAACCTCTTTCAGAACTAAAATGACTTTCAAATAACTGAAAGACTTTCAGATATTTAACATGGAATCTCTACTATTCAACTGCAGTTTTTAATATTAATTTCATTACTTGCTCAAGTAATTGACCCTGTAAAAGAGCACACTCCATAATTACGAAGCACCTAACAAAATTTATAATTCTTGCAATTTTTCTCAATTCCTAAGCCACACAATGAACTTGAGTTCACCACTTTGTGGTGAACTTAAAGTGTAAGAAAGAAGACATCCTGAAGAACAGGACACGTGAGCCCTGGTCATCTGACAGAGCCATCCTACCACGCAGAAGGAATGTGCTGAAACCACCCACCAATTCTTGAGCTGTGGGACTTATAGATGTGCTCTTAAGCAAATTTTGTCAAGGAATTCAGCATAATTCCCTACCTCAGCACCTGTATCTCTGCTAAAAAGATCTGCTGTGGAGGTGGATCTTGACCCATGCTGTTGTATTGTGTTACTGGTTTTGTTCCCCATTTTACTATGTTGATGATTTGTTTAATGATTTGTTCCCTTCTCCCCTCTGTTTTTCTAGAAATGTATAGTCCCAGTTGTCAATCCCCTAGGTTCCCCCTGACCCCCCTCCTCTGGGCCTTGTCTGTCACCCAGCTACCCCTCCCAGCTTCCAGAAAGTTCAGAGAGGGTTGTTGAGTGATAGGGCATGGACAGAGGGGGTCCCTCCCCAGGTGTTCCCATTTGCCCTCCTGAATGTCCCTCTCACCCAGTTCCATTCCCCCCTTGTTCTCCATTGGAGGATTGTCTGTCTTCGCCCTTTGTACCTCCCCTCCATTTAAGCAGCTATCACCCCTGTTTCTTGGGCTGCTGTGGAGCTGCACCCCTTGAATTTGGAGTCTGCGTGGGGACAGAATAAAGCTTTGGATTACTGCCTTCCAGCATTGCCTGACTCCTTCTTCCACCAACGTTGCTCAGTCTCTTTGGGACAAGGGAGAAATCCCTTAGCTGCTCTCCTGGTTCCCAGGATCTGGGGGAGTGTCCCCTCAGCTTTCTCTGGCTAGCCTGGGCAGACAGAGTGGTCACTCTGAGAGGCCACAGCAACACCACGCTTTTCCAGTAGTGTATTTTAGCAGTGCTCTCTGATAGACTGACCCAGGCTGGTCCACATTCCAGTCTCTGCTATCCAAATCCATCAAGAATTGCAGACGCCTCTCTAGAGCAAGAGTCTGATAAACCTGCATGCTGCAGTTTTCTCTGTGATCTGGAAGCCTTAAATCCACTGTACCAATGAAAACCACAGAAAAATTGACTTGATCAAGAAATAATCAGCACAGAATCATAGAATGGTTTGGGTTGGAAGGGACTTTAGATACCATCTAATTCCAAACTCTGTCATAGGTATAGACGCTTCCCGCTTGATCAGAACTCCATCCAGTCTAGCATTGGACACTTCAGGGGATGCGACATCCACTGCTTCTCTTGGCAACCTGTTCCTGTGCCTCACCACCCTCACAGCATCTCTGTAATACCTAATCTAAACCTACTGTTGTTCAGTTTGAAGCCATTCCCCTTGTCCTGTCCCTACATACCCTTGTAAAAAATCCTTCTCCATCTTCCCTGTTGGCTCCCTCAGGTCCTGGAAGGCCTATTACATTTGTTTGCTATCAGATGGGATGATTCAGGTCAGTGTCATGAGTAGCACTGCTAAAAACAACCAGAGGAACAGGCCCCCAGGGTTCCTCCTGTGCCCAACACCTGCTTGTTTTGGTGTGCTCAGCTCTACGCACCGAACCCATGGGGGAGTGAGACACATGAGAAGGCAAAATGTCAGGAAAGGAATTCTCACACCAGCTCATATTTTAGCACCTTTTGAAGGGGCACCAGCTTAGCAAAATATCAACTTGCAGAGATTTCACTGGGAGTAGTAAGG
The DNA here is from genome assembly GCA_910950805.1 of Acrocephalus scirpaceus scirpaceus. Classification (NCBI taxonomy): domain Eukaryota; kingdom Metazoa; phylum Chordata; class Aves; order Passeriformes; family Sylviidae; genus Acrocephalus; species Acrocephalus scirpaceus. The sequence goes on from OU383780.1 coordinate 50,903,686, forward strand.
TTTGTCACAAGAGTAATAGACTAAGTAGGTAACAACCAGAACTTAAAAAAACTCACACCCAAAATCAAGACTCTTCGAAGGCTCATCTTTAAATGGTTTTTCTGGTGAACTGAGTATAAAGGGATGTTTGAGGGGGATGGCTGCCTTTACATCCTTGGAAAATTTTCTTATTTAATAAATAAAAAAATGATGTTATTTCATATTTTTCAAATGTCAGTACAGCATCATCTTCTTAGTCTTGCAGTTGCCCTGGAAATTAATTTGAAATCTAATCAAAAAGATCTATTTTAATAAGCAAAATAAGTAAACAGATATTAAACACAGATAAATCTCTAGTGACAATATCATACATTATTATCAAATTGGCAGTGTTGATCTTTTTTGGTTGTTCTATATATATTTCATAATTTGAAATTTGTTTCTATTTCCACATAAGTTTCCTTCCACTCCGTCAGACTTCCACATATCTTGAATTTATGAGTGGTGAACCTTCCTTTTAAGTTCTGTAGTCTGCTTTGCCCTGAACTGTAGGAATTTCAGTTGTCAAGGACAATTTAAATTTGAGAAATCATGGTTAATTAATAACCTTTCAAATCGTTTTCTTCAAACAACAGCCACCTTGGAAATTGTTTTTGCTAAAATATGTAATTACTAGCACTATAATAAAACTTTTCTAAACAACTAATGGTGACTAATGCTCACCAACCAGTGTAGAAAGGTAATGAATCTTTGCAAAAGTAAAAACTAGACACAAATGCTTTGTTATAAAATAAGATATACTGAGAGTGTAAATCTATAGTTATAAAAGAGATTTAAACTTAAAGAACACTTAAGAAACAGAAGGCTTCTCTGAAAACTTTTCCTCAATGGGAGATTAAGGAAAGTTTTTCCCTTTATTGTGAAACTTACTACTAAGGAAGAAAGAAACCAAAGGATTTAGAGGATGAAAGCACATGTCTTAGCCTGCTAAAGGGCCAATATCTTCTACAATTGAGGGTCCCTTACCTCATTTTTGGGAGGGGGAAGTGTCTACAGATGTGAAAGGTATGGTGCTAATACACCTTTATTGATGAAAAAGGCACACTGCTCAGTAGGCTTTTATCAACAGTCCTGACATAAAAAGAAAGACACAAGCTCAAAATAAGAATTAGCAAGTAATTTAATGGAGTGGCAAAGTAGATCAATACAGAATTGCTAATTCTCCTAGTTAATTACTCCTGTAAGTCTGATTCATCGCTAAGTAATATTAATTTTTGTACATATTATAAGAGCATTTTGTAATTCATTCAAATCAATGACATAAGCATAAATCATAGTGTGTCTGCAAAGTTCCAGATAGCCATCTTCAGAAACAAAGTGGCAATGGAAACTACTCAGAAGACAGAGTCTCTGTTTCTGAAGGTAAGTTAAAATCATCTGAACATCACAATTCAAGATCCATCCACAGGGAGACAGCAAAAGAGTGCATTTAACAGGCATCAATAACAGGCATTACAGCAAGTTGAGGTAGAAAAAACCTTTCAAGATATTATCTATCAGAAGAAAAACTTCAGTAAGATACCTCTGGAAATTTTCTCTGGGTCATATTGCTTAAAAAAAGAAAATAGCCCCAATTGCTTCTAATAGCCATTTTTGTGATCAGGAGTTTAGTTTTTCTTCCTGAAAACATAAACACACCTAGATGAGCAGAAGAAGCTAACAGCCCCTCAAAATAATAACAGTGGTTGGAGACAGGATCTGCTTGCAAAGTTTAGGTTTTTTCTGACACTGTGCCATGGAACTGTATTTTTGGCATGCTGAGGCAGAGCAACAGAGACTAAAGCTGTAGGAAACTTACATTTTGGAATGAAGGAAGCCTTTACTACATTTTTATTTACTTCCTATTGCTGACTAATCTGGATAAGAAATAGGCAGAATAGCCAGGTTCTCACATTGTTCGTTTTAAAGAAGAACATAGGACATGCACCCTCTATGGGTCATATTGTTACAGAACACATCCCATAAACCAGGGCATATAACTAAAGGACTGATTAGGCTAATGGCCACATCTTTCTGTATTTGAGGTTAAAACCTGGGGGGGGGGGGAAGAATAACTATCTCTCAGACTTCCTTCAATGTATTGAAAAGCTGCTGATGTTTTGAAACAGGCTCAACCAGCCAAAAGCACCTAAGAGATCTGATCTCCCCAGAGCAGAGCACAAATTAGCCTTTCAACACAAGTTAGTTTTTCAACTGAGCTGAGATTTTATTCTTCCAACTGAACCCCTTGCTTTGCAAGTTAGAGCACATTGTCTTATCCCACATAGAGTCTAAAATATGAAAGGCAGAATTTTAACTATGCAGGAATTTAGACTCAAAAATTTTAGTGTTTAAGACAGTCAGTTTTGGACCCCTAAAATGTGCAATCTATAGCATTGATCATATAATGCCAGTCAGTACTGTTATTTATTTATGCTGCTCACATGTGCATGAAAAGACAGAGACAAGCAGTTAAAAAGAAAAACAAAAGACATCAGGAAAATTATCATAATATTATATAGGAAACTAACTGGAATATCATTAATATGATGGTGTGGTTAAAATTCAGATAGTCAGGTGACTTTGGCCTAATGTTCATTTTTTGCATCTGTTACTAGCAGCCATGTTTCTTTGTTTCTTAAGCTTTTTAAAATAACTTAATTTTTTAGTTTATCAGTTCTCTTTCCAGCTATGTTAGTTGAAATCATGTTTTCTCAGTGTGATCTAGTCAATATTGGAATGGATCCCACAGTTTTAAATGTGCAATTTACCAACCACAGTGCACAGTCAGGTCTCTCAGAGGGAAGGCAATTCCAACCACATATCTAGTGATGATGGTACTAATGTCAGAGCTGCATATTAACAGAGCAGTGCAAGAAAACAGTGCAAGATACCCCTTTATGACCTTGTCCACACGTAAAGGCTTTGTTAATAAACTCCCCAGTATTCAAGAAACTTAGATTGAGAATTTCACCATGATTTGCAAGCTTCTTTCCTACAGACAGGGATTTTCAAAAGAAATCTAAAAGAACTGTTAATACTCTTACCATTAAAAACATTAGTCTCAAAGTCACCAAGGGTTCAGCAACATTTAAAAAATCAAAATTTCTTTATGTTAAAGTAACATCCAAGCTCCTTTTGACACTACAATCTTCATTTAAGGGGGGAAAAATGTGAGGAAGGACAGTAAAAACAAACAAATGCCAGATAAGGAAAAAAAGGTGAAGAGCAGAGAAAAGAATGTGGAACCTAGAGGAAGAATGTTACTAAGGATTTAATTTCCTAATTGACACAGAACACCTCAGTGTCAAAAACAGCAGCATCTCCCAAATACCAAGAAAACAGGAAAGAATTTATTAGAGGAAAAAAAAAAGCAGCAACTATTTCCAATCTTTCCTTCCAGCTTAAAAGCCTTTCTCCACCTCAAACAGTTCTGAAACATAACTCACTGATTTTAGACCTAGGAATAATAAAATGATGTGTTCACTGCACATTAATTCTTTGTCTGCCTGAATAAGAGAAGATCAGAAGGTGTTAGGCTATACCTCCACAACTTCACAGGTAAGGTGAGAATACTAGCAACACTGAAGAGACAAGTGGGAATGCAGAGAGACAAATTGTATTATACATAAACATAACTGTGTCCAAACATACATATTTCGTATTTTTCTATGTAGAGTCTAAGATGATGGTTAAACTCAAGAAGATCCTGAATGATAAGCGGTTTGGCTAAACCCCTCTTCTGACAGTGCTTAAACTCCACTAAGACTTCTAAATGTATATACTACACAGTTGAATTTAGTCATGAACCATTCTGAAAAAATATTTAGATGCTTCTTCAAAGTAAAAAATCTGCTTTTCAGAAACCAACTATCTGCAGAAAGAACAGAGAACATGGGACATTCATATCATTTTTGACCCAAAACTGGGGACTAAGGAATCTGGAAAATATTGCTTTATGACTGTTGTTATACAATGCATTGTTTTACAAAACCAAGGAATCTTCACATAATGATGCTGGCTACAGAAACAGTCACATGCTTTTATAAAATGGACAACAATAATCTTGTTTATCACTAAGTCCAGCTCTCCGTTCTACATTTCTTTCCTGACCTAATCTAACACTACCTGGAAACTGAAAGAAGAAGGATGTTGGTTTTCAGTTAGTGAAGATAGGAAAAGTTTCTTATAATTTGCACAAAACAGCTTTCCAGAAGTCAAAAGGCAGAACAATTTTAAAGGTGCTTGAGCAGTAAAATATTTTTTGCAGGCAACACACAATGTGTCTAACATCCAACTCCTGGGCAGAATGTTACTTATTTGTACCATCACAGAGGGTGATCACTAATAATAATTCTGTGTCCTGTACAGAAGGACATACTGTGAATTTGAGGCAAGATAGAATGTAAACAGTAAACCACACTTCAGTCTAGCAGAATAAAATTTTCTTAAGTTAGCATTAATGATAAAGTAGTACTTAGAAATATTAGGTAGTTTTCTATAAGTAGCTGTGCTATTTATTTCAATATCTACCTTCCTCAAAATAAGAAGGGGCTTGCTGTGCCATCCACAGAGCAAACTGCAAACTCACAGCTGACAGCAGAATTCAAATGAGGGTATAAAGAAATAAGGAAATCAAAATTATGAGAGCATACAGGAGGAATGAATAAAAAAAGAATTTGCAGGATTGTACCTATGTAATAGTATGCAGCCATGTCAACACCACAGCTGATATCTCTGACTTTGCCCAAAAGCACTACAGTAATTATGGCTTAATTCTATCTTTTTTTGCACAGTCCTGACCTGAAAAACTAGTAAATGCTATTAATATAATATAAAACATCCCTAATCACCCCTCTAGAACACAAATAATCAGTTTCTAGGGTCCACCAGGCCTTAATCTTCAAGTCTTGGCTGCTGGTTAAGGGTGAAAAAAGCCTTCTATGGAGGGAGGATCCCAAGTCTACCATAATTCATCTTTGCATTACCATAGACCTTTAGTATTCTGTGTTCCTTTACTTAAAAAAAAAAAAAAAAAAAAAAAAAAAAAAAAAAAAAAAAAAAAAAAAAAGGAAAGGGAAAGGCAAAACTAGATTAGCAGTATTTGTTAAAAAAAATTTGCAAACCATCTACCAGGCAGACAGGACTTGGTCCAAAGCCCACCAATGTCAATGTGCTGCGGATCAGGTCCTTATTCAGCTAATTCATCTTTGAACTGACAACTGTGTATTTAGGCTTCATATATGTCTTTGCCTCAAAGCTCTGTGCAGTCAAGTTTTGAATACCTCCAAAGAGAGAAATTCCACAACCTGTCTGAGTCTCTGTATCACTATTTGGCCTACTTCATGATGAAAAACAATACATCTACTGTCTTAGTTATATGGAACTGAACCTTTTTTTTTATTTTATGAAAATCACATTAAAGCTGTCATATTTTATAATGCTCATTTAAAAACAAATAAACCCCACAACAAACCAAAACCAAAGAAGGAACTGAAGCACATAAAGAAGGAGGCATATAATGAAAAGAACCAAGAAAAGAATACATGAAAGAAACTTAGGTTTGGCTATGTCAAAACAGACACAGTGCTGAAATCTTTTGGCTTTTACACAGATGTGACAGTGGCTTGCAGAGAAGTTCCTCACCTGATCACGGGAATACGGAGTATCCACTATGCATTTGTCTGAGCACGCTGCTAGGAGAATCTTCACTGCATTTAACTGGAGCACTATTTCACAAGCCATGGTATCAAAGAAGGTAATATTGGCAAGAGCTGCTGAAGCCAGCAGGAAAACTTCACCTGATGAGGCTTCTTGGCACAATTCTAGGAATGCAGAAAATAAGTTGAATAAAAGTCATTCCTTCATTGCAGCATTTAAAGGCAATATTTAAGCATCTGCAACTTGCAATAGTGATCTTATTAGCCAATATCAAGTTCATAAACATGGAAATAAGAAAACAAAAAATATAAACTTAATTTTGTCAATTCTGTAACATCAGAGTGGTTTAGGGTAGAAAAGACTGCTAAGATCATCGACTCCAACCAAACCCATCACTGCCAAGTCTACCACTACAATATGTGCCCAAGTGCCTCATCAACACAGCTTTTAAATACCTTCAGGGATGGCAACTCAGCCACTTCCCTGGGCAGAGTCTTCCAGCACTTAACAACCCTTCCCATGAAGTAATTTTTCCTAATATCCAATCTAAAACTCCCCTGGCACAACCTGAAGCCATTTACTCTTGTTCTATAACTTGTTACTTGAGAGACCAGCACCTACCTCACTACAACTCTGATGAATTATATGCTCTACCTAGTATAACATTCTACTGGGAATATTTCACTGCATTTCATTCAAAATAAAGCTTTCATAACTAAATGAAATTAAATATGGGAGGCAGAAAACTAACAGTAAATGATCCATATGAGAATAATTCCATCCTCTTCTTTAGAACAAGGTACATATACATGTTGCTTATCACTAAATCTAATTCTCTGTAGTCAAAAATCATCCTGCATATGTTTCAACTTCAATAAGAAGTGCTGAAGAGACAGCTACCTTTTAATCCCTTGTACATATGTACTTTAACTAAGATGTGAATCACCTGGTAATAGGATTTCTGCATGGTTTAAAAATTAAACATATTACTGAGTTATAAATATTACAAGGAAACTAGTGTGTGATTACTGAAATGGCTCTTGCAAAGTTATACATGTTCTATTTTTAATGCTTACATTTCTCGGGCAGAATATTAATACCACTAAAATTGCTGTGGAACTTAAACAATTGAGGAAATGATCCACCCGCTAATGCCTTCTGGATAGGCCGTTCAGAGTGGCCCTTGACTGCGGAACCCTATAATAACCAAGAAAATCATCTGAAACCAATCAGATCAGATGCTGCTATCTACAAACAGAATCAAGCTCAGCAGAGGTTAGTTCCTCCTGCTGGATTTAGGACAGTGTCAGGGTGTCCTAGGTTACCATGTAAGTTGTGCCCAAAGTATGTATTCTATCCCCATGACCTGTTGAAACCAGGTGGGGCAGTGTTTCCCTTATCTTCTGTTAATGAGCCCAACAATGCCTTGCCACATGACTCATAGATAACTTCCTCCGGGAGTTATCTCTGGTTAATGGGCCATCAAGGACCCACTGCATGACTCATAGAATGAGATCATCCCATTGTGGGATGCTCCGCCCAGGGGGAGGAGCCAAGCATTCTCACCTGGATATAATCCAGGGACAGCACAGGCAGCCTTTCCTCACTGGCTTTGCAGAGGACAAGAGCTACCAGACCTTTCTACAGGATCACTGCTTTGACAAGACTATTTCATCTGGACTGCTACTACCACCCTAACTAACAGGGTGTCAGGTTGTATTCTGACTCTGTCAGTAGTTTTTTTGTACTATTGCATTTATTTTATTTTACTTTATTTTATTTCTTTTCTTTTCCTCTTATTAAATTGTGTGTCTGACGTAGAGTCTCTCACTAGTTTTGCTTTCAAATCAGCACACAGGGCAAAAGCATCTCCATTTTTTTGCTGGACATCAGGAATAAATTGTTCCTTTGATTTCTGCATCACTAGTTCTGTTTGGGTCTATTGAAGAATGCCTAAATACATCTCAGATAAAACCCAGCCACCACAGAATCCTCAAGCACTGCTACTACTCTTCTTCTAAAAAAACAAACAAACAAAAAAACCTCACCAAACACAAAATCATGCATTCAAATAGAAGTGCTGCAGTGTAACTGTAACCACGGGGGTCACTAGAAAAACTTCCAGATATACTGATCTATTATACATGAGAAATCAAACTAGAAGACCCAAACAGTAGCGGAGCTCTGGGAAACTGAATTTCCAGACTAGAGAGAAAGGAATGCTTCAATGAAAGCTTCTGGCATTTGAGAGGGAGGGAGCACAGTGCCTGAGATAAGATATTCCTCTCTTTAGAAGGCAATGAGAAATGTCATCTTGTTTTTCTAAAGTATCCTCACTGACCCAGGTTAAGTAAAATCTTACTGTCACCTTTGTGTCATTTTACCATGGATCAGGGGCCTAGACAAGAAAGACAGATCTTTTCTTTTCTTGTAACAATACCCTTAGATTATATGACACTCTACTTTTCCTCTGAATTATCATACAAATGCAGATGTAGTACTGAGCTTGAGTTCTAGCAAGTTTGGAAAACACAACAGGCAAAAAGGTCAGCAATATTCCTCTTTTACAGACAAAAATCAGACAAGAGGATGCTTTGCTGAGACTTTCCTGAGGCTCTTAGTATAAATTTTCCCACAGATATTATTTTTACAAATATGCATAAATGCTATTCACGTGTCACCTGGAGTTATGTAATTGCAGAATTCTCTGGTTTAGAATTTAAAATTGTTATTTTATCTGTTAAGGGAAGCATGGTAAACATTATTTAAGGAATATTTCTAATGAAAGAGTCATACCCTAACCTGTTATTTTAAGTGGACTCAAAAGTCCCGTAGAAAACTTACTGACAAGTGCTGTCACGATTTCTTCCATATTTTCCAGAAAGCTGCTGAGATGTTGAGTGAATGTGAGATGTGGAGATGTGATCTGGGCAATTACTGCTGCTGCTTCTGCATGAGTAGCTTCAGAATGGCTGGTATCAGTGAGGATGTCAGTCAGGCATAGTATCCCATCAACCTATGGAGAAACAACAGATAGAAGTTAGAAAAACTGTAGGAGGCAGTTTTGCAACCAAAGATGGTTTTCCATATGTCTTTTCATGGCAGTGACTAAACTACCCAATTTTCAAAAATAACTTAAACTTGGTGGCCTTTGTGTCACAGGAAGTTTCAGTTTAGGAAATACAAATGAGTTCACCATACAAGTTTGTTGTCCTGCCAAAAGTCATGCAGTTCCTTCTCCCTTAATGTTTCTGTGAAATCAGTTTTGGTCCAACAAAGTCTTTTCTGACAGACATCTAAAGTTAAACATGGATCCAAAAATAAGCTCTGATAAGCAAATGTTAATTGCTACTATGCCTCATTTGACCTCTACTACAAGACACAAACCTGAGTGTGCACTTAGGTCTAAACAAACTAATTTTTTTTTTGCTACTTTTTCCTGAAATTGTCACAAAGCCAATATAGGATCAAAAAGAATACTTTTAAGATGACCCTGGCCAAGCTGTTCCTGATGAGCTTGCACAGCACTTATATTAAAGCCAGGTCCACACATCCCTTGTTTACTTCAAAGTCAAACAGAAAAATAAGAAATAACTTAGGTTTATCCTTTTAGAGTTCGAAGTGTTCTTACAAAGATCAGACAGCTAGATCATATACACACATATTGGTTTAAATTATAGGAGATCCACTGGCACAATGAAAGACAGCAACAGGACACATCTGTTGGGATCATTGTTAGCAACAAAACACAGCTAGGGAGTGTTCTCTGTGCACAGGGGCATAATCTGTGAACCTTCAAAGTAACAGCAATGTGTTGCTCCTCATTTAACACAGCTCTGAATAACTTACCATGTTGATAAGCAAGTAGTTAGAACATAGGATCATTTAAGATGTTAAAGACCTCCAAAATCACTGAGTCCAGCCTATGACTGAACATCTCCTTGTGAAGCAGACATGGCACTCAGTGCTGTGCCAGTCATGGTGACTGTACCACCTCCCTTGGGCAATATATTCTAAAGCTTGACAATCCTTTTCATGAAGACATTTTCCTGATGTCCAACCTGAACCTTGCCTGGTGCATCTTGAGGCCATTTCCTCTTGTCCTGTCTTTGGCTGCCTGGGAGCAGAGGCTGATTCCCACCTTGCTCACTGAGTTGAAGAGAGTAATGAGGTCTCACCTGAGCCTCCTTTTCTCCAGGCTAAACATCCCCAGCTCTGGACATTTCAGAGATACAAAGAGGAGTTAAGAAGGCTTAGTACTGAAATATACTTCAACACTCAAACAAAAATCAAACCCACATTTATGTTGTACACCTGCTCTTAGCTCTGCTGTTCAAACTGCATTCTCTGTCAACTCAAAGCTTCCTCACAACATCCATGTTAAGTCCTATCCATTATCTTCAAAAAGGGTATTTAGCAACTCTTATCCTCATTTTTGTTATTTATTAATACAGAATGTTATCTTAATTACTTATCCTGCAAAGGGCACAAATTAAATTATTTGATAAGTAAGCACTGACAGTTACTGTATTTTATGAGAAAAGCTCTCAGATAGATAGGAGTAAAACTCACCCTCTGTAAGATTATTCACTGGGATACAGTTTTTAATAGGGAATAGACTATATCATTGAAACCTAGTAACACAGATAAATGTAAAAGAAACTATATCTCTGTTTTTCCTCAGATCACAAATTTATTGTAGAAGATCTAGTACTGGCAAAAAGAGAAAGAATAAATTTTCAATGTTGAACTTTTTCTTGACAAGCTTTCAACATTAATCTACCTACAGCAAAATATTTCCTCCTAGTTATGGCAGAATTCTACAGCTTGAAACAGCAGATTCACATAATTCACTGGGCTTCAAGGTATATTAATAGGTCTCAGTGTCAAAAATTAATCTATACCCTCACAACATGATTTAGAACCCAAAGTGTACTAGACAATATCCTATGCAAAAACCCACAATTTTGTCACCTTGAGGTCTCCCCAGATCACACCTTGTCTGGGGTCCAAAGGATGTTAATAACAACAGGCAGTATAAAAAGTTAAACTTATTCCAAGACATTAAAAAAATACTTCAAAAGAAAATTCTTCTAAGATCCACTTCAGTCTTCAGCTCTAAATTTACTGGTTAAAATTCACTTAGCCAACTTATATTCAATTACCTTGACAAATGACTTAAGAGTACTTTTATGCTGTTTGAGAACAGGTAATGGCTTATGAAAGACAGGTACAAGTACATGGTTAGATTTTTCTATCACATGTGACTAGGTAAATCTACATTAATAGTACAAGCTTCTAACAATACAGGGCTGTATTCAAATTTTAAATCGCATATTTAATTTCGTTATTTGCTAATTAGTAGTTTTTTTGAAAATTGAGAGTTGATGAATTGTGCATAAAAAAAACGGATAAAATTTTATTCAACACACAGGTAAATTACATATTTTGGGTCTATGAAAGCCAGCACTACTTATTCTCCTTCCCTTTCAGAAACATGTAAAATACTAGCAAAATTCAGCCTAAAATTTGCTCCATACACTTTTTTCTCCCATCTTCAATACAGAAAATAAAATAATTCTACTTCAGCAGGCAACCCCATTTATAAGTGTCTAGCAATAAATTTTAAAATGACAGAGGAACAATCTAATAAAAGCACTTTAACATCCAAAAAGAAATTGCTGCTCAAAGCATTTTTATAATTAGGTTTCACACTGAAAGGAACTTTGGATGGCTGCCGTGTTTTCTGTTTAATTTTGGTGAAGTAATCAGCTAAATGTCAAATCTGTTCATCACCTTGGCAATACAAAAGAACCAGTTAGCCAGATAATGCAAATAAATGAATTCCATGAATGTAACAAGAAACTGTGGAGCCTCTGCATTTGAGGAATGGTGTTCAGTAAATGCTTGATCACTAATACTTCAGTATTGATAACTGGAAAAATGCCAGGAATTTACATCCTTATGAGCATAGTCCTGTTGTAGAAACTTAATCCAAGTGACGAAATAAATGTGTGACCATGTTACTGCACAGATCAAGTCTTCTGAACAGAAATAATTTCTTTTTTCTACAACAGGAATGAATTAGTTCTAGGGCAACAGTCTTCTTTCTTCAGTATACCTGTCCTTCCTCCTAAAAATATTAAATAAAACTAGGCATTTGTTAAAGATACCAATATGGAACTTGGGATAAATTGCATTAATGACTTTATGATGTGAAATATTACACACAACAGCAATCTTAACTCTCTGCTTTCCACAAGGGAGTTTAAGGCGGTTTTTCCATGCCACTCTGGGAGCCAATGCCCATCGCCTTCATTTTAGTAATACCTATGTTCATTTCTATAAAATGCTGCTGAAGGCATTTTCTCATAGCATGACTTTCGGTACCATTCCTGTTTGCTCACTTAACATTCAGATGATCCCTACATATTGGCAAAACTTCTTTTTGCCTTCTCTAAATTGATCTCCAGAGTAATTTAGTGAGACTGGAAAGTCTTACAGGCTTCAGTCAGCTGATTTCCCACTGTCAAATCCATCGGCCCTAATCTGGGTGCTTCTGGTAAGAAGAACCAGCAGATTCCAAAGCAGTTTTACAGAAGAATAAAATGAAGATGTTGAGATCCAGAGGTAGGGCAGCAAATGTGGAATAAAATACCACAAAGGGGATCACCCATTAAACAATCTCAGCTTTCCCAGAGGAAAATTTCAAAAGCAGAGGCTGCACTCAGCAGTCAATTGTTGATAGATGAGAGCTGTGTGTCTTCTATCCTTTCACACATGCTGTGTAATAGCACCTCCTACCTAAAGCTAGGACAGGTTAACTATGTAGGTGAAGATACGAACATTAGCAGGGCAAACCAAATATACACAGGTGGATAAAAACCCAAACACATCAAAATTTATAGGATGAGGAGGAGGATAACTGAAAAAGAAGGCAGGGAGGGAGGATTATCATATTCATCCAGTAAAATCCATATACTGTTATTTTGATGACTTGTTACAGAGTAATGGAATTGATATAGAGATGATGCAGTAACCAAGGGATGCCATTAAAACATCCCCAAATATAATCCCAAATAGTCAAAACTACTGCAACAGTTCCATGGCAGCAGCAGTGACCAGTGAACAAAACCGCAATTATTTTTATAACTAATGCTGTACAACAGTGGCCATGGCACCTAATTTATAAGCCCTGTTGTGTATACCACAGAATAGTGTGGGGCTGAATAGAAGTTGAACAGTTCCCAACTCAGCAGCTTTGAAACTTCTATCAATAACTTTAGCTTTGTATTTAAACTGGCAGTGAGTTGTGCTTTGGTTTGCAGCAACTTTGACTACAGCTTCCCTTTAAAACTTCCCTCCTTCAGATGTGGTCAAGCTGATGAAGAGGTATTTGTTCTTTGTGATGTTTATCCATCAAGGAGAAGTGTAAAATTGATGTTGGAATATTGTTATGTGGCATAAGAGAAAAGACATTTGGCTGCATCAGCTTGAAGGATACATTAAATGTGGCAATGCCTGAGTAGCAACAATGTTGCAGGGAGCAACTAAGTGCACAGCAGACGAAGTTCCTTACTCTGGACTGTCTAGGAGTCAAAAGGTAAATCCTATGCAAAGCCTTTCTCCCTATGAAACCAAGAGGAAGCAGCCCTGAACCTCAGAATTCATGTTCCTTGGCACTCAGAGATGCTCTAAGCTTGTTGCAGATAAAAAGTACAAATGGTTGGCAAAGAGATAATAGAGAATAAGTCATTTTACAGAAAGGATGAGCAGAATCAGTAAGGTCGATATCCAGACTTCTCTCTTGTCTTTGCTTCAAGGATAAGAGAAGAGCTGGCTTTGAATTCTCTCAATATTGAGGACTGATATGAAGGGTAAGTCTTTAAAGTATTTTTGTGGTTGATAAAAGAAACCAGGCACAGCACTGCCATTAGCCCAGCAATATTCACTCATTCTCGCTCCCATAAAACACAGCTTACATTGCTTCAAACTACTCTCCACAAACAGAAGTGAAACACCCAAGGATAAATTCAGCTTTCCTAATCTACTCCTCCAATGGGATATCCCTCCATTTCTATAGGATAAACACTGAGTGGCTACAAGGAACTCACTTGCAGTTATACAGAAGTCATCTGTACTGCAGGAAGGTATTCACAGAATTGGGATGCATTGGTAAAACAGAGGGAAAACCACCGGCCATAAATGAGCACAGTGGCTTGGAGCAGGGGGAAAGATATTTGCGATGACCCTTGTACTCAAAACTTGTTACATTTTCTTTCTCTTACTCCATCAAACAATCCCAATAATGACTGTATTACCTGTAGAGTCAGAACCCTGTAAGAATAAGGAAGAACTACTTATGCTCACATATGATAAAGATTAAATTCTTGAAGTTATGTGACACATGACACCAAATGTTTCTCAGGTTCTTGTGCCCTATATTTTTGGGGGCTGGATACATTGGCCTGCTTTTAAGTGGCAAGAATCTATTCCTATTTGTAGGGTTTTCTTGGTATCTGCATCTGCATTACAAATTCCAGAAAGTACATGATTGTTTCTTTTAAATAATGGATAAGTCTTTATATATTATATTTTGAGGTCTGAAATCCATTAAAATGAAGTCACACAGACCCAAAAAAGGACTTGTCAACAAGATGAGAGGAGCTGTCAAGTCTGCTGTCAAGTCTGTACAAGAATGCTGAATAAGATACTGGGACCTGAAGACTGAATTAAGGGAAGATTATACATTAGTAATTTTCACATAGCCCTCATTTTTATTTACCCTGGGGGATCAAGGTCTGAGAAAAGGCAAAATACCCATCTCAACTACTCCTATAAACAAACAGGGTTATGTGTAGCAGGGCACTCCAGAAAATGAGATGTGCTCCCTGAAAAAAAACATGCTCCAGTCATCTACTTTTAAATAAATAATGTCACAGACACTTTGTGGTGTGAGGGTATATTCTCCAACACCTGGTGCCTGGTATTTGAAAACAAGGACACTCTTTCAACAGGTTTGATTGCTTTGTATTATTTAGGTTTTGGTGTGACACCATGGTTTCTATTTTCAAGTGTCTCTTAGTGTACCTCTTTATGAGAAAAAAAAGTCTCATGCACATCACATTTTTAGAGGACCCTCTTTTTCTATTACAATAGTGAGAAAAGGTCTCTATCCATAAAGAGCAGCATGGAGGTCACAGCCACTCATAATCACCTAATCTAACTCTTCACAGTGTCTTTCTCAGGAAAAATATCTGATGATCTTCCTGCTAAAATTCTAGGTTTGTTCAAGTCAAAAACTGGAACCTTAATTATGCTGCAGATTAAATTAATAATTTTAATAATCCTTGTTGTCATTATTACTGTAACTTCACATACAACTTCTCTCATTGAATTAAAATTCTTGACCAAGTGTGTACCATTATACCATGACTTGCACACAAAACAACCCTACTCTATTCTCAAATTATGACAATGGAAACACCACAGTAGAAAGCAGAGTCATATTAGAGAGGTAGAGAAAGTGAGCAATGGACATGCATAGGATGTTGTGCTTTTTTTTACTCTTATTTTAAATCTGAGATTTTTGCAAACACTTTTAAGAAAAAGATCCTTATACAAACAATTTTTCTGCAAACATTTCTCATATCAATGGTGTCAGTCAGTTTAGCATAAAAAATATCCACTCTCTAAAGCAAGGCTTCTGCAGTATTTGAATCATAGTACACTAATCAAATGCACTATAATATTAGAATACTTATATAATGTAATGTATTAAATATATAGAGTAACTTGCTCAGAAAAAAAATTTTTATGTCTAAATTCACATAGTTACCAAAACTGACTCAGTGCTTTACTCATATTTCTCTTCCCAAAATATTTGTTGCTTTTAAGAACAGAGCTATGAGGCATCAGGTGTTAATAGAATTGTTTGCTACATTCATTACTTCACAACGGCTGTTCAATCATTTTAATAAATTATTTTGAATAAATTAGCTGCAGGACCAACCTTGGATGTGCCAGATTTTTATTGGCAGAGAATTTTTACAAGCAAGTTATAGAGTTTTATGATACCCATTTATAATGAAAACACTCACAGTACTTTAGCTATAAAACCTTTAGTGAGCAACTCAATAAGAGTCCATTCATGTTGTAATAACAACAGAGGAAATTGCTACTCTTATTTAAAAAAAATTCAAAAAATAGTTAAAAGGAGGCAGTTTTCATCTGGTGAAAATTGATAGAACTTCATTGGCTACAGCCAATCCAAGTTATTTGATCCTACGATTCCTCTCCTGACAGTTAGGTAAATCTCCTTGGGTCTCCTACAAACATGGATTTATGTCTATGACTGCAGTGGCAATAAAATAATTTCAGAATTGCTTTAAGCCTGAGAAATTCAAGTTTAAGATCAGCTGCTTACATACAATCTTTATGAGCTGTCAGAGGTCTACTAGGAGTCATCAGGTAAAGTGATCTCAGATGTTTTTCTCTCCATTAGCACCTTTCAGTGCTGCTCTTTGGTCAAATACAGTTGCTATATTGATTCTATATTAGAAGAAATAAGGACAATCCTAAGACGCTGAGAAAATTGAATATTTTTACAAGCTGAATTTTGATTTTTCTTCTACTCAATATTCTTTGCTGCCTTAACAGCTCTCAACAAAAGAAACTACTCTTATGAAGGATAATAAACACATATATTTAAGGTTAAGCTAGTGTTTGAACTAGAAGGAACAAAACCACAAATTTTGTTCACTTTCAATAGAGATTGTTCTCCCAACACATGAAAATCCAAGGATAAGTCCCATACAGCACTTTGATACAGTGGAAATTATACTCTGTGTAATTCCATACAGTGGAAATTACGTATGATTCAAAATCATATTTCCAAGTCAGCTTATTTTCATAAGCTGATCTCACATCAGAAAAAGGAGTCAGAAGTGAATGAAATTGTATTTCCCTAGTGAGCAGATTCCAGCTTCAATAGCCTAGGATCTTCTCCAGGTATTTTGGATAGATAAATGCAGAAGTGTTATGTTATAGCAAAGAAATATGTTGTTTAGGAAAATCCAAATGCTGTTCTGTCATCCAGTCATTGCCTGTTTTTTTTAATATTGTCCCTAATCCATAAACTAGTTTTCTCATTCTTAAAAAAATGCAAGGGATGTTATGACAGAAGGAATGTAATAACTACAAAGTACTAAATATTAGCGTTCCCCAATAACACTCAAGGCTCATTTCTCACAAGCAGTAAAAACTCTCATTCCATATTCCAAACCAATTAAATCCCCTAGATCTGTAAAGCTCAAGTCTAGACTAGAAATTTCACATGACCAAGCTGCATTCTGCCATCTGCCAGTCCATAAAGAACAGAAGAAGAGCCACTGCAGATCTCCACAGAATGGTATTGGGTTTCACCTGGATCCAGGAGAGCTCCCAGGATTAGGATCTGCTCTGTTTTAGAAGGAATCAAAAATAACATAATTGGACATCTAGAAGTGATGCTAGAAAAGTGTGACATCTAGGATTCTGAGGTATGTCGTCATCACTCTGAAACCTGAGCTACTGAATCCTTGAGGCCAAAGAATGTAACTTTAAATCAAAATGTACCAGACTTTTAGAAAGAACTCAAACTCAAGGCATCCAGAAGATAGAAAATGTTGTTTTGAAGGACAATGCCTTGCCTAGAATGAAGCTATGGTTTACTGGATTTTCTCCTGAGGCTGGCCTTCTGTGCACTCCCCATTCCCAAAAGCATTAACAACCAAAATCTGTGTCATTTGCTAGGCAATCTAATCTAGGATAATTCAGACTGAAAATAAAATATTTCAATGGAAATATTTTTCCAATATTTCATTTCTACAGCTGACAAAGAACAAAAAGAGGAAAGAACAGTGGACATTCTGTTTATATTAGCATCACATCTCAGAGTACAAATATGTCCACCTTCACTGGGCAGCAGGCAGAGTCCTGGTCACATCCTTCTCACCTGTTACCCAGGTGTAACAAGCCTGAACTGCCACTGAATGCAATGATAGCAACTGCTAGGGAAAAGGCACTGAAAAGTCTGTGCCATGTCTCTCCCACTATTTTTTACCAAAGGTCAATTTAGCATATTTTTTGAAATTTACTTTGACTGATATCTGATGAGGAAAGTCAACCATATAAAACAAGATTGAACATAAACTATACCAAATTCAAAGCCAACAAGGATCCTTGAAGAAAAAAAATTATCAATGCAAATGACTTTTAAAAGCATTCCCCATGTTGTTTATAATTAGATTCCAAACAAAAAAAATTCAGGCCAAACTCCCTTACATGTTTTCTTTCCTTCTCTATATAAGAAGAAGAGATGTTGTAGTAAAGATCATTCAAAACTGTCTTGAAGTGAGTCTCTTGTGTGCTAAGAACTGCTGGCTTTCTCACATTCCACAAAGCATGCCTCAGGCTTGGTTTCACCCAAAATGTGTGCAAAGTGCCTTGCAATTGAGGCATATTAATAATATGACAAACTGAAGGTTTAGCATTCTTCAATGAAATTATAAGCCATCAGTAAAAGTCCTTGCACCTAGATCTAGTTAAGCTAAGAACTGTTCCACATCTCACATTGTCCCAAAAGTCACTATAGGTTTTTACAGGTATGAATACTCTCGGACCGCCTAGGCACTTAGGTTTTCTGTTCACAACGTCTGCTCTAAAGTTCTGTATAAAAACCTAAATAGTAGTTGTTGCATTGAACATGTGGGCTTTTGTTTTCAAAATATTTATAAAATTGCCATTTTTTGAAGCAACTCTGTGTGTGTACATACAGCAGTTTGAATCATAGGGGTTTTATGTGTGACTATGATTTTTACTAACACCCATATCAAATACCAGCAGCATTCATTTCCATATTGCTTCCCATCAAAATAACTTCTATATTACCAACAGCAAAGATTCACCATGAACTCTGGAGATTCATTAGTCTCATCACTGAGCAAAGGTATTTCTAAAGCAAAGTAGATCCAAACCACTTTCTAGATGGTTCTTGCCATGACAGAAAGCTAATGCTTCCCACTCATAATGCACAAAACCTGTAGGATAGCTCTGTCACCTCCATTGCCAAACCCCATGGACAAGTTGCCCAGCAGCAACAGAGATGTTGGCTTGCCTTTTACTGAAAGTTATGGCTTGGACCCTTGGTTACTTGAGGGAAAAGCAACTTTAACTAGAAGTAAAATACAAGAGTCACTACAAAGATGAATGGCCAAAGTGCAAGTACCTATTCCAAAGCCTTAAGGATTTTTGAGGAAAGTGCAAATGTTTTTGTTCAAAACAACTGGCCACAAACCATTCTTCAAAAAGGAAAAAAGAAAATCACCAACAGTCTAATCAGTCAGCTTTTAATGAGTTTTAACTGATCTCTCTTAATTCAATTGTAAACCTTAATCCATGTTACTGAAATGGACTTTGATTGTTATATACTTTCCTCTCTCTGTTATTTTCTCTTTATTTGAACTATAAAATACTACTTATTGGTAAAGCTTACTCTTCTTTTTAGGACTAGAAGGATGAGAAGTCAGCATTCATTGCTTCTTTACTAACCAAGAGAGAAAAAGAAGGGAAAAAAGCCAGTGTCATCTCAACTTAAAATCCCTTCCTTTGGCATTACCACTTTCAGTAATTGTCATTCTTTGTCTTTTGGGTTTTTTTTCCTTAAGAAAAATCAATTGTAATTACATGAATATGTCTCAATTACTTGTCCATTTTGGGGGGCTGGAAGTCCTCATCTGATTAATTTGACTTCTCTGTCCTAACGTCTCTCCAGTGCCCCAGGTCTTAAGTGCCTTTACCTTCTTCATACACTTTGTGGCAAGTGATTCATTTTTACTGGTTAATACGAGACATTAATTCTTTTAGCAGTGAAACATGCCAAAAATTAGATGCAAGTGTGTTATTTCATGTTTAAAGGAGCTTGAAAGGAAGATGAACCAAAGGAGAGCAGCAAACATGGAATTTTTACTCAGAGTAACATCTATATCATTAATGTACTGGCAAAGCTGGTAAAATAAAGGTGCTGAGTGTGTTTCTCAACCTCATCTGATTCAGCCACACAGAAATCCATGGGCTGGAAAATTCAAACACCACCAGTGCCCTCAGGCACAAATCATCAAAAATCCTTTTCTGAGTGAGGAAAAAAGCAATTTGTCACAGCCTTTAAATACATAAATAAATTTAGCTAACAGGAGCAGGAAGTCAGTCATATGTCTTCATCCATGAATATTTCCTAGGTGAGATCCTGTGACTTGTAACACTGTTCTTCTTCCAGGATACATGATGAGACAGGAGCAATCTTTAGTAACTAAAAGGTGTCTTAGGCCCTTTAATTATTTTTCTGAGAACAAATCAAGTATCTTGCTCAAAAAATAAATTGCAAACCTATTCTAACAGCTCTTTTGCCTTTTATTTTGTTATAATTGCTTCCTTAGCCTAGACAGTAGTAAAGTTTCATGTTTGGATCACCATGAAGTTCACATTACACATCTGGGGGAGATTCTTACTCCTGAGTGACTTCATTTCCCTCTCATACCCTGTGCTATGATAAAAAATTACTTATCCATGGCCACATAGCATGTGGATATAAGCCATTACAATAATTCCACCTATTATCTTCCAAATGAACTTTAATTTCTCCAGAAACTCAGTGTTTCTCAGACTGAATAATAACCAGATAACAGAAAGTCCTGGAAGGTGTTTTCCTGCGTCCAGACACTCCTTGCAGATCTAGAATAATTCCAGCATGGACACAATGCCAGAGCATCCAGTGCATAAAACAAAACGCTAAAATAAATGCAGAGTGTTATAAGTGAAAATAACTGAACTGTTTTATATGAAGAAATTTATTAATGACAATTTGGTTACAAAGAAATAAAAATCTACCACTAAAATAAAAATAAAAAGAGATGCCGAGCCCGGGGGTCGGCACCAGTGAACAGGGTCGGTTCAGCGGTCTGTCTGGCAAACAGCCCTCCCCTAGTTCACGAAAAACTGCTGCTGGAGCCTGGGTTTTATACAGTTTTTGTGCCCTCAGGCTGGACCCAGTGATGTAAATCTATTCAACTGTCTGGTATTGGTGTTTTCTATTCTTCTCTGCTCGCGTTGAATAGTCTTTCCTGGGCTTATTGGAAGCCTTTTGTGTTTCCATCCCGAGTCTGGTGATGTTGTCTAGATGGCATTGTTATCTTGTCAGGGGGTGATGATCGTTCTTATCTGCGTTGTTGTGGCGTTTCCTCACTCCAAAAAGGTGTTACTTCGCCCTGTGTCTTCAAATGCAAATGAAGCTTTCCCTGAGTTTGGGTTTTACAATCTGAGTTTTACCAAGGCGAGGAGTGCCTAGTATATTCACTACATTTAACTTTCAGTGATTTATATAAAATATCATCACAGGCATGAATTAATTCTTAGCTTTCCTCATAACACAGAGGGTAGAAATTACTAAATTAATTAAGGATGGGCATTTTCTAGGAACTCAGATCATCATTCTTATTCATCATATGTTTGCAATCTTATGAGTAGGATTACATATAACAGGAGCTGAAATCTGAGCTCAACAGCACCTTGTATGCAGGAATATTATTCTAATTCACTCTATTCTCTTTAGCACTACATGTCAGTTATTCCCAAGTCCCTGTTCATCAGAACTGTTTGCAATACATGATGCCTGAGAAAGCAATAACCAGAAGATGACAAGTGCAGATAGCCTCATTCACCACGGAGCAGCATGTTGACCACCCCATAGTAAAAAATACATTCTTTACAGAAATCTGATGGTCCATTCATTTTGTAACCTATTGAGGACTCCACACTGAGGGGGCTTGTTCTGCTTACAGCTTATTATTAGTGTCCATTTACTTTTAGTAGTGCTGCTGTTAGCATTACCTGAATTTAAAGTTTGAAGATATTTTCCCTTGATTATTCCTTCCCTACCTGACACTCCTGGCATTCTTCCTGTTCTCAAATAATTTACAACCTTTTCAGACTGAAACTTAACAAGGAGCCATGCTTTCCTTCTGATCCCACTTTCCCCCATGCACACATCCTGCTCCTCAGTTCTCTCCAAGCTTTACAGGCTGATGCTGTCACTATCCAGGCAGTACTCTCAGGGCAGCAGGAATAGAAGGCATTTTTGCCCACTGCCCCAAGGAGGCTCTTGCGTTAGATGTTGTTTAAGGATTTTTTGTTGTTGTTTATTAACACACTTCCAGCGGAGGGTCTATCCTGTAGGAAAACAGTTCTCGCACCATCCAGGTTGTTGTGAACAGATAAGAGAACCTAAACTTTTCAGATTAAAAGCCCATTTGACATGGCTTGCCTTGGTTTATGAGAATGCTTCAGTGGTACTGTAATAAGTATAATAGATAAATTCGTGTGGATTTAAGCTACTAATAAGAAGCTACCCAAGGATGTCTCCAAGATTCCAAAGTTCCTAAACATATTTACAACTGTAACGACAAGGCAGAGCAAGAAGATGGCCCATCCATCAAGGGTGGACCCTCACTTCACAGCTCCTCAACATCCGATACCGATCTTGGTGGAGATCCTGGACGATCAGATCACCCCTCCCAAGATGAATTCCGGAAAAACTATCAAGCAACCTTTTCATGCAGACAGGACTCTTTTGGAAACACAGCATATCTGGACTTTCAATAGACTTAGCCTTAGGGTAAAAAAAAATGTATAAAACCCACAGGCTGAAACATAGCAGTGTGGCAGAATTCGGAGGGTACCCTTGTACCGCCACTCTGTCCACCCAACTCTCGATCGATTGTTGTCCCGTTTTTATTGTGGCTTTAATTTGGTGTTGGAAATTTTGCTAATAAACCCTGTTATTTTTGAATTGGCTTCTAATCATTTATAACAGTGCCTACCTTTGGTCCTCACAAACCTGTCTTCCCAAATCCTCTGCTGCCTTCCTAAACACAGAATAGATTCGGGCAGACCATACCCAGGAGCAGCATAAACTTTGCTGTAATCCCAGCCTCCACTGGGTGCCACTATTGCATAGTATACTGCGGGAGTCAACAGCCTGGCAAAACTGACTTATCTTGTGCTTCCCTCTCCTGTGAAGTTTTCAGACCATACATAGAGAATTATCACTTGGTTTTTATGACCCTAAAACACCACGTGATAATAATTTTAGCACAGAAATACAAGGAAAATTTAATTCTTCCTAGATCACTACAGCTGAAAAGCTCTAATGCACATGTGCTCAGATTCTTTCCTGATTTTGTGCTTCAAAAAGCCTTTTTGCCCAGTGTGTGGATCTCTTCCTCCGTACTGACTGCTGATCAATTTAGCCCTCTATTTTGCCCTGTCTTTTTAAATCTCACTTCAGAGGGCCTGGATTAGATGACCTTTAAAAGTCCCTTCCAGCCCAAATTATTCTATTGCTCTGTGTCTCCATCTGAAGTGCTTTGACAACAGCGTAACCAGCACAAGGGTAATCTTAACACAGACCTGCAGATACCTTAAAAACACTCATTCAGTGCTCTTAAACTGTGTGCAAATCCCAAGGATGGAAATAATACTGAAAATACATTATCAGCCAACTTTTAAATTAATAGCAATTAAGTATTAGTTTTATGGAGTGGATTTAACTGCCATTTGATGGTGCATGGATATCTACAACTTGATAGATACCATTCTGGTGATTCAAGCTGTAATCTAAAAGGACTGAAATTTAATGTTATTAATCACTTTTTTAAATCCTGGGCAGACAATTCAATCACCTTTGGACTATTTCACATTATCCCAGCTTTTGTATTTTGCTTTATTTCCTTTTCCCAGGCCTCAAATAAATAACTAAGTAATATCAACTAATATTATATTAATAAATAAAAATATTTATATATATATATATATATATACACACATTATATTAATATATTCAATTATATATATAATTATATAAATAAATATTACCTAACAGTGTACTTTGAGAGCTTACAGAAATACGCAAAATTCTTCCTGGCAAAATACTGCTAGAAGGAGATTTTTATGCCAGCCTTCCATCCTGGAATGATTTGTTATCCTACTCATTTGGCAGAGCTGACATAACCACAATTGTTTCAAGTTGCTGAAGATGGGGGAAGCAGTGTGTTAGTGTTTATGAAATCTACTTCTGTAGTGTGGTCTTTCACTCCTCTCAACATTTATAGACAGTGACACTGATAAGTACAGAAATGTCTATAGTCACTGGCCTTTGAGAGAATGTCAGCCTTTTCTAGCAGATATCGAAAATACTTCCTTGAAAATCTGCTATATTCTGACACAGGCTTTATTGCAAACAGAAGCTTGATGGACTCTGCCCAATGTTGGTTATATTCTCACAGAGATGGGCAAAATAGAACACCTAAGCATTAGTCTGGCTCTCTGGACTTCTCTAAGACCTGAAGATACAGCAGCAAGAGAGAGCAAGACTATACAATAAAGCAGGGAAATCAACAAAAGCAAACAGCAAGTAGACTGAATCTTAATCTGACCCACAGTTGTTCAAAGCCAGCTAAATCATTGGCACCAGCGGCTACACAGATCTGTCATGCAGGTCTGGAGGCAACAGGTAAGACCTGTGCCCTGCAGCCTGGACGTTCCTGCATTGCTGGAGACTCAAAAGTGGCTGTTTGTGGCTAAGGAGAAACAGCTATTCGTTTGGCAAGGTAAACTAATGATTTCAAGAAATTCACCCGAGGCAAGAAATAGAAACACTTTCAAAAGAAGATTGAGACAGAGGCAGAATTTCACTCTATTAGAGCACCTCTGCTCTAAGGCTCTCTCAGCATCCCAGCTGCTGTTCATCAGACATGTCAAACTCTGCAAGAGTGATCATCACCCATGTAGTTGCCTCCATTATGCCTACTTACTGAATCATGTTAGAAACAGAAACAGCACCAAAGACCTACCTACCTGCTCTTTAAATTGATGTGTGTCTGTTAGGCATACACATGAGGACTAAAAGGAAAGGTCATAGATGAAAAGAAGTTCAGGTTTATAAACCAATTTGTGCTATCAAAAACTGGGAACAGATGGACTAAAATTTTCTGGGTAGGAGAGCCCAGTCCCACTTCCAGGAACCAAGGATGTACATGGTCTTTCCTACCTCACCAACAGGAAACTGCCTGTGCACAGCCACCAGAAATACTTTCCCAATGGGACTTGTTCTGCCTTCAGAATTCTTCTGGGCAACTGTCAGGGTATCAGAAGGCTTTAACCTCAGCATAGCTTTCCAGTTTTACTTATTTTTTAGGATTTGATATGTTTCTTTGTTTTAGTTTTAGTTTCTTTCCCTTATTTTATAAACCGTAGTTAATCAGGGACTCTGGCCAGTGAAGCTGAGGATTAATAGACAGTAGAGTGACCAGGAAATTGTGTCATCACAGGCAGATCTTTCACAGCTCTTGCTGTACATCTTTATATGACATAGTCTCTCCAGGGTTCAGCTTCATGAGCATCCAGCTCTCCAGCTCTGCACTGCCTTCAGTCGGACTGAGGCTGTCACAAACTCTCCTTAGAAAGAGCTTTTTTGAAAATTCAAGATACACATAGAAGATGCTTGTCTCCTTACAAAATATGGATGTACATATAGGTGGGAGGAAAGGATATAAAGTCCTGAGAGATAGAGGGAACACCTTTAGCTGGTATATTGACCCCTCCGTTGTAACTAAGAACGACAGTGTAGGGACTAGTGAAATTAATAAGACAGTTTCTTCTCTACTGTCAGACACTACTGCAGTAATGACATCACAGAATTTCATGGCACATTGAATAAAAAAAATCAACTTCAGTGACAGATGTTATTGATTCCCTGTTAAGTGTCAACAAATCTTCATGGGATGTATGTAAGAGAAAACTTTAGCCTCCCTTCCAAATCCAATTTTCTGAAATGATCCTACCAGAAATGTCCCTACCAGAAATATCCAATTTTTGCAATCCAGCTAAACCCATTTTTAAACAAAGACAGACAAGAAGATATTTGGACTCTGGCAGGGACACACAAGTGTGTCATTATGGAGACACAACAGAAGCTAGAAAGAAACATTGATTACACCAGCTGGCTTGGGATTAGACATAGGCTGTTTGTTGGATGATGCATTGGTTGGATTGTCACAAGCAGAAGGTAGTAGTCAACTCCTTGGTGTCCAGATGGAGAGCAGTGATGAGTGGGGTCCCTCGGGAGTCCATATTTGGACAAGAACTGTTTGACATCTTCCTTCAATATTATTTTCCTGAGCTTGAAATTAACAATTAGTTTCAAATAGACAGTGATGACAGTCTGTCAGTTATATATGAAGTAGAAAGGAAGTGTACACATGTCCATTGTGACTGGATTCTCAGTAGGAGGACATCATGTCAAAAGCCTTTCAGAAGATAAGAGATTAATACAGATAAATTACGTCAGTGGATCTTCCCTTGTCCACTAGTGTAGTCACTCCATCACAGAAGCATTAGGTTGGTCGGGTACAACTGCTCCTTGGCTAATTTAAGTTACTATGAAACTTAACTTTGCCACACCTCCTTTGTGAGAACAAAGTGACAAAGATGAGCTCCTACAAAAACTGGAAAGGCTTCTGTCTTCTTCATTTAACCTGCTGGTCCCATAAGGATTCCTTCTTCATCTCAGCTGAAGATCCTTGTCTGAAAAGCATATGAGAATGCCCTGATCCATATAATAGGTTGCTTATCCATTCTCAGGGACTGCAAAGGAACAAACTGAAAGTCCTCAAAAAGAAAAACCTTGAGACATTACTGGCAAAGGAAGGAACAGTCAGTGAAAGAGCTACTGTCCGGGAACTTAATGATAGGCAAGAGAAGAACGGTACAGGTCAGGTAAATATACAAGCAATGCTGTTAAATGCTTATCTAACAGGATTATTATCTTTACCAGAAGAGGTTGTTTTCCCAACAGCTCTTTAAGTGTTCTCAAAGATACTTTATGAAACATGAAAGTTTTAGTGTAAATCAGGCAGTGTGCGAGACCTAAGTGGTTTCCTGCAAACAAGCCTAAGCAAAAAAATCCCCCTACAGTGACATATAAACACATCTCCACATCATCTCCTATTAATTATTGTTTAACCTTCCCTTATTTTAAGAAGTACATGGAGACTCCTACATATCATGGGTGAGCTTCAGTTAAGCTACAATGGTAGCTCTGAGCTCATTACAAACCTGAAGTAAGAAAAATCTCACTCAATTAACTTCCTTTGGTTTGTTAGGAGCACATGCAAGATGCTTCACCTGAGTAATGCGAGCCTTGACTTCCAATGTACATCACAAGGAAAGGATACCAGGTTGCATCTAATTAGCCAGCTGGATTACACTGGGTTTCATTTCCTCTGTTTCTTTTTTACAACTACCTCTGCGAAAACAATCAGCTCCATCAAGGGCTAGTTTTTGGCCCTTGTAGCAAAAGGGCCTTGTAGCAGAGTCAGAATATTACCACCAGGAAAACCCTGAGTGAGTTTTTTGTTTCTATAATGCTATTTTGAGTGGTAAAGTTAAACTACTAAGCACTATTTAAACCAAGCAAACTTACTGGTAGAATGTTTAATAGCGGCCAGGGCTAGAACTGGCCAAATGTGGTATTATAAAAGTTTCCTGCATTTATTTTTTTCCCTATTTTCTAAAGAGTTTTCTGACTTTCTTGCAGTGATAGGTACTGGAGATGAGGAAGGAGGGTTTGACCAAATATTTTGACTGTAATTTTGGCAAAGCTTATGTGAAACCAAACAAGAACCACAAGCAACTGTATAAAATTAAAATTTGCAAAATATAAACTTGTAGATTTCCCTCTCAATAACAATATCCAGATCGTTCACATTTCAGGAGCCCTTCTTAGACCTGACTTGCAAAGGTTCCTTAATATCTGCTGCTAGAAAACGTTCCCAGCTTATAGCTGCACTGAATTGAGTCGCAGCAGGACTCTTAGAGCCTCCCTGCCTAAGTGTGAACCCTGGGAAGGGCTGTGATGCAAGGGCTTGTTAGCACCACGTTGAACTGGAGGAAGGGTAGAAGCACTCATGGGAGTGCAAGAATAGTAGAAGTGGTGTTAGAAAAGAACCAAGTTGTAAGCTGAACATAAGCTGAGGTTTCTGTGTTTTGCTAGTTTGAACTACTACCAAAAAGCAAGCATAAGGGAAGTGGTCAATAAGAGAAGTTAATTCAGAATATGGATGCTGTAGTGATGAAAACCAATTCTGTGTAGTGTTCTCATGTCCTGTAACCCCAATACATGACCAATATCTATTTCCAGACCAAGTAAGCCAGTCACTTTGTCTAGCAGCCTCCCTTATGTTACCCTCATGTTTGACTGAGATCAGCTCACTTATGAACATACAGAACTATTTGTTTCCAAATGGCATGAACTAAAGAAAAATCACCTATAAACCAGGAGAAATAATTCTCTATTTTTGAGAGTTTTTGTCATGCAGTAAATCTGTAAGTCCAGTTTTATATTAGTAAGGAATCCCATAGCTGCAGTTAGATAAATGAAGAAAGGATTTTCTCCTTTTGCTTTTTTGGTTGTGTGAATCTGAGAATTCAGTCCTTCAAAATTAAATGTATACTAATATTTTTGAAAATTTATGTTATGCAAGCAGGAATAGATACACAAGAAACCATATAGAGCACTAGAAAACTCTAGTTTTCTAGAGTGATAATTAAGGTGGGAAAATAAACATGAGAGAAGGATTAGAATGAAAAGTAATGCAGGTAGTGAATCTTCAGGCTACAGAAGCATTTAAATCCCTGATATGTTACCAGACCTCTGTGGCAAGGTACTTCCTCTCCTTCCTGCAGAGATCTCAGAAAGCAGTGATGTTTTAGGTGAGCTCAAGGATCAGCCAAACAACAAAGGGAAGCTCTGAGCAGTAAACTCTTTGGACTTTCCTATGATCCAGAAAATTCATCCATGATACTGAGTCATAAAATCTGCAGCAGGATGAATTGGTTAGATCAGCACAACTTATTATTATTAGCGGAGATTTTATAGAGGGGAACTATCTATTCGTATTTGTCTCCTTTTACAAGCATTTTCCCTCCCATCTCTCCTTTATCATGGCTACAGCTAAGCTACTTAGAAAGTGCAACCTAAATACATTCAGTACATGTACATGTGTTTACACCTGGCTACAAATGCAAATATGAGATGCAACAGTTCCCTGCTGAGCGAGGAGAAAAGGATTATCAATGTTACTCATCCATCAGGTCTTTCTGTAAGGCCATCTCTTTCCAGTTTTCTGCCTCTGTCAGGGACAAGGGGAATATCTGAGGTCCAGAATAGCTCTCTGCTTGCACTCTTTTTAAATACTTCGATTGATTCTCATTAATCTCTGCCTTCAGTTTAGGAGCTGAGTAAGCTGTTTCTTTCATCCTAAAATTAAATTTGCTTGATAGATGATGATTATTATTATTATTATTAGGTAGAGAAAACCCACCTGTTATTTGATGTGCTGGCTTCTGTTCCTTCGGACGTCATTCATGGATCATTCGCTGCCCTGATCACTGCCATCACTTTAGGTAATACTTTAAATTCTTACAGAAAAATCATCATCTGGTGATTTCCAAATTATTTTTCATTTAAAAAATTCTCTTAACATCCTGACTTTTGAAACATAAATCTAGAGCTATTTGGAGTCCTTGAAATAAAATACTTAACGAAAGATAAAATCAATAGACAGCATAAAATACTAATAGAACTGACTGCAAAAACCATGTGCAAATTATATGGGAGCCAAACAAGTGCAGAGCAGTAATCTGGCACCAGTTCAGATTTTCAAAATGAAGTTGGAGGGGATGGCAATCTACAGGCACTGCTCCAAGTTGATCTTGCCATTTGAGGTGTACACCTCAGTAACCTGGCATAGCCTGGGGACTTTCCTTTTCAGCTTTTAAAACCTATTTCAATGAAATTTATCTTTTTAGAACAAGAAGAAAAAAAAATCTGTAGAGTCTGTCCTGCATCTCAATTAATAAAATCAAGGTGTATAAAAAGGCTATAAAGAGCTGGGAATTAGATTAGAAGAGTAGTTGCTCCTCCTTCAGTAATTACATCCTGTATGGAAACCAAATGCCAAGGTACACCTCATTCTATCAGCTCTCACTTGTTGAACACTGCTCTGGAGCCATGAAAAAAGTATAACAGTGGCAAGATTTACTCCCAGCACATCAGTGATAATACCTGAATGCCACTGCAATGCATTAATAAATTAATGAATATAATTATAAATAATCAAATAATCAATAAATTAATATTTACTTAATGAAATTTATTGGCATTGGAAATCTCAGTCATGAACAGACCAACAGATGTGCATATCTTCTGACATTTTTAGCAGGTAGTGGTTCTCTTGTTTTTTCAATTAAATTACTCTGATGTTCAAAGCTGAGTGCACATTTATATGTTTGCAGAATCTGGGCAAGGCCAGATATCTAAATGAGGATGTGATGATAAACAATAGAATCTGTGTCTTCCAAAGCCCAAGGCAGGTATTGACCAACTCCTTAGCCAAGTCTCACGTTGTCCTCCTTCATCATTATTATCAAAATGTTTATCTTTAGTGCTACACTTGCTGGCTCCTTTCTCCCTCTCTTAAAATCTATGATATGATTTAAGTGAAGCAAGGTTTGTAAGGAGAGGTAATATCTTTTATCACAGCAACAGATACATATCTCTTTAGAGCATCAGGAATACTACAACAACACAACCACTCTAATTTCATTAGTCGTTTTAACAGAATTGAAATAATGGCC
The DNA here is from genome assembly GCA_910950805.1 of Acrocephalus scirpaceus scirpaceus. Lineage (NCBI taxonomy): Eukaryota > Metazoa > Chordata > Aves > Passeriformes > Sylviidae > Acrocephalus > Acrocephalus scirpaceus. The sequence continues at coordinate 50,934,154 of OU383780.1, forward strand.
ATGACCTCAGCCAAAGCAGTTTGTGTGTACTTTTTTCTTATGGAGGTCTGGCAATGTACCATAATCCTGCACCAACTTGCTGTCTTTATTCAATTCTAAATCTCTTGAATGAGGCATAAAAAAGCTTCCTTGTTTTCCTTTTTGCATGATGAAATGGGTACTGCCATAAAGTGAACAAATTTTAATCTGCTGTGTAACTGGCTGTCCTAGGTTACAATGTAAAATTGTGCCCAAGGTTTGTATTCTATCCCCATGAGCCGTTGGAGCCAAGGTGGGGCACTGTTTTCCTTATCTTCTGTTAACGAGCCTAACAATGCCTTGCCACATGACTCATAGATAACTCCCTCCGGGAGTTATCTCTGTTTAATGGGCCATCAAGGACCCACTGCATGACTCATAGAATGAGATCATCCCATTGTGAGATGCTCCGCCCAGGGGGAGGAGCCAAGCATTCCCACCTGGATAAATCCAGGGTTTGGGACAACACAGGCAGCTTTTATCCACTGGACTCCCAGAGGAGACAAGAGCTACCAGACCTTTCTACAGGATCACTGCTTCAACAAGATCATCTCATCTGGACTGCCGCTACCACCCTAACAGGGTGTCAGGTTGTATTCTGACTCTGTCAGTGGTTTTTTGTACTATTACTTTTCTTTTACTTTCTTTTATTTCTTTTCTTTTCCTCTTATTAAATTGTGTTTCTGACTTGGAGTCTTTCACTGGTTTTGCTTTCAAACCAGCACACTGGCAGAAGGTTTTCAACAAATCAAATGCTACTTCGAAGATTGGCTCCCAATTGGTTTTGGGTTTTTTCTTTTGTTGTTGTTGTTATGAGGTTTTTGAAGTGAGGAGTGGGGGTTTTTTAAACCTCTTTTCACAATGTTTTTCAATATTCACAAATATCCCTTCCATGACTTCCTTATTTGGCCTTAGAACTGCAGTTTGTTGCATCCAAGATGGTCAGATTCTGCAGTGACCTAAGTCTTGCTGCTCTTGCCTGGGAAGATGCTGAAAGAGGCTACATTTACTAATTTTGTGTACATAGCTATGTAGCCAGAGGTAAAACTTGAACCACCTAATACACATGAAGCACTTGAGAAAGAGCAGCTCCTGCACTCTCAGATATGATTTAATGAATTTTGCAGGGACTTTGACAGAAATGTAATTTGCCAAACACAGCACATTTTTCACTGCCAATTAATTAAACAGCCTTACTCAGAAGTGTCCAGTAAATTAAAGAGCTGCAAGCATAGAACTTTACATTATCTAATTGTACCACAAACTCAGCTACTGAAACAGATATGCCTAGTTATCTAAAAGGCTATATGAAAAGCAGCTTCAATATGTTGTCCCTCCTGCTATTTCTTAAACTTGACTTGTATTTCTTTCTAATTGCTCTTCATTCTCATATGACTTCCACAATTACCCACTGACAGGAGTGAGACACAGTTCCCACCAATGCCACCAACTTTCAGTGTGCTGTGCTCTGTGTGTCAAAAGTTGCTGGAATTAGTCTTTAAAAGGTCATCCTTGTCTCTCAACATTCAGAAACCTCTTTATCCATCCCTGCTTACTGTTTGTATCTTCACAAGTATGATTTCAAAGCCTGGCTACAAACAGACATGGAAGATGAGCCTGAGTGTTCCAGGATGAGAAATGAATTATGCAGACAAGAAGAGTTGATTCTCCAGCCAAAGATCTGTAAAAGCAATGCATCGTTTGAGCCCTATCCACCTAAATCATTTCACATGTTTTCAGCACACAAGCTAGTGCTCTGTGGTTTTGAGCATTCACAAAGTAAGTTTCCAGGCTCTTCCCAACCATGAAGCTTCACAAGTTTCTCCTGTAAACAAGCACTGCTTTAGGGAACATAAAAGAATTGTATTCTTTATAAAACAGCATTAAGAATGCATTTGCCAACATGACCCATGAAAAGTTCAGAAAGGGTTGTAACACTGCACATTACCTGTTTTTGCGAGAAAGAGACAAAAGAAGGGCTCCTTGACAATTTGACACCTTCTAATGGCTTCTAAGAATCCTGTATTGTGTTATTACCCAGCTTTATCCTGTCTTACTCAGGAAACAGAATAACATGAAATTTGACTCTCATGTGTTAAAACTAAACTTTGAAAACTATGAACTTTGAAACTAAACTTTTGAAAACTCTTGAATTTTCTTTTTAAATCTTAATCATTTGAGTTCTTAAACTCAACTCATTTTAGAATAAAATAACCATAAATTTTTGTCATCTTTGAGATCATCTAATCCTTATTCTGAAACTACTAAAATAGGCCATGAGAATTTTTCATCTAAGAAACAAAGAAACACTGGCAAAAAGCTCTTCTCCTCTGAGGAGTAATAAGGGCTAACGGCTGAGACAGAGATATGCACTTTCTGAAATTTTCTCATTGTTGGAAGTCCTGTAAATAAGCTACCATTTGCCATAATAAAAATCAACATTTCCCTGTTTCTCAGAAAACTTGCACTTCTTAAAAGAAGCAAACAACTGCAGACATGCTTTCAAATGTAGCAGCCTATGGGTTTCTCCCACCTAAACTGGCAATCTCACATACTTTTTCTAGAAGAGTATTATTAATAACATCCCTTAACATCTTGCATTTGGAATAATGAAATATGGAGGTGACTATATAGTTCATTCAGGTTGGGAAAATTTTCCATCTCTTGCATTGTACAAAGTTACTTCCACCATATATCAGGTACTACAAAAATTAAAATATTCATGATTGTGAAGCATTTCCATGCTGTGACAATAAAATCCATGGGCCATCAGCTAACTTTTACATTCAGCCTTCAAATTAGTGACTTTACCTTCATACCATCCAAGCTCTCATAATCAAAGCCCTTTCCATAATTGATAGACTAGTTTGGGTTGGAAGGGATCTTTAAGATTGTCTAGTTCCAACCCCCCTGCTGTAGCCAGGATCCTCTCCCATTAGATCTGGCTGCTCAAAATCTTATCCAGTCTGGCCTTGAACACATCCAGGGATGGAACATCCACTGCTTCTCTGGGCAACCTGTTCTGGTGCTCTACCCCATTCACAATGAGGAATTTCTTTCTAATACAGAGTTCTCGTTTCTATCTCACCCTACAGTCACATGGACTTCAGTGGTTTTAGTAGCTGAGACTTCACCTGAGAAAAAGTTACTCCATGATTTTAACTGAGGGTAATGTTTGAAACTGAAAGTTCAAAGTGGTTAGAGCCAAATAAAGTAATCAACACACATTAACCCAAAAACTATGAATAAGTTGTAGTAGGAGGTTCTGTAATATACATTTTACTTCATTCCCCAGAAAAGTTTGTTTTTTCATGGACAAACTGCATTACTATCATGCAGAAATTATTACTGTATATAAGAATATGGTTATTTTAAGACTCAGACTAAGTTTACAGTGAATAATAGATTTTTGTGTCACTCATATTTTAGAAGTCTTTGTAAAGTTCATATAGTTTCCCAGCCACAAATAACACACACTTCATACGTTCTTTACCCTTCTTCTTCTGGAGGTAATTTGATTTACTGTGCTTTAAATGAAGGTTTCAAAGTAATTTGTAATCTATTCCTGGGCAATTTTGCTTAAAGCCCAGTGATAAAAGCTGTGTAATTTGTTTAGAAGGTTTTACTAATGAAAGTAAAAGCTGTTGTCACCAGTGTCTCTGGATTATCTCATCTTGATGAGTTGATTCCAGGTATCTCGCTGTCTGGAGTAGTTTAAATAATGTAAGTAACCATACTCAGCACACTGTTAAAATTTAGGCAGCTGGCTAAAACAGCTAGTTTTGTGGCAGTTGACCCTTGATCTAGGTTCCATCTAAGCAGCATTTTTTAATATGATAACATGCTATTTATTTCTGAACCACCTCTGCAGTTCTTTTATTGCAGCAGGAAGTTTATTTCCACAGAAGTCTCAGTGAAAAAACACAAAACTGAACTTCAGTAGGGCAAAAATTGGAAAGCTGTGCCTTTTAGTACCACCAACAGTAACAAAAGTTGCTGTTAGTGGTACTTAAAGGTGTATAGTACTGCCAACAGACAGCCCTGAAACAGAGAAACTGCTACAGTTTTTAGACTTTAATGAGGCTGCATGTCACCAATTGTATGGAAACACTTTGTACAGACAGCTCTGCAAAACAAAGGACCTAATGTATGCTCAGAGGGATAAGGCCTGAAGAATTGCTCTAGAAAAAAAAGTCTGTTCAAACAAACACCATTTCCAGGCAAGGTTGCTCCATGTTGAAGACCCTGTCTGTTAGATTTTGTATATGTCCTCATAACGAAAGCATTACTTGAAGTACAGTTATTCCTAATGCAATTTGCAGGATATACATCACCAAGATCACAATTTTTACTTTTTCTGAACCTTAAGTGGCACTAAATACACACAATAACTTCTCCCAACTCTGTGCCTCCAACTATCCTTGCTACATTGAGGTGAACTAATTTTGCAGAACACATTCATAGAGGTTCAGATATTCTTCCCTCCATAACCCTCAACAAATCTCCCACTACACCCCTTTATTTCTGTCCTAAACCTCAGAGCAGGACACACCACCAGGTCTGTCTGCATGTGCAGCACTAACATTGTTCTTCAGTTTCAGTCATGCTCTCAGCTCTCACAAACTCCTTTCAGTTGGGGGTTTAGGGATTTTATCTATTTTCTCTATTTCCAACTACTTGTATTACTTTATTGTGTCTGTATAAACTCTGGAATTCCCAGATCAAGAATAACCAACTTTTCTGGTGCAGTGAGCTTTCCCCTAAAAATGCTTGAGTGCCACAGTTCCACAGATGACAAAGTTCTTTTGGGTACAGGGGCTAACAGCTGTAGGAATAATATGTTCTAGTTGCTTTTCCAGGCTCTCTCTACTCCACTCTGAAGCAGGACTGGTCAGGAAGCTCAGACCAAAAAATGATCTCAAACCTGCTGGTATCACAGTGGATTGCAAAATTAAAGTGTATCAAACAACCGGATAACCACAAGCAGCTTGAAGCACCAAAATTACCACTTGATGAGCACAGCTTACAGACATTTATTTATGCAGTCCTCAGGCAGACAATGAGACTATTTCTTCACCATTTTTCTACTTTAACTAGTTTGTCACTCTTGAGTTCCTGAGCTCTGCACTTCAATATACAACAAAGTAAGAGTACGTATACTACTCTATACTACTATACAAAGTAAGAGTAAGTATATTATCAAAATTCAGTAAAGTACTTGCAAGCAGAATAATTGTTCTAAATTCACATTTTAACCAGCTGATTTTACATCATTGTACACAGACCCAACTAGATGCACCTAAAAGAGGAAAAACTAATCATTGCAACAACTACCTTATCACTGCAATTATAGCAAAGAGCAGCTTGTTTATCAAGCTGATAAAAAAGGTGATAGTGGCTTTTTCCAGTATGATATATTTATAGATGTGTGTCTGGGAAGAACAAGAATTGCTTTTTAAAAAAATTGAAATAAATGCTTTTTATTAAAATAGTCAATTTTCTACATCTTTAGAAATGAGCCCTGAATTGGCAAGATCAAAGAGCATTGGATAAATAAACAATATTCCTGATGTCTTTAGTAGTTAAGCACTGCAATTACTGCAGAAAGTGCACCACCCCCTTTTAGTTCACCTGTTTCACAAGAAATTACTGCTCTTGCTGCTTTCTTTTAAGTGGTCTTTTAAACACTTCAATGGCTGTGCAATCTAATTGAAAAATACAGGGGGGAGATAGGTTCTGGGTTTTTTGTTTTTTTTAACTGTGATTTGCCTACTCTGAATTGCTTGATAGCCAAGTTTGAGTTTTTTTAAATGAAGCTTCTGTTATTAAGAACCCAATTCAAATTGCACTGATATTTTAATGCACTAGGTGGCATAATGATATTCATATTAGAGAAATTAAATTATTCAGCAGCATCCAGAGACTTCATTGCATAAATGAAGCCACCTTTCTGCCAGATAAGAAGTCTTATGATAACTTTTATAATTATAGGTTTGCTAATACTTTAAACTCTCTTTTGTGTTCTTTGGAAGAGAACTTCAAACTGTGAAAAAAAACCAAAAAACAAAAAAACCTATTCATGTTTAAAGATCCTTTGAGAATTGAAAGCCCTTGAGGGTAGGGACTTCAGTTAAAAATCCCTGAAACCCTGCTCCAATGCTGATTGTGATCAAGTTTACCCTGAACAATTTTACTTGTGGTCAATTTTAAAGCAAATCAAAGAAATGTGAGCTTGAGAGTGTTTGCTTTTTCTGGGACTCCTGTTCCATCAGCTTTAATATGGGCCACGTTAAACACATCTTGACGCTGCCAGGAATCGGACTGGGTGACTTGAATCAATCTTTTTAATTTCTAACTCTATTAACTCCACCATTATAGTGGACATAATGAAAGATGCTTTTAGACTGATTCTGGTGTCAGTCAGAACCAGCATTATGTCAAAAAAAATTTAAGTCATCTTCATTTACTGTAAACTCAGAGATTTGCTTTTTGCTACAGGTGTTCTGTCACAGTTTGCTTGAATTTGGGGCAGTAAATTACAAGACGCATCAATGTAAAGAGGCAGTGGAATCATTTATCATTAACTTGAAGAGGCCATTATTCAGCTGAGGAAGATGACTGTTTTATGAAATACAAAGGATGAGATCATGATTTAGTGACCAGAAGTGTTCACTTTCCAAAACACAGCAGTATGTAGTGAATGTGAAAAAGAAAAGGAGCCTAAGAAGTTGATATAATTTTATCTGGATAGTGTTTTGATGTTGGCCATCACAGTTAAAAGTGGCTTTTATGAAAGCTGCTGCTGATTAGCAGTTTTTGATTGACTAATGACTATATGTGTCCCACTTCTTTCTGTACAACTACAGCTCTCATAAGCTGCAGCGCTGCCACAAGCAGGAGCCCTATCAGAGCATCAGGAAAGGATTTAAAGAGGTATAAAGCCTTCTGTCTTTTAAGTACAATTTGAAAGAGTAGAGTTTCTAAACACTTTAGAGAGTCCAGAAAATGTAATTTCTCTAGTTTGTTCTCCTTTTTTGATGTAGTCACTAACATGTTTACCTGTTTCACAAAATTATCCCCACTTATAAAACCTATTCGTGCAAGGATAATAGGATAATGCTATTGTCTAATTTTTTGAAGACTGAAGATGTATTCAACACAGAAAAGGTGAGCATAGTATGGAACACAGTATCAAACACCACCAAACTATCCATTTCTGGAAGAGATTAAAGACAGGGCTTCTCTATTTTTTGACACGCTCAGTAAGTACTCCTGAAGTGCCTACCTTTTCCAGCTGGTGCATCCCTTCCTCTACACAGCAAATTGATGCCAGCGTTCTCAGGGTCTGGGGATAAAGGCACCTAAAACAGTCCTGGCGACAGATCTTAAAGAGAGCAACGACACCTCCTTCCTGTAGGGGGAAAACATTAATCAGGAAAGTAGTACTAGAGGTTTCCCTAATACTTAATCAAGATTGAGATGGGGAGCAGATTCCTTTAGAAGTTTATCCAAAATAGCTCTCATAACACCAACAAAGAGGATGTTAAGCTCACACAGAGAACTCAAGTGGATTAATGCTTGTACACTAAGTGATGAAAAAGTAATACAACCTCAGTAGGAGGTGTACTTAAGTGATTGACTTCCACAAGTTACAAGCTCCATTTAAATTAAACCTGACATTCCTGCAAAAATTACAAAGAACCATCAATAAGGGGCAATTAGAGTGACATTTAACTGATCCTTCAGCCATATTATTAGTATAAAATAGATTTTTGTCACCATATATTTCCCATTTCTCTACATTTCTAAGCTCCACAAAAAAATTACTTAATGCTAAAATTATGAAGCGGAAGGTCATATGTTTGAAGAGGTACTGAGAATAAGGTAGAAATATGTGTCAAATTCTAAACAGATACAATCCAAATCTTCATCCTCTAATAAATAAAATTTGTATTCTGTTGGGGGGTAGATTTGTTTGGGTTTTTAACTTACAGAATTTTTCCCATATGTTGCCAGGAAACTAACTACTGAGTACTTATGGGTACTTGAGGAAAACAAAGTGGCCAAACGAGAGTGTAGCACCAGGCTACACCTTCTTTTGGTCTCTGGGAGTTTTGTGAGGTTTGGGGGCAGGGGCAGCCAGGTTCTCTTGCTTTTGGCATCAGAGAGAGGACGGCCAGACTGTTGCTTGCTGCGGGAAGAGTTCACTGTCACCAAGCCCCGTCCTGGGAAATCTACCATCATCTGCTCGTTTGCCCAGGAATTCTGAGCTCGCCTCCTCCTGCCCTGCTGGAGCTGGGCTGGCCCTGTCCCACCGCCGCTGTTTTCTTCGGCGGTGCTCTGGGGCTTTTTGCTACGCTGTATTCCTGCCCTGCCCTGCCGTGACATCCCTGCCGTTCCAGCGACCACCGACGGAGCTCCTGATACATCTGATCCACCAGCCCGGGATTTTTCCACCCTTCCAGCTTGGTGCTCTCGGAGTCCTGCAGGGGCACCGAGATCAAACTGCCCCGGGCTTTGTGAAACGAAGCCCCATCGAGGTGCCTGGTTCTGTTTTGTTGTTAATGCTGTAGTTGTTATTGTTTGTTTGCCTTGTTATACATACTAGAAAAGAACTGTTATTCCTATTCCCACATCTTTGCCTGAGAGCCCACTTAATTTTCGAAATTATAATAATTTGGAGGGAGGGGGTTTGAATTCTACATTCCAAGGGAGGCTCTGCTCTCCCTAGCAGATATATGTCTTTCAAACCAAGACACATTCCTAAAAGTTTTTCTTTAAATACTATAGTGGCAAAGACTCGAGTGCATATTAGAGTAGCTAGCCTCAATTAATTTTCAACACAGCTTGTAAACATATGTTTTAGCAAATTTCATATAACAAATGTAAATATATAAATAAAATACCAACAGTGTTGTACTTTGTGTGGTGGGGTTTTTTAAATTATTCTTCATTTCAAAATGTTGTGCTATCAGGTAGACCACATATGTCTTTTATGATGTAGAATCAGACTTATGATGAAGACAAGAGCGCATTTAAATAATTGATGACAGATGAAAGATCTCAGACTAAAATGTTCAGATTACAGCATTAAATTAAAGATAGTTGAAATCATGGACCAAGTGAAATGTACACCCTTTTTCTAAGCCTGTTTCAGTAGACTCTTTTAAAATATTTTTAGATTCACATAAATAATCTATTTTTCCCCAGTCATTTTTTCCTCAACCATTATTTGAAAGCTCAACAAGTTATACTGACTTAAAACCTCTGGGTTACAATTCAGGCTTTAGTAATTTTCAGAATTCCATATTTTTATACTAGTTCTGCTTGAATACAGTAGAGAATAATAGAGGAAGCAAAACCCTCTGTTCAATCTAACAAAAAATTTATACCAAGTCATATAGAATTAGACAAAATTAATTCTTCAATATATTTTCCAGATAGAAGGTTTTGATCACATCTTTGCACAAGTATATGGAATTTCTGTGGCATCAGTGAAAACAATAGGCTCCCTGAAGTTTGTTAGAAGTAAAATTTATTTCTGAAATTGTAAGAAGCATTCATGTGTCTGTTATTTTATATCTAGTACTGCTCTACATAGCCTAGTGCAGAAAGATATTTCTGAGCCTTTAAATTAAAAAAGAGGCAGTACATTAACAAAAAAGTTTCAGTCATATTTTTCTTTCCACAAAAGGATACTTCTATTTCACCCAAGCAGTAATTAAATTATCTATCAAAAATATACAGACAAAAATGTTGCACTGTCATTCCCAAGCCAAAGGTAACTATTTTGTTGGGGGGGTTTGCTTAAATTTGATTTTCAATTTGAATATTCTCACAGTTCAGTTGAATCAGGGATGATCTGATCCTCTGCTTTAGCCATAATACGCAGAAGTTTGTGGACAAATCTACTCATGCTTAAGTGATGTTGGCGCACTTGCTTTAAGCCTTTTCTATGCCAAATAGGTGCCCTAATTTTGCCTTTGATCGACATGAAGTGATCTATCACTGCAGTTGTCAGGAGGAGATCTGCACTCTTTATTTTGTGCCCTGTGTGCCACTACTAAGCTGTTAAATATTGACCATGAGTAATGAACCAAGAGATCTGTAAGTGAAATATTAGATGGGTGGAAAAAAGAGCCTGATTCCATGGCTTGTCAAAACCAGTCCCCCCACTGGAATCAGAGAATTTCTCAGAATTTATTCACCTTTTTCAAGATTCATCCCCTCTATCTTTTGCAACGATCCAAACCATTCCATCTGACAGAGACATACATAAATAGGTCAAGTGGGTAAACATTCAGAGGAAGAGAGGGACACTTGCTTTACTACCTGATGACCTACTTCTCTCCTATATTGGATTAACAGGAATTCAATTTTGTGGGATGCTGTTCAGCAGGGCTAGGTTTAGGTAACAAAATCACCTGAAATACAATCACTAAAACTATGTGGATTGAGTGAATAAAGAGGGGAAACAAAGAAGGCATCTAGTTCTAAGGTGGAATATTTTGCAGCTTCAGTCTGAAATTACACAAAGTGCAGGAAATTCTCATCAAGGCTTTGACAACATTTATAATTATCTTGACAGATGATCTCCAAAGAGATCATCATAAATACTTGCTAGAAGAGGAACTGGCGTATAAAGAAGGTAAGGCAGGATGCATTAGAAACTTCTCAGAGTAAGTGATCTGCTGTACAGCCATGAGGAATTCCAATTGTCAAGTATTCTCCAAGGGGTCTGTTATGAGGTAAGAATATCTTCATTTTTGTTCCTTTCTCTTCTACAAGCCCTTTATCATGGCACTCTCTTCAATACAGCTGCTGTTGGACTCTATCACCAGTAAAATGATTTTTTAAAATATTATTTTCTTTATCACTCTATGACCTATTTATTGTAACTCATAAACAGATTTTTACCAATTCTTCTGCTTGTCACAAATCCAAATCTATTTATAACCTGTTTGCTCAAAGTAATGCTAATTTTCTTATCTTGTCCATGCTACTACTCATTTTTGTTAGAGACCTTAGGTTTTATGTCTCTGACAGCTAGTGAGAACTACTACTGGCTGCCAGGGTGAGTCAGCAACATGATTTTTTCACAGCAGATTACAAAGTTACATGCTAAAAAAGAAGTGTAAAAGAATGCCTGTAGGTGGAATAAAATTATGGTTGATGCTTCAGCATAGAGGGGAGCATTTGATAGCCTTTTTTAATTTCTGTAAAATATTAGCAGGGGATGGGGAAGAAGAAGACAGAAGACTGAAATCATTATCAAAATGTAAAATGAGAGACCAGCTCCTGTAATACTGTAGCTTTACAACACTGTCTTGGTTCCTTTTTTTTGCATGTCCAAGATTGGTGTGCTTTAGAGGTAGAATTTATAGCTTGGGACAGGGAAAAACCTAACAGCAGTGTTCCGCATGATGACACTGTCATGGAGAGTAAAACTTCAAGGTTACATGGACAAATTTGTTGAATTTCTCTTTCACAGTAAACAAATAATCAATCTCTCTGGCTAGTTTTTACCAAGGATACTATGACAGCTCTCAAAGGAACTATGGATTCTATAAAAGATTTTGAAAACTTTGCATGACTTCTCATAATGACTGAGAACATTTTGAGATTTTTTTTGTTGTTTATTTTCTGTTTTGAAATCACCCTGAATTTTTACTTTCATAGCTAAATAATCTAATGCCCATCTCTTTTCTGCTTCAGAGATTGTGTAACCTGTCACAAATGAAACTTGAATTACAGCACAAGCAGCATTTCATGTGTTATCTGGTCAAAAACTGGAAATGTCACAAAGTCTGCAAACAAGAAATAAAAACATGCTTTATTCATATTGGGAACTTCCGGAAAGATGCAAGTTGACCTCCAAAGAAAGCAAAGCTCAGTGCTCTTAAGTTTCTTTGTCTGAACAGAGCTCTTTACCCATTTGAAATTCTGGTCTGTTACAGTTCCTCTGCCCCCTTGGTCACTGATGCAGGTAACTGAGGATGAAGGATAATGGTCAGTCTGGACAAATGCATTTCCCAGTGCACAGGGCAGACAGAAGCACAGGACAGGTGATGCAATCATTGCTGTAATTTGGCAGCCAAACCTCCCTTAGGGTTCCTTGCATAAAGGGATGCATTTCCCCAGTTGTAAACCTGTGACACACCCAGTTTTTGGCAATATATTAGCTTAGTGATTTATGAAAGGTCAGACTTCAATTCTGCTAATTAAACTGTTTTGGAAGTTGTAAAATGATAAAAAGCCCAAGACCAATTTTCTTTAATTTGTTAATTCTGCACTTCCTCAATACTCAACATTTTAACATTGTTTTTGGGTACCACTGAGTGGAGCTCAAATACCAATTTAGAAAAAAATCCAAACCTCTCAGGCTGTTGACAGAATCCACTGCAGGTTTCTGAGTCTGGCTGGTTCTCAGCCTTCAGAACTGAGGAGTGCCTTTTATGGTGTAAATATCCATCTAAAGGCACATAGAAGTAATTAAATGCTGCTGTCTAACTCTGCCCCTGAGTAGGACAAGGAACTGGCGCAGCACTCCACAAGCAGTAGCTGGGGGAGGGAGGTTTTCCTCCTTCTATATGCCCTGATTATCTTATCCACAAGACGACACTATGTCCCACGTTTCTCACATTTTCAAGATCCAAGTGTCCTCAAAGGTGCAAACTCTGCAGGCATTTCTAGTGTCATGGATCTTGACAGAATGACTCATTTATACCAAAAGTTATCACCAACTACTCAGTAAATGAGAACACACACTGACAAAAGTAACTGCAACTGCAATGATGGGTCTTTTGTAAAAGGATGATAATGGATGCGAAGTATTTCTAAATTTGCATCTTTAATAATATCTCTAACCCCCCCGTACACACAGTTGAAATGGTATTGCTGTTTCTCTGCACAGTCTGCCACAGCCATGGCCTGTTGTAAAGATTCTCTCCATTTACGTGGTTGGTATTTAAAAAGTATTGTCAGGAGAGACTCTAAAATTTCCCCAAAATTACGGAGTGATAACACCTCAGATGGCACAGAGACAACTGCAACTGAAGCAATGCTGAGAAGCCTGTTGGAGCTGACCATCCTACTGAAGCTGCTTGCACAGGTATTGGGCTTTAGTAAATTAAAGACTGGGGGGTATGTGGTCCTCTTTAGGAAAAAAACCTCTAATCAATAGTTGTGGTGGTAAGCTCTGTAGAGTAAGACTTGCAAAAGCACCACAAGAAGAGAAAAAAGCAGTTTCTCTGAGGAAATTTTGATACTCTTTAGTGAAATGAGTTTCTTGTATTGTTAGATTGCTTTGGATTGCTCCATGAATGCCTTACCTTGGCTATGATGCGGCAGAGGTGAGCACCTTCCTGGGCAAGGCTGAATAAACTGCTGATGGCTGACTCCATGACATACAAACTGCCTGAGAGCTCTATCTGCCTCAGCAGGTTCTGGGGGATACAGAACAAAAAACCTGGAGGAGTCAGACTGACAACACACATTTATCATTGCATTTGAGTAGATGTAACCAAGGATAGTGATATTTAAAAATAAATATTAACAGGGTAAGACAGTGGTGTGAGAACATTCGGTATGGAACTCTCCAGCTATTTGGTAAATTGTCATTGCGTTTCTTCTGGGATTGAATCAGAATTTTCAGAAGGCAACTAATTTAGTTAGTGTAGAAGCTGAATCACATGCTGATACAAGATTTCCACCTTATTTATAAGGAATATTGCTACACCCTTTCTTATACTACCTTCTAAGGCTCTGGGTTCATCACTACTCTTAGTCAAAACAGACAAATAGACATCCTTATAAAGAAATATAGTTTATTTATCCAATGTATGAAATAGATTAAATATTTTTTAATCTTTGTAAATAATTATCTTGCTTTTGCTTTTGTGTCATTGCAGCTTTAGAGAAGCACAGCTGTGAAATGAACATGAAGATATTTCATGTTTCTGAAAAAAGACGTAGAATCACTAGAGTACAGAATTCTATTTCCTAGGAGGAGGAAGGTAAGCATTTTTTGTATTTAATCCAACTTTGAAAGAAATTCAAGGAAGTATCCCACATTTTATACTGTTATTTATACAAAATTCAATTACCTTGTTTTTAGAGGCTCTGTTCTTCTACTTTAAGCATTAGAAAAATGCTCCATAATAATGCATTAGAAAAATGCTCCATAAAAAACATAGCTTAAGAGTTCACAATTTGATATGAACCTATGCTGAATTAAATCTTGATACACTGATTAGAAAAAAAAGCTCTTTACACAATTTAAGCTGAAATCTCTCACATAGATACTTAGTCTGCTTCAGAGCAATGTGTTTTTATGGCTGAAGTGGGCACACAGCCTGACTGAATGGCTCAGAAAACCATTCATAAAATTATTTTTATTAATGAGGTCTAATACAAGTCCTTCAGCCACACAAATACACACAAGATGATGTGGAGTCAATAATTCCATTCCCTTAAAAGAAAAAGAGATTAGGATTTTAGGTGTGTTAGTAGGTGCCAAGATGTCCAAAGAGAAATATCAGCAGTGAAGAACTTCTTTTCAGACTGAAAAGAATAAACGTCTTAACAATGGTAACCTACACACTGAATTTGAAATATGCAAAGTTATTTACACACTTCAACCCATACATTTCAAGTAGTTCTCGTAAATCCCAACCACAGAGCATTAGGAAGCAGCTTGTTAATTTGACTGCAATTCTGCAAATATATTTGGGATATTCTCACCTCCTAGTAATAACCCTTCAAAACTAGAAGGGATGTTTCTGAAACCACCACTTTTTTGCCATCTTAACACATCAGGGTATGTTAAAGCTTAACCAACAGCATGCATTAATTTTGTTTTGGCACTGTAATAAATACTTTTTGACTATTTGTGTTCACTAAGCCTCTCCTTTCCTCTTTTTCTGCTGTGACAACACAAAATTTCAGCATAACATCACCTCTAAAACATGGACAAATTACTTGAGCAGAACTACATCAGAGGTTTTTATATGTGAGAAAGAATAGAGCATGCAAAAGGAGAGGGAGATCAAGATAGGCTGGCTAGACTTGGAAGTTGCTATTATTTCAATAATGATGTAATGGAAAAAAAATAATGCATTTGCAGCCTCAGTTTAATTACTCAGTGTATTTCACAGAATCAGACAGAATGGGTAAGGCTGGAAGGGACAATCAGAAGTCATCATTTAGATGCCTTGCAAGAAAGAGACATCAGGAAAAATAAGTAACATAGTGAGCCAAAAGATCATTTTGTTTGAGATTTCAGGTTATTGGAGAACTTGAGAATATGAACACCTAAATCTCATTGCAATATATTTGAGTTACTGATCATAAATTTGTTGAAAATTGAGAGCTGATTCTAATCCTCCTATTAATCACAGAATTATAGAATGGCTTAGGTTGGAAGGGGCCTCTAAATTCATCTAGTTGCCATATCTCTGCCATGACCAGGGATACTGTCCACTAGATCAGGTTTCTCAGAAGTCCCATCCAACTCAGCCTTGAATCCTTAATGGATAGTTGTCCTCAAGATTCAAAAATTCTGAAAGACCTTTTTGGTTTGGGATTTTTTTACTATACACTAACCTGTGCCTCTTGTGTTAAAACCAGCTCTATCAACTGGCCAAAATATTGGGCAACAGTCATGAGTGTTTCATTAACACAAGATTTCATGGACCGCAGTATCTCTTCATCTTCAGTCTGTAAGCACCTGAAAAGAAAGAGATGGGAAAGGGATGAAGGAAAAAAAGATGCAACAAACCTGATTGTCAGAGGTGAGGCCCATGTTAATCACAGGATATAATTGGAATTCAGCTGTTCACAAGGACTTTGTGTCATTAGCATCATTCCAGACTTTAATCAAAGTTATGTGTACACAGAGTAAATACACCATGAAAGGATAACAGTGGACACTACTGAATAATTTTGGGATCACAATTTACCTCACAGACTGCAGACCAAATTCTGCTGCAGATGTTGTGTGTTTATACAGTTCAACACTGCCCTTTTCCTCTTATCCACTCTTGGATGCCTGCATTTCAACTGCAGCTGTGCATATCCACCCATCTTTCAAGATCAATTTCAAATTCAGTAATTTTCATTTCTTTACCTTCTTTGTCATAGTTTAATGATAGCAGGATAAGGATGAAGAAAGAAATGTGTGTCCAGATGAGTTAAACAGCATAATCAAAAATAAAATTTGGCCCTCTATACAGAAAGATACATAAAGCACCTTTACAGAGTTAGTACAGTTATCCTGTAACCAGTGATGTTTGGCTGTAATTGAAGAAATTAGATAAAAATGGAAAACTTTACACAATTCAAACAAAATAACAAATACTTCCTCACAGAAATGCATTCATTTGTACTGTCAAAACATCTTCCACCCAGGCAGGCCACTGTAATGGAAGATATAGTCTGGGAGATCAGCCTCTCTACCTGCACACAGGTCACCTTTTCAGCTTTGCCTGTCTGCCAGCCATCTATATCAATTTTTTGTCAAAAAGATAAGAAGGGAGAGGGCTGATTTGGGACAGAAACTTGGAGATTCGATCTTGTTAGTGCATCAGTGTGTCTCATAGTAGAATATAAAACACAAATGTGAGCTGTGTGGGTTTGGCAAAAAACAATTGTGCTCAAAAAAATGTTATTTCCTAATAATATGATTTTTTTTTTTCCCTGATGATATCCCTGAATCAGAATGACTTGTACAATGTTTAAAACAAACCAAAACAATTGTGATTGAACTGTTCTGGGGTAAATGGGTAACTTATGTTAGAAAGTGGAAATAGCATGAGAAGAATTACAGAGATTTTTATTTTCCAGTCTCAGCATTCCAGAGTGCAGGGATATGAGTAAACCTACCACTACAATTTAAAGGAATGTGTATTTACTTTGGGTTGATTTACAATGCATGGATATGTTCATATAGGAACACATAGTATGAGACTCAAAACCCAAGCTTTCATACCAGCTGAGATCCTGACTCCACAGAACTAGAAGAGGACTTTGTCACTGATATCCGTCACAGCCAGACTTTCTTCCTTGATGTCCAATAGTCAAAAGAAATCCACTTGCATGCAGCTTTGCATCTACGTCAGACTCTTTGTGCAACAGCAGATCCCATTTCATTAGGATGCAGTTTAGGTAAAATCAACTCACTTCATCCACCAGAGATTAACATTTAGAAAGCTTTGCAGAGTTACAGCGACCTGGTTTGAACAATTGAGGGTGCCTATGGATTTGTGCTTCTCATTAGAAGTTCAACAACAAAATAAAGAAGCAAAATTAATATTTCAACTATAAAATTTAAGTTACCTTTCTGTGAATGCTGTAAATTCTGAACACTTGTCTACTAAAAGTTTTTCAAGCTGCAGAGAGAGCAAGAGAAAATGGTTTTAAAGTTATATCCATATACACAATTGCTTTACAAAAATAAATAAATCTTGTTTGTTTATTAAAAACCCTCTCAAAACATACTACTTCATATGTATACCCTTTGTTTACTTTTCTGAATAAAACAGGTAGAGATAAAACTGAGGTTAACAAAAAAGTAGCATTTTCTACATTTTAAATGCAAAGGAATTAACAGATGGGGTGTCAAAATAATTCAGTCCTGTAGTGCTCAAAAGCAAAACGTTTTTTGATACAGTTTGTCAATATTATTAACATTCAGAATAGCCTATGATAAAATAGAATCCAAAGTAAGTCAAGAATATTTCCATTGCTGAAAAGGGACTGGAAAGTCTTAAGGGACCAGTATCAGTATGTAAGAATTTCTTACAGATTGTTTGAAGCAAGTTTTAATTATTACAACAAAATAACAATTAAAAATGGTGAGAAACATGACATCAGCTAAGGCATTTTCTCACCTGGTGCATTTCTTCTGAAGAGCTCCTGGTGAAGGTGCTGTACTCATTTATCATGGAGCGCACGTGGCAGTTGACTCTCACTGTCATGCTGTGGACCCTCTGCCACCTGTTCTTCTCCAGCTTCTGTGCAATCCTGGTCAGCTCTGTGCTTACGATCCAAGCTCTCTTTAGCAGAAGCTGCAAGTTATCACAAGTGCTGTACTGCGAGGAAAGGATGAGTTCATTTTGTTCATCCTTCTCAATGCTGATGGGCTTGGACTGGAGAATGCACATACATTCACAGTCTGTCATCAGCTTCAGGTCTTCCATCCATCGCTGAACAGAGTCCACCTGTATTAGGTGTATGCTGCAGGGCAGAGAAGGAGAAGAAAGAATGAGGTAAAGTAAAACAACCTTGGAATAACCACCAACAACACCGTAGAGCTGCACCCAATACTAGGTTGCAACTGATTGACCAAAGGCTAATAATTGAACAATATCCTTGCAGTAACACAGTGACACTTTTAGCTCTTTATTACAAAAACAGGTTCTGGATTTCTAATCACTTTTACGCCACATACCCTGCTATAAAATTATAGCTGAAAAATCAGTGGGTGTTATAGATAAACAGAAATTTAGACTACATTTTTTGGAGAAAATGCTTCTTGTACATTCAGAGTTTAATGTGAAAAAGGAGCAAAGCTATGAATGTGTTTGCTTGTTGTTTATGGGACTATCAGGATTTTCTAGACACTTGGCCTACCAAGGGCTCAACATAAAATTTTACCTTGTAACATCTCTCCAAAGCCCTTCCAAACTTCCACAGCCAAACCAAGATACTGAGCAATATTGCAAGAAATATCTATTTGTTCCATGTCATAATCCCTTAAACTTCACCTGGATTCCTTACCAGAACTTTACCTTCCCCCTTATTTCTCACTGTTCTCTGTACAATTTGCACACTGAATTCCAAAGTGCATTTTTACACTACAACAAATATGAGGTAAACCAGGAGGGCTGAAAAGTTCCTTGACAAGCGTACCGTGACACAAGGGCAGTGAGCTTGCACTTTGAGCCCTTGTACCCTTCAGCCAGTAAAATGTGGTACCTGAGGCAGAAGTTTAACTTCTTGATTCCGAGTTCATCTTTTTGAGGGGTCACAAATTTCGTAGTCTTACATGAAGATGCCTGCATTTTTATTTTATAAAGTGTCCAGATCCTAATAAAAATACCTTAATACTTACCCCAACCATAACTAAAGGTTTCCAAAGAATTGAATATGGAAGATGAAGAAGAAATTAGACTAAGTGAAAGCAAGAGAAAATGGATTTAACTATTTTTCTCAAACTTCTATTGGTATCCTACAGCTACTTTGACAGAGTAGTGGATAGTTGTCTACCTTCTGGATACACATGCAGATTTTTATGATGCTAAATCAGAAAAGACAAAAAGAAAGTTTGTATTATAGTCCCTATTCTCTTAATTCAGATGCTGATTTATTACAACACAGCAGTGACATTCTGTGCTGTTATATAAAGCCTTACTGCTAGAAGAAAATCTGCAATTACATCAGCTAAGCTAAGGAGGACCAGGTGGAAGCCTTTTCAATTCTTGTGCTTCTATTTATACAATGAGCACCAGCTGAACTCAAGAAATCTCCTGTCAGACAGCTCCAGTAATATTCCATAAATAGATAAAATGTATTTACATGCACAGGAAAAGGAGGCTCATCTCAAGTATCATTTCATGTAAATTGACAGCAAACAAGATACGAGAGATCAGTTTCATTGATCCAATCTCCCTTTTCACAATATATGATGAAACTACTTTTAATTTCAAACTTTACAGGCTACTACTATTTAAGGTCTTTATTTCACTCAGCTCTGAATATTGTGTAATTGCATTCATGATTGATTGAGGCCCACTTTCCTCTTGCTATGTGTAGTCTCCTTATTGCCTTTTTGGATCTGAAGCAAGGTTTCCTAATAAACAAAAACAACAACTTTAGAAGTTTGAGACCATGATTTATAACGATGTGCATAGTTTGCATGCAGAACAGGATAAACTCCTTTGACATAGAGTAATGTATTTTTCATTTACAAAGTGTGCTGTGATAATTAATTAAATCTCTGTTTAGTAAGTAGAAATAAGCTTCTGCATTATAAATTTACATGGAAAAAAGACTAGAATAGAAAGTTCATGAAGAAAAAAATCAAATCAAAACAACAAAAAAGTAATTCATATTTCTTTTAGTCCCAAAAGTCATTCTTCACTCTAAGGAGAGAAAAAAAGGTATTAGGATTGTACAAGGCAAAAAAAAAAAAAAAAAAGAAAAAACATAGATGTTAAAGAAATTCTCCTTGTTTACTTCTGTTCCTACTAACTGCCAGAAGTATAACTGTAGAATGTGTTATATTTTTTCACTAAAACTTAGTATTCCTTAACTGACAAGAGCAAAAATTAATGCCATTCATCTCCTTCTAGAGGTTGACAGAAAACTCCCCCTGCTTAACATGTCAGGTTTTCTGACACATTGTCTTTTAAATTAGACACACATCATTGTCACTCGAATGAAATACATAAACTATTCACCTTCATCCAAATCTCACTTTATTTAGTGAAAATCTTCTTAAGCATTTCACAGATGAATTTTTAGACTCATTTTTACATATTAAAATGAGGAAAGCAAAAAAGTGTGATCATCCCTAATTAAGTATTAAGAATCATGTTCCAGATGGCATTTACTGAACTCAAAATGTAAGTTGGAAATTTCCATTTTGTCTCCCCATTACTGAAAAAAAAAAAATCTATGCCTACAAAATAAAAACAACCATAATGGTTCAGAAAAAAAACATCCAAACAAACCCTGTTTAGCCCATTATCCTGGTCCCAACATGCCCATTAGATGATGCATAAGGAAAGATTATAAGAAGTGTGGCAAGAGCTGAGCAACCCCTCCTTCCCATCTTCTGGCAATTAGAGGTTTAGGAACTTCCTCAGCCAGAAGTTGTGTCTGAGTAGATGTTTTTACAATTCATGAGAAAAAAGTAGCCATTAATCCCTTTTTGAACTCAGTTAAACTTTTGGCCTTTGCAACATCTAGTGTCATTGTCTCATACTGGGTTTTTTGTTGTTTGTGGTTTTTTTTTTTTGTAAAAAAAAAAGTGTTTCTTATTGTTTGTTTTAAACTTGCTGCCTGGAGATATGAACACAGATACTTCAGTCGCTATATTCTAAGAGACACTGTAAATGAAATGATGGTTCTG
This sequence comes from Acrocephalus scirpaceus scirpaceus, assembly GCA_910950805.1. Lineage (NCBI taxonomy): Eukaryota > Metazoa > Chordata > Aves > Passeriformes > Sylviidae > Acrocephalus > Acrocephalus scirpaceus. The sequence continues at coordinate 50,955,305 of OU383780.1, forward strand.
TATTCAACCTCTTCATGTAATTCATTATTTTGTCTGCTCTACCCCATCTTCTCTAGGTTATTTTATTTCCATGGTATAGAAATTCATTCTATCTACTCTGTCCCCTTACTGACAGTATTCCAACCCTCTGATCATTCACTTACTCATCCCACTTTTTCAAAATGCTTTTTCCCTATGTCCCAAGACGTGATGGGGAAAACACGACACAATATACAAAATTCAGGTAAATTTATACATTTGAAACACATTTTCTACACAGTTCCTATTTTCCAACGATTCCTAAATTAATTTTTTTTACTGAAGTGTTTTCCAGAGAGCTGTTTCATTTTACCTTTCTGAAAATACACTTATTTTGATTTCAGAATCTTTTTCATGAGTGATAATACACAATGTAGAGTTCACTACACATGTGAAGAAATTGTTCTTCACTTTCCTTTACCTCCTTATATGTACTACTTTATGTTCATTAACACATAATTTCTTCTAGCATTTTTCAGTCTCGTATTGTCCTGCTTTTATAACTATTTTTCAGGTCATTAAATGCATTAAACAAAATTTGCTCAAGCATGAGAGACTTTACTTGTGTAATTCCTCACAATACTCTCTAATTTAGCAAAAGTATCTGGTTAACTGGCTCAGACCCTGACATTTAGAGAATCCTAGAATCATTTAGATTGGAAAAGACTTCTAACACCATCAGGTCCAACCATTACCCCAGCACTGCCAGGTCCATCACTTAACTCTGCCCTTATGTGCCACTTCTGCACAGCTTTCAAATACCTCCAGGGACAGTGACTCAAGCACTTCCATGGGGAGTCCATTCCAGTGCTTGACACTTCCAGTGAAGAAATTTTCAATCAAAACCTCCCCTGGGTTACTTTGGGGCTATTTCTTCTAGTCCTATGACTGGTTATTTGGGAGATCAGCCCCCACCTTGCTCCATCCTTCTTTCACGCAGTAATAAAAAGGGATATGTTCTTCCTCAGCCTCCTTCTCTCCAGGCTGAACACCTCCAGTTCCCCCACAGCTGCTCCTTATCAGACTTGTGCTCCAGACCCTTCCCCAGCTCCATTTCCCTTCTCTGGACTCGCTCCAACCCCTCAGTGTCTGTCTTGCAGTGAGGGGCCCAGAACTGGGCACAGCACTCAAGGTGTGCCCAGCACATGGGGACAATCCCTGCCCTTGTTTTCCCCGACACAATATTCATCCAAGCCATGAGCAGCCAGTTTCTCCAGCAGAATGCTGTGGGAAACAGTTTCAAGGTCTTGGCTGCAGTCCAGGCAGACAGACAACAGCTACAGCCTTTCCCTCATCCCCTAAGTGGGTCACCTTGTCAAAGGAGGTCAGGTGGGTCAAGCAGGACCTGCCTTTCCTGAACCCCTGTCTGATCCCCTGGTTGTCCAGGATGTGCTGCATGATGGCATGCAGGATGGCCTGCTCCATGGCCTTCCCTGGCTCTGAGGTCAGGCTGACAGGCCTGTAGCTCCCTGGATGCACCTTCTGGCTCTTCTGGAAGACAGGTGCCACACTGGCTAAAAAGCAGCCACCTGGGACCTCTCCATATGGAGAAGTGTGCTGGTAAATGATGGAAAGTGGCCCAGTGAGCACTTCTACCAGGAGTCTCAGTATCTTTTGGTAGATCCCATCCATCCTGTAGACTTTTGTGATCATTTCCCCTTGGAATACGGGGGCTTCATTCTGTTCCCTGTCCCTATCTCCATCTCAGGGGGCTGAGAAGTTGTAGAACAGCTTTTCTTACTACTAAAGACTGAGGCAAGAAGGCATTGGATACCCAGAGCCTTTTCTTATCCTCTCTCACCATATTTTCCCCCCAACATCCAATAAAGGGGGAGGTCCTCCGTAGCCTCCCTTTTGTTGCAATGTATTTATAGAAACATTTGTTATTAGTTTTTTTACAGCAATAGCCAGATTATTTCTGGTTGGGTTTTAGCCCTTCTAATTTTCTCCCTGCACAACCCATGGCATCCTTGGAACTCTCACAAGTGGCTCTCTGTTTCTTCTAAAGGTGATTAGCTTGCCTTTTTTTTTCCTGAATTCCAGCCAAGGCTCTCTGTTCAGCCAGGCCAGTCTGCTTCCCTGCCAGCTCATCTTCTGGCACATGGGCACAGCCTGTTCCTGTGTTTTTAGGATTTCCTTCTTGAAAAGAAGATGTATAGATACATAGATGGATAGTAGTTACCCACAAGTTAAAATTACGGAATTTAGTATGCTGTAGCATATTAATGAAAAGCAATTTATCTAGACTCTACATTATAAAAGCAGCATTTAATGTAAAAACAGTTGTAAAAATAATTCAGTGCAAAAAGAAAATTCAAGAGAAAATCTCCAACATTTCTTAAAAGTCATTCTGTTTTAATTGAGGTTGTGAAGTATTTGACACAGTTTTCAAGAGCACTCAACTGAACTCGAGTAATAAGCAATTTGAATATTCTGAATTCTAGTGTGCTTGCAAAAAATATAGTCTTTTAAAAACTGTGTAATTTTGAAAAAATCCTCTGGTGTCACTGGCTGAGGCCACCTTAGAGCAACAGCCTGTTAGAAATGTGTTACTTCAAAAGATGTTTGGACCTAGTTTAATATAGATGTTTCTGCACCACATAACATATTGCAGGTAAATTTCATCCTGGGAAAAGACATTTTAAAAATACTCCTATTTTAAATATCTAAGAAGAGACATATGATATTCCAAGTTCTATTACCAACATTTCTCTTCCCCCCCCATCCCCTTTTATTTTTGCTCTTTTCTCTCATCTCTTAAGTAGTTTGTTAACTAATGAATCAAGATTTTTAGGATAGACACAGTGGATTGATATTAAAATGATTGATCTCTCTCATGTTGGTGTTACATGAATCAAAAGTCAAGAGTTAATGACTAGATCATTTGTTTAAAATTTTCAGCTTGAAGCACATGCACTTCTGTTTTAAATTGCAAATGTTATCATGAAAAAGAGTTATACCTCCAATGTAGCACTGAGTTTCACTAAGTGCAAAAGTTTCATGTTTTATAACATTGTGTCGAAGTCAGAGCTGATCAATTCATGTGAATAATTCCAGTGGTCATATTTATAAAGTGTAAAGACTTCTGCTCAGTCAAATTATGTTTTCAAGGCTTCTTAGCCTTTTTATCCATTTTCACCTAATATGACAGATTTATTACCAATCCTAATGATAGCATTTAGTACTGCTTCCAGATAAGCCTATGGTGAAAGTCAATGCCAAATCTTACAACTGTGTGTAAATTTATTATTCTGATTAGTGGAAGGTAATTAATTGGCAACAAACAACTTATTGAATGAATTTAATTCCCTCTTTGAACATAAATAATCTCTAATTCTTTTCTAATTCATCTTTTCAGAATTATTCATGGGTATGCAATATAGCCAGGGCCAATTTCCACATCAATACAATGGCCAGCACAACTCAACTCTCAGTGGAAGGAGAGAGTGAAGAGCCATAGAGACAGTTCTCATTTATCTTCAATTGCTTTACATTATATTAATCATATAAAAGAGCCCTGCAGATACATGATACTGTATTTGCATTGATTTTGGCAAAATTTTATAGAGCTAGCTAGAGAGAGAGCTTAAAAAACACAGAGTAGCTTTAAGGTAGATAAGAATCAGATTCCTGGTTTTTAAGTGAGTGCACTTACTGTGTAGATCGTTCCTAAGGTAATAGAATTCCACAAATATTTAGGTTTTGTACTTGATGAAGCATGACAAAAGTACAGCCAGATGGCAAAGCCAGGGACTCGCCATATTACATGGGAAGCTGGACAGAGCAACGCAGAATATGACCAATTTGGTTACATCATGTGTTCTCCCTTTATTATCTCGAAACGGCGGGTTAAATACAGCTCCAGATAGTTTACAGTTACAGGTGTTTTCTAATTGGTATTCAGATAGAAAGAAATGCAAACAATCTTAACTTTAAGGTAGCTACCGTGAACACACGACAATTATAATATGTAATGCTTAAACACACCTTAATCTAAATTCTTACTGTGCCACAGGCTTATCTACTTCTACACAGGCCTAAATCTGAGGCCAAGCCTGGGATAGCTCAAATCCCATCCGAAGACACATCATGTCCTCGTTCCCTAAGAAATTCTGCTACAAGATGGTTTGCTTTTTTTTTCCTCTTAATTTTACCTACTTCTTTTCCAATGGAACACCAGCAATCCAACTTTACTGTGACAAAAGGTGACTTTAATACGAATTATTTAAATCTTTAGAACACATGGATAAAAACTAGTTTCTAGGATTAAAAAAAATTACCAGGCTATATTGAAATGGTTATTTTAATTTACCTCAATGATTACTTAATTGTTACAGTTACCAAAGTCTAACAACTTCCACAAATTAAATCAGTAGTGGATAATGCAGAATTAATCGAAGATCACCATTGTAAAAAAGTCTATAAGGAAAGTAAAAGCACAGTAATCACTTGTAATAAAGCATGACGTGTGAGCTTACAGTTGTTTCATCAGGCCTCTCTAAAAGGCGAAGTAAATAATTTAGTGTTAAATGCTTCACCAGTGTTCTCCTCAGATCTTTATGTTTTTCTGAGAAATCCTCACTGTAAGTTGTCCCTCTAAAAATATCTGGAAATATTATACCAGTCTGGAATTGCTGGCACACTGCAGAACTTAAGGATGTCTCCCTGTAAAATCACAGACTAAGCTTGCTGATTAGTTTATATAAAGTCTAAGATAAACTTATCACATACTAATTTTCTGTAGATGGGAATAGTTTCAGTAGGTCCAGCCCTATCCAACCTCCATCAGCTGAAGTGATACTGAGGCACTGTTCAAGCTGCTTTTGAAGAGTGTTACTTCCCGCCTAGCACATTAAATTGCTAAAACAGTAGTTATCTTGACAAAGATAACACAAGCCACTGAGTTCACAGAAGTTAATACCATAGTAAAAGAATTTAATTTCCTGAAAAAAGGGAGGAAAATGCAAAAAAGTCCCACTATCAGCAAGTTAATGACATGATAAGGCTGTTAATTGGCCTCTTTTCAGGCAAAGCTGAACAAAGAGCAGGCTAATATTGTCACAATGATTACCAACCAAAATTTGTCTCTTAAATTTATATTTGTATAGTATCATTAATTCATACAACAGTGAATATTATTGCATTTGCAGTGTTGTCACAAGACAGTAAACCAAGGAAATTTTTCAAAACCACTAAATTTATTGAACCCTATGATATTGACATATTCAGATTTAACAAAATATTATGGACTCAAATCAGATTTAATGAGCTTTGATCCAGCTTAAGGAATCCACCAGACTTAGGCAATTTTAGCCACTCTAAAATTTGGTCATGAGGGATGGATCAAAAAATAATCTGCTGACCCAGCTTTGTGAAAGATATTGGTTCTTTTGCTCAGCATGCCACCTGATGATTTGTAACAAACTGTTCTCCAGTGCACAGACAAAAGTAGTGCTGAAGATGAAAGATCCCACAACTCAATCCCTGCAAATGACAGCCTGGGTCTTGCAAAAACATGCAACAGTTGTAGTCTTCCTGAAAGATGAGATGGAAGAGCTGAGATCTTAACTTTGTGCACAATGGCAGAATCCATGACTTTTGACTTCATTCAGCTCAAAGTAAGAGGAATATGCATCATGGAACATTGCAGGACAAATCTACTCAGAACTTCCTTACAGATTCTTCCAGGAGTTTAAAATCTGACAGGGTGACTGAAGCATGTTGATAATCTTTGAAGGCAGGTTGCCATTAGCACACATTTAAATTGCAGATTCCTGAGTACACACAAAATTCCCACTCCCATAGATAACGGGGCATGTTTCCTGCATTTTGAAGGAGAAGAATGAGCAAGATCAGCAACAGGAGAAAATGTGCTTGAGAGAGCTCATCCTGGTTCACTGCTTCCCCATGTTCAGGCTACACTTGGAATTGAAGGGGACAATGTTCTTCATGGCCTCATAAGAACAATATGCTGCAACCTGGCAGGGAGGAAGAACTAGAGATGAAAGTGAAAAGGAGAAAAACAACACTGGACATAACTTGGGGCCACAGGCAGTGAAAGTGCTCAGACACAGTCACAAGCAATGACTAATTTGGAGACTAACATGAGTCCATGAAAATAGCACTAGTGCTTCATTGAACATTGTTTTTTCCTTTCTCCAAATCTGCCTTAATTTGTAGTTTAATAACAAACACTACAGCTCTCTGTGCCTTATTCAAAGGAGTTATGACATGCATTATGAACAGCAGCATTAGCTTTTCACCTTCTACTATTTACTCATTTAAGGTCCTAACCCTGCTGATTACGTAAAGCTTGGATTACTTAATGAAGGGAGCAACAAGCATTTTACAGGGAGCTATGAGATCAGTATCACTCAGGAGACTAGAGAAATATGGAGACCCTTGTTCACATCTATTACACAGCAGCTCCAGCTAAAATTGTAAAAACAAAGGTGAGAAAAGGACAGCCTGATGTTGGCTTTCCTAAGATTCCCATCAGAATATTAACCCTTCAACAGACAAATTTAAAAGACTAAAAGTAGCAACACAGCATCACAAATACTGGAATGAGTTGGCAAAAATACTTCAGGTGGTGTCATTCAAATAAGAAAGCAGTTTCCAATCAAACAAATTCAATATTTGTGTACAGATTTATATATTTCTGTAGAAGTCAGAAGATGGAAAAGGAAATCTTATGTCATCAAACCTACACATCTGATACTAAAAGCAACCAGATCAGATAATTTCCTAGTAAATGGCTTAAAAATCACTCTAAAATAATTTAGAAAGCTCAAATACATACTATTAAATGATTGTTCTAGAATCACAGTGGAAGTTAAGGTGGAAATTTCTTATTTTTAATCTGACTTTCTTAAAACTCAGTTCATTCCCCTTTGGTTTCATCTTTCCTTTTAAGTAAGATTCTATCTTCGAATGCATTTCTAGAAAGCATACACACGTTGCCAGTTCTAATTTGCAAAACCCGACAAGCAAAATTTTTCAGATTCCTTTTACGAAACTATGTCCTTTCCAGACCTCTGCTTTGAATAAATTTGTAGTTTGTGCAAAACTAATTTTTTACTGAGCAGCTTGATATCATGCTTGATAGAAAACAAAGTCTAACAGTAATTTTGAGTTATATTAGTACAACCTTTCTCCACCAGAAATCTCATTTCATACAGCCTAGGCCTCAGCTTCCTACTTTCATCACCACATCTTACTGACAAAGGCATTCACAGTCATCTCAATCAACCAGCATACATAGGTCCTCCTCCTATTTTCTTTTCCATATAATAAACTAGAGGTTGTTGCAGACTTTCCAGTTCCCAACCCCCAAATGTACAGTATTGACATTTAAATTACCCTCCCCTTTTCTTCAATACTTGAGGTCCACTTCTAATTCTCTACTTTCAAAAAGACCATTTGTCATTACCCCTTTGCCTAATCACTAGTGTTATGTATTTAATAGTAAATACCACGTATATAATCACTGATTTTTCTTTGTTCAGAGGGAAAGTGATAAAGTAATTCTCTTTGCCCTAGAGAATGATAGATTATTCATTACTATGCATCTTTGACAGGTTCATGTATTGATATCTCATTTCCTGTTTTATTCCAAACCTTTAACTACTCCTTACTAGAAAGTCTTCCTTTTCCTTTCCAATTAAATCTTATTTCACCCTTTCTCACTTCTTAGATACAAATGTTTTATTTTGCTATTTTACACTTGGAGTCACTACAAATATTTTAGTAAGTTCAGCAGCCTAAATAGAGTATTTCCTTCCTTTTGTATATTATGTTTTGCTTCTATCTCAGACACGTGACCTTCTCTTTCCATTCACTTTACAGAGTCAAAGTTGGTGGTTAGTGTTCCTTGCTACACTTCATTTTCCTTTGTGCAGGTGCTGAACCTATGAAAGCCAGATAACTGAAGGTTTAAATCAAACAAAGCAGGTTCAATAATTACAATCAACACAAAAAGCCAAATTCACACTGTATCTGCATTTCTAGCCACCTCTAAAAACAAAGACTTGAGCTATACTATAATTTTTTCCATCCTGCGTTGATCATGATGGCATTGTGCTTTATCATAAAACATTTGAGGTAAAAAATGTTTTCACAAGATAGTCTAGTATTTTTCAACTGAAAGTGGGAATTCCGAGCCACCTTACTGTAAAGCATATTTCTGTGGAACAGCTGAAATGATATGGCATCAGATTCTGGGTGATAATCATGGATACCTGAGGATTGTAACATAAGCAGTAAATGTGAACCACCAACTTAAAATTGGATGAAGAAATGTAGTTCCTACACTCCTTAGAATTGAAATTAAATTCCACCTCTGGCTTCAGTGGACTTTGGATGAGGCTTGGGTGTGTGGCACTCATGATTCTTTCAACAATGCTTATGGTAAACTCCCCAAGGGAAAGAATCAAGGGAAAAGATTTTTAACAACATAATCCAACATTGAAATTGAGAAGAGATGAGCAGCCGACTGAAAATAAAATTAATAGAGAATGTTCTCAGGAACCTGATGGCTTAGAATCATCCCAAAGCAAAAAAATCAGCACCAGAATCTATGGTTTCCTAGGATTCCAGGATTTAGTAACTCTAGGTCTCCATGACCCTGGGATTCAACTGCTCTAGGGCTGTCTCCAAGGCAACAAGAGAAGGTTGGTGTCAGAGGGAGGTGCTGCAGCACAGCTGCACCCACTGTTCAGTGGCAGCTGCTGGTAAGTGACCCTTTTCCAGCCCCTCAGGTTCAGTCAAGGCGTTTCCAACACCACTATGCCTTCAGTAGTAGAGGGAGAGCCTGACAAACTGACGAACTCTCTCTTTTGGGATTTAAAACTCATGTGAACAAATGATAGTGTGTGAGTTCCATAGCAGCAGCTCCTTCACAGAACTTCATCATTCCTTACTGTCACGCTGGACACGGAAGGAGCACACTGGAGACGCTCAGCTGCCCAAGGCAAAAAGGGGGAACTTTATTTACAGTTTCTACAATTTATAGACTCTCTAAAATGAGAGTGGATTGGAGGATAACATATCTCTTCTGAATCACATTGGCTAGTTGAACAGTCTGTCAATTTTCTCCTCTTCTAAGAAAGAATGTGAAAAACACATAGTGTTTTGAGAAAAGTGTGGGAATTCTAACTCTAAGTATGTAAATATCAGAAGGCTTTTGAAAATCAGGGCGACACCTTACCTCCCAGCAGAGGGTCCTGCTGTATCCAGCTTGCCCTGAGGCACTCTGAGGCCTGGCAGAGCAGCTGGGGAATGTCTCTGTCATTGGCCCGCAACCAGCTTGTTAGGTCCCTCCTCTCCTCCTCCTGCTTGGGAAATTTTGTTTCCTCTTTCATCTAAAATTCTGGACTTCTCTCTCCTCAAACATGGCCATTCCTCACCTTCCTCCTCATCACATCCTGATGGAGCCTCTTTGGGCAGCTGAATTTGGAACTTGCAGCAACAGGCATGCACTGAGGAGCGCCTCTTGCCTCCAGCTCTTTACAAGGGCTAGAAAGGATGCAAAAGCTTTTATTCCAGTGTGAAGCTTCTTTTTCGTCTTGAGAATCTGAATCTTGGGTCATTCCACCTTTCTTTCTCTTTCAAGGAAGGATCTGCCATGGCTTTGGGGATCTTCTTGGTGCTCCTTTTGCTGATGGCAGCTGTTGATGTCAACCAGCTGCACTTCTCCCCAGATGAGAAGGATGTTGTTCGTGAGAAGGAAAAAAGGGAAGAAATCCTTCAGAGGCTGAAGGAGCAGGAGGTGAGCCTACGGCTGCTATACTCGTGCTTGAAGAAGGAAATTGCAGACCTGGAAGCCAAGCAGGAGGCTCTGACAAGACCTGCATTGGCACTGGAGAGAAAGATCCAACAGATCCTACAGTGCATACGCAAAGTCCTTTTCTTGGCTGCCATCACACTGCTCAGTCTCTGGGAATAGCATTTGCAGGAAGTCACTTGTCAGCACAGTGGAGAAGAGGAGACTGACACAGTATTCCTGGGCAAAGTATGGAAGGAGTGGCCTTCCCTGACAACACTCTTTGTGCTGACTAGGTTCATTCACATCCACGTGGACAGAACTGTAGCTAATCTTTGTTTAGTTACAAGGAGACTGGTTCCATTACCTTTGAAATTACTTCAGTCCCCTAACAAAATCTTTGTGCTTCAAGAATTAATTCTTAATGTGTATTAAGAATTTCCTCTCCTTTGTATCAATTGTTATAAATCCTAGAGTTCCATTAATGAAATAAAACCAATTAAAGCAAAGGAATAAACTTATCAGAATTGTTTGCTTGCAATCAAACATCATTTCATCTTTCGACCTGGCATTTTCCTTGCATTGTTCTTTACTGTTACAAGCCAAACTACAAACACCATAGAAGTAGAGACCATGTTTAGAAAACAATATTATGGATGTGCAACACAACTTTACTATGCTAAATGGATGTGAACTTAGAGGAAGATGGCTCAGAAAGAGGCTACAGATATTTTGACTGGAAAGCAGGGGAAACTGTGGCATGCAAGGAAACACTGCCCAGGCGTGGTGTAGGTTGTACATCTGTTTAAACAAAGGAGCACTTGATAAGATTATTTCCAACTTTGATTTCTTTCCATTCCATTAGCAATGCTCTTTACAAAATTCATTTTTCAAAACAAAAACAACACACATGATGTGGAATGTGCATAAGCAAATGAACATTGTACCAAGATGGCCAGAATACAGTGCAAGAACCACCACTGAACAGACTGAGGCACCAGGCAAATCCCTTTTTTTCATGGGTCTGGACTGACCATGCAGGTTCAGTAACATCATATGCCCTTCCCACAGTCTTTTCTGAGTAACCCGTGTTTAAGGTTGTAAGCTTTGTGCTTTGTCATATCAGAAAGAGAAATGCAATATTTTTCTTTTTTGCCCTACTTATCTATCCAGACATGATGGGAGGCTGTATTCAGCCAGACTTTTATTTGCTGAATTTCTTAAAACTTATGTGGCTTTCCAGCAACAATAATGTTACTCAGAGCAGAAGATCAATCTAGTGGATACATTCAAGCAGAAATTTCAAAAGTTGAGCTCCACTCTTTGCTTTCCTACTAATATTCTGAGAAGTTTTATTACCTCCTGCCATCCTTCTCTCCTGCTAGACTCTCTTCTCTGCTTAGCCTAAGTGTCACTTCCTTGGTTTTGCACTGAGCATTGCACAGCGTTCTCATCTTGATTGGAGCTTCCAGATGCTACTGTAACACAATAGTTGAGAAAGGAAAAAACCTAAAGCTTTTCCAAGCAATCCTGAGAAGAGTTCTGAGGGTCAAATAGGAAAAGCAAAAAAGAAATGGATGGTTATTTTTACTACCATAGAGTTGCTTTTGAATGATGGACAACAGCTGAAGTGTGAAGAATGCCTGAACTAGAACACTCTCATTAAAACATAAAATCCAAAGCAATTGGATTCCAAGACCTGAAATATACAAGAGTTCAGGAGGGACCTTCAAAAAACTGAATGAGGTGAAGAAACAAACACAGCCTGGTTTCCTGGCAAAAGTAAAGATGAGTGGTTTAGGAATCTCGCAGATTGCTTATTCCTAGGAAATAATACATTAGCGACAACTTTTCACCTCACTGCCATTCACAGCAACTCATAATTTCAGGTGTAAAAGAGGAGCAAGGGAGGGAGCAAATCTGGCTGACAAGAGCCCCAATGCACAGATGTCAATCTTCACCTTCATAAGGGAGCAAGTGAAAAGAATTACAAACCCTTGAGGATAGAACCTAGTGGCTTTTACACAGACCGAGAGGATATTACAAATTATGACAAAAAGAAAACACAGAATAAGGATTCCTTCTTTTTCCTCCTTCTTTGTGAATAGAATGAAGCAGAATATCCATTTATTCCTCTTCATTTAGCAAGAGCAGGGTTTGGATCAATTGTCAGTGAATGTCTGGCACAAATGAACTATCCATGATTCATAAGGGCATGCAGGTTGTCCATTCTGCAGTGCATTAAAAACAGAACAATGATGTTTCCCCCCCCCCCCCCCCCCCCCCCCCCCCCCAAAAAAAAAGCCCAAACAAACAAAAAAAACACCTCCACATCATTCTGGTATCACTGCACAAAAATAAGCTAATTATCCCTCCTTAATTATTTATTTAGCAATAATAAATGCTTAGTGGCCATCAAAGAACCTAGAAAACAGCTAACAGAGCTTAAGAGTACAGTGAACACCATTGCTTTGCAACAATACATCCCAGGTTCAATGAATTGGCCTCTGGCACCAAATATGAATAAATGGATGTTTTATGAGAGTACAGTATCTTACATTTAAAAAAAAAAACAATTAAAGGATGAGTGGAATTAGGTTTTTGTCCTTTTGTAATCCCTTATGGTACCTCACAGTACATCAAGCAAATTGGATTTGAAAATATATCAGAAATGGAAGCATGGAAATATTGTATCATATTACATCTGTTGTTGTCATCAACTTTAGCTAAAGAGATTTATTTCATACAAATTACTGTGAGATAACAAAATTTCCTCACAAATGGAAAATACATGTGTGAAACACAAACAAAATAAAGTTACTTTTTCACTAAATATTCTCTTTCAGTTTCCCTTTTGCAGCCTGTATTATAAGTAAGGTCTTCATAGGAAAGAAAAAAAACTCTGTATTTGTCTGATTGAAAATCCTCTTCTGCTGCCATCAAGTAAACAGAAAATAAGAAAACTGACTTCACTGTACAGAGAACCAAAAAAGTAGATCCAGTTTTCTATCTGATTTCTATGTTCTACTGTTATCCAGAGTGTGAGGATAAATCAATTTAGCTTTATTAAAGGATTTTCATCACTTCATAAAATTTTCAAAGTACCCGCTCAATGGCTTTTCAAGCTTCAATTCTCAAGCAAGAGGTACTCTTCTGTAGCTGCCACTAACACAAAAAATTCAGGCAGCAATCTCAGCACTGACTTGGCCCATTGATTGCAAGCAAAAACAGGTAATTTGGATTCCACTTCTCACCTGACACCTGTTCCTGGAAGGACTCAAACAACGTCCTGAAACACAAATACTAAATTTAAAACATCTTACAGGCTTAACACTGTGTATTTTGGGCCATCTCTAACTTAGAGGGAAACGTAATTTCTCTCTCTAGTGTCCCCCTCCCCCAAAATTTTTATTTCATTAAATTCATTCTTAGACTGGACATTATACAGCTAAAAGAAAACCAGCTGAACCTTCCTCCTGAATTCAGAATGACAAGATCTAATTATGCAATTCCTACCTGGGGAAAGATTCAGCATTCCTTTTCAATATACTGCAGAAATTAATAATTTGAATAGACACGCTCTTCAAAAGGCACTGATAGGTACCTCTGTTCCTCAAATCAAACAAGATGATGTCTCTGATTTCCTGCTTCTCACTACTACTGCGTACTGAAGGCAAAGACCACCCATTTCCAGTGCAGAGCAGAAAAGAAATACCAATGAACTTATTTAAGGCTGATCAAAAAAACATGCACTGAAAACTATAAAGAAAGCATGAGCAAAACGAGCAGTTCACCACAATTTCACACTTTAAAGTTACAATTCTCTACGTAAGGACACAGGTGTGGAGGAGAATCAACGCTACATGCTACAAACTTGCTCCAGCTGGATCAATAAAAACATCATGAAATATTTTCTGTCTGTATTTTGTCAGATGTGTACTGACAACCAAAGTTGTGTGCTTATGATTTTCCCTTCCCACCTTTTTTCATACCACTGCAACCCCACAGACATCTGACCTGAACGTGGAAGTTTTGAGGGATTGAGATAGTTCAGACTGCACTATCCAGGTCAAAGTCTCACAGTGAGGTTTTGAAGGACAATATTGATAAAAGCATCATTGGTTCCATGAGACTGGAGAGGGATGAGACTATTCTCTTTCTCTATTCATGAAATACCACCTTTGTGTCACAGCACTCTTGATCTATTAAATACATGGCTGGATTTTGCACCAAGCATAACCTCACTGGAACTAGATTTGCCTGTACTTTACAGCTGCTTGGAATGATAGCTGGTGATAGCAGGAATGAAACCATGGCAGGGCACAAGCAAATGAAGCCATTATGTTATTTGTGTCCATACACACACAACTGAAATCAAATGTCATGATACTTCACAGAAAAAAAGTAACTGCCAGAGGCATGAGACTACAAATCACATACCAAAACACTGTTTAATACATCAGATCTATAAGTGGCTGGCAATTTTATTGCTTCTCTCTTTCTCTATTTTTTTTAATCAGATCAGTTTTTATGTATCAGACCTAATTTGGGGTCCCAATTAAGGGTGCACATATATGCATAAATGGATACCTGTAGGTTAATTCCTGGCCATATATCTCCTCATTCTGACATTAAGTTGTGTTTTTAATGTATTTTAACTTCATATTTCATTTGCTAGATATTTGCTGGCCCAACATTTGTCTCATGCAATAAATACTGCTGGAACAATATGCCTATCAATATATATATACCTATTTATCCAGAAAAATATTAGGGCATTTATAACGAACTTGGGCTCAAGTCCCCACTTTGAGGGATATTCTTACAGATAGAAGCTCTCAGTGGAAGATCTTCCTTTGCTGGTTTCAAATTATTAAGAACAAGAAAGAAATATCTATATGCAGAGATAAAACAAATATATTTACAATCACAACTATTCAAACAGAAGAATTATTTCTCAGCCAACTGCACTCAAAACTCCAGTTAATTTGTTCTGCAGCTTCAGCATTGGGAAAAACAAATGTAATACCTTAATAACCAATCCTAGAAACCTTATTTCCCTTTTATTTAATTTGCAGACCTAAGCTGTTGAGAAATAATCTCCTTGCACAGGCATACAAAATTCATTCAACTTTCTAACTTCATATTTCCTGAAAATTGAAGAAGAGTTTCCCCAAAGAATGCACTAGGTCATGCTGAATAATTTCTATGTCACTCTGCTGTTGGTTAGGATATTCTTTCATAACTTTTTTTACTAGTGGGTCAGTGAACCACTTGGTTACCCCTTGCACAGGTGCTTAACAGTGACAGCATTCTGAGCTTTCAGCTTCCAAACAACCAGAGAAAAAAGCTTGGAGAATAGTGTTAAGGCAAGTATCAGCAGCATTTTGCTGCCTATTAGCAAAAAGTTTTACTATTTCTGACATAAAAAGAATGCCTGAAATCCTAACATATTTTCTCTTATACAATTGTAGTAAATAAGCTCATCTGTACCACATTTATCTGATTGAAGTAGAAAACTGTCCTAATGAGCTGCAGGGATGTACACAGAGCTGTTAATGGGCTGTTTTCACCACTGATGCTCTTTGAGATATAAAACTAAGCTCACTTCTAGTTATAGATTACTTAGGGACCTAAATTGAGGAATAGCACTGTTTTATTCTGGGGGCAAGAGTGATTGGAAGCTCTTAAAAGGTTCAAATAAAACTAAGTTTAATATACCTGCAGGAAGCAGGTACAGTTTCTGTATCACATTTGTGAAATATTATGCGTGTTCCAGCATATCCATTTCCTCTTTCCTGATTCATTTAATGCTGAGATAATCATATTTGCCAAAGGCAAATACTTCAGAGTATGAAACAGGTAGAGGCATGTGAAAAGTGCAAAAGGTGGCTTTGCCTGGCCTGCTTACAGGGCCTCCATGTGAGCATCATTTTACAACACAAGCACAGGTCCAAGCGCAAGCACACATTGAGAGGGATCCAAATGAAATGCTGAAGAGTGGAAGAAAACGTGATACAACACCCCAAGCTGTGTGGCCTAATTGTGGACTTCCAATACTTAAAGGGAAACCACAAGAAAGATGGAGAGAGACTAATTACAAGAGCATGACAGGATAAGGGGAATGGCTTCAAACTGAGAGTTTTAGATTCAATATTAGGAAAAAAATTCTTTACTGTAAGGATAGTGAGGCACTGGCACAGGTTGCCCAGAGAAGTTGTGCATGCCCCATCCCTGGCAGTGTTCAAAGCCAGGCCAGATGGAGCTTTGAGCAACCTGACCTAGTGGAACATGTCCCTGTTCAGGTGATTGGAACTAGATCATCTTAAAAATCCCTTCCAATTCAAGCCATTCTGTGATTCCAACAGGGGCACAGCTTCCCCCATAGCTTTGGTTTTCTTTGCAACCTGTCTTATACGAGTGGAAAGAACAGTAATGCTAAAACACTTTATGACGCACACTGGGGAGAGAAAGAAAGTTATACGTAAAAAATAAGTTATAATCCTCAAAGAGGATGGATCACTGGAAAAATGCCTACAAAAAACCAGAAGTAAACAGAACACAGAGAAAGGCCATAAGTTTCTGAAATTTTTGGAGCCCATTTTACATTTTCCAAATGTAGTTTTAGGTTTCTTTCTGGAAACATAAAATCCTGCACAGGTTTGCTAGAAGAGTAAGTTGAAATCAAATTTTCTGTGGTTTTGCACTGTAACCAGTATATTAAACGTATGTCATATACGTCCCTATTCTGTGTCAAATTAAAAAGGATAGACAAATGCTGACCTAAATTTTAATTGAAAGGACATTGGAACTGTCCAAAACCTTTCCCTGTTTCTTCCACAAACACATACATACACACACTGAAATTTAATTGGTAAGCAAAGAGCAGTGTCACTTTTTAGATGCTGAAAAATTTATCAAGATTGTTGTGGAATCTGTTGTAGTTAAATTGATATCAAGCTGTTAACTAAAGTTGTAAAAAGTCCTCAATTTAAGTATTTACTGAGCACCTTGAATTTGCAGCAACCAGAACTGCAATAGAACAATGCTGGGAACCAATGTGTACTTTAAAATACCTCCTCTTTCACAGCAGGGTAGCTGTGCTGCAGCTCAGTCAGTTGGACTGTTTGCACATTTTACCAAGCAAAAAAATACATTTTCCAAGTTACTGAGATCAACCTCTTCTCCAGCAGTTAAACAGAGAATGTTCAGTACAATTCCAGCCCTTTGGAGCAGGACAAAATATCTTATTTTCCCCTGGCAGTAGCAGCTGATTGCTTCCCAGGTTGCTCCTGACACTTTAGCCAAGAGCAATAGGGGGTTCGACTAAGCCAGGAGTGTTCCCATCTAATGGCTTCCTGATTCACTCTCATGACATAAACACAGCCCTTACGCCTCCACATAAGGACTGTGCCACAGAAAGACAGGCTTGAGAAAAGTTTGTTTGCTTCTAAATGAGATGGAAAAAATTAGCTTTGTGCCTGAACTACTATTGAGAGAAGTTTCTGTCAAAACAACATAAGAAATAAAATTATGAAGATACACGGCTCTGCCATAATTCTCCCTCCTGACTTCCCACTAGGTGCATTGGACTGTAGGAAAATGTTAAACAATAATAGCTGTTAAGGATTCTTACTTAAAATCTGGAAGCCTGAAGTCTTCAGTGACGTTCTCAAGATTGAGAAACCAACTCAAACACCTGTGAATAAAGGACTCTTCACTGCTGCAGACTGGACACTTGCAATATTCACAAGGTCACTTCCTTTAAGCCTTAAAGACAGGCCAGCATGGCAGATTTTATGCTCGAAATATCAACTTTAGTATTTTAAGTGAATAAGTTTTGAAACTTGCAATTTAAACTTAAAAAGTTACAAAAATAAAGTAAAAAGGGTAATTTTGCATCAATGGCACAAAGCATAGACATCTCTGGCCCAGAATTCAAGTCAGCCTGCAGACAAATTTAGGGTCCCTTACTCTGGGATCCTTGCAAACAAGGTTAACAATCTGAATACATATCATTGGCTGATTTCACTGCTTTCCAATTAGAGTATTTGCCTGTCCTTTGCTTTCATCCCTTCCCACTAAAACAGTTATCCCAGAGTTAAGTTGTGTAACACTTAATACATAAAAATCAAAATGCTTATTTGTGCACAGCTGATACTGAACAAGGTACTTTTTGCTCCATAGCACTTCCCAAAGTTTGCTTTCACCTATCATGTCATCCGTTGAACAGCCTGAACTACTTGGACACCATCGCCTAGTTCTTCCTCTTGTCCTTCGATAATTTTCTCAGCTTTTCCATGATTTGTTCTTGTTTAATCTTGATCCTGACATCAGTGCTGCTGACATTTAAGTTATCGGAAAAATATTTCCATAACTTTAGTTGAAGAGAATATTATATTCTTGATGCAGATGTTTTCTACACTTCCACAATAGCCCTGGACCAAGTTCAATAATAAAGTATCGAGAATTAGCAAAATGGAAAATTCAAATACCTGAATCATAATTTACACGTTCAGGATAATTAAAAGCTGTTTCCTTAAAAACAAGTAAAATATTGCATAGAGTCCTTTATGTATATTGCCCTAAATAAAACAATGTGTGTTTATGTGTGTATATATATTTTCACTTTACCACATTCTCTGAAATACTGTGAGAAGCAAAACAAAACAACTGGAATTGTTAACAGTCACACTTCAGCTTAATACTAAACTCTGTTTGCACTCCAAATCCCTCAGGGTTAATATGAGCTCATAAACACAACCACTAACAGACATGAGCCAATTTAATGAGACCAGAAATGGGGTCACACCAGTACATTTTTTAAGATCATTATTTCATTTGTCAAAAAGGGAAAATAACAAATAAAAATATTTACAAAGCTGAAGCATTGTCCTTATAGCTTTCTTAAAATTGCTCATTACAGGCTACTGAGCAACTGATTACAAGATCCTCCCAAATATCCCCAGGCAATAGTGAACCAGATTAAGAGAGACCAGGCAATTAAATAAGGAAGAAACTCCCAGGAAACCTGGACTGAAGAGAAAAATACTGTATTTAACAGAGTATGGTACTAGTTTTTGTCCTAAACAGCTGAAAAGACAAGCCATAGTAAGACCATTAAAAGATCTTTAATGAAGGAATTAATTTTTAAAAAATTAATTGTGGAAAAACACATCAGTAATACCAAGGTACAGGTACTCATTCATCAGTCTCTGTTATGGCCGTGGTTGTAAAGAGAGTTTAATGAACTCACCACTGTGAAAATGATGATAAAACGTAACATATGGAAGGAACAAAGCTGGGTTTTCTGAACAGAAACATTCTTTGCATTTACTGTAAGCAGTTGCTAGGTAATATTCAACATTTCTTACTCCTGCCACAGTTCAGGAGGGTGTTGCACGCACAGAAGGCATAACATGGCACATGAGCTCATAACATAGTGCTGTATAAGAACCATTGAAATAGAAATATAAGGAGACAGGCTGGTAAGGACTTCCTTTGTGTTTTCTCAGCTGAGATGGAACACAGACAAGGGAAGGTAAAGTCATTTGCCTGAGGCAAGAAGATTAATCAGCCTTACAACCAGAAGAGAATCAGAAGCAATGATACCTAGTGCTAAATCAGAGTTTCAACAAACCATACTGCTCTTTTGAAGACAGATGATAACACCATCTTTTCTCAGAATAGGTCAATAATTAATTCAGTGATTAATTAATTCCTTGAGCTTCAGGATCCCTTTCATCAGTCTGATTGTTGCTTTCAAGGTTCATGAAGAGTTGTATTTCTGTTAAGGAGGATGACTGTTCTTTTCCCCCTCTTAGCACAATAAAAGGGAAGGTCCCTACAATGTTTCAAAGCAGAATGAATTTTGTACAGGAAAGATATATTGGATATATTAAGCAAAAAACCCACCAGGATTTCAACTGTAATTTCCTTCCAGGGCTAACTAGAATAATTCCAGCTATATTACCAATGAAATAATAACAGCAATATGGCCTAACAGCTAAAAGGAGAGAAAATTATGCAGCTTTTGGTTCCATGGCATGCCATTTGATTTCAGCATAGTCTACCTATTATGATAATAATTTACACTTTTTAACTCCCTTAGCATTAACAATTTTCTCTTTCAGTTCACAAGTGGTGTCCCGTATGCTTCCCTACCAAAAAAAAAATCATACCATTTTTTCCAATATTATGCCAGCAAGAATACTAAATTCAGATTACCTGATATATAAAGTTGTGTAGAAAGTCAAAGTGTCTCAGTAAAACAAGTAACTAATAACTTCATATTGTAAAAGGAAAAGCAAAGACACAGTCTTTATTATAGTTTGCAAAGTTCAGAAAGACTTGGAAAGTAAAGTCAAAGATTAGGCACAGCAGGCTCTGTGTTTTTCTTGTAAAAAGCACTGTTTATAGATAATACTACTTAACTTTGCCATCCTGAAAATTCTAACTTGCAAGTCCTTCCCTGCACGACCAAATGATCAGAGCAGGACAGGAACAGACCACCATGGGAACTTGAAATGGGATTTTTTTGTTGGGAGAGGTTCCTTTTGCATGTCACTTCCCTACAGCAAATATACTGGGTTCAGAGGGTGTACACTTGGAGTTCAGACTCAGGATTATTTAACACCAGGAAGCTCACAAAGACAACACAGAAGTCAAAATTGTGATTTCTAGCAGCTACCCATGCTGAAACATGACATAAAAGCATAATATGACTACATATCCACTGAATCAAAAGAAGGGTTATAGTGGGATTTTAGGAGGTTTTTCTCAAAGGATGTATGGCAAATAAGCAAGATACCACTGTACTTCCCTTAACATTGCACCAAAATTAAACAGATACAGGTTTTGACTTTTGCCCACCCCTTTTTTTTTTTTTTTTTTTTGATAGAGAGAGAATTTATGGGACACCACCTGTGAACTAAAAAGGAATACTGTTAATGCATCATTCACAGTGTTGGATTAACAAACAGGAAAGAAAGCTTCCGTGGTCATGGTAAAACCTTTAATTTAACACAGAAACAACCAGCAAGTCTGTCTTCTGAAAACAGAGCACTCCAAGAGGAGTGATGGCAGATGTTTAACCTGCTCAGCATCTGTTCTGAAATGTGCAACAGAAAAAAATAAGTGTGATGGTGAGAATTCAAGTAAACAAAGACCACAAACATCTGAATTGTGTGACAATTGTTTGTTTCACTAGCATCAATGAAAGCAGAGAAGGACAAACCATGAAGTCAAAGCCATAAAACAATGGCTAGAAGAGCAAGATACAGGGTGTAAAGTTGACAGGATTACTAACCTGATGTGAAAATAAAAACTTCATGCAATACTTTTGAAGATGCAACCAGAACCTATCATCCATGCCTGGAAGATAAGGTAACCTAACATTCAGGAACAGTTTTATCGCCGTGATTTCAAAGACATTAATTTGAGGCCTCATTTGAATTAATTTCTGAAAAGGACACCAAGGCCTGAACACAAGCTATTTACTGTGCAGACAGCAGCTGCTCTTTCTCTGAGCCTCAAAAAGAGAAGAGCCTCCTCAGCAAAATCCCACATTTCAAAAAGAAGCCTTCTCAAAATAATAGGCAGAGTTTCTTCTGCCTAATAAAGGCTACACCAGCACTACCTTGAGCTCTTTGCAGTGCTTGTGTGCCACGTGCTATGAAACATTACTGACAATTATGAGGGATTCAGAATAAACTCTTAATTGTCTTTAAGGATGAAAGATGGTTCTTGATCTTTTTAAAGTATTTTCCAAGTAACAGCAAGCCACAAATATGAAATATCAAGTTTAATGAAGGAAAGGTCTAGTGAGGCCAGTCAGAGGGTTTAAATTCATCAATTTGTTCACATTTTAAAGTCACCATAACTTCACAATTATTACAGTGGACAAACTCAAATCTCCTTCAGGTTAAAAGCCAGAATTCTCTTGTGACTTCTACAGTTCAACATACAGTACTTTACAGCATAGCTCTGGGAAGTTGTATAACATATTTCTACAGCACATTATACAACTAAATATGAAGATATAATGATAAAACTATCAGAAGGAAAAGGTTAGGAAATATCACGCATTCTGGCAGACTTACAGACCCAAAAAATGCCCAAAGCACAAGTAAAATGCAATTATTTTTGCTGGTTGCTAGCTAAACTGCTGACCTACATTTTAACATCCTGAATAGAGGAACAGAGATATTTTACCCATGGATTCAAAGAGGAAAAAAAAATCTGTTGAGTTCATATTCTTCATGAATGCCTCCAAATGATGGCAAATCAATAGTTGCTGCTTTACTAACATCACCCTTTGGGACTTTGTCAGCTAGAATGCCTGAAAATCCTTCCCAGAAGAGCCATACAGATTCACAAATCTATTTTACAACCACCATCAAAACTCAGTACAAACAACTCAGCTTTCAGTTTGGTTACAGGTACAATATAAATCACTGAAGTCAAAAATACATCATATTAAGATGAGCTCCATTTCTGAAGCTAAAAAATGATTTGCCAAGTTGTTGTAGGGTAAACTGAGTGAAAGGAAAAGAATAAAAGGGCATTAAATGACATATCATTAGTGCCCTGAGCTATGCAATAACTGATTTTATTTCTTTTCACTAAAAGGCAATTTTATTGCATTATTGGCAAAGCATCCTCCTTTCTTCTGTCATAATCTATTCCTACAGCCTGTTGTAAAATGAAGTTTTTCCAAACACATTTTCAGTTCCTCAGCAAGCATTCCATTCTCAAATGGTTTTTAAGAACTCCAAACAGCGATTCATAGAGCCAAGTAAGAACACTGAACTTGGAACTCTGAAAATTTTCTGCTCTAGCTCTTATATTATAAATAACTTGCTTTTTTTTAATTCTAGAATTCCTTACTGTCTTTATCTGACAACTTTCAAGGAGCCACAAGAACAAAGTTCCTGACGTAATCCAAATAAAACTGATCATAGGGAATGTAGGATTGTAATTAACAGGGCAAGATCTGTGCACAGCAAGTAGCTTGTAAAATACAAAAACCAGAAATATAGATGTTGTTTTCTGCATTTCATGGGGTTCTTGTTAGACAGTAAGTTCAATTTCCAGACACAGGTGGGAAAAACCAGAAATATGGAACAAACTCTTAGTTATCAGCAGCAAACTCTGTAGGAAACTGAAATAGAAATAATTCAGCATTTACAGAAGATGTCCCTGATCACACAAAGCCTTTAAAGCACATTTACTTAAACATGATTTCGTGATTAATTATAACAGGAACACAGTCTTATAACTGAAGACTAAAAGAAGTGCTATTAAAAAAAAAAAAGAAAAAGTGAAGAAAATCTTGTGAGAACAAGCACTAAGGTATATGGCAACAAACTACAGAAGCCACCCAGGTTGGAAATAGAAAGGTAAGAAGAACTGAGGTGGTTTAGAAAAAGAAGAGACTGGAATGAAAAAAAAAAAAAAAAAGAGAACTTTTTTTTGTGTTTATTCAGAAATGACATCCCTAGAAATCCTTTACTTGGGGATTCATATCTAAGAAAATAGGTAGATAATGAAACAGCAAACATTTCAATGAACTGCTATGCAACCAAACTCACTGCCCAAAATTCAGGACCAGAAAAACAACAGCATCAAAACCCACAGATTGCAATCACCTACAGAACACAGGGGGCAAGATATCATTGGCAAGCTCAAGGGAAAAAAACCAGATTCCAGTTTAGTCAGAATTCACTTTCTATGACAGGATAACAAAAGGTCACTGCCTTTGATTCAAAGCACTAAATCATATATTGAGTACTGAGAAATTTTAGATATTCTGCAGAGACAGACCAATGGATGTATTCATTCTTTTCCTGACAGCCCCATATGAACACAATATTATATGCATTGAAATGTTCTGCACATGTCTTACCCCTCAAACTAACTCTTCAGCTGTATAAAGGCCATGTGGAGCTCTAAAAGTAGAAGCAAAACTTGATGTGAATGGTCCCTGAAATAATTCAGTTCCTGATCAGGTAGAAATTCTCTTACTTTTTAAAGGATTTTTTTCTTTTTTCTTTCCTTTTTTTTCTTTTAGACAATATTCACTTCTGGGACTACAGACCTATCTGTTTTTCATCTCATATGCCCATATGTTTCATAAGGTTTTATGAATTTGTCATCCTGATTAGGCAGAGAAACCTGCAGAATCAATTCAGTTCCTGCAGTATAAAGTCCTGAATTTCTCTTGCTTCTGTTTCAAGTCACAGCTTTCAACAAACATTATCAAAATTCCAATTAATACCAAGTGTAAACAATTATTTTTTCTTTTTATTTCCATAAAGGTTTCTGCATCATTTCAAGTAGTACTTTTATCCCCACCGGGCAAGCAACAATGTACTCAGTAGAGTTTGGAAAAAAAACTCATGGTGCTTCCCAGATGCTCCTGGAGTTCTGAAAGTAGCTTTAGTTTGATATCTGAAAACCAGCAAGCTATTTTAATTCATGCAATTGTGGAATGGTTTGGGTTGGAAGGGTCTTAAAAGATGATCTGGTTCCA
This sequence comes from Acrocephalus scirpaceus scirpaceus, assembly GCA_910950805.1. Lineage (NCBI taxonomy): Eukaryota > Metazoa > Chordata > Aves > Passeriformes > Sylviidae > Acrocephalus > Acrocephalus scirpaceus. The sequence continues at coordinate 50,979,619 of OU383780.1, forward strand.
TCCCACCTGCCATGGGTAGGGACATCTTCCAGTAGACCAGGTTGCTGAAAGCCCCATCACGCTTCTTTTGATGGCAGCCCAGGATACAACTGGTTTTATAAGCTGCTAGTGCACATTTCTGACTCAAATTCAGGATTAGGTTTTTCTTCAGTCGTTTTGTTAATTTTATTTTGGTTTTACTTGGTTGCTGTTTTGGGGTTTGGAGGTTTTTATGGGGAAGAAGGGGAGCTGGTGATGACAACTGTTGTTGGGTTTTTTTTAACCTAATTTTGATAAAAGATGATAATTTCTTTTTTTAAAAAAAAATTTCTTACTATACTGTATTTGCAATTTGTCCAATTGCAGTCCTGAACTGAACACATAATCCAAGAAACCAAAACAGCATCCTATTTCACTTTTGGTGATGACTACTCTCTCTTTAGTTGAATGACTTCAGATTCAGCATTGTCTTAAGTTTAGCTTACCATCCAATATGAAAAGTATAAAGAAACCCCATGTCTACGATGAAAAAGCCGGTGTAAACTACAATTTTAACTCACAAAAAACAAGAAGGCCAATGAATTTCATTTCACAGGATGAAGGGCAGGGGCAGAAGTGAAATGTAAGTTTTATTCTAGATGGAAAAGCCAATGTAAAAGCTCATTATCTTTTATAAAGATAAGGAATATCTTATATCTTATAAAGATAAGAAAAGGGTACTGACATTTTCCCAAAGCTACACTAAAAATAGCTTTTTCATGATGGGGTTTTGTACGTGTCTAAGGAATACACACACACTTTACATGCTATAATGAACTGGCCCGGAAAGATGAAAACAGAATCTTTATGGTCCTGTAAGGTGCTTTACATGGGAGTACAGCTTTTGGAGAGTAAGCAGATTACTCCTTTATAAAAGTGATTTATTTCCAATTTTCTCTCCTAAGAGACAAATCATAAAATCATCACTTAAGTTCCTAACTCACTGAAATAGAAGATGTTTCTGTAACAACGTGTTTTTCCTTGGGTTACTGCTTAGCTTTAAACATTGTATCCATAGCAGTCTAGATGTCAATTAGAGGCAGCAGTTCTGACAGTGTGTTAGAAAACCATTAACACAGTGACTCAATACTCTAGAGACTCCAATACAAGTTGTGATTTTCCATAAAATCTAAGGAAAGAGTGTAAACAACAATTCATGAAGCAAAGTGACTTAGTTTAAGACCCCAGTTTTAAGTTCCTTATACAGCCAGAATAACTGTTGACTCCAATGACCACTGCAGAAACTCTTGGAATCTGTATATTTATGGTGCACTTTTCCTATGGAGACAGATATTCTTGCTTAGGGACCTGCCTGTTTTTACTTCTGAAAGATTATCACTTCAACATGCAGCAAGGCATGATTGTGGTCCTACACAGGATTCACCTCAGTTGGATTTGAGCTACCTTTCCCCTGTGACAGGACACAAGAAGTTAATTCAGAGCCCTCTCACAAAGAGCAGGAACATGAACTGGAATCCTGAGACAGTCATAAATCCTAGCCTTGGATACAGGAACAATAAAGAATTAATAATATTTGAATCTTCTTATTTTGAAAATTCCCTTAATCCTTTTAAATGCCCTATAGGTGCCATATCACTCCTTTCTCTAACCCAGAGAAATTACTTAATCTCATAAAAATTCCATTTCTTTGGAAAAGCTATTATGTTGAGTGGGTTTTGTTGGTTTTTTTAATAATCAAAAATAGCATTTTGTACAGCTCCTGAACTTTATCTAGTCCATTCCATGTTCTTTCTGCTGAATTCTTAGCATAAAAACACCTCTTCTTATTTTCAGTTCCAACCTTTCCAGAGCCTTCACCTTTCTGACCACTGACAACTTCAGTCTGCCTAGTCCTTACAGGGCCTTTACCTGAAATAATCCTCATCTGTAGGAAAAAATATTCCTTCTCAAAATGAAAACAAACAAAAAAGTCCAGGAGCTTTATATTTTATTGTGGGTGAGGGAGAGTACTTGTTTATTTTTAAATTTCTCTATAGAGAATTGCCCTGCTGAGTCAAGCTGTTTGTCAAAACATAATGCTTGCTATATGGGACTTTCCCAAATCCTTATTGTGCTAAGATACAGTTCAGAGTGCTTGTAGGGTCATTTTGTTCACATAACATGGCAGAGCTTTGCTTCTCTCAACACTGCACACCTGACTCAAAGGCTCTTTTTTTTTCTAGAATTCACCAGCCTATAAAATTCAGTGCTTTTCAGTTCCATGCTGCTGTAACCTCTAAGTGCATTTTTCCTACTACACATTTGCAGTTGCTAGCATTAAGAGCCTCAAGCAAATTTCCCCCATTTATGTATTGTAAACAAATCTTGCCACCACCAGCCCGGATCAGCCTTTGGTCACCCTCAGGGCCTGTTCCCTTGGCTCTGTTTGCAACTAGTTTTCTACAGCTATAAGTCTTAACTAACCCATTATTTTTGGCATACCTCTATGCAGTGTTTCTTCCAGAAGCAAATCTGTTTAAATGGTGTTACTGTGAATGTGAGTGTAATGGCAATATCGAAAAGTATCTGTTGGAAGACTGAGGTAAGGAAAGGTAGAGAAATGTCAAACTACCAATGAAGAAAAGCATCGTGTTTTCAGACTGCATGTCAATTACAATAAAGAATTTCAATCTGACCTGAAGAAAGATGATTAGGGAAAAGAATGAAATTTAAATCCTTTTAACTTCTGATTTTATTCCTGCATTCAGCAGATCTCACTCTCCTTCCTCCACTAAACAAAAACAAAACAAACCCACTTGTGCCACATAATGACTGTACATTATTGCGTTTTTTTTCTTTTCATGGAACCTCTATTAGGCTAGAAGCAAAGCTACACTGCACTAGATGTTAACCAAAAGATAGATTTTTTTAAATCTGTTGGTTAGCAGAGTCACCAATGTCTCCACTCCCAACAGAGTATCACAGACCAGAGACATTATACCATAGCCTTCATATCGTTACCATACCTATACCAGAACAAAGTCAACCATGCCAAAGAAAAATATATTTATAGCTTTTAACAGACTTCACAGAGTGCAGAGGATTCCAGTCATTTCCATCATGACTAAGAAGCAGTCCAGTAGGTATGGTCACATTGCTACTGCAAACACAGTCATCCATTTAAAATGACCACTGCAGAAACAGTGCCATGATTTACCAGGTATACAAATTTCCAAATGCCTCAAGAAATATATCTCAAATTTCCACATTCGTTCTACAAATTTCATATGAATACTACCTGAGTTTAAAAATGAGCTTTTAAGAATTCTTCAGAGCCTTAAAGGAAAGGGCAGCTGCTGTCTCAGAATCATTTAATCACTCAAATGTAGATGATAGAGTGCATCACTTACCGTTGAACTGGTAAGGAAAGGGTATCTAAGCGGTCCTCGCCCTTAAAAGCCATATTTATCCTGTTCTTATGTGCACTTCTCCATAGGCTGGGATCTAGAAAGAAAACAGTCATTTAGTAAACCTAGGGAAAATCAGGCACCTTCAGCCCAGGCCAGCATGGCATTTTCCTGCTCTTCTGTGGAGAGGGCTCATTAAAACAAAAGAAAAGTCTCCCTTTCCACAGGTACCCCACAACTCCAGCAGATAACCAAGGCCATTAAGTACATTTCACAGCATAAACAATGTAGGGTTGCTGAATTGATTTCCCTCTGCCTGCTGGAAAACGGGTTCCCAGCTAGTCCCAGCTGCCCTGGCAGGGAACCATTTCAGCTCGGTCAGGCAGTCACAGGACGGACTGGCGACCACCCCCCAGTGAGTCTTTTAGCTACACGAGCGCTGTTGAGGAGGCTACGACAACGGAAGGAAAAGGAGACTTTGCAGCAAGATGGCGCTTATTGTCACCTGCTCAGCATGCAGGCGAGCCCACAAAGTGAAGAAGGGGGGCGGGGTAAGTGATTATAAGGGACCAGACACAAGATGGGAAACCAATCAGGAGAAAGGGGATGGCATACAGACAGCATACAGGAAATGAGGGGTGGGGGATTTCCAATCAGGGACTGACTTGTCCCGATCTTTCCAGAAGCAGGGGAGAGTCCTTCCTGGAGATTGACAGGCACAGGGAGATGAATACATTTGACTGACAGCAGCAGGTGGCTGCACAAACAAGTGCAGGGGGAAACCATTAGGGGAAAGGGATAGGGGGAAGATGGACTAAACCATTACAGAACTCAGCTAATTTTAACAATAAATAAAAGAACAGAAAACGTGCCGCTACTACAGGTTTCATACTCCTGAAGATCCTGGACTACTGTACAGGTCAGAGCCATCTGGAGTGAACATTTCTGAGTTGGTACTGAGGTATTTTTTAGCCTCATTTATTTCATATTAACTTGAACGCTAGAGAAAATCTATTGAGTATTATAGTAATTCTTCCTATTATTGTGAGAAAGATTGCAAGTGAAGTCCCTTCCAGCCCTAATTATCCTGCAATATGATTTCAGGATTATTATGTACTACATTTACAGAAAGGTCCTTGATGTCTAAGTTACTGAAGTATTTGACCCTTCCATGTTAGACAATTTCATTTTTTATAAGTTTTAAATGCTGCACACATCTTTCTCCTCCATGATTTCCCATTATATCTAGTGACCAAGAGATGGATCCCAGCTTTATTGCACTAGAAAAAGAACAAGAAAGGAGAAGAAAGATTCCTCATTTTCACAAAAGGAAGAGTTCTGCTTCTTTCCCTCTTCTTTTAATTAATCTCACCTGACATTAGAGCACTACCTACTACAGGTCAAAGCATATTCACAGCAAAAATCATAGAGGATTTATTCTACAAAAAAGGTGAAGACATTTTCACTCACACATATGGCTAGAAGAAAACTTAGGCAAAATATTTGAAGAAAAAGATTATTCCATGACTCAGGAAGAAGGAAGAAATGGATTAATTTGGACAAGGAGACAGGAACAGTAGGAAAATTGTTTTCTTAGATGTGAAGAAAAAATTGAGATCAATGGATCTCACTCCTAGAGAAAATACTTTACATAGGAAATTACTGTTGTTTGTGTCACCAACTGAGGCAGAGTGTTTTTGATGTAGCTGCAAATAGTAAATTCTGCCATTTGGCTATTGGCTGCACTGTACAAGCTGAGTCAGCCAGCATTCAAGATATTTGACACCCCAAATTGCTCTTAATTGACACAGAGTGGTCCTCACTCCCTTTCCTAGGAAACTGATCTCATTATTAATGCATGTCCTTGTTTTTTCCGCAAGATCTCATAAACACATCCTGAGCACATAAAAGTATTACAACCAGCATAATGGGTTCACATGCTCTGCCCACGGTTAGCACCATATTGCTCTTGTGATGGTGTCATCCTGTGTTCCACCCTACCCCCTAGGTTTTCCTGGAAATAACAAACTTTATTTAATCCTTCTTTAGATGTATAAACTAAGAAGATTTAAATATAGGAGAAGAACCTATTAAATAAGCCAAAACCAACACCAAAAAAAAACCCACATTAAAAATAGTTTAATTGTTACTGATGTTTCCTGTTTAAAAATATTGCAGATATTTCAACAGGTTTTGACTGAAGGTTCATATGCCCAAGTATGAAAATATTAGCATGCATTCTTCTCCTCCTGTGACACACTAAGATTTGAAAAATGAGCTTATTTTGGGGGTGAGGAGGAATTTAAAGCATTTAGTGTATGATATACAGATTTCACTAACAAATGAAATAAATGAGCTATCTTCATTTCCAGTGGTAGAATATTTTGTCATTTTCAAAGACATTGAAGATTACCAGATACAAACAATTGTATAATCACATCTACTGGAAACTGCCAAATATCACAATAATCACTGTCTTCATTTGGGGGAGATACCCTGAAAGCTGAACACATCCACATACAAAAAACACCAAAATTAATTTTCCCTCCTAAATCTTGTCATTTAAAGGACCAACCCCCCCAATATTTTAGCCTGCAGAATTACAGATTTCATGGACACTAAGCATCTCTTTCTGCTCAGCATTAGATCTGGATTTACCTTCTTATGCTACCAACACTAAATCAAATCTAAAGCTTTAGCTTCCTCTGGCAAGCTAAATGTACTTCACCATGAGCTCAGCCTACTACCAGTTTCTACACATACAAATCAAAGCACCTGCTTGTACTCCATTACTTGTAATCAGTGACGTAATGTACACAGACATAAATTAGATTATTGCATGTCCTTGTTCTCCACAAATCAGAAACCTGACAAAAATACAAGTTTTTATATTCTGTCTTCCCACAAAACACACTTTTATATTGTCTGAGAACCTTTAAAAATATTATCAACTCCTACTTAGAGGTTACTTATGCTCCAGGAACAGTAACAAAATGCCACAACATTATCTTAACCAAACTGTCTGGCTCAAGACTATGATTAGATATTAGCTCAAATCTTCAATCCCAAGTTAATGTTGGAAACATGAGGAAATTCTCTCCCTTGGCACTTGGCCACTGTACCCCCAGGATCACAAGAGAGGTTGGAACATCTGTGATTTGTGGTACAGGCTTCTGGTCCTGCTTGGAATGCCTCCTCCATCTGCTGGGCAACTATACAGCTCCATGGCAGATATTGTTCAGTTTCCAGTGTTCTCATTCCTCTTTCCAGGTAAGACCAAGACAACTCTACTTCCTAGTAAAGACTAAGAGGGAGCTGATGAGTCCTTCTCTTTAGCTGATTCTGCTTTTTATTTGAGTCCACAACACTGTGATGAGCTCAAGTCAGCACTCCTAAAAGCAAAGTCCTCTACTCTAGCTGACTATGGAGATGTTACACATGCACTCACTTTTATTAAGTATATATATATAATAATAGATAACATCAGTAGACTTCTGTAGGAGAGTCTAATATTTTTTTCCACTGAAAATTATTTTTTCCATGACCAATGATTAGGCCCACAGCTCATCGGAGGTGCTGTCCAGATAAATTTGTGCAAAAAAACCCAAATCAAAACAAACCAAAAAATCTACTGCTTGTAGTTTGCAATATTGGCAATTTTGGCAAAAGCCTGAGTGACACATTGAAATAATAAAATTGTAGTTTTGGACTATTATGAAGCTTTTTATTTAACACCTTATATAGGGCTTTACATCTGCACACAACCTTGTATCACAAGGTAAATGCTGACTTATAATTTGTTTGACTCTTCAGCAGCATGTGCATGTGGAATTACATGTATTCAAGGCAGCAGGCTCTGTGTCCTGCATTTTTCTCTTTGTGATTTCAACACTGAATTAGGTTTCGAGATGTTATTTCCTCGGGGAATAGATGTAGATAAGCAGAGCACAAACCACATTTCAATCCCATCCAATACAGTCAGCCAAAAGCTTTTCTCAGAGAACAGGAGTTCAGAAGAGAATAAAGCATCACACATGAAAGAGCATGAAAGCATTGCTCTCAGAAGTCAGTGGAGTGTCAATAAAGGACATGACCTTCATGTCCAAATATCCCCAAAACCACATAAGCAGGAAGAGAGATCTTGCACACAGACAGGCACCAGGCCTTGTCAGCAACTGACAGAGAACTAAAAACAACTTCAAACACTGTCAAACAGCCCACCTGTAAATTAAAGGAGAAGAAGTCTCATCCCAACTTACACCAGGCTTGGCAGCACAGGGGAAACCTATGCAGCACCTCATTAGCAGAGTGACGCATCTGGAAGCTGAGGTCCCACTGTTACACCACAAACCCCTCTTGCCTTACAAGAACTCCCTGCTAGGAGCCTCCCGTTGCTCCAGTCTGTTTAGAAATGGAGAGCAGCTTCTACAGCACCACCATGCTTTTTAGCAGCCTGCTAAACATGCTATTTCTGCTAGGGAAACAAATTGCTACTTGTAAATTCTCCCAGTTTAAATTTCTTCTCTATCATTCAGCTTGTTAGCTTATACTTGACAAATTATTAATTGGGAGGGTTTTAGCATAAGGATTCATTTGGGAACAGCATCTGTAAAATGTTACTGTTGCCTCTAACAGGGTTGCTAGGCCCCGCAGTGGCAACTGTAACCCTTCCACCAGGAGCAGAGGGATTCAGAGAAACAGGCTGGTCCTCCAGAGCAGGAACAGGGTCAGGAGCAGAGCAAGTCCAGAGTGGCTTTTAGCAGAAGGCTTTGACAAACAGCAGAGACGAAACCTGGATCTGTAATGGCTTCCAAAAAGCTTTTATTCCATCTTTGAAGAAGTCTTGTGTCCGTGGGAAGCGCGTTACAGAACCAAGAGCACATGGCAAGCATGCTGCTTTTACCTGAGGAGGGCAAGGGCAGAGACCCAGCCAATAGCTGGGGTGAGGGGGGTGGCCTAGGATGGACAGGCATACCAGGGGTCAAATCCCTTTTGGGGAGGGGAGAGGCGTTTCCCAGGATATCCAATTTCCTCGCTGGCTCTGCCTTGCATTTTGCAGGGGCTCGGGAGACCCCGTGTGTGTGGAGCCCGGGAAAGGAGGAGCGGGGGGGGGGGGGGGGAGGAGGCAGTACAAAGCACAATGCTACAAGCATCCATGCCTAAAGTATCATGGTAACAGCATGTTTTCCAGGTGAATTCAGTGTGACCTTTTTTCTTCTACTACTGATGGCCCTAAAGTTCTCCATCAAAAAATGATGTCCTTAATAATTAAGCCCTGAAACTTCAGACAATTAAATTCACATTTTTGAGTTCATTCATATCACACATGTTCAACCTTGCAAAGGCTGATATCAAAAGGCAAATCTGTGAACTTTCACCATGGCCTTCCTTACCCTTAACATCGTAATTTCAACTCTAACAATATCTTAAAATAAGGTCAATCAAGAGCATAATTTCTCTTTCTGAAAGAAACAGAAATCCACACATCTAGCCTCTGACTATTAATAATCATCTGAATTAGAAGAGCATGTTACCTATAAGCAGATTAACCTGAGAATAAGAAGTTATTAGCCAAAAGTCATTTCAGACCAGATACTCCTTGATTAATATGAACAGTTCCTGTCTGTACTAAAGTACAATCTCTTTTCTGCCAAACAGTGCTTGCCCTTATTTTACAATTCTGGGAGTCTGGGAATCATTAATTATTATTCTCCTATAGGCAAAATAACTGTTAACAGATTGTCACAAATCAAATTAAGAGCAAAATTCTGACAGTATTTATGTGAGAGGTCAGAAAGTAAATACATACGTTCTGTCCTTCAGCAACATATCCAGCCCATCAGAAGTTTTTCCACACTAACCATTTAAGGACTCAAGATCCTGTGTCATTCTGCATTATAAGAGGCTTATATCTACATGAATTAATTACAACAGTAAGAGCCAACTCAAAATTAAGCTGGGTGTCACAAATCTAAGAAACCATAAAACCAGGAGCAAAAATAATGAAGAGCCCTTCAAGTGGTGCAATAAAATGGGTTGTATTAGCATAGGATTGTACACACAGATCTATGAACCACACTCCTAGAATGCAAAATTAAAACTAGGAAGGAGAGGTGGGAAAAGACACCACCTATGGCATTCATTCATGGCAGCAGCTCTTGCAGAACCAATAATCAGAGAGGAAGCACTGCTGAATAGTTTATGCCCTACCCTTCAAGTACAATCTGAAGCATAAATCTATTCTCAGTCACAGAGGGGTTTGATTTTTATGACATATTTCTTCCTCTCTTTTCTCTCTGCTTTCTGCAGAGAGAGGCTCTCATTTATAAACAACTCTCTGTATTTGAAAATATTCATTTTACTATAACAGAACAGTTTGTTTAGGAAGGGATCTTAAACATCATCTAGTTCCAGCCTCTCTGGGTTTCAGTAGGGTTACCTTCCACTAGATCAGGTTGCCCACAGTTTCATCCAACCTATCCCTGACTACATACATATATATATATATATTTGCATCTGTTTATTTAAAAATTCTTATTATTTCACTTATATTTTCATAATTTTAAAAATATATCTTATTATATATTCATTATAAATTTCTATTACATTAAATATTTTTAAAGTATATATTATAACAAATATGGAGGTTTAGAGTGTTTGTGTATATATATTTATACATACATACGTCTGGTGTAGTTATTCACGTAAACTCAAGTTTGAGCTATTTCTTCTTTCTTCTGGATAGCTCTCATTTTAGCCTTGTTTTACACATCTATACCTTGGAAAGATGCAAGGGGATGGAAAGGAAAAAACAAATAAAAACCTACCTCAGTCAAATAGACTATCCTGAAACTACAGACAAGGAATATTGTGTAGATCCTTGAGGATGGAAGAAAAAAACAAATCTGAAGCCAGTACCATTCCTCTGCATACAGAGGAATTCCTTAATTCACTTCCTGGTTTTAAAAACCTCCATGAGCATAAAAAAAAAAAAAAATTGTTTATGATCTCCACAAGGCAAAATCCTGCTTTGAGAGCAAGATGTATTGGACTTCTCCTTCCATATCCTTATTTTTGACAGTGAATCATATGAAACACACTAAGTAAAATATATGTAGAACATATTTATCCAAGTAATTAAGCTTCCTTCAAGGTTAGGAATGGAGATCAATCATCACATGTACTATGGTAAGTCCTTTTGCCAAGGCATGAGTTTTCTTACAATGCATCTTTAACAAATTTTCCCATTCAAATACAAAATATCTAGGAAAATGGGGTTTCCATTATTATTGATTACATTATGAAAATCTTTAAAATAAGGTGATGAAGAATGGCATAATAGATTTGATAACTTCTTTTCACCCACTCCCCCTCAAAATTATTTTAGGCAACAGGCCCCTGGAACAGTCACTTGGCATCTTTTGGGGTTTTTTTAATCTTATCAAAGTCTTTAAAATCTCCCCTTCTGAGTGGGGCACACCAATTCCTATAGCTAGCAGTATTATGGGAACAAACTGATTAGTGGTCACATTTCTAGCAATTAGCATTTTAGAGGCAGTTTCACTGGAAAGAATTTACTTTTGAGGTTCAGGAACTGAATAATAAGTGTCAGGTTGATGCACTCCAGAGCCATATTTTACCTTTTATGCAGTGCTGAATAATCACCGTATAAAAACATTTACTGGTTCTCAGAGCAGCAGTAATGCAAGCTGCTACCATGTAATTCTGAGGGGTCCACTAGACCAGGCTGCTCAGAGCCCCATCCAACCTGGCCTTGAACATTTCCAGGGATGAACCATCCACAACTCTAGGTGACATCTCCCAGTACCTTACCACCCTCACTTGTAAAGAATTTGATCTCAATATTTAATCTAAACTTGTTCTCAGTTTAAAGCCATCATCTCCTTGTCTAGTAATACGTGCCTTTGCAGAAAGTCCCTCTCCAAAGTCCTCTTTTAGGCCCCCTTCCAGTACTGGAAGGCTGCTCTAAGGCCTCCCCCAGAGCCTTCTCTCCTCCAGACTGAAGAATCCCAATTCTCTCAGCCTCTCCTAACAGGAGAAGTGTTCCATTCCTGTAACAGTCTTTGCGGTTCTCCTCTAGATTCACTCCAGCAGGTCTGTATCTTTCCTGTGCTGGGGACCCCAGTGTGACATGAGAGGTCAGAGGTTTGTGCTGACAATAAATTACCTCAAGTAAAATTTCCCTGCTTTGGTCTCATTTACCCCTGACACCATAGCCAGGATTTCATCTTGTCTCCATGTAGAGAGATCAAAAATAACAGGGCTGTTCTTTCAACCAGCCACTGTGTAGGGCACAAGGAAAATTAGGAGATCTTTGCACCTTAGAATGTACAAAGATAGAAGTAGACTGTGCTGCTCAGAAGAAATGCCAACAGAATATCACAGTTTTCTGTTTTTAGACAACATGAATGTAGCAGCATGTTTTCTATTTTTTTATTTATTGTTAATATTAATTTATTATGTAATGGTTTAGTCCATGTTCCCCCTATTCTTTTCCCCCACTGGTTTCGCCCTGCACTTGTCTGTGCAGCAGCTGTGCCTGTCAATCTTTGGGAAGGACTCTCCCCTCTTTCTGGAAGGATCGGGAGAAGTCAGTCCCTGATTGGAACAGGCTGGGAAATCCCCCACCCCTCGTTTTCTATTCGTTGTCTGTGTGCCATCCCCACTCCCCTGATTGGTTTTCCCTCTTATGTCCGCCCCTTTTTCTAGTTCCTTATAATCACTTACCCCGCCCCTCCTTCCCCACTTAGTCGGCTGCCTGCATGCTGAGCAGGTGACAATAAACTCTATCTTGCCATGAAGTCTCCTTTTCCTGCCTTTGTCGTAGCCTCCTCAACAGCGCTTGTGTAGCTCTGACCCACCGGGGGGTGGTTGCCGGTCCTCCTGCAACTGCCTAACCGGAGCTGAAACGATTCCCAGCCAGGGCAGCCGGGACTAGCTGGAAGTCATTTTCCAGCAGGCAGAGGGAAATCGATTCACATGAATCTTCCAAGTGTAATGAAATTGGAGCTAAGATTTATTATTTCCCCTACAAATATGCAAAAATTCTGAAAGGATCTTAACATGAAAAGAAAGAAAAAAGGAAGTCCTTTTCTTATTAAAGCATAAAATAAAGAAAAATAATTGACTAACCCAAAGTTAAACATAATGCAAGTAAAAATTGAAACAAAATATTCCAGAGCTTAATACTGTAATCAAGTGCATAGAGATGATAACACTGTATTTAACCACTTCAAAGGGAAAGGAATAGAGACCTCCACAAAAAAATCACTGCAAAGAAACATGACAATATTTGCACATCTCTGTGTACAAACCATTACCTGCAATGAAAGGATTTCATCTTAATAGCCATTCCTGTTAGTCAGACAAGTCTAAAAGACATCTTTATTTACATTGATATTCCTCAAAAAGAAAAATAAATCTGACATTTTAACAGAGGGGAGCAAAACAATATTCTTAATTCAGATCATTGCTCACGTTAGCCAAGGCTGTATTGGACTGGCATCACAAGGCATTGCATGGTAAACAGTGGCTGTATTTTCACAATATTTGCCAGTGGTGATTAAGTTTATCATTTTATAGTGTTAATATCAAATTGCTCTTTTTTGGTCATAACTCTGAAAACCTTAATATCAGCTTTAGACCAGTACAGATAAACACATATTTATCTAAAAGTTAGGTATTTTTTGCCTTCTGTGACTGTGTTACCTCTAGTCCTTAAACCACTTCTCTATTTGAATTACTAATAAACTTCTACTTCTTTCAATCAACCTCAGCATAATTTTTTCTACTTTCTACAACGTATTGGTGAAAACAAGGACATCAGAGAACTACAGAAGAATTAAAAGGGAAGAAAGTAGCTGAGAGAGATCAAAGTTATTGCCTGCTTGTAGCGGCACGTTTTATACCTTTTGATTTATTGTTAATATTAATTTGTTCTGTAATGGTTTCTCCCAAGCTCCCCCCCTGTATTTCTTCCCATTTGGTTTCCCCTTGTCTTTGTTCTTCACAGCCTGTCACTCTCTGGGAAGCCTCTCCTCTTCTTCCAGAATGTTCAGAGACACTCGGTCCCAGATTGGAGCAGGCTGGAGAACCCCCACCCCTCGTTTCCCATTCGCTGTCTGTGTGACATCCATATTTCCCTTATTGGCTTTCCCTCTTGTGTCCACCCCCTTCTCCCAACCCCATATAAGCTGTTGCCACGCCTCGGGCGGGGACACTCTTGAGAGAGGCTCAGAGAGAAGTGTGGCTCCCCTGCGAAAGGCAGGTGACAATAAAAACCATCTAGCCACAAAGTAGCCTCTTCGCTTCCTACCTTCGTCAAGCCTCACCGACATCTCTCGTGCAGCTTCGACCCACCGGGGGGGTGGTGGCCGGTCTGCCTGCTGCCACCAACCGAGTTGGGAAGTATCCCGAGCCAGGGCTAGCCGGGAACAGCTGGAAGCCACTTTCCAGCCAGGCTCGAGGGATATTTTCACCTGCTAATAAGGTAACTCAACAAAATACAAGAGCAGAAGATCCAATTAGGCAACAAGCACGAGATGAACCAATGCACCAAAGAAAATGTAAAACATAGTTGAGCTACATATTTTCAAAGATCCCAGCTCTCTTCATGCTCATTGTAAGTTCTACCTTCAAGCCTGACTTTTCAAGAGAGACATAGCAAATCCAGTAGACAAACTACCTAAAAGCTGAAAAAATTCAATGTTGTGAAATTCCCTATACACTAAAAAACAAGAACTTGGAGCCTACAGCACAATTTGAGCATAGTCTCTGTTTCTTGCTTTTTTCCTTTAATTGACTCAAATTAGCACTTCCAGACAGCCCATCAGCAAACTCTGCTACCTAGTCATTATAATTCTACACAAAGAACAGGCCATAAAGCAGCAGCGAGCTTTTTCTATTTGTAAGGAGAAAATACTTCATTTATAATTTTGAACTGCTGCCAAAGAGGATCCAATCATCAGACATTTTCTTCTTCCTCTGACCTTCGCACAAAAAAATGTGGAGGAGCCAAAAAGCTGTAACAATACCACAGAGAGGGAATCCTCAGCAGAGCCAGAGGCAAAACTGCTCTGCAGGATTTTTCCCATATCCAGTGTCTCAGGGGTGGGTGTAACGTGAGCAGAGCACATCCAGAAACTCCTAGCAAACCCAAAGGCTCAGGGGATTTTCCAGCCTGCTCACATTACTTTTGCACCAGAGATCAAGTTGGGTATGGGAGCAGAAAGTGCAAATCCTATCCAAGTCAACGAGCTGCACTCAGTCTGTGTGCCCCAAGTCCTCTGGCTGCAGAGCTCCATAAGGCCAAGCAAAAAAGTTCAAACCTGGTGGAATGGCAGTTTTTCGAAGGATCACAGGATATCCTGGATTGGAAGGGACCCAAGGATTATCAAAGTCCAACTTTTGGCCCTCCACAGGACAATCTCCAAGAGTCACACCAAGTGCCAAGAGCATTGTCCAAATTTTTCTTGAACTCTGGCAGGTTTGGTTCTGTGAGCACTTCCCTGGGGATCTATTCCAGTGCCCAACCGTCCTCTAGGTGAAGAACCTTTTCCTGATATCCAACCTAAACCTCCCCTGACACAACTTCAGGCCATTCCCTCAGGTCCTGCCAGAGGTCAGAGTGATCAGTGCCTGCCCCTCCTCTCCCTCTCATGAGGAAACTGTAGGCTATGAAGAGATTTGTAGAACCACAGAATGTGATGAGTTGGAAGGGACCATCAGGATCATCAACTTTTGGCCCAGCACAGGACAGCTTTCTTTGGAGCTTTTTGAGTCTGGTTGTTGGGGTTTTTTTCTGTTGACACTGTTGCTGGTTTTGTTTTTTTAATCTTTCCCCCTTCCCAATTCACAGGCTGAAGTTTTAGTATGGAAGAGCCAGGGAGGAGACCACAGGCAAAATAATAAGAAATATAAGGGGAGGAGTACTGTTTATTAGGAAGTAAAGTTTGGATGTTGATGAGTGTGTGAACAATGATGTCACACCTGAAACTGGTGTAGCTCACTAGAGACCTTTACAGTTTCAATTAAAAAGTGACTATATGTCACAGTACTTTTAATTACTAAATTAAAATTCGCCAAATTCAGCAGGTATACAAGTCACAGCTTGTATTTTCTTTTGCACTGGTAACTCCCAGATATGCAGCAAATTACAGGAGTCCAACAACTTCACATCTATCAGCTGATGTTCAGTAACCCATTATGCAAGGAACTGGCACACAGGTTCTGAGTACACGATGAATTGCTACACAATCTGTTCCAGGATGGCTGCATTGTTTGTTCTCATGATTTTCTAAAAATTGATATTGAAAGAAAATAAGAATCACCATTTAAACTGTACAAGTCTCCTTGCAGAACAGGGCTAGTGTTTTGATAAATATTTCCCATTATTATCATGAGGTTGTAACAGTTTTTGACGGCAGAAGTAGAGACACATATACCAGAATTAGCTGGAAGGAAAAGTCCCAGAGCCAATTTTGCTATTAGCAGTCAAATTCAATGAATTTGTATATCATTAGGTTTAGGAGTGCTCACATTCCAGACTTTATTTTTCCTCCCCATAGAAAAATATAACAGTGACTATAGGGGGTTTTATCCATAATATCAGCTTGAGCTTTGCAGGTGTTTATGACTGTGCCACAGAACATTGTTTCCCTGTAAGTCTAACACATTAGACACATTGGAAAGCAGTCTGTTCACTCATTTCCAATGCAAGTCTCTACGCTATTAACTCTCCAAACACATGAGACTAGTAAGAATAAAGTGTAAAAGTTCTCCATGAACTTCCATTTCCAGAAGTTTGGCATTGACTGTTTCAGTTCCAAATGCACCAAAACTTAGAAGTCACACTGCTGATCCACTGCCCTGAAAATTTCAGTCTTCTGACTTGTTTCTGTTGTTACCTGTGATATGTGGGCTGTGGATCATCCTATTTCCCATTTGCAAGAGTAGCTAAGAAAACTCAAAATCCCTCCAT
This sequence comes from Acrocephalus scirpaceus scirpaceus, assembly GCA_910950805.1. Lineage (NCBI taxonomy): Eukaryota > Metazoa > Chordata > Aves > Passeriformes > Sylviidae > Acrocephalus > Acrocephalus scirpaceus. The sequence continues at coordinate 50,995,984 of OU383780.1, forward strand.
AGAGATCATTTCACTATTAAAATACCAGCACTTTTCCATGTACCACCTCTAGGGATAGTTCCATGATCAAGAGTTTCCTTCATCTCCATTTTCCATTATCAGTCTCAGAAAACTCTGCCAATCTTGAAATACCCATCATCTCCAATATTTCCAGTGCCACCTAAGGCAATAATTGGCCTCAGCAACAGAACAGACACGTTCCTAACCCCTCAGGGTGACAGAGTGTACATTCCACCTGCAACTGTGGCTTTCATTATTTTCAGAGTGCCTAAGCTTAGAGATGCTATCAACAATCCAGCACTCACATCAGCTGGATCCAAGGAACTGCCTGTGCCAATTACACTGACATTATACCAGTAAATATCTGAGGGTCAGGCATGTCAAAGATCTTGCTAGGTATTGCCAATGCACACCCACTGATGTGCCAATGCCTTGGCATCCCACAGGAAGGATCTGTCATCTGAGCAGTCAGGCACAGTCTGCCCCAATAGCAGGAGAGGATGCACACAAGTTTTTTCTTTAGATTCAGATTATCTGGGCAAGACACAGAGCAGAGGTTTCAGGGAAATAGCCCATGACCTTTTCTCAGTCAGTGCCCAGGTGAAAGAACAGGATCCTGAAGCCACATATCATCTATACTCATTATCACAACTTGAATGTCACATAGGTAATTTGAAGCTCATGCACGTGGCCCAGCTTTCCTAGCTACTGTCAGTACAGACCTCAGTGAGAAAACTGTCCCCAAAAGCACAATCAGCAGTTGCACAGCAGACCTAAAACCTGAAATATCTTTATTTATTTAGAGTGCTGTTACCAGCAACATGTACATGCAAGGAAAAAAGTGACACTCTTAAATTGAAGGAAAAAAATTTAAATTACTGCAGTGGTAAATGTAAATCAGTTCTGAGACCCAGCCACCTAATTGTCCATTAAGATATCAAAAAACAGATTCTTCTTTTAATTTAATAGTCTTCTAAAAGAGAACCCAAGAAAATGTTAGGCATTACTCATAGTAGAACTACAGGACAGAGCTTTCGACTCATGACTCATCCAATAAAAGGGAAAGCAGTTCATAAGCAAATTCTGAAAAGTTTCAAAGTACAAGATGAATTTACCTTTTAAAGAAAAGCATTTCAGTAAGATGGGGTGGAAAAAGAAATCAGTTACAGGAAACATAGGGCAGTGGTTACATCCAGGGAATGAGAACACAGAAATCATCCTGCTTTTCACAACAAGGTGCGTAAACCATCCTCTCACAGCTAAGCAGAAACTTATTTAACCTCTCTCCATATTCTGAAGTGATAATGTTCCAAATTCCTCTACACTCTTTAGTGCAATGACATATTATGTCTGCAAAGGTGGGGGCTGGGGGTGCCTTTTTACAGCCCTTGAACCTCAACTTTATTCTAAAGCATCAGTCCAAATCTAATTACAGGAACTGAAGACTTCATACATATGAGAGTGAAATGCGTAAAGCACAAAAATAGATTTTAGTAAAAACGTGAAATTGTTGAATCCTGACAGAAGGTGACTAAGAGGGGAATTCAATAGGAAGAAAATGTGGAAAAATAAGTCAGGAAGTTTGACATCTTAGAGCTCCTAAAAAAATTGGAAGGATAAAACTGCAAAGTCAAAACTCAGAGGGGCAATGCTTTTTTTGTAGCACATAAGCCACTTGCTGCCACAAAGTCACTGTGACCCAGAACCTGGCATCACACAGCCACAGAATCACTGAGGCTGAAGAGACCTCAGCTTCAAAAGAGAAATTCTTATGGATCATACCAACTACAAAAGTTAAAACCATTTATAATAATTTTTAAATTAATTGTCTCACCTCAAGAAAATTGCTACTTGTATTACATCCTCCTCTTAGGACGTCCTTGAAAGTTTGGCTTCTGGTTTAACTTTTGAAGACCAGCATTTTCCAGGATAACAGAAAAATGAATGGAAGAACTAGATGGGGTCAGGAGAAGTCAATGAGAGGCAAAAATGCATTGAAGTTCCCAACAGCCCTGACACTGACTTCAGTGGTGAAATAAGACAAAAAACTTATTGTACATTTAGGAGTTAAGACTGACTGGGACCTTTCTAAAATTACATATACAAAACACCAGCTTCTGCAAGTAATTATCAGGTCATATACCCATAAAAGTCAAGAAAATATATTTTATTACCTGCTCATCTTACTTATTCACGGAGTAGAGCCAATATTAGTCAGCACAAGTAGCTGCTTGTGAGCAGGAAGGCTTCAATCATTAAGGAAGGGATGTAATTAAAGGAGGGAAATCCAAAACACAGTTATACCTACCAATCATGTCATCTAAATTATACTATTTTATTCATCAAAAATAAAGCTTTGAAATAAAGATGCCATATTTTATGCAGGTTCTTGATTATCTTTCTTCTAAGGGAACATGTAATTTACAAGAAAGAGGACTTAAAGCTTCAAGTGCCTCTGACTTAATTCAGCATTGCTGTATTGATGGTCCCATTTAGATGATTCCATTTTAGGTCCCTCTAACGCATTAAAGGCATGACTTACTCACATCCATTTGGCTAATGATCCCCTACTGCTCTAAAGTAAATGACAGCTATTTACAGTAAATTATTCAATTAGATAGAGGGAAGTGCGGTATTCATTTTATATTGTTTGACATGGCAAAACAGAAGTGTGCAAGAAGGCAGGTAGGGCATTTTAATCTTCCAGAATCAATTGTTTATTCCACAGCAGGAGAATAAATACTCTCCACAATACTTGTCGACATCAGGTTTTTATTGTAAACATTCTAAGAGAGACTGAAGTGTTGCAACTCCAGTTAATATAATTCTGTCCACTTCAAAAGTAAGTCCTCATACCATGCAAAGAATACCAGCACCTAACAGGACTGCTTTATTTTAGGCACAATTTCAAGGAGCACACAAAGTGATCACATGCTAGCAGGAGACCAAATTTCCATTTAAGTAAAAAAATAGGCATGAGCAATTCTGAATCCCATTTATCTGTAATGGAATTTACACTAAGTGACAACCTCACTCTCCAAAACAAGGACTCAATGTCCCAAGACATTTGGATAGTGGGGTATTTTCAATTTATGAAATCCCAGGACAAGACAGCTCAGCTACTATCACAAATTAGGAGGGGGATTCAGAAGGATAATCAAATAAAGAACAAGTTGGGGCTAAAACAGAGCCCAGAAAAAGAGGGAATGATCACACTGCAATAACTCAGAACTAGTCCTCGATTTGACACTCTTTTCACACATTCATCTATTCTTTTCCAGGAATTGAAGGGGGTGTGAGTACATACACATTACAATCCCCACTTGTCTGGCCATGACACCTGGAGAAAAAAGAAGTCGTGACTTTGCTGTCCGCTGTCAAACCTTTGCCTTATAAAAGGGAAAATGAACGAGTAGTTCTCATTATTATCAACAGGAACATGAAGTCCAAGGAGCAGGACAGGCCACCATGTGTGCTGAGCCTGCCAGTGACCATGCTTGTGTGGCTCTCAACCTCCCAGAATTTATCTGAGGGAAAAAAGGAATAGGCAATTTGTCTAAGCCCTCCTGGCTAGCCCTAATTATGGAGAATTTCTCTCTTCCACAGGCCCAGAATGCCTCAGAACAATTATCTAGCATCCCAAATAGAAGAACATTTTCCTCTGGCTAACCTGCCAACACATTTAATTTTCTACAGGCAGAGGGCCAAGTTCAGCAAGCACAGCTCCTGCTAAGCTTAATGGGAGCTGCACTTGCCTGTGCCAGGCATTGGAGGTTTGCTGGGGGATTGCAAGGAACACACCAAAGAAAATGCAACTGCTGCCAGTATCTCTATTCAGAGGCTGCATTTGAATGGACTACTCTTTTTCCTCCCCCTTATTTTATTCAATTCTTCTAAAGTTGCTGGCACAATGGAACCCTTCCTACTCTTAGCATGTGTTCACTCACTTCCATGAGCAAGGAATCCAGACTGGGTGCTTGCAGTGATGAATTTTGTCTAAAGACCAGCTTACCATAACTAAGCTCTATAAATTTAGCAGTCATTTGGTGCCTTATACCCAACAGTGCTGGCCAGATTATTCAAAAGGCCTCGTATACAACTCCTGTATTCCTTGGGAAGGTCTGCATTTGAATGGCTCCAGATCCTATTTTCTGCAAATCAACTCTGCTTGCTAATTTTTCTCACTACCTTCATCCTCTTATGAGTTACTTTATTTTAACTTCTAGCTCTACCAGAACCAAACACATTAAGAAAATTTTAGTCGAGGTTCTCAGTGGCTCTAAGCTACGCCAATTTTTACTAGGCAAAGATTTCTCCATTATTATTTGCAGAAAATCCCCTCCCCTTTAAATACTTTTCAGATGCTATAGTAATACAAGTAATAGTAATAACAGTTCTAGACCTTAATAAGCAACACTCTGGTCTTTCAGTCCCTGATGGCTACCTCTGCTCCGCCTACACCTCTTCATACAAAGTCTTCCTTGTTCACCCTCCTGCTCTCAGACTAAACATATCTGCTGACATTCCTTCTTGTGCAAAAGGAATTGGCTTGGATTTAAATCCTTTAAACCTGTGATGAACTTCTGAAACATTCCACAGTTAATTTCCACTAAAAAAAATCACCTGCCTGAAAGACACTGAGTTAAAATAGACTTCAAGCCAGTCCTTTGTAGATAAGGAGTGAAAACACTTTGCGTGGGGCTTGAAATCACACAAGAGGCCTATATAATTAAAAGGAAATCTGAAAAAACACAGATGACAAAATGTAAGGACAACGTGAACTTGGATCCACATTTTTAAAAATTTCATTCACCAAAATAGACTTCTCTACACCAAATAGTGAACATTTATATTTTTCTCATTCCAAAATTCCCCCAGACAGCCAAACAGGAAAGTTCAGAGAAATTGAGACATTCAAGGTACATTGCCAGTGAAATTGCTACACGTCAAAACTACACCAAGCACTATTGAAAACTGAATATTGAGTGTACAAGATTTCTGCTCAGCTGCTCAGGTTCTGAGCAGTTGCTCAGAATAGGCTGCTTGGAGTAGCAAAAATTAGAAGACACTGAAATGGAGGAGGCAGGGGGAGCCAATGTTGCAGCTGAATTTTCCCTAAGCTCTTCAGGGAGAAATCTTCCCTTCCCCTATAGTGGTTTATAGTGGGAGCTCAGCTCTGTGGGCCGCTCCAACCAGCAGTGACAACACAGCCAAGTTTGCCTGAAAATGTGGCCATACTGCTGCCAAGAAAATTCAAGACCAAAAAATGATTGGATGGAATGATTTGGCCTGGGATGAGTCACTGGACGTCATCTCCTCTGGGATGGTACAGGCAGGAATGCTGATGCTCACAGCTCATGTCTTCATACCCACTTACTGCCAGTCCCTGCTGTCCCAAGCAGAGCCCCATCCATTCTGTGCACAGCCTTCTCCAGCACAAGGACACGAACTGCTACAAATGGATCTGATTTGCAAGTATTATTTACAAAGCACCTGAACACCCTTTATATGTAAGTGAAATTGTACCAAAATACAGTGTACAAGTTCACTCCACCTTAGGCAGGTGCGCTGCATTTGCATCAATACCACAATTCACAGACATTAAGGGTCAGGCACGCACCTCAGCTGGAAAACAGCACCATGCTAAGTGACATGAACAGCCCTGCTCTGCTCACATAACATCAAGTTTTGTTTAGTTTAATTTTGAGCCTTTTATTCCCATCCCAAAACCCTTGACATGGTTTTCTAGCTATAGTAATACTTAGATAAATAAGAACAGGCAACATTTCCACATGATATTGAGTATGGCACCCTATAACACCCCTTAATTTCATAATTTTTACATGTTTAGATTTAAAAAATTAAATGCAGGGTATTTTTAATGTAGCCAAACACAGGGTACAATTCCCTGAGGGTTTCCGGGTCTCCCACGATGTTTAATATATCTCCATAGAAGTGGAAGTCCAGAAACTTTTTTTTTTTTTTACATTTTCACAGCAAACAAAGGTCACCTTCATTTTACAAGTCCTACAAACGTTCCCCAAATGTCACGCTGAGACACGAAATGAGCACACAGGACACACTCAGTCGCCCAAGGCAAAAAGGAGAACTTTATTTACAGTTTTCTACAATTTAAAGACTCTCTAAAGTGAGAGTGGATTGGAGGATAACATCCCTCCTCTGAATCACACTGGCCAGGTGAACAGTCTATCAATTTTCTCCTCCTCCAAGAAGAAATGCGAAAAACACATAGTGTTTTGGTAGAAAGTGTGGGAATTCTGACTCCAAGTATGTAAATATCAGAAGGCTTCGAAAATCAGGGCGACACCCAAAGGAGAGGACTTAGAAATGGGAGAGGCAAGAGCATTCAAATACAAGAAGAATGCAAGAAAATAGACATAAATGAAAAAGCTGCTCTGGGGAGGCACTTTCTTTGAAAATGACCATGAAGATAAGATGCACCATGAAAAGTACCATTGCATCTCATGCTTAGGACATCAGTCTGTGTTGGAGACAGTAAGTCCCTGGCATAGGGCAATGATGAGAGCACATTTCAGACACAACAGTGTTATATTTTTCAGTTCATGTTGGCTGCATTTTTCTTTTGTAAATCAACATAATTTGGCTCTTTTAAAATTCCTCTTACTTTTCCTTCATTTAATGATTTTTCCAGAAGTGCTTAAAATCAAGGGTGTTCTGAGCACTAAATAATAAAACCTGGCATATAAAGACTCAAGTTCCTATAAATAGATGAATATCCCATTTTCTGGAATTCTAATCAGCTTCTACTTTTTATTTCACCTCTATTACATGGTAATCTTAAGAGTATTTTTTAAACTGCTGAATATTCATCACTGTTTTTTCCTTTAAAGAAAAGTCTATTGATTAACTGATTTTGTAGCTTACATCAAAGAAAAGGTGCCTGATTAAAAAAACAATAGCGTGGGTAGAGAAGTACTAAAGTTTATACATTATAAGTCAGAAAGATGACAGAATTTCAGCAGCAAATCTCAGTTTGAGAGATGAGTGTAAAGCTCTGCACCTCATTGACTCTACACTGGTGTTTAACTGTGCCATGCATCATGACCTTATCCTAATATTTCTAGGGAAATCTACCGCCAGCTTTTTATCCATTTCATGTTCCCAGATCTACATTTTCCCAGGATGAGAACCAGTGTTTATGTTAAAAAGCTGCTCTGACTCAGGGCTGGCAAGGAGGTCCCCACTGGACAGCTTGGACACCTGGAGAAGGTAGAGAGGATGGAGCTCTGCAGATACCGGCACTCCACAGCCTCTAGAGTTTTGTCTCCCACACACCGCTGTAGCCATGCCAGGGAGCTGAACAGCACCAACTCAAGGCTGAAAGCTGCACTGGCAGCCCTGTCCCATGCTCAAAGCATGCACTCACCTTTTCAGTTGCAAGTCTATGAAAATGTGAAATCAGCCAAGAATTGCTCTTTGTTCATAGCCATTTTCATACAAGAACTTGTATAAAAATCAAAGGGACAAAAAGCTCTCACACAACACACACCTAAAATAACCTTATTTCAGTTGTGCCTTGGCAAAAAGCCTAGGCATCAACAAGATTTTTCCCTTCAGCTAGCAAACAGACCCCATTTTCCTTTTTCCAGGGCCCACATACGTATAATTAACTGTAGTTTTGGTATCAGCATTTATAGGTTTCATATGGCCACCATTTATAAGCAAACCACTTCCTCAGTACAGACACAGTTGGTATATTTTCTTATTTTCATTTGGTAGAATAGCTGTGGACTGTGGGAGAGAGTAAGGAGAAACTGTAAGGGACAGAAATCAGGTCTCAAACTCAAAGTGTGTTTCTTAAGACACGATAGATCAAATGTGCAAAAATCACTACATAGAGTATTTAAAGCTCACTTTCTGCCTTCCTTTTCTCGGTGGAGCTACTGCAGCCACTTGGATCTTTCAGGTGGGATTCCATGTATAATTGCAAGCATTGAGTGTAGTGGGACTAAAGCAGCCACATCACTATCTTCACTACTACTAAATGCAATCTCTAGCACACCTACACCCTGATGTAGTATGTCCTGGTATCTAGCTAACAGAAGCAGCCAAGGAGACCAAAGTTTCCAGCTCAAATTAGATATTCTATCCTCATTTTTCTCCTGTTAGAAAGAAAGAAAAAAAACCCAAAAACCCAAACACCACACATAGAAACAAACCAAAACTAAAGCCTCTTCCAACAGGCGAGAGGTAAAATTGTCCCTTCAGTGCTATCTTTGAAACAGGAGCTCCGGAATCCAATACACAAACTCTTCAGGCTCCAAGGTAAAGACTGACATTAAATACCACAGCTTTGAAAGAAAATAGAACCACAACCCTCAGCCTGACCTGGGATTAACTGGCTGCAGGCTACCAGGAGCTGGCTTTTGCCTCTAACAGTTTACACATCAATGTGTTGAACTGGTAGTGATAAAGACACAAGTTCAAAAAAACAAGAGCACACATTTCAGTCTGTCAGTACTCTGGCAGGGGCTGATGTCAACCCTTTCAATCTGCCTGGTCCATCACACAACATCAAAATGAGTTTTTGTGATACATAATAAATACTGCTTTTAAAGAAAACAATCAACCACCCATCCTGAGACATCTTACCTGGCCTGTAGCAAACAGGAGCCAGAAAAAAAACCTGAAATACCACAAGGTCAGTCTACTGTTGGTTCAATCAAACTCCCAACTCCCTTGCACTTGGGCTGAAAAGGTATGTTCAAATCCTATATGCCGTGTATGCCTGACAGGGCAGTTTCTTTTTATGAAGAAAGTTCATGTTTGAAAATTACCCAGATTGTGGTCTTTGAGAACAAATTGACCTAGTTTTAATTATTCATATACTTGACTCTCAACAGGTTGGCTTTCCCAACAATGTCTGGGAATGTGTATAACCCAGCCAGCCCTCAAAGACTTCCACACAATATTTTCTATTGTTTTTTTTTTTTCTGATTACAGCAAAGTTCTTGAGCAGTTATTTTCCACCTGACTAATCTGTTGGTGGTTCTTCTACAAAATGAGTGCTGTTGAGCTTGATTCTGCTTATGTTTCATGATTGCATTACACACCTTTGTGTCTGTCTGGTGATGATGCTTTTCTCTTTTGTGAAGTTTCTTCATGCTGTTTTTGTGTATTATTGAAGAAGGAATTGGAAGACTGGATGGCAAATAGCGAACGCAATGCATTTTTCAAGAGGTGTTACTTGTTTGCCAAAACTAACTGAATTAAATGACTTTTCAGCATAGAGAAGCATATGTTTCTTTTGGCTGATGGGGAGAAAGCTGAAGCAAGGCTGGGAAAGCTCACATGATTCAGGCAGCAGGACCTGGACTGTACTTGCCCAGTTTGCAATATTGTAGCTTGCAATATTGTAGCAGGTTTCCTGTTGTTCTTCTAAAACAGATTTTTGCACATTGAGGATCTCTTTTGGCTTGAAAGGAGGGAGAATACACCAGGTTTTCAGTGCATAAGGGGTGTGTTCCAGCTATAAGTTCTCTGTCTGCCCAGCTAATGAGTCTGCCTGAAGTGGATGGACTTCAGCAGTTTTTGATACTGAAAACTGGGCTAAGCAAGAAACATAGAGGATGTGATTTCATATATAATTTTACTTAATAGAAAAAAAAAATCTTTAAATGCAGATTTTTGGATATGAAAACTATTACTGTTGTTTCTCCAATTGAATAGATTTAAACTTGTAATTACAGAAGCATACCAAATAAGCTGTCCCCCAAAATATGATAGTACTCACCTCAGTCACAAACCTGACTATATTTTGAGGTTGCAAAGGTTTTCCAAAGGGATGAATTTGCCCTTTCATTTCCACCCCAAATATTCCATTTTAGTAATGAAATGTGATCTCAGCTTTCATTCCTTTTTCCAGTGGAAGAAAAAGGAATGAAGTCTACTTTCAGCATTATGTCAACTGCTGGTCAAGACTTTGGTTTATTATCTGAATCTATGGTGGTATCTAAATTTGCAGGTAGGCCAGTATTCACAGGAACTGTGAAATGATTAGAACTCTGCACCATCCATGCCCTTTCTGGTGAGTCTATTAATTCAATGATGGTAAATGTCTCTTGGAGCAATTTTTTGACCTTAGATCTGCTAGTTTGTCTTTGTTCAGGTTACTGGAGGGGGAGCATAAGGAAGATGCAGCAATGTCTTGGGCAATGTGTATGTTGGATTTAAAAAAAAATATTATTTCTGTTTGGTTTTTTATTGGTTTTTCCTCAGGACAAGTTGTTGCACTCGATGGAGTATGATTGTAAAGTATCTCTGCAGGGCTAGGGCATGTCCTGCTCTGCAGGCCTGCAGCAGGCACCAATGCACTCAACAGTCCTACAGAGAGCTTGAAAAAGTGGCTTGTGGGATAAATGTCTGCTTGTTTATTGGGATGGATTAAAAGACAGAAAAGTAAATGTCATGTCTAAGTACGAAGATGTGCTGTTATGCTGTGTGAAACAAATTGAACTTTACATCTCTGTTGCATTAGTGTGCTGCCTTCTTTGCTGTTCACAATTTATAGTTTTGAAAAATATTTTCAAGCCCTCATATGAGCATTTCTTTAGTCACATAATTTGCAGGAACAGTTTGTGGTTTAAAAGGAAGGGATTTTTTTCTTATTCACCTTTTGGTTCATATCATTACTTTTTAAATTTCAGGCACTTAAATGTGCTTGTAACCATTACAGGGCAAAGTGAATGCCCAAATAAAAATCTCAGCCTTTGACTGGAAATGAACATTGCCTTCATTTACAGTGATAAGGATATCTGTTCTTTGTTTTCCATAAGTCAGATTATTTTAATTATAATAGTAATTAATATTTTTTACCAATTAAATATCAGTTAATTTTAATCAATTTTGTGCAATCAAAGTTCTTTTAGTACTCAGCTCACAGTCAATTTTCCTAAAGGTTATGGATAAACTTGCAAAATTTTTGTAAGAATGGCTAAATGCTTTTCTGCCTTGACAGCTCTTCAAATAATTTTGATTTTAAAATTAAAATTATTATATAAAGATTTTATGTACCTTATTTACTAGTAAAAAAATGTGGGTGTTTTTACTTTAGTTTGGTATTGATAAATTCTTAATAATTGCAAAATATAAGTTTTATCCTTCTGGGTCATATACTTTTAGGTTATGCTGATCCTACAGTAAAGCAGTTTTTCATTTGCCCTTTAGTGGTCCAATGCTGCAAAATAAACCCCATGTACAAGAGAAAGGAAATGTAGCTTGAGTACACTTGGCAGTGGTACCCACACATGCTGCATTTCCCTGCAGTTTGCTGCCTTCCATTTGCTGAATTCTAGTTCATTGCGTGCTTCAGGGCAGAGTGTAAAAATTTCAGAGAAAGTAGAATAGCTGTAAACTTACATTAAAATAATGGGCTATAACATATTATTTTTAGATTCTAATTCCCTCTAGCAAGGGGAGTGAACCATATTTTCAGCTGGTAGAACATGGCATTGCTCCATGATTGTTATCTCTTGTTGATATCCATGCTGTCCTCCAGTAAAACAGAAGCTGTTCATTGGCTGTAGATTTATATTCATAATCAATCCATATTAGAACATTATTTTACTTCAGAAAATTAGTTTCTAATTCCTATGTCAGATGTGAACTTTGTTTATTCTGGAATCCACATTTCACCCAGAAAGTGAGTGTTTGTCAAATTTGGAAAACATTTCTGATTTTTTTTTTATACTTCTTAATTTGAAAATATGATCCTTTGAATATGATCTGATCTCTTGAGACTTTGTTCTTTACTATGTGCTTCATGAGATGTCCTGGCACGTGGAGGAAAAAAAAATTGAAGACTTATTCACTAGAATGAAAGGGCCTGTTGATAATTAGCTATCTTTGAAAGGCAACCATCATTTATGATGGTTGGCTGTTAAGTGTGAGTTCTTACATCTCAGATAAGCTGAGATCAGCTGAGCTGTGGCTTGATGTGCTTCATCTTTGCCTCCACATTAAGTGCAAATACAGCTCCCAAAATCAATTTTTTTTTTTTGGCAGGCCAGAAAACAACTACTCCTCTGTGATGGTTTGTTTGACAAGACCGCAATTTTTCCTATGGACAGCCTGAAAATTCTATAAGAAGTGTATTTTTAATCAGTATTAGTTTTGTGGGCCTTATTGATTGATTTATTTTTTTTTCCAAGCTCTTTAAACATGTCTGCATATCTAATAGGAAGAAAATGTAGACTTTTAAATATTATTAAACCCAATGAATTCTTTCAAGCTCTTAAAGAATCAGGAACTGCCAATAGCGAAACAGTATAACTATGTTACAGAATTTAAGGAAAAGCTGCAAATCCAAAGAAATTCTTGCTATAATTTTTGCTGCTTAATGGGCAAAGATATTTGAGGTTTCAGTCCTGCCAGGATCTCAATCCAGCAAGCTACTTAAGGATGCTCATATGGAACAAAATGAAAAATCTCACATGTTTAAAACCTGACATCTGCTGAAACACTTTGCTACATTAGGGCCAGCAACCTCAGCACTTTTCAGATAAGCTGCTTGTGAACCTTCACTGAAATCAGTTGTGTTGTCCTTTGGCACTTGTCTTTAACCCTGCCAAACACCCTATGTTTGGTGCATGTGCCACCTCCGGCTTGTCTCAGCACAGCTGCTATTTCACCCATGTTGGGGGTTAGACTTGTTTGGTTTGTTGGGTTTTTTTGGTTTGGTTTGTTTTTTTTTTTTCACCTATAGAATTTTTTCCCAGGAGTTGCGGGGCAACTGATTGCTGGGTGTTTGTCGGTGCTTGGTGGAACAAAGCATGGAGGCTGGGTGGAGACTGGCACTTGGCTACACCCTTTGTCTCCAGGAGTTTCCACCCCCCCCGAGGGGGGCGGGGGGGGGGGGAAGACGAGGGCTGGGGGGGGCAGCTGCACTTTTGATGTGGTCTGCGTCAGGAGCAGACTAGGCTGTCGTTGCTGCGTGAGCTTCTCACTGGCACCACCGGGATCTGATCCTAGGGAGAGCTGCCATCATCTGCTCGTGTGTCCAAGAGGATCCTGATTTCTCCTTTTCCTGCCCTGCTGGAGTTGGCTCAGCCCTGTCCCACTGCCTCGGCGCTGCTTTAGAGCTGCTCTGCACCGCGGGCCCGCACTGCCCTCCCTGCCAGACACCCCTGCCCTCCAGTGACCACCGACAGAGCTCCAAATTTCATCTGATCCACCAGCCCGAGATCCCCCACCGTTCCAGCTTAGTACCTTTTTTTAGAGTCCCCAGAGACCAGACTGCCCCGAGTTTTGTAAGACCAAGCTCCGTCAAGGTCCCTAGTTCTGTTTTCGCTATTAATTGCTGTAGTTGTTGTTGTTTGTTTGCCTTGTTATACTATTAGTAAAGAACTGTTATTCCTATTCCCATATCTCTGCCTGAGAGCCGTTTTAATTTTCTAAATTATAATAATTTGAGAGAAGGAGATTTGAATTATCCATCCCAAGAGAAGCCCTGCCTCTCTTTAGCAGATACCTGTCTTCTTTCAAAACCAAGACAACCCCTTAGATGCTCAGAGCACCAATGGTTTCTAAGATTTGGACACAACTCTTGAAGATATTCAAGAGAAATCTGGTACAGAAACTCCCAGTACCAGAAACATTGAGTAGAATACACCCCTCATGCAAGAGCTTAGATTCAGAACATTGTGTTAATGCCTCACAGGGGATGGCTGCACAGCCCACCTACCTTAAAGTCTACATGGAAGCTGTTGCCCCGGTAGTTCATTTGGAAGTGACACTTTCCCTGACAGATGTGGTGTTCCAGCTTAGAGTACCATTCTCTTTCTGTCCCTGGTTCTTGTGCAGCCCAGTGAGTCACTCACACCCTGATTCTGCAAAATGCAGGTCCAGCTATGAAGATACAGAGAATGTGCTCTGTAGAAGAAGCCAAATAATTTCATTAAGGTTTAAACATGTTCTTTGTCAAATTAAGCAAGTTTCTGCCTTGTAGAGGTAATCACATTCCTCTTCACATTCCTTGCTTTGCACTATTCCTTTATCTTCCAATAACCTCAAGCAATCTAGCTCTTGCTTGCCAGATTTGATAGAGATACCGGACACACTCAAAAACCTGGACTAGATGGGGACTCATCAAGTTCAAAAATTTAATAGCTCTGAGAAAAAAAATCAGTCTATTTTATCCTCTACTATGTGAACATAACTCTCCGTTGAAGACCATTAGGGTAAATTGAATAACTCTAAAATGTGAAAATTTGGCCAACACATTTTTTTAGAGAAATTAAATACACACAGATTGTAGCTGGCAATCTGTTTCCAATGACAAAGTAGGAGACACAGCAATGGGTTGTACAAACCTTCACAGATTTCATACTAGAAACAAAATGCAGAGCCACCAAGACTTTAGACATGTGTCTCAATGAAGAAAGAGTACCAATAATGCAGTTGTAAGCAAAGGGTGGTCTTGAAAAAAACCCCATGGATTCACATAGAAAAAATACCACAAGTGGGAGGATCTTGTGAATAACAAATTGAACAAGGAGCAATAAGCTCACAACTCAACCTCAGATAAAAATTAGCTTATCATTCAGGAAAAAAAAGAGAACAAAGATGAAAAATAAAGGCTTTTTTTTGTTATATACAAGTTTGTTTCATTTTTTTACCAATATCCTAAAGCATCTGTGCACATCCTGTCCTGTTCTGGTAAAAGAGGCGATGCAATGGATTACGTATCTGTGGGAAAAGACAGTGTCCAAACACATGAACACTGCATCAGCACACTGTGGGGGTGACACAGCATGGTGGCTCACAAGCATCTGCAACTTAATCAGTCAGCTTCTGCTTCCCTATACAGAAATTACTGGCACAAATGGGTATTTTGAACATCAAAATTGAAAACTTACACAATGATTTGAAAGCCAGATTACTAGGAAAAATATGGTAGGATGGAAGATTGTATCCCTCCTTTTAAATAAAATGAAAAAAACCTTATTTATCAAGCAAACCTACTAACTTCTCATCAGCACAAGCATTTAATTCATCAGAGTTTTGTTGGACCAAGGAATATTCCTTTGAAACTGCAACGTCAAAAAGCCTACCTTGATCTAATGGCACTACTGCCTATAAATGCCTAAGTGGCACTTAGGAGGCTGAACTTTCAAGGTGCAGTTGCAGAAAAGTGTAAGTTACAGCTACATACAATGAGACACAACAGGTTTTATACCAGTATTTTCAGCTTGTGAACCAATACTGATCATCTCTGAACTGTGATGGATCCCTGTCAACAGAGCTGACTTGCACTGAACTTTGGCCAACTGCTCAACATTCAAAAAATCTCACCAAAGACCCTTTCTGCATCATTTTTGTTACTTCAGAAGAATATTTTGGACAAACCACAAGCATCAAGAATTTTCTCACTGTTTCCTTATATTTTAATGTATTTGTGTACTGGTTTTGATCCATTTGCACAATATTTGAGGGTGATATTAAAAAATAGTGCTCACAGTCCAAGGAAAGACTGCACCCAACTGCCATTAAAATCGGAGCAACATCTGGCTGCTTTTTGTTTTAAAGGGCAATGAGAATGGGCATAGCTACCTCTTGGGCTCTTGAAAGGTAGTTCCCCCTCTTTCTTAGCAGTCTAAACTGAGAGTAAAAGGCAGAGGAAGACTTTGTTCACTCCCCACTGTGCACTTGTACAGAAAGGCAAAACTGGTTGTTTTACTAACACGTTGAAAATGGCCTCCCTGGCATCACACTGCCTGCTCAGTCAAGCAAGGTTACTGTAAAATTGAGACACCAGACACTTGTGCTAAGTTTATCAAGCAAAAAAAACTTTCTGATGGCTCCAAGAGGTTTTATCCACCCAAGATATTAAAGGGACTACAGATATTTCATAGACTCATAGAATCATCAAGGTTAGAAAGGACTCCAATATCATGAAGTCCAACCCTTGACCAATCACCACATTGTCAACTAAACCACAGCACTAAGTGCCACATCCAGTCATCTCTTCAACAGTTCCAGGGATGGCAACTCCACCCATTCCAAATGCTTGGCCATTTCAGTGAAGAAATTCTCCTCATGTCCAACTTGAACCTCCCCTGCTGCAGCCTAAGGCCATTTCATCCCATCCTGTCGTTGGCTACCTGAGGGAAGAGGCCAACCCCACATCTCTTCTCAGGGGGTAGGAAAGAGCAATAAGGACTCCCCTGAGCCTCCTCCAGCTCCCTCAGCCATTCTTCACAGGACTTGTGCTCCAGACCATTCACCAGCTCTGTTGCCCACAGCCACAGAATTGAATCTATTTTCACTCATAGTTAGACTTCCTCTAGACTTTTCATCATTTTGTGATTAATTTCTCTAACTGGCCATCCACTGTATTTTTATAAATATGTTAAGAATTCACTGTGCATTTTACCACTTCTCATGTAAACATCATTAACTGCACAAATTAAAATGCAGAGCAAATGTCTCTTTTTAAAGTATTATAAGCTTCCATAGCAATGCTCAAATGGACAACATTTAAAATATAAGTTTTAAACTGTATCCTGTTTTTCTGCTATTAATATCCAACAGGTGCACAAAGTACTGGCACTATTCAGACCACCACTGAGACAAAACACAGAGTCAGCTTTTACTCACTCAAGCCCTGTGTGAGTGGCTGCTTTATGTGATTTATTACAGCAGAAGCCACATAAGACTCTGTGTGTGGTCTTTGGGAGAGAAGGCCTTGGGTGTTGTCTCACAGGTGTTGGGCAGTGATGCCGCAGCAGGAAGGAGTTACAGCCTCTCCTCCACCAGATAAGAGCAAAGCTGTGGAACAGACCAGGACAAGCAGACTGAACACAAGACAGGCCTGTCCTGAACTCCAAGGAACTTTGAGGAGGAGACAAGGCTTCCTATATTAAATGGGCTGCCAAACAATGATGTCAGCCAGGCTTTAGGATTGTATTTCCCTGGGTTTTTAATCTCTTCTTCACCAAATCAACACTATATTGTTCAAAAATAAACACATCTGATTCCAGCCTTTATGCAGAATGAAACATTTTCCAGCTGTCTCAAAGTCATGAAAGAGCAAAAAGAAAAACTGAAGTATTTGGACATCCTAGTATATCAAACTAGCAAAGCATTCGAACATGGTTACACTTCTACGTTAACACTAAAGAAAAATTAACAGTGATTCTGTACTACATTGCTATAATAAACAATTGACATACTTGTAAAAAGTTACTCATTAAAAAATTAACTTGACAGATTAACTCTACAAGAATAGAAAGCTGTCATACTTAAAGGCTATAGCATAATTCTCCCCCACAGCTCCTGGCAAAGGAGAGATTGACATAACTTTTCAACATCCTTAGTTAATACATTGGCAAAAGGCAGAAGAATTTATATGCCTCTTGTGAAAGGTTTTGTTAAAATTGCATCTATTTTTGCAGCAGATCTTATAAATCCAAATCCATCTGCAAATATCCCTCAGTTTCCAGAGCACTGAAGCCATCAGGGACCAGCTCATCTGAGATCAATGACGAAATCCCTGCCTTCCCACGTGCTCTGTGTCATATGCAGATTCCATATTGCCTGAAAAAATAAATAGCAAACCCCTGACAAAAAGGCAAGGTAGGGATTTATTCTTGCTTTGCTTGTAGGAACCACATATTTGAGCTCGAACTCTAAAAATTCCAGGAAGCCAAAGAGCAAATGAGAACAAACAAATCAAGCACAGCACAGTTTTTCCAGGTCTGCCACAGCCAATCTGCTCTTTTAGCAGATCCAGTAGGAAGTGGTCTCCTTGTACATTGGTTTTAAAGTGTCTGAGGCCATTGCCTACTTAGAAACACTTTTTGGTCCTTCTCATCTCCTGGGTCAGATTCTCAAGCTAAATGAGACTTTGGGTAGAGACTAGTTTATTTTTGCTACAATCTACCTCGTGTTTCCCATTCCTAGATATATGTTTGAATCATTTGAGAATTCATAACCTCAAATCTTCCCAGGAAAAGGCATTACAGTATGTGCTGTGAACTAACTTCTCTCATCAGACACAAAAACCGGGCTCCACAAGAGCACTTATCACAGAAACCCCCTAAAATTCACTTCCCTACATTTACCATGCCACAGTACGTGATGCGCAACAGCCATTTCCTCCTTCTGAGGATGCACATAATTGTGGCATCTGAGATAATGCTGCAAGCATGGAGAAATGCTAACTTTTGAAATGGAAAAATGATAGCTTGTACAGTAATTGCAGGCTATCATAAATGCCAGAGGTACTTAACTGAAAGACATAACAAAGGCTGGCCCCAGTTTGAGGCAGTTAAACTCCACAGCAATCAAAATAAAAATAAAAAGTCTTTGACACAAATGTATTTTTTTTTTTTACTGGAAATTGTAAGGCAGATCAGCCTCAATAAATCAGGGATTGAGCCAGCCAAACTACAGGTCTCCTCTCCATGAAGACCCTGGCCTGGGGCCTTTGGGCTTTCTGGGAAGGAAAGAAAGAAAAAATAAAAAAAGAGGAACATCCACAAACTTGAAATATTCTTTTCAAAAACACCAGCCATCAGGCAGGTCAAAGGGAAGCAGGCACTGCAGAGCCTGGCATTGCTTTGCAGAGGCCTGGAGCCATGACAGACTTTGTCTGGCATTTCAGATATGGTCTCCTCTCCACCCATGGGCACTGTGTTTATGGAATCAAATCTGTAACAAGTAATGAACATATTGATTTGGCACATAAAGTTGCACTTCATTATTTCTCCAAAATCTAGAGTTATATTTACATATATTTAGCATATGCAACCACTAAAAAAGTAATTGAGCTAGTACAGGCTGAAAGCTCAAATAATACTTTTTCAACACTGTGATGGGGCCAGTTGCCTCCTTCAAGCAACTCCCTCTTAGCAATATTATTAAATTTTTGCCTCCTCATCTCCTTTACTTCAAATCAATTACCCCTGTATTCATACCTTCAACTTATTTTGGAGGTACCTAGGCTGTGAGAGGGCAGAGAGGAGAAGGAAATAAAAGCTAAAAAAATTAAATGGAAAAAGTCTTTATAAATCTTTCACTTATTTTTTAACAAAAAAACTTGAGGCAGTGTGAAAAACTTTATGCATTATCCTTTCATAGGAACTTTTCTCCCCAGATTAGTTCACTACTATTATTATTATTATTATTATTATTAAAGAGTTCTAGCTCCTTACTCTTTTCCCCTTGTCTTCTCCTTTCTGACACACTGTATTCACTTTTAAAAGGAATTGGGAATTTTGAGCCGTTTCCATATCTGGTGGGTTAGCTGCTACAGAGGCTCTCATTAGTAGGCTACATAAATGGTACAAAACAATTTTCTAAAGGAACTATTTATTAATGTGATAAATGTCTCATTTGTTTTCCATAGAAATATATCTGATTAACTTAATTTTTCTGTTTTGAAAGCCCATTAACCTATACTCTGCCTTTGACAAAAGGGTACAGAGATTCACAATATTATACAAAGTTTTTGTTTGGTTTTTATAAGTTTTATTTACTATTATTCTGTGATGTAGTCTGTTGTTTTCAGGTTTTGAGAATGACAGGTAAAATTCTGCTGAAAATAGAAACATATAATGAGACTTCCTATCTGGGTTTAAAAAATGCAAGATTTAAGAGAAAAGCCAAAATTATCTCAAGCTATTAAGTGTAAGAGCTGTCGATCAGAATCATAAAGGCAGAAACCACGAAGAGGAACTCAAGGTATAGGGAACCTGATTAAATCTCAAACTATTCTTCTGTCTGTCCTTGAGGCATGATTGCCAGCTTCCACACAGAAATAACCCCAAATCTGCCACCAGGTGCTTGTGAAATAACCACTCTAGGAAAATGCACACCTCGTTTACATGGCATGTTTGTCCATGGAAACCACAGAGGAACCACGACAAAGAAAAGAATATTCTTGAATCCAATGACATTACCTGGATCACATCTTGCCACCAGGTCATTTTTCTGTGGATGTGGGGTTTTAATGGGAGATGGAACAGAGCAATAGCCCATTAGCTCTGGCGCTGCTCTTGAGCACTGCACAGTGGGCACCTGCATGCTCCCTAAAAGTTATAATTCAAAAGAGATAAGAATAGTGTTCACCCTATGCAGTTTATGAGAAGGATCATTTTTAGAAAGCAAGTTATAGGATTCTGAACTCCCACTGTTCCTTTCACCTCTAGAACAAGGCTCTTTTTGCTCTTTTTTTTTTTTTTTGCCTTAAAATAGACTCCTATAGACAACTGAACGAAACTACTTCATAAAATTCCTCTTCCATCTATTAGTGCAGTAACAGAACACAATCCTTAGCACCCAGAGAGCAGCCTTCCACTTTTGACTTTAGTTTGGACAAGGACCTGTGCTGCAACCAAAACATTTCTGTCAATCTTCATCAAACCTCACCTTGATTATATACCATGCTCATACCAGAATTAAAATTAAGGTGATGGTATGACTTCCACTCACCACCATGATGGGAGTAAGGAGAATCCAGAAGCATTAGAAATTTAAATTATCCAACTGAAAGAGATGCAGCACCTCTGTTCTCCCTATTTTTTGTATTGGCCCAATTTTTGTTTAAAAAAAATGCAGCAGTGGCACATTCATAACTGTGACCAAACGGTTTTGCCACTTTTGTACTTGATTAGCAAGACTAACAGGTGAGCAAAGGACTTCATAGTAGTCCTGGTAATTTACAACATTTTCTCTCTCTGCTTTCACACCTGCACAAAACCCTCTCCATGACACTCAGACCAAGACAATGACTATTTTGGTCACATTGCCACCCTTCAAACCAACAAGACACTTACCAGCACTGCAATCTACTGTTACATCATTTTGGACCTCTGTATAGTACCCAGGCCTCTTTCATCATTTGCCTTCCTGCAACATCTGCAGGAATGGATCCTGCAATCTATCATGAAAATAATTAAACAAATCGCAGCTTGTGCTGGAGATTAACAGATCCAACAGGATATAATCTCTGCTGTACACAGCTATTTCAAAGGTCTCAATGGGAAGTTGTACTCTTTTTTGGATCAACACACAGTGAGGGCTTGAGGATCATTGTAGAGACAGAAAAAGAAAGATCTGGGGGGCTTAAAAAAAGAAAGGGGTGGAGAGGACAGATCTATACACTCCGAAGAATACTAGCTCCACATAATTTACTAAGGAATTTATAGCGTCTGCTGTTTGACTGAAACAGGCTCTCACAGGTGTTGGCTGTATTAATCCTAACATACACTTGGGAACACATTTTCCACTCACACAGTAATTATGAGCCAAGCTTCTTTTTTCATACTCCATTCCCCCCTAAAAATAAACTCAGCTATCATGTGCACCTATTTCTCGTTGAGCTGGAAAAAAATAATTAATTAACAAGTCACCCCACCTTCCAAAGCATAGAAAACCAACTGCTAAGTGGGAATCAATGCAAATATTCATGCCTAGTTATGATAAGAGTCACTCATTACAAGCTCAGTTGCAGCTTGTAAATGCAGAGCTAGGTTTGCACATACACTACATAATCAATTTTCTCTCTAAATCCTGCATTTCACAGGCAGTTAATTGCCTCACCATTTGTAGAGGGGGGAAAAAATAGCAATGGAAGCTTAGAGGACACTTTACCAGGAAACAGATTTAAGATTTATCCCAGCTTCAAACACATTACTAATTTCAAAATGGCACTGGATTTAAAAAAACATTGATTTAGATTTCCTCACCAAATCACCCAGTGTTGACTGTCTGGCCAGTTGAGGCTTGGTTTTGCTTCTTTTCTTGTGGTAACCCATTTCCCAAGAGCTCTACTCCTCTGCACAGGTGATGCCTCTGCAGCAGGCTACTCAGGACATCACACTCAGTGATTGCTATGGATTCCTACCTACAGCATTTTTTGAGGAATACAGTTAGGATAGGGAAATGCAGTCCTAAAAGCTACTAGGCTAGTTAATCCTTAACATATGGAACTGAGTTTTCTGGCCAGGAAAGCTTTCTCACTACTGGCTTGTAGAAAGGCTAATGTAAATGATGAGAGTAAGGTGGTGTTCCAGCCAAAAACAATGAGAATATTTTAAATGAGACAATTTGAGGATGCTGATATTTTAAATATGCTCCTCCAAGATGTTTTTATAACATCCAAGATCATACAGCCTTAAACCCACATCTAGATCACAAGTTGCTAAGAACACACATATTTTTATTAATTCATGTATGCAGACTACAAATAGTAAAATCCCTACATCTGGGACAGGGCAAAGTTCTGCAATGGGTAGGCTCACTGTATGAAAAATGTGCTATATCACTTCAAACTCGGCTTCTTGTTCTAGGATAGAAACTGTCACTTAGACAGGCTCTAAATAATATAAACTTCAGAAGAAAGCCTAAGTCCATAAATCACAATTTGTTTAAACATCAACAAGAGTTCAGTGGCCCAGCTTCAGTACTCTCAGAGCATACTGAATTAACTGTCTTCAGAGCTCTGTACCTACACAAGGAAACATTTCACTTTCCTAATTAGCAACTGTTCTCACATTTTTAGGGAGTGACATGGACCAAGTTTTATGAAAGATAAAAGGTCTAAACTGTCTTTTGAATTGTGTGTTGCCTATTTTCAACTATAACAGCAAGGAACTTCACCAAGTCTATGAATTAGTTTATTTCCTTTACCTGATGAGATTTAACCATAGAAGAACCTATTTTCTTTTTCTAGGTTTACATCCAAGCAGCACATGCTGAAAGACATCTGTTGCTTACACATTTTTCAGGCTGATTATCTGTTATTGGTTCCATATATAAGTTTGTAGAGACATACACTTATATACACACTTTCATTTAAGATAAATGCAATCCTAGATCTCTTGAAACTGAAGCTATCCTTTTATATATATATATATGTGGAAAGTTTTGG
This sequence comes from Acrocephalus scirpaceus scirpaceus, assembly GCA_910950805.1. Lineage (NCBI taxonomy): Eukaryota > Metazoa > Chordata > Aves > Passeriformes > Sylviidae > Acrocephalus > Acrocephalus scirpaceus. The sequence continues at coordinate 51,018,899 of OU383780.1, forward strand.
CTCACTACCTAGCATCGCTTCCCACCTGGGCAGTGCCTTGAACAGACAATGATTCTGTGGGCTCCAGTTCCATTCACTTGAAAAGTCACAACTTCGGCTGTTGTTGAGAAAGTCAATTATGCAAAGCTGTGTTGTTTAAAGGCTACTGGGTACTTTGTTTAAGATGCAACATTGCTATGGACAGAAGTTTTGGGGAGGGGGGCAATGTCTAAAGATTAGGTACCCCCTTTTGTGGTTGTTTGAAGTGGACCAAGGGGTCCAAAAAAAAAAAAAATCTCTATTTAACACCAGATTCACCACTCTCTGCAAGTCATAGCCTTAGGAACACATTCAAGAAAAAATCTAACACAAAATCTGAACAAACAAACCCAGAACCCTCTCTTTGCAGTTTGCTTATTGCAGAGCAGGGCCAAGCACAGGGTTCTAGATTAGAACTTTAAAAAGTTTTTCCCCACACATGGGAAGACACAGAGAAAACGGATATATATTTGTCATACATACACGCACAGTTTCAAAGCTCACTCAGGCTGAGGGATGGTATAACGGATACTTAATTAGATTTAAATATCCTGAAATCAGTCTCAGATATCTATTTCAGTTACTGAAAACACTTAGAATATAAATTAGGGTGCTAAAGAAGAAAGATTTTGACCCTAAGCCTCCAGCCTATGCAGATCATGAGACAAGGACAAAATAAATGCCCAGAGGAACGAGAGGCAAGTTGCCCTCCCCACTTCTGCAGCCAGGAAAGAGAAAGGATCATCTTCAGGGTAAAGCTTGGGCAGCCTCCTGTAACATGCACTAAGCAGCTTGCTGTCCCTTAGCCTCTGTTGGCAAAGGAACAGCAGCGACAGGAGAAGTTTGAAGAACCCCTGGGAGGTTGCCCAAAGGGAGGGGAGAGCCTGTGGAATATCACTGCAATGCTGTGGAGGTACCCCCAAACAACACTGAGCCAAAGGCTCTGAGCTGCCACTGCCCTGAGGAGCACAGTCTCACCTTTCCTGAGAAGAGGGACTGGCTTCACAGAGCTCAACTGCAGAGCCAGGGGGTAATGCTTCATCACCTTCATCTAACTCCACATACAGCCCCTCTTTTCAGCTTCAAAATCCCCACCACGGAGTCAAATCCCCAGAAGCAGCCATACTTACCACAACCTCCAGGTTCATGGAAAAAGACCATGGCCTCCCTCTCAAGCCGGATCTGCTGCTTTCTTTTCCTGTCTCAAGGTGCTCTCCAGTGGTGGCCAGTCAGTGACATACACTGAGATCACACTTATCAAACATAATTTAAAACCTGTGCTCCACAAGCTGCTGAATTCAGACACCAGCTGAAACACGCCTACTGTGTGAAAGACACAAAAATATAGTGCTCCTCTTCACTCCCACTCGCAAATAGTTTCCATGCTTGGTGGTGTAAATATAACCCACCTGTGCAAGCTGGTGGAGAGGCACAGGTTGTGCTTGTCAGCACCAAACAGCAGTAGAAAGGGAGCAATACATAAACAGCTGTGACAGAAAAAGCTGTCCTGCTCGCAATTAAGTCAATGGCAAAACTCCCAACAAGAAGCAGTGTAGCACCCTGCATCGGCAACCAAGAGCTCAGTGTAACAATCTTACTTTTCCTGTGTCTTCCTGTGCAGCTTTCTAAATGAAAGAAATTCCCAGAGTGTTCCTTACACAGTGTATCCCTTATCTTCTGACTGGAAACACAAGAAAACTCATTGTGTCTAGACTCTGCACTGTAACTCTGATCACCTTTCAGCACAGCTGATAAATAAAGAAAAGCCTTACATGGCAGTCTTCATTCAAGACACTTAAATCTGCAGCTTCAAATCCGCTTTATGCGCTTTCAGTCACGTCAAAGTAAAACACTTTCCCCTGGAAAAAAAAACAAAAACCAAATGAGGATGGTAGAAAAAAGCCACTGGGTTCTCCTGGCCCATTTAACAAATGGAACACTTACTTTCTGTTTGGTGTAAAGTGACAGCTGGCTTATTAGAACTGACACTGATCCTCCCAAGAGGATTTCAGGGAGCGAGTCACACAGGTGAAGGTCAACAAGGCAAAGGAATTAAATGAAGAGAGGAAGAAAGCCACTTCCTCCTAAGGACAGAAATTAGCCAACAGAAAAGCTATTACTGAAGCAGCCCTCGCTGGCTGGAAACACACTACTTGCAATACGTTTTGTTCTTGAGAAATGCTTCCAAGACACTTTTTGAATGTAAGTTTTTATGCCTTGTCACCAGCTCAGTGTGCTGCAGTCAGGACCCCAGAGCAGTTCCCACCTGCAGTAAGGGCTCAGCGAGCACAGCTTTCACCCTGCCACCGTCTGACTGACACAGCATCAAAGACAACACCTGAAGTATCCTTACTTACTAATCATACATCACTTCTGACACATGAAAAGCATCATTAACATGGGAAGGCATATTTCAGAGTGAATAAGACAACAGACACAGCCATACTGCCTGAGTGAGTTTTATCTCCTGCACCACGCATGCAGCTGGCTGCAGAGCTGCCTGAGTTCTCTGGCTCCCCCAGCAGACCTTTAGCAGGCCAGAGGAATAAAGACTTTAGCCAAGGAATGATCAGCTTTTGCCAAGGTTTGTTCAGCACTCCTGCTTTTGCCTCTCTGGGTCTAGCCCTGGAAATGACCTCCCTGCAGCACCTTGGCAGCTGCTGCCCCACAGCAAAACTTGGAGAAGGAAGGTTTTATCCTCACAAGGGAAGACATAGAACTGGTGAGAGAGGGTGTATCTTGTGCATAGCTGTGGAAAGAAATGGAGATTTAAACCCTGACCAGAGCCAGAATTCCTGCCTCAGATGAGGTGTACTGCCTTCTTGTGTGCAAACCCCTAATGGGAGACAGAGTCTGTGCTGCCCAGATGGTCTGATTTTTATTCCTTTTCATGTTTGCTCTTCTGAAATTACAGCAGTGAAACGTTTTCACTAACCCTGCTTCACTCCACTGAGTAGGGCAACATATCTGTGTCCCAGCTAACACTCTCAGTCACATCAAGCATGTGGATGCTGCTCCCCAGGGACCTGACCTGAGCAGCCTGACAGCCTGGCATGGGCAATGCAGGATGGCTCTCAGCCACCTGGGACTGTGCTCCAGCTCAAGGCCAGGCTTTACTTTTTTGTGAGAATGCTTGAACAAGGCCAATAAGAAATTACTTTGTTGTGAGCCATTCATTGGGAGCCCCCACAGCCAGTGGGTTTGTTACACGTTTCATAAATTAAGAGAGCAGGAGAATAGCAAAAAGTGCAAAGTCCACCCTCAGTTAGCATAGTCCCCTTTGGAAGTCTCTTACTCTGAATATTTCAATTCACTTCCAGAACTGATTTTAACTCCTTTCTAACCAAGAACAAAAAAAGCATCAGAACTCTCAGTGACCCACCACCATTTTGGGTTTCCCTAACAATTCTACAAGTCAGTGAGATTGGGGTTGCAGGGAGAGGTCATTAAATTAATCTGATAGGTACCAGCACCTCCGGTTTTAATCTCATCCCTCTCCAGGCATGTTTGTATGATAGAAGTTCACAGATTTTATTATTATTTAATGTAGATATGACTTACTTAAAATTATGAGGGTTTTCCTGGCCAGAGACAAATTAATAGGGCTCTACTGGCTACACTGGGACTCTGCTGGACTGCAGAATCTGAGGATGTGAGGGTATAAAAACATATTTTTGAGCATAATTTCTCAAGAAGCAGCTTTTCCCTGGTCTCTGTTAGAGCTGGGAAAAAAACAAAAAACCAAAACAAAACAAAACAAAACAAAAAAAACACCAAAAAACACCTCTCAGTAACTCTGAATTATTGCAATTTTGATAAGTTGGAATTCTGGTATCAGAAATTTTCATGTGAAGCTCCATGTGACAGGACGACCAAAACAAGATTTTTGTCCCTTGAGCTAATTGAGCATGAGGGTGCAAAAATAAGCATGTTTGAGAAGCAAATTTGATATTTCACAGGTTTTTCCTGTATGACAGGAGAGCTGGGCAGGTTTAAATTCACAAAATGTTCTAAATTTCCTAGATGACTGCGAGTGACACAGAGCAGGTGTATTATCCCAATTTATCTCAACTTTCCTAGAAAAATGAGTCAGAAATCCAGCTTCCCAATTCTCAGTCCTCATGGGAGTAATTGGATTTCAAGGATACTCAGAAATATGCAAAGGAAGGCAGGATCTGAGAAGTTTGGCTTAGCCCTAAATTTTTGCAGAGTCCCAGTGATCTACTCCAGTTTCAGTCAATAGTTTTAATTTTGAGGCTCTGGATAATATCCTAAGATTGAGCACATCTCCATGAAAGACGCCAAGGAATAGTTACAGGTAATCAAATACATTCCTTGGCTGTACACAATTTCTATGAAATACCACTTGCATACTATTCACAGCTAATATAGAGTACCCACTCAAAATGAACAATAGAGGTAGAATGAACTTATAGCTACCTCTAATCTCCTTTAAAGGTCACAAGCCTGCTAAAGTGTTTTCAAGCATGAGCCTACCCAAAAGCTGTGGATGTCTGGCCTTCCGCTGGAATCACAGCACGAAGTGCTTTCCCTCCCTGTGGAGCTCACCTGCAGAAGTTCAGACCTTCCTAGGGCTTTGTCTTTGGAATCTGAAGTCTGTGGAATGAATGTCTTTCACCAGACCATCTGTCCCCTGCTACCTCCCACCCCATGGAGCTCTGCAGATGGAGGGTTGGAGTCCAGGAAACACAGGGGCCATAGCAGGGAAAGAACTGAGCTGCTGGACTTGTAACTGAGCACAATCCATTTACAAACCCAATTAGAAAAGTTATAGTTAATCCCCACTTGGGAGGGAGGCAGGCAGGCAGGAGCAGAGAAGAAATCTTGTTTAAGAGATAAGAACATCGGTATCTAATCTCAGCTGAAGTTCTTCCCTTTGTGCTTTGCTGAAGTTATTCCACTGAGTCCTCTGTGTAGCTCACCCAAACTAATCCAGCTTTCATCTCATGGCCTACATCACCCAACGAGACACTTCTACTAACCAGGAGGAGGGCACAGGTACAGCCTCTGAATTTCCTTTTGGACAGCACTGCTGCCTCTGACACTCTTGGAGACCCCTGCAAAGGGCTAAGACACCCCCTACATCCCAAAAGATTTCCATATGGACCAGTGCCATATGTTTTATGGCTCATTAAGACCAGGTAGCTACCTGGGGAGATGACTGAAGAATGAAGAATGGAGTTAATTGGGCCAGGTACACAGGAGGCAAAAGAAATTTGGCAGGCAGTCATTCACGCCACTCTAGCTGATTATCCTGGTAGTTAACCTTGCACTCTGAGACCGCATTTGCTTTTCAGGCCCAGGAAAATATGTGCTTCCTCCTGTGTTCATTAAGTTGGTGTGAGGACTGCTACCCAACTCCTGCAGGAAAAAAAAAAAAAGAGCTTTCCAGGGCTGTGCCATCCTGTGTGTGCCTTTCCAGCAACCTGCTTCAAGCCTGTTTTGTTTCCTCTTTGATCACCAGAACTTTCTGCCAAAAATGACACATTAAGTATTTGGCATTCAGGAAAATAAATAAAAAAGGTCAATGGGTAAAAAACACGTCCATGCACAGAATGGCAGTCCTAAAGAAACCAGGAGCAATGTCAGTGCCCTTTGGAAAAGAAATCACACAGGCCAAAGGATGACTGCCAAAAAATACTAATTTCTTTTATTAGACAGTGCAGGTCTTAACCCCATTTTCCTTTATGCTTTAATACACATTTTACCTCATATGACACTGATGAAAATTCAAAGCTACCTCAAAGAGTACAAGGGTGTATAAAAGAAACAAAGAAACACTTGGATTAGCACTTTACCAGAGGGGAGGAAACAAACCTTTGTTTGTTTGTTACAGATAGTAAAATGCTAAAAATGCACAATCTATTTTTCAGTCTGCCAAGTATTCTCCCTACATACAGCCATGTAGACCTACCAAACCCATAAAATATTTCATTTTTGTCTCTTTCTACACGTGCAGCACAATTTCAACATCCAACACAGTGTATATTGTTCTTGGTGAGATTTTCAGGAACCAAATTAAAATCAAACTGTCCAAGGACTGGAATTCTGCAACATAAAACTACAAACATTTTTGAAGTAAATATTATATTCTTGTGTCAATCAGCTCCAGTGAGATCCATCATACATATTTACCCATAGACATAGGTTTCTGGAATATCAAACCTCAGATAGGTGGGGGTTTTTACACATTATTATGAAAATTAAGTTAGATTTGGTGTTATTCTAGTATTTATCAGCCTTGACTTTAAACCACATGCTTCACTTAGTTAAAGAGAGGAAGCAGAGAAAAAGCAGGGAACAAAAAGGTTTCCACAAAAATGGCCCTGTTTTAGGAGGAACCTGGTTACATCTGTCTTTATACTGCCAACACACTTCCCCACCCTACCTGGACATTCCCCACCCTAAAGTGGACATAAACCACTTTAAACAAAAACCATAGATATACCATTACAGCTTTTTATTCAGTCTGTCTGTAGAAACTGCCACATGTGCAACTGTGAAAAACTACCTAACACAGTAATAACTTTCCCCTTCCAAAAGGAAATATTTGCCTCAGGGTATGCCAGGTTTAGAAATACAAAGAAAATTTCCCAAAGGCTGAGCTATGTTTGCTTTCCACAGACATCAGATAAGACCGTTCACATAAAATGAAGGTATGGTTCAAAATAAAATAGCAACACAAAAATGTATGCTGAGATACAGAAACACAAGCCCTGAACAGCAGAAGTCATCACTCAAAAAACAGCTGTGTTACCACAAACATTCACCTTGTTTCTTACATTCAAAGTGTATTAATGTTCCGATCCAAAATGTACTGACAGAAAAAGTTGCTCAGCTGCCTAAGCTTTACGTTTAACACGCTCACTGCCCTTGCAAAGTGCCTGCATGAATTTAATCTCACAGACACCTCAGAAGACTATGGACAAATATTATCACCCAAGAGCCATTACCATTAGTCCTTATTTTCTTGCTGTATATACCAACAAATATCCTTTTTCTGTTTTTCCAACTGAAGCAGCCAATTACCTGCTGTGCTGTAAGCTCCCATCCACATTCCCCAGAAAACGGATAATGTGCCGTGCAGCACAGTGCAGAGAGCTCACTCAGATGCAAAAGAATTCCCAACTTACTCAAGTGAAGTCTCTCCACTGCATTCACAGACTGAGCTATTTGTTAACTGTATTTATTCACCACAGAAAGACTCCACCTTACAGTTATAACCCTGGCAAATACTGAGCATTTAAATAATTCTGCTTTTCCTTATCTGCACAAAGGGGTTTTATTCCTCTACCACAGCTGTACACAAAGGAATAGACTCCCATTTCAACCCAAAACTCTCTGAAGTTACTACTTACCAGCTTGTGATTATATATTCAGCAAGCCTGAAGAGCTGAAAAGATTTTGTTGCAGGAGACAAAAGTTACAAAAAAGCAGGAAAAGTTAAGAAAAATTAAGGAAAACTAGCATAAATCCTCTCTTCATTCATCTACTTAAATGTTCCTGAAGACTAAAAAGGACCTTAAAGAAAGCACTCACAGAAAAGACTACATCCTCTTGTCAGTCAAACCCTGCATAGTTTCAGCTAGGCATCCGTCCAAAAAGACATGGAATTATTCTATTTTTGTCTCCCAATGCAAGTGGAAACATTTTTACAGATTTGTGGTGAGGATTTCAAATTTTGTAGTGGTCAGCTGGTAGAGGAATGTAATTAAAGACCCTGATAAATGTAAGATAGTCCAGAAAGGAGGAATTGGATAAATCTGGACATAAATAACAACTCCATTACAATACAGTCTGATATAAAAACACATTAAAAACTTTCAACAAAGTTAAAAATCCAGATGTGGTTTAGTGGAAGAAAGTTGTAAAAACCTTTTCTTTTAAAAGAGAGTTGTTGTCAGTAGTGGGACACCAACACAGTTTCAACAAATGTAGGCTGTTATTTTTAAATTAAATATTTTTAGTAAAATAATTAATGAAATTATGCAGAGCACTAAGTTTTGTTTACCAGTCATGTTATGTCTGGTATGTTACTGGTTTTCCTCAATACAGGTGTTTCCTTCGAAGTACTTCACATGTTGCCTGTTGCTGTCTTACAAAATAAATCTTCAAAACTTCTGGCTTTTTAAAGTAGGAAAATACTTTGGAAATTATGTTTGACTTCTATTGATAGCATTGGGTTAATATCTTAGCTGCTTGGAAAATGTTTTAAAATCATGAACAGATTCGGGGGTTGGAAAGTCTTGTAGAACTAGAACTGCTAGGGTAGAGTTAGTTAGCTTTGTCTTTGTTAATCCATGTGCCACCACACGCTTAGGTATGATCATTAAATATAATTAAATATAATTATTGTGTAAATGTAAAGGAATGAGAAACAATGTTACCACAGTAAGAAAATTTATTTTTCTAGAACTTGGAAATTTATGCTTGTATGAAATCAATAGAAGCAATAGAATAATACCAGTTTAATCATTTATACCTTTATGTAAGAGAAAAGGAGTATAAAATATACACAGTTCAAATGTACAGTAGAGTCTGATTTGGGTTCCTGTACCCCAGACTCTCAGAGCTCTTCAAGAAAGCACCCATGTAATCACACTTAGTGTGATTACATGATTTCAACGCTAACACTATTGCATTTAATTTTCGTTCCTATTCTATCAGTGTGAAAGTATGGCCATTTCCCCTGTACATTCAGTCTGGAATCTGACTCTGAAACTCAGTGTACATCATTACTGATCCATGGAGCTTTTCAGACCTGAGACCTTCCTCAGAAGGGAAGCTTTTAGTTCAATTCCCCAAAACTCTGTCATCATTGAAGAGGATGAACGTTTGTCCTCGCTGCCTTCTCCTCTGCTCCAACTTCCTCATCCATTGTGCCTTTCACAGTGGCTGCTATTCTGCTCTCATCCATCCTCCCCTGATGTGCTCCATTGCTGCCCTTTTCCATTGTGCACTGATTTTTAGTCCTCTTTGCAGCTCTGAGTCCCTGTCTCCAGGTCCTGCCCAGCCTCAGTCTTCAGGCATCTCCAGCCACTGCTGCCTGCTGGGCTCCTTACACACTGCTCCTAAAGCTGTAAAAAAATTCCCTCCTGATTTAGTCAAAGACGTGAGTTCATCCCTCAGATAAAAGACATCATCCACATGTGCTAGAAGACATGAGAGAACTGTAAGTTGGAGGGTTTTGAGGAACAAACAATACATATTCTAACAGAGGAGAAAAGAAGCACTTGTCCCCCTGTTCCTGGTTCTTAACTTACATGTTGCTTTTTTGCTTGGATTTTTTACATTCCCTAAAGTGTAAATGTCCCTGGGGTAGGAATTTTCTCACACTACATTTTGAATTAGTCTCTGGTGTAGCAGGATCCAGTCTTTTCACACTGCAAATCAAACAAGAAAGAAGTTTTTTCTTTAACAACTTTCTACTTATTACCTTCTTCCTCAAATCACAGCTCTTCTGAGATGCAGCTTTCTACTAATTGTAGAGATTTGGTTTAGATTACTACCCACACATTACTAGAAATGACCATGGGGTGCTAAACCTTCAGCAGGGCAAGGAACTTGCTTCCTTTTGAAACATCTCAGGCACATTACAGTGCAGGTTTCTTCAACCAGGAACATGACATGCTATCATTCCATTCTTGAATGCTCATGTTTCCTGAGAGTGGGACAAGAAAATGTGAAGGAGAGGAGCACAAGCTGGAGCACAGGGGTGCAGAAGAAGGGCAGAACGAGCCCTAATCCAGTTCTGCTTGGATTACATCTGGGAAGGCAGGATTGTCTCTACTAAACTTGTCAGCCCTTTTCTTGTCGACATAGGAGTTGAATTTCTCCATTTAATCCTTTCCTACAGGATACCTGGAAATCCTTCACTGGCAATATGTAGAAAAGCCACAGGGGTACCCAGGAAACCACAAACTTTCTTCAGCCTCATTTTTACCTCAGACTTTATGAATAAGCACAGCTTCATCCATTCCATGTCCTACAAGCCTGCCCATATCTGCTCTGACACCAACAGATGGACTATTCCTAGTCCTCTTCTTCCAAGATTCCACCTGATTCAACCTTTAGTTCAATCCCTTGCCACCCTTTCCATAGTGAAACTGTGGCTCTTTTTACAGCTTTCTCCTTCCTGGGCAGCCTTTCTCTCCAGCCCTCTGTGATTGTGCTGGGCAGAGCAATCCAGTCCTTGCACCCACAGCAGCTCCACCTGCACCTCCTGGGGAGAGGACAGTGCCTCCCTGCCTGGGCCAACACAGAAGGTTTGATTTTAATTTTTCTTCCCCCAGTGTGATGCCAGTCATCTAGACGATGAATGGTGCTTTTAAGATGGGTAAAATACTGTAATTTAGGGAATTTGCAATTTACTTGTAAATTATGTGCTCAGAGCAGCCCCTAAGTAATGAAAGACTTACTGTGACACAATCTAGAAAGCAAGGCTCTCAAAGCTTATGCTCCTCACAGCAGAGAGAGGCCGCCAGCATTCCCATGCCTTCTCTCTGCAGTGGACAACCCAAACAGACATCTGGCACCAATGCAGATTACTGCTAAACTCCACCACCAGCACTTGATGCTGAATACAATTTCCAACCATTCTGATATCCAAAATACAGGAAAATCATCAAGGCTTTGCATTGTTAATGTCTAATTAACATCACATTTCTTGCTGGCTGGCCACCAGCCACTATTACACCAGTATGACACTGACTTTTAAAATGGAGATGTTTTATGGCACTGATTGCTTAACTGTCTTGTTCTAAAATTGCCTGGTCTCCAAAATCCATCCATTTTAAAGAGCTCCTGAGAGGCAAAAAGCACTGGATTAAGATTACTGTTCCATTATTGGTCAGAGTGTTAATTTCCTTCCTGTGATACCAGGCTGCTTATCATCTTTGACAACACACTTAATTGCTGTTACAACCCCCACATCTTTTTCATAGGTGCTGTCAAGATTATTTTAATTAAAATAATATCTATTCAGAGGTTAATGAAAATAGAGAGAAAAAAATCCACCAGGAATTTGTCATTTGCCACACTTCATTCCCCAGGATTCATGGAGACCGAGTGGGACAAGGAAAACACCCCAGCATGGCTTCCACAAAGATATGGCTCCATCTCCCTCAGTTTGTCATGCAGATCCAGCACTCTTTCCACAGTAAAACCATCAAAGTCCTTGCTACTCTCCTCAAAGATACCAATGATCATGGGGCATGTAAAATCTCCTTCATTAAATCAAATGTTACTTGATAACACCATAGACATAACCTGGGGTCACCTATACTTTTTCAAAGATAAGAATCTGAAATAAGGGATCAAGGAAATAAGGTATCAAAAATGCACTTCTTTTTATACATTTTAAAACCAAATAAACAATACCACATGTGGGAATCCCATGATTCCAACAATAAATACACTGAGCACATAATGCATTTGCTCAACACAACTTTTTTTTTTAAAGCAGACTAATCTCCACTTTAAATAAACCCTCCATATAATTAGACAAATCAGTTATCTATTTCTACTTTTTTTCAGTTAGCAACCCTCACTTAGTGCTAAATTCTCTCTCTGCAAACTGCTAATCTAACAAATTACCAGTTTTCAGTCAAACCAGCACATTTTGTTCACTGTGTGTGGTTACAGTCCACAGACTTTGGAGACTGTTTCAGTAAAGTTTCTTGAAGTAATGCTCATGAGTGCAGAGGTCACTGACTCCCCCATTTTAAACACAATTTACAAGCTACCAGTATATCTCGGTGTGTAGGTGGCAGCAGGCACATCAGTCACCTTCTGCATCTCAAAGCAATGTCTTTGGGGGTAGTTGGCCATAATTCCAGGCTTCCCTTCTAGCTCAGCCCCTTGTTTGCTCTGTGGTCTCATTTGCTGTCCTGTGATAGTCACTACTACCAGTTGCTTTTTATCTGGAGAAATGGTCAACTCCCCAGCTGACACCTGTCCCCACTGAAGAGAAACTGCAAAGTCCACATCTCTATACAGGCAACAGAACTAGCAGCGGTTGTTTTCCCACAGATTTCCATTCTGTTTATTAAACTTTCTGTTCTCAGTTCCTTACTATGTGCCATACTACACCCATTATGGCTCCCCTGCTTCCTTCTAATAGGCCCCTCAAACTCATTTCCAGACGACAGGCAGTTCCTGAAAAAAAAAAAAGCAAGAGCAGCTACTTCCTCACTTTTCCCCTAGTAGGAAACCAATTTTGATACAACTTGTAGACATTTAGTACCCATGGCACATTGGAATTTCTCAGACTTTGCTGCTGGCACAGCTGTCATGTGTGTCCCACTCCCCCCTGTAAAGTCACCATCCCAGTGTGAGGGTACTGAGGACAGCTGACAAACTTGTTCTCCATTCTGGAAAGCAGAATGCTGCAGAATATCACAGCACAGATGGTGGAAACTTCTTATGGGTTTACTATTGTGTTACGTACTGCTCCTGCAAAATATGGTTGTTAAAAAACTATGTATGAGTACCAAAAAAACCCTGGGAAACAAACTGGGAGGAAACTCTTATGAGGTCAATATTGCTGCTCTTCTTCAAGGGGAGACAGAAAACCGAGGGCCTACTGCAAATAAGGAAAAAATCTGTCTGCACAGGCAGTATCAGAAAGATTTTCTTGGCCAAATAGCTGCCTCACACTGCATCTGAACGCATCATATTCCCCCCATCCTGCCTGCAAGCATGTGCTGTTCTGTCAAAGGAAACTCCTTCTAATGTAAAGTTTCCAAATATAAATCAGCCTATTCCTATTGAATAGGAATAATGAGAGTAAGTTAGAAGATTAAAACCATGGGAACAAACTGAAATAATACAACTCCTCTGTAGCTGTGATTGTCTGTGGGGGAGGCAGAGGATTCTTGTTTTCACTCACACTCCATCGAGGCATTTTCTGGTAAAGGGGCAGCATTGTCATTCACTCTCAGATTTCCTTATGCCTTTTTTGTGACTATGATGATGTCTCAAAGCCTTTTCTATTAGCCTTTTCCATTATTAACCCTCTTTAGCTCATAACAGTTCATATGCTTTCTGCTGTAAGGATAAAGGGGCTCTTCACTCCTCACACACTGCAGTGATTCTGATTACTGGGAGGATAGTTGAAATATAATCTTGTGAGGAGAGGTCTAATTATGTCTGTATTTGAATGGATCTATTCTAAGGGGCTTTGCAAAGGCAGACTGTCATGGCTGCTATAGGCCCTTGGGGTCAAGCAGTTCATCAGGAAATAATCAGGACCTGAAAATGGTCTGGTTGTTCTTTGGGATGCTTGACAAATTCCATCACCTTCTCAGGAAACCAGTATTAATTACTCTCATTGTAAGTGCTCAAACTGTTCAGTGAGCACTGGCACTGATACCAGAGTTCCTTAACACTCCTAATGATACCACCAACATTCTTTTCTTTTCCTGGCTTCTAGATGTGGTTGCAACCTGCATCACTTGTTTTGTGTATTTTAATTCTTTTATCATCATTATTATTGCTGTTATTTCCCCTTCCAATTCTCTCCTGCTGAACTGTCTTTATCTCAAACCACAAATTTCATTCTTTTTTCCCAGTTGTCTCGCCCATCCCACTGGTGGTGGGGGGAGAGGGCATGAGTGGCTGTGGTATTAATCTGCCTGCCAGGTTAAACCACAACAATCCAGAGCAGATTAAATAGCATCCCAGATTCTTAAGATTAGGGCACATTTCTTCCTCCATACACTTTTTAGCCAAAACTGGCCTCCCAAAAACTTGAAAGCAGGAGAAACAGAAGAATCTTCCCTCTTGGAATTTAAGGTTTGGATTTCAGCCTTTTCCAGTTTATCTTTTCTCATTTTCCTTTTTCCATATTCTCACTTTTGTGTGCTCTCAGCCTCTGCTCAGCCTTTGCTTTGTGTTGCCCCCAGCAGAAACTAGGCAGTGTCTACAGCAAGGAACACACCAAAGCCTCCCCACAATCACCACTGAAGTTTGTTCTTAATCTTCTGACTAGAAAACATGAACTTCCTTTCTCCTCTTCTGCCTCCCTCATGGATTTATTCCAGCAAAGCAATAATGTAAAATGTGTTGTACGAGCCATAGGGAAAGTAAGAGGAAATCCAGCTTTTCATTTCCCAGACAGCCTAACCTAGGCCAAGAGCTCTGTGAAGAAGGCCAGGTTTCCACACACTCTTCCCACCCATACAAGAACTGTGGCCCAAAACAAGAAGTGTAAACAGCATCTTGCCAAGATAGCCCAAAATTAGCTTTTCTGACAAATATTCCTTCAAAATTTTGTCTTGTTATTGGCTGCAGCTCTCAGCCAGGCTCCATCATCCTAGTGAGACATGCTCAGCTCAGAGTTAGTTTAGAAGTCTGGCCTGGAGGGTGATCAACCAGTTTTTCACATAACCTTTTTTTAGAAATACTACAAGACAACATATGTTTCATGGGAGGGAAAGATCCAAATTTGGGCTTAAAACATCAAGGTCCATTGGGAGTGCAGGCTGCAGGCAGCATCAGTCAAGCACAGGCTGAGAGGAGAGCCACTGATTCCAAGGACCATTCCTGTGGGATTTCCACAAGCTCAAATTACAGGCACACATAACAGGGCACCCAAAACAGGCCAAAGAAACACTACAGAAATCACACAACCTCTGCCACAGCCAGCTTCGAAGTAGCAGTTGGGCAGTAACCACATCCAATCATGCAAGAATGCTGAAGCCACTGGAGTCCTTCCACAAAAAATGGGTACTCTCCACATTCTAATGCTGTCCTCCATCATAAAACAAAATCAAGGCTTTGCCTTTCAAAAAAAACCAAGCTGAATGGCTGGGTGGCTCGTGTGCAGAAACATCTGGGCTGGATAGGGAATAACATACAGAAAACAGACAGCAAGAGTGTCAGAAGTTCAGAAAAGCAGGAACTGAACATCATCCTATTTCAGCCCTATTGGCAAAGATATCAAAAAAATCAAGTCGAAAATTGCAAGCCCATTGTGCAGGAGAAGTCATGAGTATTTAAGTTTTTAGAGTGAATGGTTTCCCATTACTTTCCCTTCTCCCTATAAATTATGATCTTTTACAAGTCAAGCACAGAGAATAAAGTGCCAAACCCAGTAGATATCCCCAGTCACCAGGCAGGAAAGGGGAGGCCTCTGACAGTGGCAGAACACAAATATGTACAAGTTCAGGGAAACAACACTCAACATTTTCCATGCCTCTGTCTAGCAACACAGTCTCACCAAATGGAGTTGTCAAAGGCGGAATGCACATCTGCTACAGGAGAGGGAAAGATTGCTTTATACTGCATGAAGTTTATAATATCATATTAAATTTAAATCTGCACTGTTAGGACAAGCCAAGTCTCAGTCTCCCACAAAGTACTTAATCAGGCTTAAGGAGAGTCCCATTCTCCAACAGCCATATGCTTTGATATCCAGTAGCAAAACAAATAAATTTTGGATCCTTACAATAATGTATCAGATTAATGTGCTACATTTTACTCTAAGATTACAAGACATCCTAATAAGTTTTGCTTCATCTTTAATGAACAAGAAAAACATTGGAATATACTGTAAAGTATATTTTTCAAAAAACATTACAGATTGGAAAAAAAAGAATTTTTTCTATGACATTTGCTGATGAAGCAAACTCTGCACCTTGTTCTTGATAAATTTCAACTAGTATGACAGCTCTTAGCAGTAACCACCATCAGAAGCAAGCCAGACATCTAAAAAGGGACATCAGCTGAGTTAAATTAATCTTTATATTACTATATACTAGGATTTTATATTAATAAAATGTTAAAAATACATATTAGCTGCAAAGTCACTTAGGGAAAGCTTGAGTGCACTAGCTTTTCCTTGGATCATTATTGCCCAGTTCAAAATGCTGCCCTGCTTATATGCTCATACTATTTTCTTTCCTTTTTTTTTTTTTTTTTTTTTTGCCAGGTTCTGCCTCACTGAGCAGACAGTACAGATGGCACCCAATGAACAGCATTTTATAATATCTGTTTCTCAAACCCTGTGGTATTACCCATTATTTTGCTCTTGGATTTTCTCATAGCACCTGTCATCACTACCATGCTCGAGCCCAGCACAAATCTGAAGTGACTGCATGATTCTCCTTGCCAGTGCTTCTCTGCCACAAGTGGATACCAGCAACCAGACTATCCTGACCGAATGCTGCACATTTTATTGCTTCCACCAAAGTTATAGTAGGGTTTTAGAAAACTAATTTGCTTTTGGGAAGGTGGGAGGTTTGGATTCTAATTGTACGACTTGGGCCATTAGAATACACTTTTGCTTTAGCAGTAATGAAGCGGGAGGACATGGAGGAGACTGTGCTTGATGTTATGAGGAAAGCTAAGAATTAATTCATGCCTGTGTTGATATTTTATATAAAACGCTGAAAGTTAAATATAATAAATATACTAGGCACTCCTTGCTTTTGTAAAACTCAGATTGTAAAACCCAAACTCAGGGAAAGCTTCATTAACATTTGAAGACACAGGGTGAAGCTCAAACTTCGAGGGAGACTTCATTTGCATTTGAGGACACAGGATGAAGTAACACCTTTTGGGAGCAAGGCAACGCCTCAACGACCAGATAAGAACGATCATCACCCCCCTGATAAGATAACGACCATCTAGACAACATCAACGGACCCAGGATGGAAACACAAAGGGCTTCCAGTAAGTCCAGGAAGAACTATTCAACGCGAGCAGAGAAGAATAGAAAACACCGGACAGTTGAATAGATTTACATCACTGGGTCCAGCCTGAGGGCACAAAAACTGTATAAAACCCAGGCTCCAGTGACAGTTTTTCGGAGGGCTGTTTGCCAGATAGACCGCTGAACCGACCCTGTTCACCGGTGCCAACCCCCGGGCTCGGCATCCCTTTTATTTTTATTTTGGTGGTGGATTTTTATTTCTTTGTAACCAAATTGTTATTAATAAATTTCTTCATATAAAACAATTCAGCTATTTTGCTTATAACATTGATATGGCGCAGAAGCTCCGAGCATATGCAGATGCTGTGCATGGCCCAACACGCACCAGAATCGCAGCTGTGGAAACACGCCTACAGAAACTAGAGGATAAGATAGATGAGGATGATAAGAAACTCAGGGAGGAGATTAGAGAGGACCTGCTCCAAATCTCAGCAGTACAGATCAGAGGTTCTGGTGCCCAACATAGACAGTCCCCAGTAGGGAGAAAGAGTACACTCCATGAGCTGAGCTGTGGTTCTTCCTGTGGGATTGTGGAGAAAATATGAAGAGATGAGATGGAAAATCTACAGCTGCCCTGGCACAACGGGTGCGTGAATTGAAGGAAGGCAAGACTCAGAGAGGGAGTTCCACCAAAAGGTAAGCGGATCCAGTTGCTCATAGCCGACCTGCCAGGTGTGATGATGATGACATGTCCGACCCTCTTGAAGGAACCTCTAAGACATATGCTCAAGAAAAGAAGGATAACCAGGCTTAGAGGGGCCCTGCCTCTAGCCAGGTAGAAGCTAGGGAAAACCATGGTTTTTGGACTATGTGGATCCATTGGCCTGGCACATCTGAACCACAAGACTATGAGGCCTCGGTCGATACTGGTGCGCAGTGCACATTAATGCCATCAAGACATGTAGGGGCAGAATCTGTCTCTATCGCTGGCGTGACAGGGGGATCACAAGATTTTACTTCGGTGGAAGCAGATGTGAGCCTGACTGGAAATGAGTGGAAGAAACACCCTACTGTGACTGGCCCAAAGGCCCCATGCATTTTGGGCATAGATTACCTCTGAAGTGGGTATTTCAAAGACCCGAAAGGACTCAGGTGGGCATTCAGGATAGTGGCTGTAGTGACAGAGGGCATCTGGCAATTGAACGCCTTGTCTGGACTGTCTGAGAATCCACCAGCAGTAGGACTCCTAAAAGTACAAGCGCAACGGGTACCAATTGCAACTTCTCTAGTGCACCGCCGACAGTATAGAACAACTCGAGATGCTGTGATTCCCATCCATAAGATGATTTGAGAGCTGGAGAGCCAAGGGGTGGTTAGTAAAACCCACTCACCCTTCAACAGCCCCATTTGGCCTGTGCGTAAATCTGAAGGAGAATAGAGACTGACTGTGGACTACCGTGCATTGAATGAGGTGACTCCACCGCTGAGTGCTGCTGTGCCGGACATGTTGAAGCTCCAGTACAAGCTGGAGTCCAAGGCAGCAAAATAGTATACCACAATTGACATTACCAATGCATTTTTCTCCATTCCTTTGGCAGCAGAATGCAGGCATCACTTTGCCTTCATGTGGAGGGAAGTGCAGAACACCTGGAACCAACTGCCCCAGGGGTGGAAGCACAGTCCTACCATCTGCCATGGACTGATCCAGACTGCACTAGAAGAGAGTGAGGCTCCAGAACATCTACAGTATATTGATGACATCATTGTGGGGGGGAACACAGCAGCAGAAGTGTTTGAGAAAGGAAAGAAAAGCATCCAGATCCTCCTGGAAGCTGGTTTTGCTATCAAGAAGAGCAAAGTTAAGGGACCAGCTCGTGAAATCCAGTTCCTGGGAGTAAAGTGGCAAGATGAACGGCGGCAGATTCCTTCTGATGTCATCAACAAGACTACAGCGATGTGTCCACCAATCAATAGGAAGGAAACACAAGCTTTCCTAGGTGCCATAGGTTTTTGGAGAATGCATATTCCCCAGTACAGTCAGATTGTAAGCCCTCTTTACCTGGTCACCCGCAAAAAGAACGATTTCCAGTGGGGCCCTGAGCAGCAACAAGCTTTTGCTCAGATCAAGCAGGAGATCGCTCATGCAGTGGCCCTTGGCCAAGTGAAGACGGGACCAGATGTGAAGAACATGCTCTACACTGCAGCCAGGAGCCATGGTCTGTCCTGGAGCCTTTGGTAGAAGGCGCCTGGTGAGACCTGAGGCTGGCCACTGGGATTCTGGAGCCGAAGTTACAGAGGGTCTGAAGCCAACTTCACTCCAACAGAGAAGGAAATCTTGGCTGCCTATGAAGGAGTTCAAGCCGCCTTGGAGGTGATTGGTACAGAAGCACAACTTCTCCTGGCACCCCGACTGCCTGTGGATGTTCAAAGGAAAGTTCCCCTCCACCCATCATGCCACCAATGCCACATGGAGCAAATGGATTGCTCTTATTACACAGCACACCTATATGGGTAAACTGAATTGCCCTGGGATTTTGGAAGTAATTACCAATTGGCCTGAGGGTGAAAATTTTGGTCTCACAGATGAAGAACAAGAGCAAGTGACACGGGCTGAAGAGGCTCCACCATACAACCAATTCCCAGCAGAGGAGACACATTATGCCCTTTTCACTGACGGTTCTTCTCGTATTGTAGGGATGAACTGGAAATGGAAAGCAGCTGTGTGGAGCCCCACATGACAGGTTGCTGAGGCCACTGAAGGAGATGGTGGATCAAGCCAACTTGCAGAACTCAAGGCCGTTCAATTGGCCTTGGATATTGCTGAAAGAGAGAAGTGGCCGAGGTTCTACCTCTATACTGATTCATGGATGGTAGCCAATGCTCTGTGGAGACGGCTGAAGCGGTGGAAAGAGGCTAATTGGCAGCGTAGAGGAAAACCAATTTGGGCTGCTGAGGAGTGGAAAGACATTGCTACCAGGGTAGGGAAACTACCTGTGAAAGTCCACCATGTAGATGCCCACATCCCCAAGAGTAGAGCTAATGAGGAGCATCAAAACAATGAGCAGGTAGATCAGGCAGCAAAAAAAGAGGTGTCAAAGATTGATTTAGATTGGGAACACAAGGGAGAGTTGTTTTTAGCTTGATGGGCCCATGATGCCTCAGGCCATCAGGGCAGAGATGCCACCTATAAGTGGGCACAAGACCGAGGGGTGGATCTAAGCATGGACAGTATTTCTCAGGTTATCCTCGACTGTGAGACATGTGCTGCCATCAAACAGGCCAAGTGGATGAAGCCCCTATAGTATGGTGGACAGTGGTCTAAATATAAGTATGGAGAAGCCTGGCAGGTTGATTATATTACCCTACCCCAGACACATCACGGTAAGTGCTATGTGCTCACAATGGTGGAAGCCACCATGGGGTGGCTGGAGACCTACCCTGTGCCCCATGCTACTGCCCAGAACATCATCCTGGGCCTAGAGAAGCAAGTCCTGTGGAGGCATGGTACCCCTGAGAGAATTGAATCAGACAACAGGACTCATTTCAAGAGCAGCCTTATCAACACCTGAGCTAGGGAACATGGCATTGAGTGGGTGTACCATATTCCCTACCATGCACCAGCTGCAGGCAAAGTGGAGAGGCACAATGCACTGTTAAAAACCCAATTGAAAGCATTGGGTGGGGGATCTTTCAAGAAT
Source organism: Acrocephalus scirpaceus scirpaceus (assembly GCA_910950805.1). Taxonomy (NCBI): domain Eukaryota; kingdom Metazoa; phylum Chordata; class Aves; order Passeriformes; family Sylviidae; genus Acrocephalus; species Acrocephalus scirpaceus. Next base: position 51,039,290 of record OU383780.1, read on the forward strand.
TGGGAGCAGCATTTGGCAAAGGCCACTTGGTTGGTCAACACCCGAGGCTCCACCAACCAAGCAGGCTGAACCTCTGCACACAGTAGACAGAGATAAAAGTCCCAGTGGTGTATGTCAGAGGTTTGTTAGGGAAGACAGTGAGGATCAAGTCTGCCTCAAGTACAGACAAACCCATTCATGGGGTTGTCTTTGCTCAGGGACCAGGTTGCACATGGTGGATATTGCAGAAAGATGGAACAAGACAATGTGTACTGTAGTGGTGCATTGAGCTGCGCTCACAAGTTTTAAGTTTATATGACTGATTTCATTAAGTTGGAAAAGTGGTTTGTTCCAGACCCCCCTGTTTATGGCTGCATTTGCAGTTGGTTTACCCCTTCCAGAAAGTGCTGTTCCCCTAGCAACTCTCCTGTCCGTCAAAAGTATCCCTTCCCACAGAGCCTGTCAGTCACTTAGGAGGCCTCTCCTCCTTCTGGAAAGCTCGGGGAAACCCGACTCCTGATTGGGACAGGTTCTGGAAATCCCCTAGTCCCTTTTAGGGATTGGCCCTTTGTGTGTCAATCTACCCCCCAACTCCTCCCTTTGTATCCCCCTATTGGTTGAATGTTTTTGTGCACGCCCCTTGGCGTCTGTTCCTTATAAGCTCTCGCACCTCAGAAAAAACCGCTTTTTTTCTGAGGCTCTCCACGTGAATAAAACCTCTCCCTGTTCTACCTCAGAAAAGAGTCTCCTTTTCTCCCTTCGCCAAAGCTGCGCTTCACATCCAGTGCTTGCGTGCCAAGGACCCACCGGGTGGGTACCTGTGGATCCGTCCAGCGGGGCCCTACCGAAAGCTGCGCACGCTTCTCGCCAGGGCAGCCGGGCAAAGCTGGGACCACTGGTCAGTGGCCCACGAAGCGTGACCACAGTGTACCTCAGGGAGATCTGATTGTTGGGTGAGAATCATTTGTAAACATCACTGTTTGCTGGATGCTACTGCTATTGTCTGTACATTAAACCACGCAGAATGAAATAGAAGGAAATATGTGAGAGGGTATGTGTTAAGTGTTGAAGGTATGAGCAAGCGTTGAAGGTATGAGTAAGTGAAAGAGGGAGTTTTGGGTGAGCAAAATAAGAGAGAGGGGAATCCTGCTGCCCTGCAGCCTGGGGCCTGGATTCAGTGGCTCAGTGTGGAACATGACAGGAACATGACAGGTATTGCTTGTTTTTTTTTTTTTTTTTTGTGGGGAGAACAAATGGAAGTTTTATGTGGATAAATACACAATGTAGAATATATGTTGATTTTGGCTGTAAGTTGACAATATGGGGATAAGGGGTAGAATGTCCTAGGGTGATGTGTATATCCCCAGTCATCTGTTGGGTGCAAAGGGGAGGGGAAGTGCGGTTTGTTTTTCCCTAGGAAAACTCTGCTCCTTGGAGTGACCTTGGAAGCGGGAGAGTTGGAACACGGCGAGACAGAGAGAAGCTTTGTTTCCTTTTTTTTTTCCCCCTCCGAAGTTAGTTAGTGGTAGAGTAGTTAGCTAGGTCTTGTAGATAGCTGAAGACTTTTTTTCCCCTTTTCTTCCCCTCTCCTTGGAACTGTTCAAATCTCTCTGGACTGAGGACCTGGGGGAAATGCAGGGGGGCCTCCACCTGGGACCCACCCCACCACAACTAGCCCTGGGCAGCAACTCCTTTTTCTCCCAGCACCAGAGGAACTGAGCCACAGAACACAGTGACTATCTTCAAGGGGAGGACTTCTCTAAGTTTGACATCTCTCCAGAGTGGCACGAAGTTCTTGTCATTGGGTATTGGGCTGGGAGTGCTTTGCTTGTTTAATAAACAGGTTTTTTCCACTTCTCTCTGAGGAAGTCTTTTCCCAAACCGGTTGGGGGAGGGGAGGGATGGCCCCATAGGAGGTTTTCTCCCAAATCTGCCTGAAACCAGGACATAAATTCATTCTACAGAGGGGTTTCCTACTTCCCCCCACCCCCAATGTAATCTTTCCTCCAGAGCTGTAGAACAAAACATTGCTTCACTCACCATCACTATTGGCAGGCTTCAACAGACACTCCCTCTCAGCACCAGCCAAAACTAAATCTCCAGATACTTTCTGTTGGAAAGACCAGTTCAATTTTATAGACATAGTTGGCCTTGCCATCATAATTTTCTCCACTCCAGCTGCTCTGTCCATGCTGGACACCCTTATTTAAATTTCCTACTCACATTAACACATGCCTGTCATTCTTAAACCATGACAACAGTGGGAGTAATGTACCTTGAGATACCTACCTTGGGATGAGGCTGTGCTGTTTCTCAGCTTCCAAAGGCCAGCTGGGAAAGTGCTTCATGGGCTAAAATTGTGTTGCTGGTACACTCTGGTTTTTTTGGAACCTGGCTGATGCATTCTGTATTCTTGTAGCTATGTGAGACACTACAAGGCATCATCAGATTTTGGCCAAAAAGCCTGAAGATGTGCTTCTCTTCCAAGAAGTGTTCCCTTTTAAAATGTGTAGTAGTCCATTGCTTTGTACCAAAGTGCTTGAACATGCTTTCAGTGTTATATCCATGGCACTAGAGCCTGCACTTAAGTGGGGTTTTTTAGAATTAGATTGACTGTTCCAGGATGAGCCATAAATTCCAAGATGAGTTCATTTGACAGCTACCAAAGATGGTTGTTCCAGTCTGTCATGCAAAGACATGAATTTTTGCAGATGCCTACCCGAGAAAACAGGCCAGGTGCACAGCACAGGCACGTTGCTGTGCCTGGCACTGCTCTCATCTTCAGGGCTGTTTACTATGAAAACTCTCTCTGCATCATTCAGGACCCAATGAATAATTCAGCAGAGTTTCATTATTCCACCAATGCTGTTTTGATTACTGGAATATTATCCTGTGATTCAGCACTCGTCTGACTTTAGGCATAAAACCTGTGGAAAACACAGAATTCCCAAAGGCTGGAAGGAATCCTTTCTGTGGTTCTGGAGTCCTACAAATTCACAATATCTCTGATTTTCTGCTTAAGAGAGAAAGTCAACTGCCCTAAAAGCTCAGCATAAATTAACCCATACATACGTCTTGTATCCTTTGCAAACTGGCAAAGTTCTCTCCTCTCACTGGCTTACTTGGAACTGAAAAAAAAACCAGAGTGAGGTCTTCCAAAGAGCAGGTCAGGATTTTGTGTTCCACTTACACATTTAGGATAAGGTCTGTGAACTTCATTTCAAAATGCAAACAAAATATGGATTGGTCTGTACCACAAAGTTTTCCAATGTCCTTGTCACACAGGTATTACATTGGTAAGACATGTGGCTTGTAACATAAAATACACCAGGACTATCACAGAAATATTCTGCAAGGGTGAGGAAAAGTTATCAAATACTTCCACCAGACCAGCTAAACAAGTGAAAATCTGAAATCTGTGGTTATTAGGCTTGATAGCAACACTTCTCTGCTCATGAATTTACCTTTGACTCTTTCCATTAAAACAGTTTTCAGTAGTTCTCTACAAATGGTTAATGATAGAAAGCTCCCACAGAAAACTATATTATTACTGAGTTAATCTGGATTAAAAATGAGAAGCATATATCGGCAATTTCATTTATATCAATAGCAATACAAATAATTGATTTTCCTCTAGACCATGCGCAAATCGATAAAAATCCAGAAAGACGATTCTGATTTTCAGTCACTTCTCTTCAGAGAGAAGTTTGAACTTGAGTAGCAAGTGCCATTTTATGTGAAAAGAAGCAAAAGTTTCTCTGACTCACTCATACCTCCTGGTAATTGAGTTATACCAGAGGCTTTCTGTGGCTGCTGTGCCCTCTAGCTTCTAGAAGATGTATTTACCAATCACTCCCTTAACTTGTGCAGATTTATAGTTTTCATTTCTATGCAGTCACTAAAAACTTGCTAAAACAGAAAGTGATGCCTTTCCCACTCTTCCTCCCAGATATAACTTCAACCTGAGACTGAAATAAAGACATGGCAATATTAGTCTAGATTTTTGTTTACCTTACAGGCACTTCATACTTCTGTGGTGATAGAAATAAGCTTTATAGGTACACATTATATTAATATCAATTTAGAGTCCTCTGTGAGTGCTGTAAAGGAGACTCAGCTCACCAGAGAAATACCAACCAAACTGGAAATAGCAGTGTTGAGGAAAAAGTGAGTTGTGAGACATGAGGAAAACTAAATCAGGCCATTATATGACATACAGCAAAAAGCACCAATCCACAAATGGCAGGCTGAAGGCTGTACATCATGACACCCAGCAGGTTTCAGGTTGAACTTCTGATATGAGAGCAATACCTGCCTGGGGAGGGGAATCAGCCTTAAGGAAAGATAGTCCTGGTGTCCATAGCTAGAGAACCCACAACAAACCCACAACAACCTGATGGAGAAAGCCGTTTTCTTGGAGTTTAGGAGGCTGACGAAGCATGATCAGCTTAAGACTGGCTGGCTGTGAGACACAACCCAAGTTAATTTTATTTTGATTTATCATCAAAAGCACCTGAATTAGAAGTGTTTTTCAGCTGCCAGATTACAGGTCTTTGCAAGAGTAGAGGCTTGACCTCCAATCCTACCTGCCACATCATTGCAGTGGCACCAGTGCCAGCCTATGAAGTGCAGCTTCTGCAAATCTAACAAGCAATAACAAATAAGCAATGAAACTTCTTTTGAGGAGAAAGTCACCAGAATAACACCATAGGGACACAAACCTATCAAAAACTTCAGTCACAAAGGCACTTCATTAAGTTCAATACCAAATGTATGTGGTTTTAAAACACACAGTTACAAATCCAGTGCTTTGAGACACATGAGGAACAAGGTAACACATAGCTCTGCCACTGTCTATTAGGAAAAGGTGCAATAAAGACATCTTGTTCCTTCTGAGAACCAAAGTCACGAAGAAGCAGCAAACAGCATCTTTACATAATGCAAACAAACCTTTTGTCCACTAAAGTGTGCAACCTTATCAAGACTAAGCTTAAACTAGAGATAGCCAAAGCATAAAATTTATGAAAAAAACCTTTGACTTCACTTTCAACGTACGTAAAGTGCTTCAATTGGCTTGGTCTCTCATCTGCTTATCTGCAAGCCTTTAAAAAAAAAAAAAACAAACTATGGCAGTTTTCGTTTAAAGTCTGTATTTCCAGTATTTGAAGGTCAGAACTACTTCCTTTTTCTATGTACTTCTATTGCATTAAGAACACAAATCAATATTAATTTTCATAACTAATTTAAATCTTAGATAATATCTTCAAGTACAGAATGATAAAGAAGGACTGCATTAACTAAGAGTGAAACCTTCTGAAACCTTCCTTGGAAAATGTACACGCTCAAGAATGACCCTGGCTACATTGTCTTCTTCAGCCTATCTAGCTAGATTGACATGCTAAAAAGTTCCCCTAAGTGCCTAAGACTGTTCCATAGATAAAATTTGCCTGTGACAAATTTTATAGTTCAGTTCACTTATAGTTCAGTGACTTCACGTGGAAGTCACTGAACTATAAGGACTGTCATCCCTCCCCTGACACACTTTCTTAGAATCCATTTCCAGTAACAGGCCATTCCTACCCACTACAAATAACAACTATGACATGGTTCCATGTAAAATCATGGTCATTTCATGAGCTAAAAATGGAACATATGCTAACTAGAATAATTGGTTCCCCTCACAACAAAAAACAGTGAAGACCTGTAAGAGCCTTTCAAGCATGTCAGCAGAATAACGTGCAAATTAATGTGTCTGACACAATATATTTGGACATTCAAAGTGTTTGGAAAGCTACAAAAAACTATAAAGGCTCCAAATAGCCACGTGATTATGTTCCTTTAGTATGGTGGGTTGATGCTGGTTAGACTCCACATGCCCACCAAATTCACTCTGTCACTCTCCATCCTCAGCTAGACATGGGAGGGAAAATATAACGTGTTGCAGCAGCCTTCTTGTTAAAGGGTAGAAATGAGCCCAGACACAGACTTCTTGTTTATCACAGCATGAAAAGAGTCCTGATTTATTCCACTTTACAGCTCAGCCATCCTGACTCCAACTATTCACTGACTCTGGCTGCAGCAAACTCCTGCTAGAGGCTTCTCTTGCAGCCTCTGACTGCTGGTTATTTCCTGCTGAGCTAGGACTGCAGGGATCAGCCTGCAGACTCTGAATGCAGACTTTTACCTAGTTATGACAGCAGGTTCCAGCAACGGGCTCCAACTGCACACCCAGACTGACCTCACAGCAGTGATTCACTCTCCCCAGGATCCTTCTTTTTCGTGGTTCCTCCTCCTTCATGATCCTCCATGAGGATTACCTCTCACCAGCTAACCCACTCCCTTTTATCAGACTCATCTTTATTGGCTACAGCTGTGACTCATCAGAGGTGAGGCTGATTTGGGTAATTAACACAGCTGTTACTTATCTGGGGCAAGGTCACCTGTATTCCCTTCTCCTACAGGTCACATGTACTCCTTCTCCTCTCTGAAAGGTTCATGGGACAAGATAAGAACACAGAGAGATCACTCAGCAGTCACTGTCATGGGCAAAGCAGACTAAACTTGTGGAATTCAGTTTAATTTATTACAAGCAAATCATAATTAAATAATAATAAGTAAATCCAAGTCTTACAAACACTTCCCCCTCACCTTTCTTCTTCCCAGGTGTAACTTTACTCCCAATTTCTCTACTTTGTCCCCACCTCCAGCAGTGCGGGGTGATGGGGAATGAGGGCTGTGGTCAGTTCATCACACGCTGCTTCTGCAGCTCCTTTCTCCTCACACTCCCCTGCTCCAGAGTGGAGCCCCTCCTGCAGGAGGAAGTTCCCCACTAACTTTTCCAGTGTCTTTCCCATGGCTGCACTTCATGAACTGCTCCAGCATTTCCACAGAGGGCAGTCCTTCAGGAACAGGCTGCTCTAGCATGGGTCTCTCATGGGGTCACAGGCCCTGCCAACAAACCTGCTTCAGCGTGAGCTACTCTTTCCATGTCTCCAGAGGTCCTGCCAAGAGCCTGCTGTCTCCATCAGCCCTGGCAGAGGAGGAGGAGGAGGCACTCTCCAGTATGTCCAGTATGGGTCTGGGTCACAGCTGCTGGGGGAGGACTGGAGCTAGTGACTGAAAACACCAGCCTGGCTGTCCTGACCACCTTCTGTGCTCTGTGGGATAGGTGGCCTCTCAGGGAGACACCTGGAGTATCTGGCAGGCAGCTCCCAGACAATGCTGCCTCGGCATCCGTGGTTCGTAATCACACAAATTGTTCTGTTCAAAGCCCTCGAGCTTCACATTCAGACTGAGAGACAATTATTTGCTTTCATGGAGGTGACACTAATAATTTAGCTGGAATCACAGCTCAGCCCCAGCCAAAAGAGTAATTGGTGAAAGTAAGAGCTGTGGTGAAGCCAAGAATAGAAAGAAAAGATAAATGTTGCAATGATTCTGATGATTCTGATTACTCCATTGAATCAGAAATCTCACAGAGACTGGAAAGTTCATAGGGAAAGTATGGTAATGTTAGATGTAATTTGGAAATGGGAATTATTTCCTCTCTATGGAAAAAAAAAAAAAGGGGTACTCTTGGATATTTTCTGCAGAAAAGAAGAATTTTAGAAGGCATAAGGAGCATCCAAAGACGAGAATAGGGAAAGCATGTGGTGTCTTTTAGAACAGTAGAGACAGCAAAGGTGTGCACCACGCAGAGCCCTTTGAGCTGCCAGGGCAGCTTTCAGCTGACTGCCAGACGCAGTTTGGAACCAAGCTGCCAGTGCTCAACCCCAGTGAAGCCAGGCTTGAAGCACGCAGTTTATCTCTAATAAGTATTCACCTGTTCTGAGACAGTTCAGTCTAGAAAAATGCACAGATCCAAACTCTCCAGCATGTTTTAAACTCTTCACCTCTTAGAGATGTTCAATCTGCTAATTAGACATGACAATGCTGGATTAGATAACCAATACCAAAATTTACTACTGCCTGATATAAGTTGCTTTTGGCAGTGTTCAGTGTCAGAAGCAATAACATTAGCTCTGCTCCTTTCTCACACTGCAGATAATGGAAGCTTTCAGGAAGATGAATTAAATTTCACTAACAGAAGGAGAAAAAAAAATTGCCACAGTGGAAGTCCACTTGGGTGATGCTCTATCAGTGTGTGCAGCAATGTCCTGGTGAACGATCCTGAACCAAAAACTGAGTCAGGTCTAGGCGCAGATTACCACCTGTCCCTCTTCTTTCTCAGAATTTTCTTCCATTTTTGCCTTTGCTTGCAAAGTACTCTCCCAAGACTTCATTTGCACTCAGATTAAAAAAAACCCTTAGTGGGTAAAGAAAACACACACAGACATCTAAAAATATTAGAACCAAACTATAATCAGGCTGATATTGCCTCATAAATAAGAACATAGACATTCATGCATGAATACCAAATGCTAAGTCACCTGGGTTTGGTGCCACTCACATATACTGCACCAATGTTATACTTTCCACCAGCTTCAAGTATTCTTAGTATGGCAATGTATTAAAATGGAAAGAAAAGTACTTTAGAAACCACACTTTTCTTTTTTAAATGCTAATTCCAAAATGGATTTCCTCCTGGAGTAGAAGTTTGGGGTTTACTTGAGAGCTGACAAGTTTGGGTAATATTACCCAGAACAGTATCTTTTAAAAATGGAAGCAATTTCTTCCACTTGTTCATAGTCAGTTAAAGCAATTGACAACCTTCTAGCAGCTTTTAAATTCCTTCTATCATGTTTACTGCCTTAAAACCACAAAATTTTTATTTAAAATATTACTGCTTACTGCTCTCCTTTTCTCTAGTTTCAATAACAATCTCCTTTTTCTAAAGCTCTGAGCGTCTCTGCTTTTCTCTAGTTTCAATAACAATCTGCTTTTTCTAAAGCTCTGAGCATCTCAGTTTTGTGGGGAAGGGCTTCTATCCCTTCACACCATGGAAAAGCTTTTTGTATCCCCCCTTGCTTCCATAGTGTTCAACCCTCTATCCTTTAGAGGGATATATACTGCTAAGTGTAGTGCAGACAGAGATTCTAAGGAGAAATGAGACAGAAGATACAACAGGAATAGATCTTGAGGTGGGAAAGTAGCTAGTTCTTCCTAAGGAAAAAGAAAACAACAATCAACAAAAAAAACATGTACCAAAAGTTTCACCCAAATTTCTGATACCCTGGACAATGTAAAAGCCAGCACCAAGGCTACTAAAATGTTTTACGTGTTAGGTTTGTGCTGCGGTGTACAATGCTGGTCTGAGGAAATCCCTTTGTCTGACAGAAACATGCATAACTTTGTTAAACTGAAAAGAAGGACTAATAGTTTTTAGATTACATGGACACCACAGCTGATATTCAATTATACTGAGCCTCAGGTGTCTCTCACCAGAGAATGGCTGTAAATGGCAAAAAATAAACTGCCTGACCATTTAGACTTTAAAGCCAGAAAGGGCCTATGGACATTGCCTAGCTTCTTATAGAATATGAATCACTAAATTACATGTATTCACCCCAATAATTGCACTTAGCATTCTATCTTGGAGAAGGTTAAACTGCTGGATGCTGTATTAGGAAACAAAACAAACAAGCTGCCACCTGTGCCCAAAAGATCTGCAGCGACAGGGAAAGGTGCTGCTGAGGTAACCAGGCAATCCCAGCATATGAAACCCCCTTTGCGTAAAGAAAAATGGGGAAAAATACTTGAAACATGGCAACAAACGCTTACAGGCTCCAAAACTGGCAGTTTGGCCTAACCCAAGCAGATCCTTGCACAAAGACAGTGCAGTGGTTCATCTCCTACAAGGCCTGCTCTGTACACTCACTTACCAGGGCTGGTACTCCCCAAGGAGTGAACCCACAGCCGGGAACAAGCACAGACTGGAGGCGTGGTCACAGGGCAGCCTCACTGTCCCCACCGAGCTGGCCAAGCTCCTCTTTTGCATTGCACCTGCAGCAGAAACACACAGAAGACAGCGTGAGAACCTTCACCTCTGCTTTGCATAGCAAGTCTCCCCCACTAGAGATAATCCAGAACCCTCTGGATGCAATCCTGTGCCGAGTGCCGTAGGATGATCCTGCTAGGGCAGGGAGGTGGGACCACATGAGCCCCTGTGGCCTCTTCCCTCACCCATTCTGGGATTCATCTAAACTGATGAAGCAGAATTCAGGGTCAGGCTGTAAAGCACGAAACAAATCTAAACAAATATCTGACTCAGCTACTAAACTGAAAGAGCAGCAGATTTGAGAAGGAAGTTGGCAGCAGCACTTAGAAGTCCATGGAATGGATCCAGCTACCCTCTCCTCCACTCACTCTAATTATTTATCCCTGATCCCTAAATAGACTCTGTCTCAGGATTGCTTCAAAGAAATGTACATTTCCATAGCTTCTCTTCCTTTCTAATTCAGTTTTATGAACTTACACGAAAATCTACAGCGAGTGTCAGGCCGTTTCATCTGAACAACAGCCTGTATAAAAATATTTAGTTTTGAACTTCACATGATGAAATTTGTCTCCATGCTTTTACTAAATGTACCTGTGGCTTCATTTTATTTTTCTAGCAGGTGTCTCACTAAGTGGTATCTTTTGGTTCATTTGGTTTTTTTTTTTAATGTATATAAAAAGCAGCTATTCTTTAGATTCTGAACTTTTGACTCAAACCCTAGTATTTATAGTTAATAAGGCTTGAGCAGATCAATGGACTAGCTGATCTGCAATGATGCTGGCTTAGGGCCATGTCTCCATAAGCGTGTCCAAATGAAAAATCAGTTTCTCAATCCAAGTGTATCTAAAATACTTTTTTTAATTTTGCGTAAATTCACAAATAATACAATATTGAAGTGATGTCTTTTTTTCAAACATACTGTACAATCAGGATAGTTAAGTGTTTTACATCAAGGCACAGCACACTGTATAATACACATATGCCTTGCCAGGCAGCAGTTTAGTATAATCCCCGAGATTTGGCAGTAGGGCCAGGATAAATAGCATGGATCACATAAGCTGGAAGATAAATAAATAATAGATGCTGTCACATTTTATTTGAAATAGAGTTGCATATAAAAAGAATATACAATAATTTAATTTCAATAACTAGATTCTCTTTTACTATACATAACAGAAGTGTTTTCATTTGTATTAAATAAAACATTTTCAATAGTAGGATGAAAAATTAATCTTTTTGGTGGTCTTGGTTTATGAAGAAGAGTTGCTTCCATGAGAAATTAAAGTTGAGTTTTCAGTTTCATTGCAATCTGTAAGAAAGAAAACCAAAGTTACTGATATGTTGATAATGAAATGTTAGTGGCAAAACAAGCAAATAATTCCAACCAAATTGTTGTGTTTAGTTAATGCACTGCGAAGGTAGTTACCCAAGCAGCACATCTCCAAAACCTCTTCTGCACAGTCTACACATGTCTTTGTTCTATTTGTAACATCTTTTTTCTTTCTACACTCTTACTTGCCCTGTCTTCTCAGGGGTTATCACTGCAGGTCTGTTATTCCCCCCCCCCCCCCTCCAGAGCTAAAATGTTGGTGATGCCCCAGGTTCTGTTTGGTGCCATGTATTTACCGTGCCCTCATCACCATTCAGCTTCTCAGATCTGGACACTTCTTCTTCGCCTGCCGAAGGCCTTGGAGCCCACGTTGGTTGGGACAAAGTTGTTCTTGCCCACTGCCCCTGACCTGCTCAGGAAGTCTGCCAGGCGGTGCGTCACACAAGTGGCTGTGTTGCAGGCCCTCTTCTGTGCTGTTACACTGCTTTTCAGGAGGAAAAAGGAGAGTTAGTTCCCACAGCATGAAACAGGACTGTTTTCACGCACTGAAACATCACTATGACTAGCAAAGGCTCTTCTGCAGGATTAAAAGTAGGCTGGCTGTGCAGCAGGCATTTACACCTTCTGTGCACGGCTTACAACTGCTAAAAGAAGCCTGTTTCTGGTTTTCTCAACGCCAGACTCACTTTATAAAAGCAGCTGAAGACTAAATCCAGGCCAGATTTTCAGCCACACCTGGGCTACTGCCTGCCTCCAGCTAGGCATTATAGCCATGGAAAGGAGCTGAGGAGGTCCAGATTTGAAGAATTTAAATAATCCCTGCTTCCTCCAAAAGCTCACATCTGTATTTTTCTTGAGGCGTTCCTGAAAGGCAGTAGCAGACAGATTTTTCACTTCTGACTCCAACACCTGTGCTCCCTAACAGGCAGAAGACATGGAATTGCAGCATTACTGATCACTACAAGAGTTTTGTCAGTGACTCTGACCAGCTGCCTTCAGAGCTGAATCACACATAAAGACACTGCTTCCAGGTACTTAGTGGGAATGGGAGAACCTCTCTTTCCTCCAGTTAGACCTTTGTCTATTACAGAACTTCACCATGCAGCAGTTCAGACTTTGACAGTATTAGTTCTTTACTCCCAATTCAGCCTACAACTAACAGTTTGCTAGATGGGGAACTTCAAGGAATGTGCATTTACACAATCCTTACTTGAAGAATTTTCCACTTAAAGCAATGAGTTTTTCTTGCAGCAGGAGGGATTTTTCTCAGCTAAGCATCACAAGGCAGTTTACTCATGTTAACAATGAAGAGTTGTTTTTACAATCAATGCCAAGATTTTGAAAGAGGCCTCTAATTACAAGATAGATGCACTGCTGCAACAGAACTGTAAAGAAATCTCAGTTTGGCTCTAAGTGCATGACAACCTAATGTAGGTGAATTGTAAATCAACACAAATATTTTAAAGGTACATAGGCTTTAAATACAGTGCAAAGACCTATTGTAAAATAAGAAAAGAAAGAGACCACAAAATTCTTACCTGGACATGTTCAGTACCCAGTTTTAAACAGGATTACATTTCTAGTTTGTTAGAATGAATATGTATGAGCCTTCCTGATTTCTTTGCTTCTCAGGGTTCCTACCAGCAGGATTGCATGCATGTTTGATTACAGCAGTACATATCAATTTGTATGTAGAACTTTGACTTCTAAGCTCTCTTTCAACTTTTCTAGAAGTTACTGGCATTGCCTCTTTTGAACATTAAGACAAGCTGCAAAAATTTTCTAGCCTCATCTAGAAATCTCACATTCTAAAACAAACTGTTAAACCAAGCAGATCTAATCCTTATAGAAAAATAGGTTTATTGAACAAGTGCATGGGCAAGCACAAAAGAAAGAATCTACTTGTACATTTAGCAGCCAGAAATTAAGAACCTTTTCTAGATTTTTTTTTTTAATCAGTGTCTAAGAAAATCATTTGGAATGTCAAGGAGTGCTGATCACTTTTATTTATTTTTTTCCCCTAGTTTGGTACGCATGTTATGTTCTTGGTCTTCCTAACATTAGGTCCCATCTCAAACATTCTCTGTCGAAAACAGAATCAAAAGAACACAGCAAGGTTAGCAATCAAAGTTAGATCCACATGCATCAGGTTAAAAAAGGGAGAGGGGGAGAAATAAGCATCTCTAGTTGTTTCCTAGGGGTTCCCCATAGTTTGCATAGCGTTCATGTTCCAGGTCACTCAGCACATTTCGTTTCTTGCCAGGAGTTCCAGCCCCGACGTCAGTGCGAGGGTAAGTTTGCAATTTGTGCAATTCTTGAGACAGTTTGCCCAGCACACAAGTACTCAGACTGGCACAGCGTTTGGAAATGGGTTTATCCAGGCTGCAGGGGGGAAGAAAATAAAAACATGCCCAAAGGAAGAGTAACTTCAAACATGCACATTCATGCATTTCTTCCCTACATAAAAGATCTACGACTAGAAAACTTAAAAATTCATTCAAAATAAATCCAAACCCTCTGCATCACATTCCATGCAAGGCAAGTCCATACAAAAGCAGTCAGAAGGAAAACACTATTTATTAATGAATCAAATTTTGTTGACAAGCAAGTCCATTAGCCCTTTGGATGCTCATATAGTCAGGAAGCTGAACTTCCCCCATATCCCACATGCTGTTCAGAGTCTCATCCAACCCCATGCATTGCAATGCAAATCCTGTTAGGATAATGCAAATGCTCCTGCATGCCTTTGGTCCCAGGGAGAGTGGCGCTGCTTCGCTGCTTCGTGCATCAGAAGGAACGCATCCCTCCTGCCAGGGACTTTCCATGCCTTACAACAGCATGCACTTGCACGACAGAGAATCCAAGAGTGACTGAGTAATTCCCTAACATTCCCACTGGGAAGACATACCTTTTGCTGCCATATTTTAACACAACCTACTCAAGCTCAAATCGCCCTCCACTTTCAGAAGAGACAGATAGAGGCAGGTTAACTAGGTGGAAGCCATTCTCTTGACACCAACACTAGGATGTCTCTGCAGTATCATCCATTACCAGTTAGCCACAACCCCAAGAAAACAAAAAGATTTGACTTGCAGAGGGTCTGCCCAAATGGCTTTTGCTAAATATCAAACATATAACATTCCCACATTGCTTTTCTGCTGCCCAGAACTGCAGTCCTTACCTGTTCCCCTCAGAGGCTTGCTCCAGCTCTTCTGCTGTCATCTGTATGAACTCTTTCACCAGAGCATTCAATAACCTCCGAGCTTCATAATCACTGAGAGTCACTCGATCCGTTACGGACCCCAAGCCAGGTCTAGGCAGAGGAAAGGGAAACAGGGTGAATAAACCCCGGGCTGCGGCAGAGAGAGGGGTTTGACAGGCTGTGTGTCATTGACAGTGCCTTTCAGGGTGTGAATATGCAAATCCCAATGCACTCCCCTCACACACAGCATTAGGCAGTTTAAAGAAGGAATCAAAACACCACAGCACTAAAAGCAGCCACCTTTCTCCTTGACCGTGGTCTGTTTCTCTCCTAGACCTCTCAAGAATATTAAGCATTTTTATACCATTCAGACAGAGCACTCAGCAAGAGGACCAGCTTCTTACCTGAGTGGGGCTGCCTGGAAGCTGTCCATCTGGCACACAACCAAGGCATAAACAGCAAGGAAAGATGAAATCTTCAGCATAACCATGATTTCCTCTCTACAACAAAGAGGTACATCAAGCAATGGCTGTTTTCCAGCCCCCTCAATACTGCAAGTTCCACTAAAGAGGTCATTGCTTCCTAGCCACAAGTAGCACAAATATGAACAGCTTTG
Organism: Acrocephalus scirpaceus scirpaceus; assembly: GCA_910950805.1. Lineage (NCBI taxonomy): Eukaryota > Metazoa > Chordata > Aves > Passeriformes > Sylviidae > Acrocephalus > Acrocephalus scirpaceus. Next base: position 51,054,354 of record OU383780.1, read on the forward strand.
TATTTTAAATTCACCTTTTTGTTTATTTTGATTATTGCCATTATGCTTTAGTTTTCTCAAAATTTTATTATAGCTTGGCACAATTACAGGGCAGAAAAATGTGGCTTTTCAAACCTGCAGCTATTTGCACTCAACTTAAAGCAGTTTTCCTCAAACTGGCAAAAAATACATTCCTATAACTACTGCACACAATGTCACAGACTGTGTGTCCAGCATGGAGAGATACAAATCACAAGGAAAAACAATAAGAATTTAACACTTTGGAGAACAAAGTGCCCCTGTTAGCACTTCACCTGAAGCTGCTCACTTCTTGCCAGCCAACACACTAACACTCCAGTTCAGATTACACTAAGAATTAAGTAGTTTAATTTCAATCAATATTTCTACTCTGAAACCAGAGAAGAGGTTAAGTTAAAAATCAGGCATAAGCAAAAAAGCTGTAAAAATATCTATTATTGAAGATTTGAGATACACCTCTCTCACAGCATCAGCGTCTTGGACTCCAAAGAGCACATCACAACCACCACACCATCAGCTCCCAGTACTCGACTGAACTATGAGCCCACTTCCAAAGGATGCCCCTCTTCCCCGCGGCGCCCTGGCCGTGACCTTTGCCGCAGCACTTTGTCTAGGGACACGTATCGGCGGGGTGAGGACGTGACCGAGCGGGGAAGGACTGTCCCCCCGCGCCTTGGCTCTCGCTGCCCCGCGAACACGAGCAGATGAATGGAGGTACCAAAGCCCCGCTCCTCGACACAGACTCGGGGCTGCCGCGACCCGCCCCGCGCAGGGAGCCGCGGCCGGCGCGGCGCTTACCGGGGGTGCGGAGCGGAGGGCGGGCGGAGGAACGGGCACGGTGCCGGTGTCGCCGCCGATCCGCGGTGTCACGCACTCCCCGCCGCCCTCTTTATACCTGCCGCCGCCGCCGCCTGCGTGGGCGCCCGCGCGCGCCCGCCAGCCAATCACCGCGCCGGCCGTCCGACAGCGTCCGCTCCGCCATTGGGCGCCGACTGGGCCCGGCGGTGACGTCATGGCCCCCCTCTTTGAGCGTCCCATTCACAAAAAAAAGCGCCGCGCGGGCAGGCGCGGCCGTGGCTGCGCAGGGCGGGGCGGGGGTGTCGCCCTCGCCGCGCCCCCTGCACCGCTCACGCGTGGCGACCTCTGCAGCGGTGGGACCGCATTGCAGAGCAGACCCACTCCCTCCCCGGGAATTCCCGCCCCCTCCGGCGCGCAGCCCGGGTGTACCCGGCGCTCTCCCGGCGCCCCGACAACAGCCGCGAGTGGGTGGCGGGGGTTCCGCACCGGCGGGATGTGCAGCAGGGCGGGGGCACGGCGGGCGGCAGCGCGGGTCGCTGCCGGAAGGGAGCACACCAGGTCTCCCTCAGTTCCTCGGCAGAGCGCAGGGAGCGCCGGCGGCGGCACCCGCCGCTCCTCACCGGGGCAACGGACAAATGGCACCAGCCAGCAGCCTCGTGGCGGCAACGAGCGACTCCGTGCTCTGCCCTACCGGGCCCCCGCATCGCCCCCCCGGGCCGGGGCCGCGGAGTAACTCCGCGCTCCAAGAGGAAACTCTCAGCATCACCACCATGTCCATCACACAGCTCCAGGGGCAGGTGCAGCGCCTTTCCGCGCACGGAAGAGGCGCCCGGGAAGGGGGGCTGGCCCCCGCGCTGCCCGGCACTGAGCGCCGCCGGCAGGGATTACCGGGCAGCTGCGAGCCGCCCATGCACCCGCCGAGGACCCTCTGTCACCGCAGCACCTGCCTGCTCAGGATGTTTGCCTGAGCGGGTGTTTGCCCAGGCGCAGCAAGCACTGGCGGGGGCGGCCGCGGGGACGCTCCACACGGGGGGGACACAACCGGAGCAGGTGCGGGGAGGGGGAGAAGCGGCCCAGGAGAGATGCTGTGCAGCGCCTGGAGGCAGAGAGCGCTTCCACACCCCCACCCCCCCGCCCCCCGAGAGACCGGGAGCTCCTTTCCTGCCCGACTGAAGTCGCTGGGCGTTTGCCCGAGTACGGCGTCACCGGCATCCCCACGGCATACAGGCTGCCCAGCCGGCGATGCCCCGGCGGACGCTGGCCGGGCGGGGATGCGCAGGGTCCCCGACCGTCCTCGGGACACCCAGTGTGACGCGGCTCCGCTCCTCCCCGCCCCTGCCCTCGCTCCCCTGCATCGCTTCCTAGTGTTCCCGGCGGCTGCGGGCATCGCCGGCGGCAGCGGTGGGAGACGCCTGTGCCGCTGTCGCCGTCCCCGGCGGCGACACGGCGGCGAGCAGAGCCCCGCGCACACTGCGCGGCCGCGCAGGGGGCAGGTGACCAGCGCGGCTGGATGGCGCGTTTCGCCGTTCAAATGGATGGGGAGCTTTCCCGAGAACATCCCGGCGGCTCCTCGTTTGTGTTTTTACAGCCGCCGATGACAGAACAGGGTCACTCCCGGCGTCAGGGACCGTGTGTTCACCGGGAGGTGGATAAATTTCGGGAGAGTCGCGAGGCGGGTGGTGGTTTGTTGATGAGATTTTAGCTGGGAAGTTTAGCAAAAAACCCACGAACATACAGAAACCACTGGCGAGTGGCTGCCGTCCGGGGAGGGACCGCCGTGTCCATCTCCATCCGCCTTTGGGGGTGCCCCGGCCCCCTCCCCTCCCAGCGCCGGGGCGGCCACCGGCGGGCGCTGCGCCGCTTCGCCACCCTCGTTTTGCAGTACGACGATTGCAAAACCCCCTCGTTTTTTGGGGTCTGGGTTCTGCTTTTTTCCAAGTGACAACCCAAACCACTTTTGGGGAAGATTTTTGGTTCGATTTTTTTCCTCCCCTAACACGACTTCGTAGCCCTTCACGAGCTGCAGCCCTCGAGAGGGTGGCAGAGGGGATGCTCCCTGGAAGGCTTTCTCCTCCCTCCCCACTCTGCCAAATTTGAAAGTTCGTTTTAAAAAGCATCTCCCTCGCATGTTTGCTCACCACGGGAATCCCCCGGGAGAAGGAGTCTAAGTATTTGATTTAAAATCTCTTCCGTTTTCACGACTCCTGTTCTGGTTTTAAGGTAGTTTTTCTGAGGATGCATTTACAAATATTAGGCAGCACCTAAAGGAATGGCTCGGTTTTGCTTTTGCTGTTTTATTATGATTTATACAGTTAAACCAACAGAAGTAAAGTGCAAGAACTTAAATGACTGGGCTGCCAGTCTGATATTTCTCTCTAACTCCATTCTTCCTTTTCTCTTTCTATGCTAATAGTTAATTGTTCCCATTTCCTTTGGGGAATTATCTACTACTTGTCCACATAGAATATCCCCGGGTTTAAAGTTCCAGACGATTCTGTTGTAATAGCATATTTCAGTTTCCTCCTTCTGGGAGGAAAAAGCTAAATTTTGCCTTGTGGTTGATTCCAGTCAGTTCAAGCTCTTCTCCTGCCAGTGTGGCTCGGTCCAGGGCTGGAGCCGATGATTACAGGATTTCAGGTGCCAACATTTCTACTTTAAGCTTTCACAGGAAGAGTGTAAATTTAAACTAACAGGTACGAATGCCAATTGATCCACTCCTGTGCACGTACAGATGATGTAGCACTTGGATGTTGGCAGGCACTTTGGCTGCTCCTTGCCAGCGCTAATGGAGGGACTCCCAGCTGGAATACTTGTCCTATTTCCCCCCTCCCCCTTAGCTATATGTCATCTGGTCTCCTCAAACATATTTTCTTTTTGCAAATATCTCTTCTCTTGTACACGAGATGGAGAAGAAGGGTAGTTGACCAGTTTGTCTATTTTTGAAGCTGTAAAAAAGAGACACGATTTTCACAGGATAATGTTCTTCTGTTGCTTGATAAATCCAAAACTAGAGGTCAAGTGTTCATGGAAAATCTAGCAGAGAGTGGTACTTTGCAGCACTGCACGAAGAAAATGAGACATTTACTGAAACAATCCATTCCAAGGGACTTTTTCTGCCTTTTTCAGTTACGGGTATAGGTTCAAAGTGGATTAAATAAAAAGCCACAGAATAACTGGATTTTGTTATTTATTTATTTTAAGAAATCAGATTCTCTAATGCAACCCCCAGGTCCAAGTAAAAGGAACTTCATCTTCAAATAAATTTGTTTTAATTTGTAGAGAATAAGAAAAATCTGGGCTATTTTATAGTGACTTTCTCTACACTAGATGCAACTTCTTACAATATTATAATCTTTGATATACTTTAACCAATATATTTAAAAGTGTGACCATTTCTTCTACTGTAAATATTGCCATTATGTTGAGAAGCCACAGACACTGTAGTGAAGTTTTGAAATGCTACCAGCTGACATGCTGGTAAACAAAAATATCACATTTATGTATTATGGTGCAATTTTTATTCAATACTAAAATGTAATGCTTCAAGAAAGATAAGACTGTGAGCTGCACAGGTAAAATCTTCATTCCTGTGATTAGTTTGTAGCAGAGAAAAGTGGACCCTACAAAAATGAAAGGGGAGAGTGATGAGGCCACGATCTACAAACACAGTAAGTTCTTTATGAGGCAGGTGAGTGTGATTCAGGTCTCTGCTCTAAGTTTGTTCTTCATAACAACTAATCAGGATTCTTCAGGTAAGGACAAGTTATGATAAAGCCAGCTGTAAAAATCACATGCTCTTTCTTTACAAGGAGAACCTGAGGAGTCAAAACTTCTCTGAGTTTTTGGTGGATGCCTGGTCCTTCTGATCCAGGATCCTGTCTCTGTGAACAGCTAGCAAACACTGGCTTACGTCCTTAAGAAGACTCTACAAGCCATGTGGGGCAGGGTGAGCAGAGCTAACGTTCTAACATTTCATTGTAACCTGTTCTGCAGAAAAATTAAATAGGCTAAGCCGGAGTTAGTGGTGTTGTGCTGCTGTAAAAGTAAGCTGCATGCTAGCTGGAGTATCTTGTTTGAGGCGTGGGAGGCAATCCTTACACTCTACTTTTTGCTGATAAGACCTAGATCAAAAAGACTTGGGCAAGCTGGAAAAAGTCCAGAAAAATGCCAGTAAGGGTTATCAGAGATCCCATCTAATGATTTAGGGAAACAAGCTCAAAGATCAGGGAAATGTAACAGAAGGAAAGACTATGGAGAAAGGTGATAACAAAAATATAAATTCTTGTCATGAAACAATAACAATCTGCAATCTGGTACTATATTATATATATATTTATATTTATATAGTCTTGAAGGGCAACAAAGCAGACACCATACATTTCTACAACTGAGATTAATGACAAGCAAGAATAGATTGCATTGCAGTTATGGCACCTCTTTCAGTGGAGGATCTCATGGCATGTTACTCTAACATCTCTCAGGAATGACATATATAGATGAGATGCTTTGGGAAAGGAACATAATCCATTACATTTGTTCTCTTCATATCTTTCTCCTCCAATTTCTTGACACCATAATTTGAATAGCTGGAGAACGGCTTAAACTCTGAAGCCCACACTATAGCTTTTTTAGGCATTTGGTTCTGCAAAACTTACATATCTAATCGGTCAAATTATTTCCTCAATCCTCTTCCCATAGTCTCTGAAAAAACACATTCAGATTAAGTATAAGCTCACATCAAGCTTATCCACATAAATAACATTGTACCAATCTATCTTGTGGTTTGGTTTTGAATTTGGCCCAAGAAGAAAAGCATCTCCTTTTTATAAAAATGCAGCACTTTCCTGAGAACCAGAACACTGATATAAATCTCAACACTAAAGCATTTCCTTTTAAATGGACATTAAATTTGGATTTAGGCTGCTTCAGTGCCTGCTTTTCAGAAAGTGGAACTGCTGTTGAGCTAATTAGTAAAAAAACCTATGAATCACTCTGGAAGCAAATTTTCCTCCAAAATGCCTTAGAAAAGCTCCAAGACTGATTTATGAAAGACATTTTAAACAGAAGATCAGTGTTGCATTGGTTTAATCTCCTTGAAACCTTCTTATTGCACAAAACCCCCAAAAGATTCTGTAGGTTTTGTGACAATTTTCCTAGATACATTCAAAATCCAGTTTGGAATAATCCTTTAAACCAGACTGGGCCACAGTGCCCTGCACTGAGGTTTGCTTGGCCAGGAAGCAGGGGCAGACCACAGGAAAGTTTGCTATGGCTTTGTCATCTTCTGTCCTGCCTCAGCACAGCTCAGCCTCCAAGCAGGTTTACCGAGGGTCCAACCCTCCCCTGCCACCTGGAAGCACATTCCCTCCCTCTGACAACTAGCAAAATTCCAGTTCTGTCCCAAGCTACACCTCCAGCAGGCTGACAAGGAGAACCCCTCACACTTAACAGAGGCAGGGTCAGACTTGCAGCATTACCAGGGTAGCACTGAGGGGATGCACTACAGAGGAAAATCTCACTCTGAAAATATTTCAAAATCAGCACCTACTTGCATTCCATTTTTTTTGCATTCTGCATGTAAAATGAGCGTTGAAAAAACAACCTCAGAACAGAAAACTAATCCTGTTAAGCAATAGCATGGTTACAAAACTTTGATTTCAATGCTTGCACAAGTGCTGTGATACTATCTTATATACTGTCAGAGCATGTCAGTGAAAATAGGGTGAGAAACTGTTTCTCGAGCCCTCAGGTTATTCCTTGCTTGTTCTTTACAGGATGTTAAAAGAGTGGAAGTCCCCGTGTCATCATTTCATTCTTTGTCTTGCCATCACTGAGGTCTGATGAAGCCACAGGGTAACTCAGAGTTTTCCTCAGTCCCTCCCAGAGCCTTGCAGTTGTCCTGACATTGTTAGGTCCTACAGCACTGATTTAGCCTCTGCCTTCAGTGAAATTTAGGGCTAAAAAAGATTTCTCTCTTTTCAGTGCTGGTAAATAGTATGTGAAGCCAAAGGCTATTACTACACAATATTTGCTAATCTACTTTCAGCCGAGTTTCTCGGAACCCATAGTCATATGAGACCATCAATTAAAAAGATGAATTTCTAAATTTATGCATAGAATTGACCTAAGTATACTCTGAAAGAACCGGAAAATACAACATGCCAAAACTATTTCTGAAGTTAAGCCAGGCTCTTAGTCGAGTCTGCTTTACAGACATGAAATGTTTAGGCAGAGTACGACTACGATGAAGGAAAAGGATGTGACTGAAGGAAAAGCTGGAGGCGGGGGGCGGGTTCTCAGCAATCAGTCACCTAATTCACAAGGGAAAACATCAGATGTGTTTTTCTGTTTTAGATAATCTGTAAAGCACCAGCATCATTACAGGCTCAGGAGGTAAGTGTAACATGGAAGTTGATCATTCACTATGATGACATAGGTTAAAAAGAGCTTTGTGAGTGTAATAGATAACATCTGCACATGACTCTAAACTTGTCAGTGGGCTTATGAAATTAACTTTTTTCACTACAAGCACGCCTGTTTTACATATATCTGTAAAGATTTCTCTCTTTTCTCCAATCCACCATCAAAGGCAAGGAGCAAAATCTTTACACATCTGTCTATAAAGAAGTTGTTTTCCTGCATTTTATAAATCATGTCATGATTTCACTGAACAAGAGACATTACTATAGGAATGGAAAACACTTTAACCTGATAAAGGTTTACCTTGTTTTTCAGCTACGAGAAGAATAAGAAAACCAGAGCCTGTTTCAAAGTTGTAGCTAAATGCAAGTTTGTGAGATTTTTAATGGAACTTATTTTTCTCCCCAGAGTTAATATCAATATCTTAACATCGCTACTCAGAGAACAGCCACACCAGGCAGTATATTTCTTCAAAAGGCAAAGCTATAAATAAGTATGTGTAGTCAAAGAATACAAAGCCAAATAATTGCTTTCTGATTTTCTTGAGAGGACAGGAACACAATAATTTCCTGTTACTCCAACTTCTGCTTACAGAATTTCCAGTGCTAAGTAATTGTAAAACTTGATGACTAGAATGTTTTAGAATTTAATAAAGATACATGCTTTAATGGGTTTCATTACTCAGACATCATTTTTATAATTGAAATAAAAAACCCTTTGTTCATCCTATAAGTTTGCTCATTTGATCATCCATGATTAAGATGAGTAAAACATTCCCAAAGAAGCAATTCAGCTCAAGCTGCCCACACACTTCTGAAAGAATGAATGAAAAAATATATTAAAAAACAAAAAGATCAATCAGAAACTGGCAGGGAATCCTGCACTTGGACAGCAATTGTAGTCTTGCATCCTTAAACCTGCATCCTTAAGTGATTTCATCTGTCTACAAGGGTATATTTATCACTTACTTTTGACAAGTTTCAGTCATCTTTGTCCATGCTGGTGCTTTTTACCTCCATCTAATCACACATCTTTTAGAGGTTCTTGGACCTTTAATCTTGGTTGATTCACTGTCTTTTAGCATTTGGCTTGACCAAAATGGATTTTATTTTTCTGCAATCGTGCTCTTCAGTCTCCCTTCCTCTGTTACAGTAGTTAATATCACCATCTCTTCTCCATCCCCAGGGCTCAAACACTATGGTAAAGTCAGTTTTGACTGTTCTTTCCTCTGCTTAAAGATAATTGTCAAATATCATTGGCTTTACCCCTGCTACAAGTCTATTCCTTCCTTTTAGGTCAAATATTTTGACTTTTCTTCTGTATCTTTTTTCCCCCTCTTCTTGGTTCTTTCCTATACTATTTTTCCCCCTTTTTTTCCCCTTTAAAATGCTTGCTGCCAAAACTGTTAATCACCTTTCTTTTCTTACCAGATGCAGTGGAAATCATGATCATCTAAAACTTCGAGTATTAAACACTTAAATAACAGGACATTGAAGATAAGCTGCAAAAATAAATCAAAGCAATAGTACCTCTTTTCTCAGATACTTAAACACATGCACATCTTACTTTACTCCTTGGCAATTTCTCTTCATTACTCCTTTGACTGGAGCCAAGCTGAGGTGCTGAATCTCTTGCCCTTTGGTGAGAATTCCTTAGGCACTGACATTGAAAATACTGGTATTTTTTGCAGATAAGACCCAAATAATTAGGACACCAGGCAGTATCACACTGAAATAAAAGATGAAGAAATAACTTGGAAGAAGAATGAAAAACATAAACTTCCCACAGGGCTCAAGCCACTTCTCTGCATTTTGACAAATTTGGTAAGATTTTGATACAGGATGCTGGCATTGACACGGGTTATTAATGAGTTCCATCAGCATAAATTCCTCATCTGTTTAGATCTTATCAATGTTCTTAAAAAAAAAAAAAATCTATGTACAGCTATTAAGATGAATTCAACAAGAAAGACATCTCAAGTTAGAAACACATAGGACAGAAATTGTAATGGGCCAGGAATGCTTCTGTTAATTCTAAAATTGCTTGTAAAATAGTAGTAACATAATAACAAAACCAGTGTGGACTGGAAACAAATCTGGGCTTGTTTATGAAGTGTTTTGCCAAGAATGTCACATGGCACAGCAACATTGCTCTCCGACCTCTGCCTTCCCGATCTTGGCCTCTTCTGCAGCTCAAGCCCTCGTTCCTGAGCCATCATCCCACTAAGTAACAACAACCTTTGCACGTTTCTTTGTGTGCTGCTTGGTCACACGGACCGGGGACATTCCCGGCCGTGCTGGCTGCGAGGGCAGGGAGGGAGGCCGGGCTCCTTCCTGCCGTTGTCAGTGACCCCAGGCCAGGCTGCGCAGCGCAGGGAGCCACGGGCATCACCGCCGCAGCTGCTCCCACCCACCTACCACCAGAAATCTGTAAGGGGCACACATCTGCCACTGGGAATCACCGCGGGCTTCATCGGCCCAAGCCTGAAGTGTCTGTGGGAAAGACATCTCGAAACTGTGCGTTTGAGATTCCACAGAGACTTAACAAGGAGGAGAGCTGTTGGTTCCTCCCCTCAGTGGCCGTGGTCGGCGTGTGGAGCTCGCAGCCAGCGGTGGGTTTCAACGCTGCATAAACCCCGAGAGACCACCTCTATGTATTATTCCAGGAAAAAGTTAAAACAAAACAAAACATAAAAACCCCACCAACACCAAAGCAGCGGCGCTCCTGACGCGGCGGGCGGGGCCTCCGCGGGCCAATGCGCGGCGGCGGGACGGGGCCGAGAGGAGGAAGCGGCGGCGGGGCCGATGCGGGCGGCGGCGGCGGAGCCGGGAGCGCACCCGGGCGCGGCGGCAGCGACAGCAGGCGGCGGCATCTGGCTCCTGCTGCTGGCGGCGGCGCTGGCGCTGCTCCTCTCGCTGGTGGTGCGGCAGCTGCTGAAGCAGCGGCGGCCGCCCGGCTTCCCGCCCGGCCCCGCGGGGCTGCCGCTGCTCGGCAACATCCCCGCCCTGGGCGCCGAGCAGCCGCACCTCTACCTGCGGCGGCAGAGCCAGATCCACGGGCAGGTACCGCCGCCCCGGGGCCCGGCGGGAGCGGGGAGGGCCGGCCCGGGCAGCCCGGGCACGGGGAGCCCGGGGAATGTGCCGCCCTGGCCCGGCCCCCGGGCGGATGCCGCGGGCGGAGCACCCCGCCGGGAACGGGAGCTCAGGGCTCTGGCGGAGCCGTGCTTCCAAGTACTTTCGGCGCGATATTTGAGATACTTACAGCCGACTAGCGTAACTATGTAAAACCGAATCTTTCCCTTTTTTTTCTTTCTTTTTTTTTTTTTTTTTTTTTTTTTTTTTGTACTTTCCTCTATAGCGGGCGTTTCTTTCCATCAGCCAGTTTTAAGCAGCCATTCTCCTCTTACGGTCTTCGTAAAAGTTAACTCCAAACCAGATCTAACATGTATTTTGGTAATAATAAAAAAAAGTAAATGTTCTTCAAGCAAAATACTAGGACAAATAGAATGGAAATAGGAAGGGGAATGTGTTGTCAAGTACACCAAGCTTTTTACTTGCCTGGAATGCTGTATGGGGTTTTAGTCGCCTGCTCTCTGAAAGGATCCTGCAGAATTTGAAGGATCTTGGAAACATCACATTAGGATTTGGGAGACTCTGGAAAAATACAATCAAAGGTTTTGGGTTTTTTTTAAATATATGATATAGGAATAAAGACAAATAAGATAGCCCAAAGTATACAAAACTCACAAATAGTTTGCAGAAATATACTGGAGTGTCTTCTTGACACATAAAAATTAAGAGCCATTATAACAGTGAAAATGCCAAGTTTGCTAAAATTAAATAGTCATAGACTCATAGAACAATTTAGATTGGAAAAGACCCTTAAGATCATCGACTCCAACTGTTAACGCAACATTGCCAAGTCTGCCACTAAACCATGTGCCCAAATGCCACATCTACACAGCGTTTAAATGCCTCCAGGGATGATGACTCCACCACTTCCCTGGGCAGCCTGTTCTAGTGCCTGACAACCCAGTTGTCACAGAATGTGTAATTAGGCTAACCCAATATCATATTGTGGAGGTCACCAGCTTTGACATGGAGAAAAATCTAAAGATTTGTAATGGTAAAAATACAAATTTCTAATGCTGAGGGAATGTATGGAAAAGGACCTAAGGTTTCAGTCTTGACTTTAGGCTCAGTTTTAAGTTGTAAAATGTAGATTCAGATTTTTTTTTTTTTTTTTTTTTTAAATCATGTATGTGCCTTCTTCAGGCTGTGTTGTACCTCTCTCCAAAGCACCTTGTGCTAATCACTTGTGGGAACGGGAGCTGGGCCTAGCTGGGCTCTGCTCTCAGTTGTTGGCTATCACCTTGGCTCTCACTCCTCTCTAAGGACTATATGAAAGTGTTCCCAGTCCTTAATTTGGAGAGCTGGTTTCTTTAGGTGCACAGCAAAGCACAAAATGTAGTATGAGCTAATTAATTTTACCTTTTAACAAAGCAAATTAGCTCACCATAGACTCTCCTGTATAATGCCACTGCTGTCCCACCTCTGGCCACCTGTGTGCCCTGCTGAAGGTTATTCAGCTCTGCATTTCGCATTGATGTTCAGTGTTGTTTCACTTTTTCATTCCTTGTGCTCAAGATTGGGTTGTAATAGCATTTGACACTTTTATTCCTTCCACCCCCCGCCCCCCCTCCCCAAAGATCTTCAGCCTTGATCTCGGGGGTATATCTGCTGTTGTGCTGAATGGCTATGATGCAGTGAAGGAATGCCTTGTCCATCAAAGTGAAATTTTTGCAGACAGGCCATCTCTTCCCCTGTTCAAGAAGCTGACAAACATGGGAGGTGAGTGCTAATGTCTTCTGTATAAAAATGTAATTTTTGTCCCAGAGATGAACAAATCACATGAAGCATCTGCTTTAGTCATTTTCTTTACTTGATGTCCTTTCATAAAATGCTTGATGCTTCTTTAAAGATATTATTTGGAAAGAATTGTCACTCGTGGACTATGTCCCATAGCAAAATATCTGAAATATTTTGTGTCATTTTTTATCTTGTTGAATAATATTATCTTATGGGGGTAGAAGAATAAAGCATTGTATAAAATACTGTGTCAAAATATTTTTTCAGGCTTACTGAACAGTAAATATGGCAGAGGATGGACAGAACATCGCAAATTAGCTGTAAATAGCTTTCGAATTTTTGGATATGGTCAAAGGTCCTTTGAACACAAAATTTCAGAAGAATCTCTGTTTTTTCTTGATGCCATTGAAACATACAAAGGCAGACCCTTTGATCTTAGGCACTTGATAACAAATGCTGTTTCAAACATTACTAATTTGATTATTTTTGGAGAACGTTTCACATACGAAGATACTGAATTTCAGCACATGATTGAGATTTTCAGTGAAAACGTTGAATTAGCTGCTAGTGCTTCTGTATTTTTATATAATGCTTTTCCTTGGATTGGTATCTTGCCATTTGGGAAACACCAGCAGCTGTTTAAAAATGCAGCTGAAGTCTATGAGTTTCTTCATGAGCTTATTGAACGTGTCTCTGAAAATAGGAAGCCTCAGTCACCTCGACATTTCGTAGATGCATATTTAGATGAGATGGATTGCAATGGAAAAGACCCAGAATCTACATATTCAAGAGAAAATTTAATTTTCTCTGTTGGAGAACTCATCATAGCTGGAACAGAAACCACAACGAATGTTTTAAGATGGGCAGTGTTATTTATGGCTCTTTATCCAAACATTCAAGGTAAGAAATTTGACATTTTGAGGAACTGATATGCTTTCCTATTGCAAATTTAAAATGTTTCTTTTCAAAGTGGTGCAATGATCCATAATCATCACCAAAAAAAAAGCTTTGTGTATATTATTCTATTGTATCGTTTACCAAATATACTATGAACAGAGGTGGAAAGCTTGTTTTAAATGCAGACAAAGTAGTTATCAAAAGTCAAGTGCCATGATAAAATTTTAACATATTATTTTGTGAATACATTTTTATGAAGCTTTAATACTTTTAAGTATTTCTAGTATATTTAAGTTTAGTATTGTGATGCATGATCTGCTGTAGGCAAATGTACTAATCTATGTAGTTAATAAATAATAAGAAAATGTAATTAAATGTGAAAGTAATAAACTAAATTAAAAATGTACAAGTGTCAGCAAAAATGTAAATCAGGTTGTGGTTAACAATTTAGGTGCAATTCTTTTTATCTTAAGTACTGCAGTTCACCACAGATTTATATATGATATACAGGAATACTTATGGTTTTGGAAGAACAGAAATGGCATTTAAAAATAAAAAGATGTGTTACAGTCATTCTGAAGTAAGACAGCAATAGATGTCTGAGTGTTAGCCCAGACATTTTGAGGAGAAGTTTGGATTCTAGAAGTGAACAGTCATGTTTCTGGTTTCACTGCCTCCACTTTTCCTGCCAAAACCTTAGCACTGCTTGGTTCAGTTAGGGCTTCCAGAATTTGGAGGAAGAGAGGCCCAAAGTTACTACTGGAACTTTGACCAAAAAATATCACTCTAATATCTATTTCACCATTGTTTCAGAATGAGGATAATAACACTAACCATGGATAGGAATATAAAATCTAAATTGAAAAGCTTGTAAGTTACTGGTTTTTATATAAGGTATATCATGTTTCAGTATTCTTTTAAAAGGTATATATATATATATATATATATATATATATATATATACACACAAATACTTTAGCTTAAATTAACATGTAAAGGCTATTACAAAATAAACCTCAGCTTTTATTCCTAACAGGGCAAGTTCAAAAAGAAATCGATCTTGTCATTGGCCCAAACAAAATGCCCACCTTGGAGGAGAAGTGCAAGATGCCCTATACTGAGGCTGTTCTGCATGAGGTTCTGAGATTCTGTAACATAGTCCCACTAGGGATTTTCCATGCAACTTCCAAAGACACTGTTGTGCGTGGCTACACAATTCCTGGAGGCACCACAGTCATTACAAACCTCTACTCTGTTCACTTTGATGAAAAATACTGGAGCAATCCAGAAGTGTTTTTTCCTGAGAGGTTTTTGGGCAGTAATGGGCAGTTTGTCAAGAAAGATGCGTTTATTCCTTTTTCGCTAGGTAAGAGCAATTCCTTCCACTGTTCTTTTTCACAAATCCAGCGATGTGTAAAGTGTAAGGGATGGCAAGAAATTGACAAAATTAAATCTTCAGTTCTAATTTAAAGATATCTAACATAATTCAATTCAAAGATATTCAATAAAATGTGCTCTGGAGATAACAAATTCTAGCATATTTTATATTGATGAGCTCCCTACAAAGTTCTAATAATTGCCAGTTAATAATGACTGGCAGTAGATGTAATTAAGAAAATAGTAGGGGGAAAAGGCTAAGATTCACAATGTTGATTTTTAAAGCATCTTCTATCTAGATTGGCACTTCAAGACAAGATACAGTAAGTAACAAGTGTACCTAAATCAATTTGACAGAATCGGTTTCAATGGCATTTGTGAGCAACAAATTCTCTAAAATCAGTTTCTTAGTCTAAGTTATCACCTATCCTTCTTACAAAATACTACCACACAGCACTCTTAGAACACAGAACTGACAATTCCTCTTATTCATCATAAGAGCAAAAATGTGACTGAAGATATCTTAAATATTTTAAAAACCTTTTTTTCAATTCAGGAAGAAGACATTGTCTTGGAGAACAGCTGGCTCGAATGGAAATGTTTTTGTTTTTCACCTCGTTGCTACAACGATTTCACCTGCATTTTCCTCATGGAGTGATCCCAGAACTCAAGCCGAGATTAGGGATGACCTTACAACCACAGCCATACCTCATCTGTGCCGAGAAGCGGTGAAGGGAAGGGCTGAGATGGGCAGGTGGAGCACAGTGCTCCAGGCTACAGCGCAGGATCCACTTTGCCTTCTATTCTTAAATGTGTTCAAGCCAGAGTAACTTCTGATATAGTTTTTAAATATTTAGTTACTTAGCAAGCCATTTTACTTTGAGAGGATATTTTCATAAGTGTGGAGAATATGTTTCAAAATGTTTCTGCTTGAATTCATCCCTGGAAATATTTCCATTATTTCAGCTAAGCTGTTCTTTATAATTATCATCTAAATTTTCATAGCTAAAAGGGCTTTAAAAAGTGTCTACTTAAATATCTGTAACCAAGAATAAACTATATTTTCTAGCCTTGAAAAACAGATTGTCTATTAAAGCATTTTAATCCTTCTTTCTCCTTGCCCTATCTTCCCAATTGGTCATAATTTTCTAGAATCAGATAACTGTGAATTCACTTTTTAGATATTTTATGGCTTGCTTCTCACTTAGCATCATACACAAAGTGTTTAATTATTGCCATACTCCTGACAATCACAGGGTTTTTTTTCTCCAGTATATTGCATTTCCAGACACCTGTCCTCCACTGCCTCCCAATACAAAGTACGATGTAATGATTAAACTCTGCTTAAATAGTCTGAAAAAAATGGTATTTATGTTACTAGAGTCACATGCAACTATACTATGAGTAAAGAAAATAGACTGCTCGCCCTTCTGGCCAGAGAGACTTTTTGGGGAGGGCAAGCACAATAGGATGGGGAGAAACATTTTAAATGAATTTTAAGCACAGACTTTAGGTGTAAGGGCTACACTTGACTTCTGCCAGCTTCATTTCTTTTTCTTGCCAGCTCTTGCTTGTGGTTATTGGTAGATAAAGATTTGTGTCTGCAGACCTTGCAGGAGCAGCTGAAACTCCACACGCAGTATTTAGTCCCCTCTGTGAGGGGAGAGAGGGCCTCAGGACAGGGTTCAGAACAAAACAAGCAAGCAGCTATTTAAGGACAAGGCTGAGTGTTTGACCTGGCTTTTTACACAGATAGTGCTGCAACTTGGAGCTGCAGGAAAGTTGAAAGGCAGGAATTGGCGTTTGTTTGCTGACCTGATGTTTTCAGTTTATACTAAGGAGAAAAACCTCCTTTCTTTTGAAAGAGCAAAAGAGAAAAAGCAAAGAGAGCTAATACCAGTCCACTCACACAACAGCCTGTTGACTTCAGATGCAGCAGGTCCAGATTATTTTACCCACATCTCACAGAGAGCAGCTCTAACACAAGTTCCTCTTTCTCTGAAGAGGCTGGGCAGGCTACTCTACTTCCTGAAAAGGTGCCCTTTGTAGAGAAGGTTTAAAACTCAAAAAAGAGAGGCAAACCTGATAGCTGTGCATTGGGCACACCAGGAAAACTGAATAAACCACTCCTAAGCCGTTGGCAAACAGTGGGCTTGGGAGTCATGATCATGGTTTTTCTGGATACCAAGTAGATGTTGCGTGCTTGTGAAATGCCTAAGGAGAAATTATGGAATCTACGGAACTTAGGTGCCTTCAGTATGAAACACCCCTGAGGAGTTCAGCATTGGTTTTGGACTCATAGCAATTCTCCCTTTGTTCCAAACCCTGTGCTTTTAGATCTGACAGCCAGATTTAGTCCTGCCTTCTGGGTTGTAAGAACTCTAGGCCATCTTTTGGTTACAACATGGCTCAAATAATGCTAATTGAAGTGGGGGGAGGATTAAAAAATGTCAAGAACCAGTTCTTCCAGGGACCTATGCTCAAAATGCAGCTGACCAGTTATAATTCCCTTTTGCTGAGGTATCTTGAGATCTAACTCCTGGCTTGTCTTTAATCCATTTAATGAGAACCATATTGATTATATGTCGTTCTGGTTTCTAAATCAAAATGCCTTATAAAAGCCTCAGAATATCAATCCAAACTTTTACCATTATCTGCCAACTTATGGTCTCATTTAAGCAATCAAATATGTTTGACAAACTGTCTTTTCTCGAAATCTGTATCAGTATTAGTCATATTTACATGTTTCATTCTCTATCAACTTTTTCATTATTTTCCCTCTGACTCAGGATTATCCTAATGATCCAATTTAATGATTTGAAATATTGACATAATAGTATTTTTTCTAGTCCTCTGGAATTTCTCCACTGTATCAACATTGATTACAGTAGCCAGCCAGATGCTCCTGAATTTCCTGGTGGGATGTTCAGATAATTCCAGCTGAAATATCTAGGATAGATAGCAGCTGGCTGCTATTTAACTTTTTTTTGGGATTAAAGGTTGATATATTAACCAGTGTCACTGCTGTAAGAGCTGCAGTCAGAACCACCACAGTGTCTTAAATCCTCCTTTCCAAATGTCTAACCTTACATTTAAATTTTAGGGTTGTTTTTGGCCATATCAACATCCCCAGAAACTGAAAAGGGAATACTACAAGCACGTCATATATGACACTGAAAAAATGCTGATGAAAAATCTCACTCATTACCACTTAATTTCCTGAATTTCTAGCAGTTTCAGTGATACTGATGAACACATCCTTAATATAAACTCAATAAATGCAGGAAAGTTCATAATTAATTCAGAAATTAACTATACAGAGGAAGATTTCACAAAAGTTCAAGAAACATTACTGCTTCTCTGAAAGTAAATAGTTTAAACTTACTGTGATATTTTTTATATGTATCCAGAATATGTTTAGCCTGAATTGAGCTTAAGGGTTTGTGCAAGCACTAGATTGTAGATGAGGCAGATTATGCTGTCATGAAGATAGCAAATTCATGAGAAAAGTAGCAAGCTCAGACAAAAACACAGTAAAAAATAGTGAGATCCCTTTGAAAAAGGAGTGAAAATTAGATTATATAAATTTCATAACAATGTATTGGATATGAAAACATAAAGATTCAGGATAAATGAGGTAGGGGCAAAATCACAATAGGGAAAATGCCAGATCAGAATTTGTCTTTGAGAGAGATGGACTAATGAAAATACAAGATAACATGGCCAAGATCAGAGAACTATTCAGTAAGTTTGAAAGGAAAACTCTCAGCATAAATTGCTCTGTGAAGGTACACACAGAATGTATGTGTTTTCATACCAACAAGCTATCCCAGGTGTTTTTTTGGCATAGGGCCTGATAATTCAAACCTTCTGTCTAATCAAGATCAAATTAAACTATGGCTCTGGAAATCTTCTGCCTTCTTCTGTCCTTTCATAATAACGTAAATTGGGCATCAGCAGATTCTCCCCATTCTATATGATCCCTTCAGGCATTTTTGAAGGCTGTCAACCCTTTCCATGTCATTAGAATTAGTCACAACCCACACTCAGAGTGGTCATTCCTTCGGAAGACTGCCAGGTTTCAGGAGACCTTATATTTGTTACATTCTTCCAAAGAAGTAACATTCCAAATAGATTAAACCCATTAAAATAATGAGAGCATATCAGGAATGTGCAATCTAATCCAATATCTTGCTATTACTGCAGCAGATGGCTGCTTGCCAAAAAATTTTACATGTGACGTAGACTGGCCTATAGCAATATTCCAGAAACAGAATAAACTTACTGTTTATTCTGCTGCTGTTTTCAAGTGCTGACTTCCTTTTCTCCTCTCATGCCAAAAAAAACCCTTAAAGGAAATATTTTTAATTTGTGTAAACTATGACTTTTCAGAAGCATGAAAAGATATTATGTATTAAAAAGCTTTTTACATTACAGTTAATTTGTTCAGATGTTTATCTACATTAGGCCCATCAGCATCCAGACAACAGGATCTACTCATCCATGTCTCATGGACATTTATACCCTCACCAAAATAAGGGGATAAAGGATGCCTCATTGTTCAGGTCCCTCACTACTATAGATAATACAGGTGTAGCTTCATACCAGTAAGGAATGAAAGTTAGAGAATGGAATCAGTATGGATAAAACATCTGAAAGAATTCCAGTTATTCTCAGGTAATAAATAAAAGTTGCCTTTCTTCACAGGCATCCCTGTTTAAGGAGTCAAAATGCCCTTTTGGTTCTCTTCAATTTAAAATAATAATAATAGTGCTGAGCATGCACCGCAGCAGAATTTTATAAGCCTAATTTTTCCAGGAAAAGCATTAGCTCTTTAGTTGATATAGTTTAGGAAGTTAATTTAATTGTCTTTTTTTGGAAGCATAAAAATTGCTTTATAAAGCCACTTCAGAGCATTTTCAGATTTTGTTCCATTTTATTTTACATTCTGTACAGACACACCATTTCTCTCTCAAGGAATGTACAGTCTAAACTGCCACACTATAGAGAGAAATGCAACATAGCTTAATATTGCATTTACTTCACCACAAATTGTAGGTATAATCTATAAAATGTTCAAGCTCTGGTTGCCATAATGAACTTCATGATTATATAGAGACTGTAAGAATAATTCATTTTTGATTGGAATAAAATTTAGTGCTAAGAGCTAAAATTTGTCTAAAAATCCCTACTCACTTATATTAATTCTATTGCTAAGTATATGAATTACATCATCTTCTAAAGCATCCAACACTTCCCAATGTCTTAAGTATGCACTTTCTTAAGATCTAGAAAGACCCACATTGCTTGACAAATATTTAAAATACAATTAGCTTTAGCAAGCTAGTTTTAGATAATCATATTTTTAAAAAACATTTTGGCTACTGCCTCTCCATTTATTCACATTCTGACAATTAGACAGATTCTTATTTCTGGCTAAGGTTCAAGCCTCATCTATTTTTTCAAGAGGATTCTAGCTCTCTCCACAAATAAAAGGACTCTTTCTGGTGGGAGATGAATTATGGGTCAAACACATTTAAAACAAAAAGGTTTTAATATTTACTGAAATACAGGAGTTGGTGCCTCCAGTTCCTGTTGTTTGAATGTTATTATTTCTGTAGCTGTGCATATTTTCTTCTTGGTATTTAAAGTTTCCATATCAGACCTCTACTCTAGGCCTAGATTTTAAAAAACAGGTTGAGAAAGGATCTCAGTAAGTTATGCAGTTCACTCATCTGGTCCACTAACAGTTTTACTAAAAGCTGTTTTTCCGACTTCTTTTTTACTTGCAGAGACTTTCTTAGTAGCCCAAGACAATCTATTTCAGTGAGTCACAGCCTTCTTGATCCTTAGGCAATCAGTCATGTTTGAGCCTCGCAACCTAAAGGTATTACTTCTTGTCCTAAACACTATAAACACTGAAAGCATTATTCTGATTACCTTTGAAACAGTCTCACAAGGTAACCTTACATCTCACTCGAGTCTCATTTTCTCTAGACAAGGAAAAAATCTTTTTAATTAATTTTATCTTTCTCCTTCTCTTCAGGCCATGTCATCAGTCTCACTGGTCTGTACTGTAGTTCTGCAATCTATCTAAAGGACAGGTGTTTTTCCTGGGGTGTGGCATTTGAAATTAGAAACAGTATTTTGGTAATGACTTAGTTATAATGAATTTAATTAAATTATTACAAACCCATTCTCAAAGACAGAGGGGCTTACTTATCCACTTCTTTGACTGAAAGAAATCTTAGTTAATATGAGTCAGATAAACTGGCAATACTACAGATTAATAAATTCTAGTAGGATGAATGTCATGATAAAGGAAAGGGGCATGCTAAGCCCATTTGAATGGCTATATATAGGAGCAAGTTTTCACATCTGACTGGCACAGGGGACAAAATCTGCACTCTGCTCCTCATGTGCAATAATTAATGTCAACCCTATCCTCAGTATTTTTGGTATGATACCTGCATTTTAAGCTAAGCATTACCTTTTGTTTTATATGCAATTAAAATGAAGATATTTTGATCTCATTCAAGGTGCAAAGAGTTCTGCTGATCCAGAGAGATGAGTCAGAAGTGACTCATCACCTGTTTTTTGGCAGGATGTTTAGAACGTGGACAAATCACAAGGTGAATGGTAGGGATCATTTGAAACACCATGGTCTCTCACCATGGTGTACTTACCGGGTTGGCTAAATGTTACCTTTTTTTTTTTTTTTTCCCCTTCTGAAACCTCACAGATAAACCAGCAGACAGAAGGTTTCACCTCACTAGAAGAATTTTACTCTATCAGATTCCACAGATGGCAACATTCTGCCAGGTAGCACAGCCTGTGCAGTAGAACCTACCACAGACACCAGTTGCTACCACCTGTGTTCTCTTGAAGTCCAGAAATCAAAATATGATCTTGTGGTATACAGATTCCAAAAGAAACCTTCCTGCCAAACATTTCTGGTTGTGTAGCATCCCTTTTAAAGGGTGTCTGAAGTGTCACACAGAACCAAGGAAGTGTCAATCACTTACATACCTAAAACCAAGTGCAATGGAACATTTATCCTGGAGCAGCTTAGTCCATCAGCTTTCTTTCCTTTAAAAATGTGTTATTCCTTCTCATTAAGCAGAGGGCAAAAAAACTGATAGCTTATAGCCCTATTAAATGAAGATCAGATAGACAGCAGTTAAAAATTGTGTTCTTTTGTCAGCTTCATCTCTGAGAATCCACGGTATAATTTTATAGCAAGTTAAAGACTTACTTCAGAAGATATCAAAAGGAAAATTCCTCATTGGAAAAGTGCAAGTAAGTCATTTGCCTTAACACAGACATGAATGAAGCAGCACATTGTCCAGAGACACAATTCTGAAGAGAGCTGGAGGAAAAAAAAGCAAAATAAATACTGTCTTGATCATACTTTTTATACCTCATTTAATCAACTTCTTATATTTGTTTTCTATCATCTAATTTTTATTGGCTGCTGAAGGATCAATTTCCTTAAACTTGTATCACAGCTTAGGTTGTGATAATTGCATCATTATTTCCATTACCATTTTAATTTCATTTCTAAAAATCCAAATATTTTGACTTGATAAAGACATACTGTTTCTATAATATTGTCAATACAGACTGGCCGGAGAAAATAAACAATGTGTCTCTTCTGAATATCTTTAGTATATTTGTGTGCCTGTGCCATCATTACCTCTCCTTTCTAGTTATCATCCAGGATAATTCCATACTTTTAGTCCAAAGCATCTCTCAGACTGGGATTCCTACTCTCACACTCACCAGTGTATGAGACGCTTATAATTCTGCACATCTCAAACTTTTTTTGGACAAAAGGGGAAGTGCTGCCGTGTGCCACAGAGAATCACAGGATGGGTCAGGGTGGGAGGGACCACAGTGGTCATTTGGTCCAAACTCCCTGCTCCAGCAGGGTCATCCCAGAGCACATGGCACAGGATTGTATCCAGGTGGTTCTGGATTATCTCCAGTAAGGGGAACCCCACACCCTCTATGGGCAATTACACGCTCTGGACTACCTCATATTCTGTCTATGCTTTCAAAGGATCCAGAAGCCAAGATTCAACTACATTTACACCAACTACAGGAGCAAGCACCAAAGCTAAAACTTTGGGCTCTTGAATTCTGCTAATTCCTTTTGCTGGTTCACCTGCCACTGGTTGTGGTTAAAACTGGATGGAAATACAAAGAAATGGTTCTATGAACAGAACAAATCAGGTCTTACACAAATTTTGTTAATCTAGACTTACCTTGAGCAATGCTACACATTCCTTTCATTTTGAATCTTACACTCACCATTTAACTTTGTCATGGAGCAAGAACAAACAGGAAGAGGTTCCAAGTTATTCATTTTGACTGGTTTAGCACCTCCTTCACATCCAGAGGACTCCACAGGCAAACAGAGAATTTTGTCCATATAGAAAACTTGGTAGGTCTAGTTCTGTGTGTATGGGTGCAAGTAATCCAAAACACATTGTAAAAGAAGGCAATGAGAAGATGGGAGACTCAACTTAAACCTGAGAATATTACACAGAAAAATTATATTATGCATGGCATAAACTTCAGTGTAGGCTAATTTGGTCCACTTCTTTGAAAAAAAAATTAAAAAAAAAATTAAAAAAAAGAGATAGTGTTGCATTAGAAAGTGTTTTAAGTGTGTTCCTTTGTGGTTTTCAGCATTAGGCATCCCCTTGTAGCTGTGAATTACTGAAGTGTGATCACATATTTAAGAATGATATGCCTTATATGGAGAGATGTTATTTTAGACAACAGCTCAATCTACATTCAGAAGACCCTCCATTACCATTTTTGAAAGATTTAAGACACCTTTAGTTAGAGCCACTTCCACTTCTGCAAACATTCCCTGAGCCAGCCTTTGTTGACTTTTTTCCAGTCTTTTCCCTTTGCTCTTAGAGTAACAATTAGTCACATACTGTGCACAAATAAAAATCAGGCACTTTAAAGTGGATTTAGAACACATCCATAATTAAACATATCTTTGAAGCAAGCTATTGGAACTTGGAAACATCTAATTGGAAATACATATTAGCATTATAGTTTATTAAACAGGGAGGTTTGCTGCTTGTTACTGGATTTTAAAATTGCTTCAGTATTCCTAAAGAGTATAAGAGAAAACTGAGATAAGAAAGTTGCTGGCAAAGATGTCACCACATCTAAATCCCACCAATGCTCTAGTAAAAGATAAAATCTTAATTTTCACCTTGCTATACTTTTGTTGTTTTTTAAATAATGACTTTTTCAGGGAAACTAAAAATGTAAAATAACAGAACAGTAACTTCAAACAAACTAATTATATTGTTTTTTTCAGACAAAGCAAAATTATATTAAACAATATTAAAATGATGTTTTATGTACGCAAACACACTATCTAAACACAAAATACTGAGAATAAAGCATATAGAAAGAATCAGAATTTTTCTAGTTTTCACATTATCAGTAAGAAGAATATATGACCAAAGAAATGTAAAATACAGGTGGATGATCAATAAGTGCCAGCTTCAATAGCACAACATTTTATTAACAACAGAAATATCTGATTTAACACTGCTTATGTTACAAAAAAGCTGCAGTGATAGTGATAATGGCAGCAAAGGGGAATTTGGCACTGAAGATATAGCAAAGCACATTTCAGTGGTCTTTTAAGTGCATCCACAAAAAAGCTTATTAGTGAAAAATGAAAAAAAAAAAACAAAAAACAAGCCTTTCAGTTATTCAAACTGGCCAGTGAAATAGCAGAATGGAAATCTATGCAAAATAGCGTAATACAGTTTACACAAGCTTATCTTTTTTCCAAGTCAATTGATGCAAACACAAATATGCTGAGGCACATTTAGAAAGAGCACACATGCATTTGGGTTTTATTCTGTTCAACTACACAGCATTTAAAGGTTTAGTAGTAAAAGGAGCACTTTTAAAACTAGGCTTATCTGTGGCTTGCTTACCTGTAGCCTAATTTATGACTGGTTTGTTTGTTTGTTTACAAATTAGATCTACAATGGTAGTGTTTCTAAAAATACATTGGGGTGGAATGTGCATGTTTGTTATTTTAAAACTCAACAATCTAAAATGTAGTACCGTACAGTGATTTTTATCTTGTATCACGCTTTACACAAAGTTTCGACCTTCTGGTTTCCATATGTGTATTTCAGGATGTACATTAAACTTGAAACCAATAAAAGCTGTGTCTGTGATGGAAAAAAAAGTGTGGGGCAAATTAAAAAAGCCATTTTGAAACAGTAGTTTATGTCTTTTTTAAAAAAATCTTTAATTCTCCTAAAGCTTTACATACAAAGAATAAATGAGTTGTGGTCTTATTTCCTTAAACTTTAATATGGGAAATGGGTGCACAGATAAAAATCTGTGATGTGGTTGACTTGTTTTTAAACACGAACCTGAGTAAGGGCAGGAAATACAACATTACTTATGAGTAAAAGAATAACATTCCTTCATAATTTAAGTAGCTGAACAGGTTTTTAATGTTCTACCACAAAACAGCAAGGCAACAGATGAGAATGGCCTTGTATTCAATGAATTATCATGAACATCCACTGCAAACCTGAATATTTTCTGCAAAAATAAAACATCAGATTATGCACAATAATAAAAAGCATCAGAAATAGATGCACCTGGATTTTCTTTCCTCTTTTTAAACCACAAATATCAGAATTCAGCATTTATGTCACAGTCCTTGAACAGTTGCTCTGAGATGACTACATGAAGCACACTACTGCACTAGGTAGACACTCCACAACAGGCTTGCACTGCAGCAGTAATATGGTTTTCATGTAGGCACAGACTTTTTTCTCATTCATGTTCAAAAACAACATGAAATAAGCAACTCAAGACAACATTAGGATTCATCTCGCGGTTCCTTGTTAGCGAAAAGTTCTTGCCACTTTGGTAATCAAAGTCACTTAATATTTTTTTTAAAAACTGCAGGTACCTCAAGGAAAAGAAGAGTTCCATATTCAGCAAGGCAGCATTATATCAGGATATTTTATACCAACTAAGGCATAAAGAACTTTGCATCAGGGTATACAACACTTAATCTCTGAATAAAGTTCCGCATTCTATGTGGCAAAAGTGCATAGGAGTGGGATTCCACCAGAGCAAAAAGAATCCCCTCACAGTATTAAGGCCTTTCGATTTTATGTGAACTGCGACGGGCTGAAGTCAGCACAGTGTAAACACAGGCTGCCATCACACTGGACTCCACTGGAGTTCCCTTAGCATGCCTTGTCTTCTCCTAGTTGTCGCTCATCATCTTCATCAGCTTCCTCAATAACCTGAATGTCGTCTGCTTGAGGTAAAGATGAGATTTCAGTCAGCAGTTTGGCTCCTTCTGTTTTGTTTTTTTCTTCCTCTTCGATCACTTTCTTCCATATTTTGTGATTTTCACTGAGGTGGTGTATTAGCTGGCAAAATATTCGTCTACCTTTTTTTCTTTGAGCTTCTGTAAAATTATAAGCATATTGGATTGTTTGACATTCCAAGTAATTGTATTTTACACATACAAAACCAACGGCACATTGCAAGTGAGATGTAAATTTGAGCAAGGCACATGGCAATTATTCTGAATATTTAAACAGTGGCATGGCAAAGGATATCAACAAATTTCTGTTTTAAATTGCAGGTCTCCTAGTAGCAACAAAATCTTTATTAAAAGAGGAAAATTTATGAAGCAGCATAACAGCAAAATCTACAAGATTCATACTGCACAATTTCAACTGTCAATGCTATGTCTGAAGCTACTGAAGGACAGCTAAGCACCAACAGAAACACAGAAACTTACTTAAAATAAGATCATCTTCCATTTCTTCATCATCACTCTCTAACTGTGCACCATCATCTTCTTCAGTGCTTTCTGCATCCTCCTCCTCCTCATCAACCCACTGCCCTGGAAGCAACCCAGCTGCATTGTAGGAATTACAAAGGGGGCCAACTATGTGAGTGATGAAAGATTCCTGCAGTTTCGCAAGCTGGGGAGAAGAACGATCCATGAAGGGGCTTATAGGTAATCCAAGACTTGCTTCCTCATCACCCTGAAAAAGAAATGAAAAAACTTATCAGAATTTCTCACAAAATTAGCTTTAAATTCTCATTTTAAAAATTACTTTTAATGAACTGAGTAAGCTCCAGCTTCCCCCCGAGGGGAAGTGCATGGAAAGGCATGGATCTCTTCTCTCCAGTGAGCAGTGACAGGACCTGACAGGACCTGACCTGACAGGACCTGAATGGCACAAAACTGTGTCAGGGAAGGTTTAGGCTGGATATTAGGAAAAGGTTCTTCACCCAGAGGGTGGTTGGGCACTGGAACAGCTTCCCAGGGCAGTGGGCACAGCACCAAGCCTGACTGAGTTCAAGAAGTGTTTGGACAATCCTCTCAGGCACATGGTGTAATTTTGGGGGTGTTCTGCACAGGGCCAGGAGTTAGGCTTTGATGACCCCTGTGGTCCCTTCCAGCTCAGGATATTTTTACTGGGGAGAATAATTGTATGGACTAAGTGAATGAAAATGAATGAAAATTAGGCCAGTTTAAAATAAAGATGCATTATGGCTCAGACTTGCACAGTCCATAATCCTCCCTCCAGTTTTGCTTGTGTCTGGATGAAGAACTAGTTCTCCTGGAGCTGCTGTTCCTCTGCCTTTACAGGATGGCTGAAGAGGAGGCAGAGATTCAACTTCAGTTGCTGAGCTGATGAACAGAGAGAGTGGCAGAGTAATCAGCCACAGCAGGGCATGCTGCTAATGGCATCCCCTGCAAGGCCACAGAAGAATGAAATGAGCTATAATATCCAGAGTAAAGAGGTTTGTTTTATTGTTTTGGCTTGGGTTTTTTTCCCCATTTTATAAACTGTAGAAAAAAATTGAACAGTTGCTCATAGAAAAATCTGAGCTATAATTACTTATCTCAGCACTTCCATGGACCTCATAGTTCTAGAGCTGAACATACATTTTCAGTCTTGTGGATTTTGTACATATTCTTTCACCTAGAAACACATCTGTGAACTTAACTTCTGAAAGTGAAAGAATTTATTTTGATTTATCAGCACCATCCTAAGGAAAGAAGTTCTCCCTCTCAAAAATCCCCTAATATCTGAGAAATGGAGAGTATTGGCTGGGAGCTTGTTTTCTGATGCAATTATTAGAAACAAAAAGATCATGTTAGTAAGCTACCTGTGAAAATTATTTTCAGTATCCAGAGTGAGAAGATGGAAATAGCTTAAGTGAAGATTTAAAACAATGAATAAAGCTTAATTTAGTTAAATCACTGGTAAAACAAAGATCAGTCATCTGCCCATCATTAAAAAGAAAAAATTGCTCTTTCCATACCCACCTGTTCATAAAATTCATTGACAATGCCTTCAGTCCATTTCAGATGCAGGTCCCTGGCTTTGGCTGGGCCATTAATATCAGCCAGTTTGATGCATATTTGACAGGCCAGAAGGCGATCATTTTCATTGCTCCATTCTATGCCATTGCTGTTCATGCCATTGACCTGGGGTAGGTACAGACATCGAGTTAAAATTCTTCAGCCATGGGTTTATAAGGCACTCTGCAAACCATCTACAACTGGCTTGTACAAAGGAAATACTCTACTTGCATTTTAATAGCTTAAATTTAACTATATAAATCTTTAAATGCATGTGATTAAAACCAACAATTATTGAGAAGCAATGATAACATCTGTATATCAAGACCAGATCAGTGCAGACACTAAAGTGGAACAAACCTTGGCATTAAATTCTGCAAGGAAATCAAAATGCTTCTTGAGGTCTGTGGCAAGGATTGCTTCAATCACTAAGAAACGAAAGCGCTTGAATTCTACATGATCAAGGTTTGATAAAAAGTTGTATTCTGGTCGTGATAAGAAAAGATTCCAGGCAGATGCAGCATGGTGATTTTCTAAGACTGATCTGTCATTGTAGAGAACAGCCTACAGGAAAGAAAAAAAAAAACAAGCAAAGAATCATAAATTACACAGGGAAATTTTAAAGTTATAATTAAATATTCTGAAGTTAGAGGGCTAGTCAGAAACAACAGTAGGTAAAAATAATAAAAAAGAAATTATTCTTGTCCTTTAGTTTTGGGGTTAAAGTGACATGAAAGTGACATGAAAATGAGGTAACCCCCCCAAAACTTAGCAATTAGCAAAGTTCTTTGTTTCTTTAAAAGTCCTTAACAATGTCTTAGTGACAGCTACATTCAAACTGTAGGCACACATATACAAACCACTTAAGAGTTTGCAAAATGTATGTGTGGAGCACTGTGTGTTTTATGTCACACAGTAATGTAAAAAAGAAAACAAGAAAAAAAAAGAAATCTAAGTATATGCTTTTATTTCCTCTTAATTTTGTTGGAAAAACGAAGACAACAAAAATCCCAACCCAAAAAACCAAAGAAATAAACAAAAACAATGGCAAATAAAAAAAAAAAAAGATAGCAAATAAACAGCCCCATAACAAATAAAAAATTCCACCACAAAAAGGACTCCAAAACACTTAAGAACTATCATAATGGAAAATGGTGCAAAGTACCACTAGTTTTCAAAGGGCTATGTTTAATGCTGATGAAGAAATTTTAACTGTAAATGAGCTAACTAAAATATAAAAACAGTAGCAGATTTTACTCACAGCTTCCATGTTTATATAAAACACCCTAGAAAATAATTAATTCAATATAGATTAAACAGAACCTGAATAAAACTTCATTTTGCCAATGATTTTTGCAGTTTTTTGAAGAATGCTTGTATTTTTGAAACTTTGTGATAGATGTCTGTGTTGTTTTTTGTTCTTCCTTGTATGCTGTTTCCAGCAGAAATACCTAAGTGCCTACATCCTAAACTCTCTTTGTATTAAGGAGTTGTTGAAAACTGGTTAGAAAGTTCACTTCCAAAGTCTTCATCTCCTAAGAAGCTGTACCAGATTCTGATCTTTTGTTGTTGTTGATGTTGTTACTATTATTTAAGTTTCTTGTCTATAACTTACTAAGAGAGATCCAAATAGCCATCATAGCTGCTTAGACAGATCTAGGGCAAGCTCTCTATGAAATAATCCTTTACTCTATGCTGCACTCCTTTATGTTATTATTTTCAATTTTGCAAATTCAAAGTTGATTCTACATGCATACACAACCAAGACGTATAAAACACAGCAGAATTTAACAGGAAAGAAAAATAAAAATATCAGACAAGTATAGTACACATTCATTTCCTCATTTCTTAAGTTGGGCCTTAAATACTTAAATCCTAAACAACTTACTTTAGGGATATAGAATAGAAAAAAAATTCTTTTTACTGATTTCAGACAGAAACAAGTAATTTTCTGTGTGAAGAGGTTCTTACCTGGGGTGCATTTGTGGCCACTAGAAAAGCATTTGTACGTCCAGGATGATCATAGTCGTGCATGGCAGCTGCTACATACAAAGCCATCAATTCCAAAGCAGGAATGTTTGATGCCAGACAACCATAACTGTCATCAGTAATAGGACAGCTTTTTGAAGAAGTGTAGCTGACTTGAACTGGGGCAATACCACTGGCTTCATCTAAAAAAAAAATTAAAGTACAAAACCAGAATATTTTTTAGAACAGTATTTCATTCATACTTGTAATACATTATAAATGTGTATAAACAGCCAGACACTGTTGCAAACATGGTACAGTTATCCTTGCTGTCATGAAGCTGAATAATTGGCAAAGACATATTTTTAAAAATAAAAATCATAATAATGTTTACAGATAAACTAACAATTTTGAAGAAAAGTTGAAGTGTATTGAGTTGCAAATTTGTAGCACTAACAGAGCATTCTACATTTGTCTCCAACCTGAATTAGTCCAAGAAAAGATTAATCAGTACCTTCCTTAGTATTTCTATCATTTTCCCATTTCTTGAACTTTCAAACCTACAGGAAAACCTGGAGGGGTGCAGTGGAAACTACTGCAAAGGGAATTAACTCCATTAATTTAGAAACATTTGCATGATAAGAAGATTCACAGTTTTATTATCCTCTTTCCATGGACAAAGTCACTACTTTAAAAAAAAGGAAAATAAATAGCCGTTATTTCATCAATGCATAATATAAAAGAAACTCCTTTGTCTTAATAGAATAAGCAAGGATTAAAAGCCTGAAAATATTTATACCAGAAGAGTTTCCAAGCAATAAGATTATAATTTCTTATTTTAGTTTTTCTTTTTTTGTAGAGGAGAATAAAATGATTTTTATTACTTTTCTCCAGTTAAGTCTCAAGTCCCAACCCATTTAACACTTGGAGAAAGAAAAGGCAATAGGGTACAATCAGTAGATATGGACAAACTTGGAAAAAAGAGAAAATTCCAGTCCTTTAAAAGCCACATAACTTGGATCTTGTCTTTTTCTACTACACATATAAAACAGAGTTCTTGGACAGTGCTTGATTTCCCCTTTTCATTTTTCTGAAATACAAACCATTTAGCACTAAAGTCTAGGTTTACAAAATTTTTTTTTTTATCCTTTACTTACAGGATACAATTTGGTAAAAATTACAAATTCTAAATTTAGAAGTTAGTTCTATGAAGTCACAGATAGCTCAAAAACAAGCTTCATTGGAAGTAACTTCACACATTTGAATTTGGAGGTATTATTTCCTTTTCAGGGATGCTTTTATACAGTTATTGTTGGGGTGGTCACTTCGGTTTTTGACAGTCTGCATGTGACACCTAATAGAGATTTCTGAAATACTAATTTTTATACTAAAGCCATTAAGGAGAACTTCAATTAAGTTTAATACTTTGGTATTTTTTTCTTTGGTCTATTTAATTTTCCAATAAAGTTAAAAAATATTAGCCTAATGTATTTCAAATGCTAAAAATACCCTGACTATGGCAGAATACAGAGGTTTCATTCAGCATAGAAAATTTATTAAGTGAACCAGTTTTCTTGGCTAACAAACTAACCACTACTCATCTAATAATTTTTCTAAAAGTCAGTTGCATGGTATTTCTGAACGGTGTGTGCTTTGTAATTTTTTTCTACTGCCTTATATAAAAGTACAAAAAAAAAAAGGGTGAGTCATAAGAATAATTAGATATTTTCTTCCAGAGTAATTTTGTTTACCTGCTGTAGTTTCATTGTAACATTCTTCAGCAAAACAAAAATAACCTGTGTGAATACATACCTATCTCACTGTCCATTATATGCTCATTACGGATTTGCTGAAATCCAGGAATGGGCCGTGTGGTCAGGTACCACACTGCATGGAGAACATCCGTGGCATGGATACGATTGTGATCTGAAAATCGGCAAGATACAATAAAAAATAATTATCTGAAATGTGATCAAAATTAATAATAAAAGTAACACAAAAGAGATATGTGCAAAATGTATTATAACTGAGATTTTGATTAATTATAAAAGGAAAAATAGTATTCAAAATGTTAGTAGTAGATATATCTATCACTGAATATTTTTAAGAAGGCAGTTAGATAAACAAACATTGTCTGTGCACACTTCATCCTGGGCCTCAGGAAGGGATAAAAAGGCCTTTTAAATCAATAATGGTGAAAAACAAGCATGGCCTGCAATCTGATGCCATACAAGCACCTGGGCTGGACAAACATCTGTGGAGTGGGGAAGTGCGGTTTTTGTTTTGTTTTCCAATAAATTTGGCTGCTCTATGAATAACTACCATCAAAATTCTCTATTTTCTTCTCATTTTATTAAAGATCTCACCCAAAATTCTGTTAAATCACCAACTATTCTCCCATTGACTTCAGCGTGTTTGATTCAACTGCTAATTCAAATTCTTTATCTTCAAACTCCAAATTAACAAATTCAGTTTGAGAGTCCACCGACTTTGTCCTGCAATTCAGTAGACCTGTTCTAAGCTCTGCCAAGTGCATTCATTAAAAAAACACTAAGCTGCCTACAAATACAAATGCACACACCAAAGGAGAGACACTGATATAAAAATTCCATGTGTAACCAGGGAGTACTTACAGGGAATATCTCGGTAGCCGTTTTCTAGTGCACGGAAGTAATTCATGAATTCTTGAGTGGGGATTTTGAAAATTTCGAACAAGCCAGTGTCTTGAAACAAGGTATAAGTTACCTAAACAAAGATTGAATTTAATTTAAGTCTGGAAGATGTACCAATGCATGTTCTGCTTTTTCAACTTTAAAAGTATTCCTGTTTTTAAAATTTTACTTGCTGACAGACATGGAAATCACTGAAATTCCACTAGAGATTAGGGGAATGCTATTGTCATAGAGATATATTTAATACATTTTTAGCACAAAAATGTGGACTTTTATGATCGTCTCAATGAAGAATAATACAAGCTTTTCTTTCATTACTGATAATTCTATGCACGACTGATTTTTAATAATGTACCCCAAATTTTTTCAGAAAGCTAAATAAGTCATTAAATAAGCTTTATTCCATTAGTGACCTAAAAAGAAGAAATTTATATTCTGACTTATTATTCAAAACTTCAAATTATTTAATTATAACAACAGAGTCATTAATAATTAAACAAAGAGAAACAAACAACACCAGCCCCCCAATACTGTGGTTATTTTTGAGACTTTGGCAAAGAGAACCTATTTCTTGTCTTAATTATGATATATCTTGAGCGTTTTTAACAAAACAAGTTGGTAAATGAAGAAGTATTTCAAAAAGGTACTCAGAACTTCCATAAATGTAAATAAACCATATATTATTGTTTACATGTAGAACTTAGCGTATTTCAAAGCTTGAAGCCCCCCCAAGGCTGCAAATATTAAAAACAACAACAACAACAACAAAACCCAAAAAACAAGTCACTGCTACTCATTTTTATGATTTTTTTTTTCCTAGACACAGGAGAGGAACAAGAAGTTCTGAAGTGTGGGTGGTGCTAGGAGGAACAGGAGCTGCAAATTTAGGGGACATCACTCCAGAGTGGAAAACTAAGATACTGGAAATAAAACTGTTTAGTGGTCAGATCAGAAGCTCCATGATTGCTAAATCCACTCTAAAGAAGGAGACAGAAGCTTCCAGATGACCTTGATGAAAGGGAGAAGCTGGGGAAGAGCAAACAGAATCCACTCTTGCACCTGCCAGCAGGTTTGGCTTCAGTAAATATGAAAATGCATGGAAGAGCTTAATAATAAGTCAGAAAGAGATAAAAGGGATACGATGTGCAGAAATCGGCATGGAAAAAAAAAAATCCCACTGTTTGTAGGATCAGGAGGCAGAAGACTGCCTAAAAGATCACTTCTATTCCCCCACAGGTGAAGCATTTACAGAAATATTTTACTGAAATAAAGAAAAGAACAATGGTTTCACAAACAGAGTAGTAATTCTGAAAGCAGGAGATAATTTTGCACAGAAAATGGCAGATTACGGCAAAACCTAGTCAGTGAGAGTCTAACCAATTTACATTGAGAATAAAATTCAGAAAGACTGGAGCACGTTCTCTATAGTTAAACTGTTTTTTATGGTTTACAATGACATGGAGTACATGAGAAGTCATATTTCTGCTTTTCACGATGGCATTCACATAAATGTTGACTGCAAAACTTCTTCATGGTTGCAATAAAGGACAGTTTTATATACCTTCCCTCATATAATAAAGGACAACAAACCTGGCTAAGGATCCTTCCAGACTGATCTCCCATTTCTTTTACAAGGTCAAAAACTTGGAAATTCCAATTGTTCATCTTCTCCATTAGTGAATCATGGTCTAACATTGTTTCTAATGTAGAACTCTGTTCCACCTGTATGAGATTAAGATACTTTATCATCTCTAAAATAACAATGAAAACTAATTTATCAGTTGTGTTGGCAAAAAAAGCCATGAAAATGATAAATAATTAGTGAATTTATTGAATGCTGCTGCAGCTATGGCTATGAGGAAATTATAAATCAATACCACAAATAGCAAACTTAAAGGCTGGAGTTTTCCTGCTTTGGGCAGCAGATTCCAGGTCTTTCTGAGATGGTGCTGAATTTTCCTTCTTATTTATTTTTAAACAAGATGAGTTAATAAAACAAAAATATGCATAGGCTAACCAAAGATTTTATGAGCTTTAGGAATAGGTTAAGTGGATAACCTTTAAAAACACCTGATGTATAAACCCAGAATGTTAATAGCACTGTATTGAACATTCATTTGTAAATCTCACTGCAACTGCTACATCTTCCATAAGCTTCTAAAAGAAAATATTAGCCAATCAGTGTTTGAGCATACCCTTTTAACATTAAATCTACACAAATCAATATTGATCAACAAAATCAATACAATCACAACCTTTCCTGTCATTTGCTAGTTACATTTATGCAAAGTAAACAATTGTTAAACAAAAACTTGAATTCCAACCATGCACCATAACCCTTTAGAAATTACTATTTTAGCAATGTAAAGGCCCCTTCATAGCAAGTTAGAAATGATAAAGAAATACTGAATTGAGAAAACTTATTGCAAGTGTCTGGGGTTTTTTGCAACAACATGCTTACAAGCAGTTTATTTTGTGTTTGACTGATCATTTCGTTCCTTTCATCTTTCCACTTCTCCGTATGGTGGAAAGATTCTTTGGAGACATTAACACTTGCAATTTCACCTTAAAGAAAACACATACAGAAATACTATATCAATAATTGATTTGTAAATTACTACTATTTAATAATTCTTAACTGATCATAGAGATTTGTCACAGAAATATAAGTAATAGCTTGTTTCTAAACCATTTTATTTAAGAAATATGCATAAAAAGTTGTAAAGGACAAAATTTATCAGACAAAACCTATTCGAAGATTAAGAAAAGCTAAAAGCATAGCTTTTATTCAAAAAAAATTGGTTCAGTGATTAGCTTAGTTGGTAGAGCACTGGTTTGATACATGGAGTACAGAATTATAAAGGTATTAGTAGAAGCCTGTTTTAAAATCCTTACTATGAAGCAGGCAATATTTTGTCTTATTTTGATTATTCTAAAGCACAAAACAAAGTAAAATACATACACAGGTTAAAATATAAGAAAAAATATGTAGAAATAGTAAAATTTTAATTTAACTGGCTTGGAAAAAAAATGCAGCAAGTTGATATCAAGTATTTCTTTATTTTGAAATCCCACCTGATTTTCTGTCTCTGTATTCTGCGAAGTCTGGTTCTGCTATTGGAACAGGCTTGAGTATCTGATGTCCACAGCTTACAGAATACATGAAAAATATTTACAACATTCAGTAACTTTCTTCTTTCGCTACTGCTGTCTTCTACTGAAAAACATCTGCAGATTACTTTTCTAAAAAAGGTTTGTGAAGGTTGCTTCAACAACTGACCTGAGTATTTTCTTCTAAATTTGGTACACATGGGTTTAGTCTGTCCTTACATAATAATCAACCATCACCTCCCCCAGACTTAGACTCCTGACTTATTAAAATACAGCTCATAACTAAGAAAGTATTCAGAAACACAGAATCCAATTTACAAGTAAGAAACCCTCCTTTTCTAAAATTTCACAGACTACTGTTCCTCTACACTAACAGATGCTGAGAAGGATGGGCCATGTCAAAGCAGCAACATACATTCAGCACTCTTTATTCTCCCCTGGATAACACAGTTACAGATTATTATGAGATTTATGCCCTTTTTTCAATCATAGTAGGGGCACAGGTCTCGGTTTTTTGTTGTTGTCTGTTTGTTTTCATTTTAATTGCATTCTTTTCAACCCATATGAAGTGACTGAAATTACAGAGTTTACAGTACCTGCTACACATATAACCTACAGGTGTTTTAACTGGCTGCTGAAAATCTGGAGAACTAGGTGTGTGTCCTGGAGGCTTGTGTATATTAATGCTTGGTTTTGTGAGGAAATCAGCAGTGTCAGGGAACTCTACAGGTGACCAGTTGCTGAAAGCCCCGCTGGAGACAGATCCATGGCTTGGTGAACCCAGAGGACTCAGGCCAGGAGAAGCACCTTCCAAAACAAACATTACATGGGGTTCAGATGACAATAAAGTCGTTGCCGTTTACAAAGACTGGGTTTAAACAAGGCGGGACATCCTGATGTTATTTTAGTGCTATGTTTACATGAAAAAATCCGTGACATACCATCCTGTTACTGTACAAATTGCATGATCCTACCTGCTCGTCTGGGACCCATGTGATGAGTCAAAGTCACAGAGGATGATCTTTGCTTTGGTATTGTCAGCAAGTTTGCACCAAAAGACCCATTTGAGAGAGATCCTTGGCTGAAAAGAAAACAGTAAGGTTTTTTTTTCCTTTGCTTCCTGGTTTGTCTTCCACTTTTATGAAAAAAATGCTTTTAAAATAGCTACACTGCCCTGTGACAGGTCCACTACCATTCAAGAAAGAGAGAATACTACATAGCAAACAATTTCAAAACCAGCTAGAAAATCAATTACATCAATGTCAATTACATGAAATAAAAACTGCTGTGTACTGACTGAAAGCAACAAAAAACATAGTCCTAAAACGATGCAGTGTATATACTCTGACCATGTGGGATAGGTTTTACTTTCTAACATGCTATTTTCCTTGAACATTCGAGACAGGCTGTTTTCTAACAGATCTGAGGATTGATTACTTTGGAAATACAATGAAAACCTTACACAGGCACATAAATTTTGAATATTTAATTAATTATTTTATGTATTATAAACTTAAAACTAAAGCTGGTTTTGACATCAAAGCGCATTTTGCTTTAGCTGCCAAGTCCTTCAACTCAATTGCTCAATCCTGCCATCTGCTGTTCCAGGGACAAAATTTCACTCCATAAGTTAAAATTACATTTCCTTTAGTGAACAAAAATGTAATATGCAATTAAAAATAACTGTACATGTTTAATTCAAAGTGAAAAGAGTTTACATAAAACTATTTCACTTCAGGAGGGGAAAATAGTATTTACCAAAACAGATTTAATCTTTCTTAAGCCGATTGCAAAAAAAAGCCCAATACAGAAATAATACTTGATCTCCCATCACTAGTTCAAATACATGAATATGAAAAATTAGTTCAAGAATAAACATGGATTTATTTCTGTGTATCTCCAGCTACTAGAAGGGTCCAGTGGAGGCTGTAAAAATGATGAGGGGTCTGGAGCATCTCCCATATAAGGAGAGGCTACAGGAGCTGGGCCTAGTTAGTTGAGAGAAGGCTGAGAGAGGATTTCATCAATGTTTATAAATATTTCAGTGGTGGGCTAAGAGGATGGTGCCAGACTCTTTCTAGTGGTGCCCTGAAAGAGGAGGAGGAGCAATGGCCATAAACTAAAACACTAGATACTTTACCTCAACATAAGGAAGAACTTTGGGTTTTGAACGTGTGCTTGAATGAGAAACCAAATCAAAAATCTACATAAAAATAAAACAGAAGTTCCCAAGAGCTGCTTTTGAACAGTAAGGAAAGCGAGGAAACCCTCTGTAAATGTGCACTGAGACTGCAGCAGGAGGGCTGAGCCTCAAACTGAAATCCCATGGTTGCCAAGGTTAAAGCAATTTCTCTGATCCCTGGTTATTTCCAGTGGATACAACTGGGAAGGTTCACCTGAACACCGGGCACCAAGTCAGCATGAAAATATAATCTTTTAATGACTACTACTGCTCGTATTAGAATCTTCAATTATAATTCACACACAGACCACAATTAAGTTTTACAATGTAAAGACTTAAAGATCATATTTTATTCAAGAGGGAAAAACCACTGAAAGGGCCAAATTATTTAAGTGGTTCACTTTAATATTAAGTAGAATACTGAT
Source organism: Acrocephalus scirpaceus scirpaceus (assembly GCA_910950805.1). Lineage (NCBI taxonomy): Eukaryota > Metazoa > Chordata > Aves > Passeriformes > Sylviidae > Acrocephalus > Acrocephalus scirpaceus. Next base: position 51,092,501 of record OU383780.1, read on the forward strand.
TAGTTAATTCTTACATGTGTGTACATAAATTTCCATCCATTACTAATAATTACCAGTTATCAGTGTACCTCATGTTTTCTTTTTAAAAAATGCATCTGTTATACTTTCCTTATGACCTATGTAGAACCATTAAGGAAAAAAAACAAACAAAAAACCAAACCAAACAAAAAGCTCAAACCAACAACCAAACAAAAACTCAAATAAACAAAACCAACAAAACAAGAAAAGCAAAACCACACACATTTTTACAGATTTCAGAAGCAAAGGCATACTCATTTATACATTTAAATAAAATTAAATGTGTGAATTTTCACTAATATACAACATTACACAAAAAGAAAAAAAAACATTCATTTCAATCCTAATTCAGAATGTTATCTTAATTCTGGAAATAAGAGCTCTATTTGCGCCATATTTACTAACAAGTAGAGAAGAGATTACTAACAATGTATCTTACACCTTGCTCGATGACTAGAGGAATAATAAACATTATAATACACACAACAGAGGCTACCAACCACAAGAAAATTGTCTCACTTTTTAAATTATGTATATGGATGTGGATATGGGTATATGGAAATTGGCAAGTGATACATATATTAAATAAAAAGAAGGAGGAAGAAGTCAGTACAAGTTTAGAGACTAAACTAGTTTGTTTTGCAATCATGTATGTTGGACTTCTTTTTCATTTCCTACTCAAGCTTCTATCAAGGCCTACTTATTATGACAGAACACACTATTTAACCTCAGCATGACCTGATTTCTACGGAAGATCAACCAAAGTTGCAAATCATGCTACATAATTAACTTTTCCAGTCTATGCTGGCAGAATTTGGAGACTTAATTCACAAGACTTTACACCAAATACTTCTGCTGCCAAGTTCCAGCTTTACTGTTGCCCTTAAAATGCTGTTCAGTGCTTACCTTGGTGTGTTATATTCCTGATGGGATCTCTTGCTAATGTTACTCCGTTCCCACCTAGATGATGTTGATTCTATAGGTGACAAGCCAGAAACTCCTGAGGATCGTCTCAGCAGTGGGGTTGGCAGGCTGCTCCTGCTACTTAATCCCTGTTGAGTAATTTGACCGTGGTTAAAATCCATGGAAGTAAAAGCAGATGTTAAAATTTTATTTATTGTTTGTAAGGGCTATTTATTGCTAATTTTTATAGTGAAAGAGCTGATGTGGTACCTTACCACAGGTATGGTATCTTACTCCAAGTGGGAGTCTCCTGAGGGCAACAAGGCCAGAAGATAAGAGATGTGCATACCCAGGGGTTTGCCTAGACATCTTTTACTTGCCTAGACTGTGAAATCTGTTAAAATCATGACTTTAATAACAGCAGAAATTCGCCCATCTGGCAAGCATTCCACTGTCATACAACTAGGAAACCTGAAGATAGTTCTAGGGACAGTCCTGATGGAAGTGAAAAGCGTTTCTGTTGCAGAGTAGCCTTGCAATGTTTTTTGTCTCATATTTAATTTTTTTTTTTCCTGAATACTGGGTAGTTCACATATCCAAGAAACCCAAGAGGAAGGGCTAGCAGTAGATAACCAGTTAGGACTAGCCCAAGGACTGAAGCCCAGTTTCAGTTACATTCTTTTCCTTGGTTTTAGTTCCTTTCCTATCAAGGAGAACAGGCAGTTCACCACTGAATCATAGAACGGTCTGTGTTGGAAGGGACCTTAAAGACCCTCTAATTCCAACCCACCCTGCCGTGGATTGGGACACCTTTCCCTAGACCAGATTGCTCACAGTCCCATCCAGCCTGGCCTAATACCCAATCTCACCCTGCCCTCTTTCAGTTGGAAGCCATTCCCCCCTGTCCTGTCACTACATGCTTGTGTAAATAATCCCTCTCCACCTTTCCTACAGGCTCCCTTCAGCTACTGGAAGACCACAGTCAGGTCACCCCAAAGCCTTCTCTTCTCCAGGCTGAACAATCACAATTCTCTCAAACGTTCCTTGTAGGAAAGGTGCTTCAACCCTCTAATCAACCTGATGACCCCCTAATCAACTTGCAAATTATAACAACGCACTTTGGAAACCCACCAGGGAAAAGAAATAAAGATGTACGTAATCCACAGCAAAAAAAATACGGAGGAGACCTTTTATATTCCAAGTCAGAGAAAGAGAGAATGGGAACCTTTCAAGATTATCCATCTTGAAGCAAAACTTCCATAGTATTTTCTTTGCTGTGTTATAACCTGAAATTTTTTGCTCACTTGCCTGGTTTCTAAAAGCAAAAGAAATCTTCCTCTTGCACTAACATACATAGAGGGAAATATGTGGGCTTACTCTTAAACATACACCAAAGCCAAACAATTACTGAATGATTGTGGTAAGCACTAGGCAAATTTCTATACAGAAAATCCCCAAAACTTGAGGAAAAAGTTACTTTTACAAAGGAGAAAAAGAGAATAGCTGCAAAAAAAAATATTTCAATCTCACATACTCTTTATAACTGGTGTCCAGCAATGAATATTTTTCATTTCACACTATTTTAACTAGCTATTAAGAAATTTTAAATATTCAAAAGGTATGCCAATCCTTAGTAGCTTTTAAAGAAATCCACAAAGAAAAATATGCTGAATGACTTCGATCCCTGCCCAAGCAATTTCTGCAGGTATCCATGTGATATCACAAGGAATTTCATACTGCAGTGGTTCTGCAGGATCTTCCACAGAGTATCATGTAGACACTGAGTTTTTCCCTCAAAAATATGGTTCCCAACAGACATTCACAGGCTGAATCAGGCTCCAAAATTCTAAGCCAAAAAGATGATCAGTTTTGGGCCAGGTTGCCCACTTCCTGGAAATGTAAACAACTACAGGGCATGTCCCAGAGCAGCCTCCACAATAAACAGCCTCAAGCTGTCAATACAGGCTGTAATTATTAGCTCTGGTTCTCTGCAGCTGAGTTTCTATATTGTAATTGTTTTTCCACCACATTCCTTAACATTTCATATAGTAACTACACTCTAGCTTTCACTTAATAACCCCGAGTAATGGAGAAGTGACAGTAGATTTTACACTGGTCTCATAAAGTGATTTGCTGAAGAAAAAGAAGGGATATTTTTCCTTTTACATAGATGATTTGTTTCTGTATGATGGCTGGTTTGCTGTCCACAAGAGTAAATTTCTTGGGAAAAAAAGGTCAATGAAAAAGCCACATTGACAGTAATGGTTAGATAAAGAATGTAGAAGAATCAAGATCAGCCCTGTTTGTCCCATATCATGAGACTATAACATCTTTGGTTTATATTTGCTGTTATTTTGAAGAATGATGTGGTCAAGGTGCAGACCAGTGCTTGTACCTGTCTATCCATCAACCACTTGAATTTGCATTTTAGTACCTATCTCCATTTCATTCAATGGAGTTTTCACAGCTGTTCCCTTTTGACCTTAAACATTGTCCACCGGTACTCAGTAGAGAACCTGCTATGCATATAGGAGCATTCTTTCTAGATGAATTTTCCTTTATCTATTTTTTATTTTTTTTTAATTGCGACACACACATGAATGAAAATGAAAGCCACTTGACCTTGAACAGCTTCCGGTCTTTTTCAGCAGTATCCTCTATTTCAGGGCAGGGGAAGAAACCAGGAAAGGGTGTGAATAGGCTGGCCTTTGGCCTGCATGCTCCTGAGAAAGCACCAATGAGGCTGTTAATGCTTCGAAGGGAAGAGATCACATGTGGTGGGAGACACAGGTCACTCAGGAGCTCCGTGAGCATGTTCCGAGCCTCGTTCAGCACTGAGACATCAACTCCATTCCCACTGCCAGCACTCTGGAATAGAAGGAAATGTAACAAACTATTAACATGTCAAAGCACTTCACGGCATTCTTTGTTTTAAATAAGTATCTTCTGCATTGCAAATTTCACAAAGATAAATTTTTTAAAAATCAATGAAACATAATTTCTTTTAAAGAAAATATATATAGACATTCAGACAGCAGTGTCTGCAGGTTTTTGTCACACAATAAAAAGTAATTCAGAATTCAGCATTAGCTTTCAGTTGATTTTTCTCTATTTGAAATCAATTTTTTTATCTCTGTTTCCATTACTTTGTCTCAACATTAAACTTAGTATCCTTTCTCTTCCAACAATATCAACAAATTTTGGCAGTCAAACTGTTAGACCCCCTTACAGAGATACAATTTCCAAAACCTTATAATTTTTATTAACCCTGATTCTACTGAAAAAATTATAAAAAAATTGTCCAAACAAAAGTGATTCATTTTAATTTTGCATAATTCTTTGAACAGGAATGAGAAGAGCTTACTAAAATATAAGAGATAGAGGGAAAAATGAGGCAAATATAGCATCAATAGAAGAAGTGAAATTTGACAGTTTTGAACAATTTGACAGTTTTGAACCCTGTACTCAATCACATTTCACAAAACAACCAATTAAATTCATAATATACTGACCTGGTAATAGGGCTTGTAGCATTGCTTCAAATCCCAATCCCAAAGTATCATCTGTAAAGATAAAAAAAAGGAAGAAAAGATGATCAGGTGATGTGCTTATGTTGAAAAACAGCAATGGCTTAAATTTTGATTATGTGATGCAATGAGAAATGTTTCTCTCTTCATTTTTTCATATGTAATTTGGGCATTATTCTCAGTTAATGCTACCCAGCAAGAGCCCTAAAGAAGAGTTTAAAGAAATTGTATGCAACAGAGATATTGTGATGACAGAATAATATGGCCTTATTTCAATATTTTTAGATTGTTTATAAATCATTCAACATGCCCATTAGATTTGATGGTGATGGTGTTTCCTGCTCCTATTCACCTCAACCTACAAAAGCATATCCACCCTAAAACCACCAAAATATTTTTTCATTCCAGAATCATTCAAACAAAAGCAATTTTTGTAAATACAGTCAAAAAAATATTACATTAAATCATGTACTTTTAAAGGGGGGCAAAAATCTCTCCAAAGAGAGGTTAAAAATTGGTTCTTTAAAAATATTTTCTTGCAGGAGGTTTTGTTAGGCTTTGCTTGAACATGGCTACAAAGCCCCATGTTCTGAATAACCTCACTAAACCCACCAAACCCACAAAAGAACGTCAGCAACACAATCTGAAGATGCTATCAGCTTCAAGTACGTCAACAGCACTCAATTTGTCTTCCATACTGACAAAAAATGAAAACAACATACAAGAAATGAAATTCAGATGTCTGTTCTGTTTCAAAAGCTTTCAGTCTCCATGACTTCTTGACAGATTCTAATTATTCTCTGATAAATTAATCCATTTGCAAAATGTGTATTCACAAATTAAATATAGCTTTTCTCTCTTTTTCATAGCTACAGAGCACAAATAAGATGCCAATACCCCACTTGGTAATTCATGTTTTGCAATCCTGGAAGCTGTTCTGCTTATTTTTATAGGTGAGAACTAGGTATGGTTTTGTTCCTCTGGGACTAACAGCACTTTCATGGGGAAAACACAATGTTCTAGTCTGGTGCTTGTCCAGAGGAAGGTGCAGAAAGTGTCAAAAAAAAAAAAAACCACAGGTGGAGACGTGTCAGCAGTGCCCAGGCAAGGGAGGCATGTGAAGGCTCTTTTTCTCTTCAGTTATCTTCACAGAGGTACCACTAAACCATGTTTAAAGTTAATAGTTATGACCTTCACTTGCTAGGAAAACTGAAGAGATCTACCACGAAGCATGTGCTTGAACTGGGAGTAAGTTGTGCTCTATCAGAAAATTGTACTGGGTAATACTGGGTAAAGCAAGAAGATCAAAATCAGGAATTAAGAAATTAGGTATCTGAGACTTTGGGGGATGTTTTTAAAGTGAATAATCTAGGTACCATGTGGGTTTTGTTTTGTTTTTGTTTTTTGGCTGTCTGTCACTGACAAACAGTAAGATAATGACCAACATTCTCTGGCCATACCCATTTTGCCATGATGCATTTGGTTTTAGCAACATCTTGTCAGACAGAGTTGGTTTTTTTCATTTGTTTGTTTGTATGGTTTTATTAAATTTTCTTCATTGTGAATGAAGTTTCTCTTTCTAGACTGATGTTTCTTTACTGTATTGAACATCAGTAAATCTTTTGGTTTCATTCTGTCCTCCCACACAGAGACTGCATTAATCTGCTTCATTAACTTTGGCCTCAATCAGCAGCAAAGAACAGCTGTCCACATGGGTTTTGTTAGTTGTATTAGTAACCTTTGATACTAATGGGCCACAGGGTTGCGTCAGCTCGTTTGTAATCTTGCAGCCTCCATTAGGGGACACAAAAGAGGTTTCCCTCTTAGAGTATTTTATTTTTCTTTTAAATATGTGGCATTTTAGCTAATTTTATTTAATTGCTCAAATGAGCTTACAATAATAAGAAGAAACTAACAAACAAACTAACTAAACAAGCTAAGTAACAAACAAAAAACGAAACCAATAAACGTCTTGCTTACTCCAGAAAATTTCTGAACCAAACCATTTACTGCAACTCCTTTATTCATTCTTTAAGCCACAGGTACACACGCTCGCATAAGCTATAATTTTGGGGATCAATCTTTGTGACTAAAAAGGTTCAAAACCTTCCTTTTGGTTTTAGCCCTGCTATACTAAATAAATAGGTTCTCATGACCCATGCTTACCCAGTAAACACAAGGCAGAAAAATCTTCCAATCTACTTTCAATGCAAATAATCATTTGATATTTTAAATGGTGGGGCATCATTTCATACAGAGTTTTATTTAAATGAAAAATTTCACAGCTTGGATTCGTCATTGAAAATTTTTGTTGTCATTTAAACTAGAAGATTTAAGCCTCTCCATGGATGCCAATTTTACAGCAAAGAAACTAAACCAGTTTTGAAATTAATAGAACTTCAGTTTACATGTACTTTGCTATCAGATTTTTCTTTAATTCATGATATATAACCATTAATTAGAAGCCATATTTCCTGAGAGAAGACAAGGCAGTGTATTAACTCAGCTAGCAAGCTACCACAGTCTGTCACATTTTCAGGGGTCATTCCGCCTGCCACACATCGAAGTAATTAACATGAACTGATGAGAAGTTTAGGTACAAATTAGGAGTCTCTGCTGCTAAGCACAACTGGAAAAAATGCAGATCTCCAAACAATGAATATTTTTCCCTGGTAAATCCGACTTGGTACATTTCTACACTGAGCAAATCCTCGTAGGTTAGTAGTGAGAGGGGGATTACCTTTCCTTAGGTGCTGAGAACGCACCACAAGATGGCACTCAAAATCCAGAAAGCCTCCCCCACAAAAAATAATTTCGGGAGAAAGCAGCAGAAGGCAGCAGGATATTCCTTAACACATCTTCTGCAGAATTGCCAGGGTTTGAAAGACAAGGAGGGTGACGATTTTAAAGGTTAACAGCTGATAAACTCTGTTTCTCCGTTTAAAGAAGATTTTTCTTTTTAGCACTAAGAAAATTTTACTATTTCTCTCATTACGTACCAGACTTAGTTTAAGTAGCCTAACTCCATTCGTTGCAAGTTAGATCTGGAATGCTAAACAAGCAACATTTCTGGCATTATTTTTTGTTGAGAGCTTAGCAGTCGAAGTATTATTTCATTAGTGTGCATCAACAAAAGTTACAAAGCATTCCCGGAGTCCCACTCATCTTACAACAGGAATGAAAAGTCACCGTTTATTTTGACCTACTGTGAACAGACCAAGAGACCTTAAAATAGGTCTTAGGCAGAGCCTTAGCAATTTCTGATTTTGCAACCATTAGACTTGTTGCAGAAAGATCTGTACTCTGTAATACTAAGATTTTGTAATCCATTGCACATAAAGTTCTTCCTTCACCTCCTCCATCAAGAAACACCTTTTCTAGGATGGACTTGAGTCATAAAAGTTCCAAGCTGCAACTTAGACCTCTGCTTTGTAACTCACACACTTCAGCTTTGAGTGCCCCTCATCAGTGGCAACATCACAGCAACCACACGTTTCAGAGCTCTCCTGAAAATCAAACTTCAGTGGGCTCTGACATTGTAGATGAACTTCTGAAAGGGGGCAAATCTATAGACATTCCTACCAGAAATGTGTATATGAAATTACCAGTCAATTTGGAGGAGAAGTTCTCGTATCAGCCCGACTCCAGCCCCAGAGCCTTCCCAGTTTATCCAGAGAGCCATGAACACTCTTTCCTGGTTTTATGTAATTGCCTGACAAGCTGATCAGGGGTTTGAAGGACAGCTTCAACAGAAAATAGCCTCAAATAGAAAAAAAACTAACCAAAACCAAAACCCACACATACACCATGCCTTGTTCGGTAACAGGCAGGGTCTGTATTACTTTTAACTACAATAATTGAATCTATTTAACCTCTGAAATAAATTTCAACATGGTTAAAAGAAAGCAAGCCAACTTACAGAACCCCTTTAAGTACAAGTGACTTTTCCCAATTTGGCCATCATCAGGAAGCGTAGGTCAAACTGAAACTTGTCACTCAAAACAGGCTAAGAGCTTCAAGAGAAGGAATTTGCATCATTGAAAGTAAGTTTTTTTAAAAGGCTAAAAAAGTTGTTAAAGCTCAACAAATTCTCCCCAAAGTTACTATTCTGAACAATGAACACAGTATTCAGTACCATGGGTATTTAGTCAGATCTCAAGAGGTTTTAAATTTCTGTCAGTTAGCGGATGTATGCAGAAAAATTGACAGTAGGCATCAGACCTGTGTTTTCTCAAACAATGAAACCAATTTTTCCATGTACTTCAGAGGAGTTCTCATGCTATTTGAATGCAAGAACATCAACCTAACCATCACCAAAGCTTAAGGACGTCTCTTTGGCAAAGCACACACTGTTAGCAACATCAGAAGCATGTTAAAAAAATAACAGGGTAACAGTAACAGAGGCCTTCCCTAAACCAGCTTCTAGTTCCAACAGCAGCAGCAAGGCAATGCTATTTTTCACAAAATAATAGGCAGTAAGTGCTCCTCTGAGAATTTTATAGTCTAAGTAAACTAAAACCAGATGAGAAATGAGAGAAGACAATCAAAGCAAACCATCAGGGCTTCAAGGGGGTTTGTTTTGTTTTTAATACCTTTTCCATAGAAAAGGTTATCTTTCCTATTGCAGTGCACCCAGCAGTTCCAGGGCCTGGGATAGCTGTGTCTTTCAGAAGAGTTGATGCCATGGAGCGTGGAGGCTTTTTAGATCTTCTTTATGCACATACCACAACTCCATTTGTCTAAAGACCTGTTTGAGTAGTTTCAACTTCCAAAGGCTTAAGCATGATAAAAGATTATAGATATTACTTTTCAGGCTGGAAATTACTATGCCATTATTACCATTGAAATTACTGTAAAAGTACACTAAGCCTTTTAAAACCCCTTGTTAAAAAAAAAAAATCATAAACTCAAAATATATTCGACTAGATAACTGTGCAATGATGTTTTCTTAATAATTTAACTTATAAAATACAAAATCATATCAGCTTAGTTACTCCAGAATTATTTGTTTGGTGAAAAGTTAAAGAACAATACTAATGCTTATGCAGAGATTTAACACACACAGCTACAAAAAAAAAAAAAAAAAAGTATTTCAGAGTTTTAGAAATCTAAAAATCAATCTTAAAAGTTGAATATAACCAACACTATTATGCATTCCCCAAGCTGAAACGTGCACATTAAGGCCACACACAACGTTAAAATTTCTATCATTGCTATATGATTCCCTAAAACTAAAATAGGATTTCATTTCATTTGTGATACATTTTAGGAGATTCAAAGTGTACTTTAACGCTTGTAAAGAAAAGAAAACTTGTCCTATTTAAGAACATCAATTCCATTCCATCCTCCAAAATTTTAATGGAAAAAAATGAGGACAAAATTGAGTTTCTACTTCTGACTGAGTCTTTCATTGATCAAATATAAAGGATTCCTAGTTGCCAGTAGCATCTGTTTGACACGATTAGGCATTAGCTCCGTAAATAAGTATTTCCATAGCAACCAAGCATAGAATTAACTAAACAATGAAACCAACACCACAGCAACTTGATTCAGAAATCAACTGTGCAAAAAATCACCTCATTCAAAAGCCAAATTCTGCAACTAGATGAGAAATAAATTTATTGTAAAATATGAAAAAGGTTGCATTACATACCCATTTGTTTTCATGACTGCCTTTCAAACAAGATTGATCCATTGCTTTTATTTCTAGATTCGTCTTTTGTAGCAGCTTAAAATAAATTATCATTTTTTATCCACGTAACTTAATAACATAAAAAAAAAAAAAAAACAAAACCCAAGAGCAGTATATAACCTTGAAGTCTTAGGGGTCTTATTTCTTATTATAAGTCTTTTCCCTCACTGTAGAAAAGGTAAATGCTGAAAAACAGTATGTTATTAAGTGGTTAAGTTGTATTCAGTATGAACTAAAGGTGATGCAACCAAAGAATGACTCTCAAAGTAGAGGCAACATTATTTAGATTACAATATTATTTAGATAACAAAGAAAATGTTCTATTGTGAAATCTTGCAGGCCAAAACAGCAGCCGCTTGAGTAGATTGTTGTGATCAAGACAAAATACAGCCCTCAGTTCCATACCCTGGGCATTTAGAATCATGATGGTATTTCTCCACTCCCTAAACTTCCCATGAAAATAAATGGAAGAGGGGAAAAAAATAGAGTATTTTTGGAACCCTAATACTTATCGCTTCCTGACTCTATACACAATTTATTTATCCAAGGTTGTAAAAGGGCCAATGGGTTGTGGAGTCTGCAGACAGCCACAATCTTTGAACAGAAGCTGTGTGTACTTTCATGGTTCTGAGGTTTGGACACACATCCTGACGGAAACAGTCACATCTCTTATCCAACGACTCCGTTGTTGACTCTGCTGCACTCTTTTATGAAAGATTACTTTTGCTTTTTAAGATCCCTGAAATCTTCCTTCAATGAAAAGAGATTTGCTTCTTCTTAATTGCTTTAATTAACACTCTTCTATACACTAAATAGTACCTGCAATATATTTGGCTGGACACGTAAGAACAACACTGGATCATGCAGGTGTCTCGCCACCATAACATTTCCAGCAGACTCCACAGTATCCTGATCTTCCCTGCAAACACAAATCTTTGACACGAGCTGCACCTAAGCAAACTTTAGTAAGTCACTTCAGAGTTTTCACAAGCTTAGGTACTATTTTCAGTAACTTTGCTCTCAGCACAGATACAAAAACAGAGCAAAAATGTTCCAGTGTATGCTAAAGTTTCAAAGAAGACTTCAGCCAGCTTATTCTTACAGCTAATACTACTCCCTGCAAGCAGAAAAATATTTTTTTGTTTGGCTGGGGTTTTGGTTTTTTTTTTTACATGTTTGTTTCATTTGGTTGTTTTTAAAAAGACATGCTACTTCTGCTTTTGTACCCAGGAGTATCAGCAGGACAGCATCTACTTTGCTGTAGAAAATTCTCAGTTCTTATTTCCTGTTTTATTTGATCTGATCTTCTTCTTCATATATATATATATATATATATATATATATTTATTTTAAAACTTTAAATGTTTCTAAAAGGTAGAAAGTAGAGGGGTTTTTTCTTATTATGTAGGTAATGAAAAAAACTGTCTAAAACCACACTTAGGTCATTTCCTGTTCCTTCTAGGTTTTGTCAGACTTGCACGTCAGAGTAAAGGCCAACCAGTAATTTATGGCAACTGGGGGAGGGAGGGCAGAGGGGGGAAAAAAAGCCTGCTATGTGCAGATCCTTTAATTGCCTATTATAAGCATTTTCCTTTGGAGCATGTGGTTCTAATCACCATCAAAGGAAAGCAATAGTGCTAGGTGGATTACTGCTCTGCTCCGGTGCAGTTGCTTTGGTGTTCTGGCATCCTGCACCACTTTTACTGTTATCCAAAACCCAAAGCCCTTTTTTTTTTTTTCAAGTGGTGTTTATTTTGCAGAAAGCAAGATCTAGAAATTGCTCCCCAAACAGCCTTTTCTCATTTACCTATTGGCATTATTTTACAATTATACACAGTAAAAGCCTTTACTGCTGTGTTGACACACTGTTAATGCATCATGTTGGAACAGATAGAGGGAACAACCTTACATTTTATCTTCCTTCAATAGAAGGATGTGCAAAAATCTTATGCTGAAATATTTCACTGTACGCTGCTGTATTCTTAATGCAGTAACTAAAAACACTCAGAGATGAACCAATTTCTCCTTCTTATGACTTACATTTTTCAATCAATTGGTGTTTTTCCACCTATTACCCTGAAATACAGGTATGAATCTTGGATTTTTTTTCTTTTCAGCAAAGAGAAACTATTCCATATGAACACAAGTGGGTGTTTTCAGAACAGAGCTGAAAAAGGGGAATACTGAATTTTTCACCCAGAGTTTTCTCACAAAGTTTCTCTTTAAAATCTGATATATACATATATTTTCCTCTCTCCCCACTCCCTCTCTAAAACAAGAAGCATAAAATTAAACTGTACAACTCTTAGTCAAAAATTACCATGAATCTGAGAATGGTTAGCATCAAATGAATTAGACCAAACAATCATCTAATCCAGTATCTTGTCATTAGCAACGGCAGCCACCTCAAGATAAGGATATTCTTAAGTAAACAGCAACACAGCCCAAGAAGCCATGTGTTACAACATATACTGCATGCATATTACAGAAATCAGTGGATTTTTCACCTTTGTCTCTCTCAGACCTAACATAACATTGTGACAGATCCAACATCACACACAAAGGCATTTCACAAGTTAAATGCAGATTTTGCAAAGTTCACTTTCATTGTGGATCTGTTGTACAGTGAGGAAGCAAACAACCAGCAGCACTTCCATGCACATCTCCACTGAACAATTTGTTTTTGCAAAAGCTTTGAGTTGATCTCCAGCTGACTTCAGATACAAGACAAATTTTTTCAGACTATGAGGCTGCATTTTCATATCCCTCAGGCTACTTCAGAGACCCAGCACCTTCAGCAAAACAATCACTGAACACCAACATTTTACATTTGATCGTGTTAATTGCCATCTTAGGGGGTTTTATTTACAAAATTGCCACAGGATACAGGCTTTACACAAATGAGAGTTGTTTTCTTTCAATGACTTGAGGGTGACCCAAAAAGAAACATTACAGGGACTGGAGTTAGAGAAGTAAGCTGAAAGAAACTGGTCAAGACGCCAGAGAAGATATTATGTCATAAGGGAAAGCAAATATTGCTGCAGTGCTTTGGTTGGAAGTTATACACTGGGGCTAAACTGACTCCATTCTCAGTTGCTCAAGCTAAAGACTTAAAAGCAATAATTTAAAAACAGATGAGAATATAATTATGAGACCGATTGCAAGAGCAAATACGTTAATGAAAGTCAAATCAGTATTAAGGAAAATTAATGGACAAGTTTCTGGTTGAAGTGCCAGGAAATACAAGATGATATCTTTTAGGGGGAGAAAAAATATTGAAGCTCTGAAGAATGTAATACAGATTGCTCTCAGAAAGAGAGGGGAATGCAAATTGCTGCATTCTACAGAAAGTGCCAATTTACTTTTCTCTAATGTATTCATGGTAAGTAGTACTTTAGTTGGCAGCTTCGTAAGCAGCTGAGAAAAGAATCAAATGACAGCAGATTTGAAAGAAAGCAGATTTTTTTTCCCACACAGTAACATTGTGATGCTGTTCCAAATGAAAAATAAACAATGATGCCTTCCCACTTGTAGTAGCATTAGGTGATGACTAGCTTAAACAAAATGGCTTGGGAAGATCCACTTTGTGCCCAAAATGCAAATTTTGCATAGATATCTGTTTATCTTGCATGAGCAAAGTGAACAAAGGAATTGCCACCAGTGGTATGGGAGGGTCACAAACATTATTGCACTTTGCCTCATGATCAATTCATCAAAGAAAATATGCATTCAGACTATAAATGGTAGTGGTTACCACTTATAATCTGGTGAAACAGTTCTCTGTGAAAAGACTGAGGAATGAACGGGCTCAGATTTCAGCTAAAAGAGGGAAAAAGAGTCCCAACCAGCCTCAAACTCCAGAAGTCATTGTGAAATACTGTGGGTTTAATAAGCTTTAGTAACACATCCTTCTTAATGAGATCCCTTTACATAGGTGTAAACTGAATTTCACATTCTGCTAATGTGGTAACTAAAGGTGCACTTCCAGGAAACAAAAATCATCTGTCCCACAATCAACATTCCTAAATCAGAGGTTCTTTTCTTCATTTATATATTATGCTCTATTCTGCTGTTTCTACTGTCATAGGACTCTCATACACTTGAAGACATAACTGTGCAATCTACTATACACAAAGGTTGTGGAAAATTGCATCCAAAAGGCTATTTCCATTCCATTGTTTTGATTTACTCTCTAAGCTACTTTGCTACCCTATTTGTAGAGCACAAATTACAGTTACCTAGAGCATTCTTATTGCGAAGGTTTCTAAATACCATCAAATCAAAGGCTAGCACAGAAAGAAAACCAAACTGTGAAAAAAGTGATGCTGAATTGTTCCCTAGTTTTGTTTCTATAAGTTTTCCCACAATTTTGATGAGTGAAATCCAAATCCAATCTCCCCTCCATTAAAAGAAAATTAAAAAAAAAAAATCAAACTTTTGTTTCTATAACATATCTTACTTATGATTTTGATGAGTAAAATCATTACCCAGACCTCCCACTCCCCTCCAAAGAAGAAACATCTTATAAGTACCCAGACTCCACAAAATCTTTTTTTTTCCTTTCATTTTGGTGGCATGACTCAGATGGAGAAACGAATATGAAAGAAAGAGGTCAAGATGGGTCAAGTGTCTTCCAGTGACTGTATGATAATAAGGATAGCTTGCCAGTTTTTTCTATACAAGCAGAAAAGCATTAGAATCTTCTTTTAAACTGCACAACATTTTTAGTAAAATCATCATAATAGTGAAAGTTACATAAACATCTACAGAGAACAGCATTGGCAGTGAGAATATAATTTGCCATTTGGGACAAGTATTACTTACAATAAAGTTGCAGTGTAGCATGCCCAATAAATCAATCAAATTTTATAAATGCATGCAAAGGAACTTCCCTTGGGGAGCAACACTAATTTTTTCATTTCTCAGCCTTTTTTTAACAGCATCTAATGTGTTTGCTACGAAATCTCTTTCAGACTGTGTTTTCAAAATAGTTACTAATAAGATGAACCTAAAAAAAAAGAAGTCTACACTCATCTGTGATTAATTCTATGTTCTTGCATATATTTTGATTTATTTTCTCTAAAGCAGAAAAAGGGAAAATATTAAGAATTTTAACCATAGAAAAACAATGGGATGCCAAGGCTCCCAGCAATATCTGACTAGAAAATACTGTCCCAGCAGACAAGCAGAAAAGCTTTGACAAAACTTATCAGACCATTGTAATTTGCCATTTCATTAAAAAAATAAAAATCCCTAAAACCTCGTAATCTTTATTTAAAAGGCAAATATTTGTATAGCTTGGGGTTTTTTAACTGAAAGCTATGCACCTCTGGCTTTGAAAACAAATGTTTTTTTCCTTTTCATGAATTATAATTTTACTTTCAAATTATTACATACAAAAAGTATTTTCTACAGCATTTCATTACTAAATTGAACTGACATGAAGCAATTAGAATTTTTTCTCTATTTAAGTGTTTTCAACATATCAGTTAAATTATGATGTCCAAAATACGTATAGTAATCAAATACTCTTGCAAAGCATATACATATGAAAGTAGGAGAATGTCTGGACAAAACAAATAATCAGGTATTTAGTCATTCATGTAAGACAAGATTTTATTCTAGGAACCTTCAAAGGAATAAAATCTGTACATTGTGTTAAAACTAACCACAAACTGTGTCTTGTACCATAGGACCAGAAAATGGCAGCTACACCACCAGCTTTTAAAAGGATCCAGAAAAATGTGAGGAAAACATCAGAAAAATTGGACAGAAATTGAGGGGATGAGATAGGGACAGAACCCTACAAAATTAATTTATAGCTACACCATGTAAATGTAATATTGCCAAATATCAGTAGGGTTTTCTACACTAATACCTTGCCAAAGAAATCTACTGGACTTTTTGAAACAGACTGTGCACACCACTAAAAGTGGACCAGCCAGTATGTTTTGATTTAAAAACAAACACAAAAAACCCACAAGGAACAACTTTGATATGGTCTCCCCTTACTGATCCTGATGTAATCACATTTACGTGGGAAGAAGGGAATGGCTTTCCTCAGGATTAGCGATTTACTAAAACATAATAATAAATAATGAAAGTAGAATGGCCACAAAAAAAAAATTTAAAAAATGTTAATAGGGACTTCCTCAAAGGTTCAAGCTGGGATCTGTCCTAATCAGCCCATTCAAAATGAATTGAAAGAGCAATAGATGTCTGAAGTGTCAACATGCATTGACAACACAAAATTGCTGAGGATATTCAGAAATAGAATTGATTGTGAAAAAACAGCAATAGGCCTTAATATGGTGATTAAATAGGAACTTAGGAATAGGAATTGCTGAAATTCTGTACTAATTAGTAAATGCTGAGACCAAAAATTAATTTTAAACTACTTATATAGGAATCTGGGCTTATATTACAGTAATAACAACTAGAAAAGAGATCTTGGAGCCAATTGCTTCAGCAATTCTCGAAGATGCTAAATGAAATATTAGAAAAGGAACATCAAACAATACAGACAAAACAGCATCACTGCATAGATCTGCGCAACACCCACAGTCCAAGCTGCAGAGAGACAGAATTATTGAAGAAATAAAAAAGGGCAGACTAATGAGAGAAATCAAAGGGATGGAGCAGTTTCTACTGTGAGGAGCTGCACAGACTGTGAGACTGGGATCCCTCAAGCGTGAGGAAAACAGGGATTATTACAATGCTCTGTAGTTACCAGGGTCATGGAATGGTTGGTCTGTGCTGTTCACAATCACTAGAATGAGGGCCATGTAATTAGACCATCTGGCAACAGGCTTAAAACAAGCCTAAGGAGGTATTTCTCACACACTACATAAATAAATTATTGCAGTAATTGCTGCTGATTTTACAGAAAAAACGCGTAACCAAAGATGTTAAAAAACTTCACACAGACTCATCAATCCATTGCTACTCACCACAGCACAGATGTGTCCTCTAGCTAAGGATGGCCCAAATTGTGATTTGACAAAACTTGGCTGAGGACCTCAGAAGGGAAAGAAACATTTCTCAAAGAAATGTTGCTATTGACTATAGCTAAAGATAAAAAGCCTGGGCTGAGTGGGCCAGTTTGATATTATCTCCAATTAATGTAAAGAAAGTAATTATAAAAATGGGTCCATCTTAGAAATCTTCCTAGTTGCATGAAACTGTACTGTTCTTTATATCCTTGGGAAGTTTCCTAATGAGGCCTTATAGAATTGCGCCTCCCATCCATTTCTGTCTGAATTAGAGATCTCCAGCCTCTTTCTGTAAATCTCACAGAATCAGAGAATAGTTCAGGTTGCAAGGGACCTCTGGAAATCATCCAGTCCAATTCCCCACCAAGGCAGGGTCACAGGAGCAGTGACACAGGAACACATTCAGGTTGGTTTGAATGTCTGCAGAGAGGGAGACTCCATGATCTCCCTGGGCAGCTGTCCCCTGCTCTGCCACCCTCAGTGCAACAAAGTTCTTCCTCATGTTGAGGTGAAACTTCTTTTATTACAGTTTATGGCCATTGCTCTTCTCCTGTTCCTGGGCACCGCTGAAAAGAGTCTGGCACCATCCTCTTGACATCCACCTTGGAGATACTTGTATTCATTGATGTGATCCCCTCTCAGTATTCTCTTCTCTGGACTAAATAGGCACATCATTCTTCCTCCACTCTTGTAGCTTGGAGTACTCTTCTCCCCATCCAATATGCTACCAAGGGCAGCATTCCTCCCAGAGAGTTCCACATGACGCAGTCATTCACTTTGGAAGAAATATACTTCTATAAAATACATATTATCCACCTGATTTATATATATTATGGCTCAGATATTATCTAATACATTTGTTCCTTTTGCAGAATAAGTGACATTAATGATCTAGTCCTCCTCCAGCAATAACTAAGTATATGGCTTCTTCAAAACTTAAATACAAAACAGATCAAACAGCTTGGGAAAGCCCAATTACATTCCTTTTTAGGCTGTCTATATTTTTATATATGTATATGTGCATATACGTCTGCATATGTACACATGTATATACATACAAACTCTACAGAAAAAGGTATATAAAGTATCTAATAGCATTATAAAAACTCTTTAAAATATATCATCGCACTAACAGTATTATCACCTTATGATAGAGTATCAGCAAACTAAGTAACACAATAAATGAAGAAACATTAAAACATCACCTTGCATAATGCTCAGAAAATGCATGGAAAAAGTAAGCTACAGAACTTTTGCTTTCATGCAATGCATCTCATCTCTTTCATTTTTCATTACACTTTCAAAACGTGAACATCTGGCAGGCAACTAAAAATAATCAAGAAGATTCAATAGAGACAAATAGGAGAAGAGCTGCACTTGCAGTAGCAGAGATCTCAAATAACAAAATGCAGCACCAAATATTAAACACAAAACTGAACCAAGTGCAGACAGCAAGCCAATTGAGCTGAGAACTTGCTTACAATTATGCTGAACTATTCAAACACATTGATCAATCTGTTATCACACAACCAATTAGAATCTACTTTTTGAAGATCTGAGGAAATTGCAAGTCTAATCTGAAGATGACAGGCACTCTCACAACTGTAACTATAACTACTGTAACAGGCACAGGGTACACATCCCTGAACATCATCACTGAACAGCTTAAAAGAACCTAAATTCAGAAAAGATGTGTAAGAATTCTTGAGGAGATTAGCACTTCCCTTAAAACTAGCTAGAGACCTTCAGAAGCTGCATTTGATTTTATAATTTTCCTATTACTGCTTAGAAAGAAATTAGATGAGCAGCAGCAAAAGGAGAAAAGGAGGGCAAAGGAGAAATAAGGAAGAAAAATATTATTGTGAGATCCTAAATTACTATTCCTTAACTTGCTATTTTCTTTCAAAAGGATTATTTTATATTTTACAAGTATTTTACAGACTTCTCAGATTGTCATACAAAGGTCTATGATCTGCTATATCTACACAAGTGCTTATTTTTTAATTTGATGGTGATGGCTGATAATCAAATGATCCATAAGAAAGAAGAGAGAAATAAATAAACTATATATTGAAAAAGTTATATTTATGATAATGAAACTGGAAAGAAAAATCACAAAAAATCACTGACATAATTTTTTACGCCATGGATACCATTATAAATAAAGATACTTTGCAGACAAAAGGTTAAAATTAGGCAGCTATAAACTCAGAAATGTAAAAACAGATGGACAACACCTCGTCTGAAATATATGGAAACACAGAATTATTTATTCTATGATACCTTTTTTCCTTTCCTTATTTTTTTATTCTTTCTTTTCAATCTGCCTTTTTATACTGCCTAACTTTTTTGTATTTGTTTCTGCCAAGGACAGTCAGCTGGCCAATATGGGCAATTGTGGAATCCCTGCAACCTTTTGATATAATACCTAGGAGTTGGCCCTAGCAGGATAAATTATAATCACCTGCCTGGCCTGAGAGACAGGACCTCCCAATGGTGCTCTGTACAATGGTTCGCCCTGGGTCTCCCCTACCCTGTAGACTCTCCCATCCCTTGGTGTCTCCCTGGTGACTGGCCCTGTCTTCCTATAGGACCTTGACCTTACCTGCCCTTTGCACCACCCCCGTGCCTCAAGGTCATTGTCTGTTGTAACCCCTACTTAAGCCAAGGACCAGCCCCCAACACCCCTCTTGGCACTGGGACATCCCTTCAGCACCACCTGGAAATAAACTGCTGGAACCATTCCAGACCAAGGGCCTTCTGCCTCTCCTTGCTGCTGGCCACGTGGCGTGCGTGTGGATGTGGGAGCCTGATTGCTTTGCCTCAGTTTCCCCAAGCACCTTCTTCTCTGGAGTAGCTTATTGGGGATAAGGCATTAGCTTCACTCCTTAACACACGTTGCCACAGACAATTAGATCAGCAAGACATCACATAATTGCTATGCATTTTGCCAGGGATTTTGACCCAAAGATCAGTCAGGAGGAAGTTGATGGGAAAACAAAACCAAAACAAACAACCAAAAATCTCTCACATTTTAAGGAAGACAGACTTCATAAAAAAGAAACAAAAACCAACCAAATAAACCCAATTCACCTGAAAATTATCCACTGCATTTGCTGCTTCTTTTTTTCCTGCTTTCATATTTTTACAATAAAAGCCCATTAGTGTTTGCCCTTATTTCAACCCCTTCTTTCCATCAGGCCATTAAGATTTCAATCTTTCCAGGCCTACATGTGCAGTGGTTCTTCCTTGGTCAGAGAAGACATTTACCATAGAATCACAGACTACCCTAAATTGGAAGGGACTCACAAGGATCATGGAGTCCAGCTCCTGGCCCCGCACAGGACACCCCAGGAGACACACCCTGTGCCTGAGAGCATTGTCCAAACATTTCTTGAGCTCTGTCAGGCTGGTGCTGTGACCACTGCCCTGGGGAGTTGCTCCAGTGCCCAACCACCATCTGGGTGAAATCTAAACCTTTTCCAAATATCCAACCTAAGTGTGCCCTGGCACAGTTTCAGGCCATTCCCTTGGGTTTGTCACTGGTCACCACAGAGAAGAGATCAGTATCTGCTCCTGTGCTTGCCCTCGTGAGGAAGCTGCAGATTTCAACAAGGTCTGGCCTGTCTCCTCTTCTCTGTTACGCAGTTATCAATCAGAAATTCTCATTAAAGACCCATTACTAATTCCAGGTTAAATCAAACAGGGAGGACACCCTTCTTCCTTTGGAGCTCTGTGCTGGCAGTTGCCTCTGTTCCCTTGTGCTTCAATTATGCCATTGACTGCTGAAAGTATCTTTTAACACTGAGGAAAAGCAGTCACAGCAGATTTAACAGCAGATCACCAAACAGTATACACAACCACTTATGAAATACTAAGCCTAGAGGAACTAATTTTATTCTTTAATTACATAAATCAGAGCAGAACATAGTAATTTCTGCACCCATCCCATAACTACCAACTGGTTTACTCTAGAACTTATTTTTAGTGACAATGTCTGGGTCTTATCACAGAAGTTAATTTTAGTTGAAAGAGAGTATATGTGAATGTATGCTTTAAATATTTGCTCTAGATTATGTCATATGCAATATTATTATACTAAATCACCTCACCTCTCCAGACTACATGGGAGCACAGAAAACTCATCCTCCAAAAATTAATGTTATTTTAAAAACTGATTCTGTGTTGAACAATTATAGCAACAGAGAATTTATATCTCTCTTCAGATTCCAACTTCCTTGTATCTTTTGCATGTACAAGGAGGAGTCCTACGATAAGTTCAGCAGAGAAGGAAGATCCCTGTTACTTCAGCTTTTCCTCTCAGGGTAAAACAAAAAAAATCACAAGACCACCACAAATATTGAGGGGCTGAGGGATCAACATCTGCCATAATCACAAAGGCTAAACTATTTAAATGCTTTAACAACTAAAAAGCAGTTTATAAATAACATCATGATAAAGATAGACAGACTTTGGTTCTGTGGGCAGTTTGTAAGCAGAACTGCTCCCAAGTGCTAAACAGTAAAGCAGTAAAGCACAGATTTAACAGCAATCCAAGTACAAAGGCAGATTGGACCAACATTACAGATCAAAAGCTCTAACACAGCTCAACTTGAGAATTGCTTCCTCAAGGAAGAAGCAAAAACTATTTTCTCGAAGAAAAATTTGGTTAGAAACTAGTTCTTTCTCAGAATGTATTTCCCCTCATTTATAGCAGGCCTTAACTGAGCCTGAAGTAGGTTTAGAAACCTTCCCAACTTGCCATCAGAGCATGAAAGCTTAGGACTTCACTGAAGGAATTTATTGATGTTTCCCCAAAAACTCCTTTAATTCCTGGGGATGAGTCCAGATCAAATATTGCATTTCTCAAACACAAGCCTAATTGCAAAGGTGTACACAGAAACATCCAGCTCTGAAGCAACCTCCATAATAAAGGTGGTTCTAAGGCATGGTTAAGTGTAAATGAGTATTTTAGGCACAAACTAGGAAAGACCAAAAGTAATTTCTTTTAACAGATGTTACAGTATGAGAACAAAAGATTAATCAGACAGCAAAAGTAGTAAGTTACTAAGGCTCAAAATTGCTGTGTAGTTTTAAGAAATGGTGGTTCTAGGATTAAACTTTTAAGATTAGGTTGGTCTATGCCAGTGAGAAGGCACATAGAAAGGCAATGTTTGTGTGAGTGTCCAGGGGTCCTGTTAGAGGAAGAATTTTTCCAGTCTCCAAAGCAGTAGTATGTGTACACCTGTGGAATTTAACTATGGATGAAGAAGCACAATAACAGAATTCTTAACTAGAAGGAAGTTGCACAAGTCTCATACTACTCTTTAGAAGTAGTTTTCTAGGATTCTAGCTATTAAAATTCTACCTGTGAGCATGAAGTCCAGAAGAAAAATGTTATACAGATGTCTAAAAACATTTGACTAGACCATTGAAGTTTTCCTATTGTATGCTATTCCATTTCTTCTCTTGCTACAGCCCTTAAAAATGCTCTTACTCTCATTATATAAAGGCTATTCCCTCTTTCTGATATAACTTTTTTTCACCACTTTCTTTCCTATAGACAGCACCACCAATGGTTTTTAATATAATTTAACATTTTCATGCTGCTTACATTGTAGTGTCTGCATCATCCTACAACTTTAAAAAATAGAGATGACTGTAAAACGGGCTATTTAGACACTTTCAAAGACATTTAGCAGGGTATGCAAAACCCACTTTGAAACATCATCTCATCAGGTTGGCTCTCACAGAATGGTTTGAAAAAAGTAGCAGTGGCCTAATTTATGGGTGCTTCCCTCACAAGCCATCTGCCTCAAGCAAAACAGCTGCCAGTGATGCAAGCTGGGCAAGTGGCCAACCTGGCTCACGTGCAACTGTACACCCAATAGAACAATTAATAAGTCACAAAGCAGTGCCCAATTATGCAAGTATTTCTGAATCTTGGGGCTCAGAACAGGGCTGAGAGAGCACGGGACAGCCTAAAGGAACTCTCAGCATTCAATGCCATTGTATGGATGCTCCAGCACCAACTGATCTTTCCTTCCTAATAAGTTTCTTCAAAAATATGAACCAGATGCAAATACTTAAATTGCAGGAAATATCTTAAATAATTGCTTAACCCCCAGGACTCGCATAATGCTACTTTTCATCCAAAAAGCCCAGGGTATTTATTAATGAAAAATGAGTTAATAATGATTTACACAAGTGACATCATTTTACCGTATTTATATGAGCAAATTAGAACATTATTTCTATTGTCTTCTTTCAAATATCACCATCTGAGTTTTGTATATTTTGTTTTCAAAAAGAATTAATAATTTAAAATTTAATAAAGAAATCCTCTGCAGACACAAATTCAGGGTTATTTTTTTGGCAGGTAGAAAGCAAGACTCAAGCTGAGCACATCTGAGTAAGTTTTGACAATTGTGTCATATCAAATTAAATTTTCAATGCTCTTTTGTTCACAGCAAGTTTCACTAATTGTCAAAATACAGGAAAATTAGGGTCTACATATGTTTCAGTCTCTGGGGGCCTTCATCAGGAAAATGTCAGGCTATTTTAGAGCTAAAAAGGTTAGTCTACACTTTGTGTTTTGTCAGATTAACTAGAGGAGCTGTGTATTATGAGACTTTCTCCAGGTTTATTAAAAAGAACACAGACGGATCCATGTGCATAATATAAAAATCAAACCAGAAATGTGAGTAAACATGTAAATATGCCTAGTTTGGTAGAAGCTTTCTGTTTTGTTTCCTGACATAGCAGGAATACTTGTTTGTCAAAATATTATTACAGTACCACTGCTTGGCAACCATCACTACAAAAGGAGATAGTCTAAAACGAAGAATACAACTATAGCTCTGTTACAAGCCCTATCCCAATATTACTTCCCCAAATAAGAGTATAAAGCATATTAGTTTCAAATGTAAACAAACTGAGAAGATGCCTAAATCAGCCATCTCTCTTATTCTCTCTCCCCCATGCAAAATATATTAAATTATTCATAAAACAGAGCAATTTGTTCACACTTGTGCAAAAATCAAAAATTATTCATCATGTTCAATAAAGTAGAACATTAGAAATCATAGGATCAAAATAATTTTGGCAAATTTTAGCTCCAAAAGTGTAAATATCTTCTAATATGTACATAACAGTCACATGCTTATTCAACTAACCTACTTGATTCAACAAGACACTTTTAGAGTAGACAGGATGCAGCTGGAGGAAGACAGAACCATAAAGAACTTCACATCTTTGGAACCTCAGGATAAAAGCACAACAGGGAAACTCCTGCTCGATTACCCGGCACCTGCAATGTAGTTAAAGGTTTACTGAAAGGAACTCTGTTCCTTGTAATTTTAGCAAATCTCTTGGAAAAGTCTCACTTCAAGTGAGAAAATTAAGAATCAAAAATTCAAGGCTGATGTCTCAAAATTCATGTAATGAAATATTGCCTTGTAAAAGAGCAAAAGGGGACAGTCAAAAACAATACCCCAAAATATTGAATTGAAATTGAGATTGCCATGCATTCATAATGTTTGTGATGTCTTTCTCCCACAGTAATTTCTATCTGGTAGAGCACAGACAGGAGCTTGCCATGAAATCATTAATACCTGCAATCCCAAAACTTAAAAGAATTGGATCATCAGTAATATCTACTCCTCTATCAGTTTTTTTAAATGATGCAACACATTCAAAAGCTAGGAAGCAAGAGGGGACAGATGTACAGGTAAATACAGACAGCACGGACACTGTCCTGCACCTTTCTGCCTGCAAGGCAGAATCATATAAGCTTCACTTCCTTTGGAAACTGAGCTAAAATACATATTATACCCCCAATACTATTTACTGAACAAACATACCTCTTCCTCCAAAGGAATTGTTCTTTCTGCTCTACTAACTTATAAAAAAAGGAAATATAATAGTTCAAATCTATCAGTTGCATGAAAATGTCCCAGGCAACCTCTCCAGAACATTGAAGGCATGCAAAGGAGCTGTGTCTCTCTCTTGTCACTGCACAATCTCTCCATTCCCATATCACATAGAAATGCTGAGGCCATGCAGTTGCCCCTCAGACTCAGATAAGGTCAATATTTATCTCTGACCTCAGTCCTGGAACAGTTTTCTACCTGCACCACCCTAAATTTAGCTTTGTAAGCCTCAACACAAAGTGCACTGTCAACACTTACAAATGTATTTGTCACCTTTAAGGAGTGAAACAAAAACAATCAAAACTTTTACAAAAATATTTAGATAGATAATAACTCCACAAACGTTTATGACACAGCATTTACCCAACTAATAAATGGCTTTAGAAAAAGGTCCTACAGGCTTCCTATTACCTCACTGTTTATACAGAGAGAATAAAGCTGGCACGACAGAAATGCCTATTTGGGACCTGCCATTTACTTAATAAAGTCATGGCATGATGTACAAGCCAAGGATTGACAACTTCTAAAAACCAGGAGCCATCTGTCACACACCAACATCCTCCAAGTGCTTCAAGGGCCTTATAAGCATCTCTAGTCAGCCAGGGCCCAGTTGTGAAATTTTCCATTCCACTTCACAATACCCCTGATTTTATGGGAAGTTTAAACCCATAAATAATCATTTTGCATAATAAGTAAAGAAAAGAAAATGCATCTTTATGCAATATAAATGTGGTTAGTGTAATTTGTAAAAAGAGTAAGTTTTCAGTTTTTGTAATGGAGTCCATTTGAGCAAGGATCAAGTTTAACTTGAAAAGTGAAACAAAAGTTACATGATTACCACACAACAATAGGACTAAAATGTATAAAATGGCTAAGAAATTATTTCCTTAAATATTTTATCCATAATACTACCAAACTCTTTTTTCTTATTTATGTATTTCTTTTTTTCTTTATTCCCCCTCCTCCACCATAAGCACTTGTGTGTTTAAAGAAGTTAAAACAATGACTAAGACATTTGCAGGAAAATCAAAGTGCTACAAACTGAGGAAGGTCAAAAGTGTGACGTCAGAACTGAACTTTACTCTACAATGACACTTTTTAAGCCTCACTATCACATTTCAACAAACCGGTTGAATATATTTTACCAGTTAATTTTTCAGTGTAATACCTGATAGGCTTTAAAAATCTACAGAACTCCAGGGTTCTCCTCAACCTCAACCACTGTGATGGGCACAGAGCAAGTCTAGAGTCCCCAAATGAGATCAATGAGATTTTTAAAATTTCAAGAAAAGTCTAGTACTTTTTCCCACCATATTGCTTTGTGAAAAAAAAAACCATAAACATTTGTATGTCCATAACTAGACATGTTGAATAACTTTAGAATTGGATAGAAGCTGATTTCTTAATTATGCTTAAATTGAAGCTTTTTGCCTTGTTTGCTTTTCTATACTAGTTATTACATTTTGAAACAAAAAAATGAGGGTATATAAATACTCACTATCAAAACACAAACCAAATACAATCAGTAGATATTTCCAGGGGTATGAAAGTAAACAGAAAAAGTCTCCAGACTGATTTCTGCCTCATCAATTTCCCAATTTTAGTTAAAAATTCCAATACCTCCTGCCGCCATTCCTCTTCCTTTGTGGCATTGATCTAAAATAGGAGATATTTAAAAAATAATTTGATGGCTTATAGTTATTAGATCTACGTGGTTCACATTATGGTTTTCTCATCCTTGAATGAAGCTTTCTGGAAGCAGGCTAATAAATGTCTCCCAAAAAAGCTCCTGAAAAACTTTCTTACTTCAAAATAGTAAGAGCTTCTGATAATACCAAAGATAACACCATGCTGGTCATAATTTTATACACAACTACTGTGAACACTGAACTCAAACAGCATCATTTGAAACTTTGATAGGTCTAAGGATGCAGCCTATTTTCAAGTTACCACTCTGACAAACTACATGAGATACCATAAATCAAATAACTCAAGAGGCTTAATGCTCTCTCTGGGTTCCCCAGCAGAGTGCTGAGGCACTGGGCAGAGGATGCTAAGGCAGCTCCTGCCTTCAATCAGCTCAGGTAACAGCACTGTTGCAGCAGAGAACTAAACTCATTTAAAACCTTTTACCATAGCTCTGCCATTCCAGAAATATGTCATAATGGCCATTAGGGAATTTCAGAGTACTTCAAGTTTCCCAAATCTACACAAGTTTTGTGCTGAACAGTAGCATAAAAAGCCCTGAATTTGGAAAGCAGTAAGCCCCATATTCACATAACCTGTGGAAATGTTTCAGGGTGTATGACAACGTGAGAACGAAATGCTTGGATTATTCAGCAGCTGATAACTAAAGGCCAATGATCTCGTTCCTCATGCATTTGTTCAGAGATTCCTCTTTATGGCATCATTCCAGGCTGAATATGTACAATGACTGTCAAACAGAAAATATTTGCTCAGTGAAACTATAAGGTTGGTCAGTAATTACAGAAGAAAGTTTATGCACTCCATCAGTCTGACACATTGCATACAGAAGAAAAAAAAATTTTTAAAGGAGACTATTTTGTCTGGAAGATACTTTCTATGAAGTGCCACCCACTATGCCCCTTGACTGTGGTGTTTTTTGTGGTAATAATATAAAATTATGGTCATCTTGATTTGCTAATATTTTCTTTTTTAAGACAATCTGTGCCTTCTTCCCCTGAAGAGCTTAAATTCCCAACATCTTCCTTAAAATCCAGGATTAGACTGAGAAAGTGCAAAAAGAATCATATAAGCACCACACTTTTTGGAACTTTCAGACAGGCTTTTTTTTCCCACTCAGAGACAACTTGTAAGTTGCATTTTATAACGTTATGATAGCAAAGGCTACTTAAGTGGACAGATTGATGGATAAGAGAAAAAAAATATTTTTCCTTTGAGAAGACACCAGTCTGCACTTGGACAATACCAAAAGCCCCTGCCAAGGAGAAACAAGTTTAGAGGTCAGAACCTTGTGCCAGTATTGCTATCTTGAACAATAATCACTGTATCCAAAGAATGCCTTTGCTGCTGCATTAATATTTCTTCTGTGATGAAGGAAAAATGCAGACTGAACCTCATAGTATTGCCAGATGTCCTGTATAATTAAGAAGTTATGTTCTAGTGGCCAAATCTAAAGCATTATGAAAAGCCTCTATGATATGGCTTCTCCTGCATTTCTGAAGTAACTGTTGTTTTTCCAAACACACAGGAATCAAGGCATCCAGAAAAAGTGGTTATTATGCAGATAAATTGTACTTTCCATGCACAGTTAATCTACGTATGTACAGTTTAGCTCTTTGACATAGTCCCAGATTTTAGCATCTAAACTCTGGCAACCCTAAGACATTGCCAAATTTCTACAGACAAAGAAAGAGTCTGTTTCAGCTCCAGATGTGATTGTGACTAAGGAGCTACTTCTGACCCCGCTCCTCTCTCCCACTGACCTTGGCAAAATACTTGTAAAATGGGACTATTTATATTCATGAGTTGCCCTCTCAGAAATGGTTCATTACCGCATCCTCAGTCTGTATACAAAATGATTACTGGGGGTAAAAGATGCAAATTTGACTTTTCTAATATTATTAACATGCAAATGTTGAACCAAATTGCTACAGGCTGGTAGGAAAGGAAGAGAAGTCAAACTGCTGAGAAATCAGCATCTTACACAGTGAGCAGACATAAGCTGTCATTCTGAAGAGCAGAGTTTACACAAATGTAGACAGGAAAAGCTGTGA
Source organism: Acrocephalus scirpaceus scirpaceus (assembly GCA_910950805.1). Classification (NCBI taxonomy): domain Eukaryota; kingdom Metazoa; phylum Chordata; class Aves; order Passeriformes; family Sylviidae; genus Acrocephalus; species Acrocephalus scirpaceus. The sequence goes on from OU383780.1 coordinate 51,121,322, forward strand.
GATGATTTCTCACAGTTTAAAAAACTTAAGAGGACAGTGAAGTAAATGACAGATATTGCCTGCCATGGAAGTAGAGACAGCTTTGCAACTAGATATCCATTGGACTTCAGTGGTTTACACTCGAATCTTCAGAATATACGTCAAATGATGAAATCTTAAAAAATATACATATCTCAAGAGACTTTTATCATCTGTGTAAAACTGCCAGTGACCTGTGACACTGTGAAACTATTGGATCAAATCAACAGGATAGAAATCATTAATTCAATCTTTAATGAAACCAAAGAGAAATGCAGAGATTCCTCACATTAATGTTGTAATAAATTAAATCAACCCATTTAACTTTCTTATATATGCTGTGCAAGCAGTAGTCCAATTTTTTTTTGAGTATTGTAAAGAAAGTGCAAAGTAAAAACTTGGAAATTATGAATAAATTAATAAAAGCTCTAAAATTAAAATAAATCTTTGAAACAACAAGATGAATCCCAAACTCTCAGTATATATCCCTCTTAATTCTAGGAAATGTGAATTACCAGGTTTCTCAAATGGTAGAAGCAGGGTGATACTGCCTGACTCAAATTATGAGGATTGCTGCAGTCTCACATGGAGGTGACTACCTCAGCTCTCTGGGACATTTTCCTAAGCATTAGGGCCCCTCAGACACAACCAATAGACAATTAGGGTGGCTTGAGCCGCTACTTTACAAATGCTCCAACAGAAGTATCTTACTCTTTTTAAAAACCAAAATACTTCAAGTTATCCCCCCTCAGGGATAATACACAGGGAATGTCTAACTGCACTGGAAATAAAAGCAAATCCACAGGCAATTACTGCATAACAGCTGATGTACCATAAACCAGCCAAGCCATAGCAACACACCCACCCACACAGCTACACGATCATGGGATAAAAGGTTAACTTAGACCATTTTAGAGTAAGGAAACAATTTAGTATTTCTTTCTTTTCCACACTTTTAGTGTGACCTCATATGTTTCTTACTGTAAACCTTTCAAACTGTGATGCAGATTAATTTCCTAATGTGTTTTTTATGATGATATTTAAAACAACATCTTCTCCAAAGACGAAAGCATTATGATAAATACTTTAAAGACAAAGAGACAATTGAAATAGACTGGTTATTAAGATAACAATGCTGTATCAGGCAAAGATTCTTTGTCATCTGGTTTTTACAACTACAAAATGACCCTCTCTCACTGTATTTTCAACTCTGAAACAAAACAAGGCATAGCTCCTAAAGTCTCATCAATTAAAGAATTTATTGCATATTTCTAATTACCAACACTGATTATTTTCACTGAACACACCCAGTTTGTGCCTGGAAAAGAGAAAAAAAATGATTGCTGGAAAAGGAAAGGTTTTATGATAATCCTGTGCAATGGAAGAGTTTTGAGGGCTCTTGGTACAGTAACATTTCAGAGCTGCAAAGCATAAATGCAGGTTTCTTAAATGCATCACGTGCTTTACTGCACTTAAAATGCCAATATTTGAATTGAAATATATAAAAATCCCCTATACAGTATAATCTAGATTGTATACATACATACAAATATATATACATATATATTTAATGAAGTTGTGTAGTACGTAAGCAGCACTCACATTGTTCTAGACACTAAAAGTATTACAGTTAATATTTTAGAATCACAGTACCCCTGCCACGTGCTGATGTGTTATTAACAAAGATTTGGATTCATGACTGACAGAACTTGTTCTATTACAGCAGAACAATTAATGAGCTGTCACATTCCTTTTTGGTGATGCGTGCAAGTACTTCACCATCACTTACTCCAGCAACTGGAGAGTGTTTGTCAAAATTCCATGGAGAAAATGTATCTCTGAAGTTCTCAATCACATAAGGCAGCCTCGAGTTTGATGCAATGATTATGTTTGGGAAACATCATGCTAGTGTGTGTGTCTAAACAGGAAAAGAAACACCCTCAGTGTCAAAACACTTAGTTTTAAGGGACTTGCAGATGAGCAAATGAGGTAGAAATTTTGTCTGCCAGCATTATAGCAAGTGTGAGTTGTCACACTTGAAAAACACCAGATCAGGCCCATAGAAAGTGTAGAGTACTCTGCTGCTTTATTGTTCCGGGTACAACCCCGAAATTGCTGACGACAGTTAAAAACTGCTTAAACATTTTTCTTTTCATTTCCTCTGCTCCTGGTATAGTGCCTCCCATGATAACACCTGAATATTCACACACATTCTTACAAAATTAGTAACAAAATGCTTGCAAAATATTGCAGTACTTTACTGATCAGTGCCTCAGATTAAAAACAAAATTAAATGATCTTGCTAAATTTGGATGCCTAAGTGAATGTTCAGCTTCTTTCACCACAACTTAGACTTTAGCCACTCATAGTAGAATTGATGGACTTCAGTTACAGCAAGGAATGGTTCCTGTTACTGCAGAACAGATCCCCACTCACAAAACACAAACCTAACAAATAACAAAACTGAAACACACACAGGCAATTAGGAACCACTTGGGAATAACAAGATTTTAGTGAAACGCCAAGAATGTCACACACACAAAGAAATTTTGGTGACAAAGTCAGAATAAAATTCAGTTCTCCAATGTAATGTTTAACTGTCTCAAACCTAAACCCATCTCTTCTTTTTCCATTTGATTTCCAACTCAATTCCATACCCTTACTTGTGATCATAGAACTGGGAACTACAGTGAGAAAACCAAACCAAAGCAAACCAAAGCAAAACAAACCAAACCAAATCAAATCTCTCATTGTTCACTGTGATGTACCACAGATTTCAGGATTTGGAAGGAAAGGGGAGACAGAAGAGGTGTGTGGAATTATATCTTTAGAAGTGGCAAAATCATAGGCACTTTTATTTCCAAAATTATTTTTTTAAAATCTTTCAGAAAGACAGCCCATTTTAACTTTTCCCGTTGCTGCTTCCTAATTGCTCTCAAGGTACACCAAAACTCTCTGATTCCACCATTTGTCATCACACTGATGGAGTGACAAGCCAACAAATCTGTCCCATTGAAGCAGGGAATGGCAGAAGTCAGGTTAGGGGTTATTTTTCAGGTGAGTATTAGAGAGCACTGAGAGCCTTTCTCAGGAGCTCTTGCAGCAGAGGAAGATGGTCTCATCCAGGTTCCTGACGTTCCTCAAAAGGCTCAAATTTCAGCATGTTCTATCAAATACAAGATTTACAGCCTCATCCATTCAGCATTAATCCAGACCCACCCCATCCCTCCTTATTCCAGTTTCATTCTTCAGCTATCTCCAGCTACGTTTACTTCCCAAGCTTCTCACCAAAACGTCCTTGTCTAGCATGTCAATCTCATTACTCCAGACATAAAATTATCCCACCCTCATTCAAGCTCAAACCACCATTTGAGCCTCCTCTCCTTCAATCCCAACTTCTTCCCCTCTGCTTGCCAAAACATTGGACTTATTTTCTCCTCCACACCCACATCCCATTCTTATCCCTACTGCAATCAAATCAGGCAAGACAAGGCAAGGGAGAGACAAAGCACAGAGGAAACTGTTCTCCTGTTCAGTTCTGGGGCACAGCCCAAGCTCAGAGAAGAAACTGCAGGCTAAATCCACTTCAGATCAGATCATACACATTGTGATTAAGTCCCCAGGTACTCTGTTACAAAGATAAAAGAAAGTTGATCATATGCAAAAAAAACATTTTTAAAAATACAGCTACTCTGAGAGCAGAATTTCAGAAAGACAACACCCCACACATCCTTGCCATAAAGGCCATTTCTCTTCAACTTCCAATCTTGTTCTACAACAGAGGACTTCGAGACAAGATTCAAACTAAGGAAGGAATAAGAAGAAAACAAAAAGGCAAGTTTAGTCTATGTGTCAATTTAGTAGCTTTTGGTATGGAAAAGGGAGGCAAAGACAAACTAGATTATAATTTAGAAATCAATTTACTAATCAATTTTGGCTAGACAGGCTTAACAGAAGCTTGACTTCACTTCAGAATCCTTTATCTAACCTAACAAATGTGATCTCCAACGTGCAAAGCTAAAAAACAAACCATACAAACATTTACTCAAATACATCTATGTTCAGCCCAGGTTTTACATTTCCATGATGCATGGCATTATGCAAAATTGAGCTTTACATGCTTGTATTTTGAGTTGCTCAAGAGGCACTCCATCCATTCCTACTAACAAAATACATAAAGTAAAAGCAACTCCTGTACCTACTGTATAATCTGTAACTCTTGCTGTAACACACCAGCTGCCCGTCTTTGGCATTCCAACCAAACCACATTCTTCCAGCTCCTTAAATTCCTGATAACTGGTAATTCAGGTGACAAAGTGGAGGGTGCACAGCCTTTTAGAAATCCAAGCAGACTGTAGCAGATGAATCTTTATTATCTACAAACTTGCAAAAAATTCTCACAAGCTGGTTTGATGCAAGACTCACAAAAGCAGTGTTGACTCTTCCCCAAAACATCTTTCTCTGAAGTGAGTTTTAACATTTTAACAATTTAACATTTGTTATGATTTCTACCAATTTGCCTGCTATGAAAGTCATAATTATTGGCCAACAGTTCTTTAGAGCTTTCTTGGAAACTTTCATTAAATGTGTTTCATTAGCCAACTTGCAGTTGTCAGGGACCTAATCAAATTTAAGTAAAAAGCTGAACATTACATTCATCAATTTGGGTGGTTTTTCCTCAAATGTCTTGAGAACCTTGAGCATGCATTCTCTGCTCCTGAGCATTTGCTGTTCTTCTGCTAGCAAATGTATTTTGCAACACTTAAATTTGACTTAAAGCATCTGAAAAATTGCCTGTAAACTCCCAGCATAGGCATTTTTTCTCCAGATTTTCCCACAATGAGCTTCTTCAAAAAGAATATTTTCTTTACCTGCTTGGCCTCATCTTGTGTGGATGGTTCTTTCTGTTTCTGAGAGCCTGCTAGTCCTATAGGCATTCTAGGATGCTTTAAGCTTCTAATGCATTTCCACAAATACTATTAATTTTTTTATATATTTTCTATGAGTTGATCAGCAGATTATTTTTGATCTGCCTTGAACTACTAAATTGATTCTGCCTGTTCCAAATACAATTATTTTAAGAATATTTACTTCTTCCTATGAGCTCTTTTTAGCTCTTTATTCATGGCTTTTTTTTTTTTTAAATCTTTACATCTTTTTCTGATAAATGGCATGTATTTGCCTCAAGTTTCCAGTATGATGTCTTGGAACAGTACTGATCTTGCCTGCAGGGATTCTACTTCATTTACTTTCTCCTTTTATTTTAAAAGTTTTTCTGAGCCCAGATGTAAGAGATATTTTGCCTTCCACTGCTCCAACATGAATTCTGAATGATCATTGACACTGCAATTGTTATGTTCTCTGACTGCTATTTTGAAGGAGATCCTAAACATATTCCTCAGGAAGAAGTTAAGAGTTGTGTTTCCTTTTCTGGTTGGCTGCTCCAATAAACAATCATTGATGTTATCTAAACATTTCATCCAAGCATCCCATCTTCATGCAAAAGCTGCACAATCTACATAAAGATATGTTTAATTCAGGTAGTTTTAGAATTTTTAAGGCACCACAAAATGCAAGCCCTCTGAGGGGAGAAAAATCTTCAGTTAAAATTAATATTGATATTACCTCCAACTCATTCAACCTCCAACATTTTATCTGGATTCTTTAGACTTGTGAGATTTTCACTATTCTTAATTCAACACAAAAGTCAACTTGTAAAAAATGGCAATAGTGTTCTTTATTTTGTCAGAGTCAAACTATGCTAGTGTGTTATTTCTACCTATAATATCACTCTTAATTTCTAGCTTTCTGAATAAAGCCTGATGGAAGGGACTACCCAACTTTTTAAATCCTATAACATAAATCTAGTGTACTACTGATGCAATGAGGAACAGTTACAGACCTTAGAAGTACATTTTTCTGTTACAGTGTTTAATAATGATCTCTTAGTGGTCTAGTCCATCAAAGAGTGCCTTCAATCCTTATAATAGTGAAGATATTAACAAGCATCAAAAAATCCAAGCCTCAAAAGAGATGTCAGTACCCTCTTCTGATGGAGGAGAATGACATCTAGCAAGGACCTTCATTTGTGTGGCAAGGTTTTGGTAGCAGGGAGGCCACAGGAGTGGTTTCTGTGAAAAGCTGTATGTGTGCAGTTTATTCATTCTATATTATAGAATATATATCTGTACTGAGGGACAAGAATCATATGGTCTCATTTCTTTCTCCAGTTTAAGAGGTGCAAATGTCTGATAGTTCTATACAGGACATTTAAAGGAAGGCAGAGATTTACACTGTTTGGCAAAATATACTTCAAAGCTCATTCTATCATGACTTCCTTCAGCAACCTTAAACAGCAGCATCCAAAATCAACAAAAGTTTCACACCAGGATAGGGATAAGAGAACTAAATTAAAAATATCCACAAGAGGTTTAATTTTTGAAGAGTTCAGTCATTGGCATTAAAGGCAACTAATAGTGCAGTCAGAGAGTGTTGCAACACAGAGTTAAAGCATATGAACATTTTCCTCCAAACTTCACGAGATTTAATCAAAATGCTGAGGTAAACATCAGAGCAACTAGAAGTTTGTGCTGTGTTATCAGAAGTACTCAGGTTTCAGTGATATTTAAAGGCACAGTTGCTATGACTGCTGTGCTAAAGAATGAGAAAATGTTATAGGTATCTTAAATACCTCTTTCAGAATACTAAACATTTATTCTGTTCCCACCACCTTTTCAAACACAGATTTAATATGTGCTGATAAGTTTACACTAACACAATGAGTTAACATAGCAATAAGAGTCTTGTTTCGCAAGTTTAATGCCATGAACAGAAAGATGGGATATATATGTGAAATATGGCCTATTTCTACAATGACAGGAGAGTTATGAGCAGTCATTAAAGGTACTGAGATGTTTCCAGGTGTTCATAAAGCTAGCAAGGAGCATGCTAGAAAACTAGAGAACTGTAAGCTAAACAGCTCAGGCAGTACTAGCTCATTGGCCACTGAGTTGCTGGAGTTCAGCATTGACTCAATACTTAAATATTTGCTCAGCTCCTTTCCCAGGATTCACAGCCTGAGAAGAGTTATGTGCTACTGCAAACATGCCCTCAGCAGTACCTGCACTAGTTAGCTGTGTCTACACTAAACTTCACACCAACAGGTACAGCCTTCCAGGATAATTCTGCTTGAAAGGAACCTCAAGGAGTCACAGAGTCGTAGTGTGTCAATAGCAGATGTTTTCTATGAAAGAATAAAAGTTACCCCGTATCCCCCTCTCACCATGGAGTAGTTGCCAATTTTATTTCCATTGTGATAAGTTCCATTTCAAGCCTCATTTCTCTCAGGGTTACAACTCCAAATGTTAATGAGCAGTTAAGCTTTTACACCAGGGATGGAATTCCCTTTGCAACTGCTGTTACCCAAAGTAGGATGACAATCATTGGTCATCCCAAGTAGTTTGGGAACAACTGATGTACAACACATAAGACAACAAGTAATTCTTGGCCAAGACGAAGAGTCATATTCTGGAATAAGTCAACAAAGCAAAGCAACCAAGAACAGAGAGAGAATAAGCAATATTTCAGCAAATATGCTGTGAATCCACTCAGGAAACACCACATAAAACAGCTGGATACAAAAAGAACATGGCAAATGGAAATCACAAAATAAAGCTTACATGTCCAGATTGCCTCCAAAGACTACACTAGGAATTAAAAAAACAAGGTGAAACTAGTTCTTTCAGCCATACCTAGCTTAGGTACAAACTTTTGCCTATTTGTGGTAGCCATATGTGAACTAAATAAAATAACTAAATAAACACAGAAGTGTTTATTCTGGGTTACAGAGACAAAAATCATCTTCAGCAGTTATGTACAAATAAATTTGATTTGTAGCTTTATAAATCCATGCTATTAGCCAACTTTTCTGTTAATTTTCTAACATTTTAACCAAACCCAAGGTGTAGCTTTGGAAGTCTCCTAGCCTTTCAAGGTGTTTCTGAAGACAACAGCTTTATAACTGCCCAACTTTATATCTGGAATAAAAGCAAAACTCATATGAAATCTAGGAAGAAGATATTTATGGGATCAAAGATCAAACACATATTTTCCTAATCTTTGTATAAACAAAAATAAAATCTCACTGACAGCCAATTATCAGTGGAAATTATTTAATTTCTAGCATCTCACACTAACATACACATCTTCCCAAATTATTCCATTTCCTTATAAAAAAAAATCCAACAAATAAGCCATCAAAAAGTTATAAAGACTCAGCATGGGTATTCTTGTAAATCTAAAGACAAATACTTCTCAGTTTGTCTACTATAAATCTACAGAGAGAAGGTTATGGATTAGAGCCCAGTTACAGTTTCACAAAGTAACAGAACATACAGGATGGTAACTGAGAAACCTGAGACCAGAATGGTTGTTATAGGCTATACTGCAATTAAGAAATATAATAAAAGCCTGTTGCTTTGTCTCAATTTAAAATAATTATGGCTAAGTCACAGGTGTTCTTGAAAATTTAATTTTACTATTTTATACCCTTAATTCAAGAAGAGGTTACAGTAACTGCCTAAACAGCTTAACAAACTAAAGAGCTTCATTTTAAAAAGTCATTATAGAATTAAATTTATTTTGCACAGTATCCCAGAGCAACATTTTGAAATTGAACTGTTATAAGATCATAAATCATAAAAAAATGAACAAGGAAACAGTGAACCTTTTTGTCTGTAGACCTGTATTTTGGGATCTGCTGTGACTGATTTTGAAACTCAGTGACAATGAAAGAATAACTTTCTGAATAATCCATTTCTTAAAAAAATATTTATAAATTTGCTCTCTGTGAATAAGAGCAGAACAAATACTTGCAAAAACCCAGACTGTATGTCCAAGGTACACCCATTTCTCTGGAATTATATAAAGACAGTTGTGGTAATTCCAACTGATCTCACAACACCAAATCAACAACATTCCCCTGCAAAAGGAAACCAAGGTAATAGCATGGTATCTTAGCTCAGTGGGTGGATTTTTCTGCTCTTTTGCCTCCAGGGATTTTCCACAAGAACATCTGCTACCATTGGGCAGAACTTTGAGTTGCCTCAGCCTGTGACAAAAAAATCCTAATGGCAAATAGTTATCAACCTTCAGGAAACAGAAAACCTGTGTATTATTGCAATATATTCAGAATATAACATCTAATGAAGTTTGCTGTGTCAAGAGGGTTTCTGAAGCACCTTAAAATAATTTTTAAATCAATCAGTTATTGTCATTGCTATGATGTCAGGGACATTGCTACAGTGAACTTGTGATTGTTGCAAATTCTGCCCAAGGAACTGGTCAGAAGAAAGTTAAACATATTAGAGTGCTTTTTTACAGCACAAGAATCAGATGCCACTAGCATGGGCTAGGAGCAAGCCAGTCCAAACCAGAAAGAGACAGTTCTTCCCCAACAGGTAGAAAGTAAGCTGCTTTATCAAAGGATTCAAGGAGTTCAAATAAGTTCAAGGAAAAAGTGGACAAAGGAGGAAAGGCCCATACATTGAAAAGGAGACTGACCAGCACTCACAACTAAATAACTAAACCACATCGGAAAGCCCCCCGCACTGAAAACAGGTGGAAGTTGGGAGAGTGTAGGAAGATGGTATGGGATAAAAGAAAGAAGAGTATCATATGTGATCATATTTTTATCCTTCCATTGGCTTCTGATTACAGCTACTTTCTTTTCCCCCATGACCTTTAATGCACTTAATTGCACATTAGCCCTTGCAATGGACGGGAAGATGATAAGCAGCAACTTGTGATTATAGTTTTTATTGATTTTTCCCTTGGTGTGCTGCTTCTAGAGACACTGCAGTAGCAGTCAGATGCACTGGACAGAACAGAAAAAGTTCTAACACACCCTTTGGCCCCAAAAGTCTGTTTAATATGACATCTTCAAGCCAAGGATGTGAAAGATATTTAACTGTTTTGAACAGATGTTAAACTTGACCTTGGACAAAGATCAGAGATTAGAGACAGAATATTAAGATAAATGAACTCTTAATCTGAGCTATTTTTATGTTTTAATACTAATGAAACTCACAAGTAACATCACCATTTGTTTAAGAGCAGTTTACTGAATTAAATGTCATTTCCTAAGTCTACCTTTCCTATTGAAAGCTGAAAAAATATCTTGTTGTAAGAATGTGGTTAAAGGGAGTGGAGGACCTACCCTGTGAGGAGAGGCTGGAGGAGCTGGGCTCATCCAGGCTGGAGAGGCAATGGATTTTTGGCTTTGGGGGCAAAAGTCCTGCTAGTGTCTACCAGGAGGCCATCATAACAACAAAGCCAAGCTGTACTCTGTGGTGCAGAGTGTGAAGATGTGAGGCAATGTTGAAACAAGGAGTTCAGCCTAGAGGCAAGGAAAAATGTCTCACTATGAGGGCCCACAAGCAGGGAGACAAGGTGAAGCAGAATGCCCAAAGAAGCTGTGCAATCTCCAGCCATGGAGATCCTCAAGGCAGGAGCAGATAGCACAATATAACAGTACAGGATACGTAAAAGATGGATGGGGACTTCAAGATTGGCAAGATCATCACCACAGCCACATTCAAACTGGACCTTATTTAGCTTGACCTTTTCACCTTTATGCTTGCTAATGTCCTCCTATGTCCCACAGGCACTTTTTTTTTTTAATTTTAATCTGAATTAGGTTTATTTGGAGCACCTGCTCTTGGCTTTTACTTGATTCTGAAAGTTGCTGCTTCTATTCTTCAAGCTGAAGAGGAGATTCTATGCTTGCTGTTTTTCTTCCTGCCCTATTATGCTATTCAGTACTACTACTACAAAAGCTTCACTTTTTGGCCTACCATGACTACAGTCCCACACTCTAATAAAAAGATTTTCATACAAAGAGTTTTTGCTACAGGTAATTTCTCTCAGTTGTGGGTGTGCTGCAAGTATATTCAAGTACTAAAAAAATTCGCAAAGATATTTTAGCCAGCTCCACTCCAACTCTATTTGACACAAAGGCATGCAGTAAAATATTCCAAGAGTATCATTCCAGTTTTTCCAAACGTATAGACTCTGGCCAAAAATCTCTAAGTAAATATGTTTCACTTAAACTGGAAATTGTAAGCCTGCTTTCATTTCTAACAGTTCTATTTCTAACCTTGAGATCAGGTATGTGAAACCTTCACACTCCTTTTAAAGTCTCATTCTAACTATGCTGCAGAAAAGAAGCAAAGCAGCTGCCCCTTTAAAGCAATAGCAAAGAGAATATATACCCCCTCCTTATCATCCCCTGCCAACAAGATACTGTGGCATATGCAACAGAAGATACAACTGCTAATCAAAATTAAATATATATATATAAAAAAAAAAAAGGAGTAAGGCATTGCAAACAGTACATATGCTTATTTAAAGCAGTAATCTCTTTGGTCTAATCTAGTCACATACCTTCGTCTTTTCTAAGAGTCTGCCCACAGCAGATAAACACACAAACCTTCTTGTGCTGCACCAACTGACGTCAGCAGTCACTTAGGAACCACGTTTGGTGCAAAAGTGGTAGTACCGAAACTATGTTTACAATTGAAAAAGAATGAAGTATGCAGGGTTCACCAGAGCTCTGGGAAAAGAGATACAAATTTATAAATGTAAACTACAAAAGAGCTTCTTGAAAAATTCAGGGGGCTTTCAAAGATACTTTATCTGCTCAAAAATATTTTGGTGAATACCAATACCCCAAGAGCAATAGATATATTTTTTCTATTTTCAATGGTAAAATTTTCACTCTGCCCAGAAAAAAAAAGAAAAAAAAAAAGTAGTTGTCAATTTTGTCAGTTTGGAACATAAGCTTTGAGCTTCTTTCACTTCTGTATAATCTGTAAATGAAAATTCAAATCCAGCAACAACTTTATTGGGTAACTTGTTTACAGGGACAAAGCCCTGTTCCCACAGCAAAAAAACCCAAAAGATGTCACAAAACAACCTGTACCAATAGAAATAATCATTCCATCACTATTTTCTAAGTAGTCAACTGTTTAGGAAGTCTGCTATTTAAGGAACTTAGAAATGCTGTATTTTAAATAACTCAGTAGAAAAATTATTCAGAAAACCCTGAAGAATAAACAACATAAAACTGCACAGATGCAAAGCTGCTTGAGACAACTTCCCAAATAACCTGAATTTACAATTACAGAATTTTAATTTTGAAAAAATTGTGTGAAAACTCTATGAACAGGCTTACTTATTAGTCTAGTGTACTTTACAAGTAAAGCTCAAATTCTAAGTTGCCTGATACCTTCCATTCTATAACAACATTCTATAAAGTTTCTAACCATTTCTGGAAATCTATTGAATAAGAAAAAAAAAATTGCATAATCTATACAAGTTTTAAAAATGGCATTTTAAGTGTTAGATACAAGTAGTATACCTCTAGTAAGTACTCCCCAGCTCCAGTCTGGAAATGAAGCAGTTTTCTCATCAGATCTGGGCCTAATAGGAGTGCACTGTAATGTTAGACATCATAACAGAGGGAGTCTGTGTCCTGTGTGCTCACATTCCTCCTGCTGGCTCTAAGGAAACATGAAGGAAGAAGCTAAAACTCGAGTGGCCAAAAACAGGACACTGCAGAGAAGAACATGGAATAATTTGAGTCAATATTACAAAATCCAGAATGCTTATTTTCATATTCTTTTGACACATATCCAATATGAAACCCCACATTCAATATTCCCTCTCAACCCCTGAACTGTAATTATTTACTCAAACCTGAGAGGCTGTGTGTGTATTTATCATAGGTTTTTTGCTGCACACATCTCCAATCAAAAAGCACAAAACTGCATGGAAAGAGAACACCTACCTAATATAGCACCTGCCTAATATAATTATTACCATAAATTTAGGAAGGCTAACTGGAATATATGTTATATCAAATGGAATTGATCAAAATCAGGAACATTGCCCCTGAAACATTCCCAGGAACGTTTTACGAAAAAAACTCCACCATCCATATGCAACGTGGAAAAACTCTAGAAAAGGCACTAAACAGGGGTAAACCTCTCTTTTTAAATACTTAGTTCCTGGCATGCAAAGGGTTTTACCAATTCTCTAAAACCAAAACAAGCAAAAGGAGCAAGTAAAACCAACTTGATCTGAAGCAGATAATGACTGATTTTATTCATCTCAATATTTTTTTGTCTTCTATCAGGAGTAGGATAAAGCTCTGATTCCAGTATCAGGGTGATTCCAATGCACTCCTAAAGAATATTGTCTCTGGATAAAGCCCAGAGGCAATTTGGGCCAAGAATATGATCCCAAACCAAAATATTTCAATACCATCTAAAGGTCTAAGTAGTTTATCTGGAAGTGAAGCAGAGAGATCTGAAGAAAAAAATGGCTCTACTAAACTCAACAATGCCTTACTTACTGATTCAGATAGAGTTCTGAAATCATCTCAGTTTGCTTTCTGATTTATATGCCTGTACTTGGGCTCTAAGTCAACTTTTACAGAATTCTGAATTTACTTCCCATCACACCTCTCATCATGGCAGCTGAAAACTGAGTTGCCAGTCTTCTACCTTCTTGGAAAACAAAGCATCGCTTTTCTGCTGCTCTATCTGGAACCAATCAACGTGCTGAAGGGAACAACTTGCTATTCAAACTGCTGTACTTTGAGAATTTTGAGGGGCTAAAGCACAGTTCAACCATGCTTCCATGGACAGCAGCAGCAGGAGACTGTTCTCCCAAGTCCCACTGCTGGTAAACCTCCCAAACAGAGACTTCCAGAAGCCACCTGGATAATCTTTTCAATATGACTTGGAATAGGAAGGAAAGAGCAAGACAAATGTCCAGTTGTTACCAAAAAATGCAGCCTGTGCACTAAGCACACACTACACAGAATTCTAGTCAGAATTATGCTCCCACAAAGACAGCTTTGTGACCCACAAAGAGGTAAGACTATTGGGGGAATTATTTTGTTATTCTAATAACTCATCTTGGAAATGGCCAAGTTTTAAATAAGTGTCTTTTCCCTTCTTCACCTTCCCCTTTGTAAATGATAGCTAGTTAATTTTAAAACAAATAAAAACATCACCTCACTGCCTAAACAGGTGACACATGCCTATGAGCAATGTAATAAACTATAAACATAAAAACCATCTTATCTGAAAGCAAAATGTGAACTTGAAGATCCAATGAGAAACATTTTTCACAAATACATAAGTTCCATTTCTTAGAGTGGGGCAAAACTAACGGAGGAAAATGAGTGGTAATCAATGTTAATAAATCCTCATGCTTTCTGGTCATTTAGCGGAAAGGAATTCTGTGAAAATTCATCTTTTGCTTGCAAAGCAAGCTTCTTTGCTTCATCCTTTTATCGGCTGTCCATTTTACTATTCAAGGGTCCACAAGAATAAACTGTGATCTGTCCTTCTATTTCTGAATAGATACAACACAAAATAAAATACCAGTGAGACAACTTTCTTTTACATCCCAGCAGCAGCAGTTAATCAGGCCTCATGCTAGATCAAAACTTGTCCAAACTCATCCTCCAAAGAATGGCCATTACCATTTCTATCTAGTAAAAAAAAAGAAAAGTTGTAGTCTCTGCAACAAAGGCACAGAGCACAAAAAAATTAGCCAATAAATAAGTCAGCATTTCATTTATATTGGTGCTGTCATTGCTAGACAGCTCATTTTCATAACTGGTAAAGACTGAGGAGCAACAAATTAAGCAACAATCCTTATAACATCACAGGAAATACACGGTAACGTTTCACTACATAGAAGAGTATCTTCCCAAAATTTGAATAAACATCTCAACAAGGAGTATCAGGACAATAAACACACTTTTTCAGAAAAAGTGTAAGTTCCTCTGTGAGGAGCAGAAATTATGAAATCCTTAGAAGTTTTGTCTTATGACTGAATTACTTGGCAACTTGGAGTTGATGTTTATCCTCTGTCAAATTTCACAGAAATAAGCAACAATTTCAAAGATACTAAGGATGCATACTTCAGGCTGACAAAGTTGAGGCTGTTCAGCCTGGAGAAGAGAAGGCTGCATGGAGACCTCATAGCAACCTTCCAGTATCTGAAAGGAGCCTACAGGAAAAGCCAAGGAGGGACTCCTCAGGCACTGTAGTGACAGGACAGGGAAAAATGGCTTCAAACTGAGAGAGAGCAGGTTTAGATCAGAAATTTGGAAGAAACTCTTTACTGTGAGGGTGATGAAGGAACTGGTGGAACAGGTTGCCCAGAGAACCTGGAAGTGTTCAAGGCCACACTGGATGAAGCCCTGAGCAACCTGGTCCAGTAGAAGGTATCCCTGCCCATGGCAGGGGGGTGGAACTAGAACAGCAAGGTCCCTTCCAACCCAAACCATTCTATGATTTTATGAATGACTGAATGACATAAAAGTATTTGAATAACTACAATGCATGCACACATACACTGTGTGTTGATATATAAATTTGTCTACATTTACATTAAGGTCTTCAATAAATAGAGGGTTATATCCTAAGTAAATTACCCTAGAGAGGTATATCCAAAAAGAACATCAGAACAGCCACTTCAGAGACAACCTGGAAAACAGACATCTGTGGTAAGGGAACAAAAATTCTTTACCAAGTCCAGATACAATTATAGAATCATAGAATTTTTAAGGTTGGGAAAGAACTTTAGGATCATCAAGTCCAACAAGGTTTAGTACTACCACCACGTTCACCATTAAACCATGTCCTCAAGTATCCTAACCACATGTTTTTTGAACCCTTCCAGGGATGATGACTACACTGCTCCCCTGGGCAGCCTGTTCCAATGCTTTACAACCCCTTCCATGAAAATATTTTTCCTAATATCCAATCTAAACCTCTCCTGGGGCAACTTGTGGCCATCCCCTGTCATCTTACTGCTGGGTGCCTGGAAGAAGAGATGGACCCCCACCTGGCTAGCACCTCCTTTTAGGCAGATGTAGAGTGATAAGACCTCCCCTGAGCCTCCTTCTCTCCAGGCTGAACACCCCCAGCTCCCTCAGCTGCTCCTCACAGGACTTGTGCTCCAGACACTTCAGCACCTTTGTTGCCCTTCTCTGGGCTTGCTCCAGCACCTCAATGTCTGTCTTGAAGTGAGGGGCCCAGAACTGGGCACAGCACTCCAGATGTGTCCTCACCAGTGCCCAGCACAGGGGACAATCCCTGCCTTGGTCCTGCTGGCCACACTATTGCTGATCCAGGCCAGGATGCCATTGGATGCTCTGGCCACCTGGACACAGGCTGGCTCATGTCCACTTGCTGTCAAACAGCACTTCCAGGTCCTTTTCTGACAGACATTTTTCCAGCCACTCTTCCCTCAGCCTGTAGTGCTGCAGGGGGTTGTTGTGACCTGACAGGACAATGTCTTATATTAGAATTTAACAGGAAAATAAAATAGGAAACAGGAAATTATTTCTTCAAGACTTTTTGTCTTGTAACAAATTTTAGGGATATATTTATGCTTTAGCTTCTTGAAAGGGCTATCATTTCAAGAATCAGTGTAAGTTCAGAACTAAAGCTTCAGTCATGAAGGATGTTCATAGGAAACAACTTGAGAGTTCACAAAAAGAAGCTGGCTAAGACTAGAAAAAGCTACTTATAAAAGAAATGCTGAATCAAACTGTTCAATTAATTTCTCTTCAGTGAAAAAAATCTATATTGGTGTTTGAAAAGACTGGTGTAGAAATTCCAAATTCACTAACATCATAAGACAGAGTCACTTTACTATATTTAAACAATGTTGACTCCCACTTTCACACTGAAACAGTGTTAATTAATTGCCTCAGGCCACAGAAAATGAGCTGCTACTCTGCAAACTGGAAAATGCAGTTTCTCAGTGTATATAAACGGTTACTAAAAATTATTACAATTGCTTAAACAAAGACATTCTGTACAGTTCACATCGGTTATCAAACTAGTCAGAATACTAAGCAGCATGGTTTAAATGTCAAAATACAAAAACTGTTACTTAATTTCAATAATTTTTGATTATATTTTTGACATTGGCAATTTTAATAATACAAAAAGTTGTGTAGCTCTCTTGAAGTTAGGAGACTTCAGTGTGAATACACAGGGAACTTCACAATATTTAGTCAGCAAAATGGTTCAGTCATTAAATAAACAGATCTGAAAATGAGGTGGGGAAGGCAGGTATCTTCTATGAATGTTGGAAATTTTAATTTTCTTTTTTTTCTTTTTATAAAATTTTTAGATTTTGGGGCATAAGGAGGTTGTTTTTTTTTTTTAAACTCAAGCTTCAAGGTAAATGTTCTATGATTACCAAATAACCAGCATGACATAATGCAGCAATTCTTCTGTCAAATAAAAACAATAAATTTGGTTTTATTAAAGCCACACAAAGAACTTACAAGAAGCTGTAGAATGAATGGCATTAATTATCATGTCAGTATTCCTAATTTTCGTATTGGAAATTTGAAACATTTTGAATAATTAGTTGAAATTTTCTGACAAAATATTGTCTTCTGAAAATACTGTCTTGAAGCATTTTGTCAAAATAGAAATCCTTTACAAGCGTTCCAAGAAAAGAGAGACTAAAAGTGCTCTACATAATAAAATCTAAAAAATACAAATCTACAATAGCTTTTTTTCAGCATTTTAGCAAAGCAACAAAAAATCTGTAATCTTATCATGAATCAAGCTATATATTAAATACCAAAGCAAACACTTAAGAGATTCTGAAATCACTTCTGTTTGATGCTTGTTTCTGACCAATAGATAAAATAGTGACCTGTATTTTTTCTCGACTCATACAGGGCTGTAACCAAGCTAATTAATTAATTAAAATCTGCAAACAAGACATTTGCATTGAGAACCAAGCTTGTAATATATAAGAAAGACAGATTTTTGACTGGAGGACACCAGACAGTGAGGTTTAAAAAATAAAGCAGGGAAATCAGGTTAGAATTGCCTGGTCTGGCCTGGGGTTTTATCCCTGATGGCACTGAGCATTTACAGGAAACATCGGCTAAATTCACAGAGCATTCAACTTTTGACAGTTTGTCAGCCACAACAAGGAGATTTGGCAAAATATTTAAAGTCTTGTGGGCTACTTTTCCAAATATTTAATTTATCAGAAAGATTAATGGCAGAACGGAATTCAGCACAAAATATCCACCCATGACCACCTAATTTCCTGAAGAGATTTCACAGAATAGTGTACCATTAGCAGCATTACATACAGCTGGTTTAGAGCCACACAAAGAGGAGTCACCGTGCCCCTTTCCTTGAGATATTATAGGGTCATTTATAGCTCTTTACAGTCATTATAGTGGATGACTGCTAAGAGCCACAGTCTTCGAAGTGCTCGCTGAACTGCCTCAGTCAATGAATAATTCTCCTCAACTATTTCTTGCAAAATATTTCTAATCATATTTTCAGTTGAAAAGTCTTTATTCTATTTCAATTCCTCAGTGTATTTGTGCCAACAAGCTGTAGTTACTAAAAACCTTACAGAATGCATCCCTGGCAGTGTTCAAGGCCAGGTTGGATGGACACCTTCTGAGTGGAAGTTGTCCCTGCCCATGGCAGAGGAGGATAGAAGATGATCTTCCATTCCATGATTCTCTGATATTCTGGGAATTCTGGTGACAAAGGACCTTGTACATCCTTCATACTTCACACCACGTTGTCTAGAACACATTACCATGTACAATCACTACCAAATAGATAAACCCCTAAAAATTGCTTATTTGACATTATAAAATTAAAGTGTTCCAACTCCATCTTCTGGCTAGGAATAATTCATATGGAAGATCAAAAATGATCGAGTGAATTCAACTTGATATTAGGCTTTAGTTATGAACTTCAGGCTTCTAAAGTTTTCTCTTTATGTGATTAAAGATTTCTCTCCAGTTTATTTTTCTCTTCCCCCTCAGTTCGCCCAGGTTTGAGTTTGATCTTTGTCTTCATCTATGTAATCAACATTTTTGTTAATGTTTTGGTTTAAAAAATGTGGATTTAATCAAGAGCAAATTTCCTCCTTATCTTCCTGAATATTATTTTTAAAGATAATAATAATAATAATAATAATAATAAGATGATACTTAACAGTCCTTGTGTTAGGAATGCATCATTAGTTGCACAATGCAAGATTTAATATTTCAGATTTCATAAAGGAATAGAGCTAACAACTCCAAACAGCAGGGCCACAGATGTTTTCACACGATTTTCTCTTTGATCACAAACCTTAAGCAGACAGTAGAAAAAACCACAAAGTTCACAAAAGAAACAGATACCTGAAGTCATTTCTGTCTATTCCTCAGCATCTGAATTTGTTCAAAAGCTGAAATGAGACATATGGTGCTCCTGCTTCTATCTCCACTCCCAATTCCTTCTGCAAAAAACTGTCTTGGTGGCTTAATGCATCTTACACTGGTGATTGTACTGAAAGGCTGACAGACAGAATAGATAAGCAGATAACTCTACAAAAAGAACATACCAAGGACTAGGAATTATTATAAAAGCAGTATGCAAATACACGATTGGATTTCCCAGTTCCACATTACAGATAATTGCAAACTGGATGGAACAAAGGAACTGGCAGGAACAAAGTCATAGGACCTATTTGTCCCACAAAATTCAGCCTGGGCTTGAAATATTAACGAGAAACTGACATTTTCATAATATTTTCCTATTTCTTGCTGTTACATATATGAATTTTTGGCAATGTGAAAATTAAGAGCCAAGGAGGATTACTACAATGAGCTAGATAGAAGCTTCCTGACTGCAGCAACTTACTTATCTGGAACTTCAGATACCCACAAAAGTCAGAAAAATCATCACATAGAAGCATCAGAGGGACAGACACTTGCTGCTTCAATATGAGAGGATTTCCACTTCTGCACTCCCAGGTAATAGCTTTTCCTCACTACCACATTACACATTTAGTCCTGTAGATGGAAGCACGATGAATTGATGAGAGTCCAAGACTCTGACAGTGACTCACAGAAGAACTCTAACAATTTTATAGTTTTCATTTTATTTCACTCCAAGTATGAAGAATTTTCACATAAACAGAACCGCATTAAAACGCTGTTTTAAAGGAGTGCCAAATATTCTGGTGTTTGGAAGAGCCTAATTCACATGTGCCCTTTACAAGTTTATTCTCTACTGACATATCAATGGAGTGTGATTTTGTCTGTGACCACACGATCTTCAGTTGTTCTTCAAACAAACCCTCTGCGCCATTTACATACAAGTCTCACTTAAATATCTAAATTGCATCTTTCCATTCAAAGCCTGTGTGAAAACTTTCTGTAAAACATTGTATGTTGCAAGCATGGTACCACATTTTACTGCAACTACTTAATTTTAACTACCTGTTTGCCATATTTCAGCCATCCAATGCTGAAGTATTTTGTTCCTTTATATCAAGCAGACAATGCAGAATATATGGCTCACTCAAGATATGGAAAAAAATACAGAGGCTTTTGGGCATGAGGGGATGCTGTTTTGGCTGATTTATTGGGAAATTCTAAACACATCCATTCTTTATATGGCAGTGCCATTAGTTCTCTTAAATCAGCACAACTTGGCATGGCCACAATAAAACTGCAGCCCTGCCCTCCCTCTGCTACTCATTCCCACCCCTGGGTGACTCCCTCCCTTTTGCAGCAAAAGTCTTTACGCAGACACGTGGCAAGGAGCTCCAGAAAAGAACTGATTACTTTTAACATGGATTAGTTCCCCAATTTAGTTCACTGTGTAGTCTCATGAATGCTTGTGTCAGCACAATGGGGGATGGTGCCAGGGCAGGAATGAGCAGACAGGGCTGGGAAGGACCACTCCTCTCAGTGTTAGTGCCATAAAACATTCAAGGAATTGGAATATTTGAGTAGAGGTGTTCAGATTAGAAACTGTATGTCCAAAGGTCAGTATAAAAAATTCACTTTTGGTGACTATATAAAAAACTAATCTAGATTGGACATAGTTCTTAGCATCAAAAAATTATGCTCTGACCTCAAAACTCATAATTTTAATCAAGATTTGCACTACAATTGTACTTCTCAGCCAACAAAACCTGCTGCTGCACCACACATTTTACTTCTGCTGCTGAAATTATGAGCAAAAAAAAGAAGAAAAATACCCAAAAAAACCCCAAAAAAACAACTCCAAAGAAAAAGCCCACCAGTATGTGAAGGAACAATGAGGAAGACTGGGGTGGGGGGGAGGGCGGGGGGGGGCAGAACAGAATATAGCAGTGAAAAATACAAGAGGTCAGCATTCCAATTTTTAAAAAGTAAATAAATAAAGGAGGGTGGAAAGAAAGGAAGGAGGTATAGAAAAGTTATTGATAGCACTAAATCACTTGATTTTAAAAGTCACTGAAGTCTTGGCCTCCAGCATGCATCTTAATAAAAACATTTCCTCTAAATAGGTACAATATACAGAGGATAACACTTTAAGTCAAAAATGCTTATAAAATTACTATCCCAGTGGAATATGAAAACTGAGGAAAATCATCAGCAACTGTAATCTAGAGCAATGAGAATGAGAAAAGAGCTGTCTGTTCCACAGGATTTTAGCGAACTGTTACATTCTATTAATTAGTTAAGGACTCAAATTCTGTGTGGACACCAAACACATTGGGAGGAAGCTTAACACTGAAGAAACTGGGAACAAGTCAGTTACTTGGACACAGCAAATAAATAAACTGTGAAAACCACAAAATAGTAAAGGAAAACTTGTGACATGCCAGGAAAATTTAGAGATGGCTATGGCATGCCATCTCTTATTCCCCCTAGCTTTTATCCTCTGAAAATCCAAAACAAACAAAGAAGCCCAATGACAGGTTTACCACAGGCTGAAGTTGAGAGGTTTTAGGGTGGAGATGTAGAGAAACTTCCTATTCATAAGAAAGAGGAAGACTTTAATATCAGGGGAAAGGGTCTGGAGAAACGAACTCTCTCTCTCTCTCTCTCTCTCTCTCTCTCTCTCTATATATATATATATATATATAATTTCCACTGTTGATCTTAATGATTAGATAGAAATAAAAAGCATTCCCAGCAAAGACAGTTTGAAAGTAAAAAGATCTGGAAGAAAGTTATTTTAATTAGACAATGGGAATAATAAAAATAATTATAGTTTTTAAAAGGCTGCCCATTTAAGGGATTCTAATTGTCATTTAGGAATATGATGAGGACACAAAACAAAGAAAACAACCCTTGCTGCTGCTCAGAAAAGCATGGAAACATTCTTCATGCACAAAATTTTCCATGCAAGGTGATCTGACTGCGCGTCATTTTAGTTTAAACACACTTTAAAAAAAAAAAAAAAGATTATTAGTCACTTTCTTCTTGTTTTCAGTGGAATTTCCTACAAAATAGTTCATAAGAGTCACAAAAACATTTTGCTGATTTGTAAAAATCACAATCAGAAGGAGATGGTAAAGACCTTAATCTCTTTTCTTTCATAGCACCCACCTATTTGACTGGTTCTGTTACAGAACAAACAGTATAAGACAAGTTGACTTGTCATGACACTGACAGATACGAACCAAATGTTTTCCCAGGAATTGGACAAAACATCACTGATTTTGTTGAAAAACATACAGTCTCTTACTGTAATGCCTGAAAGATGAAATAGCCAAGTAGCATCCAATTCCATCTGTTATTACAGACTTATCTTTTGAAACATGCATGTATACCAAACAGTCTGGCTGGGAACCCACAAAACAACAATTGAATATTGTCAGCTCATAAAAGCACTTTGAAAATAGCTAACAAGTGCCAGAATGAAGATCAAATACAGATAATTAAATAATATTAAAGGTTATGCAGAAACATAAGTATGTGATCATGTAACTCACATTTGTTTCATCAAAGGAAAACTGACAAGGCTTACAAGGCTAAAATACTAAACAAGGATAAAACAAAATATCCAGTATGCCTGATGTACTGCATAACATGAAGGAATTGCCCTAAAAATTGACAGAATTATAGGACATAATTGAACCCAACAGGGACCTGATGACACCATAGCCTCCATTTTACTGTCCAGAATTGAAGGTGTGAAGAAAATTAAGGACAAAATTCAAATTTGTGATTTCCACATCTTGCTTTGTTAATACCTACACTAGCTTTTTACTGATCACCCAGATTTAAATCCCAATACCCACTGACTTCAACAGTAAAACTTCATATCTTGCAGCTGAGCCAATACAAACACACACCAAATGCAGCCCTTACCAAGCAGTGGCCACATGCAATGTCTTAATGAGGCTGGGCAAGGTAGCCAAACTACTCTGAAATATCAGGAAAACCTGGTGCTCTTCCTTTTTAATGGTCAACAAACCCCTGCGCAATTTTTTTTTTTTTAATTTAGGTAAAATACAGTTGGAGAGAAACCTGTACAAAAGTCCCAGGCCACACAGATAGTGATCACCATTTGGAATGCAATCCTAGTGACCAGCTAACCATAAATGACATTGGCCTGTAGTCCAAAAAATGCCCTAAGAATACGGGCCAGACTCTTACAGCCAAGGCAATACATCATAGTGTGCAGAAATGAAGATACTCAACCTTTCTAAGCCTTGCATCCAAGGGTTAGGGGGGGAAAGGGGAGGGGAAAGTAGGGTTTGAAATTGGGAAGGTTTGGTGATTTGTTTCATTATTTTTTTCTTTATCCTAATAATAAGGATTAAAATCCAAGTATTCAAGCATTTAAATTATATTGACTTTTTAAGCATTGCACAAACTGAGGAACGTGTATTCTGTACCAACCTTGATGTTTTAACAACTCCAGCCTTCAGCTATGTACTGTAATTCTAGTTTGTTAAAATCTAAGTTTATTTGTGTGTTTGTCTATGTAACAAATGCATGGAAAAATAAAACCACAAACATTTCTGGTTTGGTCACTGTGTGATTTTTCCCTAAAAAACCCAGCCACAGCTAGCCATGAGGCCATATCCATACTAACAATATACATCAATATTAAGCCAGTTAGTGTAAATTTGTTTACAGTTTTTAAGTGAAATACAGAAGATACAACGATTTTTTTTTCTGAGATAAAACACACACTGCTTTCAACACTAACTGGTTTATATTGGTGGTTAGGTAACCACTGGATATAACTGAATTTTAATCAACAAAGAAAAAAAGGATTTGGAAAAAAACCCTCTTGCTTTAGGGTTTAAGCCTCAGGTAACATTAATTTTGAAAATTATGTTTTAATATGTAGCACACAACTATATTTCAGATTAATTGCTGGAAAAGGTGATGATAACCAAAATATTGGAGAAACTTGCAGAGCACTTGATTTTGGCAACTAGGGAAGGTCATTTTCATACAGATCACAAAAAAGTGATTGTACGTTTTTGAGAACCAAGCACAGCTACAACGTTCGTTACAGATGCAGCATGGAAAGTTTAAAGAAATTTAAAAATTTTCCCAAGCAGCGCTTTGCAAATTCTCTTGAGCGCCGTGGCCGCAGTCACAAGCAGAGGGCTTGAGATGGAGCCAGTCTCTCCCTTTGTAACAGGCGAGTTCAGCTTGCAACACTATCAAAAATAAAAGAACTGTAAGCTAATTGCTGGCAAGTATGACGCAAGCTGTTTCCTCGGTAACAGCCCAAGTTGCTGAAGTGCCTGATCCAGCATTTCCTCATCTGTTTGCACTCACACCAGCAGTCTGACAATGTAGTCACTGCATCCTGTTTCACTCAGCAGCCAGAGAAACGCTCAGCTTAACCCTTGAGTTACATCTTTCCACTTAGCCCAGCTCAACTCAAGCCAACTTTTTACAGCCAGGCTTTGCACGGGTGTTTGCATTTTCTCACAACTTGGCAGCAGCTGTCTACACTGCCTTTTTCATTTTTAATTGAGAAGGAAAAGATGAGAAAGAAAACAATTTAATTTTTTTTTTTTAATAAAAAAGTATCTTTTAATTTGCAATTTGTATTTGCACTACAGAAAGTTTCAGCCACAAATTAAATTTAAAAAAATTAGTTGCCTGCAGACTTTACATAAAACAATGAGTTATATGTATTTCTGATCTTAACTTTATAGCTACAGAATTTTCCTGATTTTATACTATACTTAAAATAATTTAAATACAAATATCAAGATTATCTACCCAACTGCTTCCATTCAATTCAAATAGATGTAGACTCATTTACAAGCAGCTGTAGGCTCATTTATAAGTGGCAAACATATTTTAAAAATGTATCAAAACACAGTATATACAGCAAGGAATAAAAAAATAAATCTCATTTTGATCCAAAAAAATGTAGAGGGCATGGATCTCATCAGTGTGCAGGGAACTGCAGATCCTGGAGAAAAAAAATTTATAAAAAAGAACAAATGCTGGCCTTTCTGGCAATCTGTTGAACATACAAAAAATAGATTATTTTACAGTTTACTTCTTACATGTGAATTTGAATTTGGTCATTTCAGGACATGAATAAACATGAAACAAACTATTTTCAGCACAGAGCTTTTCTGTTCTGACATCAGTGCTTATCCGGTGTAAAACACGACTGTTTTTCTGTACTATGGGAATAGTTGTGGGCCACAAAGAACGCAAAAATGTGAGATAAAAGTAATTAGTTGTTGTTGTTGTTGCTAAAAATTCTGGGCAATTTTTCACCAAGGAAAAATGCACATGAAATTTTCCAGCGAAAAAGACTCCCCCTTCACAGAGTGATCTCCTAAGTGCACATTGAAATGGGAAATCCCCCTCGACCATTCTGAAATGGATGACGGCCAGCCAGAACAACCTGTCACAGCAGCTTCCTGACCACCAAAGAGAACTGGGTACCGAAAATGTGAAGGTGAAGGCAGGAGGCAATGGCAGGGACTTTTCAGAATTCCTTTCCCCAAAGCTTACTCACTCAGGGGCCAGTCCACATCATGCCAGAACTGCTCTGCAAGGAGATCAAAAACATCCTGATTTTCCACTAACTGGCACTCTCATTCTTTCTAATACACTGTGTTTCTCCTTTTTCTTGGGAAGCTGTCCTGCTCAAATCTAGTATCATAATGTAACAATATTCCAAAATATAAAATAACCAGGTTTAGGTTAAAAAGCCCAGGGGTACACAGAAAGGAGCAGCCTTAAATAAAACTCTGAGAGCAGTATGCAGTTATGCACTGTCATCTGTACTTCTGTAGAAAAGAAGAAACCAAAAAGTTAACACAATCTGATCAATGCTCCAGCTTAGTCAGCAATTAACTATTTGCTAGCATCTCAGTGGTGTATTTCTCAAAATATAGATGTTTCCATCTTTCTACTTTTCTAATCTATAATAATAGATTTTTCTCTGCATCACTTCTTAGCTTCTTCCCATTCACCTGCATTCCTCTTATGTTATTTCTCTGTGCTTCAGCACCCACATAGTTTGCAGGAAGGCAGAAGAAAAACAAAAATAAATGTTTTCTTCACCCATAGATAATCTTCTTCAACTGAATGGAAAGCCAGCTCAGGAAAAAAAAAATAAGGGAAGTAGTCTGGTATGTGATTATGGAAATTCCAGAATGAGATCAAGCAGCTTCAGGGATGAGGAAGCAATGATAAGCAGAAAACCTGGGATGACACAAGGCTGAAGATCCCTAACACCCCTATAGTGGAGGGAAACAAACCAGCACAGGCTAGCAAGGTACAGAAGATTCCTACCCTAACTGTATTCAGCAGTGGATTAGGGAGACCTGAGAAAAGTGATGAGCCACATGATGGCTTTAGCCTATGGGATTCAAGGTTCAGAAAAGTTCTCCAAAACTAAAACATAAAATTGTTGCCGAGGATATCTTTGATAAAATGAGATTTTAGGTGAGTGGATTAGAACCAGGTGGAAGAACATCCACATACAAGTTCTGTCAGAGGGCACTAAAAGATATGTATGTACAAATATGAACAAAAGCCATTATAAGGGTTGGAAATTTATCCAAATACTACTGACTTAGTACTTTTACAGTCCTCAGAATTATTGTCTGCCTTATAACAATCCACTGACTATGGAATCCACCATCACAATGTAGTTTTCTCCAGCTCTCTCTCCTGCTACACTCTGGGATACAAGAAGAAAAATATAGCTTTTCTGTATTTGTCACACTTGTCACCAAACTAGGTGGCACCCAAAATGATGCCACGACAAGAGCAAGGCAGGGAACTAGCTGTCCTTTTTAATTCTGTTTTTTCTTGGCTTGCCCCTCTTACTGAAGTCTGCAGGGGTACCACTGCAGAACATCTCAGAGAGTGAACCAGAGCTGATGGGAAGAAAAAGACAGACCTGGGACACAACTGGGAATCTAACAGATTTGCTGAAGCAAAGTATTACTCGGACATGGGAGATAAAATTCAAAATCTCTTTAAAAAGAAAGAAAAGTTTTGTGAAAATCCACTTAAATGTGCTGGCCTAATGGAGGTAAATAAAGCTCAAGGTATCAGGACAAAAAATATTCCTCTGCTTCTATTGATCCTGTTTACAACACAAGCTGTAATCAGAATGAAACACCTCAACTAAATTCCTTGTTAGTACTAAACAGATCAGGCAAAGCTTTCCTGTAGCTCTCAAACACTGCAAGAAAGTACAATGACAAATACAAATACTGAGTCTTTATCTCCATTTTTAACGGTGAAGATGTTCAGTATTTATTTGTTGAGGCACAGCTCCTTCCATATTAGTTAGCCAGCTCCTCTTGCTACAACTACAGCCCTTGAGCCAATACTACTCTTATGTCTCCCTCCTCACTTGCTTACAATAGGAGAGAGCAAGGCAAAACATAAACAAGGTGTCTAAAGGTTTAGTATTCTTAAAAAAAAAAAAAAAAAAAAAAACAAAAAAACACCACCCCAAAACACCAAACCCCAAACCAAGCTAGAAAACCTTTGTCCCCTCCATCCAGGAAATAAACAAACAAGAGATCGTTATGAGTTTTGAAACTACCGAACACATGCAGATACTCTTTGGGCAGCAAAGAATAAGCTCCCAGTCACCAAAGCCCACATCCTAAGAGCTCAGGTCTGACAAATAAATTTGCAGTTGCACTTACTGAGAAGGAAGCAGATCACCTTGCATCTAACTCACAGAACTAAAAGAGCAAAATGAACAAACAACTTTACAATAAAATACAGCATCAAGGTAAAAGAGAAGGTATGCATGACTATAAAAAATAAATGCATGCAGCATCTTGGATGTAGTTGAATTGTGCATAACGTTTCAACAATGGACAGTTACAAGTAACAGATTCTAGAAACATTTTATTGCTGTAAGAAATAAATACTTAATTTTCTGTGTTAAAAGTTACATGTTACAAAATGTTCTATAATTTTTTAAACAATAATTGGATTAGTAGGCTTCTAAATAGTAAAGTATTTTGAGTCAGAACATTTTCATATCTCTGCTGAAACAGACACTTGTAATTTTGCACCAAATTATGGTACTGATCTTATTACAAAGAAAGAACACACTGGTTGGAAGAGGTGTTCAAATTATTGTAAATGAAGAAAAGGTAAAGACAAGGACCAAAAAAAAAGAAAAATTGTATTTTTAAAAAAAGACAAGCAAATAAGCAATTTACTTATGTAATTATGAATGTTAATCTGGAAAATTATTTTCCTTGTACTTTCAAGGCCCAAATAATTAAAAATAAAAAAATGGCTTCTAAAGGCACACCAAACCTATTCATCACCAGACAGGTGAAAGAAACATAGCTCTAGGAATGTATTCAAGACTGTTAACACTTGTTAAAGCTATAAATTAGATTAAATTCTGTAAATTTTTAAACAAGTAAAGACTATAATCTCAATCCTTAAACACTGCAAAACACATGTTCTTTTCCACTTGAAAGCTTAAGTGCTCTGCTGACTCTAGGGAGCTTCCTACTAGAACAAGAGTTAAGGCAAGCATGGAAGACCTACAAATCTTTAGAAAGGAGATTTTAACAGCAAATACTCTCATAAAAGACAAATTAAATGGGACTAAATATACCTTTAGAGGTCTATTATTGAAGCTATGCTGACTTTTGCAGATACCTGAAATGGCATCTCTGTATGACACAAAACACAGTTTAAATATTTTTGTAAGACACTTTCCTAAACAAGATGTCAATTTCATGTTTACAGATGTAATACCAGTTTCTAACTTAATTTGACCTCAAATATTATGCCTAATAATGAGTTATGCAATTTTTACATGTAAGCACTGAGTTTTACTCAGTTTTAACACAACTGTTTGAAGCTTAGGGTCTCTCATCTAGTTTTGATTTTTGCTCTTCATAAAAAATCCTTATCCATCACACAGAATAAAGTACTGTTTTTTTCATAAGACCATTCTGCAGATGTCCCTGATATGACAGTCATTGCCTCAGAGGATTTGAAAACACAGACCACACTAACAGCAACAGCCAGCATCACATCAGCCTCTGCTCAACTATTCACATTTTCTTATTTTCGTCTTGACATCATAGAAAATCACTTGCAAACTCATTCTTTTCAAACTTCTTTGAAATTCTCTGGCATATAATGAACAGACTGCCAGTTATGAAAAATAAACTAATTAACAGCAGTGACAAAAAAAAAAAAGACTGGTCATTAACACAAAGGCTGTTCCAAACTCTTCCTTCTCCAACTTCTTCAAGCAGAGACTCCAAATATAAGGAAAAATTAGGTTTCCTCTATTTTGAGGGCATGCAAATATTCTGCATTCAAATATGTGTGAAATAAAAAATAGCAAGAAATGCTGCTAAAAATTCTAATTAATGCTTTCTAATTAATGCTTTCTATAACTGCCTAAAAATAAGCTAACAGATACTTATAATCAAAATAGTTTCAATTGTGCTTTGCCATAACAGCAAAAAGCTGTCATTTACATCATGGTAATAACTCATTTTAACTTCAGACAGATATATTACAGTTCTTTAATCATTAGAAAGATCCTAAGTAGCATTCTACAGCTTTTCTACTATTTAAACAACAACAAAAAACCTAGAAGATGCCTAAACATCTGTGTGAATAACCTACAGAAATTGTCTCACTGCAAGGTTCATTTGAAATCTGCTTTGTGAGCATGTTCCAGTGATCCCCAAAAGGATACTCTGCTGCCCCAAAAATGCAGTTAGCTGACACCAGGACAGAGAGAGGATGCATGTAGGGTGGACAAGACAAGCTTGTTTGTGTTTTTAGTTAAGATATGAAATATACTTCTCTATCTTATACTAACATGTTAGGACTAATCATGTCATCCTTAATGATTTATTTACATCTGTGTCTCAGCGCCCTTTTGTATGGACAATCTCAGTGGAAACAGTAAACCCAGACCAACACTCATCATTCCCTGAACAAAATAAAATCTGCTTCTTGCATATCCGACTGGCCAAGAGGAAAACTGTGTTAGCGTGCCTTTACTCCTTCCAGTCTGGGCCAATCCCTTCAGGGCAGTCACTGCAAGAGCAGATGGTGTTTCACATGCTCAGCAGGATCTAAACTTTTTCAGCCTGTTTATCACACCTTCAGGTGTCAACACAAATTTCCCTCCCTTTCTACTCACACATTGGAACATAACTTTTTGTATCTACAGAAATGTAGTTTAAATTAACTGAAATTTCATTTCATACTACGTAATGAGGGAGGGAGAATGTGTAGGAAACTATGGAATTGCAAGAGCAGGTATGAAAGAGCCTGTGAGTGTATTTACACGTTACACTGTCTAGGTGGCAAATCAAATGAAATGAAGGCCGCTGTGAACACTAATCAACATAATAATCACTTAAGAGTTCTCTCAAAACACATTCCTTTTTTTTAAAGTTAACATCATTAAACCACACATGACATTTTGTTTTATGAGCTACGAAAAACATCCTACCAATATAGAGATCTATCCCTGCCCAGAGAGAGCTCACAAAAAGTCAGCTCATTTTCCGAGGTACAAGGCCAGCTGAGAGGCCATTCCTGCCTGTAGAGCACATACAGTGAGAGGTTCCTTGGCCAGCACACAGCCCTCACACAAGAGATAATGAGGTATCCCAGGGTCACTGTTGAGCAGTCACCAAATGTTGAAAAACAGGAGATGTATCAACAACTTCTGTGAAAGGATGGAAACTCTTCTGGACAGTGAGAAAGAATGAGAAAGAACGCCTTTAAAAACACCTTAAATTAGTAACTTTCAAGTACTCAGAAATTTAGAATTCTTTTAAGAGACTCTACTAGGCAGAAAGAACAAAATTATATTCCTGGAGTGGCAAACAGGTATCACAAAACAATACTTAGGAGGAAAAAATAAATAAACTCAAACCTCTTAGAAATATGTTGTATTGAGCATGTAATATCAACTGACTCTAAGAAAAATAAAAAGTCCCTAAATGAAAACACAGGCCTTTAATTTTAAGTCACAGTAGAAAAAAAGTCATGCAGACACTAAGCTTAGTATAAGAAAGTCTTTTTTACCCTTTAATTTAGCTCCTATCTTGTTAAAGTGTGTCAATTAATCAAAAACAAATGAAGCATGACCAGTAATGAAGGTTAAAGAGACATGTTAATACCATGGTGCCTATGCAGGGAGATACAATTAAGCTGTTATTTCAATAAAACTGATGAAATTTCCCTCTGGTAACTTAAGCTTTCATACAATTTTAGAAAAGTTCATTCTATATTATGAGCTTTGATGATAAAACCATCCTGACAGCAGATATTAAGAGGCAGGTGTGACAGGCTTGCTGTATCACCAGTCCTCAGAGGTACAGTTCTTCTAGGGTTGGGGAGCAGCACTGGCTGCTTTGGGCATAATGAATGAACATACCCCAAATTAAACCCCATTCCTATTTCTGTGACCATCAGCAGCCTGGATACAGCTAAACCAAGCTGTAATGCTAATTTACTTGTAATGCTAATTTACAAAAAGCCTGAAATTTTCCTCATAAAAGAGGGAAGATCTCTCAAAACCAAATCCAAAGCACTCAAATACAGCCTCATAGGGTACCCTCTCTACGGTATCTTGAATAACTTAAAAATAGAAAATCATAGAGGGAAAATATCATTTTCATATTCCATAAAAAGTCCTTCCATTTATCAAATGAACAACAAATGGAACATTTGCTGCAAACATGCCTTTAACTTAATGAAGGTATTTGCACAAAGGGACATTCAGGTTGGCAACCCAATACTGGGTAACAGAACTTGTCAACATTATCATTTGATCAGGCATTGAATTGGAAATATGCCAAGTATTTTCACACATCCCTGTACAAACTGAAGTGAACACTGGTGGTCATAAATGTTCTGCATAACAGCACTGTTTTCCATAAATATTGAACTATCAAACAAATAGAGGGTTATAAAAAAACAACTTGGGTAAGTGTGCCCTGGTCTGTCCCTCTCCCAATAAATTTGCACTTGTTTCAAAGGAATATACTACATACAAAAGCTCTGTGTGAAAAAGCAAGGATGGCCCAACACACCGAAACTTACGCCTCACCAGCTGACTGTATTGATATGAATGATGTCCTTCCCCACAGCTGAATGATCCATTTTCAAATACAAAACTGCTCTGGAAGCTGACATTTTGTTTTAGCAGTCATGCCTTGTTATAGCCCTTCTAGTTCCTAGAATAGTTTGTTTTGCCACACTCATCAATAAGGCCATTCACTTAACTGGTCTTCCTTAAGCACAGAGTTCCCTGACCTATTTCTTTCACAAATATCAGTAACACTTCCCCAAATATCATCTGCCAGTTTACTTGTTACCCTATGAACTCTCATTTATTAACATCCAAGGCTCCTGTCTGTTTTGAAGGCTCTAGCACAATTTTACTGTCACTGAGTTCTTAAAGTTATTGATCCTTTTTATACCTCAGTAACAATCACACAGACATTGCGCAGTCTGCCCTGATGAATCCAAACCCTAGGCTTTAACCTTAAATTTTCATTTCTGCTATTGAGTTGCAGGAAAGTCCCCCCTTTTTTTTTTCACCATTAAAATTTATTCTGTAGTGTCGTTGCATCTTATTAAGCATTGTTTTCAGCCACTGGAAAGGACATGTCGAAATTCAACATTTCCTTTCACTCTCTTTTATTCTCATCTTCAACTATTCTTTCAGCTTGCTCTCCACATAGTTTTATCCTGGAAAAATCAGTTGAATTCTAGCAAAATATTCTATGTCTATAGCCTCCTGTGGTCTGTCTTCTCTTTTCTCATTTGGCAGACACAAGTTTCTCATTTGTTTTCCTCCAGAACACTTTACATCAACAATAGAACAGATTACATCCCCCAATTTCCCTGTCTGTAATCCCCAATCTTTGCACAAAAGTACAAGATTTACTCTGTCCCATCTTCAGCAACTGGTATCATCTAATAGTTGTATTTGGCTTTGTTCAGCATCTTCTTTTGAGGGTGGTAAGGCTGCATGAAGTTTTCATTTTAGAGTATCAGAAAAGCAAAACAGGAACAAAAAAGCATTTTTTAGAAATATAAGCTTCCAATCAAACATCACATAGGGCCCAGGCTGTGACAGACTCCCCACCCCACCTGCATCATTCTGGTGCTCACTCATGACGTGAGACACTGTCATGGGGATTCTGAGACCTCAGCTCACACTGCAGACTTGCCCTGCATTGGGCCATATTCCATAGGGTTTCTTCACTTCCCACGCATGGGTTTTTCATAAAATTTGCTGGGATTTATCTTGTAAGGCCAAAATACTACAATCAGTTCCATTGCTCAAGTCCAATTATTAGAATAGTACTATCAGGCATATACATGCACAGACATACTTTGTGTCAAAAGATGAGTCTTTTTCTCGGGAAAATATACCAAATTTCTTGCCATTATCTTCCCTTTCATATTTAACCTCTCAGAATACACTGTTGTGTACCAGCATGGACACTACCCCCTCTTTTTCATTCTGGAGACCCTCCTGGGCACCATTTTTTTCTCATCTCTACAAGTTTCTTTCATGAATTTAAAACATCTTCCCAGTCTGAGCTGAATATTAGTGCTTTATGCAATTTATTCAGCTATTTTTCTTCAACACAGTCCATCATGCAGTTGTCGGAACCGCCTCTCACAGCTTCTTTCATTTCTTTCCTACTGGTGCTCTTAACATGCTTCCCTCACCTTCCAAAAATTTTTTCCAGCATTTCCACAGCAGTGGTCTTTGATCTCCTTCCTTTCTCCACTTATATTTTCTTTCCAGGAAAACACACCTGAAGCAACAGTCAACCTCCTTCGCTACACAGACAGCTCAGAGACACTCTTGCCTGCTTTTACGTATGCAGAATATGAACTGCCACCAAGTCCTGGATATCTAAAAGCCAGCTTAAGGTAAACTTAGCTAACAGATTTCTTAAGTGCACTCAGTCTCCCTAAAACCCTTCTTTGTCATTCTCGGTAGTCTCAGGAGAAACTTTGCCAGAGGATAACATCTTAAACTCTAACCCCTCTATGGGCAAACCATGGTTCAGTCATCCTTTCTTTGTGGTATAATCCTACAATAGAGAAAGAGAGAGAGAAAGAGAGAGAGAAAGAGAGAGAGAAAGAGAGAGAGAAAGAGAGAGAGAAAGAGAGAGAGAAAGAGAGAGAGAAAGAGAGAGAGAAAGAGAGAGAGAAAGAGAGAGAGAAAGAGAGAGAGAAAGAGAGAGAGAAAGAGAGAGAGAAAGAGAGAGAGAAAGAGAGAGAGAGAGAGAAAGAGAGAGAGAAAGAGAGAGAGAGAGAGAGAGAAAGAGAGAGAGAAAGAGAGAGAGAAAGAGAGAGAGAAAGAGAGAGAGAAAGAGAGAGAGAAAGAGAGAGAGAAAGAGAGAGAGAAAGAGAGAGAGAAAGAGAGAGAGAAAGAGAGAGAGAAAGAGAGAGAGAAAGAGAGAGAGGGAACTTTTACCAAGAACCTTCTCATTTCACATTTCATCTAGCTCAAAATATTTTGTCAGTGTCAGAGAGAAACAGACAAAAACAATAGAATCCTACTCATCCAAAATATGGTTGCAGAAACAGTTTTCCAAGTCTGTTGCTTTCACCGTGTAATCCTTCTCTTTGCACATTCCTCAATCTCAGCTGCATCCCATTGGAATTGATTCCATTCACAGCTCCACACACTGCTACCTTGATTTTTTTCCCCATAAGACAAACCCCAGAGACAGGAAGATTCGGTGAACAACAGAAACACATCTTGCCGTGCAGGTACACATGTGGTAACAGTCATCAGAATCGTGAGGGGGAAACTTAAATAGCAAAGACCTGGTTTGTCAAACACACAGCAAGAAGAATCATATTTTGTTACTGGCTGCACTCCACAGATAAAGGTTCACCTGTTTCTGGGCTGCAAACAGTATCTGAGTGTAACAATTTTAAGACACTCTAAAATACACGTTAACAGACAGTTTCTGCACTAGGAAGTTTATGCCCTGAAAGCTTAAGGACAAAGTGTAATTTTTTCACAAATAGGTAACAGACACATGTAAATTTCATGAGCAAATAAGGAACTGCATCAATTTAAAGTTATGCAAATATTTCAGACTGCTGAAATCAAGTCCTAATTTTCTTAAGGTAATACATCAAAGGTACGCGATAGCTTGGAACAGAAACTTAGGAGAGGTGATGGTCAATCCAACCCTAACCACAAGACAATTCTTCCTGTAATTAACAGAGTGCAACATGAAAGCAGTCTTTGTCCATGAAATATCCCAGCTTTCCTACATGTTTGAACCTAGTCAGATAACCAGAAAAAGTGTGTGTCAACTCTGTTTGCAGATAGTTTTGGACATGTATCATATGTATTTAATTAGGAAGGCCTATTCTTTACTCAAGGAAAAATATGAATATTCTTTCTGGATTCTGAGAAGCTCCTGTGTAAGATTTCCTACACATAGTTGTTTGCTCTCATATACATGTCCACCATCAAGTTAAAAAAGAAAAAAAGTCTTACTACCATATTTTTCAGGACATAGTGTTTACAAGGTCTGCAATACTGACAAGCACCTTTTAGATTCCTTGATTTGGCTTTCAGACAAAATACTATAAAATTAAGTGCCAAATGTGCAACAGTCAATAAAGATAAGTCCTTTGATATCAGTAGTAATAGGTACAGCTAACAGAATAGCATCCAATTGATATATGCAGTCAAAATACAACCTACAAAGTTTGAAATACCAATCAATACTGTGGTCTTACTGCAATTCCTCTCTAGGTCCAAGATGAATATTGAAGTAAGAACACAGCCTGTTAACTGCTAAAATCGTATCAATTTCTACTGGCAGAAGTGTCAATATTGGGGAGTTCAGAAATGACATTGCCTTTGCAAAATTTTTAGCCATAATTCTAGTCATATTGTTTCCCTCTATGTGTATTTATAGTTTTTGATATTGGAATTTAAGTATGCTTACATAAAAAGTTAAAGACATAATCTATTCAAGTTTCTTTCCTCCCACATCAAACTATGTTGCTAGATATATATACTGCAGAAGAGACACACAGAGCATGAATTTAGATACTTTGATGGCTAAAGTAGATATAGATACTTATATAAATGGTAAGAATAATCTAACTTTATCAACTTTCCAGCCTTGTAATTTCCACACCTGTTGAAGTCCAGAAAGCAATATCTAACTATTTGTCACGAGGATTACTCAAATTTGCTAGCTTTTCCAGGATCATGCTTACAGGGCCTCTTTCCACTTGTACCCCAGAAAGAAATGATATTTCCATCCAATTTCTGTGTGCATGTACTGCTGGTTGCACATTCCCCCGTGTGTTAGTATTCTATCCTGTTCCCACCCCCTCCACACAAACAGACCACTTGAAATTGTTGGCTAAAAAAATCCCTCACCAATTAAATAAAATAATTATTTTCTCGTATACTTAAGTAGACAGAGAGCACATATAACTTCAAATCAACATGTTACTGAAAATTTAAGATCAATATTAACATTCTCTATTTTCATCAAATAGTAACTAAAATCTACACGAAATGAGGTTTGGTTTTTTGGTTTTTTTTTTTTTTTTTTATAATGAGAACAATCAACCCCTGGAATAATCTCCCCAGAGAAGTAATGGATTCCCCAACATCGGACAAGTTCAAGATTTAGCTGGACAGAGTGCTGGGCCAACTTGTCTAGACAGTGATTTTGCCAAGAAAGGAAGGACCAGATGATCCTTGGAGTACCCTACTGACCTGCCATTCAATATTTGACATAAACTTCTTCTACATATAAGAGGTTTATGACAATCACACAAAATACACCTAATAGAATCACAATAACTTATCTCTCATTCACCAAAGTGCTTCTGTCATGGTGGACCAGCAGCATCTTCCTAACAATGTTCATTAAACTCCTTGAAATATTAATATTGGAAAAGAACCACTGTACTGCTTTATAAAGATTTGTAAAATGTGTAATCAGCCCTTAAAGAAAAGCCACACAATAGATGGTCTGAAAAGCATTAAGTACATGCATTCCTTCAGTTTCAAGGAAGCAATATAAAAACCTTGTACTGTTTATTCAAATAAAGTCACACATTACGGGCTTACTTCTCCCTACCCCTGCCCAAACAATTGATGTTTTATCAGCTCTGCAATGTCTGATCTCTCTCCAAGCCAGATAGATCAGAGGATTTAACCTGGGTTATCCTTGTAAAATTGCATTTAAATACAGCAGAGAACAAGTATCTATGAATCTCATTTAAATTGTGCTTAACAAAGCACAAACTTTTATTGTAAAGCATAATAGATTATTAGGAAAATGAAGAACTTCATATCTCTTTGTTGTTCACATCTAGTGATAACAAAGACATCAAATTCTGGAAGCCTACCAAAAAGTTACATTTTATTATGAACACGTATGATTTAAACATTGCCAATAAATTCTACATATTTAGTTACAGCTGACATTTATGATGTTACTTGAAGAATAATGAAAGCCCTAACTTGAAATATGCACATGCTTTTAAGAAGCGTGCTGAACGTCAAAGGAAGCTTTTAGCAAACTCGCATATGAACAAATATCTTCTATCATCTGGAAAGGTTAATGAAATCACATATTCTGAGATTTCTGTGCTACAGACAAACGTGACAGCAAAAGAGAGCATTTGCTATCCAGAAGGGAACAGAGAAAGTAAATTATTATATATTAGTCCCTACATATCTTAACTGCTAGTAAAATATTTTAATGTTTCTTTCATTGTATGCATTAGATAATCCGCAACTTACTGAATAAGTTATTTCTGAAGATTGTCACAGCATACGTGCATTTTAACCTTTTATGCAGAAACAATTTATGTATTAATCACTGTAAACAATTATTGTATTAATTCTGTGGTGCAAACTCGGGGGGGGGAAATGCTCAAAAATTACTCCACCATTTCAGATTCACTTCGTATTTCCACAGACCTAATTCACAGTCAATCATAAGACCTGCATTATAGCATAAATGTCAAGGGAAAATTAGAAAATGTCATTTGGCACCGATGAGTTTCAGCCACGACAGTAACAGACGGGGGATTCTGCAGCAACAATCACTTCGCAGAAACTACTCACTTGCACGTTTAATAAATACACTCCCCTCATTCTCCCTCCTACAACGGGCTGATAGTCCACTTGCAGCAGCCTCGGGCCAGTTCCAACACAACTCCATGATCCTGCAGTTGACGTGCAAGTGCCCAAATAAAAACAAACTCCCCCACACGCACGGGGGTTTACGCTACAAAAAAACAAGACTCATTGAAAAGTTTTCCGGGAAGTAGAAACCAACAGAGTTCCATTCAAGAAAACCGAGCGTTTCGGGCATCCCTCCAGCCCCTTCTGAACAGCTCTCTCTTCAGTAAAAAGAAGTTTCTTAAAACCCATCAACCCAAAACTAACGTTAACTTAGGTGGAGCGAGGAGCAGGGGGTGAGAGAGAGAGAGAGAGAGAGAGAAAGGAACAAAAAGTAATCTGCAGGGCAGAAGGACAGCTGCCACTCAAACAACGCCAACATTCGATAAATAATATCCCTTAAAACCTGGTATTTCTTTAGCACTTGGCAATGGTTTTGTCGATAGAAAGCGGGAAGAACCAGAAGTGCCGAGCAGCTTAGAAAGCTGTGGTTACTTTCTCTCGGAAAGGCCGCCAGACGCCGAGGAGGTGGGGGGCTTCAGAAAAGAAACAAAATAACAAGGTAACTGATAGCCGAAGCTGACTGGTTTGAGGTTTTGCTCTAATCAATAAGAACTGCTGTTTAATAATTGAGATTGCATAAAAAACGAGAGAGCCTTCTGTCCTACAACAAATACATTATTATGATTTAGCACCCACACAGAAATAAAGGGTTATATCGACTCTGCAGAAGCGAGCTGAGAAACCCGCTAAGGGACTAACATTCTCCTCCATTCCTCTAGCAGGAGTTTGTTAGTGAGCAGACATTCAGCACAGACACACACCGCAGTCAGGAAAAGCTATGGAGTGGCGCTCATTCCTCCGAAAGTTTCTCCTTCAAGTTTCGGAGAAACCTACCTGCTCCCTGGAAATGCAAGGCAACGAGGGTCTCCTAAACAATTTGCAGCTGCCGTAGTAGCTGACCGAAGTTTCCCCTAGAGACACGCAGCTAGATCTTCTCCTAGGTCTGATCACAGGCACTTTTTCCTCCACGCTGGGGAGCCGCGGGTGGAGGTGATGCTGGTGGTGCGCTCCTCGGCTCTGCGCCGAGAAGATGCCGTGCTCCCCGCCACAGAGTGCCAGAAGGCAGCCTGCCATCCCGACCGTGCCGGCCAGCAGCGGGCCGAGCGCCGGGGGTAGCGCCTGGAGGCTGCTGAGCGACACCAGCCACACCAGGCTGCAGAACACCAAGACGAGGAGGCTCCGGCGCAACTTCAACGAGCTCTGCGGCAGGGTCAGCGCTGCCACCGAAACCAGCACCGTCAGGAGCCTTCCTAGGAACATCTGAGGCTCCTCTTCATGCCCCTCCGCGGGCAGCAGCCACTGCAGCGCCACGAAGTCCCCCATGTAGCAGCACAGGGGCAGCGCCAGCAGCCACCAGCGGGTCGTGCCGCCTCCGTGCTCCCCGCGCCGGCCGCCGACCAGGTAGCAGGTGAGGAAGAAGAAGGCACAGGCGATGCTTAAGAGGGGGCTGAGGCAGCGGGTCAGGCACAGCAAGGCGTGCAGCGGCGGCGGGCTCCGCCAGCTGCTCCCGTCCTGTTGGTCCCGGGCGCTGCCCCGGCCAGGAAAGGCCAGGAGTGAGAGGACAGCGGCGGCCAGGACGCCCAGGGCGAGCCGAGCCCGGGAGGAGGAGGCGGTAGGAAGGAGCAGCAAGGAGAGGAAGCTCTTCGGGGGATCCTGCCGCAGCGGGGTCGCGCAGCTCTTCACGTATCCGTTCCGCAGGCTCTCCGCGCTGCCGGGCAGCGCCGCGGGGGCGGCTGCCCCGCCGCCGTCCGGCTGCGGGCAGTGCTGCGGGGCTCTGCCGGCCCCGGCGGGGGAGGCGGCCGCCGCCGCAGCTTCTCGCTCTTCCCTCATGGTGGTCGGGGACGCGGCAGGGGGAGGACGGCGGAGAGGCGCGGATCGCGCTAGCTTGTGTCCCGGCCGCGCCTCCCGCATCCCCTCAAGAGAAGGGCGCCGGGCTGAGCCGCCGCTCGACCCCCGCGGGCAGCGGCGTCCGCGGCATGGTGGGTGAGGACGGGAAAAAGAGAGAAAAGGTAAAAGTCTGGCTTGCCCGCTCGCGTTCCTCAAACGGCTCCGGCGGCGGGCACTCGCTGCCGCCTCCCAGCGCCCAGCGGCGGCAGCGACCGCGGCGGAGCCAGCGGGGGTGGGAGTGAGGCGGAGAACGGCGCTCACCGCCCGCCCCCCTTCCTCCCCTGCCTGCCTCCCGCCTCCCCTCCTCCCCCGGGCCCCGGGAACCGCACTTCCCGCGATCTTTTTTAAAATATAATCTGTATGTCTGTATCTGCCCAGCCGCCCCCCGGGGCCGCGTGAGGGGCTCGGGCCGGCCCCCGCCGGGCGCCGCCGCCGCAGCAAAGGGACTCGCGGGGAAGCGATGGAGGGGCAGGAACGCTGAACTGGCGCAACTTGATGCTTTATCTGGTCATTTAGCTTCTGGATGCCGCGGAAAAGTTGTTCGCACGGGCTGTAAAGCACACGCAGAATATCGAAGTGTTTTCCCTCTGAGAAGCATCACTTTTTCCTTTTTATTCCTTTTTTTTTTTTTTTTCCCAGCACCGAGAAGTGAGTATGGATTAATTATCTACCTTTTCTTTTCTTTTTCTTTTTCTTTTTCTTTTCTTTTTCTTTTTCTTTTTCTTTTTTCTTTTCTTTTCTTTTCCCGCCCTCGTTAACTAAGTTACAAACTAGACCGCATTGCACGACCAGGTTTATTTGCACAGCTAATAACTTTGGAATAGATCAAAATAATTTGGAACGGACCGTTGGAAGTGTTTGGACTGCTGTAAGGGAAAATAGGCAGCTAACGGGATTTTGAGTAATGCCTTTGCTCATTGATTCTGTTTGTTTGTTTCTGGAAAAGTAACTGCTGAGCACTTCTGAAATTTATTATAATTGTGCACGTTTACCTTGTTACTTAGAACAAAGGTCCTTTGAGCCATGTTTCCACATAACATTGTACTGCTTTACTTACACTGGTTTAGAAATCAGTTCAGCTAAGTCAGTGGTTGCACCTTTTGCTTCTTTTATTGAAACAAGCAACTCTTGAAATTATTTGGTGCTACTGCCTGTGATTCCCTCCCTTCGAGCAGCCCCCGAGGAGAAGCTGGTTTGTGGAAGTTGTGGGGTGGCAGGAAGTGCTGCTGCAGGACACCAGCCTGAAAGCTGGCCATGAACAGAAATCGTCAAGCATGATTCCTGACAGAAAATGCAGTATACAGTGGCAAATAGAGTAACTCTTGCACATAGGAGGGAAATAAGTAATGATTTATTTTTTCAAAGGCAGATCAATCTGGTGGAATTTTAATATTAGAGGTACATCTTCCTTTGTTAGAAATACTCCTACACTCTCTTTCCAAAAGAAAGAAAAAATATTCTCTTCTGACTTGGTACAATTAACAAAGAATCTGTGCCATCATATTGGTTCTAAAAAGTTTCGAAAAAGGGAATTGTGTAGTTCCTTTGGGATTATTTTCTTACATTTTCTTGTATTCATATGTTAGCGATAACAATTGGACCACAATCAAGTATACTTGTAAATGCTTTTAAGGCTGAGATATACTTTCCTTTTATGCTTTTTTTAATTATTATTCCCTTGAATTCAGCAATAAATAAATGCATTCTAGAAATATTTTGCTGGTGTAATCTTCATTAAAACACGTTTGGGTATACTTGTAGCAGTGGAGACTAGGAAGTGCCTAAGGAAGACTTCAGAGATAGGACATCACATGATGCCTAAATATCATGGATGCAACCATCTGTGGCTTCAGCACTTTCTGAATCAGAAGTGGGGTCTTATTCTTGACAGTTCTCAGTAGGTTTTAATCCACAAATTTGCCCTTTTTTTTTTTTTAAGTCCACATAAGTTTTTAGCATCTGCAGAGTAATACATGGAAAGGTTTTTACTCAATGCAACTTGACTACGCAAGTGTGAAATACGGGTTTTTTTTAAAAAATTTCCTATTTGTCTTAATTGATATTCTTCTTATTTTGATAAAAAAATAAACAGTTTCTCTCTGGTCACCTTGTCTCTTTAATTCATGATTGTATATCTTTCTTCAGTCTCATTAATTTTCTAAGCTGAAGAGTCTGGGCTTTCCTTTTTCAGATTCTTTTCATGTTACTGTTTTGGGTTTTTTTTCTTTTTTTTTTTGAGCACCAGTATATGCTTTTGGAGCAGAGAAGACCAGGCGTTACCCCCAGTATTCAAGACAGAAGCACAGTCCAATTAATGGACTTCCCTTGTAATTCCTGTCTCTCATTTGTTTTGTCTGTCATTTGGTTTGCTGGGGAAGTGAGAT
Source organism: Acrocephalus scirpaceus scirpaceus (assembly GCA_910950805.1). NCBI lineage: Eukaryota > Metazoa > Chordata > Aves > Passeriformes > Sylviidae > Acrocephalus > Acrocephalus scirpaceus. The sequence goes on from OU383780.1 coordinate 51,164,217, forward strand.
GGCAGATAAATTAAGCATTGTTGAAAGTGGTGCTGTTGAACATTGAACACTGTTTTCACAGCATTAAGTATATAGATCCCAGGCTCTGTGTTCTGATTGTCAACATATACATCTACTAGATAATTTTATAGGTAAGATTAGGATTTTTTTCTTGGTTTACATTACAGTTATCTACAGTAAAGTTCACCTGGCTATGAACTCAGCATTGTAAGGCTGTAAGCCCATTCCCTCAGTCAGTTCTATCATTACTCTCAGTAACTTTGTATTAACAGTATACTTTACCACCTTCCCATCTTTTTTCAGATCATTTATCATTAATTAATTAGCTTTAATTTCTATGATATGTGTGTGGAAGAAATGTATACATTCCAAAATGCAATGGGAATATAGTAGGTCTTCAGTAATGTCTCAGTTGCCTAACAACACTCTTCCTACCACATTACAGGACCCTGTCTTGAGGAGTTTCCAATCTAATAATGAAGAATTTCAGTATAAAGAAAACTTGGTTTGAGTACTTTAGTGTCTATTGTAAATTAGAAGAGCATTAAGTAAATTGTTCCTTGTAACAGAATAATTTTTAAAATAAAGAAATAAGTTGTCATTAGCTATTTCTTAAACAAATACAGAAAAACATATTGTTTTATTAAAATTGGAGTGAAGACATTTATGTCAAGGGAATGTCATATTTTTTTGTCATCCTCCTGTTTCACTACCAAAACAAGATGGGTGGCTTAGTGATTTGAGTCAGGTTGGCTGTCTCTGACTGTCTAATAATAACAAATACTAATATAATTAAATATTCATTTTAAGTGGTGATAAATAAGATTTTCCAAGTCTGTTTCATCAGTGACCTCCCTGTCTTTATGCTGAGGCAGCTTTCTTGTTCCTGCTTTTCTTATTTTCTCCCTTACCTCCTGAGCAGAGAGAATGAGCCAATATCTGGGTGGAAGTTTGGCTGCCAGCAAGGACCAAGCCACCACAATAAAAATACATACTCAGCCCTGGAGGTCTGATCAGGAATATACCGTGAAATCTTAGATTTTCATTGCAAAGACTGATCCTGCTGCCACCACTTTAATAGAGAATTTTCATCTGTTTGGTCAAACTCAAAACCAGACCGAATTTTAAACTGGAATTCTTCATGGATGAGAGTATGAAGAATATGGTGTTTATACTCACAGCATACTGGCAGTAGAATAGAACACCTCATAACAGATTTGGCAGTATAGACTTATCTTTTCTTCACTAAATCTATACCAGCAAAATTCATAAATTGGTGGTGTCTATCTCTACAGTGGAAAATATTTACTGACTTTACTGACAATTTAATATACTTTGTCAAGTTTTGTTGGTTACTTTTTATTGATCCTGAGACATGTGGGGTTCTTTTGCTTTCCTAAGTGATTAAACTTGCAAACACTTAAAATCAGATATTGGGAAGATTGGTGTATATTACTTTGGTGTAATTGGCATAATTCACTGCTGAAAAGCATAATAATGATGAATATTTCAGATAGAAATGATAATATTTAACATAAGAATACAAACCAAAAGCAGTCATAAAACAGTTAATTTAAATTCTCCTAATTCAGAGGATAACTATTTTTATAGCTTTATTTTGAGGGTTGTGTTTTGGGTTTTTTTCTGGCTAAGGAAATTGCTATTATTTATTCACCCATCTACCTCCACATTTTCCACTGTCATTTGTCCCAGTGATCCCTACAGTGATAAGTGGTCAATGACCCTTGCATAGAATGAACTACAGGAGTAGGTCTTACAGACCTGCCTGTTATTCATCACAGTGGTAGAACAACTGCAACAGCACAGTGACATTTTGCTAAAAGCTCACATTCTCCCCAATAGGTTATTATACAGGCAGAATAAAATGCTTTCTTAAAACATGACTATGTCTTTTCTCCACCTGAAAAGTTGCTTTTGTTTGATTTTTCCTTAATTTGGTGAAAGAAAACATAAAAAGGAAACTCACTGGAAAGGACAAAACTACCAATTGGTAGTGCCTCTGTGTGAATGTCCCCATTTACAGACTCAAACTTGCACCTAGAGACCTTAAACTAAATTTAAAATGTAGTTTAGCGGGTGATGTCAACTGCTCATTATCATCCTCCTTGTTTTTTGCTTTGGTATCACTTCAGAACATTGTCAATAATAAAATTGATGTGTAAGAGTTGAAGGAGTAGTTTTTGAAATTGTAAAGCTGATTTGTAGTCTTTTATCCTATTGGACTAGTAGGAATGGGTAAGCCATCAAAGTTTGCATTCCTCAAAAAAACAGCAAGATACTCCTTACAATGAAGGACCTTTATTTTAATAAAGGATAGAATATCAATAAAATAACACAGCATAGTGTAGAAAAGCTGAACTTAATTCAACTAGACTACTCCAAAAAATCTAAAACTAGGGGGTGAGAAATCTACATGGGGAGAACCTTATACCTAAAAAACTGTCAACTTAGAACTGGAACACTAAGAAAAACTTTATCTTCTAGGTGAAAAATTGTCAGGAAGCTACAGCTAAGCTATGGAAAGCTATGGCTAACAAATGGGATCTTCACTAAAATCTATGGTGGAGGACGTCCCAGTGCCCAGGCAGAGTACGGGTCACACATCCCTTGCACTCCTCTGCCAGCGGAGAGGCAAGCTGGAGCTGAGGAGTTCAGAGCTGAGGGGAGAAGTGCAGTCTCCTCCTCTTCCAAAGGCCGTCTTTTGCTGGTCTCCACTGCCTGGGCCTCTGCAGAGAACTGTGGCACAGGGACAGCCACATCAGGTCATGGTTCTGCCTCAGTGCCTGCAGCAGCTCCTCACAGCAGCCACGTCCCTGGCAGCAGCACGGCTCTGCAGAGACCGAGGGGCTCTGGTGATTCTCCTGCAAGACACAGCACAGGGAGAGCATGGCACTGAGCCCTCTCGACATGCCTTTGGACACCCCAAAAGACTCGGGCCTGCCTGGGCTGTACCAGGCAGGGGATGCAGGAAGAAAGGCTGCGGCCAGCTCAGCCTGGTGTCCCTGAGGCTCAGCCTCTGAACACTGGGCCTGAAACACCATCTCTGCTTTGAGACCTTGGGCAAAGTGCTGCCCAAGAGGCTGAGCACCCTCGGAATCTGCCCAGCTTTTCTCTCCCATGGGGGCTCTCATGCCTTGCCTGACACCAGTTTGGTCTTTATTTCCTCCTACCCCCATTCTGCCTGTCTCACCTCTCCCCAGCGTCTCTGGACTCTTCTGCCAAGGCACCATCTGAGGACAATTCCCGTCAGCAGCAGCTCCAGGATGAAGCTGGCCAAAGAAACAGCCACCACGACTCGGAAGGGGGTCATCTCAGGCACCGTGTCCTGCTGCTCTATGTCCTTGGGAAGCTGGCGCAAGGTGCCTGTGTCCCCCTCAGGACGGCTGGAAGGACTGAGCGGATGGGCCAGCATCAGGAACACGTAGACTCTCAGAAGCCACTGGTAGCCGTGGCCAGCCATGGTGCTGCTGTATGCTGAGCTGCCACCTCAGCACACACTCTGGCTGTCTGTCCACACCAACTTCTACTTGTGTTCTGGGCACGGTGACGGGCTGGAGACAGTTCCACTGCACTGGGCCCAGAGGCTGTGATGTCACAGAATCATGGAACCGTTTGGCTTTGGAGAGCCCCGTGAGATGAGTGAGTCCAAGTGGGGACCCATCCCCATCATGGCAACTCCAGCAGAGCATTGATTGCCACATCATGGCTTTCCTGGAACACCTCCCACACCAGGGACTCCACTACCACCCCAGGCAGGCAATTCCAGTGTCTTATGCCCCTCTCTGGGCAAAAGGACCTCCTCATGTCCAACCCAAATGTCCCTTGACAAAGTTTAAAATCCTTGTTGGCATTTGCTCTCATGTCCATGACCATGTCTGAGAAGGCTGGCACTGCCTTGTCAGTAAGTTCCCTGTAGGCAGGAGAAGAGGTTTTGCCAGTGAGTGCTGTGCAACTTTCAAGCCATCCCAAGGGACTGCTTATGCTTGTTCTTTATGTCCCAGGGATCTTGGGAGTTGGAGAACAGTGCAGGCCTAGAGACAGCAATGGTGCCAGTGAAGGGAGGCCCTGCTTGAGGCTGCCCAGCAACGACAGGGGTGTGCCCCAGGCCTTGGCAGTCACACCGGCTGGAGCAAGTGTCCATGGCACAGGAGACAGCTGAAGCCTCACACAAAGCCCTGCAGGAAGGAAGGAGAAGTCTGGACTGCAGGGGATTCTTGCGGCCCAAGGGCAGGACCCAGCCCTTGGTCCTGTTGAACTTCCTGCCACTGCTGGAACCGGTTGATACTTAAGGTATTATATGATAGAATACCTTGCACATGTGTAACAGTGGCTAATGATATTATGGCCTCCATACACAAAAAAAAAAAATCTTCATTTTCAATTTTGTCATTTCGAAAGGAAAAATTTTCTATATTTCAAAATACTAACTTATTTTTGCATTGTTTGTTCTCTGTTCTGGTGTAGAATAACTAGAAAGAACTGATAACATAACAAAGACTCTTTTCACTCAAGGCTGTAATCTTGGCATCCTCTTCGGCCTATTTCTTTTGACCCACACATCCAAAACCTGTCTAAATCTTACCTCATCCATTTTAACATTTCTTAGTTTTAATAACTGCCTTCTGTTTGTACTGCCCAATTTTATTTCTTTTTTGCCAATGCCCTGTAATCTTGGTATGCACAGAGATCAGCTCTGTTGAAAATTGCTGTCAGTTTCACCTCAAAGCACCTTTTTCTCCTGTTCCTCTGACACATGAAATACAGACGTTTGATTATTCCTTCTTCATGTAGTGCTGCCATTCCAATCAGTTTCTCACCATGTGGACAACTTTTGCATCTGTTTAATAACTTTCGACATAGTTGCCCAGCTCTTCAGTTCATAAAACCTTTTTGTGCTTTCTTTCAAATCAGCACAGAAGTGTTCATTAAATTCTAGGAAGTCCTCCTTAAAGTTTCTCTTCAAGCACATCATTTGATGTTAAGCATCAAATTAATAACAATCAGATCTAATTGTTATTGCATGTAAACATGCCCTGACTGTAGTCCCTGCCCTTTTTTTCATGGGGAAAGAAATTATCAATTTGATACGTAATTTGGAAACTTTCACAGAGTAACACTCCAGGAAATTATGAGACACACCAGTGCTTTCTAGAGCCTCCTTTTTGGCTTTCTCATCATAATATGGGATCATTTGTATAGAAAGTCTGGTGTATGATCGAAGAATCAGTAAATTGGTGCCTTGTTCAGGGAAAAATATTCTACTACCTGACTACTGGTGAGGTGTAGAGCATAGGAAAGAAAAGGTGGGAAGAGAGGACTTTGTGTGTGAGCTCTGAGTTTATAAGTTAATGCTTATGCTGCTTTTCATTTATTCATATCCATTAGGAATTTGATGGCCAAATATTAGGTCTTGAATTAGCTTTTCTTTGAATATTAAGAGTTTTAGAAACTAATTTGTCCACAATTAATTTAAAGACAGTTAGGATTACATAGGCAGTAATTATCTCTGTGCCTCAACTTTTTTATCAGTTGTGCATCAGATGCTTGAATAAACAGAGAAATGGCATTATTACAACATAACCAGTTAGGAAAAAAAACCAAACAAACCCACCCAAGCAAACAACAAACTAAAGAAACATTATGCCTCCAGAAAACCCATGCAAGTATGCCTCACTTAGGGAAATCAAAAGTTTTGACCAAAATTCAGTGCTGGGACAAACACCAGCATTGTGCCTTATCTTTCTTAGTGCATGTGGTGACAATCACTATGGTTACTCTGTAGAAACATGTGCTGCAGCCAGCAACTGGAGCTGCATAGATCATCAGTTTTTCTATGTGCTACGTGCTCTCTCTCAAATGCAGCCTATATCAGCTGCCAAGGTGTTTGTATGTCTGCAGTGCTGAAGACTGAGAGAGAGCTGTGGTGGTTTGTACGCAACCAGACATAACAGGAACAAGGTCCTGAAAGAGATGGCAAAATGCAGTTATTGGAGGAACTAAGAAATTACTGGTGAAAGAGGCTTCTTGTGCAAGTGTATTCACTAAGTATGGTGTCAGTATTCTTGCAATTAAGTGTTGTTAATCTGTCATGTCTGAGGGTGGCAAAGAGATTCAGCTGCATTCCACATCAAGCAAAGCAGTCACTTTCAAACTAAATTACAACACTGTGATCTTCATCAAGTGGCAGCAAAGACTGAGTTACTACAAATTGCATCTTCTGGTTGAACTTTTCAAAAAACAGGCCCATGGGAAAGAAAACTGGAAAAGAGTAAGGAAAAGTAATTTGATTCTTGTATGATAAGGTGTCTTTAATGGATGTAGTGGTTGTCAGTTTAGAAAGCATGGGTAATGCACTGGAAAGCGCTGGAAAAATTGAGTTGCTGTGGAAGGCCATTGCTAGATGAGAATTCCCATTTCTAGTGAAGGAAAATATCCATGAGATGATCTTTGACAGACTATAGGTGAATAGCAGAAATATTGTATCAAGTTCATTAAACACTCTCTTCAAAAACTACATGGACAAAAATCTTTCCTGTGCCCATATTTTTATTTTTATGAGAAGAAGCAGTAGCATGTTGGCTTTTGTAATAGATCCAGATGCTTCCACTCTTCTTTTTTAAATCTAAGGGATCATCCTCATCTGAAAAAACTCAGACTCTCTGGAAATGGACCAACATGTGCAACTCCAGATAAGCACATAATGATGTGCACCTCTACAGCTGAAATACATTTCAGTCATCCCCAGCCTCTCACTTTGAGGGTGAAAATGTCAACAATGATTTCTAATGTTTTACAAACAGAATCTAATGATGCTGATGTGATTTCAGCACGTACAATCTGCATGTACCCTCAAATAAAATTAATTTTCTAACATTTTATACTGGATTTATGGAAATTTTTAATGGATTTCCTTAACTTTTTAAAACATCATTTTTATGCGATATATAATGTATAAATAAAAAAAAGAGAAGTTGTTCAGAAATTACACATTTAAATAAATTTGAATGTCTTTGGCAATTGTTTTTTCCAAGGCACCGTGAATTTGGATGTTTATATCCTAGCAAAAATAAAGATAATGGTATATCACATTCAACAAATAGTTGTTAAAGTTCTGGCTTTAAGATACTTGAGAGCTATCTAATTATATATGGTACTAATTTTTTTACATGAGCTTATTTAGACAATAGTAATATAATTTGGAGGTGGGTTTAATAATAAAAATGTAGGAATTAATCAAATATTCCCACATTTCACTTTTTCACCCAATTACTCAAGTACAATTTGCCACCCTATATTATAAGTGAAATTGGAAGTTAATAATAAACCAGAATTTAAGTGACTTTCTTCATACGTAGCATTTGTATAAAAAAGTCTTTTTTATGCTGAATCGTGTTTTATTATAAAATCTGCACCTTCAGTGAAATAGCATTTAACTTAAGAATACATACTAATATTTCAATGTCAATTCTGTCCTTAGCTTGCTAATTGAAATTTCTGTCTTGAATTGAAATAGAGGCATTTTATGGACTCTGCTTATTAATAGAGTTAAATATTAAATCTAACTAGGGAGTTGGTTTGATTTTTCAGAGAAGTCTGACTTAATGCACGAGCATCAGATGCATAAATATATCCTGAAAAAGATCAAAATCAGTCTGAATCAGGTCATTTATTGGGAGAGAGAGGGGAGAAAAAAATGAGCTGAATCTTTCAGCAAACTTCCCTCATTTCCAGGTATTTCAGATACCTGTTTTTGACTTTGAGTAAGACAGGTCCTTGTTAATTAACATTTGTTTGAATTTTGTTAAATTGCTAAAATTGTATTATATTGTCAGGCATAAAATAACCCAGTAAAGAAATTTGCTGAATTACACCACTTCAGGGTCTGGCCTATTTCAGCACATGCTTGAATATAATCTTAACTGTTTTGCTTGGCTATATTATTCCATTCAGTTTTGTGCATGAAAATCTTATGAAGACCTTAATGTATTTAGAAATTCATCAGACTTTAATGTTTTCTTATGGTAAGTACTAGACAAGCTTGAACCTTGAAGAAAGTAACATAAATAGAGTCACTAGTTGTTTTGTTCGAAGTTCAATAAAACTGGAACCTTCAACTTGAAGTATCAGACTGCAGATGTCTCAATGATAGTGGAAATATGTACAGTACCATACCTCTTGAATAAAAGATCTGGACTCTTAATCCTTCTAGTCTTCTCTATCGTTTGGAGATTAAAATTTTTTTAGCATTCAAAGCAACAAAGATCTAACAAGACAGCCTACGTAAGCAAATCTTCAGAACAAAACATGCTCCAAAGAAGGAGAAATGTAACAGAATCCTGTAATTGTGACTTAGTAATTATATCTGCTAGAGATTCCACATGAGATTAAAAAAACCACCAAAATTATGCAATTAAGCTAATTAGCTCATTAATGTGGAAGTATTTTGTCATTCTAATCATAGAAGGAATTCATCTGAGTTAAAAAGCAGACAGGAATAAATTGTGGCAGGAGACAGAAATTGTCTGGTTTTAAAATGATAAATTTATGTGGTTTATGTCTGTCCTCTAAAACCTAAGCACGGCACCTGCATTTCTTAGGTTAATTTTATTTTTATTACTTGTTAAGAGCAAGTTTCTCCTCACACATAACCTGAGCCTTCAATGTTGTTCAGGAAGACATCACATGCAGTGAAAGCATTACAGTTTCAAACAACTTGGCTTAATAATCTTTCCTATTTAAGCCTACTTTTGTAGCTAAGTCACTTCTGTTCCTCAAATAATACAATAGGATTGCTTAGCTTTTGTAATTAACGCTGTGTAAAATTGCAGTAATTTATCAGCCTGCTCTTAGCATCTTAGCTGAAAGCCTGTTGGCCATTCATTCATGAAGTTGTGCCAGGGGATATCTGGAAAAGGTTCCTCACCCACAGTGTGGTTGGGCACTGGAAGAGGTCCCCAGGGAATTGGTCACAGCACCAGCCTGACAGAGTTCAAGTAAGAGTTTGGACAATGCTCTCAGGCACCGGGTGTGTCTCCTGGGGTGTCCTGTGTCGGGCCAGGAGCTGGACTTTGATACTTGTGGGTCCCTTCCAATTCAGTGAACGACAGTTTATTGAAAGCAGTACCCATTAAGACAGCTCAGAATTTACCACATAAGAAGCTGCACAACGAGTGAAGTGGTTTTGTAATTCTGATGGGGTTGCAACTTTTGTTGCCTCTGCACAGCACAATAATACAACCCTCAATATTTGTAAATAATCTAATGTATTTAGTTGTCAAAGGCAAACAAATGGAGGTAAAGCAGTATCATAGGATCAAGTAATGGGTGACTGGATCATTTAACGCAGCTATTTTTGTACTTAAAACTAGTGCTTGTCACCCTAATGCTTGATTTTACAGTAAGAGGAGAAAGAGTTGGATGTGGAACTGTGTTTAAAAATTTCTAAAATGTGTATTTTTGTCAGTTGATATCTTTAATAAGTAAGATCTTTTAGAAAATTCTTAACATGTCTGAACTGATTACATAAGTAAAAATGAGGGTATGCTATGGAAATTTAACAATTCTAAATCTAGATAATGCAAGTTCTTAACTTCTGTTGGTTTTATATACTTATTTATAGCTAAAATGAGCCCAGCATGCTGGTATACAAGGTAATGGTGTAGAAACAATCAGCCATGTGGACCTGCTGGATCTTGCAATGAAAGAATAACAATTGACTTGCAATAGCAAAAGCAACACATTTAGAAGGATTCTTCCGTTGCTTTGGAGTTTTTGTGTTTGAATTTACGACAACCTTTGAGGAAAGGACCTTGAAAGGAAGCAAACTGGACACAGCAGTAGGTTTCTACCAGAGCTGATATGGGAAACCAAGAAGTTGACATTATGATACCTTTGCACTTATGCTCAATTAGTAGTAATGAGCTAGCAGTGACTGATGCTTAATATAACAAATTCAAACACTGTATGAGCCAAGAACTGTGTTTCAGTTTACATCATTAACTGAGTTCCTATTTGTCATGCACTTGCAATGTCATTTATGCCATTTCATAATGTTTCCTGTTGTGATTGTTAAATTATGTGTGATCTAATTGCTCTCTACAACTCCCTGAAAGGAGGTTGTAGCCAGGTAGGGGTCGGCCTCTTCTCCCAGGCAACCAGTGACAGGATGAGAGGACACAGCCTTAAACTGTGCTAAGGGAGGTTCAGGCTGGACCTGAATCTGGAAAAATTTCTTCACTGAAAGGGCTGTCAAGCATTGCAATGAGCTGTCCAGGGAGATGGTGGAGTCACTGTCCCTGGAGGTGTTCAAGAAAGTGCATGTGGCATTCAGGGCCATGGTTGTGGACACAGTGGTGATAAGTCAAAGGCTGGACTTCAAGCTCTCAGAGGTCCTTTCCAATCTAAATGATTCTGTGATTATCTAAGATTTTATGAAAGCATGGAAAAAACAATCTCAAGGGGGTTTTGTAACTTGAAAATCTGTCTGCTTCAAACTTGATGAAAGTTTATTTACATTTGGAAAAAATACTATATCAATTGCAAGTTATATGAAACACATAAGTCTTATTTTCTTATAACTACTAACATAACACTGACCATGAAATGAGTTACAGATGTTTTTATTTAGTCAACATTCAAATATTTTTCCAGAGCAATAGACATTGCATAGTAAATTTCATTGCTACAGTATTCACTAGCACTGACCTACAACAAACTGCAGCGCTATGTTTATTTGAGTATTTTTACTGCTACGTTAAAAATGTTATATTTACTACAATTAGAATGTTTATTAAACATGAATACTGTATTATGTCAACATATTGCTAGAGAGAAGAGCATAGTGAACAAACAATACAATTAGTAAATGAAGTGAACATGAACATGTATTACCCTTTATTATTATTTACTCACTGATTTGTAAAAGTTGCTGGTTTTTAATCTATTTCTCTGTGACTGCTGCTAATTACAAAGACTCTAAAATTCATAATAATTACTGCCTAGTACCTGTGTGTGCTTGGTAACAGCTTGAACATTTGTGATTCCTGGCCTCTTTGGTATTTAGTACTTAATTATTGTAGGGCTTATTGCAAAGTAGCAGATTCCTAAATGTAGGACTCCTAGATGTATGAGATCTTTGGGATTTAGAATACTACACACTACTTCCATTATCTGATGTCAGAAAATCACAAAAAAGCTGTGTACCAGGAGGTTACCCACATACCAAAGCGGCTGAGTGACACACTTTAGCTGAAGTTCTTTACATCATATATTCAAATTGCTGCTGTTAATTCTGAGGCACTTTTGTATTAAAAAGTGATCATCACATGTCAGGTGGTACTGTTAACATGCAGGTCTAAACAAGATTTTATGATCTTCAGTTTTGGCCTTGATTTCTTACTGAAGTTGTTTAAGTAGTCCTGATCATTAAAATATTACATACTTGGCATATTTGCTTTCTTTAATGCTGAAAGTGAGGAATACATCAGCTACACATAAATTTAGCTTTGCTATTATTTATTACCATGTTGCCTTCCCATGACTAATGCATTTTTTTTTATGTGAGTTCTGAAAGGAGTGGAGGGAAGAAGGAAAACAACATTTTGGTTTTAAGGAAAAGTTTAGTTAAATTTTCAGTGCTTTCTGATATATTAGAAGAAAAAAGATAATTTTCCAGACTCAATATTTTAGGAGTTGTTAAAAGGTACATGAGACAGTTGTGGTGTTAATCGAAATCCTGAGATGTATCCTATTTAGTTACCTCTCCAGTCAGGTCTCCTCCGCGAACAGGTCTGTACCAAATCTAATGGTGAAATTAGCATATTTCTGAACAGAAAAACCTTGAATTGCTGTAAAATATATTGGTCTGGCATGCAAATTAAAATAACTAGGTACTTTTCAGCTTTTGAGTTGAGAGGCCTGATTCTTTACTGCCTATCAAAGTAAAAAGGCCTTAGAGAGGATAGGCAGGACTACTACTTTAATATATACATATTTTATACTCAGGCTTTGGACAATAATTATCTGTAAAGATTCTTCTGAGAGGTCTAGCTAAAAGCCTTTGTTTTTAAAGTAGATACAGGAATATATTGACCTGGGACATAAGGGAAATGAGTATATAATTGATAACTATGTGGAAGGTAATAAGGTTCCAGTTGCCACAGCAGTATCCACAAGCACATTTGGTTTAGTTTGTATTGAAAAATAGATAAACTATTTTGGACATGATGGTTTAGAAGATATCTGTGAAGTCAAGCCAAGCTTTTCAAGTTACTTGAAAAGTATTAAGTGACAAAATGACCTGCAGAAGTTTAACTTATGTGAAGCTTAATCAGCAGAATGGGGTACTTCCCATGTATTGTTAATTGTTTAATTACCAGGAATAATTTACAAATGCAAATGTGAAATTTTTAGATATGGAATTCAAACAATATGTTTCAAGAGTCAAAAGCTCTTTCTTCCTTTATAAAATCTGCCATCTGTTTTTCTTCCTTCCCCACCTTTTCCCCCCTGGCTTTTCACCTCATTTTTCCATACAGACAGGCTACAAGACTTGAACTCAAAGAGTCTTAAAAAGCTTTCTTGATGATTAAGGGTAAGCTAAAGATATTTTGTTTGAATAAGGCAAAGATTCCATACTCTCTTTATCAGCTGATCTGTTACTGTTCACCCTGAGGGCCTTATCTGTACCAGTGCTCCAGGCAAGATAATCTTACTGATGGCAACAGGGGAGGGCACAAGTATCAGCCCCCTGCATAACCACAATGGGACAATAAGCACAAACCTATTTCTACTAATTGAGTTGAAATGTCCACTTAATCAAAAATGATTCCTCATTGCATACACTGTGGAATGTTGGCTCCCAATCTGGAAACTTTTTAAGTTTTCTTACAGCTAAGAGGGCTTTTTAGTCTATGTTGTTTGGGTTCTGCTCTGGGGTCTTGAAGGTGTATTGATCTTGGCAATTGTTTCCTAATCTCAGATGATCATTCCCTTTACACTGGTAGCCAATATTCCTTGGCAGCTTTCACTTTATATCAACTGAGATCATTAGCACTAGTGTCAGGAGTGTCACTAGTGTTAACGAGGTTTTTAGATTCTTCAGGACCAAATATCAAAATACCTTGTTATCCCACCAACACAACTAGAGAATTGCTTCTGAGCATTCTGTTTCAATCAGATCAGGAAAGAGCAGTATTCCAAAGACAAAACCCCATACCTGGGACTCTGATTCCTGAATGAGACCTTAGTAGTGTGTCAGCTCCATGACCATTGTGGCAATTGGAGAAGCTTGTCAGACCTTCAACATCACACTACCTGTTTTCCAGAGAGCCCTGAAACAGGCTATTGTCTATTATCATGTAGTTTAAGGAAAAGATCTCCCTGTGACAAACATCTTCAGCTCCCCTCAGTGCATCAGAAGTACTTTCCAAGGCTACTTCTCTAAAAACTCAGGAGTTACTTGTTCTCCATAAAAGACTGGACTTTTCAGCCTCATTTCAGTTCCACATTTGGAACTACCTTCTCAAACTATATCCACATGATCTTTGACCATCTGGTGACCTTTATCAGATTACTGCCTAAAGATTTTTGCCAGAAGTTTGACACTCCAATTATTGCGGGTCATATATCATCTAGAACAATCCTGCAAGCCTCACTTGACACAGCATGGAGAACAGTCTGTGCTTTTAGTGCCCCCTTATTTCTTAGGCAATTTTCTTGGCTTCTGTGTTTCCAGGAAGAATAAAGCCATTATAAAGAAGATTCTTGAGCATCCTTTCCAAAGGAGCACTGCAGTTCACAAAGTGGGATGAGCTGGAACATCATACCAGAAGTAAGCAGAAGTCATAGGAAATTACTTACTCCTCTACTGATTGTTTAGTCAAGTTTTGTCTTTTTTTTTAAGTATAGATTTTTTCATGGCTGAGTCTGAGGAACTTTATTACTTGAATGTTCTTCTAACTACCCATTCTCCTAGGTCTTTGTAGCAGACTCTTGCTTCCTTGGCTAGAAGTTTTCCTGAGACTTGAGATGGGAAGGAGGTATACTGTCCTCTCCAGAAGTAAATATATCAGGTATCAGACTCATTTGCTAGCAATCTGCCCAGGTTCTTGAATGAGCTGGGAAACTGATTAGGTCAGTCAAGCGTCCATATCACATGCAGGAAGTCCATGCCAATGTTCTTGAGACTTTTCTAAAAGGAATGTGGTTAACCAAGACCTACTCTTCCCATGGATGTGAATAGGAAATGCCAGTCTTTTTACTCCAGAGTGGCTTCCAGATTCTTTTGTAATCAATTGTTAAAGGAGACAAATATATTCATGTTCCTTTTTGGTTTTTTGTTTTTTTTTTTAATGGCCAGAGTGATATTTTTTCTCTTCAAAGAAATATCATAATTAATAGAAGAACAAGTAAAAGCCAAATGTATCTGGCCAAGTAGACTTAATTTTTGATGGGACACACAGAAAAGACTACTTTCTTTTCCTTGTTCTCCTTGTCAGGAATTCTGCTCTATTTCCTGGATGGAGTTGCATTCCTCTATCAGCTCAATCTATTTGACTGCTCTTCTAACACTAGGCTAGTATCCTCCTTGGTTTTGTTGCTACGATAGTAATTGTATCTTGAAGGATTTGCTTATATATTTTTCTCCTTTATCTGCTAGTTTTCAAGTAGGTTTTGAATATCACACTTGTTTTTTCTGTTTCTCAACACTTTGGAGTGGTTAGAAAGGTCACTTGAACTTTGAAGTACTTGTGAATGTTCATCACAGATCCTTCATAACCCAGCCTAATCTTAGAAGAGTATGCACTAAGAAAGAAAAAGTATGGAAGAACACAGGCAAAGATAGACAAATGTTAAAAAAAATTATCAACTATTTCAAGAAAAGACCTTAAAACATTGATAATGCTTATGCAGCAGTGCAGATTAAGAAATGGCATTTCCTGAGCTGAGAAACATTCTCTGAAATTCACATTCACTTCACTTTGCAGAAGTGAGTGTATAATGAGTTCATCCCTGGCTAGAAACCAGAGAAAGTTGGTCAATTGTTAACCAATGCTCAAAAGTCAGCTAAAGGAGAGGTAAAACCCTCCTAAGAACGAAGTATTGCTGTCATTTTACTGGTATACTACAGTTGCATAATGCCGTGTTACTAAAAACTTCATAAAAATACAAATGTGCATAATGAAGTAGTTATAGTGTCAATTCCTGACATATTTCTAATTTTTTTTTCCTTCTTTGTGGCTAATCAGATTTAGATTAAAACCCAGAAGACCATTCACTAATATGTTGCTGGAGGGTGATACTCAGTATCTAGAAGAATCCTTTAAAACTCACTAGGCAGATGTTATGCCATGGAATTTGGAATTTTAATCATGCAGCTGACAGCTTTCAATAAAAGCAGAAATAAAATATATTTTATATACTCTCCTAATTTGTTTTAAATTTGGCAGTGCCATGTTCAAGATCTAAGTAAAAGTGTGGCTATACTGAAGTAAGTCAGTCAAAAAAACCTCATTGGTAATGCTCTAAAGAGTATAACACAGAAACTGGATTTTTAAAATCCAGGTTGAATATATTCTGAAAAAATTATTAATGAGTCTAATTTGCTTTAGAAATATAAACTGATGTCACTTCAGAAGAAAGCTACAATATGAATGGGCAAGCTACATACATGGAGGAAGCTTGGTTATTATTGATGGGGAAGCAGCACCAGGGAATACTTCAAATTACATTGTATAAGTGATTTTCCGGATAAGATCCGAATTAACTTAATGTTTTGCTTTAGTGGTAAGAGTATTTTTCCTGAAACTAATCTAAATAACATACTGAGTATTGTGTAAAGCTACTAGTGAGAATACAGAATTTGGTAAAAGGAGCGTTCTGTTTGAGAGGAGATTATTTTGTAACTTTCACCCATGTGATTTTGTGCAATAAAAAAAGAAATACAAATCCATTCATATTCACTGCTCACTGTGAGGCAAAAAGGTGTCCTGGGCTTTCTGGTAATTGTATTACCATAATGCATTTTGAATTTCATAACAAAAAATTGGTAGCTTTTATCACTTGTCCCTTCAAAATCCTAAGGCATGTATTCAATTTCCAACCTGGAAAAGATCTTCCTGTGTTTATTAAGTATTATAACACAGTTGAAAGGGTCTATATAAATGCAGGAATGGTCTTCTGATTTCACAGCCTATTCTTTTTTTATTTTTTTTTTAATTTCCATGCTCCAAGTATGAAACCTTTCATTTGGTAACAACTTTTGTCTGAATAATCATTATTCCTATTCGCTTAATGATGTGATAAACACAGCTTAAAAATATTTTCATGCCATGGAATCTGTTGTGAATGAGATGGGTAGTCACAAATTTATTTGATATATATACCTCTTAAAATCAAAACCAGACATGCAGATGTGTGACTCTATAGTGACATGCTAATAACTACTGCAGAGGTTTTTAGATACTCACTCACTACATTCAAGGCAGGGTTATATCAAGGTGGTCTGGAATTAATTTAGAGCCCTTCTGGCCCATCACTGAATCCTTCCAGGGACCAAGCATAGAAGCCAAGAGTTGAGCCAAAAACTCTGGATTAAAATTATCCTTACATCAATGGAATTTTTTCATAATTTAAGCATGTGTGATGCAGTGTCTGAGCTCCGTGATCTGTCAGAATTATCACATACAACGGACACAGCAGTGCCAGAAGCTCTCACTTTTGTTAGGACAGGCTTAAATTTCTTGCTTGCATTGTCATTAGTTTAGGAATACATGCAATAAGGATGACAGTGCCAAACAAAATTTATTTTATGAAAACTGGGATTTGCATGACAGCAAAGCTGTTAAAATCCATGTAGCAAAATTAGGAGCTTGGCAAAAAGTAAAAAAAAAAAAAAAAACTGGCTGATGACAGCAGGATTTTTAAGACTAAAGACTACTCAAACATCTATTTTTCCTGCATATTAATTCTCTATTGTTGTCTTTCCTAATCAAAAACTGAATCCACAGTAAGAATAGGTTGAGTCACTTTTTTAAAAATGTAGTCTACAAATACCAGAACCATTGCCTAAACAGTAACTGACTATTACAATGTTTAACTCTCCTACAGAACTTGAAAATGCCTGAAAAGAGAAGTGTCACATAAATGCTTTGCCATGGATAGAATGTCATTCCTAGGGTCTTTTCTCTCTCTCTTTTTTGTTTTCATTTAATATCCTCTGGAAAATTTGTTTCTGTATGTGAATGTCGTTCCATTTTTCAAGCAGAAATTTTTGGCAATAGTGGATATGGCAAAAATATTGTGAACATTTTATTGCGTAATCTACATATGAGCACTCATTGTAAAATATTTATGGCATACAAATGCATAAGAAAGAAGGTAATACTTTGTCTAGTCATTAATTTAAAATGACAACAGTGTCGGTGGTAAGGAAATGGGATCCATTAGTGGTCTCATGGCTTTATTTCTGTGCCATGCTGTTATTTCCTATCTGTGATGACTCTTTCATAGAGAGAAATTTTGAACCTAACTGAGATAGTGTTTATTTGTGAATCTGTTCACCATTCTGTCTCAAAATGTTATATATCCACTGCTGATGGTTTGACGCTGCTTTGGTTTTGATTTAGGTATACTCAAAAATAGTTCCAACAATATGAGTCAACATAGCAGTTAATATATTTGAAAGAGCTTATGCAGCTATATGCCCACTGAAATGGATCTTATATCCACAGAAACTTAATAACTGCCATTCTTTTTCATTGAAATGAAAAGCTTAGCAGATTTTCTGATAACTGCAACAATCTTTCATAATTCTCCATAAATTATGATAATAATTCTTCAGTTGAATTTTGATGACTCAGACAATTCTATGTATGCTGTTTAAATCATAACTTCTAGGCTAGCAAGCAATTTACAGCTCAAAATACATTTTTCTTGTACAATAAAAGCATATTATACAGAAACTCTTCCTCCCTCAGAGTGAAGAAATAAATTTCAGGTCCTAGAAACAATTAATAATAATATCCATCTAAATTTATCTCTAAATATATTGTTGTTCTATTCAAACAAGAACCTACAAATAAAAACTATTTCCATGACCAGGATATGCTACAACAGCTCTGCTGTGTTGAACCTTGTGCCCTTGTTTGTTCCAGAACTGGACAGAAAAGGCCAGACTCTCCTGCAGTTCTCTTTCCACAGGGATTATTTAAGCCTGCTTTCAGCATTGCCTGGTCTTTCCTAGCCAGCTTTGATGATCAAGCAAGGTTAGTTGCCCTGTAGGCCTGTCCTGAAAAGGTCAACTGATGTCAGTCCACAAAAGCTGTGGATTAAAAAAAGTTAGGAGTAGACTTTAAAAAGTGCATAGTTAACATCTTTCATGACAAAAAAGTCCAGTGATTTAAATTGGTCAGTAGTTTAAAAATGGTAAAAAATGCCTTTCGCAACATGAATGCAAGTTTGTGATAGACTGAAATGTCTGCACCTCTACTAAAGTGCCAGCAAAAGAATAGGAAAGAAATCTGGTATAATTTATATAGAGAGGTTATTTTTCCAATTTATAGAATTAATACAAAATGATAGATTTTTTCCCCTTGTAAGAACTTCTGAGATAATCTTTAAATTATTCTAAAGCCGAGTATGTACATTTATAGCAGCTGTTAAAATTTTATTTTTAGCCTTAACCTACTTGATGAAAATGTCATCAAATATTACACGTCATACACCAAGGCTTCTAATCAAATAGTCTTGTCACCATATATTTATTAATGAAGCATATCTCTTACCTGTATTAAATCCAAATATGGACTGTTCACATTGTCAAGGCAGTAAGACAGTTCTCAAAATAACTTAGTCAAAATGCTCAGTCCTGAACTCACTATGACAGCACTGCTATTTGTGGGCAACCACTTGTCCATCTGACAGGAGTGGCTCTGTGGTCTCTCTGGGATCTATCCTTCCCCTTCTCCAAGGCGATGGAGGTGCTGCCTTCATTTAGTCTCTCTTGCTCTGGCCCAAGGTTTCTTTCCTCTTCTTTGGCAGTCTGCTGTGCCTGAGCAGCAATATGCAGCCCCTGGGAATACTCCCATCGTGTTACCACTGACCTCAGAGGAGCCAATCTTTTGCCAAAAAACTCCATCTAACTACAGGAGCATAGCACACAAGGGTTAATGTGGGCTGATGGTGAGTGGTATCCCAAAAGGAGACTTGCAGGAATGTTGTTTCCTCTCGTGAATCAGCAGAAGCAGAGGCATAATGGCCTTGCCTTTCAGTTGCTGTACATTAATCTCTGCAGAGCAATGCCTGTCATCGCTCAGATGTCAGATGCTGTTTATAACTCTGCTGGAAACACAGCATAAAATAAAACAGGCTCATTAGTTTCTCTTGAGACTGTATATGCGTGTTTTAGGTTAGCTATGGTTTCACTGCTGCACTTAGCTCAAACATTGTAGCATCAGCATTGGTGGCTTGGAAAGTGGTTTAGTCTGTGAATTTGTCCAGTTGCTCTCTCAGTACATGACCAAAAGATCATGATGTTTTCAGGTGCAGAGGTTTCCAAAGCACAGGTATGACATGACTCAGAAGTATCCCCTTGGCTTGGCTTGAACCTGATGCTTTTAATGACACCCTGTATCAGAGCTGCAGGACAGAGAGAAGCATTGAATCTACTCAGCATCCCTGTGCCAGCTGTGATTTGGCAACAGTTCAGAGCCTTTCCTCATTTATCTGTTATTTAGACTGGGGACTTCTACTCCTTACTGTCATCCTTTATATGAAGCTATTCCATAATTTGAATTCTACTTTTCCCAGTACCACATCATTTCAAGGTGGGAAACAAGAGTCATGGCCAGTGTTCAATGGTGTCAGACGCAGTATGGATTTATACAGTGGCACAGTAATGCTTTATGTTTTGTTCTACTTCCTAATCATTCCTCACATTTAACTTGGACATTACTGAGCACTGAACTTGTTTTCATAGAGCTATCAATTGTGTATTCATTGCTCTGAAGTCATTCTGGTTATCAGGTTGCCAACTGTGGATCTAGAAGGAAGAAAATATTATTTTCTCCTAACTTAGTTTTTTTAGTAAGTAGTTCATTTAAATGTAAGGATAGTTTTAGCTTTACTTTTCAGTCCTGTACTCTTTTATATTGTGATGTTTCGATGTATATATTTTATATATATATATATTATATTTATATATATATTATATATGTTATTATAAATAATATATATTATATATTATAAAAATTATAAATATATAGTATAATAATATATTTTTATATATTTTTATATTATATATATTATATTTATATATATAATATATATAAATATATTGATTGCTGCGCATCATTCACTTTTTCGCTCTACAATTAAGTTTGTAATATATGCAAAATGCTTCCTTTATGGTGTGATGTCTTTCTTATCTGAAAAAGAGCTATTTGATTTTGCCTTGTTGATTTTGCCTTTCTAACCTTCTGAATAGATATATTTACACCCTCACCTCGAATACTTCGATGAGGAATAGACTGGGTGCTCTTTAACACCAGCACACTGAGATGAAATCAGAAATACACCTCCAACCCTCCGGCTTCAGCCCTGCCTGTAGAGGTCTCGTCCTGAGCCTAAAGGGCAAGAAGGAGCATCCAGAAGGAAGTGAATGACTTCCTCCCACGGTAAGCATTTCCCCGTTCTACAGATTATTCCTGCCTCTGGTATCCTCTTGTACTGCTGCCTTAGGAATACAAAACAGTAGTGCAGCCCTGCAGCATCAGGAACTCCGTCCTCTGCCACCCTTCCCTGCTGCCATGTGACCTCAAACCGTTTGCTTTAGAATAAATTTTTAATAGCTGGACATCTGGTGAGTTCGGGTTTGACTATATTTTGTTCTATCCATCTAATAAAGGGAAAAGATTACTCGGGAAAATACTTCAGTTGTTATTTAATAAACCTACAACAGTTCATGCAGCTTCCAAAAGTTCTTGATGTATGCAGCTATTACCAATAATCTCCATGAAGTTTTACGACCCTGCCTTTTTATCGCTAAAGTCGTGGCTGCTGACATTGCTCGCTTTACAAATACAGAACAATGGGGAGTCCTGGCGTGGTTTAGCGCTCTGTCAAAACTAACGCGGTTTTGCCAAAATGAGAGGAAACGTCTGTGTGTTGTTCTGTTACCGTAGGCGGAGTAAATGGAGCGTTAGCGAGTCCCTTATTGCTGTAGGAAGTTATTGGGGAATGGCATTACAGGAGAGGCTGCGAGAATATTTACTGGAAGCTCTGTGAGACCTGAAAGCTGTTCAGCCCGCTTAATAAAATGTTTATGTATCCTGTTCCCACACAAAAACGGTGAGGAAAGGAAGTCGTTTCCGAACCAAATAAACTTATTCATCAGAAAGCTTAAAAATAACAAAACAAAGTAAGTCATTTAGATTGGCGTTTAATGAGCCACCTCCCCTCAGAGGCAGTGCGCAGGCGCGGCCCATCGATGATTCGGGGCGCGACTGGCGCCGCCTGCCCGCTCCCATCCCGGAGCGCTCGCTGCCCCGCGCTGCCCGGAGCCGCCGCCGCCGCCGCCGGGAAGCAGGAGGATGGTGAGGGGCGCCGAAGCGGGACAGGGGACACGGCCCGGGACAGGGCACCCCCGCCGCCTGCATGGCCTGCCCGGCCTGCCCAGCCGGCACGGGGGAGCCGGGAGAGCGGGCGGGAGGGAGCGGGCCCGTGAGTAAGCAGTTCCCGGGCCACGCGGGGCCGCGGGCGGGACTGGGCCTCGCTGCTGGCGTGAAAACAAATGGGAGCGGGGAGCGGGGAGCGGGCCTTGCTTCGGTCCTGGGACAAAGACTTCCGAGGCCTTGTGGGGATCCATGTAAATATCTCTCCAGGGGTCTGGAGCATCGCTGTTATGAGGAGACTACGGGAGCAGGGCCTGTTCAGTCCGGAGGAGAGAAGGCTGGGAGGGGATCTCATCAATGCGTATAAATATCTCAAAGGCGGGCTGAGAGGGTAGTGCCAGACTCTTTTCTGTGGTGCCCAGGGACAGGAGAAGGAGTAATGGCCATAAACTGAAACAAAAGAAGTTTCACCTCAACATGAGGAAGAACTTTGTTACACTGAGGGTGGCAGAGCAGGGGACAGCTGCCCAGGGAGATCATGGAGTCTCCCTCTCTGCAGACATTCAAACCAACCTGAATGTGTTCCTGTGTCACTGCTCCTGTGACCCTGCCTTGGTGGGGAATTGGACTGGATGATTTCCAGAGGTCCCTTCCAACTAACAGTTTGACAAAAGGAATTTAACAAAGTAAGAACTTATTCGAAAAAGTGATTACTGGAATGGGCTGCTCAGGGAGGTGGTGGAGTCACCATCCTTGAAGGTGTTTACGGAGACTGAACGTGGCGCTCAGTGCCATGCTCTAGTTAACAGGGTGGTGTTCAGTCATAGATTGTAACAGAGATCTTTCCAGCCTTATTGATTCTGGGATTCTGTAGTGCCAGGATTCTGTGCAAACAAGGCTTCCTTCAGGAGCACTTTGTTAGCTTATTAGGGATACTAATGAGTTTTATTTTGTTCATTCCAGTTTCGCAACCAGTATGACAATGATGTCACGGTTTGGAGCCCACAGGTAAAACCTTTATACACTTGCTTATTGAGGGTTTAACTTGCTTTTTGGGTTTTCTCTACCTCACAGCAGTGGTATTACAGTGACAAAGGTTGTGGTTCAGGTGCCTGAAGCTTCCTGCAGGCTGCTCCCCTCTCCCTTGGTAGACTGTAAGTGTCCAGAAAGCCCCAAGCACATCCCTGTCTGCTGGTGTATGAACCTGAGTGGTTCTTACCTGGGCCTTGTCCCCTCCAGGTGCTTAAGGCAGTTGCTTTCTAAATGTACCTGTGAGGTACAAAAGAGATGCTGTCATATTTGGGTGGTTGGACTAGATGATCTGTAAAGGTCCCTTCCAACCCAAACTGTTCCATGACTCTATGATCCATGTACAGAGCTACAGTAAGTTGGTACACAAAGCTTGAAACAGTTTCAGTCTCTCCAATGTTAGGCCTTTGCTAGGTCTTTCTCTCTTCTGTCCACTACATAATAGGGGAAAGGAACGACTTAGTTTATAATTGGGAGATTCAAGTAAGATTTGTATTTGAATTTGAAATGTTATTACCTCTGAATCAGTTTCATTCTGTGTATTGTTACTGAAAACATACATTGTGTGTTCTGAAACTTACACAGATTGTGTTGGAAATAAATATTCTGGAATTTTGAAAGCCACTGTCAGCTGAGATATTTAATATTGTCTCTTCTCTCACCATGGATATTTTAAGACAGGATACTTACAGAAAACCAGAGCCTTGGAAAAAGACTCGTTTATATATTCAGCAAAACTAGAGATTATTTAAAATGCAAGTAGCAAATTGTATTAGTATAAAGCTAATGTATCATAGTTTGTGGGTTTGTATTGCTACTGAAATTCTTCATCGTGTAGAACTATTGCATGTGAGATACATTTTCCATACAGTGCAACAGAGTGTTCTTTCCGTTGTCCATGAAGACAACCTTGAATATTTCCTCTTTTTTTCAGTCAATACCTACACCATAGGTGTAGGTGCCTTTGAAGTATTTTCATCCTTTTTAATCATTGTGGTTCCCTGGCAGGCTCTGTTTCATAAAACTTTAATTTTTTTTTCTTATCTCTTACTTTAAAAGTTACTTTTAAAACTATAGCATTCTCTTGAGACTTTTAGCAGATACTGCAAAATCATCAACAGCACAAGTTTCTATGTTTATCTTAAATTGCCTTGAAAATATTAATACTGTTGGGTTTTTTCTAAAAAAAGACATTTAAAGTCGCTACTGTGCTGCCATTGCTACTCCATCCATTCTTCTAGGTGAGGCAGTGATGTGATGCCATAATAGTTTTTGGCATTGTTAATACAGGAGCAAATCATACTTCTTTGGGAGATGTTTTCAAACATGGTAGTAAAGAAAAGGAAATAGGAGATTTAAAAACTTAAAGTGGTTTCACATTTTTACAGTCTTGCATGTCATTCCTGAGAGCTGACAAATTCATGTTGGAACAGGTCACAGTGATTGAGCACTGCTCTTGAGCAGGAAATATCCTATGTGATTGAAATTCCAGTTATAATAGGAGATGAAATTTGGCATTAGAGTCTTTCTAGTAGACTTAAATAAAGAACCTTTTGCCAAAAATCCCGAACAACCTATGGGAAGGTGGTAATCTATAGATATCCCTTGCATATTCACCATAACAGCTACTGCATTCCACTCCGTCCCTACTGGTGGGATGCAGCTCCATGGTGCCTATGGAGTGGGAGTGCCTGTGTTAGCTGACATGGGCTGGAGTGCTGAAAACAGGAAAACCCTCAGATTCTGTTAAAAGGACATTAAAGCTCCTGGCCACCTCTGCAGAACTGGTAGAGACTTAATTTTCTTTGAGACCTCTACTCCTGTTTCAGACTTGACTGCAGTTGGCCAAGAACTTGTTCAGAAGTTATTGGGGGATGGCTGGTGAGACACAACAATTGCGTAAGACTCACTTCTTTAAGCAAACACGATTAAATGTTAAGTGTCCAACTTCAGCTGGAAGTTCTGTCTTTGAATCACATACTGATTTAACCTGCTATGCAGTAAGTGTCCCTGTTGGGGTGGGGAATCAAAGGTCTGAAAATGCAAACCCACTGAGAGCTGATTCAGAGGATTAACTAGAAGGTTACTGACAACCTTCGACTTGGTTTTGCAGGGCCGAATTCATCAAATAGAATATGCCATGGAAGCTGTGAAACAAGGCTCAGCTACTGTGGGGCTGAAGTCAAAAACACATGCTGTCCTCGTGGCTCTCAAGGTAACTTCTAACCTCTGGTCTCAGTGGGGACAGTAATGTTCGTAGGAAAGTTTTGGTTTGGCAAATTAGTTTTGTGCAGTCTGTACTTAGACATGAAATGTAAATGCAATGGCAGATTATGTTTGCTTGAATACTGAAATATTTCCAGTACCTATGCAAAGCAGATCTTCACAAAATGGTGAAGGAAATGAGTGGAAGATTTTTTCCTTTAACAGATGTGTTCCTCTTTTTTTTTTTTTCTTCTTTCCATTAGTTATTAAGCAGTAAATCTATTCCTTTCTTTTTCCAAAACTTGAGTGAGTGTCTGTTCTTTCTTGTGTTCTGAGAGAACTGAAGTGCAATTAGGTTTTTCTTGTCTTTTGTTGCAAATTTATAAATTTAATTTTTTTTCATTGTTTCATGAACATATTCAGTTCTCACTATAAATGTTAGCAGATTTCTCCACAGTGCTTAGCGGACTGTTCAGTTTGCCATATAGCTTTCTCCTTTTATGCATAGAGAGCACAGTCTGAGCTGGCAGCTCATCAGAAAAAAATCCTGTACGTTGACAACCATATCGGTATCTCAATTGCTGGACTTACTGCTGATGCAAGACTCTTGTGGTGAGTATCCTGCTTGTTGACACACACAGTGCTGCAATAATAAGGGAAAGTTCATTCAGACTATTGCAAATGACATTTTCTGCTTGGCTAAGGATCAGTCTTAAGTTGCTGCTTTGTTGTATTATGCCAAAGACCTCAGCATGAAATTCTGTCAGGTTTTTAACTAGTTGGCAGAAATCTCATTTGTTTGGCCTAAATTTTTGCTCTTTGGTTTTGTTACAAGTAAAGCAGTCCTGTCTGGTTTCCTCAGTGTGATAGTTTCCAAGCAGTCTGAGAAACTCCATCACTTTTTTTCTTCTGGTAGCTGCTAATGTGTACACACATTTGAGAAAGTTATTATACACATACAGTGCTGTTTGTGTGGGCTCCAGGGGGGCTTGCTTTTAGCAACTTTGATCAGAAGGGGTGAGAAGGATTTCTGAAATGAGTTTTAATTGCTGCATTGTCAGTAAAAGCAATGTTGCCATTTAACCTTGCCATTTTTCCAGAGGGTCCGTCTGTTGGCTGTGTGAACTTCTACCTTCTTTGCATTTGTATGGCTGAAATACCCAGTTTATACTTGATCAAACCTGTGGTCAACTTTCTCAATAACAGTGATAGATCATGTAGAAATGAAATCGTGGGAAGCCTTTGACCCTTTTTCTCAATGAGCAGAGCTGAAGCAAAAATGTTTACCTTAACAGACCAAGCCTTGAGACAAAACTTCATTGTGTCTTTGATCCATGCACTGATTTGAATTTTTAACTTTTTTTATATTTTTGCTCCCTAGCAATTTCATGCGTCAAGAGTGTTTGGATTCTAGATTTGTGTTTGATAGACCTCTTCCAGTTTCTCGCCTAGTGTCACTAATTGGAAGCAGTATCCTTTTTATACACTTGTTATACTTTTATAGGTTTTTACTCCTTCATAAAATGACTTTCATCTATCACAGCTTAAAAGTTGAAAAAGTTTGTTGGACAGTTCTTCTTTGTTCACACTGCTTGTGTACACTTTTGGAGAACATCCTGTAAGGATGCATTTTGGTCTATCTCTGCTTGATTTAGGAAAACTTAGGTAATTATCATTTAATTTTGAGATTGTTTCCTTAGCTTTCTTAAGAAACCCAGATTCCAACTCAGCGCTACGGCAGGAGGCCCTATGGAGTAGGACTGCTCATCGCAGGCTATGATGTGAGTAAGCTGCTCTGGCTGCTACTGATCTGCAAGAAAATGTACTTAGGGAAATTATATGCAACAAATAGATGTTGAGAGGGAAAGATGGGAGAGGCAGACTCACCAAAATTTTCTGAATGAGGAAATAATTTTCTGTATCTTACCCTAAAACATAACTCAGAAGTGTTAATTAATAGCTAATCCTGCATACACTTACTATTTTAAAGATCAAAAAATGAGATTTGTTTATGTATTTTGCTATTGATTATAGTTTGAAAGCAGAAGCTATTATTTTAAAGACTTCCAGTAAAACAATGGATGTGGAAATCACTGCTGGCCTCTCTCGCACTTGTTTAGCAACAACATTTTATTTAATGCAGCACACAGAGAGTCTCTTTGGATGTTGAGGATGGTTGGAGGAAATGATGATCTTGCCTGAAATTTTGGATGGCATGGTTTAGTCTACAGCAAATTTTTACTTTTTTGTAGGTAAGACAGAATGTGTGTAAAATACCTGCTGCAAGCCATGAAGTAGGGAGCATAAGCACAGTGCAATTTGTAGAACAGAGAAAGAAACAGGTTTTTGTGCCAGCCATCTTGTCCATTTAAAAGCTGCAGATGAACAAAGTGGAAAAAAAGAGAGGTTTGGGGTTTTGCTTTTTAATTATTGTTGTGTTTTTTTAAACAACAGTTTTGAAGGAATTACATAGGAACAGTGATATGATCAGCAATATATATATAAAATACGTTTCTGTGCACACCTGTAGGTGTGATGTACCATGGAGCAAAACTCTTTTAGAAAATTTCATGCTCCAGCAGCAGAGTTGGTGTGAATTTATGTATTTGTTTGACATTCTGTGGGGGTTTTCTTCTCCCTTTGTAGGATATGGGTCCTCACATCTTCCAGACTTGTCCCTCTGCAAACTACTTTGACTGCAAAGCAATGTCCATTGGTGCTCGTTCACAGTCAGCACGAACTTACTTGGAGAGGCACATGACTGAGTTCACTGACTGTGAGTAATGGAGCTGTCTACCCACTGGTATTCATCAATTCTGCAGTTTATTTCCTGCTGCCACTCTGTCCTTTTGCATTTAGTGAGATGAAGATAAATTTTGTGAGCCAAGTTTGGCATAACTGTAAATCTGCATGAAGACAAACTTGTAGAGAATATGGTTGAGATTTTCATGTCTTAACATGAATGTTTATTGCCTAATGGAAAGGCTGATTACCTAATGAAAATTACCATTATGTTTATTATACAATGGAAAAAGAAGCCATGCTCAGAAAAGCTGTGAAAAATGTAAAAAGCCTCTGCCCTTTTTAACCCAGGGAAAGTGTAATTGTTTCCACAACAGAGTAGGGCTAGTATTTCAGGGAAGTATTTAGGTGCTGCATTTAAAGTGATGAATTTATTTTTGTTTGGGATGATGATGAAGAGCCATTGAATATGTGCTTGGGGGAAATAAAACTTGAATATCACTGAAAGCAAGGCAGGGGTCAAAAACGGATGTACTTGACCTCAAATATAGGGGAAGGCTGGTTTCTCAAGGAAAACTTTTATAACCAGCTCTGCTCAGAAAGGAGAGGAGCTCTGGGAGTCAAGTTGACCAAGCTGATTTTGTAGTTGTCAACTAGGATTAGGAAGAAGGGGAATGAGTATCTAGAGGTAATACCATATAGTTTGTCAACGTCTTTCTGATTCCGTTTTCAGGTAATCTAAATGAGCTAGTTAAACATGGACTGCGAGCCCTGAGAGAGACTCTTCCTGCTGAACAGGATCTGACCACCAAGGTAAGGACTAGGTTTCCTTTGCCATTGTTACTTGAAAGTGCTGTGGCAAAATTCTTGTGAAGTATGGCTGGCACTGAGGCTAGGAGGCTGAATACTGGTGGATAATATAATCTTCATTTCATGTCACCAGTTTATCTACTGTTTTGTGTTTGTCTCAGATTTAAGTTTCTTCACAAAAATGATGCTTTCACTAAATAATACATTGTTTCTCTGGTGGCTTCAGTCTATTTTAAGCTTTGATCAGTGTTTAAGATGCATTACATGCAGCTGTAGAGTCCCAACTTTGCATTGTAAGCACAGTCAGTAATTCACCTGGCTGGTGATTGAAAGTAATGCACCAACAGTTTATAGAGCATCTAGCATCACAGAGCTGCACAAAATTTTGCAATAAATTGAGGAATTGTTGAAGAAGAAAATTCTAAGGATATCCAATTATCTACCACTTTCCATGGTTTTTTATTCTTAGCTCACCATGTTTTTTAGAAGTCTTAAAATACTGAAAATCAAAATGAGATGAAAATAGGCGGTTTTGAGAAACTGTGTGTTATTTAAGAGTAAACAAAATGAAAGAAATTGGAACTCTTAAATGGCTTTACTTAGAAGATTTCAAAACATGATAGCTTTTGTAAGTGAAAGCTGTAAAGCCAAAGTTAATAGCAGGAAAATGCTTCTCACTGCTTCCAACTCTTTGCTTGACAGAATGTTTCAATTGGAATTGTGGGCAAAGACATGGAATTTACCATCTATGATGATGATGATGTAGCACCCTTCCTAGAAGGTCTTGAGGAGAGACCACAGAGAAAGGTGAGTGGTTCAGATATGAATAAATAGGATTAGTTGAAAGACAGTAATTAGACATGATCTATTATATTTAAAATAAATTTAGCTCTACTACTGTAGCAGAGTTTTAGGAAGGCAATTTTTAAAATATGAAGTTACTATATGAACACTGTATAATCTTAACTGTTAATTCAGATGCTTATTAAATCAATTTATGCTGGACTTACGCCAGGCTGTTCCAATGTCATCTTCCTTCCTCATCTCTGATCAAGTATGAGTTTTCACTGTTTTACAACAGAGGTGGTTGCATATGTTTCTCATGCCCTTTGCAAGACGCCTCCATAGTCTCCTAATTACCAACTGTGTCCTGCTTGTGCTTAATTAGGATAACAGTAATTTGTGAGCTGTTGGCTGGCACGAGCTGCATTTACCACTCGTGCTACTCCAGTGGGGACTAAGCTGATTTGCCAAGTGTTGTCTCCTGCCTTCCTAAAATACTTCTTTTCCCTCTCTCTAAGCCGGTTCCGCCTGTTGAAGAAACCATGGAGAAGGCAGAGGAGCCAATGGAGCACTAGTTAGTGGATGAGTTCCTCTGTTAATGTATAATTATCCAGGAACACTTATCCATTTGCTGGTAACTTTATTCTCACCTATACATGCTTTCTGACGCTACATTCTGAGGATTGCTCGTAAAGAAAGAAACCAACCAACCTACCTATCCTTAAAAGATAGACAGAGGACATATCTGGGTGTAACTGCTTGGACAAGAAAGGTGTAATCATTTTCTAAATAGTACATGATACTGTTTTATAAAGAAAAGATACTGTCTTTTACTCATAAGGACAAGTGGAAATAAATCACTTTCTCGGAGTCTGCTGTGAGTTTGGTTTTTTTAGTCTGAAAAAACATCTGTTCACAAATACCAGTGTTTTATCAAGGTGCCGTTGTGTGTTTGACCATTTGTCAGGGTGAGTGTTTGCTTACTGTATTGAACTGAGAGGCTCTTGAAATGCCTGTGAAACCGTAAAATAGTCATGGAACAAACAGGGAACAGCATTTCCCTGTGTCAACTTTTCCCAGCTGAAAAGGCATTTGTGGTTTTGAGGCTGAAGAAGCCCAAAGCTGACAACCTGACCAGCTTGTGGTCAGGTTTTGGGGGAAGATTTAGTCAACCCCAGCTCTTTTAGAACTCTTAGTGTTTCTTTAGAGCCATCAGGCAGCCTTGGGGTAGAACAGGACTTTTAGCTCACTGAGGGCTGAATTGGAGTAACAAAACTCCACCAGAAGTTCCCATTACAGGTCTCCTGAGCTGAACTATCTGCTTTGCTGCTGAACGAACAGGTTCTCCAGGGCTTTGTCCTTCAGCTTGGTCTGCACCTGGTGCTCGTTGGATTTAAGCTGAATGCCATAAAATTTGGGACTAGCAGTGACTTCCTCAGAGTTATCTACTAGGGAAGCCCAGTGAATTGGTGCTTCCTGGGTGCGATGCTGTATTTTAAGCAAAATGGGTTCAGTCTTTTCCATTTTCTATGTTGGAGCATTCTAATATAATTATTCTCCCCAATGATTGTATTGAAAATGGTGAGAAACAACCTTCTGGGGTGGACTCACATAGGGACCTGATAGTCTGTTCACTGTACTAAAAAAAAAAAAAAAAGGCCTGAAACTTGCAGATTAGTAATTTATTGATATTTATTAATTTAAAAAAACTTAATAAATCATGGTGCTGTTTTGAACATGTTTAAAATACTGTATTGAATCCATACAAATAGTTCAGTCATGAAAATAGCAAAACAGTAATGTCAGGGCTGTGTATTTGGTTTTTAAGCACTAGACAAAACTTTTTATTTTTCCTAAATTTATTTTTATTATGGTTTTTCCTATTATTTTTCTATTTATTTCCTCTATTTATTTATTTATTTCCCCTTTACTCATATTCCCTCTCTTACTCATTTTTCCCCTTAATTACTTTTTCACTGTTATTTATGTTTTCCTTTTAATTATTTATTTTTCCCAGTGTGGTTTTTTTCCTTCCTTTCCTTCCCCTTGCTTCCCCCTCCTTGTTTTTCCACCTCCCATTGTTTTTTCCTCTCCCTTTATTTCTCCCCCCCATTGCTTTTTTATCTCCCCTTGTTTACCCCCCCCGTTTTCCCTCCCGTTGTTTTTCCGTTATTTATTTAGGTACCCTCTTCTTTATTCATTTCCTGTAATCCATTTTCCACTTCCTTATTAATTTCCCCCAATTACTTTCTTTTCCACCCATTTGTTTGTTTTATTTATCTTTACCATTTCCCACCCCCCTTTTGTCTTTTGTTGTTGTTATTATCTATCTATCAATCTAATCTAATCTATCTATGCGGGGGTTTATTTTCCTGCATCCCGAGGCTCCCCCATCCCACTGCTGAGGAAGACCCCGCTGCCCTCGGGGCCGTGACGTCACAGGGCCAGCCCCTCCGCGCGCTGCCTTTCCCCGCGCGGCGGCACCGCCCCTTTCGCGCTGGCAGGAGGCGTGTCCCGCCGCGGCCGCCGTACGCGCGATGTGGCTGGGGCGGGCGCGGTTCCACGTCAGCCATCGCCGGAGCGGCAGCGCCGCGGGCTCAGCTCTGCACCGGGACCGGCCCGACCCCACCGCCCAGTACGGAGCCGCACGGCCGGCCCGCGGCGGCCTCGCGGAGCCGGGGGGAAGGGGCGGGCGCCGCATTTCCGCCGGGTGCCGCAAGGCCCGAGGCCTCAGGGCCCCGCCGGCATCTTGCCGGTGGCTCCCGGCTGGGCCCCGGGGGCGCGGGGCGGTTGTGGGAGGGTTTGTGGCGCGGAGCGGGCAGCGGATCTCGAGGTTCGCTCAGGGGAATGGCAGGCGGACTCGGGCGTTGAGGGAAGCTTAAAATACCCGGGTTTGGACTGGATGTAGGAACTGGGACATTAAGGGAGAAATACTCCTCAGCTGGCTAAGTTTGTCGGGATTTTTTAGTAGACGTTTTAAACACTCTGTGTTATAGCTGTGCATCGGTAAAAGGGTGCATTCTCAATGTTTTGGTTCGTTAGGTGCTCCCGTTCCTAAGGCTCCCCAGGGATGTAGGTGGCGAGCAGGCGTGGCTTTTTGTCTTCCTGGGCTCTGCAAACTCTGTAACTTTCGATTGCCTTGGGTGCCGAGGCTCTGGCACAAGTTGCACAGGGCAGTTGTGGATGCCCCATCCCTGGAAGTGTTCAAGGCCAGGTTGGATGGGGCTCTGAGCAACCTGGTCTGGTGAAAGTTGTCCCTGCCCATGGCAGGAGGTTGGAATCAATTCATCTTTAAGGTCCTTTCCGACTCAAACCGTTCTGTGACTCACCACGGGTGGCAGAAATATTATTGCGGGAGAGTTAAAACAGCACCTACAGCTGTGTCCGTGTGGGTTCTCAATGATCAAACTGATTTCAAGTCTTTTTGCCTTGCAAGGAGGAAAACTGGGTGGTGGTTCTCCCTGCCAGATCTCCCAGCTCTGTGTTTTAGGAGTTGTTTTTCATTGCTGCTTTTCAGAGCCCAAAGTGCACTCATTTATCATGCTTCAGAGACATGTTTGGTCGTGATTTTGGAAATTTCTGCAGCTGAGGTCTTTGTATGAGCAAAGATACCTGCCCTGCTTTCACAAGGATGTACTTTACGGTCTGTGTGAGTTGTTCTTGGAGATGAAGGTGGTGGCTGCAGGGCTTTGAGGCAGGAGTTCTGGGTAACAGCATAGGAAAAGTAAGCAGAAAAGCTGTTGCTGAGGCAAGAAAACAGTTGGGAAAGATCTCTGAGATCATCAAATCAAACCTTTGACTGATCACCACCTTTGTCAACTAGAGCATGGCACTAAGTGGCACATCCAGTCATTTCATGAACAAATGGTTTATGCAGATATTTGTAAGCAATAAGGTTGAGTGATCTAAGCCTTAAAATACAGAATTCATAATGAAAAGAGGAGCGTTTCCTTAAAAATTTGTATTGCAATTATTTTTTGGGGTGGTTGTTGTGGTGCTGATTGACATGAGTTGTTTTCTTGTGTGGAAAGAGGCAGCAACCCAGCTCAGCACAACTTCCCTGCTCCCTGTTCAGGGTGAGATTCTATGGGTGCCCATTTGATGAGAAAAAGGAGTCTCAGACTTCCAGACAATTAATATCAATAAAAGCTGATTTATTTTGGCAATTTCTGTAGAAAATACAAAATTGCTCATGTAATAAACAGTAACGGTTTTCTTTGCTGTGCTTGTCAGTGTAGTATCACAGCATTAGCCAAGCAAGCTCAAGCTTGAGCATTTTTCAATGCTTAAGAAATAGAATAAAAAGGTTGATTTGATCCTAGGTATCTATTATATGAGGAAAAAACAAACATGGGAATGTTATTATGAGCTTAATAGCAGATTTCATTACCTGGACTGACAGGCACACAGCAGCTTTGATAGATCTGTAGCCTTCTTGTCCTTTTTCACCATAAAAAGACTTGGTTTCCTCATTAATGTCTAGTGGAGACAGTAGAGTTGAGCTGATCTGATGACCCCTGGCAGGTAAAATGCTTCTTTCTCTATCACATTGTCTTTTCTCCCATCCTTGGTTTCTGCTCTCTTGGATCTCCTGCTCATCTTCAAAGCTTCCTGCATGGACCGATTCAACTTGTTAATTGAGTCCAGAACTTTATCTTTTTGGGTTTGTTTTTTTTTTTCTGTGAAGTTTTTCAGCTGATTTTGCAGCTTGGGTCATTCACCTGGAGGGGCACAGGAGTGCAGGGAAGGTAGTGGGAATATATAGTTGGGATCAGGGAGTGACGCTGGGAGGGAGAAGCTGCTGCATCCATTTGGCTTCAGTCAGGTGCCCTGTACTCTTCTGTCATTCCTGGCTGTGCCCAAAATATTGGAAATATTTTGTTCTTCTGTTGTCTCTGAGCAATTTCGTGCTCTTCATCTTTGTGGTGCTCACGGGAATATTTTAGTGTTACAGCAAAGCAAGAAGGCCTTTGCATGTGGTGTCTCAAGAAACCCAGCAATCCTTCAAGCCATTAAGTCAGTTATAATAATGTTTTTGTGTTTATTAATAAAATCTTTTAACTTTGGGATGGCTTTGTTTGCTTGGTTTTTAGGTTGTCTGACATTTGTGTGAAAATAATTCTTCCCCTTGAGTGAACTCCTGTAACCAAGAGCCATGACTGCTGCAGAGAACGTGTGTTACACATTGATCAATGTTCCCATGGACTCAGAGCCACCTTCTGAAATCAGCTTAAAAAATGACCTAGGCAAGTATTGACAGTGATTGAAGGATACTCCATCACCTGAATTGTTCTCTCATTGTGCCTTTCCTAAAGTGTTGTTTACATTTTATAAGCTAAAACAAGTCTGTCTGATGTTTATTTTCTGTTGAGTTCTGAAAGATGTATCTTCCTCTGTTTGCTGTGTTTTGAGAAACTTCATTATATTATTCTATGTGCTTTGGAGTACTCCACAGTCTGTGCAAAATCTGATTTTTTTTTTTTTTGAGAATTTTAAGTAATACTTGCTTGGACTAAGGCAGATTTGAGCAGATTTATTTGGAATAAGCAACAAATTGTGTCATCACTTGCTCAATGCACTGTGGAATGTGCCAGCCAAAACAGCAGTGTTAGTATCTGGTGTATGTGTGACGCCAGAGCACATTGTAGAATCTGGGTATAAATTTAAGCATTAAAACAGCCTTGGAATTTGAGCTCTTTCAATTCCAATATATTGATCTCAGACTAAGTCTGAATTCCATGCTTGTTTTTAAATATCTCTTGTTTCCTCTTTATCCTTTAATAGAAGTAAAGGCATGGATTTTATTGGCATGCTGTATTTCATTCCTTTGGAGGGGTTTGTGTCTTCTGACACTGAAGATCAATATTCCTGTTAAAATAGTTATGATTTGTCAGCCTTCCTCACTGCATTTCTTCCTCTAGAAAAAGGAGATGTCAAGTTGAAGACAGAGGCCTTGAAGAAAGTAATCATTATGATACTGAATGGTGAGAAGCTGCCTGGGCTCCTTATGACCATCATACGTTTTGTGTTGCCTCTCCAAGACCATACTATCAAAAAGCTGCTGCTTGTTTTTTGGGAGATTGTGCCAAAGACCACTCCAGATGGCAGGCTCCTGCAGGAAATGATCCTCGTGTGTGATGCATACAGAAAGGTAGCCTCTTATTTATTTCATTAATTACGTTCCTCTGCTGGATCTTTATAGAAGGAGTATCATTTTGTGTTACTGAATAAATATAAACATTGTTTATGCTCAGCATTTCCTTCCTATCCATTGTGTCTCAGTGTTTCAGAGCTGGATAACTGCAGATAGGCAGCAGACCTACTACCAAAGAAGTTTTGTGTTCTTTTACTGGTACAACTTAACAAAAATTTAATGCTCTGTTTCCCTGTCAGTGAACATTAAAGGTGACGGGTAACATAGTTATCATCTTCTAGGCATCTTGGGACAAGCCATGGGTCATAAAAGGACACTATTGTGGTATATTTGGGAAACACCTTCATAAAGATATTAAGGGCCTTCAACTTTGGGAATGGGTTGGAAACAGATGAGCTAATATATACAAGAAGTTCGTATCCAATGTGCAGGAATGCCCGCAGGCTGAGCTTTCATAGTCATGGTAATCAGCGAAAACAAATACAATCCAAAAAAAATCCTACAGGCTTTGTAAGTTTTATTGCACATAAATACATGTTTGTAAAAATGGTGGGGCAGGAGTGCTTTAGGAAATCATTTATTGAGAAAACAGTGAGATGTCATTGGGGATGTTGGGAACTTGTACCATGGGAAAGCTGAGTGTGGGAGAAGGTGGCAAGTGCATTCATCTGGAGAGGCTGGCATTTCAAATATGTTTCCTGTTGCTTTTAGGATCTCCAGCACCCAAATGAGTTTATCCGAGGCTCCACTCTCCGCTTTCTGTGCAAGCTGAAGGAAGCAGAGCTGCTGGAGCCTCTGATGCCGGCCATCCGTGCGTGCCTGGAGCACCGGCACAGCTACGTGCGCCGGAACGCCGTCCTGGCAATTTACACCATCTACAGGTAAATGCAGAAACAAGGCACAGTCCTGCATACACAAGACCAAGACTGCCTTTAGGTTTTGAGAACTCAAATCTTTATCACTCCCTAGTGTGGTGATTAGAATTTCTATTTTTATTTTTTGTTTGTTTGCCTTTTCTTCTCTATCTAATGGACATTGTTGGGTTCTACTCCTTGCCAGTAGCTCTGTTAATTATGGTTTTTTCTTGTAAAGAAACTTTGAACATCTTATACCTGATGCTCCTGAACTGATCCACGATTTCTTAGTGAATGAGAAAGATGCAAGCTGCAAAAGAAATGCATTTATGATGCTAATTCATGCAGATCAGGTAAGGATACCTGCTCTCAAAGTAATTTGGTTTCATAATTGTAAATATGCCGGGTAACTAGCCAGTAGTTTGATGGTAGTATAAACTACTTGTATTCATTAAAAATTCCATGTATGATAGTGTTAATGCTTTTGTAGAATATTTGGTACTGATAATGTTGGTCTTCAGTGCTCTCTTTATTTTAAAGAGAGAAGTGCTCTATTTGATGAAGGTGCTAAAAAATGTGAGCGTAACCACACTGAGAAGC
The DNA here is from genome assembly GCA_910950805.1 of Acrocephalus scirpaceus scirpaceus. NCBI lineage: Eukaryota > Metazoa > Chordata > Aves > Passeriformes > Sylviidae > Acrocephalus > Acrocephalus scirpaceus. Next base: position 51,201,026 of record OU383780.1, read on the forward strand.
ACTCCATTATCTGCTGTTCTGAAACTTTTGTAGTTGCATGAGAAAGAAATGGCAGTTTCTGTTTAGTGTTTTGGATTACTTATTCTACAGGTGATTGCCTTTTGTGCCTAATTACCATTAGCTGTCTCTCTTTTTGCCCTCTGTAGACAGGATGGATTATTTTGCTCTTTAGGTCTACAGTGTTTTCCTAAACTGTTGAAGCATTGCATAAAGACCTATTTCGTATTTTGATTTCTAGAATGTGTTTTGATTTAAAGTTTAACTGAGTGAGCAAACTCTGAATAATGTAAAATAATTTCTCTTCTGTTTGTGTAGGACCGAGCTTTGGATTATTTGAGTACATGTATTGACCAAGTGCAGACCTTTGGTGACATACTGCAGTTGGTTATTGTTGAACTAATTTACAAGGTAAAAGAGAAATGTTGTGGCACATTTAAAATAAATGCACATGTTAATTTACAGAATTGTATTAGACTGCTTTTAAGAAGGTACAGAATGTTGCTGGAAGAGGGATTTGTCTGGCTTCTTGTCCATGTCAGTAATATGTCATTGCTTAATACAGCTGAATAAGATTTGTCTCTTGAAATGATAAAGAGCTTAAGTGTGCACTGGATAGAGCAATAACTCTCACCATATTTGCTGTGATGGGGATTGTAATATCAGAGTGGTCTTCATGGGCATGAACAGGGCATCTCTTACAGAAGCTCTTAGAGGCTCTGCCCTTCCTTTTGATGGGAGATTTTAAGACCCTGTAACATTGCTCAGAGTTGTTGAGAACAACTTTTGAAGAGCTTTTGTAATTAGATTTTTGCTGCTGTGAATGACTCTTCCTGTCACCAGAAAAGGTCACCTTTTGGTTAGTTTTCTCCTCTCTGTAAGATAGTGGAGCAGGTGAGCTGTAGGATTGCTCTTTTCTTTATGTGCCAACTGTGGATCATTCTTTTATTGAGGTCTGTCACGCGAATCCATCGGAGAGAGCTCGGTTCATTCGCTGCATCTACAATCTCCTGCAGTCCTCGAGTCCTGCAGTGAAGTATGAGGCTGCAGGTACTCTGGTTACACTCTCCAGTGCACCTACAGCAATCAAGGTATGGAAGTGATGCTTTCAGCTCTTCAGTAGCTTCTAGTGCACTGAATGAACGCTGTGTGCTGCACATTGATACTTGGAAGTGAAGGCTTTAGTAACTTGGGCTCTGCAACACTTCTCATGTGAAGAACACTGTCTTAAAGTATCTCTTAAAACTGGTCATAAAAAAAGACTGAGCAGACCTGGAGCCCGTGGACTTCATGTCACTTTGGTAGGGGTCAAGCTTGAATACTGTGCAGACTGTTGGACCAACCTACAATCTACTTGGCCTAGTTAACAAAGCAGACTACAGCTGAAGATTTCAGAGACTGGATGAAATTTTTTACTCATGGATATGACTCATTTCAGACCAGGGTAGAAGCATAAAGCAGTGAAGATTCATGTTGATTACTGATTGACCTGGGGTTTATAGTTTTATGTTTGTACAGCTGCTTATTTAAGACTACTTAGAAACTTTGAATTTGCATGGAAATCTAAAAGATAGTTTATGCATAGATTTACAGCATTGTAAATAGTAGTTTCCAAAGGTTGGGGGGAATATGAATTCCAGCATTCTTGGTTTGACCTCATTTTTGTTGAGTAGACACACTGTACATAGAATCTGTCATTAAAACCTGATCTAGATTGGCTAACACTGCCAACTCTTTTAAGTTGGCTTTCCTACCCTTTTGCATATTTCACAGCTGGCTTAAAATGTGTCAGATAACCCATTTTATGTCTTTCTTTGAATTTGAAGTCAAGTCTGTGTACTGTAAGCTGATGCCATTGTGAGCCGTCATGTGTGATTTTTGTAACATGGTGGACAAAAAATTTTAAAGTCTGTTCATCAGGTTAATTTCTGTGTCAACTCTGAGTAGCTGCTTTAATAGTAAAATAGAAGAGTCTTTTCCTCGATTTCAGAAATTTTCCAGTTTCTCCTCTTCATGACTAAAAAAATGATTTTGATCCTTTTAATTTTAGGCTGCTGCCCAATGCTACATAGATTTGATTATTAAAGAAAGTGATAATAATGTGAAACTGATTGTCTTGGATCGGTTGATTGAGTTAAAAGAGCATCCCTCCCATGAACGAGTGTTGCAGGTATGTGAGCTGTCTCTTTTCCTGTAAGCCTTAAGAAAGAAAAGCCTTCAATAACAAAGCTTTTAGGTTTTTGCAATGTATGGAGAAAAGAACTTCTGAAGTTTCAATTTCCTGTTGGTACGTTTTGGGTAAAAACATATTGGATGGACTTTAATGTTCATGACTTGGTTGCTTTTATTGTCTGTATAAGAATTAACAATGACAAATGCTGTCCTGGTTGTAAGGTTTTATGGTGTAGCTGCATAGGAGACTTCTGTGTGAATGTAGAATGTATTAGATGCACACTGAGAATTTCTAACGCTTGTTGCTTGCTTGTCAATAGATCATATATTATGTATCCAGAAAGACTTTGAAAATCATTGAGGACTGAAAATTAGAATTGTATGAAGAGGAAGTAATTTTAAATGGCAAAATACTTTACTTCGTTATTGTTTCAGGATCTAGTTATGGACATCCTCAGAGTGTTGAGCACCCCAGATCTAGAAGTGCGCAAAAAAACCCTTCAGCTGGCTCTGGATCTTGTGTCTTCAAGAAATGTGGAGGAGGTAAATTACGTGTACTTTTGATTCATTACACTATTTTCTTTCTTTTAAGAAACGTCACTTTTTAAAAAATTTGACTTGATCTTTTCTGCAGCTTGTGATTGTTCTGAAGAAGGAAGTGATTAAAACTAATAATGTGACGGAGCATGAAGATACAGACAAGTACAGACAGCTCCTGGTTCGGACACTGCATTCTTGTAGTGTTCGTTTCCCAGACATGGCTGCAAATGTTATTCCAGTGGTATGCAGATATTTTGTTATTTTGTTATTAAATGTGTTATACCCAACTCCTGCAGAATTGCTGAAGCTGAGGTGTTCCTAATAGTGGCCTCACAGGAGCAATGTCATTTTTAATTCCTAAAGAAACATAGGACTTTTGATGCTACAATTATTTGTCTTCTGAGACTACTTTTGTATGTTTTTGAAGAACATGAGGTGAAGAGGACCTTTAAAAGTGCAATAATTTGTATCACTAGAAAAACAGTTTGAGGATATGATAATTGGTACTTGTTTAAAATGTACTTAAGGTTGTTTGATTTTTTTTTTTATCAGAGATACATAAGGAGTTTTATTTTTCTGAGCATAGAAGGGAAATATTATTGTACAAACTTCTTTGTGCTGCTGTTTGTGCTGATGTTTACCCTTCTGCGGCAGCTGATGGAATTCCTGAGTGATAACAATGAAGCAGCAGCTGCCGATGTCTTGGAGTTTGTGCGGGAAGCGATCCAGAGATTTGATAACCTCAGACCTCTTATTGTTGAGAAGATGCTTGAAGTCTTTCACTCCATTAAGTCTGTCAAGTGAGTCCAGAATATGGTATCAATCAGACTTTGGAGCACCTGTGGCTCTCTTGCATTGAGTGTATATTGCCATTTAATATGTACCAAAATCCACGTGAGCCACACAGAGAGTGACGTAAGCTAAGATATTTCGGGGTAGAGGATTTCTAGGTACAGCTTTCTTCTTGACTACTTGTACAAGAGATAAATTGAGTTTTTGTTACATTGAAAGAAAATAAATTCAATTTTAATTTCTGTAATGCAGTTGATAATTGTAATTTCACTTGCTAGGAAATAGCATTGTTGGTGAAGGCCAAACATAAAGTAATATATTTGTTAAAACAGAATTCTTAAGGAATTTGCACTTGTAGGCAACCGGAAATACTGTACATTTATCTAACATAGACTAAGCTTTATAAACTATAAAGCTGTTTTAGTACCTTTCAAGGCTCTAAAAACTTCGCTTGCTGATGGATCTGTAAAGGTTAAGTCATATGAGAATTTCTCTGTATCAGAAAAGCACTCTGTCAGTCTCCTAAGCCACAGAAAACTCCGAATCCCATCTCCATTGCAATCTCATTAAGTGGCGGGGGGAACCCTCTGAAGCTTTGCTATTCTTTTCCTAATCTTCATTCTTGTTCTGGTTTTTCATTTTCTTCTGTATAATGGAAAAATTAGTTTGTTTCAGTTAAATGGAGAATTTAGAGCTGACTTTATTCACATGCAGTAGAGTATTTCATTATGATCACAATGAAATTTAATTTTGTGTATGTCAAGATTAACACAGATGGAAAAAATATGTAGCAGAGAATGTATCTAATTTGATGTACTTGTTCATGAGTTTACTGAGGCTGAAAGGCTAATTGCTTTTGATTCAACCTGCTTTTGTCAGTTGTGTCCTTTTGAATTTGTCAAGACTGGCCTTTATTACCTGACCATAAATCACTTTCCTTGATGCTGGTTTGAGTATATCACGAAAGCATGATTTAAATTACTGTTCTTGTCTTAGGATTTATCGAGGAGCATTATGGATTCTTGGCGAATATTGCAGCACAAAGGAGGATATACAAAGTGTAATGACAGAGGTTCGGAGATCACTTGGAGAGGTGTGTGTATTTGGGGGTTTTTGTGTTTACTGGCTCTTTGTGGTTTTTCCTGCCATTATGCAGTGGGTTTTCTAAGGAAAAGGTATTTTAGAAACATCAAGTAAGATGCAACAATGTTTTGAGGACTTGTGATGTGTAATGGCATATGCACAGGAAATCTTAAGTAAAAAGTAGTCATTATTTACATTCATTATTAATTTTTTTTTCAAATAGCATACTTGAGCTATCTGACAACACTTTCAGATATCAGTTATCTGACAACAGATATCACTTACTTGAGAGTAAGTGATATCTGTTAAGAGAAGAGTTGGGAAATTCCTTATTTCAGAAAATTATGGTAGCTTTAAGGTATGATTTAATTATATCCAGTAGCAAAGAAAAAGTGTTGTAAGTCTGGGTTGTTCTGAGAGAAAGACTTCTCTGACAAAATATAATTCATCAGTGAGAGCTTTTTTGCATGTGTAGGAAGCTTCTGTATGTATTTCAATATCTGCTTATCTCCTCAAATTCTCCCCAAACTGTTGCACTGTAGCTGGCCTTTTGCTTATAAAAACTTCAGTAATGCAGATAATTTTTATTAAAACTTTCTGCAGAACAAAAATGTATCTTTTATTTTAATGGTGACAGTTGCTTCCTGCTCATTTCTAGATCCCAATAGTAGAATCTGAAATCAAGAAAGAAACTGGTGAGCTCAAACCTGATGAAGAGGTGTCTGTGGGTCCAGCCCAAAAATTAGTGACAGAGATGGGCACTTACGCAACACAAAGTGCTCTTAGCAGTTCCCGACCTGCCAAAAAGGAAGAAGACAGGTATTTGTGATTTCATGCTTGGCCAGGAAGGACTTGGTTAATTTTTTTATCTTTTTTTAATTTGAGTGGTGTTATCTCTCATACAGAGTTCAGTGGTTGAGAGAATTTCCTGTTTTAAGGTTATTATCCCAACTAGATAGTATCCAATAGGAATTTGCTCAATTGCTTAAGGATTGTAATCAAAGCTTACTGTATAAATAAGAACTTCATTAATTTTGATATCCTAAATTCTAGTTGATTTTTTTACATATAAAGCTCTCTCACAGTTTTAGTTTGATACAGAGATATTGCCTTTAGATCAAAATATTTTCTTCCCTTTATATCACCTTGCACTCCTACACCTCTCTCTCTCTGGTCCATGTGAAAATGACTGTATGACTTGTGAAAATCTCTGTATCTGTAAAATCACTTCGAGAAGGAAAAAACCCAGCCTTGTGAGGTGTTTCAAGCTTGTTTTGCTTGTACAGTATGGAAGTTAAGGTATTAAGAGAAGTAGGCTGAAGATTGTCATCCAAAAGTAGTTTTCTGAGGATCGTTTGTCTTTGCAGACCTCCTTTACGAGGATTCTTGCTGGATGGAGATTTCTTTGTTGCAGCTTCCCTTGCTACAACTTTAACCAAGATTGCTTTACGTTACATGTCCCTAGTTCAGGAAAAGAAGAAACAAAATGTGAGTCATCTCTTGTGTTTTCACATTCAAGGAAGAGCTGCTTGTTGCCTCTTTTCTTTTAAGCCGATGCAAAATGAGTTAAGTCCAAAGTGAAGTGCCAGTTACGTGATTGGATAATAATGATAGTTTGGATCACAAACAGGACCTGCTGCTTTCCAGCCGTTCTATCTAAACAGTCTCTAAATCATTCTGCTTGGTTTCAGATAACAAGTACTAAAAAACTAAGTAATCTGTACAGAGATGTTACGATTTGATAAATATGCACCTTTTTTTTAAATAAGTCAGAAGTCAACATTTCTTTAAAGCTGTGGAAAATGCAATAACCTTCTTCCATTCTCTTTGTGCTCCTTCTCAGTCCTTTAATGCTGAAGCTATGCTGCTGATGGCCACTATTCTCCACTTGGGAAAGTCTTCTCTTCCAAAGAAGCCAATTACAGATGATGATGTGGATCGTATTTCATTGTGTCTGAAAGTGTTGTCAGAATGTTCTCCTCTCATGAATGACATTTTCAACAAAGAATGCAGGCAGTCCCTCTCTCACATGCTGTCAGCCAAGCTAGAAGAGGAGAAACTTTCCCAGAAGGTGAGCTGTTATAAGTGTGTAACCATAAACACTTTGGAGTTTTCACAGATGTTCACATCCAAGCTGTCTCAGAAAAGTTACCATTTAAGTCAGTGTAGGTCAGCCATTATTTGACTGTTTGACTGACATTTGACTGTGCTAAGGAATGGAATTCATTGTGAATTATTGAATTATTCTCTTCCTGCAGAAAGAATCTGAGAAGAGGAATGTGACAATTCAGCCAGATGATCCCATTTCCTTCATGCAGCTTACTGCTAAAAGTGAAATGAGCTCAAAAGAAGACCAGTTCCAGCTTAGCCTTCTTGCAGCAATGGGAAACACACAGAGGAAAGAGGCTGCTGATCCTCTTGCTTCCAAACTTAATAAGGTAGTGGGAAATCAGTGCTTTTGATTATATACATGGGATCACTTTGGGAATTGCAGACTGGAACTGATGAACCAGACTGTGGTGGTTGATTGGGAAGACCCAGATGTATCCTGGTTGGGATCAGGAGAAAAGGAAAAGCACTTGTGCTTGTAGTTGTTACCTTCTCAAATGGGGAGAAGAAGAACAAGAAGGAGACTTAGAGAGTGCTGAATGGTGGAATGTGGAGAAGAAATTAGGGTTTGCTGGTTTGAAGCTCTCAGTAAAGTTCACAGGGAAGGGAGCAGGGATGCCAGAAGTGATCAAAAACCCCTTTCTTTGGCTGTTGTATCCTATTGCCAAGTGCAGTGCATCCTTATTTCACCCTTTATGCCTTTTTTTTTTCTGCAGATCAGCAGAACCTGCTGAGGAGGTTTAAAGAGAAGAAATCACTTGAGTGATTTAAGAGTTAGTTAAGTTTCATTAGTTAAGTGTTAAACACCCAGACTTTGTAATTCTTTTTGATGTTTAAAATTACCTTTTAATTTTGAATCAGCATTTCTTTGTCCTGCTGATCATCTGAAGAATAAATGGCATAACAGTTCATATTTTAGGAACTTACTAGTTCAGAATACATTTAATCTGGAGGGGGTTTATAATTGTAGTGTGTATGCAGGGGGACATGTGAAGGAAGGCTTCTTGTTTTGGAGGTCCTTATTAAAGAACAATCAATTTAGGTGTACTTTATTCTTATTTTTTGTCATTGTTTGAGTGATTCTGTTTTAAGCTGGTTTCTGAGAAGGTGAATCCCTTGGCTTGTGTCACAGGTTACTCAGCTGACAGGTTTTTCAGACCCTGTGTATGCAGAAGCCTATGTCCACGTCAATCAGTACGACATTGTGCTGGATGTGCTTGTGGTCAACCAGACCAGTGACACCCTGCAGAACTGTACCCTGGAGCTGGCCACGCTGGGTAAGGAGGGCAAACAAAGCAGCTCTGAGGTTTTGGGAATGGGCATTATCCTGCTGGAAGGAATTCCTGAAACACTTCCAAAGTGATGCCAGTTAGTCACCATTTTGAATGCTTTTAAAAATGTACTTTTTTAAATGTATGTATGTACTGACACTGACAGTGCAATCTGATGATATAAACCTTAGTTGGATTTTATCACTAAAAACATAGCGTTCCATTTCACCTTCTCTTTTTTTCCTGAAGTAAAAGGGTTTTTGATGTACTTATTTTTCATTGTGCTGTAGCCATAGATGGCAAAATAAAAATAGGTCAAAATCCCAACTGGTATGGAGCAGAAAGCCATCTGCCCTAGGTGGTTTTTGCCCTCAGCCTGAAGTACTTAAATACTGCCTTTACTCAACTGAAACCATTCCCTGTACCAACAGCTGTACCAGAGTCTTGCTTGGACAATACCGAGGCTTCATTAACTTCTCTTAGAGGAGTCACTGGAGTAGATAATTCAAGAACAGTAACCAGTTTCTTTTTAGTTAATCCTCTGCTTTGGCAGTCAGGAGCTGAAATACATTTACAATTTGCTAGGAGAACTCATGTTACATACTTTTCACTCTTGTAAATATGACTGGAGGGGCATAACCTTTCTCTTAAAATTTTGTGAATCATTTGATGAGACTAATGATGGAAATAAGTCAAATGGATGCATTATTTGATAGTTTTCTATTTGCCAGTTCAGTAAAGTGGAATTCTGTATTTTCCAGCTGATGTACTGCAAAAACTGACTTGAGGCATCACTCCCATGTGTGGAGCTCATGGTGTTCATGCTGTGTTCTCAAATTGCAGTTTAATAGAACTAAGGAGTCTTTCTAATCGCTTGCTGAAGAGTTAGTAAAAATGCATCCCTTAGTGTTTCCTTGGAGTAATTATATTCAGAATCAAGGGGATACTTTGACCTGTTTATAAATAGTTTAGTGCCTGTAGTGCTGGACATTGTACTTTGGGTTTGAGGCGCTTGACTATAGGGTTAGGCATTATGATGATGTCAGTGATTAAAATACAAGACAGAATTAACCATTTCCTTGTTAAAAAAAATTAATACTGAACTCCATCCAAAGCCCATTTAATTCAATATTTGCATTTGTTTTCAGTGGGGTTTGGGTGAACATAGCAATATTTTAACTGAAATTTATATGTGATGTAATTTATCTTGCAATTAGAAAACTATAAAACAAAGAAAAACCAATTCCAAATCAACTAATATCTTCATGGCAGTGTTTAGTGCAGCTCTGTAGATGTAAAAATTGAATGAGAAAATAAAAAACTGCTGTTCCAAAAGCTAAACTCATTGTGTACTGCTAGTGTTCCCTGATCCACATCTCCCAATTTCTTTACACAGGTGACTTGAAACTTGTGGAAAAACCATCTCCTCTGACACTTGCTCCACATGATTTTGCAAACATTAAAGCTAATGTCAAAGTTGCTTCAACAGAAAATGGAATAATTTTTGGTAATGTTGGTAAGTAAATAATTCAGTGTGCAAAATTAACATGAATGCAATGAATTTATGCTTTGAGCTTAATAAGCTCAAAAATAAGTAAAACCCTTCATATTGGGAGAAGAAATTAAATTACAATATAAGAATATTTTGTGATGATTAAAAAAAAATCTATATCACTTAAAACCATCGTAGAATGTGATACCTTTAGGATGATTGTCAGCATGAGATTGAGCAAGAGTTGACTGTTGTTAACTGGCAGGTTAACACTCAGCACCCTTAGTAAGTGCAAATTCACCTTTTGGAGCATTCAAAAATGTGTGTGTTCTCTTGCAGTGTATGATGTCTCTGGAGCAGCCAGTGACAGAAACTGTGTGGTTCTCAGTGATATTCACATTGACATCATGGATTACATCCAGCCTGCTTCCTGTACAGATGCTGAGTTCAGACAGATGTGGGCAGAATTTGAGTGGGAAAATAAAGTTAGTTTTTTTTTTAATGTTACTTTGTTGATGAGATACAATTCTGTCTCTTGTTCTACAGCAGCCCGTTACAGCAGCATTATCTATTGCCACATAAACCTCATTCAACATCCTCATTGGATGTTTGCCTCAAGTAGCTTATTCTCTTACAGCTATCTTATCAAATTCACAAGCTTAGCAATGCAATAACTGGGATTTTGGCTTGCAAAAGAGGTTGTGTGCATTGAGCTTTACCTCCTGTATGGAAGCTGTCCAAACTGACTGATTGCTGTGTATTTTGGCTCGAAGGTGAGATGGCAACAAGTAAAAGTTTATGCTGAGCTGCAGAATTACTTGTGCTGCTCAGCCTCTCCAATTCTTAATCATAGTCTTGTGGGTTGCAAGGAACCTTTTAAAGGTTGTTTAGTCCAGCCCCCTGCCAGCGGGACAGGAACATATTTCTTTCACCTTGTTACTTTGCAGTACAACTGTAGCATAAAGTTCTGGGTGCTGTGTAAGACCAGCAAGACAGTGGGTACACTTCATAGTAACTGAGGGTGCCCAAACCTAAAAAAAGGGTTTAAGGGAGATATATAAGAATAGAGTAGAAACATGAAACTAGAGTGGGAGATATTTTATGTGAACTGTAGCCTTCTGTGGTACATAGGTGTGCTTACTTGAGACTAGTTTAAATGTCTCTGGGCCACTTGTGCACAGTATATGATATATGATATATATACATGATATATGAAGCCTTAGAAGTTTGTAAACTCCTTCTAAGAGCTACATTAAAAAACAATTTAAATAAGGCACATCATATGCAATATGATAAAGCCAAGGCAGCCCGGGGAGCTTTGTTGGTAGAAGGAGAAGATGAAAGGAATCTTCATCACTGGTTAATAGCAAACTTTGGACTAGGTATTGCTTTCTCTTGTTCTGGCAATGTGTAAACTGCATTCAGACAAGAAATCCACTGTTTGCTGTAGAGAATCTAGATGTACAACAGAGTATCATATTCACCCAATAGATTTTAGAAACCATGGTAATAGCATTAAATTCTCCATCTTACAAGTGGTTGGCAGGAGGGGAAGACTTCCTATGATGCCACCACATAGTGGGAAGTGCATCCAGCTTACTGAATGTGCTGCTCCTCAAGGAGGAATGTGGAAGTGATCTCTGTTACTGAGCCCTGAAGGGGAGATTTCAGAAATACCTGAGGTGCTTATTAAAGTAATTGCCTTTTTATTTTTCCTTCTTGAAGGTAACAGTGAATACAAATATAATTGATTTAAATGAGTACTTACAGCACATACTGAAGTCAACCAATATGAAATGCCTGACTCCAGAAAAGGTGAGCTATTTCTTGGAGAGTTTTAGATACCTTTTTTTGTTCCTGTGCTTTATTATTTAATTTGTTCAACATTTGTTGTTAATATTCTTAGAAATGCCTGCTTACAATATGAAACAGTACATATACCTCAAAGTTTTTATTCTGAAATGAGTAAAAGCAGATAAATGCTACCAAAATTCTCTGTTGTCCCAAGCTGGAAAATCAGAATGTCCATTTTGATTCATAGCAGCTAAGCTGTAGCATAGACTTGATAGACATCTGTTTACACAAATGATTTTTTTTAGTAGCTCCATATTTCTTCCTTCTTTGACAAAATTTACCTTTCTTTTGCCAGTTTATCCTTTTTGTTGTAAAGCAAAATAAATACATAGAATAGCTGCTTGCTGTTAAGATATAGCATGTATGATAGCTATTAGCTATTACATGTATAGTAGCCAAATTAAGTATGGTAACTATTTAGCTTCTTTGCCATTTTGTTGTTGGTTGAAACAAACCATAAAATGCCCTCCTGCCTTGTCTTGATGAATTCTATAGACTGAATCATTCCAAATATGAATTCTAGAAAAAGGCCACCACTATTACCCAGTTACAAAACATTGCATGTGAAGAAAGAAGTTTAAACATGATACATTGATAACTGCCTTATCAAGTGAACTTAGGGTGAACTAAACTGTGTTTAGAGGATTTTTGGTCTTTTAAGAGTTCCCGTGTGCTTTCTGTAGGCACTTTCAGGCTATTGTGGCTTTATGGCAGCCAATCTCTATGCCCGTTCCATATTTGGAGAAGATGCCCTGGCCAATGTGAGCATTGAGAAGCCGATTCACCTGGGGCCGGAGGCACCTGTCACGGGTCACATACGGATCCGGGCCAAGAGTCAGGTAATGGGCCTTGCCGTCCTCACCATTTTTAGAGCAATGTACCAAGCACTCCTAAAAATTGACACATTTTTTACAGTCTTTTCTCCTGCTGTATTACCATAAAATAGGCCTTTGAGCCAAGAGTTTTGTCCATAGTGCTGCAAATAGGATGTTATATTTTATTCACTTTTTAATAAAGAGTAAATATGCCCCAGGGTTACATGATGTTTTTCCTACCATGTTGCACATTTCAGTGTCACACAACAAAGAAATTTTATGCATGTAATTGCTGTTCAGTGATTCTTTTTAAAAACAACAAAACAAAACCCCAGGGGTTTTAGTAGGAATATTTTGTAGATCTGTAGATATATCAGTCTGCTTTGGATTTTAGAATTTCTACCTCCCAACTTAAAAAAAAAGACAGGAATTTGGAATAAATAAAGCAAAAGCACCAGTGTACAATAGAAGTATTTTAAACAGTGTACAATAAAGGAGTACCTGGGAGTTTTCATATTCAAATAAAACATTTAGTTTATGTCATGTCACTGTAGAGATTTTGGACTGGTTTAAATTAAAGTTTCTGATAGGTTACAATGCCATTTTTACATAAGACTGCATTCAATCACATATGTCAGCGTGGTTTCATCTTGAGATCATTGTGCTATTGAATATGTGGATTTATTCATGCAGTTTCTTTTGATGGTTCTTCAGTTTCTGTGAAATAATAATCTGGCTCTGTGATTAAATTATTTTCTATAGCTGTGATGCAGTGAACGTGCTGCTATCAGCAGTGGGACTTTCAACAGCTGAATTTGAGTAACTGGACAGGCAGTTGTAATTTCTCCCCTGGCAGTCATCTTTTAATTGATGGGAGGTCAAAAGGTTAAAATGGTTTTATTCTTCAGCTTTTCATGTTGATAACACATATAAAAGTTGCCAGCTCAATTAAGTTTCATTGTCTCAATGTAGACCTAACCTTTACCTAGTGATAAGGAAGTGAGCACTATGAAATGTACAAAGAAGTGAACAGCTAGAAATTTCCATGCCACTGACTTTAAAGATTTCTATATATGGAACTTCCATTTTAATATAGATGAGATAAAGTTATTTTCAAGCGAAGTATTTGTGTTTTTCAACAATATGATTGTTGTTTTTCTTTTCCTTACAGGGAATGGCCCTGAGCCTTGGAGATAAGATCAATCTGTCTCAGAAGAAGACAAGTTTATAAATTTTACCTAATGCCTTTTCAGGTCTTTTACAGTTTAACCTTAGGTATGTGGCTTTTGGGATCCAGAACATCTTATATTCTTCAGTGTTCTGTATTTGTAGAAGCCAAGCTTTTGAGCTGAAAGCATTCCAGCAGATAATTTATAGGTTCTCCATGATTGATATTGAGCAAATTTTAAATCTCCAGGGGTTTTTTTCTTTTTCCTGGAAGTCATGTTTTCTTTGTCTCTAATATATACTGATGCTCACAGCACAATAAACAAATTATACCAGTACTGTTTTGTCTGTAAATTATAATCTCTGTATTATCTGATCAGTATTGAATATCTGTCCAGGGGTATTTCAATACTCTGAGAAAGTGGAAGTCTGTAATAACTTAAGTGTTTACAATAGGCCTGAATATGTGAATGTGTAGTCATGATTCTTGAAATACTCTGGTATACCTAGGAAGATAAAAAATTGCCAACTAAATTAAAGTGTGTATATTCTAGATGGTAATGTAATAACTTGGCACAGACAAGCTTGTAGTATCAAAAAAGAGACTATCAAAATTCAGCTATTTCCAGCAAGTTGTAGAACCTTAAACTTTGTTTCTGAAGTGCTTTCGTAACAGTGTTATCCTGAGTAACGTAACATTGCTGGCGGTATTCTTATTTTTCAGTTAATGTGGAAAAGACAGCCAAGTTCAGCGTTAAAGCTGTAGCAGCACAAGCAGTTTCTCAGTGAATGCAGCCATTGGCCATGTGTGTGAGCTCAGGAAGGAAAGATTCAGACTCCTTATGAATTTGCAATGAATTGAGCTATGTTGAAAAGGAGGAGTTGTGAGTGAAGGTCAGGTCAGGATGTTGAAGTGAGTTCACACCATTTGGCTACTAAATCTTACGCAAATTAGCAGTGGATTGAAACATATAACCATAGATTGGAAATACTGTCAGATGTATCTATTCAGCATTAATTCTGACTTTGTTTAATTGTTGCAAGCAGTTACTTCTACAGAAGAGTGTCCAGAGCCAGCTGTGATCTTGCAGTTTGCTGAAAGTCCTGCTGCTTGATTTCCATAGCAGTGATCTGCTCCAGAAGGACAGAAGAGAATATTCTAAGTAGCTGATTCTCAAAACATTTAAGGCCTCAGTGATGAAAACACCTATTTTTCATTCTGAATAAGCCCAAGGAGCATACATGTAAATTCTGAAATGGTGTGGGCTACTGTATTTTATCTGGATAAAGGATGGCCCTAGAAGTGCAATGCAAAACCTGAGCATGGTTTTGCTGAATGACCTATTTATTTTTCATGTTTTGAAATCCCTGTTTGGTTCTGCCATTATTTTGGTTTTTAATGAAAGCTCTAGCTCATGCTTAACATGATAGCAGCAAGTGCTGAAGCTCTGAGTTTGCAGGACGGCCTTGATAATGTCCTTATGTCTCCGCATGATCCCACAGCAGCTGTATTCCCTTCTGGGAAGTTATGCCAGATTCACAAGGTTGTAGTAGGGATAATCAAATTGTGAACTTAACTGTCAATACTTAGTAATTTGGGGGTGAGGGGTGCTGATGAGGGGGTGAGAAAAGCATTAGGAGTATGTTGTATGGGAGCTCCTGTGAAATTCCATGGATATCAGTATGCTGCTCTGGGGTGAGTGTGGGGGATCTCATTCTGCAATCACTTAATGCCAAACCAAGATAAAAGAAAATCCTAGGAGTCCGATAGATGGTGTCATCTCTTCATGAAGACACTGTGAGTTATAAGACACTAACAGAGACTGAGTCATAGCTCTGTGGGCACTGACTGGTTTGGATGGGATGGATTTGCTGACCACAGCCAAAGAAAGGATGTTTTTGGAGAAGGAGAGTGACTTCCAATATGTGTTATCCAAGCCATGTTGCAGTCACAATCTGCTCTCCTTACTGGAGAATAGAAGAACATCCTGGCATGTGCAGACATCCATATTTCAAGTGACTCTTAGTCAGCTGGAAGGAGAACATAATTTTGTTTGGGATATTTTTTGCTGTTAGGACTTTATAGAAGGACATGGAAAAACCTGTGCAGCAGAAACTGCCATGACTTTGGGATTCATTTTCCACCTGCCATGCTTTTCAGTAGCTCTGTGGCCTTGGTTTTGTACAGACATTTTCATTGATGGCATGCATTTTTTCAGTAGCCTGAGCACTAAAAATGTTAGATCTGTGTTTCTTGTCTATGCTTCAGAGATGAAATTCCCTTCTTTAAACATCCATCCTATTGTGTTCTGGCTAAGCTTTTGCTCAGCAGCTCAGATAACAAATTGATTCTGGTCATGTGCATACAAAGGAATATCTTGCACAGACCATCATCCTTCAGGATCCACTTGCAGCTTTTTCACTGCAGTAAAAACTGATGTACAGCTGTGGCTCTGAATTGTTCCAAACTTGGTACCAAGAAGTTGTTATACCCTGTTTTCTGCACAGCAGTGTATTTCACACACTGTGCTAGAGTTAAGAGAGTGTTATTCCACTGCTCTGATTTCAGAAACTTCCATAAGAACAGGAATAACCAGGAAGAGTAAATGGAGCAAGAAAGCTTGCTGCTTTTCCATTAAAAGTTTTAGAAAGTCATTGCAGGATGCAGTGTTAGAATAGCAGGAAGCCAGTTTCTGCTATTCCCCTGCTCCTGATGTTCCTGCTGCCAGGAATCAGTTTCTTTATTCAGGGCCTCATGAGGATTTGTATTTATGTCTTATTTAGATGCTAACATGAGAAGCAGGAATGTTTATCTGAGGACAGGCAACTCATTTGGGAGTGGAAGGGCCCATCCTAAGAAAGCATGAATAAGGAGACTGGATTCATAGAAACTTTATAGGTAATGTAAAAAATTAAATTAAAAATCAGGCCACAGAGGAATTTAATTTGTATGCTGACCTTCAGAAAGATTTATAAGTGGTTCTGCAGAGGCAGCTTTATGCACCTCTGAGAAATGTGAAGCCTTGTGTGAGGTGTTTGCTCTCTGTCGTGTGCTTTTTGGCCAAAGCTGCGGCTGAAATACTCAGTCACTTAATCGTGTTAGTTAGCAGCACCCCAGCACCAATTTAAAGCATTTTATAAGTTCTTCAAAGTTTTCTTGTGTTATTACACCAGGGGGTGCTGTCTTGCAACTGATAAATATTTTGAGGGGGTTTTTTTGTGGTCTTTTTTAAAAAGTGTTAAGGAAGAAAGTAAAGATCTGATGCAGGGATGTGCTACAAGTTGTCATATAAGCAGTAGAGAGTAATTTTGACCCACTCTTGGGGTCACTTTCCACTGGTTTTTGTATATTTTTGGGTTGCCTAGCTAAGTGTAAGCAATTTGCACCAATTCACAGCTCAGATTACTAATACAGTGCATCTGTTCAAACACTGCCTTTTCTCTAGAGATTTTACTTTTCTAAAACACAGTGAGACAGATTTGGCTGTACACAGCTGGCCTAGGGAGGATCTCTCATTTGAGTGACATGAAAATGAATTCGCTAAGAAAGGGATGTAGATGCAATATAAGAAATTCTAGCTGTAACTTTGCCTGTACATTTGTAATACTAACCTAGGCCATTTTCTGTTTGAGCAAAGCCATAAAATATCCACTGTATTTCACTAGATATTTCTTTAGAATTTTTTTGTGTATATTCTGTAACTTGTGATTTTAACCTTTTCTAAAA
Organism: Acrocephalus scirpaceus scirpaceus; assembly: GCA_910950805.1. NCBI lineage: Eukaryota > Metazoa > Chordata > Aves > Passeriformes > Sylviidae > Acrocephalus > Acrocephalus scirpaceus. The sequence goes on from OU383780.1 coordinate 51,218,045, forward strand.
TATTTTTTTTTATTTCATCAGTGATCCACAATTGTTAAGAATATAATTGAATTGCTACCAAAATGTGATTTCTCTTTGTTTTGAAAGATGAGCATAATTCTTCCAGCCATAGATTGTAGGTATTTTATAATTTGGTTGTAAAGTAAAAATATTTTATGCATATAAAATGTAGACATTTATACTTGTCTGAACCAGTTGCTTTAGACAGGTATAAGATCTGCAGTTTCTGTGGCTTGCTCTTTCTTTCACTGGAATTTCATTTAGGGTAAGCAGAACATACTAAGCTTATTGTTATCCTGGCCCCAACACAGAAGCAGTGTTAGTGGGTCTCACTGTTCCTGCATCTTATTCACAGTGGTTTTCAGGTTTAATGTTTCAGGTTTTTCCTGTAATAGCTGATCAAATTCTTCTACAGCAGATGGTCACACTACAGCTTTTCACTAAAAATGTGGTCTCTTCTTTTTCTAAGGTTTTATAGTACCAGAAACAGTTGTAAGAATTTTCTCATGCTTCTAATTTTAGTTACATCCAAAGTTTGGAGATGAATTTCAAAATGCAGTAACGAGTTCTTAATCTGATCTTTCTAAATAACTTCTGTCACTCATATTTAGACACAAGAATAAACAATTATTTCTGCTGTGTTTTTCTTAAGCTATATGTAAATATTTTATTACTTTGTAGAAATTCCACTTAGATGGGATTCCCTATGTCCTTTTGGTTTTTCGTTCCTTGATTTTAAATATTTTTCACTGACAGTGTTTTCTACATGATCTATCCCAAAACTGCCATGATGTGTTGCATAGGCATCCCTACTTTTGGTTGTTTTTCAAATGAAATTGTCATTTTTTTAATATCCATTGAATTCAGTGGTGCTAGTGGACCAGTTTCCTCTGAGTTATGACTAAAAGAGATGAAAGGGTTGTTCATGTGCAGAAGCATGCACCATTTAGCAGGAGATTCTTTTTTGAGGAATGCTGGATGACAGGCCTCTATAAGTCCCTTCAAATTTGGGAAGGTAAAATTTTCACCTCAGAGGTGTCCTAACTTGTGGCAGAGCTCTGTGGGACCTGTGGGCACTGAAAACCCACTGGGTTCATCTCTTTTAATAATGTATTGCATGGTTTTAGGTGTGATCTGCTTTGCCCGCACAGTAGTCTTTGGGATGGGCTTGAACTTAGTTTTCCTCCTAGTGGGACCTGAAGTTGTGACCCTGTGCCTCACTTGCACTGTGGCTGCCGGGACCTCCAGCAGTTAGGTCTGACTGTGGGATGTGCACCTGGGACCAGGACCTGGCTACAGCTTCATTCCTGGCCAAAACTAAGCCTACGCGTGCAGTACTAGAATGGCAACAGGTCAGACCAGATCAAAGCTGATCTCCAGGCTGGTGTCCAAGCATCAATTCAGCCATGAACTAACCTGTGTCTTTCCTAGCTCATGCAGAGAAGTAGCTGCCTGCTTGAGACATTACCCCATGCTCTGAGACCTCTCAGGCTGTTCGTGTCAGTAAGAGGCTGTTCTACATTGTCAGGCATCTTTGTCAAGAGACCAAATGCGCAGTTCTCTGTACCAGATGGGAGTTATGCTCTGGGCTTCAATCTATTCGATCTTAAGTGCCATCTCTGCTTGTTTACAGTACCCTAATATCTGAAAACTGCAACTTGAAATGGTCCACTTAAGTTCTTGTGTTTTATGCACAGATTTGTTATCAACCTGGAAGGTAAGTGACCCAGTTTATTTGATTAGTGCAGCTGATGTTGTCACCATTTAGAAAGTGAGGGTGTTCACTGGCTCCTTACAATTACATCCACATTGACATGAATTATTGTTCTGAGGAGAAGAAGTTTTGAAGTCTCATCATCTTCAAGGATTCTATATCCCTTCATCCATGCTTGAGCTTGAGGGAGAAGGCAGCTTGAACCTGTAACTGATAGCATGTGCAGCAAAGTACGTATCCCTGATGGCTTCACACTGGCTGCAAGGTCCCACACCTGCGCCCAGGAAGAGTCCTGCTGACTGCACTCACTCCTAAAACTCCTATAAACTTTCCATAAATATAGCCCTATAAATAAACCTCTATAAAGTTTCTATAAATCCAGTCTTCCCCAGTTTACCAGGCTGCATTGAGGCAGCTGTTTACCTGCTTAGATAACACCTACTGCCAGTAAAAACCCTAGTGTAGGAGCATTCTTCTTTGTTAGCTCATCCAATTTGCTTTGTTATAGTTTACCTATATAAATATTTACATCATGGAAAACAGATTCACCTTTTACTCAGATTATCAGGAGTTGCCTTGGATTCTTAAGTGGGATTTTTTGAATGCCATATCAAAGTTTCTTTTAATGATGCAAGAAAAGAAGCTATTAAAATTTTAATATGTTTGACCTGATAGTTTAGTGCTTGTGTTTTCAAGTGTGGAACACTATGTTAATGCATCTTTTCTAAGAGGTACAATTAGTGCAGGGTTTGGATGCCTAATCCGTAAGTAAGAACAGGTGTTTTTTTCCTACGCCTGTTCTCACTTGCACTTTCAGACGCACAAGTTCAGCAGTGCTACTGCATCCAGCCTTAATAAGTGGGAATGTTACCGTAGAAATGCCATCACTCTGGGAGAGGCACAGCACGCCACAGAGACCTGGTCTTGCAGTAGGCAGGTGGTAAAAGCACATTAAGACATTTATCACTTAATCAGTCATGCTTAATATTTATGGAAAATACGAATCCTGTAAGGCTATGGAATGCATTTCTTAAGTGAAAAATCAGGAATTGCATGTGTTCCGGCCAATTCCTCATGTGTTGCTGTAAAGCATGAAGATACAAGCCCTAACAAATACATACTTTTATTTCTGGAAGCAAAGTAGTCCCTAGCTTCCAAAGCTATATATATTAAAACACATAAGTAACAAAGCTGCAAATCTTGTTTAACCTTTGCTTTTTTTTTTAAACAATGTATTTTTGCATTGCCATTTTTCTTGGAAATTGGTGTTTGTAATTGGGGCAGCCATGTTTTCAAAAGCTTGTAACTGATTTTTGTCGGAGTATTTAATGGATGGTACCTGGGAGCAGGTCAATTTTTCTCATATATCCAGGAAATCACCTTAGGACCTCAGTTTCATAGCTGTGGAGATAGGCTGCCACCTTTGTGAAGTGGAAAATATACTTTGCTGGCCTAGAATGTGTTATATGCAATCACTGTAGTTATTTGAATTACTGGTGGGGCTTTTTAACTTTGTTTTGCTGTATGTGATGTATTTTTAAAGTAACCTAAAAACACACTTAAATAATTAGGAGCTGGAAGTGTAATGACATCTAAAAAAATGTTGTCCACTAAATTCCTGGCAGTGCTCATTCACAAATGTTTCTGCCCTAGAACTCTGCATGCATTCATACCCTACATTGAAGGGTGTGAATGACAGCAGAACAGAGGTATGTAGTGGTGTCTATCACATGATCAGTTTTCTTGGGTGATGTAAGTGATGCAGGTATTACAATTGCTTGTCTATTAATGTTTTTTGATGGCAGCCTTAAATGTCATAGAGCTCTATAGATTATCACAGAAAGTTCAGTCATCTCAAAAGTATGTTGAATTGGTGCCATTCGCATAGAGGATGGAATCATTTCAAAATCCAGCTGGGTTGTGTAGATTATCCAATGGAAATCCAATGCAATTTATTTTGACTGCTTCTATCTGTTCCTATGTCTGAAGTTAATTCTGGTGCTTGTGACTGAGCAAAAGATACCTGTCTCTCGGAAGTCCCACTAAGCCTCAGATTTCATAATTTAAGCAGCTACTTAGAGAAATGGGTCTTGTCTTAGTTGCTTCCATGGAGAATTTTTGTGATGAAAACAGGATTTAAGCTTGGGAATAACTGACTGATGATCATCTCTGCCCTGTTTGGATCCAAGCAAGTATCACCTTATGCACAGCCGTGCTGCAATGTCAGCACTGCAGTAACTGAGTGTGAATTCAAGTTTTCTCAGGGCTGTTTGGGACTAGTGCGTCAGATCATTGATAAGTCAGACAAGGAAGGTTCTCATTCCCTGGAAGTTGGTGTGAAGTGATGAGAACGTTTGCTGGTGTCTCAGTCAGAGCCAGGTTAGAGCTTCTTTGAAACATGAGCAAGATAGAATCTTGAAACCTGGAGTATGAGAGGCTTGGGGCTGGCTGAGGCTGGGAAGTTGCTCCCCACAGGTGGAGGACAAGGAGGACTGGACCTGAGGGAAATTAGATGGTTTTTCCTTTAGTGCATTCATTGCAAAATCTACAGGCAGGTGCTAACCATGCTTGGAGTAGCAGTTATTTCTGTCTGTCTTAGGGTAGGGATCTCAGCTGATATCCTTTGAACAAGTCTCCTGTATCTCTCACAAATTTGTTGAAGCTTGTTTCTACATAAAAGCTTAGCAGCCCACTTCCAAAGGGGTTTAGGGATCTCTGCCAAGGACTGTGTTGTATTTTGAAACCCAGGCATTGTGTTTCCTTCCACAAATGTTGACAACTGTACATAATGTGGCAATATGTAACTGAAACAAGGGTAGTCCTTGGTTCCCCTACATCAAAACCCACAAGGATGAGCACTTTCCCATTCACACACAGGCCTATGTACTCTCAGAGCATCTGAAGTTTTTTAAAAGGGTCTATTACTCTAATTTTCTTGAAAACTTCCTGAAAATTAGAAATCAGTTGGTTTTCTCGGTCTCCGTCAAATTGTAATCTTATAGAAGTACTTTTTGTGCCCAAAAGAGAAGGACAGGGACAGGAGACAAATGCAGCCATTTACCCTGGCAGACTCATTCTATGCCTGACCTCACCCCAATGGCATTTTGAAGGTGTGGGTGCATTATTTTGCTCAGATGAATCACTCAAAATTACCGTTTGTCTGAAAGAGTTTATCAAAAACTAATGGGATTTTGCAGAATAAATGGCTTCACAATTCTTCATCTAGCAGATTGCTGAGAGATGAAATGGGTCTCTGAGGTATTTATTAACTTCTGTGGGCAGCTATGAATATAAGAAAGGCACGTGCTTGAAACTTTCATACAGGGAGTCTTACACTCTGTTTATCAGTGAGGAGTTTCTAATGCACAATCAAAAAGCCAATCATCTGTCTGCTGCCTATAACACTTTGTAACATAAGACTATTTTAATAAAGAATTCAAAAATTTTAAGAGTAAATTTCTAAAAATTTAGATTTTTAGAAAATTCTTTGGAATCCTATTTTCTAATTAATCTGAATTTCTACCAGCTCAGAACACTGGTGGATGCATAGCTCCTTGAGAGGTAGGAGAAAGGTTTCTCATGGACTTGAAAGAAAATGGTAGCCATGATGCTTGCCCTTCTCAGAAATTTTATAAAGCTGTTTGAATAGAGTGTCAAGTTTTGATATCAGATGTAATTATACTCTAGAGGCAACTGTATATTTAATCCTGAGGGATAGGAGTGTTAAATACACTGGGTAGAGTTTGCCTGTATGCACTACTGCAGTCTTTAATTATGCTGGAGCAGGCTAAGCTTATTCTCTGCTTTTGTCTCTACTTGCCACAGCATGAGCTTGAGTCAATGTTGGTGCAGTGCAAATGTGATGTGCAAATGCAGTTTAATTTGTGCAAACTATGTCAGTGAGAGGCAACTTGCCTTTCCCAAAAGGGACTCCTCACACTTTAGCCAGGACACTGTGTTAACTATATGCCAACAATTCCTACTGTAAAATTGTGATTTGAACCTTATGCAGATTGTCAGATAGGTTTTATGCAGGGATGGTATGTTTGTAATATGTGCTAGACAGGGATGGACCATGATATGCTGTGCCATCAGCTAACACTGCATTAGCTGAGCCATACCATAATAAGGGCTTCAACTGATTTTTACCTTCTCTTTATCTACTCTCATGGATATTCTCATGCTGCAAGGAGCAGAGGATTGTGAAAATGAAACAAGGGAAGATTATGTGTAGGAAGGGAAATTCCTTCTAACATTCTGTGATTCTGTAATTTTCCATAATCACCTGTGTAAGTGGTTTACTTTTACTTTTTTTTTTCCTAAGTACTTAATAAATAATAATAAAGGCCCAGACAAAAACAAAACAAAACAGTATTACTGTAAGATTGTTTTAATTTTGATGGTGAGCAGAAAAGCTGTTCAAAGACTGTTCAGCAATGCAAGGGAAAAGCAGATGGAAGCAGCAACTGTAAAATTTTACATTAGTTCTTAGCAGAATGTTTAATTTTTAATAGATATTAAGATCTCTTTATGGCACGTTGAAAAGGCAAAATATTTTTAAAGTAGTTTTTTGTCAAGCATTCCGCAGATGGGGAAAGTTGATTATCACTAATGAAGTGTTTTATGGCTAAGCCCATTGCTGGAATAAAACTGTTGGCTACTTTTGCCTGCAGGTTCTGCATCAAAATCCTAAATATATTCATTAACTTTAGTTTCCTCCTTCCTTACTGCTCTTATCCATTAGTGAATTCTGTGGGTTTCTTTATTGCATCTTCTTCATTCTGGATCATTATAGGGTCACTAAATGTAATTTTCCCTGTGGGTGTATATTAGCTGTTCCTGCTCATTTCACAACATTGTAATTATGGAGAAACCAGAGGTTTCAAATTATGAAAACAATTTGGTTTAATTTAGGTTCAGTGTCAGCTGTAGGGAAAATCCTTTTATGCACCTACTTTGTCGGGTTTGTTTTTTGCTTTGTTTTTAATAGAAAAAGACCTGGGTTTACTCCTCCAATGCCTCATAGAGCAGTGGCAATGTCCTTTTCTGCATAGCCAGTGGGTTTTGAGATATTACTGCACTTTGAATTAAATAATTCTTCTTTCACCAGGCAAATGCAGCTGGGGTCCTGAGCAGGGTACAATGAAGGCGGTGGTCAGTTCCCTCAAGGGCTGGGCTCGGCTGTTCCAGGAGGGCATTGTCTGTGCCATGAAGGAAAGGGGGGAGCACTGCTGCTCAAGGCCTCTTGCTCTGAGTTTTTCCATTCCTCATTTGAGAGGAGCCAGGTCCTGGCATAGGGATGGCTGCTGCCCAAAGGAATTGTGTTTCTGCCTTGTGCCGTGTGCTCTTTTGGGAGAAACAGCAGCTTCAAAAAGATGACAACTGACTTGTCTGATTTTTGGAACAACTACCTCCTTTCTGATCATGTTGGCATGGAATTGATTCCCCATCAAGGACAGCTAAGAGAGGACTGTCCATGTTTTCCCTTTCTAAGTTTTCAGGGTGAGGGGTAGTACACCTTGCTTTGCACATGCACGCTCCATTACAGCATGTCCTCATGTAGCTCTGGATGTCCCAAGGAATGTACAGTTGTGCTCAAGAGGGAGGGTTGCCAGCAGATGCACACACTTCATCTGATTCAGAGAGAGGTGAGGAGAAGGGGAAATACACATCTTTCACTGGTCAGTGGCAGAAATTATCCTGGCCAGGTTTAGTATTACACTGATCTCACTGGTGTTGTTGGTGTTTAAACCTAAGGATGACAGGTACCCCATGGTACTTCTGACAACAAAAAAAGCAGGTACTGAGTACAGATTTGCACACAGTGCTGCTGTTGAAGCTCAGTTGTTTCTGCCTACAGGACATCCATTATTCCAGTCCTCAGGCTCATCAGGAAAAGGCTACTGTGCAAGAGTTGCAGTTGGAACAAATCCCTGAAGTGTCTGAGGGCCATAAGCCCGTTTCACCTCTACCCATGCATCAAAAATGAACTCATGTCTCCAGTGACTTAACTTTCTGCACCACCAGTCTCCAGCCCTCTCTGTAATGCTCTTATTTCTGAATGGGTCACAGGGGATCCTCTCAGGCTTTTAATCTGTAGCTTATTGTTTAAAGATTTATTTGTTTTGCAAGACTACCGCCAGTGCTGATCACAGGCCAGCAACCATGGAAGGGAGCTGGGCAATTGGAAGAGCTTCTACTCTTTTCCCAGTGCTTATCTGGGATGAGGCTGCTTTGAAGGATTCAAGTAATTTGCAAACATCATCTTAAAACGGCAGGTGCTTAATTGTTTGCAGAGAAAATGTGTGAGAGAAAATTAGGTGCAACCAGTAATCCCTTGATGGTGCAGAATAGCCTTTTTTTTTCTTCTCTTTTTTTTTTTTTTTCTCCTTGGTAGGAGTGCCTCATTTCCATGGCTACCCTTTGTTGATTCCTGCTGTTAAGATCTACTTTAATTCTGCAAGTAACAGAGGGTGCTCAGCAGTGGGATGGTTTGGTTTCAGGAGGGATGGGTGCAAGGTTTTCTCTTGCATATACAAGCAGCACCTCCTGTGCTGGGCTCTGCTAAATTCTTCTCCTTCTCCCTCATTTTAAGGAAGGGAATCTCGCATTTCTTTCTGTGCTTTTTTTTCTCCCTCCAGCAGACTTCCCCACTTCAGGGACAGACTGCCACAACAGGCAAATTAATTAAGCCAAGAAACCTTAAAGAAAACACTGATGTTTTTCCCTGCTGCCAATTCAAGATAGTATAGCCAAGGGAACACTGGAATTCTAGCTCTGATCCCTCTGCTCACCCAGTGTTCCATCTGTATCCTGCTAAAAAGCTCCAAACAAAAAGAAAACCAAACCACAACCAAAACGAAACAATCCCTGTCTCTTGGAACTGCTCCTACTTGCAAATAGAGATATTAATGTTGATGTTTCTGCCTCATATTTTTTCCATGATACTTTTTTTTTCTTTTCTAGATTCTCCCTTTCCCATGCAGGCAACAACACACTGATGGGATGAAGTGTTAAATTTTGGTTGTTAGTATAGCTGAATTCACATGCCACAGTCTCAGGGTGTTGGGTTGGAGATGAAGTAGCACTTTTCTACACATTCACATAAATAACTGTAATAATAGGAAAAAGCTTCTGAAAGCCTAATGGTAGTTTGATAACACTGGTAACTTCTAAAAATTTGCTTGGGTGTTTCTGTGAGTTTCTAAGTGTGTCACATATTGATCACCTGATTCCCTCTCTTCTGTGTTGAAATTTCATGTTCTTGTCAATGATATGTGTCCAGAAGCAATAGACTTCAAACCTATTCATGGGTATTTCTAACTTCTTGTTATCTCTCTCCCTTTGGAACTGATTGAATATAGCTCAGGCTGAGGCTTTCTCTCTTGTGACAAAAAGGAGCAAAGCTGCTTGCAGCCTTTCCTCCTACTTATCTATTTCTGTAGCCATGAGCTACAAGAGAAATCTCAGCTTCTATTTTCTTCAATTTTCTGCTAAATTTCCTTTGAAGGTTATCTTCCCTGGAGGCTTCAACTGATCCATTTTCTTTTCATTTCCTTCTCTCTCTCTTTTTTTTTTTTTTTTTTTTTTGGCACTGCGTAATATGTTCATGTAAAGAAGAAAGGAGAAGAGAAGAAAGTATACCTTTCTGCTGGCATAAAAACTCTTCAGTTCTTACCCTGCTTCTGGGCTCTCTGCTTGGAGATCCTAAATACAGCCATGTGTTTCTTCTGTGCAGTAAAAAGGAATGCAGCTGTGAAGGATGCTATTTGAAGTAATTTTCCTTAAGGACTTTGAATCAGGCCGTTTTGTAGAAGATCTGTTGTCCATTCATGTAATCATAGCTCTTTGCTTTATTGATTTAAAGTCAGTTTTAATTGGTCCTTATTTTTCTAATTCATCTGGAGTCAATGCAGCTAAACCATATTTATCATATTTTGTAGAGAGTATGAGGTTAGGAGGGTAGTTCCTGCTCCATGAAGCAGGCTGGTTTTGCTCCAGGGTGGGAAATCCTAAAACTTCTGCCCAGGGTCTCTGCTGGGACCAAGCAGTCAGGTGAGGAACAGAGCCATGCTGGTGGTGAGAGTTGAAATGGAGAGTGTCTGGGTGCTTGTGGTGGACCAGGCCCAAGGTACCCTTCCCTGTATCTCTGCAAGGCAGTGAAGATGGGTTGTGTTTGCACTGTTCTCTCTCCTGATGGACGTCATCCTCATTTACCGAATTAATTGATGGCATCTTTTCCTGAGCACACTCTGCCTCAGCTTTTACTTTTGTCTTCAACACTCAATGTAGAGTTTTCAAGCAAATTTATCTTTTGACAATTTGACCCCACTTTTTCAGCAGCTCTTCTGGACCTTTTAATATTTTCTGACTGTACCTGAGTGTGTCTGAGAGTTGAACTGTCTGAGAGTTTGGTGAGAAAGCATTTATTTACACATTTCCCAGCATGTAAATAACCAAATGGATGGGTAAGTCACAGTCTGTACCTCAGAACTAATTTGGGGAGATAATTACATCTCTCAAATTCAGAACCTCTCTTGTCCAAAAATCAACCTTAGACATACTGAGAGCTGTTTGTGTTACAGGAAGACGTGATGCAATGCATTTCAGATCAGTCCTGCTCCTGTCACAGGCTGTCTGAGGGGGGCTGTAGGATGGCTGGCACCACAAGGTCTCCCATTCTGGGCATTCTGTGCTAGAACTTCTGCCTGATTTAAACCTGCTTTTTATGTTGACACCAAATTTCCTTTGCACGATGAAGGGTTTGGCTTGTGGATTTTTCAGTTGAAAAGCATAAAATCCATGAGAAAAGCAAGTTTTCTGTTCACAGCAGAGCTAATGTAGCTTTCCTGTATATATTTGTATCTTCCTCACATGCTCATATCCACACTGGTTTTCCTTCTGCTTTTTTAAGGCTTTCTAGTTCCCTTTCTGTATTTCTCTGGACAAGCAGTAACATTTTGGCCAATGTAGAGTTATGGAGGGGCTGACTGGTAGGTCAGTATTGATGCCCCTGTTAGTCTGCTTAGTTAGTTCTTTCATAGTATCTATTTTTCCTCTCTCTGTGACTAGTTGTTCGGGTTTCTGTCCTCCATCCAGCTGATTTGCATGAAGAAAAAAATAACCTCAAGTGGTATGTCAAATTTGGCTGAAATTGGTATTAACAGGAGTATCAGTTTTCTGCTTATGCTGAAAAACTTCAGTGTGCTCCTTTTTGGCCCCAAGTCATCTTATGTTTTGTTGAAATACTTGCCCATGAGCTTGAAAAGATACCAATAATTGAGCTTTCATCCTCATTTCTTTTTTCCTGTGGAATTTTATTTATTCATGGGGGAGCAATCTGATAGCTTATATAGCATGTAGACCATTGGCTATATGACTTTAGTAGAAGGTCATTGCGTAGAAGATTAATAAAGGTATTTGACTGGGTTGCTTTTCCTCTTTATTCATTGTATGAGCAGTGTTGATGTGTGCAGTACACTGATACAGATTGTACTCTTTCATCCAACTACACACAGTCCTATTCTCCCTATGTTTTGCCTTTAAAGTGAACCACTTGTAGTTGTGAATGATGTGATTTATTTTATTAATGGTATGTTTGCTGCAGGCTGTAGCATTGAGTCCCTTTGTCCCCATGAAGTCTTTTTTATGACAATGAGAATATGTGACTTAGTGTTCATTTCAGTAACAAGGAGTCAACTGTATTTTGCTTGTACTTACTTTTTCAGTCTTAAATTCTTTGCCCATTCCCAAAATAGACAAAATGGGCTGAAGCATATGCAAAGATCCTAATTTCAAACTTAGAATTATCTGTTGGAACACTACTTTTAACTGGAGACAACAGCTCAAGAAAGCAAATGCACTCCTTAAGCATATCCTTAGGTTTCATTGAAATCAGTCTAAGAATTTTGGGGCAAATTCGGTAACCCCAGCCTGTTAAATTTCCAAAGTTAACTAGAACTGCAGATCACTTTGTTTCTGGACAGCACATAAAGAGAGAGCCCAGGGCCCTGCAAGAGGTTTGCTAGGAAGGCAAATCCTTGTTGTCTCCAGATGCAGCAAGGAGTTAGGATGCAATTGCATAGGCTGGACATTGTCCAGGATATCACGAAACCCTGCTCCGAGAGAAAGTGGTCTCATCACCAGGGCTGCCCTTGTGTAAGAAGTGGCATTGCTGCCAGAGTAATTCCTTCCAAACCTCATCCTGCAGCTCTGGCTCAGCACTGGGTCGAGCCCAGCTCTCATCAGCATCGTTTCCTGCCCGCATTGGTGCCACTTGGAGACCTTCCACTGCAAATATTGATCCAGCTTACACTGTTTTGCTTATTAGATCTGAGGAGATGACAGCATTTGGCCTTCTGGCTGCAGGCTATTACAAATGATTACAATGTGCATCAGATCCTCCACCTACCTGTGAGGTACTGTGTTTGGGATTCTTTTCCATCCTGTGCCTACACAGTCTTTAGCCCAAAGATTCTACCTGGATAGGAAAACGTGCTGCTGGAGGGATCAGGCTGGCAGATTGCCTTCTGGTTTGTGATTCTTTTTCGAACACATCAGCTTCTTCTGTTCATTATATGCTTACAATAAGGCCTTGGGTGAGTGGCAATGTTTGGAGGTCTTTTGGCTCCAGCTGTGTCACCGTTTGTTCAGCTCAGTGTCGTGATTCACAGGTCTGCATTCTTTGCACTGACTCAGACATTAGAGATGCAAAGGTCTGCACCTAGCACGCCCTTTGGTGACTCTTCCTTTCAGGATGTAAGCACAGTTTCTCTTCTGCTTAGGAGAAAAAAGGAAGCATGATTACACAGTGTCTCTGCAGGTCTGGACTGCTATGTGAACTCAGGTCTTTGGTTCTTAATGCTCATGGAGAGCTTTAGGTCCTTATAGTTTCAAAAAATCAGTATTGTTTCCTTTTTTTTTGCCTGATCATGTGTGAGTTGATACAGCAGAGGCAGAATAAAAGGCACAGTGCATTGTCTAATCAAAGGGGAAAAAACTTTCTAAATTGTGGGGTTTGGGGATTTGCGTACCTCTTCCATCTCCGACAAATACAGTAGATGTGTATCTTCCCTGGCTTATTTGTCCTGACATTTCTTTTTTTGCTGCACTTGAAAACATTGTTAGAATTTATATCACTCTGATGAGCCTATCCAGGGTCTTGTTGATCATCTCACTTAAGAGAAACTGGTGAAAGAGGAGCTGATCTTGTTCATTTGAGAGGCCAGCAGTCTTCCTTCAGCACTAAAGCTGAGACTCACTCCATGCTCTTATAGCTCTTACATTCTCCTTTACTCACCAAGATGTTTTTCACTATTACACTGCTGTGCTTGTTCAGGGTGAGCTTCCCTCTCTCCTTGCTCCGTGCCCCTGCTTGGCATTATGTGTGTGCCTGAGTGTCCAAGAACAAAGGCAGGACTCAGACAAAAACCTCCTGCCACATTCAGGTTTGTAGCTAGGCTTGCATTTCTGCTTGATTTTGTGTGTTATATTTTGGAGATTATTTCAAGTACCAGCTCTCAAAGAGGAGTTTACTGATTTCCTAAAGACATTAAAAAAATACAGTCAGTGTTTAAATGCCATTGATTTAGTGAGGTAGATATATCCCCAGCAAGCATCAAACTAGATTATTACCTGTATTTCAGCAAGACGTGGATGGAAGTTTGTCTTACTGGACTCCATAAATGCATGGTGGAACACAACATGTACGTAGAAGAGTTCCATGTTTGAGGAGGCACTGCAACAAAGGCTAAACAAAACAGAAACAGTAGAAGTAGCAGATTCAAAGCAGCACACAAATCAAGCTGGAAGTCTGATTTAGAAACCATCTTTCCCAGGTGTGCCTAAGGCCCATGTACTCCACCCCAGAACTTCCCAGGTATTCTGTTGCATAATTTTAAAAGCATTGAAACAGTATAAAAAAGCTGATGGCTTTAAGTCCATCATGCATGATTCTCATTTCACTTCATTTCATACTGAGGAGACTTACTGGATGAAAGGTGAAGTTATCAAATCTAACACAGGAGCCTTTCTTCTCAGTGGTAAAGGGAGTTGCTGCCAGCTTGTTTGGATAACAGCAGCTAGCCAAGCCTGTGTCCTGGAGTGTGCTCTAACCCTCAGCAGTTCCAAGTTCTCCAACTGGATTATGGCAGGCACAGCAGGAGCACAGGTTTGCAAGAGCTTCACACCTGACCTTCTCATCAGCCCTAGTGTGGTGACAGCCTGGACTTACTCTTCCTAACCCTAACACTAACCCTAACCCTAACTTAAGAGGTGCAAAATAATTGCAAGTTACAAGTTGGGGTTAATTTGTGTTTCATTTGCTGGATAGCAAGACATAAAGGATAACAGTGAAGACCCTTCCTCATTTTCCTGAACAGGTCTTATAAGTCCTTTGAAATTGGGCTACATAGGGGAAAAAATCTGCTCAGAATCTCACTGTTCAGGAGGGGCAACTGTGATTTCAAACAGTCTCTGTCTTCCCCCAAACCCAAAAATAATCTAATGATGCTCTCAGGCAGAGGAGGGCTTGTACCTCCTTCTAGCCCAGGGTGCTCTGAGCTGGAGTTGCTCTCTGCAGTGTCCCAGTGGGACATGGGGTTGCAGGCAGGACAGTGGGCAGTGGGGTTGTGGCTGCCAGCATGGAAGATAACAAAACAGTGACTTTTGTGCCCTTTCTGTTGCAGCTCTGCATCACCCTTCCCATACTGAGAGGACACTTTAGCCCCACCCTATTTCTCTTGAATAAGTGATGTGTAAAAAATGAAGGAGGGGTTGTTTTTGGTTTTAGTCAGCAGCAGAGTTTTGTCCGTCTTTTTTATCTTTGAGGGAGTAAAACATTCATGTCCAATTGCTCAGGGTGGGAGATCTTGCCAATATTGTTCTGGTCATGCCTCAAGGCTATTTGGAATTCAGTTAATGAAGTCCATGCTAACAGCTAAAGACCCATACCTAAGAAATGCTTTTTATGGTTTTTATAAATCTATGAATATTTCTTAATGTTTTAGGTTTTGCTTTAATAAAAAGGTGATTTTTTTAAACACAGCAATCTTCCCCCACATGTTAGTGACCTGAGTTTGTAGTTCAGGAGCCCAACAGTCACTGGAGGACAAAACATTTCTCAGAGAGATGAGTGCCCAGATCTAGTGGTGACATTTCTAAAGGCTGCACTTGCTTTGCTATGGGACCCATTCAGATGAGAAAATATTAAGTTTCCTGGCTCAGATTTGTTTTGTTTTGTTTTATCTTATTTTCATTCTCCTTACTTGTTCCTGTAAAGCTGTCCTAGGGTGTTGTGAGGAGTCATAAAATGTTCCTCATTCTCTGGGGCTGAACAGGTCCTGTCCAGGGATACCTCCTACCTGGTTTATTTCAGCTTACCTTTCACAGAAAATTCAGGGTTCTCAGCAGCTCAAACCCTCATATTTTTACTACATCTGCCTTATAATATCGAAAATAAGTAAAATAATACGAACCTAAAAATAGTTAAAATTATTTTTACCAGAAAATGTTTGGCTTAGAGTCCTTAGTCTGTTCATTGATGTCTCTGAAAGGGCAGATGAATCTCACATTTCCAAAAAGACTATAAATACAGAGCAGTGCAGTCTTATTTACTAATATTATGAAGCTAATTTGGCTTTAAATTCAATCTTACATCTATCTATTTAAACCGAGTAAAAAGTCACCATGCTGGGAGACTGAGTTCCCAGCAAACCTCTAAGCAGGAACACAAGTCTCTACTCTTCCCTTCCCATAAATCACAAAAATGGTGTCCTCTTGAAGCTCTGAAATTAGAAAAACTTTGTAGATTCAGTATCTACTGTTGTTTAAAGGCACCTTTATATAAAGGCACCTAATTTCTGTGTATTTAAGGATTACAGAATTTTCCTGCAGGTAAAAGCAGGAAAGTGTTTCCTCTGTTATTAATTTAAAAAAAAATTACAAGAGAGAGAAACATTTGATAGTCTGCCTGGTGCTTTTCCAATAATTGAGTGATAATATACTATTCTAGATATCTTGAGCAACTCATCAAGCCTTTCAGCACTAAGCAGGCCACTAATGGATGCAGAATCAGTCCCCATTAAAATACAATAATCTTTACTGGAAATGGTAAGCCTATGACAGTGCACTCTAGTGTAGGATGGCAGGGATCTACCTGAGGTGGAATTTGGTGAGACACACAATTTATTGTCACTGGCTTACAAGATGTTCCAGGAATTTCTTCTGATTCTCTGAACTTTCCCTCATATCACCTGACTTTGACTCAGAGCCCAGACTGCAAAAGTAGTTTGGTTTAGGAGATAAGGTTTTCAATTTCAACTTTAACAGAATTAAGTATTGACTTGACATTTATACAGATTCTGACTTGTGGGATGAATTGACTGATTAAAATGAGGACAAGCGATCTACCACAGTGCGAAAAACAATGATGAATAGTGAAGAAATAATGACTGATTGTTATTAGGAAAGATTATATCATGTCTGTAGCTCTGTAAGACCTCATACTGAATGATCTGCAAAAGTTAGTTAGAAGACCCTTCATTAAAAAAGGCAGAAAATTCCAGTGAACATCATAAATGTGGTTGACTTATTACATCAGGTGAGTATTTAGCAGAGATGTACAGTATTAGTTCCCACCTTTCTCCTCCAGTGAAGAGGCAAGGACAAGGCTCACTTGCATGTGTGTTTAAAATTTGAACTCTACTCTGTATTTTTCATAACCTTTGATATTACTTTCCATTATCTAACTTTTGAGTGACTGCTGAATAAAACAAAACAGAAATGATGAAAAGGTGCTATAACAAAATGTATTGGGGGGAACCTTGTCACAGCTTTTAGAAGATGGAGACTGAGCAAATAAGGAGCTGCATCCTCAGTCCTGGCTTCCTGTTAGACTTTATTTGCTTTTTTGTTGCCTATTTTCTTGCCTGCCTGTGTCATTCTTTCCTCTTTAGTCTCTCCACTGTTTCAGAACCAACTCTTAGACTGTGAGCTTCTGCACTGAAACTGTCTGACTGAGCACAGAATTTGTATAAATTTTTTAATTCATTAGAAGTGGTGTAATTTATTAGAAGTGGTGTAATTTATGTTAATTATCTCTATGTTGTATTCAGAAATATACTCTTAGTTTCTGTCTGATATTCCTAGGCAGTACCTTAACTCAAACAGTAATCTGGCAGTCATATGGAAGCTGTCAGTGGATAACCTTGAAAGCTAACTTTTTAGAACCAGATTTGTCATCTTTTGTTCCTCTCTATAAAATTTGTCATGATTTATCCATACCCCAGTCTACACCAAGTTATGCCCTGGAACCATGGGGAGGCAGCATGAGGAAATACTGTAAAATCTCTCCAATAACAGCAGATGGGGGGAAAAAACCTGCTTTGCTCCCAAGGGCAAAATATCTGGGCACAGAGACAAGTATCATTTATAGCAAGAGCTTATAATATTTTAATTTTTTTATTAACTTGCTTCCCTCTGGAAAATGCTGCTTGCTTGTAATGATCTCTTTTAGTGAAACTGGGAAAACTGTGAAGCAGTTCAGTATTGAAATGGGTACTTCTTCTAGGTTTCCTTTTCTCCTTCATAGTCTTCCATTTCTTTTGCTTCAATGTCTCGGCTTTATTCCTGGTATGTGCATGATAGGAATGATCCGGTATTATATACTGGAATATTTTGATGTTCAGAGGTTTTCAGCTCTATTTTTATTCGTGTTCACTAGCTTCCCACCCTCTGTTGTTTGGGGTTTTTTTAAACTTAAAATTAGTTTAAACTTTGACACTATTTCCCACCTTCCAATACCTTCCTCCATGCTCTCCTCCTTTAATTTGGCCCTTAACCATGCCTTTAATGATGTCCTGAACTTTTAAATCTTGTTTTCTTTTTCTGTTTGACAATGCTGAAGGAAAGGTTCTAAGATAAAAATTTTATGTGATTAACAGTGTCCAAGGAGAAGCCTCAGGACACTTCCATGCTTTTCTGATGCACAACACCATTTTTTTCATTTTACTTAGCGAAACAAGCTACTACAATTCTCAGATGATCCCAGCACACCTACTAGCTATTCAACTTAACCTGTGACATAATGGGCTTTCATTTTGTCCTCTTGGTGGTAATGAGCATCAGGAGAACTCAGTGCAAAATCTTGGTATGAGGGGTAACAGAGGGGTCTAACCTTGATTACTGTCATCTCCTTTTATTCCTGGCCTGTGCTACAGCTCTTGGAAATTCTCAGCAATTGCTCCTTTCCTTGCTGTTACTATTTCTGCTATTTCTGTTTTTACAAATGCATTAAACACAGCTTGAGGACACATTTAATAGATACTGTATTAGCTTGATACATGACCTCTGATCTCCAACATTTATGATCTCCAAAAGCCTTCCATGAACTGTAATTCTGTTTCCAACGTGCTTGAACCAAATCTCGGTTTTAGCATATTGCAGCTGAAGAAAGGAGATGATGGCAAAGACACAGGGTTTCAGTGGGAAGCATAGCTTGGGAAAGCTTTAAGGAAAGAAAGAGGGAAATGGCACTGATTAGGGAAGTGAGATTGTGTCAGTCACTGAAGCTGAGAAACATGAACACAAAGGAAAGAGACCAGCAATGGAATTCCTTGAAAGAGTGGACTCTAAGACAGTGTGAAGGGAAAGATGACTTACTGTTAAAGCTCTACTGTGACCAGCCTAGGGAAAAGTAAGACATTTCTGTGAGGGATTTGAGAGCCCATGGAGGGAGTTTAGAAATAATCCTATTGAGTGGGGATCAAGCTTTCCTAGCAGGGGATGTCTCTGGTGAGATTTGAACTGAAGAAATGAGTGCTGGTGAAGCAATGCTTCAGATGCTGTGACTGCTGAGAGAATAGTGAGTGGTGAGGAAGACTGGAATAAGAAGTAGGTGGAGAGATAAATAGAATCTATTTACTAGACGTTTGTGATGGGGTGCACATGAGCTGCTTTTTATTGAATAAATAACTGTCACTGCAATTACTGTGTAAGTGAATCTTACTCTTTATCCCTGATGTGTACATCAGTGAAATCATGGCTGGCTGTTCCACGGCTGGCTGTTTCAAGTGGAGGTGGAGGGCTGCTGCAAATCAGACTGCAGCTCAGCTTTCACATTTGTTCAGCATCGTTATATGTGTGGTGGGTTTATTTGCTTTTCTCATTCTACTAATTTCTGTTTCAGCTACTGAAGGGGATGAGGGGAAGAGTATTATTTGTGTTGCTGGTATTTCTTATTTGTGTTATTTAAGGAAGGGCAGAGTTCACTATTAACTAGTGCAAACTGCCTTCTGGGCAGGTGCTGTCTGGAGCTGAAAGATTCAGGAAGATTTGCTCTGTAAGGATGTATGGATTGAATTGCAGCCCTCGTGTTTCATTTCTCTTAAGCCTGGCCTTTAAAAATAAATAAATAAATGTAAATATTGGTTACTGGATCACAGAATACCTCCTGTCTTAAGTACCTATATTTATAAATATTATTTTAGTAGTAGTAGTGAATTAATCCAAACATTCCATTGCAGCAGTGGAGTGTGAAGAAAGCTTCTAAAAGCTGAAACACAGCCTCTGTGGCAATATCAAAAGAAGGTCCTGGGCACTCTGTCACATTTCACATCTCACTTCCATGACTAAGATAAGGTAAGTGACCCTGTTGCCTTGCAGAAATCTGCCTGTGCCTGTGACCTGTGGCTCGCCCTCCTGAAGAACAAGGCCAGCTCCATGTAAAGGTGAAATGGAATTGCCTCCATTTGTCGATTATAAAGAATTAATGTGTTTGGTGTGCACTTACAGGTTGCTTGCAGATAAACACTAGGACACTTAAAAAGCAGATCTATTTCCTGTTTCTTCATGTATCTTCCAGAGTGGCTGCAGAGCCCTTTTTTTTTTGTCATATTTGATAGCTACAATTCTTATTAACTCTGCAGTAAAAACCTCACCAATTTCAGCCAGTGTTGCATAAGACCCCTTAAAAAGGGATAGATAAGATGGCACTCTTGGGGTGAATTGCTGAGTGCTTTGCTTACCTCACCATGGATACTTCAAGCTCAGGAACCCTGCAGTGAGATGAAATCAAATTCATCCTAATCTCAATGTAGTGGGTCAGGAAATGGTACAAATACATCTTTATCATCCAGTAGGGAAAAAACAGTGAAACTGTAGATCCTTACTATGTTTTGTTTCTACAACTGACTTCCTATATCTGTGTATTTTTCTCTTAATATGGTAGTTGCATGGTTAGAGAA
Source organism: Acrocephalus scirpaceus scirpaceus (assembly GCA_910950805.1). Classification (NCBI taxonomy): domain Eukaryota; kingdom Metazoa; phylum Chordata; class Aves; order Passeriformes; family Sylviidae; genus Acrocephalus; species Acrocephalus scirpaceus. The sequence goes on from OU383780.1 coordinate 51,238,001, forward strand.
CCCAAGAGGTTGTTGATAGTCACACCTGTGCTCTTATATATTTCTCTGAAATGTATTTCAGTATCCAGTGTCTTAATTGTTTAACTACGGATTCATTGCCTTCACTTTTATTTCTGAAAAAGCCAGAGTGACAAATAAAAGTACATGGTGAATGCATTGAGATTTTTACAAAGGCTTTATGAACTTATTACAAACCTATTTTAAAATACTTACTAAGTCTCTAATAAGTAAATGCTGAACTGAAACTACTAATAAAAGAAGCCACTTTTGACACCTCTAGGGAAAAAAACCAACCAAACAAACCAACATTAACTGAAGAAATTACTAAGTTCACAGAATCACGGAATGGGTCTGTGAATGGACCACAGGGGGATCGTCTCATCCAACCTCTCTGCTCTAGTAGGATCATGCCATGGCACAGGATTGTGTCCATATATTCTGGAATATCTCCACTGAGGGACACTCCCCATCCTTTCTGGCCAGCCTGTTCAGTGCTCAGTCACCACACAGTAAAGAGGTCCTTCCTCATGTTCAGGTGGAACTTCCTCAGCATCTGTTTCTGCTAAGGAGTGTGCAGTCTGCTGTACTTCCACAGGGATCTTTTTAGTCACTCAGGAAAAGTAAACTGCATTTGATGAAGTTCACCCTGGTATTTCAAGGAGGAGAGCTCAAATCAAGCTCGCTCTTACAGAAAAAATTAATGATCTGTTGAAACAGTTAAACTGCAAAATGCCACACTGTGCTATTTTGGCAGTGATCTGAATCATGACACACCTTCTCCCGTTTGTGTGGGTGAGATCTCAAGTGGAATGCAAGATTAATTATTCTGGTGGTTTTCTTTCACCAGAGATTACCTCTTTGCATAGCTATGAGCTGCTGGTGGCAGCTCCTGTCCATACCCCCAGTAAAAGCATGTCCCTGTGTCACAGAATTGTGTCAGAGACCACTATCAGGTACAGCTTCACCTGGTGCAGGAAACGTGGCTTGTTTCTATACATGCTGCAGTTTTCGACTGTTCTTGTCTAACAGTCCCCAGTAACCTGTTGCGTTTGCACAGAGACCAATTTGATTTCAGAAAGGCTCTGTGCAGACACTGCAGCCTGTCTTGATGTTATCAGCTGAGAGATGAGAGTCATAGATCTTAATTCTCACTGTTAAGGAGTGTCAAAAATACACAGCAGGAGCCCTTATGTTATGTGTATATTACTTAGACATGCCTGTTATCCCTAGGGCAGCTTTTTTATATATTGAGACACAAACATAATACAATCATGCTGCTTTGGATGTAATGTCTATAACTGTGTGCAATCCATTCCCACATGGCCAGAAAAGGTGGTCTTTGTGCTGTGCCTCTCATTCTTAAATAAAGACTGACATGAAAGAAAGAAGTGGTGAAGATGAGTCAATGCTCAGATATAGCATCACAATAAAAGGTCAAAAACAAAACTGAAGTTTTGTCAACATTAGACATTGTTTCCAGAAAAAAAAGGCCTATCCTTTACTCCCCACACAGAAAAGCATTTACACTTCATTGCCCAATTATCTATGAAGGTTCTCCAATACTAACGCAAGTGCCAAAAGTAGAGTCAAAAATCCTGTAGGGCATGGATGAATTACAGGTTTGTTTTTATGACTTCCTACAACGAAATGAGAAATTTCTTTACTTTTCTGAGAGTGGGAATTGCAAAGAAATTTGGTCAAACATGTAGTGTGAAATCTTTGCTTTCAACAAAGCAAGAAGCATTTTTCATCAAATTCAAAGGCATGGCTTAATGGAAGTATTCGGAAGCCAAAGCCTTTTAATAATTTTGGGCCTAAGTGTAAAAAATATTAATGCCAGGACTAATACGAGTGTCTATCATTTCACTAATATCAGGTAAATCCAAACAAAATGAAAATCCAAACAATGAAATCATACCTTTTGGCTGTGTCATCAAGCAGCTTCTGGTGATGGGATTCTTATGGCCCTGTTGAGGAGCAAGCTGGGTTTGCTTCCTCCTACCTTAGGCTCCATCCTGCCATGTAGGAGGCTCCATGACCACAGCCTGACAAGGATCCTCACTGCTCTGGGCTGTGGCTGAAACCACACACTCACCTGCTCCCAGTCCCTGTGGGAACAGCTAACTTGGCAATGCTTGGTTTGGCTGTGCTTGTGATTTAACCTGGTGCCTAGCTGTGATAGGGTCTCTGTTCTGTCTGATCCCGGGGCTGTACCACCACCATGTCCTTGGTCTGCAATTCCCTCACAGCAGCACTATGGAGCAATTGTCATGGGGTACAAGTTGCATTTTCTGACAGGATAGCTCCTTGCTCCACTGGTTGTTCTCCCAAGAAGTACCAGGTAGACCTGTTAAGGGAGCACAAGGAAGAATGTCTGTTGTGTCCTCCTCTCTTCAGAGTCCTCTTTAGGTGTGGGCTGAAGGGTACAAAATGGCAGCAGGCTCTGTACCACAGAGTGACCTTTTGGGAGTCTCCTCTCCACAACATGGAGAGGCTTAAAACCACTTGGGGTGCAGGTGGCCTTTTGTGAGGTTCAGCAGGCACAGCCACTCCATGAATAGAATGGTTGGCCAAAAGCCTTGGTAAAAGGGGAAATGGCCAGCTTCTCTAGAGATAAAAAATATAGAAAATGGGATAGGATAGAAGGTCTTGTGTCACTGTGGACAGAAGGGAGAAAGGATTGCCTTGGTGAAGGATGTTTTTTTTGTCCTGCATGATCCAACCAGCTGGTTGCTTTCCTTGCCTTTCTAGCCTTCATCAACTCTTCCTCCCCCATCCATACGAGCTGCTTACACAGCCTTATTCCTTCTGCCACTCTCTCCACTGCCTCCCAGGAGGCAGACAGCAAGCAAATCTCTCCTCACCATCCCCCCTTTCCTGAGCTGCATGGCACAGCCGCTTGTCAGCTGCATTTTTCTCTAGCGAAACATGCAGCTTTCAGCCCGTGATGTTTCCTGAGGGTTGTGGAGGCAGCAGTCACAGCCACATGCCAGAATGCTCAAAAGGTCAAAAAGGACACAGAGGGCCAGGATAGACACAGTCAGAGAAACCATCCTTCCTCAGAAGCACAGATTGAGGTGCCGTGGTGAGTGAGGGTAAAGCAGGCACACCTAAACCTTTCTTCTGGAAAACAGAATGGGATAGAAAAGTCATTGAGCTCCACCCTACCCTGCTCAGTTGACCCTGCTAATGAAGGCACGGTCAGACACAGGGGGTCATCTGGCTTCTTCACCTACCCACAGACTGCAGAAGATGAGCATAAAGCTGCTGAAGAAACAGTCCTTGCTTGGTCCAGATGGAAAGGCTCAGCCAGTTCCTTGCAGAAGCTGCGTAGGACACAACAGCCATCAGGGCTACACTGTTTGTGCAGCCTGTGCAGTTTGCACATTTGTGTCTAGTCTGTCAATCAGGACCTGCCGTATTGTAGTCAACGAGAAAAGCATATTCCAGTTATTCACAATATTTCATAGCATGTGGTTAAACTAGCCCTGTTCCCTACTGTTGTGCCAGTATGGCTTCACCACCAACAGCAGAGAGGACTCTCAGCCTCTTCCACTCTTCCACTGTGGAATCCTGCTTGGATTGGAGATTTGGGCACCCCCTTTGAACATGATGATGGAGGATGGGGAAACACAAATACCACAAAGGCCTCCTGGGGCAGCCTGCTGGGATGTCTGCAAATGTGTGTTGGTTGGTCCATCAGTGGACTGACCACTGACTGGCAGTCCTTGTGGGTTATGTAGTTGGAGCTGCCCTGGGGTGGAGTCTGAATGGGAGAATGGGATTGTCATAAAGGGGAATCTGTGGAGAGCAGTGTCTTAGATGCTTCAGTGAGACCTCTGACTCCTGAAGTCCAAACTGAGGTTTGGACTAGGGCTGCAGGATTTAGAGAGTAGCTGACAAAGGCCACAAAGAGCTTGAGAAACACAATGCCTTTTCCTTCTTCCCCCAAGCAAAGGCTGTTCAGAAAGAGCCAGCTCACTCTGGGTGTCCTGAGGAGCTGCCTTGGCCACCACGTGAGGCCTCTCATTCTGCCTCTACCTGTGGCTCAGCTCAGCACACGGAGGCTGAACAGCAGGTCCACAGGGTCACCTAGAACAGGACAAGGTCAGAAGAAAAAGGTGTGCAAAATATCTTGTCTCCTGATCCACTCCTGTTTCACTGCATTCCTTGTTAGCAGGCAGTGCTCAGGCAAAAACTTCACTGTTTTCATTTTTTGGAGAGCCAAGTAGGTAAATATTTCCTTGCATCTTCTAAGCTGTCCTGAAAAAGTGCAAATCTAACACACTAGACTTGATGCCAGACCCAGGAAAACTGCGGGTGACTTTCAGCACTTCCCCACACAGCTCCTGCCAATGTGATAATGTGAGAAAAAGTTGCTGGTTTTCTGCACAAGCTCTGCTGTAGCCAGGAAAGATGTGCTGACCTTGGGATTGGATATGTTGCCAGCTCTCTTGTCACCACTGAATGTGTTATTTAACATTGTCTCTGCTGATTTTCATTTTCACCACTTTCCTTGTTGCTCTTTGTGCTTTTTGAGATGTTGCTCGTTAAAACCAGGCCATAGTCTTCACAATGATTTTGGAGAATGTCCACGCAAAAGTTCTATCTGGGGAACCAAGAAATTATTTAGTTGTATAAGAGTTAACTGGAATATTATTCATTAGCATTCATTTACTACAAAATAGTAAATGCAAGTGGTGTTTTGAGTACGAGTGAGTTTGGTGGGTGATGAATGCCCACATTTCAGCGAGCTCACAAGTGTAGACTCCTCAGTGTGACTGTTTATTCTATGTAATAGAAAGATATATTTATATTTAATGGTAAATTTAATTATTATTATTATAGAGTTTTTTCCATTATTATTTTGTGTAACTACTACTATTTTTAAATATCTTTCAAATATACTTTCCTTTAATAGGAGATTTGACAGTGAGCCAAAGTGTCTTAAATATTTTGCTTTATTGCATTAAGACTTTTAAAGATGGGAGTTGGAGTTGCTAGGAGCAGATAATCCTAGAGATGTGTTTTTTCAATTTTTCTGAAAGAAATTATTTGGCAAGTAGAACATTTGTCTTGCACAATGCTTATCAGAGAAGACAGAATTAAAAAAAAAAACTATGCATTGAAAAAATAGCATCTGATTTCATACAACATGTTCTGCCACATATTCTGAGACAGCACCATAAGGCACCACATTTCAAGTGGCAACAACATGTCATGGAAATATCTGAAAAGTCTGCTTCTCAGTGAAATGTCTGTTTACCATGCACTTGTTATCAAGCTGACTTGTTTACTTTTACCTGAATTTCCCCATTTTTCCATTGTTAGACATATTTTCTGGTTTTTAGATAGATTCTTATTATTAGAGACATAACAATATAAAGAAGCAGGATGTTTGTTTTAAAATATATATTTAAAGGTAATTCATTCCTACAGCAGATATGTTGATCTCATTGATTCTTATTGACTTCAGTCTCTTGTTCTCATGGACATAAATAGTGACAACAAAAAGAAAATAGTTTTCAACAGCTTCTTCACCTGTGGTGTTCCTGGTGATGAATTAATAGACTGATATAGGGAAAGATACAGAGTGTCTGGAGCAGCAATAAGTAAAGGGCTTGTATTGTTCATAGCCCAATATGGCTCACTTGACTGATGTAGTCTTTCTGTGTGTCCTCAGGCATACTCCTTGGTGTGTTTGTGCTTGAATGGGGTGGGATAATATGTGTCTGCGATGCTGTAATAATATTTTTTCTGTCTAGATGGTAATTTCCCTCTGACAGAAACTGGATCTTACAACATGTTGGTGCAGAATCCACTGGTGTGATCCACTAGTAATGCTTCTTTAAATTGATGGTAAGTAACAACTTGGACAAATACGAAAATGAAATGGTAATTCCTCAGCTGACATCTCAGTACAGCCTAATTTCACATATTTGAACAAGCACTTTTTCTGCTTGGCAACAGCCTCACAGGTGAAAACATGAGGGGTTTGGCAAAATCTCCTAGTATCACCTTTGAACCAAAAGCTCAAGTGCCTCTGAAGCTGGACAGAAGATATTGTGGATTATAGGGTGTTTTGCTATATGTGTAGGGTTTCCTTGAGGTTTGCAGATTGGGGCAGGAAGAAAATGAGTGGAAGAGGAATTGTTCAAACTCTGCAACAGGCTATTTCCTCTCCTCTAGCAATTCCCATGTCCCCAAACCTAAACTGGGGCAAGCCAGAAGACAGTAATCTCACTTGTGCAGTGCATGTCTGTTGAGTTTTGGAAAAACACCCTTCCAGGTCCTTGAGCTGGCATTCAGCAGTGCCTCACAATACCTTGTATCCTGAGAAAGGGCTCCCTGGCCTGTTGATGACATGAAGAGCATGGAAAGGGTGTTGACTTCACTGTTCATTGTGTGTTGAGGTGTACAGGGGGTTTGATGAGCCCCTTACACTGCAGGATGCAGTGGCAGAATCTTAGAAAAAGACTGGCAGAGGAAATCAGTGGAGAAAGAGTTTGCCAACAAGGAATAGGAAGAAAATACAGCAAGAACAGTGGATGGGAGAAAAAAAATACATTTTACAAGATTTTTACATTGGTATTTCAATTCTCATACCCAAAGAAAATGAACTGCTGAACCTTCTTCTGTTCACCCACAAGTAACCCTTACATGATAAAATGACACTGCTGAGGGAAATTGTTGTAGGCTGAGAAAACAGAGTTTCCCTAAGTGATAGCTGTGATTTCAGCTAGCTGTGGCATTTGAAAACACAGCCAGACTAACCTGTCCTTTATTCCCTAGCAGCAGAGATGCCCTGCTCCATAGGCAGCTATGATCAGTAGCTGAGTTGACCCAAATAATAAGGGAAGCCTCAACTGTTGTGACATCTTGGAGCTACAAAGAAATGTGGCACTTTGGTGATAGGATGGATGAAAAAGAGAGTGAGTGGAGACAGGAAAAGTATTTCTTTAAAAGAAATTCTTGTCCCCAAGTAGCTTTTAGTCCTAGAAAGAGTAATGCTTATGCGTCTATGAACCTCTCTCCAGACAGGACCTTGCTGTAAAAACCCCATTGCTAACAACAGCATTGTTTCAAGACATCTCTAGGTGAAGAATCCTTCCTGCCTATTTTTAGCACTGGAAATTTATAAGTTTATGTAATTGTTTTGAAGAACAGCTCTTCTTGTGGTGGCTAGATGGTGATGCTACATTGCATGGATTTTTGGTCATTTCAGGCACCACCAGGGGATCAGAACATGACAGCTTGAAGAGCCAAACATTGGGCAACCAACAGCAGAGGGGTCATCACCATCAGACCAGTGTTGATGGTTCAAGGAAGAGCCCCACATTTTGTATCAATGAAGAGGGAACCTTTCGCTGTGCTCAGGATGTACATGCACTGCACAGGTAAGTGCACACTGGAGAGGCAGGGTTGGCAAACTAGTCTGGGCACCGAAGTCATGGATCCACATGTAGATATACTTGTTTAAATATACTTGCAGTATCTCAAACCTATCCAGTAATCTCAGTTTTTTTAACCCCCTCGGAAGTACTGACTCTTTTAAATCTCATCATTTCCTAGCCCCAGACATCTGGTAAACTCCATCTGTGCTGTGGAATTATGCTATTTCAAGGTCATGCATTTCAGTAAATGATTCCTAGAACATTTTGCTCCTCTGTGGATTTAGAGTTCTCAGAATCAACCAGACAGATCTCTGCATCCAGCTGAGGTATAGAGATACTGGGACAATGAATTCTAGAAAAATTGCATCCCAACATTAATCAGTGGGAATGGGTCATGAAGGGTAAAGGGAAATAGAACCAAGGCTGGAATTGAGTGGCCTTACAAAAAGTGAGTTTATAGGAAATAGCAGAGTAGGCAGTTTGCTAAATAAATGCCATGAAGCACAAGCACGCATCACCTCAGTGCAAAAGGAGGATGGGAATTTCAGTCAGACTAGTGCCTCAATCATCAGCTCTCCTTTGATCTCAGCAAAAGGAGGAAATATGTAGAAAATTAAATGTGGGTCATCATACTAAAGAGTTATACTAAAATGGTAATACAAGCCTTTATTGTGGAAATTACACTGTAAGTTAGCCAGAGAAATAAAATGCAAGGAAGGATTTTTCTGAAAGTATATATGTAATAAGAGGGAGTTCACGCTCAGATGGTGTAAAATACCAAGAAACAAGGAACAGCACCAAAGAAAGGGGAAGTATTTTTCCAGGTTTTTTTTCTAATATATGTAACTGCAATCAAATAACTAACAAATTCTTGTCTACAGGCAGAACAATATGTGCATTGTTTCTGAATTGCATTTTCTTTTTTTAGAACTTCTCTTTAATTCTTGTGGTTATTTGCAAGTGTTGTTTTCTTCCCTAGCATGCAGCTTCTGAAAATATAGGACATGTGCTTTCTTGTTTCATAATCTAGATTATTACTAAAATATTTAAGAATACTAGATTGTGTGACATCTTCTGGATTGTTGTGTGCTGCTACCCTCAGTTTTGTCAATGAACCACTAAAAATCACTGGGTCCAGCTGTCCCACCTGCCCTGCTGCAGCTTTACTGCTGCCATCTAACAAAACAGGGGTTATGTAATAGCCTAATTATAAGCACAGAGAATCATAAAAGCATACAATAGCCTGGGTTGGAAAGGACCTTAAAGATCCTCTAGTTCCAACCCCCCTGCCATGGGCAGGGACACCTTTCACTAGACCAAGTTACTCAGAGCCCCATCCAGCCTGGCTTTGAACACTTCCAGGGATGGGGCATCCACCACCTACCCTGGGCAACCTGCTCCAGTGCCCCACAACCCTCACAGTAAAGAATTTCTTCCAAATATCTAATCTAAACCTCCTCTCTTTCAGTTTGAAGCCATTCCCCCTTGTTCTGTTGCTGCATGCTTGTGTAAAAAGTCCCTCTCCTAGTTTCTTGTCAGCTCCCTTTCAATTTTAGAAGGTACTATTAGGTCACTGAAGCCTTCTGTTCTCCAGGCTGAACGAACTGAAGGTACAGGGTGCATACTGTTTCCTCCAATTCAAATGCTTGTTAATGGGTCTCAGGAGAACAATAGTTTGATTAGACATCATTTGTTCTTGGAGATGGACATATTTGTTGTCGTTTGCCTCCTTGTTTTCTTAAAGGTATTTACAAACAGTTTAAATATTTGTTTTAATACTTTTTCTCACAGAAAATGAGATTAGAGTGACCTATAGACAATTTTCTACTCTTGCTTTTCTGCCTTTTTACCATTCTCCTCAACTTCTTGCCCACTTTTTATAAAGTTCTAAGGGTAACCACCAATGCCTCTGAGACTGCTAACCATGTTACAACAAATGTTGTCTTACAACAAATGTTGTCAGAGTCAGATTATTTAGTCCAACATACTTAATTCCTCACCCTTTCTTTCGCTAATCAAGCTTAACTATCATCTAAGTGGATCTTGAGCAGGTCATACCGGTGTGGGATGCTTTGGTGAGTAGTGGAAGTGTGGCTTTCTTGGCTGCACTATCTCGCCATCTCCAAAAACGCAGTAGAAGCCAACTAAGAGGTGCCCACAAACCTTCAGTGAAATAATTCCCTGTGCTCCACTTCAGGTTTTTGCAAGCTGAGCAGCAGAGTACTCTTGGGACAGGTGGTAAAAGCTGCTTTTCCATTTTGGGATAGCAGGATTGTGAATGATGGAAAGGTGTATAAAACAGATGGGTGTTCCCTAGGTTGAGATTCAGAGGCAGGTTTGGATAGCTCTGGTTTTCCTACACAAGAACCATCTTTTTATTGTGCTGCTTCTTGTAGCTCTGTGGAAATACAATAAACATAAGAAAACACACAGGGTCACAGCATTAGGGGATAAGAAGTTGCTTATATCCTGTGTGAGGGGAACAGAAAACCAGAAGTTTTTAGCAGTTTTGGTGGTGAAGGAAAAAAACCAGTTTCTGAGTCTTGTGGGGGCAGAGGTTCTGATCATACTGTGATGGTACATGGAGTGGCTGTGTGCATTAGTTAAGGTAGCTCATTTTCTGGCCAAGGAAGTCCAGCTGTGTTTGTGGAATTGCCTTTCATCACTTTCATCACTTTCATCCCCTTCCAAAGCCCCCCACACTGTGGAGCGGTGCTTGCAGTGAACTTGGCTGCTGAGCCCCATCAGGCTGGAGGGACCCTCCTGCAGGGTGATAAGAGAGAGGGACAGCTCTGTGGGATGTGCTGATGTGCGTCTGGCAGGCTGGGAATCCTCCAAACCACCTTCATGCATGTTGCATGTGCTGCCATGAGGGATGCACCCTAAGACCAGCACGGGGACAGAGAGTTGCAGGTGTTACCTCAGCTCTCACCTCTAACTTGCCACCCATGGGTTCTCTGCAAGGCAGGAGCTACAGGGCTCTGCATTCTCACTGGGGGCAAGTTGTAGTGCTGCATGGCAACTGCCTTTCCTGAAAGACAGCCCTCAACCTGCCCCCGCATCATGGAATGATGGATGCACTTATCCACCAAGGAATGGACACCATAATACAATCTCCCCTGGGATGTCTCTGGGCCAGAGACAGTTCTCAGAAGATGCCATGAAGACCCTGCAAGGGGTACAAACAGCAGACAAGGGCATCTGTGGAGCTCACCAGCCTCTGGGGAATGCTCCTGTCAGGTCCCATACTGTGAGGAAAATGGGTCAGTCATGACCACACTGGTTGGAGAGGGGTTTGTAGTGTAAGAGATTGAAGGCACCAGCTCCATGGTGCAACATGGACATGGACACTCTGCTCCAGAGGGAATGCCATCTACTCTGAGCACATTTCTGTGGTGTATCACAACCAGTGTTTGTACTACTACTTACTGCCATCATCTTGAAAGGGACCAGGAAAGGTACATACCTTTCCAACAGAGAAAGGGTTTTCTTTTAAGTAGTAATTTGGAGGTGATTTGTGGATAAGTTTCCTTTTGGGATTACTTTCTCATTTTTAAAGTCTACATGGAAGGTCTAAAAGGTACTAGCTTAGGTTTCTTTCCTGCATTTTTTTTATCATAGTAACATAATTAAACAAACAGATAAATCAACGCATATGTAAAAAGAGATAAATATATATTATCTAAATATACCTGGAATCACAAAAATTAATCAAGATTGGATTGCTTGGTTTGGTAAAGGATTGACTGAATGCCCAGGTGTGCAGAACCTGAGCTGCTCACTAGAGAGATGATGCTGGTGCATTCTCTAAAAAAAAAAAACAAAAAACCACCCATATGTTGCCCCACATGTTAATTGCTCAAGACAGTTATGTAAATGCTAGGGAAAACACATAGCATCAGAAAATTAAACAATTTTGTCTAAAAATCCTATTCCTGCACAGTTTATTTTACTCTTTTCTCTTGGGATAATTTTTCTCTGTAATTGTTCTGGATATAAACACATGTGAATTGTTAATGTAATCATTATAATTAATAAAAATTGGCAAGCCCATCTTACACATTACAGAAAAAATAATTAGGACTTTTGTTTGTAGATCAGTTCCAAGCCTCAAAGAAAATGACACGTTTTGAAGTGTTTACTACAGACTACTTTACTGGAATAGGTAGATGTAAAAATAGATCAAGATTTATAAAAAGCTGTAGCTACTTGGCTGAAAATAGTTTTACTTTTTACTCTGATAGAAACTAATAAGTATGTCTGGGGAAGAAACAGCTTATTTTTCTCCCAGTTTCTGAGTGCTCATTGTTCATTATAAAGCTCATGTCTTTTGTATAGACAAGAAAAATTATCACCTATTTATTCTGAATTAGGTCTTACTTTCCTATTTTATATATATTTTTTTCCAAAGCTTTTTGTTTTATGGCTTTGAGAAAGCCAAATCCACAAATATTCTTATGGTCAGCAGCGGAGTCTTTGATGGGAATTGCAGAACATGGATGTCCTTCAGGTGACACTCTCCACATGATAGGAGGGGTGGTGTTTAAGGCCTGTTTGAGCAAGGTCAATAAACAAGTGCCAGTGATAGGTACATATATAATCCTAAATCAGTGGAACAACTTAAAGTCATTTGCCACTCTGACTCATGTCCCAAATATTTTTGTAACTTTTTTTCTGTGCTAAGCCTGAGAACAAGTTTTCTTCTAATTAAGCATTTAGGTTCTCACAGAGTGCTTTTTAGCTTTCAGTATGTCACTTAATGCATACACCTCTTCTAACTTTCCAAACCCACATCTTTGCCAGGCTGCCAGTGTAAAATAACATTCTGGATCTTTCCCTCAAGCACTTCCTGAAGTTGTTCTTTTTTTTTTTCCCTATCATTATATAAAGCAGTATGTTGATCTTTCTTTTAAGCCTGCCATCTGGATATCATTCCTGATTTTGTCTCTTTTTCAATATGCATATTCAGGCTAGACCTGAAGTGACGCAGCTTCTTTCCATGCAATGCTTCTAAAAGCTGTACTTTCTTTCCCAGCTGCTTCATCAAAACTTTGGTCATGGCTTCATCATCTCAAGTCTTAGTATTTTGAGTTCTTCCTCTCTGTTATGAAATCCCATACTTACTCCTTACATCCTTATATGAGGATACTTCATATCCTCCCTAGGGCTATGAAAACTGGTGCTGCAAAAATTTATTTTCCTGGCTGCATGGACTATTCCAAACCCCTTTTGCATCATCTTCCCCTGCTGCCTCCTGTCAGCCACAAGTTTCTTGTCTTCATCTGCTGGGTTAAGTTCCTCATCAGCCAAGTCTTTCCCAGGTTAGATGATCTTGAAGTGAACCCTGGAGTGTGTAGTTCCCTCATATCCATGTCTTTATTCACATGTATACCCCCTGTCTTCTAAAACCAGGGCTCACAGCAAGGGCTGCTCCTGAGGGAAGACAAGGTGTTGGCTTGAATCAGGGCTCAGGGTGCAGGGAGTAGAGATTGGCACTTCCAGGGCTGGATCTGCCCTGGCTGCCCTGCTTTTAGACTGTCTCTATACTTGATATCCTCTCCCTCTAGATATGTTTATACAGCAAAGAGTAAACAGTTCTTACTGACATCTTTGGGTGCAATTACAAAGTGTTGGGGGTTAGGTTTCTTTCTTTTCCACCTATAGAATTTTTTCCCAAGGGTTGCTTGGCAGCTAATGGCTGGATACTTATCAGTGCTCAGCTGAAACAAAAAAGATGGACCCTGGCATTTGGCTACACTCTTTTGTCTCTGGGAGTTTCTCTCGAGGGGGGGAGAAAGACGGGGCTGGAGGGCAGCTTCACTTTTGGTGTGGTCTGCATCGGGAGAAGAGGGGGCTGCCGTTGCTGCGTGAGCTTCTCACTGGCACCACCGGGATCTGGTCCTGAAGAGAGCTGCTATCATCTGCTTGTGTGCCCAGGAAGATCCTGATCTCTCTCCTTTTGCTGCCCTGCTAGAGCAGTCTCAGCCCTGTTCCACTGCCTCAGCGCTGTTTTAGAGCTGCTCTGCACCGCGGGCCCACACTGCCCTCCCTGCCAAACATCCCTGCCCCCCAGTGACCACCGACGGAACTCCAAACTTCATCCGATCCACCAGCCCGGGATACCCCACCGTTCCAGCTTGGTACCTTTTTTTTGGAGTCCCCAGAGACCAGACTGCCCCGAGTTTTGTGGGACCAAGCTCCGTCAAGGTCCCTGGTTCTGTTTTCGCTATTAATTGCTGTAGTTGTTGTTGGTTGTTTGCCTTGTTATACATATTAGTAAAGAACTGTTATTCCTATCCCCATATCTCTGCCTGAGAGCTGTTTTAATTTTCTAAATTATAATAATTTGAGGGAAGAGAATTTGAATTATCCATCCCAAGAGAGGCCCTGCCTCTCTTTAGCAGATACCTGTCTTCTTTCAAAACCAAGACACAAAGCTACAAAGCCCACCGTTGTTCATTAATTGCAATCCATCTCCTGGTTTTCTGTTTTCACTGCTTTGTGCTTTGAAAGAATATAACTCTATTTATGAAACTAGATTTCAAAATGTACAAATGCAAAGAATGTATTATTTCGTATTTTTTCCCACTAGAATCTTTTGATCATAATAGATTACTGTATTATTTTAACCCTTTGTCATATTTGTCAGTGTTATTTAAAGAACAAGATTTTCTTACAGAATTCACAAGATAGGATAGCTATATCAGCAGCAATGTTTATTGTTTTCAGAATACTAAATTTGTTTCAAATGATGTATCATGAAACTGAAACCTAAAAAATAAGGGATAATAAAAGTGTTTGGCATTCTATGTAACTTTGAACAAAGAACTCAGATAACCTATTCTAATAGTTTGCATAGAGATTAGCATGCTCTTAAAGCTCGCTTAAAATCTGCTTTTCATATCACTGCCATTCCTGGCAGTGGAGTTTAGTGGTTATTGTACTAATGGACAGCCGTGAGACTGTAGCTGTATTTTGATTTAAAAATACACAATACTTGACAAATTAGCTGTAGCTTCACTTCCTCACAGTCTGTACTTTTGACTTTTCCTAGGCTACAGAATGTAAATAAGAATTAGGAGACTTGCCCTGCTGGATTAATACTGGCATAGGTCCCTGGTCTTGGCAGTGGCCAGTAATTGATTTGTAGGTGAGAGAACACCGGAACCAGGACACATGGGAAGAAACTGGGTTCTTTGTTTAGCCAACCTGCCTCCAGGCTGCCAGTTCTTTAGGGACTTCCCTTCCCTTCACTGTGCTTTGTAGCTGTTTTATGCTGCTTTCTGCCTCTGTGACTTTGTCTAACCTTTTGTCACTCACACGCAGTTTCATTTTCCACAGCACCTTGTGGCAGAGATTTCCACAGTGCCATTGACTGTGTCTGTGGAAAACAATCTTTTTTTTTATCCTTTTTTGTTTGTTTAAGCTTGTTTCTTCCTACTATCACTTGGTGTCCCTTAGTTCTCCTATTTTGAGGCTTTCTCTGTTCAACTTCCCTGTGTTGCTTAGGAATTTATAGACCTCTGTTTTCTCTCCCTCTCACTTATCTTTTTTCCAAACTGGAAAATATTAGGCTACATATTCTCTCCTGTGTGAATTGTTCCTTATTTCTGATCAGCATGAGCAATAAGGAAACGGATGTGAAAAAGCAGCTTATCAGTACAGGAGAGTACCGAGGCAACTGAGCCTGAGTGCCGGCATTCCTCTTCCAAAACACTGTTGTGAATCCTAGGACAAAGTATCTCCTTCTCATGCAGTTACACCATTAACTCACAAAGTATCAGTTTGTTTCCTGTGTGTCGAACACTCTTCTCCCCTGAGACAGAATGGATGTTAAAGGATATTGTTCTTGGTTTCAAAGTTTTGGGGTTTTAAGCAGAGAAATTCAGTTAAAGAATTGCAAAGCTTAGCATGACAAATTGGGTAATGGTGGAATTAAGATTAGGCTACATCATGGATTTGCCCCCGTGTGTATATATGATATCATGTTAGTTCTTGATTAGCTCCACAAGCTGTAATTTCTCTGCGGATCCCTGTTAGTCGCTGCACTGAGCAGTCAGTGCTGCCCTGGGTCTGTGAGGGGAAGGAGGCTCCTGCCTGTGGGACCCTCCCCTAAATTGGTGCAGAGCTGAAATATGTGTTGAATGTTGAAAGTCTGGGTTTCTTGAATAAGTAGGAGGTGGCATGGATTGCTGTTCCTGCCTCCCCACACAGCTCCAGTGTTGTACAGGTCATGTCCCTTCAGCAAAGATCCCATGCATGGCCACTATTTCTGGAGGTTTGTTTGTGGGGAGGAGGAGCATGTCTATCTTGCTGATGTGATTGTGTCGTTCAGGAACATGATAACAGCTCTCTGTTATTCTGTGTTGGTAAAAGGATGCATGCATGTACAGGTGTGTAAGATTAGACAGACTTGAGGTCGTTGCTTTATATCTTCATGTTATAAATGCATAGTATATAATTGGCTTTTCGCGAATATTAAAATGAATATTGTATGTAGAATGTAGGAAGATTGTACTGTATTTTCTTTGTTAATAGAATTTAGAAATGTGATGGTATCTCATTGTGAGAACATTGGGGTCTATTGTTTAAAGATTGCTTCTGTTATCAGTATCTTGTCTGGATGACACTGACCAGAACCCCAGGAGAAGAATTTATGGACCTGTGTTATCAGATGGAATGGAGACTAGTCTGCTGGATGGAGTGGGGAGGAGGAGTAGGGATTAAAACAAAGAGATTCTCACTCCAATGGAATGTTTGAATCATGCATGTGAATTTTTAATATGCATCAGGCAGATGTTTTTAAAGGGAAAACTTTTGTTAAAAGAGGTGCTGCTGGCTGGGTCTGTGCCAGGCACCCTCAGCCGAGAAAATGTATTTTGCTTTTATCTCTCCTAATTGTCTATTTTCTTAAAATTTTTATTAAACTTCTAAATTTTTCCAAAAAGTGAACCTCGTTTTTCACAATTTGGGGGCTTGTCCGGGATATTCACCTCATCCCTAAAACCCCAGAGATCCAAAGGTGAGGGGGGCGCCCCGCCAATTCTTTTTTGGCAGCCCAAGCCTTGCTTCTTGTGGGAATTGGGGGTTTGCAGGTAAAAATACCCGAAGAGACAAGAAAGGAGAAAGTAAAAGCAAAAAGGGGAAGGAAACAGCTCCAAAACTGCGGTGTGTTCTTTGCTCCATAAAAACATCGTGCACGAAGACCTGAGAAGAAAAAGGATTGTGAGTATTTTCTCAGGGGAGCGGGTTAAGGGGGTTGTGAGGTGTGTGAGTGAGATACTGGCTGGGTAATCCCCAGACTGGTAAAGCGAGTGCGGAGCCCCAGTACTGCGTTTCCGTTCTTTCGTGAGAAAAACGGCCAGGAACCCGGCGAAGTGAAAGGTTGAACGAGTGAAAGAAACCCCCGGGGTGTTTGGGACGGAGTCCCAGGGAAAAGGGATTGGATCTCTTTTTTTTAAAGAAGGAGCTGAGTGTTTCCCAGTACAATCCACTGAGAAACAGGATTAAAAGGAAAAAGGGGGGGCCCCAAATCTTTTTTTTCTAGGTTGAGGATCCAAGAAACTTGGGCCTACCAGCTGCTGAGTTGAGGGGTTTGGAAAACTCCAAGAAAACTTAGGTTTACAGGCTGCCGGGTTGAGGGTTTGAGAAGGAAGAAATTTAAAAAAAAAAAAAAAAAAAAAAAAGGGACAAAAATCCAGTAAAACTCAGGGTTCCGGAAAAAAGGGAAAAAAGGAGTTACCAGCAGAAATACCCCAAGATAGTCCTTTGGGAGTTATGTTAGCAAATTGGGATATAAATCCTTGCACAAGAAAAAAGGACAAAGTAAAGATGATTCAGTACTGTATGATAGAATGGACAAAAGGGGAAATAAGATCTGATCACGTTTATTGGCCTAGATATGGCTCTTCTGAAATGTGGATTTGTCAGGCTTTAAACAAATTCCTAAATTCAAAGGAACTGCGTAATCGGGAGTAACAAAAATATGCTGCATGCTGGATAGGAGACACAGACCCTATGGGGATAAGGATTTTTAAACTATCAGAGACCCCAGACACAGAGCAAGAAGAGAAAAAAAGAGACAAGGGCTTGGACCTCCTAAAAATATTACCTCTCCCGGTTTCACCAGCCCCCCCGCCCGTCCCCGCTCCGGTCTTTCCCCCTCATGCAGTCGTCCCGCCCGCCTCAGCCCCCATGCCAGCGGCTGCTCCCCCGCCCTTGCCGGCCGTCCCGCCCGTGTCCGCCCCCGTGCCAGCGGCTGCTCCCCCGTATGCAGCCGTCCTGCCCACCCCCGCCCCCGTACCCGCGGCTGCCCAGCCGTTCGTGGCTCCCCCGCCCGCGCTTGCCCCGGCCGCAGCCGCATGGTCCGGAGTCGCTCCGCCAGACATGCCGGAGCCTGCGCTCGCCCCAATCCCGGCTGCATGGCCTGCGGCAGCTCCGTCGGGAGCCCCGCCTGCCCCGGCCACGGCTGCTCTGGCCGCCCATCCCCTGGCCGCCTTTCCCGGGGCTGCTCCGGCTGTCCCGGCCCCAGCGGCTCGGCCCATGATGGCTCCGGCCGTGCTGGGTGCAGTCAGTAAAGACCACGCGCAGAAGGTCCACGCCCCGATCTGGATCCCGCCGGAAGACTCAGTCCTGTCGGTGGTTCCGGCAGCGGCCCCCACCTACCCCCTCCCTTCCTTGGAGGACTCAATCTCGGGACGAACCCCCACCCCCGCCCCTCCCTCTCTGCCAGTCCCAGCAACCCCCGCCTTGGCCACTGTTCCCTTGGTAACCACAGCTCCTGCTGGCCAGGGGGACTCTCCCCTAGAGGGGGAAACAGCATACCAACATACAGATAGCTCTAAGGATAAAAAACAGGAAAGCGGGGATAAAGTGATTAATTTATTCCCATTACGAGAAGTTCCTATAGGAGGGGGGAACACGGGTTTTGTAAATGACCCTTTGACTTTCTCAGAAGTCAGAAAGTTTAAAAAGGAAATTAGAGGACTATTGGAGGACCCTATAGGTACATCTGAGCAAATTGACCAATTTTTAGGACCAAACATTTTTACTTGGGAGGAAATGCAATCAATTATGAAAATTATTTTCTCCCAGGAAGAAAGGGAAATTATCAGAGCTGCTGGGATAAGGATTTGGGAAAGGGAAAACCCACAGGGAGAGCCAGGAGACCAAAAAATGCCAATAGCATCTCCCAATTGGAATCATAATAATGAAGATGGGTGAAGATCTATGAATGATTATCGTAATTTGATAATCAAAGGAATAAAAGAGGCTGTACCACGAGGGCGGAATTCCAGGAAAACCTTTGAAGCAAGGAAGAGAAGAAACACCAACAGAATGGCTAGAAAGACTTAAGAAAAATATGAAACAATATTCAGGAATAGATCCTGAGACAACTGCGGGACAGGCTTTATTAAGAGTTAATTTTGTTACTCATGCCTGGCCAGATATTAGAAAAAAGCTAGAAAAATTGGAAGACTGGCACGACAAATCACTAAATGATTTATTAAGAGAAGCTCAAAAAGTTTATGTTAGAAGAGATGAAGAAAAAGCCAAAGTAGAAGCAAAAATTATGGCAGCCATGATGCGAGAAAGTAATTTTCCAAGAAATCCGAAGCCCCCAGGTTCTACTCCTAGACATTTAGGTCTTAGAGACAGGGAAAAGGAGAGAAACAGAGCCCCTGTACAAACCAAACCCCAGGAGTACCCTAGGAATGCCTGTTACTTTTGTGGGAAGGAGGGACATTACAGATGTGAATGCCCTCAAAGAAAAAAGGATTTGAAAATTTTCCGAGAGATGGCTCAAGAAGATGAATAGGGAAGTCATAGGCTCTATTTTTTAGGGGACAAATACCATCTGGAGCATGTGATAACCTTAAAAGTGGGTCCCCAGGAGGAGGAATTAGAATTTGTGGTCGATACAGGGGCAGAGAGAACCTGCCTATTAAACACCCCAAAAGGTTGTAGTGTAAGCAAAGACACTGTAAAGGTGTCAGGGGCAAAAGGAGAGAGTTTTACAGTTCCTGTCATTAAAAATGTGGTAATTGAAGGGGAAACTAGAATTTGGATGGGAGATGTCTTATTGGTTCCTGGGGCAGGTAGCAACTTATTAGGGAGAGACTTGCAAGTAAAACTGGGGATAGGGGTCATACCACAAGAAGGAAAAATGACAGCTAAAATTTTAAAACTTAATCAAGAGGATGAGAAAAAAATTAACAAGGAAGTTTGGGCTGGGGAAGGAAATAGGGGAGGATTGGACATTGACCCCATAAGGGTCACAATTGAAAGAGAAGAGTGTCCTATACGTGTACGTCAGTACCCTATATCCTTGGAGGGACGAGAAGGTTTGAAGCCAGTAATAGAAGGGCTAATAAAGGATGGGACGTTAGAACCCTGTATGTCTCCTCATAATACACCTATTCTGCCAATAAAAAAGCCTGATGGGAATTATAGATTAGTGCAAGACTTATGGGAAGTTAACAAGAGAACTCAAACCCGTTATCCAGTGGTACCCAATCCCTATACTCTTCTAAGTAAGGTGCTACCCCAGCATCAATGGTTCAATGTGGTGGACCTCAAGGATGCGTTCTGGACTTGTCCATTAGTTGAGGAAAGCCGAAACATCTTTGCCTTTGAGTGGGAGGATCCAGATACTGGGAGAAAGCAGCAACTACGATGGACAAAATTGCCCCAGGGTTTTACTGAGTCTCCAAACCTATTTGGACAAGCTTTAGAAAAAATATTACAAACCTTCCCCACTCCTCCTGGAATACACCTTAAACAATATGTGGATGATCTCTTATTATCTGGGGAAATTGAAGCTGAAGTTAGAGAAGCTACTATAAAACTTTTAACTTTTCTTAGAGAAAAAGGACTAAGAGTATCAAAAGGGAAACTGCAATTTGTAGAATCTGAAGTAAAATATCTTGGACACTTAATAAACAAAGGTAGCCGAAAATTAAATCCTGAGAGAATTGCAGGAATTTTATCCCTCCCCACTCCCTCCTCAAAGAAAGAAATCAGAAAGCTACTTGGATTATTGGGATATTGTAGGCTATGGATTGAAGGGTATACACAGGCAGCAAAGTTTTTATATGGGAAATTGACAGAAGAAGATAATATAAAGTGGACTAAGGAAGATGATGATAAATTAGAAGAACTGAAGTCAAAACTGGCCTCAGTGCCAGCCTTGAGCTTACCCTCATTAGAAAAACCTCTTCATCTGTATGTGAATGTGGAAAGTGGAGTAGCTCATGGAGTTCTGGTTCAAGAGGGGGGGGGAGTAAAGAGACCAATAGGTTATTTATCAAAGATGTTGGACCCAGTAAGCCATGGATGGCCAGTGTGTATTCAGGCTATAGCAGCTACTGCAATTCTGGTGGAAGAGAGCCGTAAGCTTACTTTTGGAAGTAAACTAATTGAGTGTACACCTCATGCCGTCCGAAATGTGTTAAACCAAAAAGCTGAAAAATGGTTAACAGATTCTAGGATGCTAAAATATGAAGTAATCCTGATAGACAGTGATGATTTGACATTAGAAGTAAACAAGAGTTTAAATCCAGCTCAATTTTTATATGGAGAACCAAAAAGTGACCTAACACATAATTGTTTAGAAATTATTCAATACCAAACCAAAGTACGAGAAGATCTCGAAGAAGAAGCCCTTTTAGAAGGGGAGAAAATATATGTGGATGGTTCTTCCAGGTGTCTACAAGACACCTGGAAAGAATGTGAGGGTATGCTTTAGTTGATGAGAAAAATATGCAAACCATTGAAAAAGGAAAATTACCTTCAAACCGGTCGGCTCAAACTTGTGAATTATATGCTCTAAAAAGAGCACTGGAGTATTTGGCATGTAAGAAAGGAACTATATATACTGACTCAAAATATGCCTTTGGAGTAGTACATACTTTTGGAAAAATTTGGGAAGAAAGGGGGTTACTTAATTCAAAAGGAAAGGGATTAATACATGAAGGTCTTATTTTGGAGATCCTAGAAGCACTAAAACTGCCTGAAGAAATAGCTGTAGTACATGTCAAAGGACATCAAAAGGGAATGACTTTAGAAATAAGGGGAAATAATCTAGCGGACCAAGAAGCTAAGGATGCAGCAGAAAATGGGACCAAAAAAGTTATGTTAATTCTGACCTCAAATAAGGAGGAATTGGAAACTCCAAAATTCAGTAAAGTAGAAGAAGAGGAATTAAGTAAGATAGGGGGAAAGCCAGATGAATCAGGGAGATGGAAACTTCCTGATGGGAGACAGTTACTTAATAAGCCACTTACTCGGAGAATATTAGAAGACATGCATCAAAAAACTCATTGGGGTACTCAAGCTTTGTGTGATCACTTTCTAAGGAATTATGGGTGTATTGGGATTTTTGGATTGGCAAAACAAGTAACTGAAAGATGTATAATTTGTCAAAAAGTAAATAAAAAAGTAATGAGAAAAACAACACTAGGAGGTCAGGAGTTAGCTCTTCGACCATTTCAAAGTATCCAAGTGGATTTTACTGAACTTCCCCAAGTACAAAGATGGAAGTTTTTGTTAGTGATAACAGATCACCTGACACACTGGGTGGAGGCTATTCCCACTGTCAGAGCCACGGCCAGTGTGGTATGTAAAACCCTTTTAGAACAAATTATCCCCAGGTATGGAATGGTTAATAGGATAGACTCAGACAGAGGAACACATTTCACATCAAAAGTTTTACAACAAATAACTCAAGCCTTAGGGATAAAGTGGGAATTACATACCCCATGGCATCCACAGAGTTCAGGTCAGGTAGAAAAGATGAACCAGACTTTAAAGAGAACCTTAACAAAGTTGATAATTGAAACCCAAATGTCATGGATAAAATGCCTACCTTTGGCTTTACTGAGAGTTCGAACACAACCCAGATCAGACCTGGGAGTGTCACCTTATGAGATGATGTTTAGATTACCCTTTCTAACCACCCAACATGAAACAGCTACTTATGATGTAAGAGAAATGAGCTGTAAAAAATATGTCAACACAATTGCAAAAACCCTCAAAAATTTGCGATTAAAAGAGATAATTCCCCAAACAACACCTTTAGATTTTAAAATCCATAATATCCATCCAGGGGAGTAGGTACTAGTTAAAACATAGAAAGAACAATCTCTAACTCCACAATGGGAAGGTCCTTTTCAGGTATTGCTGACAACAGAGGCTGCGATCCAGACCAGGGAACGAGGGTAGATCCACGGCAGCAGAATCAAAGGACCCGTGGAAGAACCGAAGGAATGGACTGTAACATCTAAACCGGGTGATATTAAACTGACTCTTAAACGAGGACCGGGTGGTAAAGAATTGGGAGAACCCCAATGACCCAAGAAATTACACCTAATTAAGAAATAAAGCCAAGCTTATATCAGTAGTTTCAAGTTCAGCTTAGAAGAATTCTGAGATACCTCTGATATCCCCCTTGGAGAAGAATCCTTCCACCTCAAACAGGAAGATCAAGACTGTTTTGGGTTCTTATATTCTTGCTTTAGCCTGTAATTTATATGCAGGACTAGACAGGTTATCTGGGTCAAATGCAAATGTTTAAATTGTTAAATTTAGTATTGTAGTTCAAAAACAACACTCAGGTGACCGATCTATTCCCCATTCCAGTAGAACTAAGAATAGCTGAAATAGTAAATTTACTTTGTGGATGGAAATTGCTGGTGCTTACTGAGTAAGAAAATACTGGGAGAACAGTGAGAAACTACAATTAAGAATTATCAAAGATTATTTGCCTAGAAATTAACAAAAGGAAGTGACAAAGAAATAGAGGGCAAGACCGGGTGACCACTGTACTTGCCACCGAGAAGATCGCATACACCTGCTGTGGGTTGCAACCCCATAGGCATGAGAAGTAGAAGTATAAGGCATACCAGAACTCTGTTATTCCTTCTTCTGTCACTCATTCTTTGTCTTTTCCCTTATGGGATATTGGCAAGGTCATGTAACAGATGCTATCGAAAGTTGTATATGGGAAGATACCGAGGTTACTTCCTTATTACACACACCCATATCAGTAGTCACTGCTATAACGCCTCTAAATTAAATAGTTGCGTTCACAATGGGAAAAAATACTGGATTACAGAAAATTTAGGAACAATTAGTAACAAGTTGGGAAGTGAATGTCCGAAAGGGGAAAGATGGATTTGTTTCACATATGACATTAGAAGTAAAGTCCAAGATTTAATAAAAGAGCAACTGGTAAGCAAAAAGACAAAGCCGGCACCGCAACCTAACTCTGTGCAAATTTCACTTCAGGATTTGTATACAAAACTAGACCAGCAGTTAGAAAAAGAAGGAGATATCTCAAGACTGGGGAAAAATCTATTTGTGGAACTGGGGGAAAGAATAAGTAAGGCATTTAACATAACCAACTGCTGGGTCTGTGGAGGGGCTTTGATGTCAGAGGAGTGGCTATGGAAGAGCAGTAGCTTAGGCCCAATTGAACTCCTTAAGTGGAACCAGACAAATATAAAAGGGGAAAACTGACCCGAAGACTGGATTTTAAGTTCAGCAGTGATAGGAGAAGAATGTCTCTGGTGCACTGGGAAAAATTTTCTTAATGAAGTGGGAAAAACTCCATGTAAAAGATATAAGGTAGCAATAGAACTTTTACATGGTGGATCCCAGAAGAACCAACTAGATATTGGACTCAAAAGAAAATGAAGGAGGGTAATTGTAGATATAATAATAAAGTTGGACTTTTTCGATGTAATGATACAAGAAAGAACCCTTATTTTAGAATCCCAGATATATCCAAATTCTGGGAGAATATAAATCAGCAAGAAAAAGATTATTAGAAAGCACCAGGTGGCTTGTTTTAGATATGTGGAAAGAGAGCATACCCAAGACACCCCTCTAAATGGAAGGGGAGCTGTACTTTGAGAATTATACAGCCAAGATTCTTTCTTTTACCAAGACCAAATGGAGATAACTTAGGGATACCAGTTTATGAGGACTTAAAAAGAAATAAAAGGGATTTGATCGGAGGATTCCAAAAATGGGGGGATGAAGAATGGCCCCCTGAACGCATACTGCAAACATATGGGCCAGCCACCTAGGCACAGGATGGGAGTTGGGGATATCGGACCCCAATTTATATACTGAACTGCATCATAAGACTCCAGGCTGTTGTAGAAGTGATAACAAACAAAACTAGTCAGGCGTTAGGATTAATATCAAGTCAACAGCGCCAAACAAGAGCTGCAGTATATCAAAATAGGTTGGCTTTAGATTATTTACTAGCTGAAGAAGGGGGTGTTTGTGGAAAATTTAATACATCAGATTGTTGTTTGAAAATAGATGACAATGGGGATGCTGTTCTGGATATAGTCAATGATATTAGAAAAATAGCTCATGTACCAGTTCAAAGATAAGAATCAATGCTAAAAGCTAGCTGGTGGGATAACCTATTGGGAACAGAATGGTAGAAAAAGCTAAGATTTTTCCTCTTATGTGCTATTGCTAGCCTGATATTTCTCCCTTGTTTAATTCCTTGTTTTATTCGATTGATCACAAGTGTAGTTCAAGGCATGCAAGTAGTAACAATGCCTATAGACTCAAAATTGGCTACATCCGAAACAGCACAAAAGATCATGGTATTAAGGAAACAAAAGACCATAGAAGACCCCTTTGAAGAAGCTAAACTGATCTAAGAAAGAAATGAACGAATAATAGAGGCGAGAAGATAAAGAACTTGGCTCAAGCCAAATGAATTATAAAAAATGGATGGGGGATATTGTTATAAATGCATAGTATATAGTTGGCTTTTCACAAATATTAAAATAAATATTGTATGTAGAATGTAGGAAGATTGTACTGTATTTTCTTTGTTAATAGAATTTAGAAATGTGATGGTATCTCATTGTGAGAACATTGGGGTCTATTGTTTAAAGATTGCTTCTGTTATCAGTATCTTGTCTAGATGACACTGACCAGAACCCCAAGAGAAGAATTTATGGACCTGTGTTATCAGATGGAATAGAGACTAGTCTGCTAGATGGAGTGGGGAGAAGGAGTAGGGATTAAAACAAAGAGATTCTCACTCCAATAGAATGTTTGAATCATGCATGTGAATTTTTAATATGCATCAGGCAGATGTTTTTAAAAGGAAAACTTTTGTTAAAAGGGGTGCTGCTGGCTGGGTCTGTGCCAGGCACCCTCAGCCGAGAAAATGTATTTTGCTTTTATCTCTCCTAATTGTCTATTTTCTTAAATTTTTTATTAAACTTCTAAATTTTTCCAAAAAGTGAACCTCGTTTTTCACATTCACAAAAAGGGAGAGGGGAAGCGAAGAAGGAATTCCCTGAAAGCAGGTCTAACAGCAAAACTTCTGCTTTGTATTATGACCATCTGCCAGGTGTTGGGTGTGCAGAAACACCCTGAGCAGTAAGGGGTGGACACAAAGGGGCAGGACACCACTGGAAGATCGCAGCGGCCTGTCCCAGCTGAGGTGGTGGAAATGCAAAGGGTGAATTCACCACACACTGAAACCAGAGTGCTCTGACCAAATACAGAAGGGGATGAATATGGGGCTGTGACATCCAGCAGTGGGTGACACTGGGAGGAGAGGGTGGACTTGATCTGAATGGCCCAAATGAGCGAGAAACCCGTTCACATGCATGGTCACAAGAAAACCTGATGAAGAGTGGCGAAGGGCTTTAGTCACTATGACTTTTTCACATTTTTCGCTCTCTGTGGGAAAAGACATTAGCGACGCTTTGGCTTTAAACCTCTCTGAGCCTTGGCTCTAAACTTCTCTGAGCCTTGGCTCTGCATCTTTACGCAGGGTGGGCATCCAGAGCCTTCATTAATGTTGATGAGGCACTCAGACGGGCGCCCTACCAAAGCCCATGAGGACATCGCTAATTACCTCCTGTGAGGCGGGGCGGCAGTGGGGACACGCGGGGGCCGCCACCGCCCGCACGACACAAGTACAGCGGCGTGGCGGGGCGGCGGGCGGGCACCCATCATGCATATGCAAGATCTCATTAGCATGGCGGTGTGGTGGCCCCGCCCCCGGCGGCTGCTTTGCGGCGCCTCCCCGCTGGCCCCGCCCCCCGCGCGTCCCACCTCATTAGCATGCAGATAAGGGTGCTCCGCCCCCTCATTAGCATGGCGGCGAGCTGGCCCCACCTCCGGCGGCCATTAGTGTCGCGGCTCCCTGGCTGCGGGGGCGGGCGGTGCTGCGCGCTCCGCTCGGTGCGGCCTGCGGCTGCTCAGCCCCGGCGGCACCAGGAGCAGCAGCAGGAGCGGGAAGAGAGCGCCAGCGAGAGAAGCAGGCGTCGGACCCTGCGGCGGGGCAGCCGCGATCGCCCCGCTCGGCTCCCCCATGGCCGCGGGCTGCAGGGACGGCCCGGGGCAGGAGAAGTACCGGCTGGTGGTGGTGGGCGGCGGCGGCGTGGGCAAGTCGGCGCTCACCATTCAGTTCATCCAGGTGAGGGGCCGCGGCGCCCGGGGGAAAGCGCTCCGCTCACCGGGGCCTGGGCGCTGCCCGGCGCGGGGGGGCCGGGGCTGGAGCCGGCGCGGCGGGCGGCAGCTCCCGGCGGCGCCGTGGGATGCTGCCGGCGAGGCAGCGGGAAGCCCGGGAAGGGGAGGCGGCGGCGTGACCTTGAGGGGCCCGGGGCGGCGGCGGTCGGGCTGGTGCGAGCCCCCGGGAGGGTTCTGGAGGGCGAGAAGAGGCGGCCGCCGCCCCCGGCCCGCCGGGCGCCGCCGCCGGGGTGGGGTCTGCTGGCCGGGCGTGCTGGGCTCCGGGGCCGCCGCGGCGCTTGGGACCGGCGGCTTCGGTGTCGCGGGCGGGGTCCAGCCCCGCGCTCCGCCCGGGAAGCGGCAGGCGCGGTCGGCAGCCGCGATCGAGGAGCGGTGACTCTCGGCGTCCGGCTCCGAAATAGCTGCCCCGGGCTGAGCATCTTGTGCTGGCCCGGCAAGGGGCCAGGAGGCTCCCCCCGAGAGGAGGGGTGTCTGCGACGGGGCACGCTGTGCGAGCTGGGACCAGCCAGCGCCCACCGACCTTCTGAGCGCCTGCTGTCGATCCTGCAACTTGTAGACAATTGAACTTTTTCGTCTATTCATTTTCAGTAAAAAACACGTCTGAATAGGCAATACAAAGGGTGTGTCTCAGTGTAACGAGGAAGATCCCTTTTTACTGTTTCGCCCCGAATTCAGTCGTACCTCCTTTGCTTATTTTCATCCTTTGCCCTGTTGCTATTAGCATTTCTACCTCTGTTTATGGTGGTAGGAGGAGACAACTACTTGCGTTCTGCTTGCTGCTGTTGCTGACGGCAGAACAGCAAATCTGGAGAGCATGGCTTCTTGTTTGTTTTCTTTTATTCCACTGAGGAGAGGCGGTAATGCTTTACCTACCCCTAAGATGGGCTGCTTGACAGCAGGGCACACTTGTCTTTTAATGATTGAGGCAATGATGTTCTCAACTAATATTTTGTTAGAACAGGTGATCTGATAGCAAATGGACTATTTCTTTATTTCAATGGGTTTTTTCACTCACACATGCATCCATGTGTTCACTAGCTCGACTACTCTGTTAAGAATTTAAGTTCTGCAGCACAGGCAAAGTAACTACATAGAAAACAGCACTTTGAAGTTTTGGGTAAGTGCTGGATACGCAAATGCTTATTAAGATCCAGTAT
Organism: Acrocephalus scirpaceus scirpaceus; assembly: GCA_910950805.1. Lineage (NCBI taxonomy): Eukaryota > Metazoa > Chordata > Aves > Passeriformes > Sylviidae > Acrocephalus > Acrocephalus scirpaceus. The sequence goes on from OU383780.1 coordinate 51,266,070, forward strand.
TGTACAGAATATTAAAAGAGGGGACACTTTGGGAGAATTAGTTCATTGGAATTAGTTTAGTTTGGTGGTTTTTTGAGATGTATTGTACAGGTGTCTTTTATCAGATGTGTAGACAGCTGAACAGTTTTTGGTAAACTGCCTGGTTGGTCTGTTTGAAGGTGACAGGGCTGGAAAAACTGCAGTCCTCTCTTTGTGGGGATTGAATTCCTCATTACTTGCCTATGGACGTAATTACACCCTGAGTTTTCTGCAGCTGGTTTAGGGTGCCATTCACTCAAACGTGGCACTGCTGCTTTAGGTGATGTTGCCTGTGCCTTGCTTTGGCAGTAATGTATGCAGCTGGATATGGCTGCAGTTCTAAGATGCTGCTGTCTTGGGAAATGTTGCTGAAGGGATTTCTGGATTCCATGGCAGCATTGAGGGCTTTGGGATAACTACCTTCACAACAAAAATGCTGTAATTTCTACTAGAGATGTAAGGAGGAAAAAAAGGGAAGTTCACACTTGATGCCTTTGTATGGCCATCTTTTTTAAGAACAGTAAGGTTCTGCTAAGTACTGGATAGCTTCAATATTTGAGTACTTGTAGAAATTAATTCTTTCACCTAAAAGTTTGAGCTTATATTAAATATAAAATAAATATAAATTTTGGGTCAAGTGCTGTGACTGACACTTGTCTTTCAGCAAATATCTGCAAAAGAGGAACCTGTGTCTGTTTTGTCATGTATAAGGATCTCTTCAAATTAACAGCAGAAAAATAGTTCACTTTGAAAGAGTGTTGAGGGAACAGCACTGTGGTGTTAAGCTGATGCATTGAGGGTGAATTCTTCAAAACAACTTATTGTCAGTTTGCATTAACTTATCTCCATCTTTTTTCCCTCTCGGCAGCTTTATCCTGAGATAAAATCTTGCCACTGCAAAGTGAAGTTTAGCAGAAAATTCAGTCTTAAAACCCAAAACAAAACCAAAGAAAAATAGTTGGGAAATAAAAATCTGGGCAGTTCCTCAGGTACCTTAGAGAAGAGTTTTGTGTTGTTTCTGTGCTTGCTGTGTAGCTGTGGACAATAAGAGATGAGTCTTGGTGTACTATTTATATCCCACAGCATCTTCCTGAGCTCTTAAAGCTGTGATGTTATCAACTGTGTGCTTTGCCATGCAGGCACCTGGGTAGTTTCTGTACAGCAAGTGTATTGCCAAATACGTTGTTTGTCTTTTAAGGCTGCACAGAAACTGCTCCAAGTTGTTTTAAAATTGATTACAAGCAAGTCACATGCTTCATTTTTGGAATTTCTTAGGATTAAGTGACAAACGTGTAGTGGCCTTCACTAAAACATGGATCAGTACTAGCTTTTGCTACATGACAGATCTTGATGTCAGTGGAGGATTTAAATTCTTTTTTGCTTCTTTATTGCTTGTGTTTAAAATAAGGCTGTCACCAACTGAGCTTTGAATCTTAAAAAGGAAAGCTTTTTTTTCTTACTAGCAAATATTTATGGTGATAGGATATCATGAGGAAGCATGTGCCGCAATTTTGGTTGTAGCTTTGAAAGACAACAGGGGATTTGTATTTGAAAATGGGAAAACTCTTCCTTGATTTCAGATAAAACAAAGGAAAACATGAGAAAGTGAGGATGTAAGAAGAACCAGTTAATCTTCTTTGTTTTGCCAGCTTTCTGGAATCTTTGCATAGCTCATCATTCCCTGCCTTGTTTAGATGATTGTGGGAAAGCAGAGAGCATTCATTCCTAAAGGACTAGCAGTGGCTGAGGTTATGGCAGTGCAAAGTGCTCCTGTGCTTGCGGTCCTGTGTGTGAGAGTATCAGTTCCTGATGATTGTTGTGCCTCAGTCTGGCCTGAAACAAGAATGTGTTTGTAACACGTCTCATACAGTGGAAGCTCTTTGGTGTCCTGAGTTCAGCCTCACTGTGCTAATTAGTGCCGTGCAGGAGTAAGTGAGGTGTAACTGGTCACTTGTGTATAGCTGCCTGCGATCTTGGATTTGCCTCTCAGACGTTCATCTGACACCTTGGAGTAACTGTAGAGTACAAATTAGCAGATCAAAGCTTTCAGTGTTTAGATGAGTAGTGTGTTCCTCAAAATTCTTCCTCTAGGGAACACAGCTCAATATTGCTGTTGGTGGGCCAGGATTTCATCCTGGAAATATCAGATCATTTCCTTTAAATCAGGATATGATAGATGAACTTACTGCTGTCAAGCCTGTGCACTGGTAAGACAGGAAGTGAAGACATTTAAATTGTGGAGAAGAGTTAATGGGATGCAGCTATAAACTCTAGGAAAGCAGCAGTGAATGATAGTTCAGCATTACACCACAATATTTTGTAAAAGTCTAAGTGGTAGAACTAAGCATTCCTTCTGTTATTGAAAACATACACAAATAATCCATCATGCTCACATCCCAAGAGGCAGACAACTTTTAAAATGCATTGCAGCCAGTTAACTGGCCTCTTAGCAGGCTGAGGTATTTGGGAGTATGAGCTGTGCAGAGCACACAGCTGTTGCCACAATAGCTTTTCTCCAGTTGTCATGCAGAGGTCTGTCACAAAATACCTCACATTCCCTTGTAACTCAGCCCTTTGTAATATTCAGGTTTTCTTGCTCAAAAGGAATACAGCCTAGCAACTACCTAATCACCCTCTGAATTTTTTTATCCTGCAGTTGCCATTTATTTCATGCTTTTTTTTTTTTTCCAAAACTGAGCAATGTATAGCTAGTTTTAGCAGTATGCAGCAAGAAAGCCACTAATATTTTATTTTTTCAAGTCTGCTGTGGAAAATACTGTCTATTTTTGATCAGAATTGATAAATTCATTTGTCCTGGTGTTTTTCTCTGTTTGTAAAACTATGGCTTTTGTTTTGTGACAATGACATGTATAGTTTTGCATACTGAGTATGCTTTAGTGACTTGTATGAATGTATCAGTTAATAAATGTCACTAGATCCTTGAGATGGTATTGAATGGATGTAATTCAGTGTGGCTGAGATGAGCTTAGTTTGTCAGTCAGCTTGGTGTTACCTGTGGTAATGCATGACCATGTTTCAAACTGCTAAAACACTTAACAAGATACAAAATCTGTGTAGGGCTTCAGTGTTTGGGGCTTTTTTTGTTTGTTTACTGTTTTCATGCTGTATTTACAAGCTCAAATCTTACTGCCAAGTTTGTAAAAGAAAATACTTTTCCTACTGCTCTTAAAGTGTCTGTAACAAATTCTGATTGGAGCTGAACTTACTGTTCCACTCACTAGTGAGTAAAATGATGTAGATGTTGGTTTTTGACTCTTGAATTTTAATATCAGACACTGATTCTGAATGCAGGCATATGACTTGCAGATGGATGGTTGAGCAGTTGTTCAGCCTTTTTTTCCCCTTTTTCCTTTTCTTTTCCAAGCTGCTACTTTCACAAGACTTCTCATTAACTAGCAATAAACCCAAGGGTGGGTTATCTCAAAGTGTCTTTTATCTCTGAGATAGCTGTTGGGCAACAAAATGGCTTGTTCTGAATTTTATGCTCTGTATATTAATTCCAAGCTCCAAAATAGAGTAGTAAAGTAGATTGAAAAGCAACAACTGAATGTGCAGCTGGTGTTTGAGCTTACGTGCTGGTGTTTGACAGACCCTGATGCCTTGGTGCCCCACTTCCCTGTGCTGGACTTGGGATGTGCACATCCCTTCACAGTTTCTGGGTATTCTGACTAAGCCTTGCTGACTGTCAAAAAACACTCTCGGAGTAAGCACACAAGCAAATTGAAGGAATAAAATGCCACAGATTCCAGGCTGCAGATTCACAAAGGGCTATGCTGGGACTAGTATGCTCACACTGAGATAAAGCCTGGGGCCTCCTTATGGTAACTCAGGGTGACAAAATACAGTTTAGGAGCAACTGATTGTTGACATCTGTTGAGGTTAAAGGTGGGAAATAAAAACCCTCATCAAAACAAAGGACTTGTGATGCAGTCACCTGGAATAATAGGGGCTGCTTGTCGCCCCTCTTGTGAAACTTGAAACACTAGGCTCTTTGCTTCCTGAAACACTGCTACCAGGCAAAACTCTGGGCTAGCTCTGGTTACAGATCTACAACCTGGGAATGTAGTAGGTGACTTCAGGCTTGCCTTGCAGGCAAGCAGGAAACCTCAGGCTGCATGTGAGTGTTCCAGTATAGCCAGCAGTGGCATAATGAATCCTGTTATCCAGCAGTCACGCCTTGTACTAGTGCACACACAGGGTAGAGCTGAGCTGGGTTCAAAAGCTGGCATAAATTTGGAGCAGTGCTTAAGTTTTGAGATACTCGCTGTTCTGGTTTTGAGCTATTTACAATTTTTTTTCCAGAGCGAAATTCCTTTGGTATAACCCACGTTATACCAAAGGGCCGAAAGCACCCTTTCTGTGTGTTAGCTCCTAGCAGCGGTTGCTTATATAGCGAGTAAATATTGACGTACGTTTTGGTTATCAGGTCGTCTTCTACTGCCACTTGCACAAGGAGTCCTGGCACAGTTTCCCAGATTACTGCCTGGCATGCCTTTTGCACTCCCGGCGATGAATAGGCAGCCGCTGGCCTCTAGCCCTGTGCCTCCTTCTCATACTAGAGGGAGAGGCTCCTGCCTCTGGTTTTGGCTGGAGCTCTGAATTCCAGTGCTCAGTAGTGGTGGTGGAGGGTAGCTCTTATAAGTAGGGCCCTTACATTCTAAGAGTTTGGAAGGGCCTAAATGGCTTGTGTTTGTCTACCTTGTGCAACCTGTTCGCACTTACCGAAAGCATTCCTGGCACTGAAAATGTTGTGGCTGAACTCCTTGAAGTATCCAAAGATAAATACCAGCTTCGTGAAGTGGAATGTAGCAGACTTCTGGCTGGCTGGTAGGAAGTTAGTTTTGCTGCAGAGCTTCCCAAATTAGTCAGTCTGCAGGTCTAGACTAGTGTGACACAAGCAGAGAACTTCTCCCTTTGTTCCAACAATTCAGGTGGCTTAACTTCACCGGTTTGGTAGTCTTGTCTTCAGTTATGGTCATAGGGCACTGTTAAAGGAAAATGGAACGGGATAAATGCACCACTTCTTGTTCTAGTTCAAGAAGTATGTAAAACCAACATTAAAACAGAAATCATGCCTATAATTAGTACTTTTTTTTTTAACTTGTTGCTCTGCGTAGGACATGTCCAAAGATTTCTGGATGTAGCTTTGAACAACCAAGACAATATCTTACTGTGAGGAGTAGGAGGGAACCAGATTGAAAAGTTCAATTGTAAATAATGCACTTAGGTGTTGCATTCTGTGTCTCACACTCCCGGGTTACACAATCCCTTCCCCCTCCTCCCCGACCCCACACAGACCTCTGGCCAATCCCAAGGGACTTGGTAAGGGGTCTCCTTTTTGCCCCTGCTAAATTCCAGGCAGATCCATCGAGGGAACTGGCTAATTGGGAATAGCCGCCTCCCTCCCCAAAAGGGATTTGACCCCCGGGATGCCTGTCCGTCTTGGGTCATTCCCCGTAACTCCTGGGATTGGCTGGGTCTCCGCCCCTTGCCCTTCCCCCTGCCCCGGGTAAAAAGGACAGGCAGCCCGCGTGGTCCCCTGTTCTGCAGTGGGCACAGCTTGTTCAGGAGCCTGTTCTCGAGCTGGAATAAAGTCCTGGATAAAACCCCATTGCAGAATCGGTTTCTTCTTCGCTGATAGTCTAGCCTCCTGCTAAGGCCACGTAAGACTTGCCCTGCTTCAGCCAGCAGCTGCCTCTCAGCGTGGCGGGCGAGCCCGGGCCAGTCCCCGCCTCACCGAGTAGCTGCGAGACCTTGCTCCTGGCCGTGATACAAAGTTATCGCTGCGAGACCTAACTGGGCCTCGACAGAGGTAACTGTATCACTTAGGTGATGACGGCCTGCAAGTGGTTTGCCCTACAAAGTTGCTGGAGTTGTTTCGAAATTCTGAGAGATATCACTAGTAGCCTGCTACTACAAATTTCTAGGTAGATCCCAAGTGAATTGTTTCTGTCTGGGCAGTGAGTGGCCCTTACTGTTCACCTTTAACTGTATCCTTCTTTACGAAGACATGCTCTGTGACTGCGAACAACTTTTTTTCTTGTCTCTTTATCTTCTCTTCTTTGCTATTTTGTATGTTCTATCTCATGGCTTAAGTATGGTTGCAGCTTGGGTTTGGGATAGCCTGATGGGCACTTAATGAGAACAGGTAACACTAAAGAAAATATTTCTTTTCTGTTTTTAACTTAATTTTAATTACTTAACTTTAATTACTTAAAGTAGATAGCAGACAAGGGATGTTTGCTTTGCCTTTTCTTACTTTTTTTTTCACCATGCATATACTTAAGCTGGTCACATCCCAGTGAAGTTCATGATACACAGTGGTGCTTCTGGAGGGAACTTTGAAGCTGAAATTGCATTTTTGTAGATTGCTTGGTTTTACTATGTTGCTTTTAAGAGGGCTGGCTGGGCCGCTGTGCCTGGACTGTTCTTGGTTAAGCTAAAGAAGGTCACATATTCACATTTGAAGTGCTTGATCCTGAAACTAATCAAGCATTGTGTGCAAGGGCTGTTGTTGCAGTGACATCTGGAATGGGAAAGGCTGGAGAACTTGGATTTATGCAGAGCCTCAAACCTGACTGAGGGCTACTCAGAAGGACTGTGTGCACTGCTCTCGTTGCATGGGGAAATTCCATAAACTCTGCTTACAGAGGGAGATCCTGTTGGATGACGGAGTCCATGGTGAATCTTTGTAACATACAAATGTGTTCACACTAAATCTCACAAAGGACTAAAGAGGAGACGGTGCCTCTGGAAGAGGCTTGTGTGGAGCTCCTCAGAGCTGCAGTTGGCAAGTGAGGGCTGCATATGTAACCACAAGGGCTGTGCTGGTGCAGGTGGGGAACTGGAGGGCCTTGAAAACAAGGGCAAGTTGATTGTTTGCTTTTTAGAAGGGACTGACACCGGGGAGGCACAAGGCTGGGGAAATGTTTTTGTTCTTTAAGCCTGAAGAAACAGAGCTTTGCTGTAATTGAAGGTTTAATTTGATAAGCTAGTACTACAAGTAAGGAAAACTGCTCAAAAGGTCCCCTTGCTGGTACAGCAGTTTGCCATTATAGCTCTTTTACTCCCTCCAGTGCACTGAAACTCCGCAAGCTGTCTGAGTTAAAAATAACCAGGGAATGTTTTTAACCAGGATCAGTTACCCTGTCTGGTTCACTGTGCAGCTCTGCAAACAACTTCATCTGGCAGTCGAGCTCATTTAACCAGACCTGCACCGGCTTCTCAGTTGTGAGCAGAAAGTGAAGTGTAGTTTTTGGTGAATCCAGATAGGAATGAGTTCAGGCGATAGGAATGTATGCAGAAGGGCACTATTAAAGATAGCATAAAGTGCTGGCTGCTGGGACCAGCATGCTTTAATAATTAACTAGATGTTAGCACTGACACATAAAAATGGTGCAGTTGAAGAAAAAAATTAGTGTAACACTCAAAAGCAAAATACTCCACAAGATCTTTATTCATGGCACCTATGAGAAGCGTTATTTCTCAACAGATTAGCTGTGGGTACACACGTTAATAACTTTCAAATGTGTCACTTTCCTCAAGTCTTCTAAGCCAGAAAATAAACTTGAGCTTCCACATAACTTAGCAGCAAATTATTTTTCCAGTCCTGTTCTGTAACTGTAGTGATAGAATATGTTGAGTCACCAGTTATATTTGCTGGGAAAAGAAATTTTAAAATCACTCTCATTACCATTTCAAATTTTTCTGACAAAGCTAGCAGCCCAGCTCATATTGCAGAGCATCTTCAGTATTCCTCATTTAAGCAGACATAAATCTATAAACCTGCAAGCAAATCTGAGTGTTTTGCTTCATATGTGATAAGTAGACCATGAAATGGTAGGATGCCAGTGATAAATCTGTGTGAAAAATCTGGCGTCTTTGGATAGAAAAATGATCTACTAAATTTCTTCTGTTATTAGACTTGTTCTATGCAGGGTAAATAAGTGGGATTACAGTAATATGCACTGCGTGAGGTAGAGAGTTACTTAACTGTGTGTTCATAATATTTCTCTATTTCTCCCTCCTTTTAAGAAGGTGCTTTATGATCATGTAAAAAGGTACCTGTCTATAATATACTTGTATATGTGCTGCCAGCTCTACTAAAAAAGCATACAGTGTTTTCCTCTGCTAGTTCACATTAACAAGCCTTCATTAGCAAAACCCAATAAAGTAATGGTGATGTATTTAGATGGATTCTGGCTTTGCATGACCCAGTATAACTGAGAATGCAATAATGAGTATATTTTAACTTTGCGTTGCAATTTCAGTTGCTGCTTACAATTTTTTTCCTAGCAGCTTTTCTTTGAAGACCTCCAGAAACACAGCATCTTTGCCTTTACATCCTATTCTCCTGCCTCCTCTCAGACCCAAAACTGTTACCTGAATCTTGACCACGTCTTGAGAGATTTCCAAGATGCGCCCATACGTGCTGTATCACTTTGATTTCCCATACTTTGATTTTCCTTAAACTGTTGTTCCCCCTCCTTCTGAAGCAGGCTTGCATCCTGATGAGAATTCTGAAAATATCATGGATGGAGGTGATATCCTCCTGTGCTCAGCAGCACCCCTGTAGTGTTGCAGCAAGTGCTGAAGCTTTTTTCTGATGGGTGTATGCCATGATAAACATTTTCCAGATCCTCCAATTTGAAAGTGAACCTGTGAGGCCAAAATCTTTTTTAGCACATCAGCAAAATTAACCAACTGTGCCTTGTCTTACCATCTGAGAGTATTTAAAGGAGAACTTTTAAACTGTGGAGATTACCTATTTCTGTCTCTGTAGGGGCCTAGGGGCCTTAAGAGGGATGTTTGTGGTGTGTTGGGGTTTTGTTTTTTTCTAGAAATAAATTGCTCTGTCTGTGGCATCCAATGGACCAACCACTTTGAATGTCCTGCTTTGCTGCTTTTATTGCTGGCTCTTAGCAGGTTGTCACCAGGCAATAGTGCTGTCATCTACTTAGCTTTGGTTTGGAGTCTTGTGCTTCCAGCTCTTTTGAGTCGTTTTAACTACTTCTCTAGCAGTTGGGAGAATAGTATTTTATGTTGTCCAAGTGATACTACCAACTGAAGGAGTACTAAACCTTAAAGCTGGTTTGATTGCTGCAATAACGGCATGTTTAAGCTGCATGCCAATTCTGGAATACAGGAGGTTTAATCCTCTGGGAGCACTACAGAATCATCAAGAAATTATCAGAAGGGAATCAGGCTGCTCACTGTAACTTTTGAAACATGATTTTAGCATTAATTTTTACATAAAAACCAGGCCTTCTGCCGTAATGTAATTTAAGATGCTTCTGCTTCTAGCAATTATGTGCTTTGTAACTTACTCTGTCATACTGTGTCAGCCTCGGGGTGATGCTGTAGAAAGGATCACACACGTCCTGGTAGAACTGGAAGAATTCTCTGTAGCTCATGGGGACCAGCAGAGCCATGGTGAGACCCCTGTGCAGACGGGGTGGGTGGGACAGGCAGCTGCTTCTGCTGCGGGTTAACCACAGAAGATGATGCATGTAAGCTGGCTGCAGCCTTGTGCAATGGAGGGAAGTTAACCTGTTCTGGGGTGCAGGCTGAGACATAAGGGTGGTTTTCCTCTTGCAGAGAGTACCAGGAAAGTTGTGAAATGCCCCCTGTGAATAATCCTCATGAAGGAGTCCTGCTCTCAGAGAAAAGAAGCTGTTCAGTTAAGTCTCTCAGAGGTCAGACTGTGTCAGAGCAACTAATGGAGCAAGAGATTTGATTTCTTTCGGGTTCAGCCTATGATGTCAAGGCAGCTCTTAAGTTTTTGAGCTGTTTTCTTCCGGCTGATCCAGCTGCTGTAGGAGCCTGCACATCTCTTGAGACCGGCAGTGGGTTTGCTCTTTGATCTGTCCTGAGAGCATTACTTAGTGCAAGGAGATGTTTTAAACAGAGTGCTTTACTTTCATCAAGGATGTTTAAAATCTGAAGCATTTCTGAATTCCTGTATCTGTGACCTAAATCTACTAACTATAGAAAATGTTTTATCTCACACAAGGTTTCTGCTTTGTTTCTATCTCACTGGAGCAGTACACCAAATATATTGCTGCAGATATCTCAGCTTCTTTGAATTTAAAAAAGACGCTTGAAAGCTGAGCTTTTGAAGTAGCTAAAGACATATTTTCCTTCAGCTGTCTAGAAGTTTTTGCACCCATTAGAATGGATATAGTGTCTATCAGGTAACTGAAGGATTTGACAAATTGTTTTTGTCTGTTAAACTATTTTTAGTCCTGTATATCCTACAAAAGTTGATAGAATTCACTAGCATTTGTAAATTTGAAATTGCCCAGTGTCTCTGTTGGTGGGACTATATGGGAAAAAAGCCTCAGATCTAAAGTAGTCGACTTCCTTGTCCCATTAACTGCCTTCTGCCGAGTAGGTTACATTCCACACATTTTTAATAGTGGCTTCCCCTCCTTTTTAGCTGCTTTGACTTGTTTTGTGGGAGGGCTTGAATATTTCAACTGACACACCAGAGATCTTCTCCCAAAAAAGGAAATTGATAATAAAATTGTTCACTTAGAGCAGATTTTGAGAATAAACTGGTCTGTGCTGATCTGGGTGTCTGTTTCTTGAAATTGTGACCTGGGATTTTAAAATCCAATTGAACTGGGGGTTTGGCTCAAGGTTTGAGTTTGGTGGGGTTGTTTTGGTTTTTTTTTGGGGGGGGGGGGTGTTTGGGTTTTTGGGGGGTTTTTGTTTGGTTTTTTGTTTGTTTTGGTGGGGGTTTTTTTTGTTTTGGGTGGTTTTTCTTGTTGGGTTTTTTTTTTTTTTTTTTTTTTTAGTTTAAGAACTAAAATTGCACCTCGAAATTTTATCTTCTGTGTATTTCTTCAATTTACAAATACTCTGAAGAAAATAAACATAAGCCCTGCATCTTGTGAGCTGATCTCCTGAAAAAGATACTGGATGTCTCCCTGCATGAGGGAAGGGGGTGATCTGGAAGAATTTGTTCAGGGTGATTTCAGCAGATGAATAATTTAAACTGCATTTTAACTTGCTTCAGACTAGATGATTGAGGCTGGGTTTTCTAACAGCTGAACAGCTTATGTTAAAACTTTAAAAATTCCCTGCAGCACATGTACTTTAGGTATCTGTTTTGTACATGAGTTAATCCCATGCCAGTTGAGTAGCATGAGAAATTTAAAAGTATCTCAGCTTTTCCACTGTTCTAGGAGTTATGAGATGCTACTGGGACTGCCTAGCACTATTCACCTAGTTATTTATCATCTTTTTGTGACGTCTTCCTTGAATGGATTGTCTCTCCTCAGTCCAGAAAATACATGATAGATATAAGGAAAGGGACTTGCACTACTTAATTCTCCTGGACAAAACCCCATGTTTTGTTATTGCTGACTAAACATGTCCAAGTTGGAGCACTGACTTGTCAGCTTCCAGCCTGTGCTTTGAAGTGTGAGCCGTTGCAATCGGGCGGCTGCCTGCTCTCCCAGCAGTGGGCTGTCACTGCAATTCCCAGGAAGATATCCCCAGATTTGTTTTTATGTCTTCAGGATCTGACGGTCATTTCCTAACCTGAAGCATATAGATTGTCAGTGCCAAAACTTACTTGAAGAGGACTGTGTAATAACTCTGCTTTCCGGGTTTGACAAAAAAGTATATATATATAATATATGAAAACCAGCAGTGCATTAATGGGCTTTGATTCTGTTCCACATGTTTGTAACACATACGGTCCCTCCAGGCAGCTTTGAGTTTTGGTCATTATGAAAGGTCGAGTTTAACACATGCACAGGAAATGAGTCTTCTAAGACTTATGACTTAAATTAAAATACTTTCTAATGCTGGAAGAATGCTCAAAAGAGAAACTACTTGCTTTTAATTGGTAGCATCCACCCCGTCTTTGTAAATAACATCAGCTTTGCAGCCTGTTAAATGCTGGCAGAGCTGTGTGGTGCTAATGCTGTGATCAGAGGGATATTCACACTCTGCTGCATCCAAGTTAAGCAACAAGAAGATAAGGTCTTCTGAGGAGTTTCTGCTTGTCACACTGCAGGACTGCCTGTCCGGAGGCTTCACCTATGATTACTGGAAAGCTGAATAGTCAGTTATTCTAAGGGTGATGAAGTTGAAGAACCTGTTTCTAATCTATAAAAATTGAGAGAAACTAATGTGCTTTCCTGTGGTTTTTGGTGCAGAAGGTTGTCTGCCTGTGCATTCCATGCTGCTTTCTCTTCACTGAATGCCTTAACCACAAGATCTCTGCTTGGTAGAATATGGGAGCGGAAATAGCAGTAGGGTTTACTTTTTTTAAAAAAGCCAACAAGAAAACCCTGCTGATCAAAACCCGTGCATTCTAAAGCTGCTTTCTGAAAGTAAACAAATTGAAAGTCTTTGCATACTGCTCACACGTTTTAGGATGGCATTTGCTGTACTGCTGCTTCTTTATGCCTTTAAATGAAACATTTGCAGAGGTTCTTTGCTCGAGAAAGCAATCAAATAATGATGTTCCCTACTTATTTGAGGTGATACTTTATTATATGTGCCTGTCAGACCAGGAGAGAATGTTGCACATTGCAATTTGAATTTAGATGTTGCTCTGTAGAGTGAAAACAAGTGGCTTTAGGTGATGGAGTATGTTCTTGCCTCCAGGGCAGGATGTTTTAAGCTGTCTTCCCTGCTACATGTATGGTAAAGCCATTTTTTCACATGCTGTTAACAGGTTAATAGCAGGTTAGCAGAGGTTGGAGTTAGAGTTAGTACAGAAAGATTGTGATGTAGTGAGTCTGGTTGGTTTGCTATGAGTTCCTTACTTCTGGACATGTTCTGAATTGGGATTGAGTAATTTACTTGTTAGTTACTCCTTTCCTGTCAGTGTGAACTTGCTTGCAGAGAAAACAACTTGAATTTTATTTGTTTGTAATGTTTTTGTTTGTGAATTTCATAATTGCTGCATTTCATGCTGCAGAGGCTCTTGGGTTGCCTTCTTTCTTCTTGCACTTCGCATGGGGTAGCGAGGCCTTCTTGTGCTGTCCCTTCTGCACTCTAGAATCAGTCTCTGCAGGATTATGGCCTCTAGAAATGAAGTGAGGAGGAATGGAGGGATTGCTTTGGAGAGGACTAAAAAGCAAGCAAGAGCAGCAAAGAGTTACATTTCAGGAGTACTGGCTCCTGGAAAGACTTATAGGACTTGTCAAGTTGAAAGACTGTAAACTAACACAGTGTGACTGATTATGGCATGGAGGTATCATTTGGCATGTTAAGATGATAAACAAACAGGATCTTCCTCGTAAGTTGGTTCTATACTGTGGAGAAATCTTTCTATGCTATTTGTGGAATTCATAAAAGTACCCTCTTTTCTAAGCTTGCTATATGCCTAAAGAGTATTGGTCTAATGTGGTTTTCAAAGGCAAAATATTTTAGTAGTAAACAAATTAGAGTTACTCTTTGGCAGTGGCAGTTCACAGTGTCTGTCTTGAAGAAGGTAGCTTACTACACTGAAGATTTGTTCAAGCTAGTAATCATAAAATCAAAGGGGGAGATAGCAGCTGCCAGTGGAACCGGCTTGTCTAAAGTGGAGAAATACAACTAGAATGATCAAATTATTTTTCATCAGCCCTTGTCCTTCTTCCCTTTGATCATCCTTGTATGTGGTTTAGACAATATGTTTACCAATGCTTTTAATGACCTGTATTCCTCTGATGTGCACCTCTGTTTTCCAAATAATAATGCTTTTCTCCTCAACTGATGTCTGTAAAAGAATAATGTATAGAGAAGTCAGCCTGTATCTTCTAATGCAAATGAAGTAAAAATCATGGTCTGGCTGCCTTGTGCAGGCTGGCTTGTAAGTTTAGAAAACAAGTTTGAGAATTTATGTAAATTCTTTGTAAGAATGAGTGCACCTGGGGCAGAAGGGAAATCAACTTGCTGGAAACCCCCGGAGCAGAACTTGACTATATGCTGTTACTGAACTGAAGCATCTGAATTTGAACCCTTAGTTTTTAGGTTCACACCTTCAACAATCTAAAAATCCCAAAGCCTGCCAGTCTTCATGAGGAGGTGATGATAAACTGGTCAGTGTGAGTATGCTGTAGGAGAAAAATAAATTCTTTGCATTTTTAATAGTGTGCCTTCCTTATTTTCCCTTAAAACTTGAAAGCCTGCTAAAGTACTAGATTGTTTTATTCAGAACAGGAGTATCAGGAGAGGGAGAGAAGACTTTATTCAAGTGAAGTTTGTTTGAAGAGTTGTTTTTGAAGGTTTGTGTGGACCTACCTGGGTGACTCCAAAGATTTAGCTCTTAAGAAATGGCAACAGAAAACTGTGCTCAAATCTGTTTAAGTAAGCATATAAAGTTACAATTTTGCAAAAGGATGAGAAGAATAGTTTGTTTCCCTGAATCAAGCTGAGATGAATTGTCTGAGGGTGCTTCTGTCCTCTTCTAGTTGGGATGGAGGATTTCCCTAAAGCAAAGCATGTGACAGAGCAAGATCCCTCAGCCAAAGGTCTTTCCTTTCTGTTGATGGTTGGTCTGCTAAGCCTTGGGATTCTAGCAAAGGCCATACTATAGAGATACCATCTTGTCAGGATTTGTGGATCTGCAGCATAGGTGGTGTCCCGGAGGCTTTTAATAAGAGGGTCAGGTGAAGAGCAAGGGAAGAGTGCAGAAAGTTTCTAGATCCAGTGGAGGTTTGCATGTTCTTGATGGTTTCACGTTCTGTAGATGCATTTAATAGTTTTCATGGAGTTTGCTGCTGTACTGTAGGAAGAGCATTTTGATGTTAAAGCCCTGTTTGCTGTATTGATCTGCTTGCCCAATTACTTAAGGAAAACTGTGCTTACAAGCTTTAGATGACAGAACCAAGAGTGGAGAATGATTGTCTGAGGGTTGTGCTATCACAGCTTGTGTGTCTGGGTCAGTATATGGAGCACTTGTGCTTCAAACAAGGAATTACAATACCCATTGTTTCATGACCAAAGGTCTCCACTTGAGAGCTCAGGTTCAGCCTGAGCATCCAGCTCTGGAAGGAAATTAGGCACTGTTTCCCTTCAGCAGTTCATGTGCTTTTGAATGGGAAGAGTTGGCTCTTACTTTGATGTTTAAACTCTTCTTCCCCTTGGAGGAACTTCACTCACAAATGGGTAGAGAACTATTTTGGAACCTGCTCTAATGTACTGCTAAATAGGATGTTGGAGAAGAAAATACTAAACAGATTTTCAGTGATCCTAAACTCTCTGTGACTCTAGAAAATGCTTGTAGCTCAAACTGTGAATTCCTGAATAACGATGGATTGCCTGTAGATGTGGTGTTTGATACAAAAAATGGTTTTTATCTGTTACTTGGAATCAGCTCCAACATGGGAAGTGATGGTGCTCAGTGTGAAACTGCTCCAATCTTTCATTTGCCTTCTTTACTGCTACCATAAATGGCTATACTGTAAAAACGTTTGTTTGACTGTGTGTGGTGTTTGATTGTGTAGCACCTCAGCTGAATGTTTGCTTGCAGTTTCTTGATGTGGTTCGTCATAGATGTGGCTTTTTAAAATGTGAAAGTAGACATTTGCACATAAAACCAGTTTGTGACATGAAGTAGATCTTAACATTAGAACAGGTCTCCCAACATTCATCTTGAGTGTGCTGTGTCTCTGGGTTTTAATGGAATGAGAATGGTCACTTACAGCAGATGTTTGGCTTTTTTGCTTTAGTTATAAGAGCATGTAGTTTGGGATTAGTTATATTCTCATTATGTTCTGAGATAGAACAATCCTTGCTTTTAAGATATACATGCTCTAAAAGTGCAAAAACCAGGATTGGCATCCAGCTGCATGGGTCCTCCAACTCAAGAAGTCATGTGAAATAGCCATCTAACAATCACAGAATCAGTTAGGCTGGAAAAGACCTCTGAGATCATCAGGTCCAACCTTTGACTGATCACCACCATGTTACCTAGACCATGGCACAAAGTGCCTCACCCAGTATTTTCTTGAACATTATTAACATCGTCATAGATATTAATTAATGTTAGTTATCTCTATCCTCTTTTATTCCATGCAGTATCTGTGACAATTCAAAGTAAAAAATAAACTCCCTCTGAGATTTCTACATGTTTCCCTACCCTGTGAGTGGGGTGATGCTGACTAAGAGTGGTACTACCACCTGCAGGTGCATAGGCGAAGGGGAAGAAACACTGTGGTTGGTTTTAGTTCAGCCGAGTGTTTTACTGGTAAATAAGGGGGTTTTTAGACGTAAATTGTTGCTTGCTTAAATTTGTTGACTGACTACTGAGGGCAAAAGCATTTTTAATAAAATTTGAGGACATAAATGTGTTTCCATTTGACACTTTTGACTTCATAAATTGAAGTTGCTGAGGCTGAAAATTCTGGCACTGCTTAAGAGCATTTTAATTGTGCTTACTGGGGCTTTAGGATCTCTTTCTTTTCCTTGTAGATCTGCTAACAAGCTAATTTAGCAAGACAGTGCTTATAACCAGTTCTGTGCTATGAAATCGTACTCATTTTAGGATCAGCAATGATAAAACCACTCAGCAGTTTCTGGTTACAGGAATTTGACTGTGTGCACATTTCCTTGTATGTGAGTTGCGACAATATTGGTCTCAGTGTGCTTTTAAAGTCTTGACTAAGTGAGAGGATAATGCTACTCAAGAACTTGCCTCTGTCAAGCTCCCTAGTGAATATTCCAGTTGTGGATGATTTGGTTTCGTCTCTGCCATGCTGCTGGGGTGGGCCTGTGTGTGACGCTTGCTTAGTGGAACAAAAGGATGGCCATCCATTCATCTCCTGCCAGGAAAGAATCTTCTGCCCAAAAAGCATCTCCCCCTTGCTTGTTCTGTGATTCTGATGTTGATGGGACTCATGCACACTGTAAAATAACTCAGGAAAATATTTACTGTCCCGTTTGATACTCTTCAGCTGAGTATAAGCCAGTGTGGATTCTGAAGGAGGTGCATAGACAATGTTAGGGTTGCACATAAGCTTCATGTGTCAGTCTGCAAATGTGCTGATTTAAAAGTGGTCTCACTGAGTAACCGTGTGTGAGGTGCAGGGTCTGGAGATACTGCAGGACAGTATGTTTGGGTTGACTTGTGCGATGCTGATGCAAAACATGGAATGGAGCCATAAATTCTGTATTCCCAACCATGAGTCTGGCACTTCTTATAAGAACTTCAGCTGTCTGCCTGTAATGTAGAAGTTGCAGTAGACATGGCTTTGCTTCTGAAAAGTCAGAAATGAAGTGCTATGTAGGCTGTTGTAAACAATCCTCATGCACTGCACTGTGCCCTAGCCATTTGATGAGAAAACCAGGCTGAATAATGCTGTTGTCAGATGGGAAGGAGTAATAACCTTTGATCTTGAAATCTGCTGCTGCTGGTAGTGAGACTATGAAGACATTCTTCAAGGACATTAAGATTAAACTTCTCTGCAAGCACTGATTAGGCTGGAAAGGAAAGCATTGTACTCCCCTGGTATCTGTGTTGGAAATTACTCTGTATTGCTTTTTTTCAAAGCGGTTTGTTCAGCTGAAACTTTGTTTCAGTAACACCAGTCCATACTGCAGGGTCTCACACCCTTTGTATTTGATTTTTAAGCTTATGTTCTTCCAGAAGCCTGGAATTTAGAGGAAATTTAGAGGATAGTAATATTAATTTGAACAGTTACTTCTGAAGCAGTAGCGTCCACATCTGTGAGACTAGCCTCTGTTTAATGTACTTGTGCTTTCGGACAGGCATCATGCCTCAGGATGATCTCAGGTCAGCCTGCATCACTGGAATAGCTATGTTGGGTATCTCTCTGCTCACATGGGGTAGGATTTCTTCATCTTGCTCCAAAAGTGGAGTGACTTCCCACATTGCTTTGCTAAGTTCAGTTTACAATGGCTAAGTCTGGGTTCTTTTTCTTCCCATCTGTCAGAATCGGATCTGTTGAACACTGTGCCCAAGCAGCCAGACAAAACAAAGGCTTGTGTGCCAGGAGGGTCTGAACCCACTGTCCCTAGCATGAAAAGGCTTACACAGCCTGCCCTACCTTGGAAGAGATCCCCTTCCTTCCTTTTCACTCTCACAATTAGGTGGGTTAACCGGACACCTTAGGTTAGAGCCATGACAAAAACTACTCTTTTAGCTTTTTGTTGTTTGGCTCTAAATCCCAAACTGAGGTTATGAGCGCTTCTCCTTGATGTGTGTGGGTTAAAAATCAGATGCTGAAATTTGAGTCTCTTGAAAAACTTCACTTGGCAGAGGGGACATGAAGGTTATGGAGCTTTTTGCTGATTTGGGAGTGAGTGGTGTGAAGTGCTTTGTTCTGCTTCTTGGTCCCCGTGGGAGCCTGTGTCTGGCCCGGCTCAGAGCAGCCAAATCTGCAAGTACACATATCACATGGAAAAAAAACACCTACTGACCAGTATAAATTCTCCTTCTTTCTGAGGTTTTGCTGCTTAGTCACAAACTTCTGAGAAATGGTTTCAGGTGGAGAAAAGCACATTTTTATCTTAGAGTATGATTGATGACTGATATGGATGTGCAAAAAAAACCCCTGTGTGCTCCCAAATGCTGAGCTGTTGGGCCTGCAGCATAGGACCAATGGGCCTTGGGTTAATCAGCCTGGCTTTGTGTGGCTTTCATGCCCTGTTACTGTAGTGTGTGGAAAACTTTTGAAATTGTTGTGTTAGGAGTGTGTGTTCATTGCTATTGGAGTTTTTAGCATTAATTCTTATTGACGGCTTGCTCCCTGAAAACTGTTTAGACACCCTTCTCTAAAGGAAGGTTACCCAGTGTGTTTTTATTTTAAATAATTTTGCAGCACATTTTACCATTGTAATATATGCACCATGCAGCCTCTGATGCTGGCACTCCTGAATGATTAACACACTTTGAAGGAGCATTATTTCATGAGTAGGCAACCAATTATTTCATTATCATTTAAAATTGTCATGCTCCAGGATAACTGCTATGTGTTTTACTGAGTTGAGTGAGGACCTGGGGGGAAGGCTAGTGAGTATTAGCCTTGCTAATGAAAATAGATGGCTAAATAACACTTACACAGCTGTAATTTCAGCATTTCTGGCACTTCTGGTTATGACACTTCCAAACTTAAAGATAATAGTAATTGTCTGTAGTCTGCAAAATTAGTCTAGACAGACTAATCTAAGGCCAAGAGGTTAGAGTTGAATAAATATGTAATTTGGGCAAATAAAGCTATTAGAGCTGTGCTTATCTTCTTGAAGCAATAGTTCTTATTAGATATAAGTGCTATTTTATAGCTTTTTCCTAAATAATTAGCTTTTAATGATCAGTCAACAAATCTTTGAAAAATAAAGCACTCTAGACTTTGCAAATGAAACTGAGTGTTATTATGTTGGATATTGTCCAAGCTGGTGTTCAAAAATTCCATGGAATTTACTGGTAATAGAAAAAATCCTACAGGACAGGAACCAGTGCATTGCTATCAATGTCTACAGTGATCTGGCAGTGTAAATAAAACGTGTTACTGGGTCTGAAACAGTCATTTCAACATTTTTGTTTCCCAGCAGAACAAGTGGTATGATCAAAACTTCTGGAAGCTTTCATTCTTTGGGTTCAGTCCCTGTTTGGCATTTATATATTTAAGCAAATAGTGTGTTAATAAAATAGTTGTATATATTAAAGTTGGGTCAAAAGGTGTCTCTTGGTGATATTATGTGAACTTTATTAAGGTGCCTGGTCATATAAATGTGGTTTGCATGGCTAGTATTTATTTGGATGAGGGATTTTTATAATTTTTATGTGGCAATTTGACGTTTCTGATCTCTTGATCATCCTGAAGGCAGCAGGGAATTATAGTGGAATGTCAGGACTGGGGATGACAAAACCTCCCTTTTTCACTAGGAAGTTGCTGTAGTTTAATTGTAGAATGAAATACTGGCCTAGAAATATTTAATCCTAGCTTGACTCATTCTAGAAAACTGTAGGCTCTGGGTTTAGTGGGCTAGTCAACTTGACTGTATCTCCATGTTAAACAAATATTCTAAGAGGAAGTATGTGGAGAATTTACCTTCCTCCGGTTTTCTACTTGACTCTGAACCTCTCAGAATAAGAAAGGTGTTAACTGCAGAAAGTTTTGATCTTGGCTTGCTGTGGAGTCCCAGGGATCAAACATTTTCAGGTACTTAAAATGTGAAGTAGGGGTTAGAGTTGCTGGAGTGTGGCTTTGTTTTACCGGCTTGTTGGGCTAGAAAAACTTCTTACTTTAATTAATTTAATTAATTGTCTGGCTCCAAGTGTCCATAACCTGAGCTAGACGATCTGAACAGTCCAAGTTCATCAGAGTTATGAAGTGGTGTCTTTGTTAATAGACTGGAAATGCCCTAAACATGGATCTCCTCGGAGCTACTAAGCTGAAGTCTGTTACTGACTGTGATATAGTTACGTCTAAGTTACAGAAGAGAGATTTTAATTGACAGTAAGTCTTCTCCAGTTACTGTACTTAGTTTATAAACCAAAATCTTTTAATTACATTGTATATCTTGAGGTGTTCTAACAATTTCATGTGTATGAGAAAAAGTATTCTATGACTTCTGCCTCACCAGGGGATTTTTGGAGCAACCTTACTTTTTCTCTTACAGCTGTAGTCCCCATTATCTGGTTATGCAGAGTCCTAAAATCAGATATATACTTCCAAAAAAAAATCACTGCTTTCTTGAGAAAAAATTTGAGTTCATCATGAAGAGCTCGTGTGAGCTGCTAGTTTGAAAACTATCTAAACATGATAAAACTTTATGGACGAAAAGATAGTGTGTCGTGAATGTTTTAAACACTTCTTGAATTATGAGTGGTTAAGATGAGGAAGATGAAGTACCTGGTGTGTTCTTAGTTGCTGCACATATTTACTGTGAAGCAAAAATGAAATAAAATTAAATCAAGACTCAACTAAGCTTGCAGTGTAGAATATGCTTTACAGTCAGACATGTTTCAACCTGAGAAATTGCAGAGCTGCCTTCAAAGAATTCTGTAGGTGCTTATTGGCATTAAAGGGCATTAACTGAAGGCATTACGAAGAAGTCTTCTCAGACAGTGAAAGTGCACCTTCTCTGATCTTGAGCAATGAAACTGCACCACTAGGAAGTACTCAAGAGGCCAAAGTTTAGTGCACATATTGCCTAAACGAGGTCTCTGAGTGAGTGTGCTTGGTGTTCAGTGTGGTTTGATTTTGAGATATTTGAGAATCATAAATTGGAGGGAAATGTTCACAGGCTGGTGAGCTGGTAATACCAAGTTGCTGTCCCGTGGGAAGAGCTGTAAGCTGGGAACTGAAAGGAGACCTAAGATTCAGTTTGAGTTTAAAAGGTGAAAGTGTCTTTAAAAAGTATCAATCTGCTGTTTTTTAAGGAAGTTGTGTATGAATTTCCAAAGGGCTTATCTTGTACATGTCTCATGCCATCTTTCTTTCACTGTAACTTCCTTCAGCTTAATCCTCTTCTCTCTTTGTGCCTCATTTTCCCCGTTCATGAAATGAAGTGTTTCACATCACTGGGTAATAGTAATAATTGAAGTTACAGATGACATTTGTTTCCCTGGACAACCATAACAATGCTGACAGTACACATTAGGGCAGTGGGAAGTAGTGCAAATTGAGGAGAGCATCACTGATTACTTGCAAGAACTGACTGTCTTTTAATTTATATTTCTTGGAAGAAAGGAGTGGGTGCTCTTACTGTTTGTATAATTAAAAGAAAGAACCTCTTAAGGATTTGTAGGAATATGGGATGATTGGATGATGACACGCTTAGCCTTCTGTAGCATGAGGCAGTGTTCTAATCATTGTTTCTTTAGTCTGGTCTTTATCAGGATAATTCTAGACCTTTGATCTCTTATTCTCCCAACATTCAACACCATAATATTTGCCCTCATTCTATAAAGTGTGACTTTATGCCAGGACTGCTGAATGCAGTCCTGAACACTTGTTTGAAATGGTGCTGGGTTGCTCCTGCAATCCTTTTCTGGTACTGGTTTGGGTACTGCACAAAACCTTTGCAGAGGTGGCACTTCCTGTCATTAACCCCAGAAGCATACACCCTCTGTTTTTCCAGCACCAACCAGTTCAACCTGTCTGGAAATACTGGGTCCTAGTGAACCACCTGCTCTTGGGGAGGTGTATGTTTGGTATTGGAACAAGCTTGTCAGAGACTCTCTGATTAGTAGTATGCTTCTAGTTTGTTTGGGTTTTTCTGTGACCCAAATGCTTGGGGCTCTGCAAAATGCTAAATTTGTGTGTTTTGCTCTGTCTGTTCCTTTATTCTGGAATGCTGTCTGTGTTTATGTTTGCTTCTAGAAGTCAGGGTTTTTTTACGGCATGTTTTCCTTGTTTTCTAGCCAGCCAACTCATGTACTCTGAAGAAATGACTTCTCCTTTGAGCTGTGAAAAGAGGTTCTTTTAATCCCTTGAGGTGCTGAGGCCCTGAGCTGCTGCTTTGCCTGATTACCCCTTCTGCTGGGCAGGTTATCTCTGGACCAAGGCAACAGAGTGCTTGGGCAAGGTGACAGGTTACTGTCACCCGTCCTCTAGCAACTTGCCTGTGGTGACATAGAACCTGTCTGCTGGCTCCTCCAGAGACAGGAACATAGATTAGAACTCCTAGAAATGGTCTCCCACCTCCTCTGCAACCTGGAGCAGGGCACGTGTCACTGGGGTCACTTTAGTACAGACTTGGCTGCTCTACCACTCTTAGGTAGAAGGGTTGAAGGCAGAGGCTATAAGATTTCATGGGTGGGAAAACAATGGAAGTTGCAAAAGGAGCTATGCAGTCAGTCATTTAGATCTTAATTCATGGTCTGGGAAGGCTTTTATGGTGTAGCCAAGTACCTCAAACAGAAAGCTGTCCACTTATGGCCCTACTAACTGTCCATGGCACTGGAGCTCTGGTCTTAACCTATGGCACTGACTTTGTCTAAGGCTTGGAACGAATGCTAGAAATACTCATTAAAATGAAGAGAATTTAGCTTTCTGTCTTTTTCTGGGTTAAATATTTCTGATGTGATCAGTGTGGTGTGTGATAGGGCTGTAGCTGATACTGCTGGCTGTTGTATGCCCATGGTGAAGACCCGGCAGTGCAGGGCTTCACATTGGTTGAGTGGGTCAAGAGCAGACATGTTCTTGGTGAAGTGCAGGGGAAATGAGGCAAAACCTAGAGAAGAGATGATAGTGTAAAGGGCAGGCAGAGGAGAGAATGACAGAAGAAATACTCTGTCAAGGAGCACAGCACAAAAATGTCTTAGGATCATTTATTTCAGGTATTTGGGAATGTATTCAAATTTAAAGTTGAAGCTTTGGTGTTGGTGGATGCTACATGTTTGTTTTAAGTTCTAGCATAAAAATTATAGCTAGGGAGGATTTTTGGGCTGTTTGTAATGCTCAAATTGCAGATGCTTATAAAAATCCAGAGCTGGTCTGTAACTGTAGCTGGAGGGTGGAAACCCTTCTATTTCCTTGCCTTTATTGGGTTTGAACCAAAAACTTAAAACATGTGGAAAAAATTTAAATAAGCAACCAGTGGCTATTGAAAACATTATGTGTATGTTTAGTAAATAAAGAAGGAGATTATAGAGATAGCAAGAATGAATATATGTTTTGGCATGTACTTCTCCTTTAACTTACTCGTAGTGGTATGCTCTCACTGTGATGGGCTGCCTTTCATTGCATGGCCTTGGAGCTTGGTGTAAAGAGAAAGGGAAGAATGTTATACAGCCAGCCTCTGGACTGCAGCTTAGAGCAGCTTCCTGTCAACAACATCCTACTCCTCTCCCACCCTAAAACACAGAAGTGTAAAAGAAAGTTATCTCCTGGCTTTTCAGTTTGTGGACTGTTGATTACTTTATGAAGAGTAAATGAAAAGCTGCATAAGAGCTGTGAATTGGCATTGGGATTTTCCATCAAAGGTGTCTTTACTCAGTCATTTTTATTAATTTATGGAGTGGAACTCAAGCTTGTAACAAAGGAATTTCTTTATGTGTATTAAAGGCAACATATAGATGGAGGAAGATGATAAACTTAAGAGCAAGTTTTCATATCTTCTTACTGAAAGACTTGAGTGATTGAAACAATGATTTAGGGATTGCTATTGCCTAAAACAAAGACTGCTAGAGCAGTATTCTGTATAGTGTCATTGTTTCCATGCACTGCAAGTAGAAACTCCTGTGAAGGTCAGGAGATCATTTGAAATGCATTTTAAGATGACAAGTGTGTATATAAAAAAGGACTTTAGTGGTGAGTTGCCCAGCTGTAAGTGATGTAGGTAGTGAGGGGATGGAGATTTTTATGTTCTTTTGGTTTTTTCCCCCTTTGCAAAAGCAGCGGGCTTTCCCATCTCTGGACTTGATTGCCTCAGCAGTCTTAGAAAGAGAAAACCTAGAAAACCAGTTGCATAATATTCTGGGTAAATTGAATGGTTGATGAGACTGCTGGGCTCAACTTCTCACTTCTCTTCCAGGAGATGGGTGGAAAGAGCTTTGATTTTGCTGGTGATTAAGGGAGTGGTGTAACAGGAGAGTGTGTTCAAGTTACTATCTCCTTAGAAGAAATTTAACTGCTTCTAATTACTTGGCAGTGGCCAACTGCAGTGGAGCCAGCTGAATGAGTCGTGGCTCTTTGGATTTGTCAGAGAAACTCAGCTGCTCCTAGAAGGGCAGATCTGGCAACCTGGGCTGTATCAGGCCATCGTAGAGAACCGAGCTGTATGTTTCATTCCAGCTCTCATCCCAGGCTCCTGCTGTAGCTTCCTGGGACTGCTGTAGCTTAGCAGGGTGGCTACTCTGAGGTATTAGGGCTTGCACAGACAGCTTCCATAAAACAGACAGCAGTAGAAAGGCCTGAGTATTCCAACACTCTGGGATGTGCTTGCTCCTCGAATTTGTCTAGACTTGGCATGTGTTTGAAACCAGTAGGTTGTCAGTGGTTTGTGTCTGCTGGAATTGTGCTCCTGTTAGGCTTTTAAGCAGTTCTGCCACAAACTCCTTGACCTCTACAAAGTAATTTATGCTGGTGTAAGGTCTTGGGCTTGCTGGGTGCACAGGCACCTTGCCCGGATGGCATTCAGAAGCAAAGGGATGGCCTCATGGAAGGTTTCAGGATATGTTTTGCCATACCTTAATTCTTGAAACACTGCCTGAACAGCAGCAGGAAGGTTCATTTCTGCTCAAATTGATAAACACTGTCTGCTACATCTGATTTTTGTAAGTTGGCCCAGACTGAATAAGGCCTGCAAGCTGTGGTTGTTGTGTTTCCTGCAGCACATAGTCCCAGTGCAATTTGGGAAGGCTCCTTCAAAACCAGCAGCTGTTTCAGGCATATAAGTCTGGTCCAGGAGGTAAACCACAGCCCTAATTGCCTTGCAAACCTCTCCTGTAGTGGCTGTGACAGCAGATTTGGCAGTGCAGCTCCATGTGAGGGAAGAAAATACTTGTAAGAGCAATTGTTACATGGGGGAGCTGTGGCATCTGTTCATTCTGAATCTGACATGTGGCTGATGCTGGATCAGGACAACTTAATCTTGTTTCCTTTTTTGAGGGAGGAACCATATTCCATGTCTCTGTACCTAGTCTTGTACTCTTGCTCTGTGTAGAGTTGGAGGTTTCTTTAATTAAAAAAAACAAACTAAAAAGGGTGGAGGGACTCACAGAAATGCCCTGCAGATTACAGAACATGCTGTAGTTGTTGGCCCTTGGACAGATAATGAGGAAAATAAGAAGAATCTGTCTGAGATCATTATGGCTTTCTTTTTCTGAACACCGTCAGTGAAAAATATTGCCCTTGCTGGATATAAACTTGCTGCTTTAGGTGTTCTGCTAACACTAATTCATGAGAATAAAATAAATATATTCCAAATTCTACCTTTTATTTAAAAGCTGCTATCCTTTACCATTTTGTAGATGTAAAGGTTCAGACAGTAACTTTGAATACTGCAGGATGGAAGAATGAAAGCTGAAGCTGGAGAGGGATAGAAAGTAATTTCAGAGTGCAGGCTTTATCTTCCATAGTTTAGTTACCCAATGCTTTTTTATAAATACCACTTTCTGTTTCCTTAATGAAATGTAGGACTTAAATTCCCTTCCTTGTGATCATCCCTTTAAAGTCCGATTCTGTAAAATATTTTATTTATACATCTGTATAAATAAAGTTAATAAACTTTACATAAGTTTCTCATCCATCTTTCAAGGTTTGTTAAAGGCCATAGAAGAATTGAGACCTTATTTACAGTTTGTGTAAATTCATTCCTCTAAGTCTCTTAAGCTCCTGGATAGCAGGTTTTTGAGTCATGGATACAGGCAAAAGAAAAGATGAGAACAGTTTTGAAGACTGAATTTTTTTCCTCTTTAAATCTTAAAGGGAAGCAAGGTAAAAGGATGATTTGTAGTTGAAGGAGCTTCTTGTTCTGAGGTGGATGTTCTGTTGCATATAGATAGGCACTTTGGCTGTGTGTTGCATTTAGGATCCCATGCCTGTTGGTTTACTGGAATTTTTTAGTGGTAGAGGGTTTGTTTGGGATTTTTTTGTTTGTTTTGATTGGTGTTGTGGGTGGGATTGAAGCAGGGAGACTATTTGGCCTAGGTGCCATCGATGCAGAGCAGCTGAGACTGCTGTGTGGGTGTATCCTGAGAGGACACTGATGTCTGCTTAAAATGCAAAAGAACTGCTCAGGGTCTCTGCTCTGGGGGGCAGCAGTTTTTTAGTGTGGTGCCAGATCTAAATGAACAGATCAACAGCAACCTGTACAAACTCCTCCTGCAGCCAGCTGCGTGATGGTTGTGGTATATGAGTACAGGTTATATATAGCATCCACAGCTGGTCCAGTGTGCTACAACTGGTGATGTGTTTCTCCCAGGAAGGCAGCTGCAGCTCAGTCCATGAGCTCTGCTGGGGAGCCCCTGTCCATGCTGCTAAACCAGGAGCCTGGCATTGACATTTCCAAGTGGTGGGGTTAGCTGGGTGTAGTCAGGACAATGTCCTGCAGGCTGCTCTCATGAACAGCTCCTAACCTGAACTGGACAAAGACAAATACAGCCACGTAAATTGTCTGCAAAGAACAGAGTTAACTGTGTGCTGCACTGACAGTGGTGTGTCTGGACAAGGTTAGTGGCCTAGTGCTGTGATTTCAGTTCTTCCTTTGCCCCCCACTTTTGCTTTGTTTTGTTTTCCCAACCATGACATCTCTTAACTTGATTTTGGTACGTTTAGAGGAGTGGAGTGTTGTCTTGGTATATTTAAGGTTGTGTGATGGGAAAGGTGCTTCAGCAAAGCTCCCTTCTTTTTTTTTTTCTTCCTAGGAGCCAATATGTAGTTTCAAAACATTCCTAATTCCTTACTGATTTACAAAACTGAATATTGTACACTGATGGTACCCCTGCAGTTCTGCACAAATTTTGCACTGAGTGCCTGCTGGGAGCACAGATGGGAAAGAATTTGATCAGGGTTCAGATTTGTTATGCCAATGTGATTGCTTTAGCCTTAGGTGAAGTTAACTTTACTATGACTGCATGCAAGCTAGAACTTCATCCTTTGAACTCTAATCTTGTCTTCTGATGGTGTTGTTAATCCAGTGTTCAACACCAAGTCACCTAGTCTCTAGAGAAAGGTACCAGAATGTGCTTTGCTCTGCAGTCTGGGTGATAAGCAACTGGCAGTGTCTGGTGAAGCCTTGTGCTTAGGCTATGGCATGAAATGCACAGGCATGTGCTTAAGCTTAGGCTATGGCGTGAAATGCACAGGCATTTCATGGCTTATTCTGCTTTCAGAGGTTGTCTTTCTGGAGGATGTGAGTGCTTAAAGTTATTAAAACCAGGAGAAAAATCCTGGGAACCAGGATGTTGCAACAAACTTCATTCAGCTGACAAACTAAGTGCCACTTGTGCTGTGGAGCTGTTGCTAGAAATTGTTCTAAAACTGCTAGAGAATTCTAGAAACAGCTGAAAAAGTCCTGGTGCTTCCTAGAAATTGCTGGCTCTGGGAATAGGAGAGGAACTCCTGTAAACCTGAGAATTTCAAAGAACTTCTAAACCCTAAAGTTCAGAGAAATTACAAGAGACCTTAGAAACTCCTAGAAACTGAAAGTTTCTAGGGATTTCTGAGAAATCCTAGGAGTTGCCAGTAATGTCTAGAGAATTTTAGGAAGGTTGCGAGAATCCAGTTAACTCAGTGACTCTGCTAGTAATCTCTACAATCTATGAGCATTTACTAGGAATAAGAAAACCATTACTGGTTATCTTTGGATGAAGTGTCAGATGGTTGTACATGGATAAAAATACTCAACTTCCTTATGCTGTCAAGTGTCCAGTTTTAGCATCTCCCTCTTGTGTGTGCTTGTCTAAGACACAAACTTGTTTTCTTCTCTGCAGTCCTACTTTGTTACGGATTATGACCCAACCATTGAGGACTCCTACACCAAGCAATGTGTGATAGACGAGAGAGCCGCACGCTTGGACAGTAAGTAGCCCACCCACAGTGCCCACAAAACTGAGATTAGGAATTTATATTGTTCCCAGGAGTTACCTGGATGACATGGTGGCGTGAAAAACACACCTCTGTGCTGCGTCTCCCAAGTGCAATATAAATGCTTTGCTTTAAAAATTTCAGTTCTTGCATGTTGGTGATTTCTTTAAGAATAAACTGACAACCCTCATTGCCACATATCTGTGAGCATTCTCCATCTCTTTCAGATGGTCAGGAATTAGCAGAAGTCCTCAAGTGTTTTGTTGTTCAGTTTGTTTGGTAGGTCTTGAATTGTTCAGTCAGTGCAAGAACTTGTTGGGAATATTAGAAAAATATGCAGTAATATCTGCAAAAAAGTTGTTTCTGCTTGGCTGTGATGTACAGGAGAGACTCTCACAATATTGTATCAGGAAGACATTTTTTTCAGTCTATCAGAACATGCAATGTAGTAATCCATATTTTTGCTTATGTTCAGTTCTAGACACAGCAGGACAAGAAGAGTTTGGAGCCATGCGTGAACAGTACATGAGGACAGGGGAGGGTTTTCTGCTTGTTTTCTCAGTCACAGATAGAGGAAGGTAAGCCTGAGGTCAAGTTATTAAAGCAAACAAGTTTTAATTATTCTTAAATTGCACCTTATCCTTAACTGAAATAACCGCAAATACAACATTAAGTATGTGTTCACCCTTAGGTTCAAGGTGTGATGCTCTTTTAGCGCTGAAAAGGACCAATTTTGAACCACTCACTTTGTGATCGTGTCTTTTTTTCTCAATAGATGAGTTTAAAGCATATGCAAAAAAATGACAGCTCTATTCAAGAACTTTATTACAGTCCATAATACCATTTTCCTGGGAGTGACTGGTATTCAATCAGTTCTTAGGAATATCCCTTTGCCATGTGCAGCATCAAGGCTCTGGGTTTCTGAGTCGGTGTAGGGTATGTACCTGCACTCTTCTGCAGGCAGATGTCCCTCTGCTTACTACTATGCATTGACTGAATGGCTGCAGAATGGAACCATCTTCTTAGAAGCTAATGAAGAACTGTGTTTAGTGACATACATCCCTTCTAGTTCACCTTTGCCTGAGGTGTCTGGCTACTTAATTCTTTTTGATGTGACTTTTTTACTGATGATCATCTTTCTTTTAAATTTTAGCTGGCAAATTAGGTGTAAATGCCTTCAGACTATGTCTGGAAGGCTACAAAGGGTATGTGATTGTCTGCAAATGTCTTGCTAAAGGTCCTTATTTAGTGATGTAGCTTTAATAGTGTTTACTTGAAAGCAGTGATTTATTTATTCATTCTCCAAAAATTCTTGCTTAGGCCAGAATTAGCTTGTTTAGTATTCTATCCTGGAAGGAGTTTTCTGCTCTGCTCACCTTTCCTTAAACACTGCTGGAATACTCCTTATACTTGAGCAGCATCAGTACCTGGTATAATTTAGTTGGTAACTGGGAAGCTTTCTGATCATTTAGCCCTGCCATTTTTCTGTCCTTGATAAAACAAAACTTTCCAGCTTTGATAGCTTCCCTCAAAATTCTTAGAAGTAGCTCTGAAGGGTGCCAGCTGAAATATTGATCACTAGATTCTCTATGCTGTAGCTTGAACATTCTAGATGGAGTAGAACTCCAGAGTCAGTATTTGTAGAATGGACTGTGGTTGCTTGATTCTCTGCAACACATTGACCCTGAGTCCCTATGGCTTGAGACACAGTCAGTGTTTTGTTCACCCTGCAGCCCCACCTCAGCCCAGTGCAGAGGACACTGCTCACTCAGGGATTTTTTTAGTTTGAGTGTTGAATGGTTGTCTAACTGGTCATGCTGTGACTCTGGAGAGACTGCAGCTGTCCGTGCTTGTGTGTCATGGCAGGGCAAGTTCCAATAGGTGACTCACCATTTCTGAACTCTTTCAGAACCTGAGAATCTGTGAATTAGTGCACTGATGCTCTACTCATGTTCTTTCACAGCTTTGAAGAAATCTATAAGTTTCAGCGACAGATTCTTAGAGTGAAAGATCGCGATGAGTTTCCAATGATTCTTGTTGGTAATAAAGCAGATCTGGACCACCAAAGACAGGTAATTCATTTGCTGTTAGTTACTGCTCACTTTCTTCCAGAAAATTCAGTTTTCCCCAAAACTCAACTTCCTTCCAGAATGGGAAAAAACAAAGGAAAAAAGTCCTGTCATACAAGCTAATTCCAATACCAGGAACTCCACTCAGTTTTTCTACTTGAAGAACCTTAAGAGCATGATGGCATTCCATACACAATACATCTTCTGCCTGACTCAGTGGGGTTATGTTGAGACCAAGTCTATTCACAGAGCTGAGAGCTTTCTGTCGTGACTTGATTACTCAGGCATGAATGTGTCTAATTCCTCAGTTCTGTTATTCACCACTGCACTGTGCCAATAGAGTGCATTCCAACACTAACTCCAACAATCCTTAGTCTTCAGTGCTCTTGCACTTTAATAGTGCACTTTACCTTTCACTGCTGTTATGTATAAATTAATAGCTGTTCACCGGTTTCTCTTTGACCACTCACCGTCTGCATAACTGATTTAAAGCTTAAAGGTTGGAAGTACAGCAACACAATTTCTGTTACATTTATGTACCTTAAAGTTTTGAAACCAATAGTTTTCAACCTCACCTCCAGTCGCAAGACAACTTAAAAAATTTAGTTGAGAATGATTTAGAGGACTTTCAAATGTATTTTTCTTAGTTGCTGTTGATTTTTAATGAATCAAACTAATTGGAGCTGAAATGAAAATAATCTTACTATAGCAGCAGGAAAGGAACAGATGTCAAACTTTTCTTCAGCAACTAATTTGAGAAGCTTAATCTTGTCTCGTGAGACAGTAAGATGGCATCTAAGGCTTGGTGGCAAACGCATGACTTTCTGAGAATAAAGTAAATTTTACTGAAATTGCTATAATCGTTTTAAGAGTTTCACAAGAAAAAGCATAGCTTAAAGTGCTCAGTGAGTTAGTTTGTGCAATGTTGAATTACAGTTACAGTACAAAAAAAAGTTCCTGTTGAATACGGTCCCTTGACTGTCACAGCCTCTTCATCCTGAAGCTGTGTAGAAGGATCATCATAAAATTAAAAGCTGTGCTAAAAGATGCTGCCTTGAAAGATGTTTTCACAGAAGTAGCTCTCAAATTCCTCTGAAGTAACTTTGAGTACTCACACATTCGCAGAACAGCCTGTCCCTGAGACAGAAGCAAAACTCTCTCATTCTTCAGTTACCATCATGCCCCCATCAAAATTCCTAGATTTAACCTTGCAGGTCCTGGAACATGTGTACTTTATCTCCTGCACAAATGTTGGCATGGAGAGTATGGAGGTGAAACTGAACTATTCTGCTGATTGTAATTGCTGAAGGACAAACACCTAGATGCTTTGGGAGAGAAATAACATCATTGCTGTCAGCCTCAGCTCTCAGGATATCTGCAATTCTAGTTGGTAATCCTGTACATCCATTTCTAAAAACAGCTGTGAACTTTGTTCTCTCTCCTCCACCCTCTTAAAGCCACTGCTTCTGCTTCTCCCTTAAAGGCAGAGAGGTGCCTGTCAGCTGTTCTGCTGATCTCTCTGTCCTGTTCCAAGCTGCTTTTTCAGATGGAGATGGGCTGGAACCCATTCAAGCTCAAAGCAGCTTTTTCTAAATTGCCTAACTTTGCAATTTTGCTGCTTGTATCAATATATGTTTCCAAGATTTACTTTTGCTTTTTATGGCTATATTAATTGCCTTAATTGATTAGATGCTGATAGGCATAACTTTTTGGTGCTCTCACCATTTATATACCAATTGGTGGACTTGTCACTCCCATCATAAGCTGAGGCTTAGGCAGATGTAGCTGAGAAAACTCTTCTGGGTTTGCTTAAATAGCTACTACATGATTTTAACTCTTCCCTGCCCCTTCCCCATCAAATGTTGTGTTTCACTTGGCCTTCAGTCAGTGTGAAGGAATGGTTTAGGGATGCTGAGCTGACATAACTGGTCCCACAAGGGAGAGGCTCCCCTCCCTCTTGACTTCACATTCCCACTCTTTCCAGATCTCACTTGAAGCACATTTGGAATTGAATCATCTCTCTGGATGGGGAGGAGCAGGAATGGCTTCCTGGGACCTGTGTGAGCTAAATCAGCTTGCAGAAAGATTTGAGTGCCAGTGCTGCAAGCATGGGAAGGGGTGGGACTGTGGCTTGGAGTAGAGCAGGGAGGAGTTGGGGTGGGGGGAAGCAAGTGAGACCTCACCTTTTGGCAGCAGCAAGAAGTGAGATGTTATCAGCTGGGTGTTAAATAGGAGGGTTGTTTCTGTTCCACCATGTGAGCTCTCAGTACAGCCATCCAGTCACTGAGGGGCACCAGCTTGTTCATCTAGCTGAAAACTTGTCAACTAGTCCTACCACCAGCTAAACAAACTAGTCCAAAAGTGAAGAAGAACTTCAGCCTGACAAGCAAGGTCATCCTGCTCTGGCTGCAGGTTTCTTGCGCAGGCAGCTGGGTTGGGAGGTGTGGAGTCAAAGGAGAGAGTGCTCCCTCACCTTGGCTGGGAGTGCTGGGTGAGTGGGAAGTGTGGGGTATCCCCAGGCTTTAATCTCTGGGCAGAAGCATGATAAGGGCAAGCCTGCTGCATTTTTACACTTTGCCTGCTGATGTGTCAGGCCTCATTGGACACCATCAAAAACCTGCTAGGCCATGCTAGTGTCACATATATCTTTTACTTATCTGGCTCTATCTCTCTTAACTTGTTTAATCACAGCTGAACATTTTTCAGCTTCAGAATCAAGGTAACATTTTTAGAAAGTCAGGAAGCTGGGTATCAGTTTTTAGAGCAAAACTGCTTGTACTGGGCATCTGCTCGCTTTTTCCAAAAGGCAGGAGGCAGACCAGTGAAACACATGCAATCCTTGAAAGACTTAAACTAAGCTAAAGAAAGTAATTTAGTATGTGTTTGGATCAGCAAATGATATTCAACAAATCTTCCCAGAACCCAAAAGAGTTAAACATGTGGAAGAGTTCTGGGTGTCTCAAGGGTCTGGCCACACCTCTATTCAAGTAAATGTGTGTTGAGGTTGAACAGAGTACAGAGTACTATCATCGTTGACACCATAAATCTGGAGGCTAATGATGCATAACTAATCACCCTCGTGTGCTGGCAACTGTTTCTCAGGAAATACATGAACTGGGTTGTACAGCAGAAGCGCACAAACAATGGTATGATCTTGATGAATTGCTTGGGCTCACCAAAGGTGTGGTGTAAATTAGTGGGACTCTTATATACCAGAGACCAACTCAAAAGTGGTTTTAGGAGGGATGTGGAGGAATAAGTTTGAAGTAGCAATTTGTCATGGTAATAACTGTAGAGATAAATAGAGTTGAGCAGCTTTCTTGTGATTTTTGTCTCTCAACATCCACCGGTTACGTTGACAAAGAAAAATGAGTCTTTAGAAGACAAGCAAGCATAAATCTTTAGAATGTATGACAAGAAATGAAGCTACCAGTGTTTCCAGTCACAAATTGCTGACTCTGAAACCAGAATTGAAGCACATCTGTCACTGCACTTTCCTAAAGTAAATGCTGTGTAGCAGTCTTTCTGTTAAATGGGTTAATTCCTTAGAACTCAACACTGGATGTTTCTACTGTAAGATAATTCAGTAGAGCACCAGATGTTTTAATAATAACCAGTAGTGATGGAAGAGTAGACTTGTCAGTGCAGGATATGTATGACTTTCTGTAGATAACTGCTAGCTTACACTGGGTCAAGTCTGATCATTCCCCAGATGGCAGGGATTCAAGGAAAATCCAAGTTGCAACAGGAAGGTGCTTGGATTTCATCAAATGCTAGTTCTTGCTTTTGCATCATGACTGAACTAACACCTATGACCTAGTGCTGAGATCATCTCTGCTGCCAGTTACCTTTAAAGCAAGGTTTTAAGGAGAAGTCCATCTGACTTAACTCTTAACATTTCGTTGTATGAAAGTGTGACAATAACTTCTTGCAGTGGTAGATGTTGGGACTATGTCCAGGGACACCTCTGTGCCCACAGACAGATTGCACCTTCTGGTCCTCGCATGGCTTGTGTGATTTTGGGCTTTATAGAGAATGAGCAGTTGGACATCTGAAGCGGTGTCTGAATACAGAGAGCCAGTCTGAATGTGTGTCAGTGCTTACAGCCACAGTTTGCATGTGCCAAAGTGACCTTTGATAGGAGAGTGTGGACAAACTGGAATTAGAGGATAGTGAACTACCCCTGCAGGAAAATTGGGATGGCAGATGCACTCTTCAGGAGTGATGTAACTCTTGGCAGAAATGGGCAATGTTTTTGTGCTGGGAGCACTGTAGGGTGACCACAAAGTGGTAGAAATGGATTCCTCTCAAACTTGAGGAAACATTTAATTGTTACCTCTATGATGTGTCTTGTGTTGGTGTCCAGGCAAAGTACAAGGTGCAGTGTTAGGTTAGGCAGCCTTGTAGAGTTGCTTTAGGTGGAGGAAAGCATGGAAACTTCAGAAATTAATGTATTTCTGACAGGTATGAGACAGAATAGTGAAGAGAGAAGGACATATGTTCACAGGATTATTGTGCAGATACTCAAATGGAAACTGTTTCAGAAGAAGAATGTTAACTTAGGGAGGTGGGTAATAAGCTGTTCCGTGTTTGGCTCACATCTTCTGTAATGAGTTTTCATTTGAGAAACTTTTACTAACTCTCTGAACAGCACAAATGAGTGATATCCAGAAACAAACAGTAAAATATCCTATAAAGCAAAGGATGAGCATTCAGAGTGGTTCTCATTCGTATTTAGCCTTAAGCTCACTAAAACTGCAGAGCGAACACACAGATGTACACGCAGTCACTACCATCAATCTGTGGTTCTCTTTAGCTCTGTCAAAATAACATCCAGTCTTCTTTGAAGAAAAAGGATTTAGTTTTTATTTTGGTGGTGATGTTAAATAAGCTGTCCCATCACACTTCCTGGAAAACCTGTCATGTTACAGGGTTGTCATTCTCAAAAAGGGACAATAAAAAGATGAAAATTTGTTTTTATTTACAAGTATTTCTATGCTTGTTCTTACATTTCCCTCAGCTTTGAAGACGGAACTTGTATGTTCTGGCCTCTAATTTACGTCTTGAGCACTGCACATGTTTCCATAGTGTTTCCAAACCAAATATTTTTTTGAAGTGACTTTGAGGTCACTAAAGTTGACCACAAGTAACTTGACAATATACTCGTAAGACTGACAAAAGATTGTTTTGGAATTTACAGTTACAGATATTCTAGTAAATACAATAAGAACTTTAGTGTATTCATAATGTTTTAGATGCAGGATATTGTGGAAGTGTAGCTAAGTTTATTACAATATTACTTTGACTTGTAATGTGCTTTAGGTACAATAGTGAAAAAATTCTTTAAACATATGTTTAAAGATTGAGTTAAGTTTCTCCTCAGAATTATACATTTCTTGTCAATTATTTATTTTTGTTGAACTTCAGACTCTCACTTTCTGATGCTGCAATAAACTATGCAAGGATGAAGAAAAATAAAAGGAGTTAGTTTTGCTAGAACTGAAGGCTTCCAGTTCTCCTTATGTGCCCAGTAGTTAAAAAGGCTGCTCCAGTAGCTGATCATGGGGTTGAGTTGGTTTGGAGGGTTTCCTTTTTGGCTTCACCTGGTGGTGATAACACTGAAATGAATGCAGAGTTGCTGAGAGTGTTTGAGATCAGCAGATACATCTTGAATTACTCTAGCTAATGGCACAGGGTGCTTGGGAGCATTTTGTAGAGCTTCACAAGGGTTTAGTGGGAGCAACCCTGATTTCAGCAGGAAGTATATGGATATAGTACCAGTGGTATGCTAAGGACAGAGGAATCAAACATGTGGAGATGCCATGCATGAAGGCTCTTAAACCACTGTGTAGCTGTTAAGAAACTATTTTGCAAGCTGAAAAGTACTTCTAGACCATGCACTGTGGTGAATGCTGCCACACTACTTTTCTATTCCCATCTATTTCAATAGCTTCTTAATCAAATGAATGTTCCGAGTTCCTTTTTAAAACTAAATAAAAATAAACCCTCCTTATTTTTGTTCTTATATCAGTCCTCTACGTGCTGGTTTAATGTTTTTCTGTGAAAGCAGTGTAATCTTTGACATTTCTTCCATTAGGTATTGTCTTGGCAATATCTGTTGTACTTCCTTTTATCACTGTAAGTTGCCCTTTCCTCCCCGGCCCTGTGGGTGACCTTCTCGTTGGAGCCTCGCATGCCTTGCACCACTCAGGGTGGCCTCTGTTCTCTGACCTCACTGCTTCGTCCAAAAATACACAGTGCTCTCCTTTGGTTTTGCCTTGTCCCTGACTTATTCCTCCTTCCTAGAATCATCCACTGGCGTCCTGTCTTCTGCCTCATCGCTTTAAATTTTGTACCAACTTTTCACAATGCTTATTGTTTCCTGTTCATCTCCTTTTCCACTATTGTCTCAAGGAGTCATTATGTAGCCAGAGTTTCTTTAATATTTCTGGATTACCTGAAGGCCTCATGGATTTTTAGAACTCTGGTGATCTAAGTAATGTTTAAAACTGGCTGTGTTAATATTTTGCTGTGTCATTATTAGATTTTTTAATGACTTTTTTTAAAGACTTAGAAGCTAAACAGCAGTTGTTGTTTTAATAGTTGTCTGATTTTTTGTTGTTGTTTCTCTAGATTTAGCTGGGACATTGCAAAGGTGAATTTAGTAATAATATTCAGAATTCTGTTAGTAATCCAGCAGATGCTGATGGAAGTACTTGCTTTGAGGAGGATCAAGGGACTGTTGTCTTCCTGTGAGGGAAAACTTGGTCTTATGCAGAACTAAAAGTGGAGGCACCTGGAGTGAGGGAAATTTCTTGTCAAGTCAGTCTTTGTCTATTGCAGAAACTTCCTTTAAAAAGTCTGTTTCCTAGCTGTATAACATGGAGAGGGTGAAAACTGTGCTATGCCCAAATAACCATTGTTGTTTGAGGGGGCTGGATCCTTAGCATGTACATGCAGTGTGTACTGATACAAACCTGCTTGCAGAACCCTTGAGCTTAATGACTGATGTCTGTTACAGGTGACACAAGAGGAAGGCCAGCAGCTGGCACGACAACTTAAAGTAATGTACATGGAAGCCTCAGCAAAAATCAGATTGAATGTAGACCAAGCTTTTCATGAACTTGTCAGAGTTATAAGGTATGTTAATTGAGACCAGATAATTCATGTCCATGTATTAATGGATAGCTGCAGCAAAGGTGAAATGCAGTGGGAAATTGCTGGGAAGATTCTGTTCTGTTACCTCTGTTACCTCTGCCTGCTGTTACCTCTAAGCTTTAGCCAGTGATCTCCATTACAAAACACTCAGGTGCATTAGAAAAAATGCTTACATTAATTAGTTAATTTATTTATTATTTGAAATAAATTAATTAATGTTGGAAGAGAATTTTGTCACCTTAATCTTTCAGATTTTATTGATCACTCAGTCAGTAAATGTGATAAACTACATCTGAGACTGGCCTTCTGTAAAAAATTGTGTTTCTTAAAAAACGTCCAAAAGGTGAACTCAAACTTGCAACGTAAATGTAAAAAGGAAGTGCATTCCCTCTGAAAGTATAAAAAGAAAGTGTTGAATACAGTAGTTGTGTTTATTATTTACCTGAAAATTATTCAATGAATTTAATTTGAAATACCTATTTCCAGGAAATTTCAGGAACAAGAGTGCCCTCCTTCACCAGAGCCAACACGGAAAGAAAAAGACAAGAAAGGCTGCCATTGTGTTATTTTCTGAGAATCCCAAGAACCAAGCTATCAACTGCCAGATCATTTTTTTTCTTTCCATCATTTTACATCACTTCTGCTATTGGTCTAGCCTTA
The DNA here is from genome assembly GCA_910950805.1 of Acrocephalus scirpaceus scirpaceus. Classification (NCBI taxonomy): domain Eukaryota; kingdom Metazoa; phylum Chordata; class Aves; order Passeriformes; family Sylviidae; genus Acrocephalus; species Acrocephalus scirpaceus. Next base: position 51,304,441 of record OU383780.1, read on the forward strand.
CATGTGCATGTTCTAAAAGTGGTCACCAGAATAGCCTTAGTCCAAGAAGCTGGCAGAATAGTTCTTGAAGAAGACTCGGTCATCCTGGGGCAGACTTCAAACCAAAACACTAAGGCTGCTTCTCTAATACCACAGTTCCTTCCTTCTCTCCCTTCAGAGCTTGCACCTTGTGGAGTTTTATTCGCAAAGGAGATGAAACAAAACCGTGTAGGACGAGGTGTTGAAGTCATGCATAAGTTGTCTCTTGTGAATTAATTTATTTTTACTTCTGACATTTCATTAGCTATTACAGAGACCTATATTGGAGTATAGAGAATACTTTTTAAAAAAGGGGTGGATTGGCTTTTTTTTGTTTGTTTCTGCCCTCAGTTAAATTAGACTTGAGTATTCAGCTAGCCTTAAGAAACCTACACTGAATTTCATTGTCAGCAAAATTTTTCATCTCTCATTTATGCTGCAGTTTTATTTTGGTGGCCAAAACATTCTGCTGTATTTATTTTTTGAATCCAGAACAGCTACAGGATGATTACTACTACTATTAGGATATGGCCAAATACCTGAGCTCATTCTGGATTGAGGTATTTCAGCTTATTAAGAAATTTCACATTATGTTTGAAAGCAAATTGTGTCTTCCTTTGTATTTCTGGGTAAGGGATTAAGGAAAACTAAAATTGTAGCTGTTTTTGTTTCATGTGATATAAAAAATGAATTTGATCTTTCCATTGTCAGAAATGATTAAATGTTTTTGCAATATACTTTTATACATTATTTTCTTATCAAACTAGTTAACAAGTATTTTTATATGTTTGTAAGCAAATATGCTTTCACAGCATAACTTGTGTATATGTAAAGATGAGTATTTAATTATCACAGTTCACTTTTAACTGACAAAATGTGGGATTTGCCAAACTGTGGTAAATTTCTCTTTACTCTCCCCGTTATATCCAAGAATGGCCAATTATGTGCCTGCCCAGCACACCTGTAGAGTAAAATCTAGTGTTGTGTTCTAATGAATTTAAGTATCCCTTACTAAAGACTGACCATTATGTGAATTATTAAACTGTAAGACTTTTAACTGATTGTTTAGTTAAACTGTGGATGGTTGTTTAATTTTGAGTTCTGTGGATTGTGTTTAAACAATTCAAGAGTATGGTCCCTGATATTGAAATACTGAGTGGTATTGCACAGTTGTCACCTTAACTGAATGTGTCCAACAGTTCTTTGAAACTTGATTATTAAGCAAACCCTTGTATAACTTCAGGTGCTAGAATTAAAGATGATCTAACCATTTTCAGGGGGTAAGCACACTGCCTCTTTCTGAGTCTCTTCCAGAACCTGCATTTTAACCTGCATTTTTGGGGGGATAGGGGGGGAGAAGTAAAGCTGGAAACTTTACTTTCAAGCAACATTTCAACTTTAATCATGACAGATGACAAAAGCTGATGTTTGCTTTGGCTTGAAGTGTGTAGTCAGTGGTCCAGTCAACAATCCTTGTGTTTTCAGGCTATGCTCCCTGTCAGGTGCTCTGCCATAAATCTAGAAGTGTCTCCTGAGGAAACAGGGCTGAAACACGTTCAAAGCACCTTTACAGCAGCAAGGCATTAAACCTTGAGTTCAAGTTACTGCCAGGCATTGCAGAGGAATTTTAAGTTTTTAAACGTAATTTAGATTAGCTTGTGTAATACAATATTGAGAGAGCAGGTAGCTTCTCCTCCCTGGTGGATTTATTAGTTGATGAAAGGCTTCTTAGGAGGAGTGTGTGGAAGATCCAAACAAGAAGTTACAGTGGAAGCACATTTGGGAGATGCATTGCATTTTTTCAAGTCAAATGTAAGAAATTACAGCCTGTAGCAAACACCACATGCTTTCTTAACTATGTAAAGCTCTCTGGAGTTAAATCACTGAACATGTGGCATTAGAATGAGTTAAGACCACAGATTACAGCATGTGTGCTGAGACTGAACTTGTGTAGTAAACATATCTTTAGCTTTTATGATTTTTTTCCCTTTTTTAACTTTCACTCATGGTAGAATGGCTTTAAATAGTAGAGTGTTATATAGATAAGGGTTTTTTTAACATGCAGCTCCTCATAAGTGATAGAGAAGGTGGTAGAGCTCCACATGGAGAGATGGATAACTTTGAGGTTACACCTGCTAAGCCATGTTGTAAGCATAGTGAACCTTATAAACAAACAACCCTGGGACCACCAGCAGCTGCTGTGCAAAGTTTATTAACTAAGACACATGCATGTACTTTTTAAGGCTTCTGTTGGAGAGAATGTGCAGAGAAATCTCTGTGTGATGTTACCATCTCTTTTCAAGACTGTGGCACTTTAAGGAGGTGTTAATGTAGGCATTTGGATCCTACTCTTCAGACATGAAGTAAATATTTAGAAAAGTAGCAGGGATTTTTGGCCTGTAATGGTGATCTAGGTGGCTGTGAGTTCAAAACAGCTGAAGGTATTTCTATGATTTGCTTTTCTAATTGTTGTAGCTGAAAGTAATGGTGAAAAATGAACCTTCTGGCCCTGGTGTGGTCCTTGAAAAAAATATAATAGGGACTTTTAAAAAGTAGTAGCCCTGATCCATATGCCTTGGATTGGTTTTGAATTTACAATGTTACCACCTTGCTGTATGATAGAGTTTAGCTGACAGTCCAAGAGAGATTCTTACGGCTTTTCCTGACAGAAGAATTTCTTTAAGATTTGTCCCTTATGTTTGTAGGTACTTCAGTTCAAGGCCACATCCATAAATCTATTAAACTTGCAGTTCAGGAATCTAGAGTGCTTAAAATGTACCCAGAAATGATCTCCTGTTCTTCCTAGAGCACAGGGTAGGGTCTGGATCTGTGTTTCGATGCACAAAATAACACCTCTTTCTGGCATCTCACACTGCTGAACCTACTGCTCCACTGGGTGTGGAGTGGGGTTGATGTGCTCATAGGCAAAAAGCCTTTTTATGCATGGGAGCATGAGCTAAGCTGCTGTGAAAGGGTTAATAAAGCAAAATATATTTGGAAGGTGTTAACTCCCACTAATGCCAAAGAAAACTGACTTAATTGCATGGCATTGTGGTTAGTCATCACTGATAAAGTTCAAGTCTGGATTCAAATAAAAATATTGGCTAACGTTCTTCTGATGTCATGTATGTGACAAGATTTCACTCATAGTGTAGTGTAGTCACTGACTGGCCTTGCCACATCTTGTTACAAGACTTTGATGAACTTACTCCAAACAGGAAACTTTTGAAGTCAGTCACCACAAGCCCATCACTGCCAAAAATTATCTGCACTTATTCTTTAGAAGTTCGTTGCTGGGAAAGGGTCAACCTGAGCAGAATGCATTTGCACTTGATTTAGGCATAGATTTTGAAGTTGGTTACCCTCAGGTACCAAAACCATGATAAAAGAAACACTCAAACAGAATTTAACAACACAACCAAGCTGGAAATAGGGGGGCATGGGAGTGTTTCCTTTGTTACTGCTCTGACCCACAGCAGGGCAGCAGTCTGCCAAAACACGAAGGCTTAAAACTGACAAGATGGGCTCTTGGTCAGAGCATCCTGGATGGTAAATGCACTGCTTATCACTTTGTAAGTGTGGCTTTTTCTGCCTTCTTACCTGAGTCTGTTGTAAAGTCAAGTTAAAATTTCAGGCTTGAAGCGAATTCTGGGTTTTGCATAGTAGTAAGTGTAGGTCTTAATCCCAATGTTGCATACATGTTGGAAGGCCAGAAAACTTTAAAAAATTCTTTATACCTAAATATTCTTGTAGGGCTCTGAACATGGGAAGACTTGCATGCAACAGGTCAGGTGCAGAAATGAAGATGGGTGATAGTTAGAGTAGCCTTTAGCTGGGAAGATAAAGAGCTTTAAATGAGAAACCACAGATGTGGAAAAGACAAGGGATTAAACCACAAGGAAAACTTAGTACTCAGGAACAACATTGTGAATGTATGCCGGGCTTGCCTTCTGTTCTAGACTTTTCTGTTGCTTGCTTGCTATTCTAGACTTTTAAGACTTCAGTTATTAAGGGTTTGAGAGACTTACTTATTTGTAGTGACATTAGCAGTTCTTAAATTGCAACATTTTAAAAAAATACTTCTGACAAGTATTGTAGAGGGAGAAATTAGTAAGCAAAGTGCAAATACCAAAAATGCAAGTAGAGACAATTAGACAATTAGTAGATTAAACCTCGTAATTCCCTATCTCTTAGTCCAAAGCGTGGATTAAAGTGTACTAAACCCAGTTTTCACATCAGTTTAACTGAAGAGCAGTAGAGCCCAATTACATCCCTGAATGCCCTGGGATCTACTGCAGACCACCACGAGGTGGCACCAGGGGCAGCCCTACGTGCAGCTGGCAAGTGCTGCTTTCCCCAGGATCCCTGTAGAGAGTTCAAGTGCCTGCCCTTACAGGCAAGGTAGGAATGAACGGCAAGAACCGTAACAAAGCTATTGATCTGTAGTTAAACAGGGCCGTGTTTCAGGGCTATTTCAGAGTAATTATTTTCCATGGATTCTGTAAAATTCGGATGGTCACTAGCTGGGGTAAAAAACAGTGGTTTATAAATAGCGGTTCTGAAGAAATTGATATGAAGAACAGGAAGGATGCAAGTCTAAAACATTAAATGCATGTTAATTAAAAAATTGTACAAATTCTTAATCTCTTCAGAGTTTGCCAATTTTTATAGTTGCCAGCTGTGTCAGGAATATCAGACACAAGGCAAAAATGAGTGATATTTGTGTATCATTAGTAGCAATAATAACAATAAACAACGTACATTTTGCAGTCAGAAAGTTATGTATAAGCACTTTGTGTTCAGCTAAATAATATATCCACGATGATTACTGATACCAGATTTTATTGGGTTTGTAGGATATCTGGGAAGGCATCTGTCACTGCCAGGTTCTAAGGTTTGGGCTCTTCCTGCCCAAATTGCTGCCAGGAGCTGCTTTGTGATAACTTCTTTCCAGCAGTATTACTTGTAATGAATATTCTTGAAGGGCTCTGGAGTGGAAATAGAAAATACACACCTATTTCCCACTAGTGTAGCACCATTGCAATCCCTTAGAATTCCTCTTTGACTTCTTCATATTGCTAGGACTGAATGTGACATATTTCTCAGACTGTTCTAGACCATTCCCCTCTGTTTGTCTTTCAGGAGTTAGGTGCTGGACAAAAAAAAATGGAGGGCTATTTGCTGGGTGATTTAGTGACAGTAGACACAGTACCCAGAGCCTCCATTGCCTATTGACCAACTTGATTTCCAAGGTCCATGTGAGGAGGTAGAATGAGGAGAAGAGGTAGGAGTGGTGGGCAGGGATCAAAATAGGGGTTACTTTGGAGGGCTCAACCCTTACAAATTCACAAGACCTAATGGAACCCATCCAAGATGGAGAGAGAACCTGCTGATGCCCACACAAGGCTTCTGGGACATCTTTCGTGACCATCTTAATTGGAGAGCAGGGAAATTCCTGGTAGCTAGAGGAAAGCAAGTGTTGCTCCCCTCTTCAAGCAAGGCCTGGGAAACAGTGTAGGGAACTGCAGGGAGTCATCCTTGCTTCTGTGCATGGAAAGTCACACAGTGAGTCCTCCAGGAACATGTTCCTGGGCACACAGAAGTGGTTGAGAATGGTCTGTATAAATGTATAGATTTACTGGGGTCAGCCACACCTGACCACAGGACTGCCCTGTGTGATAAAGTGACTGAATTTGTGGATGAGGAGAGAGCAGTGTATGTTTTTACCTCAACTCAGCAAGCCTTTCAACACTGTTTCCCACCCTATTTTGATATCAAGGTTGTTCAGGGTGTTGTGGGCTGGGTAAAGCTCTGACAGATGGATTGGGCTCAGAGGGAGTGATGGTCCTCAGTGTGTAAAAGGCTGACCTCCTGGTAGCGTCTGATGACAAGAGAAATGCTGCAGGGATCTCACCTGTATCTTGAACATTTTGCCAGTGACCTGAAGGAAACAACTTGGTGCACCCTTAACATGTTTGCAAGTGACACCATGCTGGGGAGAACCAGCTGGAGAACTTGGGCATGGGGCTGCTGGAGGAACAGGTCCATGGAATTTTACAAGGACAAAGGCGAAGACCTTTTTAAAATCAGAAGTTTCCTTTAAAGCAGCTTAGGACTCCAGCAGAACTCTATGACTTACCTGGGGGTCAGGTTTGCACTTAGGCATACCTGGACCATGGTGGTATGCCAGGGCATGCCAGGCTTGCATTGCTGACTCTAGTTCATCAGAGATTCAGAAAGAAGAAAGGAGCAATGGCTTGTGCAGCTGATGTGTTTTAGGGGGGTTAATCAGTATCTCTGTTATATTTTTGAATGCTGCTTCCCGTTGTGGAGAAGTTGCTTGTTTCTGGGCAAGGACTAGCTTGTTGAGTGGGATGTCAGGGAGACAAAGGTGAAGTCTTGCACCTCAGGCTCTGATGTTTTAAGTGAACCATGAAACAGGTATTGTACCTTGTGTACAGAAGGACAAGAGACTTTGGTCTTTAATTATGGGCTGCTGCCTATGAATGAGGAATAAATACATTACAAGACATTTGCAGTTTGGTTTCCAACTGGTCACCTGCCAGAAGATTCTGCTACTTTAATATCCATGCATGGTTCCTCTGAAATAATGTCCTGCACAAGAGCAGACCTCTACTGTGGTTTTATGGTCTAGTGAAGAATTTCGTAACTCAAAACTCTTCTCAGCCTGAGCAGGATCAAGTGACTTTTTTCCACATCTGGCAATTACATTATCCATTTCAGAACAACATGAAAAACCTGAAAAGCGTAACTGCTGTTTTCCAGGGTGAAATCTGTCACTGTTTATCACAAACCTGCGAGATGTGAAAGGGCTGATGACTGCAGGGAGATTTGTTGGTGCATTTTTACCTGCTCTACTGAAAATGACAGGGGTTTTTGCCCTTTGAAATGTAGTAGCCATCTCATTTTTGGCTTGTATCACTACACTGAGGTGACAAAGTTCCCACTTGCCAGTAGAGGGGACAGCCTGATGAATGTGGCATGTCTCTGGATTTCAAAATCACTTTTTCATATTTTCATGTTCCTTTTACCTAAAGTAATCCAAATTTTTCATGACATTTAAACAATGTATTTTGTAAGCTTTAAAAATCAAGTTTTAAAATAGTAAATTTATTGAATTTTTTATTTGTTTTACTCCTTCTGCCCCTCCTTCCCCTCCAGATTCTGATATATAAATCCTGAGGAGCCTTTTTAAATGCTCCTGGTATTGAATTCCTTCTCTAGCAAAATGCCTTATGAAAGAAAGTTTTTACTATGAGGGTGTTGAGGCACTGGAACAGGTTGCTCAGGGAAGTTGTGGATGCCTCTTCCCTGGAAGTGTTCTAAGCTAGGCTGGCCTTGAGCAACCTGGTCTAGTGGAAGGTGTCACTGCCTATGGCAGGGGGCTGGAATGAGATGCTCTTTGATTTCCCTTCCAACCCAAACCATTCAATGGTTTAAAATCTCTTTATTAGAAGCCAGTCAGTGTGAGTCCTTGTTCAGGACAGGGCTGCCTGGCTGGCTACTTATCCACTGTCTGTGGTAGCTGCGGAAATCTAGGAATGTCAGTATGGTGTTTGAGGACACAACCAAACGAGGCATCAACAGTTTCCTTCTGAATGCTGAAGCCAGCAGGAACCATGGAGGAAGAGGAAAGGGAACAACACATACAGTACAGGGCAGGGATTTAAAACACCTTTACTAACACCTGGTTCTCTACTGGGGCTGATGCCAGTAAATTAGAAAAAAACCCCAACTGCTGTGGTTTTGTTGAACCTGAATTTCAGTTGGTAAAGCTCAGAACTTCTTTCACGGATAGGAGGATACCAGTTCAGAGGGATGAATGCAATATAAAAATCCCCAGCAGATGGGGACTGGAATTTCCCACAGAGTGGCACTGCCAGCTGGCTCTGGAGGGGCTTCAGGGCTGACACAAGCTGCTACAGCCTGAGGGAAACACTGGGGGGCTGCTGGTGTCCCAGAGGAGAGGAACGTGGTGGATTGGAGCATCATTGTCCAGAGCTGCTTTGTGCCTTTTTTAACATAAGGGAGTTCCAAATTGTCAGAGCGATTTTTATATTTCAACTTTTCTTTTTTTTTTAATTGATTAACAAAGCAATACCTCACAAACGGCCACTATCCTCATCAATTGGCACAGTCTTATGTTTTATGTCCCACCATTTCTGCACATGTGGGAAATCAGGATATATTTCAGAGAGGAGTAGAGGATGAAAATAGCTAATGAATTACTAAGGGATTGCCTTAGCAGTTCACACTGTACAGATGGATGAAACCAGCACGCTGTCCTTTCAGCAATATGGTCCTTGAGGAGAGTGAGCCTGCTAAAAAATGCAGCTCAGCACCCACGCTGCTGTGGATTTCCTCTGCTTTAGTAATTATAGTATTTTTCTACAGAGCAAGTATAGCATACACATCATATATATATATATATATATATATATATATATAGTAAATATAGTATTTTCTAGCTCTTAAAAAGAAGAAAGAAGTTGAGCTCTCATGAACACAATGCCAGTTTCTTATACTTGTGGAAGACTTGGACTTTCAAACCACCATGGATGCCATGGCCCGGTTTCTAAACACTTCCAGGCAGAAGATTACCAGAGGGTTGGGTCATCCTATGGCTGTGTAAGAATAGGGGCATTGCAGTGTGAAGGCTGCAGGGCCAGTGTGGGTGTCTCCCAGGGTTTCTTGGTTGCTGCTAGGAAAGCTGTTCTGCTTCAGGTTCCTTTCTGCAAGATGTAAATTGTCATGCTGGCTTCTTCACAAAATGCCTGGAGCCTGACAAATGAAGTTGTTTATTGTATCAGGAGCAGCATAAAATCATAATGGCTCTTGGATGAAATTTTTAGAAGCTTCATTATCCTTTGAAAGTAAGATGAAATACAGACATATGCCAGATGCTCTTAAGGATGTAAGTACCCTCTTTTCAGTCAAAATCATTAAGCCCAACTTTCACAAGCTTTACCTTTGCAGGATAATGTGAGGGGAAGGTGGAAAAGTGGACAGGCACATACCTCCCTCCTGAGTTCCCCTGCATAAAGCATTAAGTCATCCCAGGCACTGGCTTACAGAGTCCCCAGCATGGATGCTGGGTGTCCTGGAGTCACCACTGCTTGTCCCATTGCTGCATGTTTCTCCTCATTTTAATGAACTGCTCCACAAGCGTTTTGTGCTGTTGTCTTCTTTTTTTAATTACAAAATTAAAATTGCAGTTTTTTCACAGGCATCTCATGCTTCTTGTAAGGCAGCAGAGCTCCTGTGTGGGGCTGCAGGCCCTGCAGTGCTGTTCCTGTGTCCCTGGGCTCAAATCTCCTAAGCAAGGCCCAGGTGTTTGTTCTGCAGGGGAATGCACTGCCCAGGTGTGAAAGGGTCTGTAACTGTTTTTCCTGGAGGTGGCTTAGAACCTGTCTGGTTACTGAATGAGAACTGGCATGTTTTGTTCAAGCCAGCATGACTGCCTCTGGAGCTTCCATGCAGGCTGGGCTGCAATAATCTCCTGCTAGTGTGTCACAAATGTCACCCTGCCACTGTCCCACTGTCCCTGGAGGCAGCGGGCGTCTCACATCATGGGACAGCGGTGTTCTGAAAAATCCCCTACAGTGGTGCTTAGGGGACCAGATCTCCCCTGTCCTTACTCCCCCCCCACCTCCTTCTCACCTGCAGAACGCGGTTTGAACCCGGGCAGCCCCTCGGGAGGACAAAGGGAGCAACTTGTTAAAGCAGCAGGGCAGGGACATTAATGCGCGAACCTGTCAGGCCCGGGAGCATCCTCACCTCCAGGCAGCAGCCCCGAGGGCTTGGAAAAATCCCTGCTTGCGTAAGCACTAATTAGCACTGCTGGAGAACTCTAATCTCATTGAGCAACTATTTGGGGTGGTGGGGGCAGCGTCGGTGCTGTTGATACAATATAGATACATAATCACAGAGTGGGCATGCCCAAAACGCACACTTAAAGTGTTTCTAGAAAATCTAATTTGGAGTTTAGGTTGTGTTCTTGACTTTCCACTGTTAAATCTGTTAGGCTCCATCCAGTGACTCAGCAGGTACTTTGCCGTTTGTCTGCAGGGAAATGCAGCAATAACTGCTGGAGCTGTTTGCTCCAGCCCTGCTGCCAGTTTAATTTCTCTGGTATTTCAACAGCTCAAGCCAATATTCCAGATCACATTTATTTGGGTGATAAAGTCATTTGCCATAATCTGAACACCTGAAACAAGGAAGATTTTGTGTCTTTTCAGTGCTCAGTTCCAGTCCGTCTCCCAGGTGGCACTGGGTGGAAAGGTCTGTGGGCAGCTTCTCAATGCTTTTAAGAAGAATGGAAATGTTATTACTCCTCCAGTATTCCTATGCTTTAACCCAGAAGCCCAGCCCCTTGCTCTCCCCCGATTAAACATACTTGCTTTGAGATGTCCCTGCATCTGCAGTGGTTGAAGGGAATCTCTGGAAGAAGGGAGCAGACATGACTCATTTCGGATATGTGTGGATGCAGCCATGCTCAAACACATGGTGACACATGCCCTGAAGAATTCTGGGAGCAGAATGAATGGCAAGAAAACCATTTCTGTCTCTGACTGAATTCCAGCATGGATCTCATTTGTGTCGCTGCCCCTTGCACGGGCTCATGAGTGCCCCAGCTTGGTCATCAAAACCTTTTTGAAAATTTCGGCTTTGAAGTAATAGTGGCTTATATAGTAGTAATAAAGTAATGCAGGCTGTGGAGTCAGGGGGCAGGAGCATAGCTGGGACACTTGCAGAGGAAGGTCACTGCCCAGCAGCAGGACCTGGAGGTGCCCACAATTGATCATAGGCAAAGGCTTCACTGTCAGTCATTAGCATTTTTTTGGAATTAGTGAAACAAGAATTAACACTCTTCCTGAGCTTAGGAAAGCTCTCCTGAGCAGAAGGGTTGGGAGACTTTGCATTCAGGGAGCTGTCATCCACATGCAGGAAGCAGGTAGACACCTGCTCCCAGGAGGCCAAGTCTGCTGCCCAGAGTATTTTTCTGAGGACTGTCAAGCCGTTGTTTATCTGCAGCAGAGCAGTGGAGACCACACTTGGTTCTACTCTGGAGCACCTCTTCTGTGAGGATGTGTGTGAAGGGGTCCCCTGAGGCAGGCACAGGCAAGTTCTCCAAGCACTACTCTGAGGTTCATCAGGGTCAGCCCCAAATCTTTGCATCCCACCTGCGTCAGCATGCTGAGACAAGACAGCACTGGGTGTATGGCTGTGTTTGCACTGTCAGAATGAACCACTGTGGTTGACATTCTCCTGCTCAGTGCTTTGGTCCAGGATGGGTGAGAAGAAGCCTGAGGTGCCAGTGAGCTACACTTTGAATGAGGCATGTGAAGAGGAGAGCAGCCAACCTGTGCTCCTTGCTCTTATTGATGTGCCTTGAGGGGTTTGTTTCTGACAGAGGCTTCTCTGAGCTGCAGGGGCTCATCAGGATGATTTTCAGCTGCTCCCATATGGAAAATATTGGCCTGAGTAATCCCACAGATGAGTAAATTATTTCAGTCTGCCCATTTCCAAATGTCTCAATTTGAGCAGAGCAGGTGGGTGAAGGAGATGGGCTGTGAGTAACTCTGCTTTCCAGATGGTCCAATTCATCCAGGTCACTCGATGTGGATTATAAATGAGATAAATAGGAATGCACTGTCTATACATCACATCAACAACAGGGTATATGCAGTTACAAGGAGCAGGACTCATGTCTGGCCATTTTTATTGCCATTCCAAGGAACTCTGTTGTTTTCCCTGTTTGAAAGAAGTATGGCCAAGTACCACCCATATTCAGGAAGGGTTTAGTTTGGGTTAAAACTGGTACATGGAAAAAGCTCTTGGGGTTGTTCTGCCTGTCCTGATGCAAAGGGATTGAGGGTTTGGTCTATTCACCCTTCAAAAATAAAGACTGGAAATTTAAAGAGTGATGGCAAGCATTCATTTACTTAAACCAAAGGAACTGAATGGTGCAAGAACAATTGGCTAACTGATGTCCGTGAATGCCTTTGAGCTAGGAATAGGAAGTCTCTGTCAGCAGGGTGGAACTCCAGGACTTTCAGGTGCTTTCTGGTGCTCTAGGAGCTCTTCACTAGCAGCCTCTGGAGCTTCAACCTGAAAGCCTCATCAGATACAGTGTTTTGTGAGATGAGTGACTGTGCCTGATTGACCCAAGTCCCTTCCAGCCCTTATTTATGTATCCTTGGGATTTTTATACATTTCTCATGAGAGATCTTACACATGGCACATGGGCACTGGCCAAGCAGTGAACGAAGGAGCCAGAAGATACTACCAGCACAGGCCAAAGAGTTGGGACTGTCTGGGAAAGGTTTGAGAGCAGTCCCCCTCTGTGTGTGTCTGCACATAATCCTGCATTGCGCTGGGGGCTGACTGTGCTGACCTGACACTGCCTCTAGTAGCATCTCCCTTGGCCTAGGGCTGATCGGGTCCTCTGGGCAGCCCCATGTGCTGTGGTGTTGCAGGAGACGGGGTCATGGTCCTGCTGTCTCTGTGCCTGACACTGCACAGCCACACCCCTCAGCAGCCAAGCCTCACAGTCGTGGGACACTGGGAAGCAAGACCTAAATTGCCAACGACTGGGCAGGTGCGGGCACCTGGGAGTACCACAGGCCCTGTGCTGCCTTCAGCTGATGGAGGTGAGAACCAGAGCCCCAGAGGTGCTCGGCACAGGCTCTGGGCACTGCTGTCCCCAGCAGAGACATGTGTGCAGGAGCCATGAAGGGTGGTTTGGTCTTCTGTCCTGCACACAGCTCAGGAAGAGCCACCTCGAGGCTGGAAGGGCTCTCGCATCCCTGCCCTGGGGTGAGCCGGGATCATGCACTGTGCAAACCCAGTGACCGAGATTGGGAGTGCAAAGCGTTTGTTCTGCGCTCCGAGTGCCCCCTGCCCACCCACCTGCCGGCTGCAGCGGGCGGAGCAGCGAGCCCGCGTCCCGGGGGATGATCCTGACCCCGCGGGCAGCGACGGGATCCGTGCACGCCTGGAAGGTCACGCCGGCGAGACCCGGGGACCTGCGGTGGGTGGGAGGCGGCTGATGTCAGTGCAATGGACCCGTATCTGTGGCAACCAGGATAAATAAATAAATAAGGAGCGGGAGGCGCACAAGCCGCTGCGCTCCTCAGCACAGCCCCGCTGAATATCCCTTAAGCAGCTTAGCAGCCGTGCTCTAGTTTATTACCTGCGTGTCTCCGTGTCTGCCTCAGAGCATCCAGCCCCCTCGGCGGGGACCCCGGGAGCCTCCCCCTCTCTTCATCCCTCCCTCCCTCCCTCTTCCTCCTCCTCCCTCCCCGGCGCTGGCAGTGGTTTGCTCCGAGCACCCAGAGCTCGATGCGAAGCCGCTGCTGGACGGTGAATTTCGGTGGTGCCGCGCAAGGCCGGAGGCGGCTGTCCCCGTCCCCATCCCCAGGGCAGGCAGGTGTGTAAGCGCCCAGCCCTGCCCGCAGCAGCCGAGCCATGCTGGGAGTGCTGTAGCCGAGCCGGAGATGGATGATGTCAGCAGCAACAGGAACATGTCTTACAGTAGATGGAGTTACAACAGGTATCGTCTGTCTTGTTTTGGTTTGTTGTTTTCTTTTTTTTTTTTCTTTTCTTTTTTTCCTTCCTGATATTGTAAAACCACCACGCTGTTTATGTAAATCGAGATGGAGAGCCCTGCTCAAGGAAGCTAAGCCCTTTAATGATGCTGCTTTTCCAGTCTCGGGACACCCTGTGTTCCCAGTAACTCCAGCAGCGGCGTTTGATGATATTTAACGGGTGTTTGTCTCGGAACCAGGGTGGGAGTTTCACCTGGGGTGCCCAGACTGGGGGTTCTCCCAGCCCTGAATGCAAATGTTTCCCAGGCTCTCTCCTCTGAGCAGGGCTCAGATGCACTGGTCACCTCAGCAGCCACCCAGACTTCTGAAAGGTAGTCTGTAGGAATTGCTGCTCAAAGCTTTCAACAAATATAAACTAAAGCTTGGGAAATGGAGGTGGCAGGGAGCCAGGATGTGGCTAAAGAGTGATGTTCTCAAGTAAGCACTGTGTGCAGCCCAGGTACCACAGAGCTGAGAGGGCTGAATTTGGTGTTTCATTGAGACAGTTGAAATATTCCCACTGTGTTTCATACCAGCTTGTGTGCTTTTCCTCTTCCCAGAAACAGAAATTTATTGTAGCATTAGTTTTGTTTTTATATGATTCACGGCTGTGACTGCCAGGTTCTTCAAGCCTGGATCAAAAAAAAAAAAAGAGGTACAAACTTCATATGCTTTTATTTTCTTTTCTTTTTTCTTTTCTTTTTTTCTTTTTTTTTTTTTTTTTTTTTTTTTTTTTTTTTTTTTTTTTTTTTTTTTGTTTGGTTTGGTTTTGTCTGTGTAAATGTTACACCTGAAATGCTAAGCATAAGCAGTGTTAGCATCTCACTGAATCACTACCATAAGCCACCATGATATTCTGGAGAAATAGCCCTTGGAAATGGTTTTCAGTGCTTAATCAGGTATTCAACATTGCCCACACTCCCTGGATGTGTGGGTATGTATGTTTTATGTGTGCATCTAGAGAGTTTCACTCATTTTTGGTGCATTCCCACTGCCTCAGCAGTAAAAATACAGATACAGTGGTGCCAATCAACAGTATCTTCTTTTTTAAAAAGTGTATGTCTTTATGTGTACATAAAACTGAGTTATACAACAAGCTGTGATTTAATGCGTGCATTGTCCCATGCAGAGGATCCTTCCCATCTGATGCCACATCCTCGAAGACCAGCAGTGAGACTCTGAAGAGCTCAGTCTGCCCCTTGCAGCCCAAGTTTACAGCACTTTCAGTATTCTTACCCTGTAGTAAACAATCCAGACATTTCACACAAACTCCTCTTGGAGGTTTTCTCCCAGTGCTATCACATTGTGATCTAACATTCTTTATTACTTGTAATCTATTTCTCCAGTTTTCAGTCTTCCTGACCCTGACAGAGATGTCACTGATGAGTGTTCATCAGCCTGGGAACATTCTGCACCTGTGTGTCCACCCTGCTTGACTCTCCACATCAGCTGGGGGAATAAATACAACATTTCAGTGCCAAGGCTGGTTTTTTGGTGGCCTGTTTTCAGATTTGGGGAGGTTTCCTAATAAATCCAACTATGTACTATATATATACATATATATATATATATATATATATATACACACATACACACTTCAGTGCTGTGAGGATGAGGAGTGAATCATGGCTTTTACTCAGAGTCTTCTTCTGAGAACCAGTGCAGAGTTGCTCTCTCAGGCTGAGCCTGCCCTTCCACACTCATCTTGTTCCTGGCAGGAGAAGGAAGTAACTCTCCTTTATCCCAAACCCTGGTGGCTGATGTTTGCTTTTGGATCATGTCCCAGCTTTGGTCTTGCTCACCAGTGGCCACAAGAGTCCCAGCTGCTCTGGGGGTGGCAGCTCTGTGGCAGTGACCTGTGGGACAACCTTGTGAATAGCCAAGCGCTGTGGAAAGGCCAATGTCTTTTTCTTGGAAGAAAGTACACCCAGGTACTTCTCTTGTGTTGGCATCCATAAATCAGCATTGCAGGAATAGAGGGACAGGGCCAATGGAGCAGATGCTGTCTCCCATAAACACAATTGCATCTGTTATTAGAAAAGAAACCAGGGATCATCTGTAAAATTAAACTAATTAAACTAAGGGTTTGGCCATGTGACTCCATAAGATGTGTGCATAGGTTTTTCCCCATGGAAATGAGGGGAGTTGCTGTGTCCCTTCGAAATGGCCACACATATGTGCAGCTTGCAGGTATTTTTCTGATGGGGTTTATTTGGCATTTTTTGTGTATCTCAACATTTGGCCCTGTGATTGTGGTATTCTCTTGGGCTTGCTGCCCAGGATATTCACAGGTTGTTCCTGCAGATAATTTGTGCAGCCAAGAGCTTGACTGCAAAACTCGAGGTGAGGGAGCCCTGCTCAGCACATTCCCCTCTGTTGCTCTCCCAGCCAAGGGGAAGCATCCCCCCACTCCCTGCCCCAGCCTAGACCAGTGTGTGTGGAAAAGAAGCAGATACAATTGGAAAAGGCTCTTAATGATTGTGTTTCGCACTGCTACACCTGGCTCCAAAAAGCTGGCCTTATATTGTGCACACCTTTGCCTTCTTCCCATTTTAGTGCTGTTGTAACTCCCTTGTCACGCTGAACATTGCCACCTGAAAGCACAGGACAGACAGCAATTTAAGCAAAAACTGGGGATATTTTGATGATCCTAGAAAGACCTGGAAACTCTGGGTTCAGATGGCTAACTTCTAGAGTAAAAACCAGCTTCTCTTTCACCTTCTGCCCTTGGTGACAAGCTGTTTATTGGACATTTTATATTCAGTTTCTGTATGGTTTCTTTTCCTCTTGAACATCACGCTACCTCATCACATTGCTCATCATGCCCGCAGTCCCTGGGTGTGCAGAAATGCTCATCTTCTAGGGCAGAGTGGAACTTGCTCTCTCCCAAGCTTTCAGTGTTCAGTGCTGGTACAGGTTTTGGCAGCTCTTACTGTGCCCATCAGCACTCTTACTGCCTCCCCGCAGCTTTCTTTGGGAACCATGCAGGCCCTTGCTCTTGGAGATGCTTGAAACCTTCTTTTGTTGGTGCTATCTGCAAATAGAGGTGGCAAGTGGAGGTTTTACCCAGTGCTTCTCATCATTCCCAGGTGGACAAGAAAGCTCAGAAAGAAGAGTCATTAATATCATAGGAAGGTGAAAATGGGGAAGAGTCTTTGGCTGCTATAAGGCTGAAGAGCCATTCTCATGAGTTGGAACACCTGAGTCCTTCCTAGCACTCACAGCAGCTGGTGACCAGATTGTCAAATGCTTAAACCTCAACAACACCACCCAAATTTGACCACTGAAGGTCAAAATCGTGCTCGTGAAGGCTTGAGGGCACTTTGATACCATTCATGTAGCTGAATTCAGTTGAAGGCACAATGTAGGACAGTGTGCAGAATTCAGTCAATCCATGGGCACAGAAGACCAGTTTGAAATTAATTATATGGGCAAGAACTGCAGAATGGGAATCTGGAAAAACTGTGCAAGGAATCAGTGGTTCTCCACAATTTTGCAAGGTTTTTTCATGAATCAGTGGTCTGTACTTAGCTTTCATGGCTAGTCCAGAAGGATTTCCTCAGGAGCAGCAGGGAGTTTTGCAGAAGGAACAGGTAACATTTGCATCATACCTATGTGTAAACAATTTTTTTTTTTACAAAAACCAACAAACCAACAAGCCACAGCAAAATACCAGAGGTGGAGTCATCAATCCTTTCTCATATCTCCTCCTGACACCAATACATCCATAATTTCCCCCCCGCTCCCCCCCCTTTCTCTCTTTGTTTTGTCTCCAGACTTACTTTCTATTTCTTTCCTGGAGGGCTTCAGTGCAGCCACCCTGACCTCGGTAATTACCACAAATGAATGACAGAGGTTTTATCCACCAGTATTTAGAAGTATATTTTGGGAAACATACTCTCAGGATGTTTCAACTGTTGGAGACAGCTTGAAACTTTTTTCTATTGATCTGTATCTTTGTTCTGTTCTGGATATCAGTGTTGTTTTTTACTTCCTTTTGAAGCTGCTATTTCTGGTTTTATCTTTTTTTAGCCTGTGTTGAAAAGCTGTGACAGTGCATCTGGGTCATGGTATTGGAGGGTTTCGATCTTTGATCTTTGTTTTTGAAGGGTTTTAGACTCATCTACCTTGATTTTTCTGGGACATGCCACTACTATTTACAATGAGTAATAGGGGTTGTCCTCCAAACTTCATCCAAAAAAGTTGTCTTAGAGAAACTCAACTTTCTTTTTCCTTCTCCTCTTTGGAGTAGCATCTGTGAAATCCTGAAGCATGTACAAGTTTGCTGCAGTGAGTGCACTTCAACTACACCAAAGAGCAGCTCCTCTCTATTTGCAGCCAAGCCACCCTTCTCTCCTCTGCCTTCCTGTGTCTTAAGGTGTTTCCTCCTGGGTGAGGTACCTTTAAAGCTGTAATCACTGGACAAAGTGATTACTGGGAGGACAAGAAGAGGAAATTGTTCTATGGGACGAAAGGAGAAGTAGAATCAGCCAACCCTCAAGTGAAGCCAGAATAAAACATTCCTGTAACAGATACAGAAATCCTTATAAGTTTATCAGTGTTATGAATTCAGTTTACTGGAATTAGGTCCTTTGTTTCTCTTTCATAATAAAGCATCTTAATTTCAATGACATCAGAAAAGCTAGACTTCGGGAGTGATGTTTCTTTCCTTAAGCCAAGGCACTAGGAATGACCTGAGGTGAGTTCATGTGCATCTTCCCATGCTCAGGGTGAATGTTTTGCATGGGTTGACTACACATCCTTGGAGTGTGTGAATTCTCCAGAGACTTGTGACAGCCTTGCAGAGAGGTGTGAGAGAGGAAACTTCAGCTCATGCTTCCCTTAAGAAGAAATTTTAAAGCTTCTTAAACAAAAGTAGCCTGAGAATATAATTTAAACCTACTTGGCTCATGTACAGCATGACAATCCTAACAAATGTAAGAATTTCTTCACTGAAAGAGTTGCAAGCACTGGAACAGTCTGCTCAGGGAACCGGCTGAGTCTCCATCCCTGGAGATATTTAAAAGTTGATGTTGATGTGGCACCTGGGGACATGGTTTATGGTGGAATCGGCAGTGCTGGTTTAATGGTTGGATTTGGTCTCCTGGTCATTTCCAAGATAAATGATTCTGTGGTTGGTCTTTGGAGAACTAAAAATCATGGC
The DNA here is from genome assembly GCA_910950805.1 of Acrocephalus scirpaceus scirpaceus. Taxonomy (NCBI): domain Eukaryota; kingdom Metazoa; phylum Chordata; class Aves; order Passeriformes; family Sylviidae; genus Acrocephalus; species Acrocephalus scirpaceus. The sequence goes on from OU383780.1 coordinate 51,323,233, forward strand.
CAACAGCTCAGTAGTGAGAGTGAAGGGTAAGTTTTTAAAGGAAAGTCAGTGTTACAGCTTGTCTTTGGTTTACCTGTAGTAACCTTATATATCCAGGTTACACAAATTAGGAATTTTCAGTAAGAAGGAAAGAATCACTTGAGTCTTAGCTTGCAATAAAAATCAACACAAAATATACACACCTTTTGTCAGTATGGTTATAGACCTCTGTAAAAGTTCCAAGGTCTCTGCATAAATCCTGCCTTCAGGTTGTCTCTTGAAATATAAAGACAACTCAAGCATTTTTTCAGGATAGAAGGAGGAATAGGAAACCAAAAAAAGTGTCAGTGAAGGGTGATGCACCTCAAGAAATGGCATGTGATGTACCACAAGAAATGCTGCTCTGGGTCTCTTATTACCATTTTTCTCTTTTCTTGCTCTGTGGTCTTATCGCACACTCCGTGTGAATGCCTTTTGTACCATGTCTAGAAGACACATTAAGTGCCTCGTCTCTGGTGCTGGAGCACGGAGTTGTCACTCTCTGCTGTGCCTGAGTCCGTGCACAATGCAGGGAAGATAGAACACTGCAGCTTTGAGCTATCAGATACTCTTCATGCTCTCACTGCAGCTCTCAGCATTAGATTACATCTTAAAGAAAAATCAACCGCATCGCTCATGGTCTGCATTATCATAAAAAGAAAACCTTTTCTCTCTCCAATACATAATTTGTGTAAATGCCACTACTAATGGAAGTCTGAGGAATAATGTTCATGGCTGAACATCAACAGAGGTGGTTTTCCCCTTCAGAAATTAATCAGGACAGAAGAGCCATCCCAGCTGTTGACACAGTGGGATGTCCAGTTGAAATGACTGGGCTGAGTTCAGCCAGCAGCCACCTGTATCTGTAGAAGAGGGATGTTAGCCAGTGCTTGGATATATCTGAAATGCTTGAATGCTGAGGTCAAGAACAGGGGAAGATTCCAAGAGCTTGTATGAAAACAAAGATGCTCCCAGAGGAGTATAGGTCTTTGAAGAGCAAATTTTCAACAAATCACCTCAAAATCAATTTCAAAAGTAATTCTTAATTTGTCTCTAGAAGTATCCTACATAGATGATCAGACAGGTATGTTACCTTTCTTGAAAAAGACAATATTATTTCCTTACTTTTATGAGCTTGCTGTGTTGTGTGTTTGATTCCTTTTATCCTGCTGGTGCTGTGGTGTGTTAGGGTCCTGTTACTGTGACAAACTGCTGCACTGAGTCAAACTTACTTACCTGTCAGGTAAATGTACCAGTCCAAATTCCTCCACCAATTTGTGGGTCCCTAGGGAGATAAGATAATGCCTAGATGTAGCTCCAGAGGCAGTGCTCTTCTGTTTTGGAAACAGTCCAGTTTGTTTAGAAGTTTCACTGTTTCATACACCCCAGCACCCTCTTCCTTCATGCTGTGCTTTTCTGCTGCCTGTGAACACAAAGGGCTGTTTGGAGGGTGGAACTGTTCCTCATGGCCCCTCTAGGCACTGATGTCATTGATATTAATGTTAAACTACTGATCTGTTCTTGAGGAACTGTGTGCAAGCTCACCTAGATTCACTCTTGTCTTTGCAGAGTTTGCTGGCAATCCTTTGAAACATATTTCTCAAAGTGAAACTTTTCCAACTTGAAAATCCTGCTTGAAAATCCTGTTCCACCACCTTCTGCTGGGACTCCTGGAATATCAAAGCTAATTCCTTACTGTGGCTTTCTTAGATATGTTCTCAGAGGTTGTTTTGCAGAGGTATAACCTAAAATCCTACTGAAAGCCAGGGAATTTGTTTGGTTGATGAAAGATGCTCCCAAAGATCTTTCTGAGGAAGGCCATGTAAGGAAGAGGTCTGGAGGGACTCAGCAGGGGTTATCAATCAGAGAGTCAGTCCAGGAGAGGCTGGCTCCACACAGATTGTTTTCCCTGTCTGCAGGATGTTCTGGTTTCTAAGAATATAACTCCATTTTTGCTTCATTCCTCGCTTGAATTTTGTTCTTTTTAACACAGTACTATTGAAGAGCAGCTTCATGGGCTTTCCCAAACTGAAGTTTCTGCTCAAAGTTAGTTTATCCCTCCACTATATTTCTTTTTATCTTAGGTGGAGCAAATAAAGTGCTCTGCTTTTTAGTATAATTTGGCTGGTTTTAGGAAGAAAAATGAAACTTGGGCTTTGTAACGGGGTCTAGTAGAACGGACTTATCATGTGGATTGTGAAACCATGCACTCAGACTAGAAAAGATTTTTTGGTAGGAAGGTGCAGATGAATCAGAAGCAGAAAATGAAGGGAGGGGCCAGTAGGGAAACTGGGAGCTGTTCATTATTAAATGAAGTAGAGCAGGTGTGCTGATTTTTATGTGCATGTGAGGCAGTGCTGTGACCAAGAATGATGTACGTGGTCAAAGGATTTGGTTGGGTTTGTTTAGGTGGGTTTGAGCAAATCTCAGAGGAACTAACTTGCACAGTGCAGATTTCTGGAGGGCAAAAAAAAGGCAGCTTTCTAAATAATGAATAGTTTATAGCCTTGCCTTGCTAGCAACAAGTGAGTAACAGGTAAATGCTGAGAGGGAGTCAGGAATCAGTGGGATTGCAATGGGACTCCAGCGTACTGTGTGAACAGAAGGCTTGAAGGTCTTGACAGCAGATTTCCTTCCATGGCATTCTGTGTTTCAGCAGGGCTAAAATCCAGACACTGATGGATGAGTGTCCCCTCCTCCCAGAAGCTGTGATTTTGCCTGCTGTGGTTTTCTCCCCACCTGTGTTCTTCAAATGTGGCAGGGTGTGCAAAGATACCCTGCCACATTTTCCCAGTAACTGCATTACCCACATCACCATCACTCCAAATTTCACCCCTCCTTTCACCTTCAGCATGCACCCTATACACTTTTGTTTCTCTCTGGCATGCTTCATTTTTCATCTCGCCTTCCTAGAAATCCCTTGCATGTATTTAATTAGCGAAGATTTTGAAATTCAGTGTGGGCCACTCACGCAAGAAGCAGAGGAGCCAGCCTGGGCTGTGAACCGCAGCTGAGGCCAAAGCCCACTTAAGTCCCTTACAATCCTTCTGTTCTTCTGCTAATCACAGTAAGAGGATTAACTCCAGGAGTATGGGATGTTGGATACTACAGCCAAAGATGTTCATATCAGACTCTGGGCTATTTTCATTCATTCTTTTGCAGATGTAAAATGATTCCTGGAGCAATGGGTGTACTAAGATCCAAGGTAATTTACTTGTGCTTGGAATGCAGGTGTATGGATAGCAAGGAAAGTAGCTTTAACTAAAAGATAAGAACTAGTTTAAAATCAGAGCTGAGAATTAATACTCCAGACTTGTTGAAAACCAGAGATTTTGTTTCCACTCTCCACTTGTATTTGGTAGTTGTATTACACAGATGCTGTTTGCTCTCTCTTATGAAAAATAATGAGCAACCACACAACATTATACTGGGTTTTTTTGAAGTCTGAATTATACTTTAGGTGAAGGTGCACTCCTCCCATCATCTCCAGGTGCAGGTGGGCTGCTCTTTGCAAGAGGGCTGAGGCTAAGCCACAGCTATTTATATTCATAATTTTCAGAGCTCCTGGAGTTGAGCTTCAGTCTGACTACAAGGATTATTAAATATATCATCTCAAATATGGCACCATTAAGTGCAAATACACTGCTTTTTGCCTCTGAGACTGGGAAGGGAGGTGGTGATATTTCCCTGTTCCCTGATATTTACTGTTTCCCCTGGGCATCAGGTCTTGGCTGCCAATAAGGCAAAAAGCCTTGCTGCCTGCAGCCCCACTCTTGTGCTCCTGGGGAGGTGAAGCCAGGATTTGTCCACCAGGCATCCTTCTGGACAGGCTGGGACTGCAGGCATCTCAAATGTACCTGGGAGGGAAACTGAAGCTCAAAGGTGGTGATCAAACTGTTTTATTTACTGTAATGTCTTTATGAAGCATACTCATTTGATTAATTCACTGGGAAGTCTGCATGGACTAATAGGTTGTTTTAAAATGTAATTCAAGTAAAATGCAAAGCAGAAGCATTTGTTTTGCTTATCCCTTGCAGTGAGGTTTTCCTGTTGTCTTGGCTGAGCTGTAGATTTGTTAACCGAAAGCAATGAGATGCTGAGTTAGGAGTCAAAAAAACCCTTGCTCTAAGGGTGGGAAACAAGGATCAGTTCCGATCTTGCTACACAAAAATGCACTTGTTTAGGTGCAAGCTGTCATTGTTAATTAACAAGTATGAGTGTTCTGCAGTGCTTCTCTGGTCATCCCATGTGGAACATTCCCACCCAGCCTGGGGAAGCTGTGCTGTGAGAACAGCCTCAGAGTCTGGGTGCAGGGTGAGGCTGAGTGCTGGTCCTGCGGTGCTAAACTGTCTTGATAGCGGAAGATATGCTTTTATCTTTGACTCAAATTTATTTTTTTTGGCATTGACGATTATCTTCCTGCTAAAAACCTCTCTTTGCTTTCACCTTGCCCATATTGAACTGTGGGATCATCTCCCTGCTAGGAAGTATGTGCCTAAATCCCTTTCCTGTTGTTCTTATGGATCATGCCAAGAACAACATTGCAAAGAATATTGATTTGCACCTTATCCTTTACCTTCCTGGCTGGTTATTTGGTCCAGACTCTGTCACAAAGAGAAGCTTCTGGTATTTTTATGCATATATTCTTCTGATGTGCTGTGCAGCATTAAAGTGCTTGTGCCTCCAGTAGCAGCGTGGTGCTCCTGCAGTGGTTTGAGGCTCCTAGTGTATTTGAAATTCTGGCTTCTTTACCAATAGCTGCTATTTTCCTACAGTTGTAATGTCCAAGTTTACCTTTTTGATGCCATCTCAGCCACAGTGCAGCTGTACAAAAATTTTTAATTCTGTGTACCGTAAATGAAGTATGAACATTTCAGTGTCAATGCTAGAAATATAGAGAATCTTTTTTTTTTTTTTTTAAATTAAGTTTCTCTTCACCACTCTTGTGTAGGTAGTTGGCAAGTCAAGGTAGATGACTTGGATAAGAATAGGTACGAAGAGAGGGAGTAATAAAACATTATTTAGCAGAGAACAATACTAGAGCCCTTTAATGAACCTCTTTTGAAATATCTTATATTGAGTCTTTTAATATGGTGCAGAAATTATGCAAAAAATTTTCTAATGATACTTGAATTGTGTCCACAAGTACTGTCATGCATAAGTTACCAGAGGTAAATTTTTTCGTGCATAAGTTACCAGAGGTCTATAAGTTTATAACTTAGGCACCAGTATAACTTAGGCACTGTCAAGTTTTTCTGTGCAACATGTACGGCAGATTTATAAGTTATAACTTTTTTTTTTTTTTTTTGAGGGGAGACAACTGAAAAATCCATCTCTGTGCAATGAACTATTTGAATATATGCTCAGATCCTGCTGTCTGTGATATAGGAGACTCTTCTTAAATGCTTGTTAGTCTGACTTAAAATTCACCTTTGCCTGGATGCTGTGCATGAGGCTTTGCTAAATGAAAGGAAAAGAGCACAGGTACCAGGCAAAGGTCTCATTGTAGAGGTACTAATTGTTTAAATTTGAGTTCTGCTTTGTTTTGGTTACAGCCTTCTGGGCTGACACAACTACAGCCTCATGCTCTCTGCCCTGGCCCCAGATGGGCTTATGAGTATTCTGGTCTATGGATGTAAAAAGAAAAATAATCTATAGTAGAAGACACAGAACATGGCTGAAGAAACAAGAAGTGTCATCCAGCATGTCTTAGGGAATTGGATTGATGACATCAACCAGCCATCCTCCATCTTTTGCTCACCCATGTGTAGGAGGGATGTTCCTTATTGGATGTTGGAAGAGGGTAAGTCTCTAGAATTAGATGTTCAGAGTGAAGTTCACTCCATGATGCTCCCTGAGAGCTGTCAGCATGCCCCGTGCTCTGCCATCTTGTTTGTTCTGTGACTGGGAACTTCACTTTTTCCTTTATGTTTTTCAGACACCATCTGGATATTCTAGGAGACTTTTGGGGCCACTTTTTTTAACCAAATCCATATTCGTGTCCCTTGGTCTGGAAAGGTGTTGGAGCAGGAAATACCCCTTTAACAATACAGGAAGTTTAGAAATTTTGTTTACTTCCATCTCTTTCAAGCCCTCTCCTTTGTATTCTTTTTTTCTGGTACTTCACTGTCTTGTCTTTTCTTTCCAGCTTTACTGCAGTTACATCCCTGCTGATGGACCATAATAAGAACACCCAAATGGGTATTATTTTTGATTCACCTTAGCAGAGGACAAGGCTAGAGAAAATAAAGAAGGATCTTCACAGCTTTTCACTTCCCTTAGCTGTTTCAAGAAGGATTCAATTACCTCCTGTATTAAATCTGCGCTGTTTCAATGGTGCATTATCTGACATTTGGCCAGAGAAATATGAGCTGCTATTTTGAGGTATTTGATCACATTCTGAAATGGTATTACTGTGTGGTGGTTGTGGAGTGAGAGCATGGTTTTGCAGAGCTGGAAGCCTTGCATGTGCAGTGGTAGGTGAGCAGCTAGGCACGTCAGCAGCACAGGAAAACCCAGATGAGCAGAGGGAGAGGAGCCCTGCAGAGAAGGACTTGGGGATAACGATGGATGAGAGGCTGGACATGACCTGGCAATGTGTAAATGTGTGCACCCCAGAAATTACCCAGATCCTGGGCTGCATCCAGAGCCCCGTGGGCAGTAGGGCAGGGAGGGGATTCTGCCCCTCTGCTCTGCCCTGGTGAGACCCCACCTGCAGTGCTGCATCCAGCCCTGGGGTCCCAGCACAGGAAGGACAGGGACCTGTTGGAGAGAGTCCGGAGGAGGCCACCAAGATGATCAGAGGGATGGAGCACTTCTGCTATCAGAAAAGGCTGAGAAAATTTGGATTGTTCTGTCTGGAAAAGAAAGGCTTTTTTGGGTGACTTCACTGAGCCTTCCCGTGCCTAAAAGGGGGTCTGTAACTAAGATGGAGAGGGACTTCTCACAAGGCCATGTAGTGACAGGTCAATGGGGATGGCTTCAAAATGAAAGAGGGTTGTTTTAGATTGGATATTTGGAAAAACATTTTTACTGTGAGGGTGCTGAGACATAGGCAGAGGCTGTCCAGGGAAGCTGTGGATGCCCCATCCCTGGAAGTGTTCAGGTCAGGTTGGATGGGGCTCTGAGCAACCTGGTCTAGAGGAAGATGTCTGTACCCATGGCAGGGGGGTCGGAATGAGATGATATTTAAGGTCCCTTCCAACCCAACCCATTCCATTTCTTCTGTGATTACCCATATAGGAAATGATGTGTACAGAGGTGTTGATGTCCTGCCTTTCCTCTCCCCCACTCTCAAAATACCTGTTCCCAAAGAGTAGAGGGAATGGGGAATCTTCCTTCCAAACATGCATCCAATTCCTGCATGTGAGTTCAGCTGTACTGAGCTCACGTAGCTCCCCTGCTTCAAATCCTTCATGTGGATTCCTTTTTTCCTTTTACCTGCCTAAGTATATCATATTCACCTACCTTGCTCAGTGTTGCAAGACATAATTCTTTCCCATTTTTAATTAAATCAATTCCAAAGCTCTACTTAATGGAATAAACACACTTTTCTCCTAATTACTGGCTTAAGACACTAATCAGAAACAGTATTTTCATCTCAAAATGAGGTCTCTTCCCTGGAGTTTACATCCCGAAACCCCCAAATTTTGGTTCCAGACCCACCAAATACCCAAATTCGAGCTCTGGAACCCTGAATTTTTGGTCCTGACCCCCAAACTTTTGGGGTGCTAACCCCCCCAGTCCTCCCAAATTTCTGCCCCCCCCCCTCAATTTAGTGTCCACACACCCCCGTATCTTTAAATTTAGTGTCTTGAATGCCGGATTTAGGGTCCAAGACCCCATAATTGGGTGGTTTTGTAGGGTCCTAGACCTCCCAAACCCCTGAAATTTTGGGGTTCTGACCCCAAGTTTTGGGGTTCTGATCCCTCCAATTTTCTGCCACCCCCAGAGCCCCCCAGTTTGGGATCCCACTCCCCCGAATGCCCAATTTTGGGGTCCAAACCCACCCCCAAATCCCAAATTTGGGCTCTTGAACCCTGAATTTCAGATCCTGACCCCCCAAATTTTGAGGTCCTGAAAACAATGTTGGTGGATTAGAGAGCAAGCAGCTCCTGGGACATGTCACAGCCATTGCTGGAGCTGCTCAGCACTCTTTGAGGCAGTACTGCCCGGAAATTTAGGAAACATGTTGATAGAAAATGGATTATCCTTCATCCTCCAGCTGCTGTGAAGCTGTGAGGAGCCCAGTCTTGGGCAGTTTTCCTGCACATTTCCCCCCATTTGGGGCTTGTCTTATGAGCAAGCCCCGGAGTGGCTGTTTGGTTACCAAGAGTGTTACCAAGAAGTGTTACTCCAGAGTGCTCAGTCACTCCGCACTGAGCCTCTGTGGCAAAAAATAGCTTTATGTAGATTGCAGGAGGTACTTAGAGGAAGCTGAATCCCCTGGGGCTCTTGTAGGAGGGGGAATGAAAAGGCTTTTTTGTCCGATTATGTCATACTCATGCAGTCATGCCAAAATGCAGTGCTGCACTGCTCCTGCTTCTCAGAGGCCTCCAGATGCATTATCTCCAAAACCAAGATAGCTGGAAATCCTGGTGATAAATTACAGAGCAGGCTTTCCTCCCTCCCTGCAGGTCAAGCCTTTCCAAAGAAGAATAAGGAGGCTGCTGACATGGGGCTTGGATTTCTTCCTAAGACCTGCCAGATCCAGAAACTTTTTCTTTTTTTTCTCATTCAGTGCCTTTTTTTCCTATAATAGAAACTGTCACCTGTAATTGAGACTATCACATTGAAAAGTGAGAATGGTGCAGAAGTGTATGTAATTTAACTTATTCTGAGCCTGCTCATCCCCCTTACTAAAACAGACAACATTTTTAGTAACCCTATCCAGTCCTTTCCAGCCAGCTGTAGATTTTCCTACAAAAACAAAGCAAATTTCCACCACTTATTCTGCAAGGCAGAGGGAGGGATGGTGGACACTGGGTTGCCTCCTTCAGTTTGAGCTATGCCTGTTTCCTTAGTGGTCATGGAGATTTGCTCTTTTCTTTTTTAAGCACAGGGGAGCAACAGTGCAGGTGGATAATGCTCCATCTTAATGTGGCATAGTGGCCCCAGCACAAACCTCAATTTTTAAAACATGTTTTTTAAAATGTTGTTATATAACTTGAGGTTTGTGTACAGTGAATTGCAGGTGGGATTTGGATAAGCAGTTTAATACACTGTTGCTGTGTGTAACTACATCAGGTTTGGCTGACTGATGTTGGTAAAATGCCATTCATTTCCTACGCCATACACTAAAGAGCTGGACAGATAAAATAGCTAAACCAACAATTTTTAATGGGTTTATTACCACTCTGGTATCTATGACCCAACAGAAGTTTTTTATTAGCCCTCCACAGGGTGCAGATTTAATAGAGTACCATTTTCTTTGTTGAGGTTTCCGTGTATTTCAGATTTCCAAGAAATGGTCCTTGAACTCCAGTTCAGCACTGGCTGCAGTAGAGTTGCTTGTTACTAAGTCATTGTGAAGAGGTGGAGGATAATCCACATTCATCTTGTAAACCCTTTTGATTTTGTAAATGCAAAAGGCAGAAAACTTGAAGCAGACACAAGGAGCATGGCATTGTATTCAAGGATTGGTGGCATTAAGAAAAATTTATCATTTTTTTTATCATCACAAAATCATTGAGATGCTTCTGAAATATTTTTTCAGCTCTTAGTCTCTCCTGTGTGGAATGTGCAATGGCTTCTGCTATTAGGAGTTATCTTTTATCATGAATATGTCTCTCAAGTCACCTAGAGTTGTTTGCCAGGTATACACAATAACGCCTTCTTTGATATTTAACAGCAAACTGATGAGATGATCGTTGCTTTACTGTCACTAATTAGGTAATTGCTTCATCTGGGAGATATGTTGCTTATTTTTCAGGTGCTTGATTTTTCAGGTGAGTTGACTTTAAACCCAAATCGCTTGAGCTCACTTTTTAAAATCATGGTGGGCTTAACAAGTTTGCAAGTACTGGTCCTAGTTTTCATGACAAATTTCCTCTCCTGTTATAATTGACCTGTGATGTAGGCAGAGCATCAGTCTGCTAAACAGATCCAGGTATGTTTTTCAAATTCTAACAGTGGCATATTGTGAGTTTGCTTAGTTGATCAATCTTCATAATTCTTGATATAAAAAGCACGTTTAGGATTAAAAAAGCCTCCAAAACCTAAGTTAACGAGAGATCTAGCATTTTAAAGGTGTAGGAAATGGGTAACACTTTGGCTGAAGCCTGAAAAAATCCTAATCTGTTTAGAGAAGCACTGAAATCCCTTGGTCTCCATAAAATACTGCATGCAGCTCTTCATCCCTGCATCATTCGTGATCCTCTGATAACGAAAAGGTAAGCCTGATACTTGCACACACAGGTTGGAAAGGAGAAATATGAAAATAGGCACAAGTTCTCATGAGAATTGAAAACATAACAGTTCTGTGTCTGTGACACGCAGGACAAGTGACGTGCCTGATGCTGTGCTTGGTGGCCTGTGGAGCCTGAGGTTGGTTGGTGAGGTATCTTGCTACGTTTAGCTGGCTCATGCACCCCACCGGACAACAAAATAGACAGGAAAATTATTCATTAAGGACCCTCAATTCCTTGTAAGGGAATGGCTGAGCCCTGACAGCCCTGCTGGTCAACTTGTAATGGACTTTGGGGCGATTAAAAGTGACTTAAATTGGACCCTTACACCCAAATAATGATGAGCAATAAGAAAAATTGTGGCAAGGGAAGCTAAGCCACAATATGACAGCATTTCTTAATTCCACAGGAATTAGTTTTCACAAAGCAGCCTCTTGATCACATCAAAAATACAGAGGCTTTAACACCAGAAGTTTCAGTGAGTTTGTGCAGTCCCTCAACAAGTAAGAAAATTTCAATCCAAAATCTCCCTTGGAGCAGAATAGATCTATATGAAAGAAGAAAATAACTTTTCTTTAGAGCACTTTTAATCAGAGTCATGCTGGAATTTAGCAAAATTTGTCAGGGTTTGTGGGAGAGCAGAATAAACCAAAAGCCTTCACCCCAGCTCCAACCCGAATCATCCACATCCTTAAAACAGTTAAAATACACTTTAAAATGCAGAGAGATGGTCAAGTAGAATAAATGGGTATTTTATTTAATTATGATTGCCCTGCTTGAAATACATTGGGAAAATGAATAATTAATATCTCATAAGACTGGCTAAATTTGGAGGGGAAAAAAGTTCAAATATTTTCAAGGGTCTTTAAATTAGTTTAAATAAAAGGTGACTACATACTACTGTGATTTTCCTTCCCTCTCCCCACTCACCCTTTAGTACATTCTGGTCATGTATTTTCTTAAAGTGCAAATACTCTAAAAGAAAACACAGTGGAACAAATGTTTAAAATTGGAAAGAAACACCAATGCCTCCTTTCCATCAGGAAATGGAGAGCAAATTCTACATGAGCAACACAGTGAACTTCTTCCCACGTTACATCAGTCATATCCCCCAAAAGATGGTGACAGTGTAAACAGAGGATGCTGTGTAAAAACCATGGAAGGGCTGTACATAGTCATGTTTTATGGATTCCTATCATGCTGAGACAGGATTATTTCTTTTGCCAAATTATGAAAAACCTTTTTCTTTCTCTGTGTGGAGTAACTGTACTCAGTTTTTTGAGGTGGGCGAGTGCAAAGTCACTTTGGCATTCCACATACCCTTGTGGAAGATTTTACCTGTTTAACTTGCAATTTTTGGGCGTGGCCTTGCACGTCTGCTGGCTGGTTGTGCTGTTTAGCACGTCCCAGGTATGGCCAGAGATTGTTGCCCTGACAATTCACTGCTGCTGAATCACACTTGTTGTCTAGGCAACTGCCTTCAGCTGGAAAACCAGGAGTTAAAAACCAGAATCTTCACAGTGTGAGCTCTCCAAGGGTGAGAGCATCAACATTTAGGGCTCTCCTAAACCTTAATCTTCACGGGTGTGTTCTGTAAAGATGCAGTCCGAGGGCACGAAGGGGAATGTGGCATCAACAAGGAGAGACAGATGATTTACTGCAGTGGAGAGCTGCTGCGTACCGCACAGGGCAAGGCAGAGGGGGCGGATCTCATTCTTGGGCAGGGACTCCAGATCCCTCGAGAGGATGCAGACGCTGCAGTGGGAACATCGGGTGCCCTCTTATGCCCTGCAGATGTCTGGCATTTCACTAAATGGTATAAAATGTCAAACTCTTTCCCATCTGTTAGAATTTCTGTGCTGGGCAGAGCAGCCTTTTTAAAGTCCGGCACAGACGAGGGAGAAGGTTTGTCAGCAGCTGGGCCTGACCTATGACTGTGCTGTCATACTCTCAAGGACTATAAAAAAAGAGAGAGAGTGACTTTTTACATGGGCTGATAGTGATAGAAGAAGAGGGAATGGTTTTAAACTAAAAGAGGAGAGACTTAGATTAGATATCAGGAAGCAATTCTTTGCTGTGAGGGTGCTGAAACCCTGACACAGGCTGCCCAGAGAAGTTTAGGCTACTCCATCCATGGAAGTGTTCAAGGACATGTTGGATGGGGCTTTGAGTAAACTTGTCTGCCCATGCCAGGGGCTTGGAACTGGATGATTTTAAGATCTCTTCCAACCCAATCTTTTCTAGAATTGCCAGCAAAGTTCTCAGGAAAAAGAGAAATGCTGCTTCTGGCTTTTCAGTGTTGATACAGGCAGTGCTCTACCTCTGTACAGCGCTGGATGGCATGTCCCAGTCCCAGTCTTGGGGCTCCCTGGCATAAGGGAAGATGACAGAGGACACAAAAAGATTTCCTTGTTCTTCTTTGATGCACACATATTCAAAAAAGGTTACAAATAGCCTAGCTGCTTCTAACACAGTAGTGGCAAAGTTGCCCATTCAGAATCACATGAAATTAGCTCTGACATGAGAGTTTCACTGCAGGTGCTTTTGAGTGCACAGCTGGGCAGCTGCAAAATAGCATGAACCAGGGGTACTGAACCTGGAAAATTCACAATGAATGTGTGTATGTTTATACTGACCTTTGGCAATTTTGGTTTTACACTAGGTAGCAATGTGCTGAACTGATGAAGTAATCATTTCAGGAATTTGTGTGTGTAAGGGATAGAAAAATATCACTTCCATCTCCTGAGTCTATGGCTGTTCTGAGGGTGTCTTTTTCTAGACTGGTGCTCTACCTGTGAGGGTGTAGCTGTGGGCACTGCAGAGGGTCTGTATGAAGGAATTCATGGGATGCTGTTATAAAACAGAGGTGCTGGGGCAGAGAATGCAGGTGAAGCCAGCAGGGTAAGGAGCAAAATACAAGAAGATGGGTAAGCAAGAGCCAAAAAACCACATCCAGCATCCTTTTGTAGAAGTTTAAACACAGCTGTTCCATCTCTAGGGCGTCAGCTCTTTACTTCTGCCACTTGTAAGCATCAATGGAAATAAAGAAAATATCTTTTTTAAGAACCTGCACTGCCTACTGAATGAAACATCTAAGCTTCCATGATGCTTTGTCCCAGTAAATATGAAGTAATCTCTCCAAATTTATGCCAGATGTCTATCTTCCGCATTTGTGTTAAAAATCTATGTGGCCAGACAGACACTGTAGTACGAGCCTGAAAAGAGAGTCATAAAAATGGAGAAAAAGATAGTCTTTGGGAATAGAATGATAAAATCATGGAGCAGTTTGGGTTGGAAGGGACCTTTAAAGTCAAGCCTCTTGCAATGAGCAGGTACATCCTGAACTAGATCAGGTTGCTCAGAGCCCTGTCCAGCCTGCCCTTGAGTGCTTCCAGGGATGTGGCAAATAACATGTGACCACAACTAACCCCTGTAACAAATGTTTCAATGCAGACAGATGAGGTATATTCTGTATAAACCTGTAGAAATTGTTACCTGAGGCCTCTGAGGCAGAACAGGTTTTTCTGCTGTACTTCTACCAGAGCCATCAACGATCATGGCAGTTCTAGTTTCCTGCTGAAATTGAAATGTTTTGTGGGAATTGATTAATTACTGCTAATAATCTTGACAGAATGCTGTCAAAACATGTTGTTTAGATTTCTATGGAATATAGGAAGCAAGTCAAAATGAGTCACTGCTTCCTGAAACAGCACGTTTTTGCATTTTAAATTTAGTGTTCTCAATTCTTCATTAGAATGAGTTTTCTTAGCAAATAAAAAAAACCACTTGAAAATTCTGCAATAATGATTTTTTCCCAGTTGATTCCATCTCACAGTTTTCTTTCTTTCTCAGCTTATATTTTAACCAATTATATTCAAGATATATAAAAGAAAATTTAAAATGGAGAATATTGATGTGTGTGAAACCTTTATATGAATGCACTATTAGCTCCTGACTTAGAGTCTTAAAATATATTGGATATTTTAATTGATGCTGAGGTTCAACATAGTATGTTTATCACATTTAGGGGGAAAAAAATCATCCTTTTTAGGTTGCATCTATTGAAATTTTGGAGGGCATTCCTAGGAATGTGCTATGCCTGACATACTGAGAAAGATTTTGATTCTGCTTTTGAGAGACACCAAATGCATTTTTCTCTAGAAAAACATGCTACAACAGACTTTCTTAAATGTGTTGCTGATTTCTTTATCAGGAAAGTGTAGCCTGTTGTGGCACAGGACCTTATCCCAGCTATGTAGTACATCCCCTGACGAGTACAAGAGGATTCATGGGATCTGAAAGGAAAACAAAGAGGGTCTCCTTTTTTTTCTACAGTGCAATGTTTATTTTGTAATGAAATAAGTGCAGCGGTGTGATGCAATTTATATTGGAAGAGAGAAGGGAGAATGGTAAAATCTAATTGTGGCTGGGAATGTGTGAGTAAAGTGCAGGAAGCAGCTCAGGACCTGCACCCACAGGCACACAGGGTCTGGCACTTTTCAGACAAATCTGGGCAGCACCAGCTTGTGAGTTTTAAAAGTTTGGTTCCTTCACTGAACTCAGAAAGTTCCGTTCCCCTTGCTATTTTAGAAATTTCTTCCCCGTTGCACTCCCGTGAGATATATTCCCCTGGCTGGAGTGCCTGTGCTCAGTGCCAGATTCCAACAAAGACCTGGAAGTGTAACACAGAGGTCTGTCTGTCAGAATCTCCTGTGTTCAACAATAAAAGGTATTTCACATTTTGGAACAGTATATGCACTATACATCAACAAATACTGGATTTTTCAAAACAGAAAGTGAAAAATGCAATGGTTTTGCTCATTCCACTGAGCTGAAGTCTGTGGAAGAAGATTGTTTACTCCTCTGGGCATGAGGAAGCATTTTATGCTGATTTGCTTCAGACTTCTGAACAAAAATGACAGAACCACCTGGGTATCACTTTTTCTTTAAAAAATTCTCCATGAGAAATAAGAATAATTTATGACAGCAATTAATTTAACTATAAACAAGGTTTCTTCAGCAGCTTTACAGCCATTTGTCTTTTTAAGACGTTTTTGTATCTGTAAACATCTTGATATGTTTCTGTGAACCGTGAAGCTCACACAGCATTTCCAGACTTCTCATGAAGGGCAGCTGAAGAAGCCAAGCACAAAGATATTTGAAATATACTGTGGCTCATGCAGGAAATCTGCAAGCATGGCAGGGCAGGTATGTCATCAGCATGCTGCCTGGTGCTTAGCATGCAGACAAATTAATCCAAACTCGCTTTCTGCTGGCTTTAAATGGATGACAGAGCTATTTTGGCCCACTTTAACAAATACTCCGGCATTCTGCATGCTGTACTAAGGATTAAGATAATGTTTGTCATTGTAATCATAGCAGCCATTATTATTTACATTCTGGAATTGATTTTCCCAGTTTCACTGAATTGCTTGACAGCTTTATTTATTTCTATTTCTCTGTGTTGTTTTCTAGAGATGTAATGAGAATTGTGATTTTCTGGGTTAGTGTCGGTATGAATTATTCTAAAGGAAATTCAGGTGTAGAAGCATAACTTGTTGGATATTGTAGTCTGTCAACTAAGTCAAGTTGCAAGGTGGGATGCAGGAAATTTGCTGTACATAAAGTGGGAGGAGAAAATATTCTAAAATCCAGTCTACAATTTAGGACAACTCTAATTTGTGTTTTCTGCACATATCTAATGCAAGACTGTTTTAGAAATTAATGTAACATGGAATGTTATCTGCATTCCCTTCAAAACTAAGATGTTAACACCTCTATTATTACGGGAGAAAATGAGATGCCATATTGAAATATATCAAATATTTAATATCCATATTTTGAATCTCCTTATGCCTTCAAACTCTCCTGCAGTGCTCCAGCTGCTAAAAACTCACTTATTGTTCTAACTGAAGTAAACAGCGCTTGTCATTATAGGCAGATTGTGCTGCCAGAGAGTTTTTAACTGGACCACTTGCCACTTTTCCTAGCAAAGTTTGGCAGGAGGTGGTGGAGGCAATCAGGCAGCTTTGTGCCTACCAGTTTATGGCAGATCTATCTTTAAAGCCCACTGAAACCCACAATTCTGGTGTGGAGGGAGGAGGAAGGAAACGAAGGAAGAAAGGGATGCTGGGGGGTCAAAAATTGTCACTCTTGTCAGCTGCAGTAAGTCCAGATCCTGGCATCTGGAAGTGGGTGTAAGGGGCCAGTTGTTTTACTTGGGATCCTGGGCAATTATTCTGAATATTAAAAAAAACCTCTTTGTGTCCAAGGCTGTTAAAAGCAGCATTTTGTACAGACTTCAGGACAAGTAATTGAAAGGAGGTTTTCCCCCTCATGGTTTTCCCTTGGTATTTTCAGAAAGCATAATATTTGTATATAAATACTTGTTTTAAAAGGATTTGTGGGGTTTGCCAAGGTCTGTTTTCCTATCTTATCTGGGGGGGCTGGGGGGGGAAAGGGGGAGAGACCCCCTACATGTGATGAGCTTTTCCTCTCCTCGCAGTTTAGTGTGTCCTTAAGCCTCAAACTATTTTACACTACAAGAACTAGGAGTCAGAACAAACCAAGCTAGTGGGAGACATTATCAAAACAAGGAAAACGAAGTGGGTTTTCACACAGCAGGCAGCAGACAGGGAGCTGCTTGCCAGAGAAAGCTGTGGATGTGAAAGTTTGTCATATGGATCCAGGAAATGCCTTGAACTGAAAATACTTAAAGGATGAAAAGAGAAGTGTACCTTTTCATTTTTTTTTTTAAGACATATATTTGCCTTATTAATCTTTTTCTCTGTGTGTCCATGTTTGCTCGTGCTGCAGACAGGATGCGGAGCCCAGCAGCCCCTGGGTCCAAGCGTGATCAGCGCTCTGCTGTTCTCACGGTGTTTCACACTCCGCACCGTTAGTGTTTCCATGGCTTTTATGGAAACAGAGTAACACCCCAGGGGGAGCTGCATGCCAGCATGTACTGATGTAATCCCTCAGAGCTGAAAGGACCTCTTTAAGTAAACACCAAGTCATGTTCTAACCTAGCACTTGTGATGAGACAGTGAAATGATTTACAGGACAATAAACGTGAAGAACTCTCAGCTAGCAATTCTCTTGCAGATATCCATGCTTCAAGCAAACAGGCATTGCTCTCTGTAGCTCATAAATTCCCACTGAAATAATAATTGAAAGTGATAAGACTCTTACCTGGAAATCTTTGTGTGGACAATAGAAGCTGCTCATTTTCCAGACATAAAGAAAGAGCCATTCAACCTGTCAAAATTGGGGCATAAACACAAACAGCATGAACAGAGAGGGATTCTGTAGTGCTGGATAATCCATCTCCTTTCTAGATCCTTGTGGGCTTTTTACATGCCTCTATGTGCTCCTTCACTCCCACCTGATTATTCCAGTTTCAGCAAGAAATGGTCATGAGTTGGAGACAGTACTTGTCCCTGAGACAACTTTTCCCTCTCTGCCCCCTCAGTTTGCAGTCTGGCTTCAGACCAGAAGGATGCTATCTCTGTTGTTCAGGTAAATTCCAATGGAATTTGACAACCCTGGATTTGGAGAGAAAGAAATTACAGCACTGCTCAGAGTCCAGCAGGACAAAGTCTGCAAGGCTCTGCTCCCATTCATGGTTATTTCCACTCATCCAAATACTTGTCATTGAAGCACTTTTGTCTCAAATCTCTGTGATTAACTACTTGTGCCATATGTAGACAAAATGAGTTTATGATTACATGGAGCCTGGCTTTGCTTTCCTTTGTCTTCCATATAAATAGGGGTGAGTGCAAGCAGGCCAGAAATAGGAGTTGTTCCCTCATCTTGAGCTCACATTGTAGCTAAAAATACCCAGGCACCTCTTTGACCATGATCTGCTTTCGGTTTGAGTTATTAGTGATATTTAATCAACAAGCGTGTTTGCCTGACAAAGTATGAGCGAACTCTATGCACAAATTGCTTTGCCAAAAAGATTAGGGAATACATCACAGCCTGACTGGATAGGCAGGAGGGTTGTTTGTTTATGTCAGGTGTTTCTCTTAAAGGACTGATTGTGGAGAAGGACCAAATTCTGCTCTCTTCACAGGGGTAGGTGGGATTTATGGAATGTTATTCTTGCTTCTCTGGAGTAGAAGGATGCACCCTAAGGAGATTTTGGGATATCCAGTACTAATCACTAGTTAAGGTACTGAATATTTAAATAGAAAGGAGAATAGATAAATACAGTGCACAGAAGGAGTATAAGAGGTGGAAGAGAAGCAGCTCAAAAAGGTAAAAATGTTTGGCAACTCTTCTGGAGGCTGATGCACAGGGAACATATCACTTAATTCATCAGAGCAGAGCTCCAAAAGCAGGGAGAGGGGTGGCAACCAAGCCTTGAAAATGCAAAAAGGTGAATTGTCTTTCTCTGCGTTTAAAAGCCAAGAGGAAATTAGTATAATATTTCCCCTACTATTCCACTGTGATTGGAGTTCTTCAAAATGCTTCTCTTTCTTAGTGGGCAGGAAAACACCTGGAAATGTCTAAGAATAACAAGACTTCTATACCAAGGTGTCCCTAGCCTAGACATAGAAGCATTAGTTTTATCTATGCTTTTGTTATTTAACATGGTAACTTTTGTAGGGACAAGAAATCTCAGCTGGGGGGGTCAGGTTCTGTTGCCCTCCATGCTTTAAGAACAGACACACACACAAAGGTTTCTCTGACAGATCCATGCTCTGGGGGGAGAGGAACAAGAAATAAGAATTGGAAAGTCATATGAGCATAGTCTGCATATTTGCATGTCCTTCTGCCTCTGTGAGAACACCAGAAAAATATCTGCATTTACGTCTTTTGTCAGGGTCATGGCACAGCCCTTGGATCAGAGGCCAGCAAATTAATGAACTTCTGAATCACAGGCCTTCTTGTCTTTCCCTTGTCTTGTCTTTCCCTCTTTCCCTTCTTGTCTCTGCTACAGGAGGGCAGAAAGCTGAACCCAGTAATATAAATCTGCTCTTTGGTGCTCACTGCAGCTGTTACTGGGTAGGTCACCTTCCACAGGTGGACAGTGATGTGCTGTGTTGCTGCAGAATCTCGGCCAGTATTTAGCTCATGTGTCTCTTAGGAATAATAAGAAATTAAAAGCTGTGACCCCAGTAGCACTGTGGGTCAAAAAATCTGGTCTTCTTCAGCATGTGTTGGTAAAGGCTGGCTAAAGGTAAAAGGGTAACTGTTGGAAGGCCACCCAGTCTTGAAAAGTTACCTGCTTTTGCTTTTATATTTCAACACTAATTTTTCTTTGTTAAGTGTTCATTTGCTGTTTTCAAACACAACCTATGCCTCTAATACACCAAAGATTTGAGTAAATTACTGGAAAAATACCATGACATTGATCAAATTTGTGATATATTAGTGTTGTAATTGAGTGCATTCAGGTATAACTGGGAAGAAATTGAATACCTCCTATGTTATTAGTTTGAGAGCCTACTCTCTTGGCATTAAAACCACATCTAATTCCCAAACTGTTTTTACCACCCTTTAATGCTGTTATTGATTTAGTTCCTAGAGACTGGATTATTTTTTATCTTGGGAGTGGTGAAGGGGGATTTGGTTTTTAGAATGTCACTACTTTTGAAATTAAAATATTGGACAGATCTCATTATGTCAGCAGAGAGCTCAGAGCTATTTTGAAGAATTCAGAAAAAAATATAGGCTTTTTTGATGGAAGGATGTAGGTATGTATGTGTGTTCTCACAGAAGTAATCTGCTGCTGTCTTGATGCCATCCAATGAATCTTGATATAAAATTGAGGCTCAGTTCTCAGTCACTTGAGAGCAAAGCTCTGAGTCTCATGTGTCTAAAATCCTGCCTAGGCCTGGCTGAGAGAACTCTGAACACATGGAGGAGACTGGGGAGGCTCTTCTCTGATGGGGAACCACTGAAGAATGTGAGTTCTGACAAAAAGATGTAATAAAATGCAATGTTTCCATAACGGCAGATGGGGTGCACCCCGTGTCCCAGAAGAGCTGTTGGCATGGACACAACTGCAAGCTGGTTCCTGACCAGCCAGCCCTGCTTTGTGCCTCTCAAGTTTGGCTCAAACACCTGCCCACACAAGTGTGAGCTTTCAGAGGCTTGAATTCTCCTCTCAGTTCTGCAAACTCAAATAAACACATAAACAGGTTCAGGGGCAGAACAAAGCTCTGCTGTGCTCTGTTAGGGGCAGAGTGGTGCTTGTGTTCGGGGTGGATTGGTGGTTACTGTCTGTCATTGGTAAAATTTAACTCATTTTCTCCACACAGAAGTTCGTGTGTGCTACTTAATTTGCATTAAAAATTGCAGACAACCATGGAAATTACCTTTTTTAATTTACTAGTCAACTTCAGTAAACCTAAGCTGGCAAAACACCTGCTCTAGCTTGATAGCAATGAGTTTACAAATTCAACACTGATGTTATCCTGGTGTTTTTCCCTTGGTTACAAAACACATGCATTTGGGCATTCGCTAGTAGAGGTTCAGGGCAGAAAATCAGGGGCAAAAACTTCTGAAATACAGCTGGTGTCACCAGGCACTTGATGGAAAGAGGCTACAATGTTGTAGGGAGCAAAGATGCAGGACCAACTCACCACAGCAAGCAAATGGGTTTCTGACCTGGTAGATCTTAAAGCTTGTGATTTAGGGTATTTCTAAAGCAGGGTCAAATGACATAAAATGCCCAAATGTTACTGATATTGATGAAGAAAACAACAATTAGGTTTCTGGTGTCTTTCATCCCTGATTTCAATGTTTTCTATACAAAAGGCAATATGTAGCAACTGTCTCTTCACGTCCTTCTGAAGTAACACAGATCTTTATTGTAGGGCTGCTCTGCAGCCAAATACTCTTAGGGCTGACCATGCTTTGTCATGCTCCTTAAATTAATCCCAGCTGAACTGGTCAAGGCCAATACTTTTTCTTGGAAGCAGTGAGTACGTGAGTCTTTCTTTAGCTGAAGAGGAAGAAGAAAACACATATCTGCTCTGCAAGTAAATATTTATTTCAGCTTGAACCTTGGGATATAAATCTTTTGTTTGAGTTGTGGCTTGACTGTGGTCCCTTTGTGTCACTGATCAGATGGGCATGGGTACTTAACAAGCATAACTTCTATAGCTGAGAAATGTTTGTGGAAAAATAGAGAAAGGAGACTTTTATAAGAAAATGTATCTAGGTAGCTCTTTTACCCTGTATCTCTGAGGGTACTGTGATATCAAGGAGTATTTTTAATGCTCAGGTTGGTGTTTAAGCTGAAGTGCAAGTTGCAAATTGAGCTACCTGCCCTACGTGTATCCCTCAAAAATGAGAGAGGGATTGTCTGTGGGGATGAACAGTTTTATAGAACAGCTCATGTTTTCAGAATAGCTGTGATGTTGGACTATATCCTCTTTCAGAAATTGTGTGCAATCTCTTGGGGAACACAAACTTAAGAAATAGTGTCTTATAACATACTATTGATTGGAAAAATATGTAAACAATGAAAGTGGTTGAAGAAAATGTATGATTTTTCCAGACAAGTTATTGCTGTATTTAGATGTTCCAGATTGTCATGAACTTATTGCTTATATCTTTTGGAAACTGATTTATTGAAAGAAGGTGTCTCCCCTTTCTCTTGTCTTAATTTCTCTTTGCTCAGTGAAGCTATTTTTATTTCACTGTGAAATAAACTTGTTCAGATCTGTATCTTTATCAAAGACTGTTGGTAAATAAGCACAGGTATCTTCCAAGCAATTTCTATTTCTGGTATCTAACAGGTATTACTTAATTGAAGTAGAAAAGCACTGCTAAGAGGGAAGTACTTCAGATGTAAAAGAGTGTTTGCAGCTTATATCAGAGATTTGGTGATTTCTGCTCTGCGTATTTCAGCTCTATCTGTTGAACTGTATGAAGCATAGACAATTCCTCTAGCTGTTAAATGTTGCAGTGCTGATGCTTATGAATCAGCAGTGGGTTTTTGTGCTGTGCGCTCATGTGGCAAAAAGCCTGTAGTGAGGTCTGCAAGAGCTGAACTTGTGATTAATGGCTCTTGCAGCTCGAGCAGGGCTGTGGACGACATCACAGCAGCATGGTAAAGCTGCATGCAGATCCTGTAGTGTACTGGAAACCTGCATAACAAACAGCATTTTCTCATCCAGTGTTGGAAGCACTGGAAAAGCAGCCCTTAACAGGAGGGTGGAAGGCTGGAAATACATACTATGGTGTGCTGCTTTGCATACCTGAGGCAGGAAAAAGGTTCGGGGAAAGCTGACACATCTTGATTTTTTTGAAAAATGTACTTTCTTGACTTTTGTGACTTTGAAGCTCCAATTATGAATATAAGCAACATTTCAGGGTGTTTTTATAGCTGCTCATCTGAAAAACATCTGTCTTTTAAGGCATTATTATGTTCTAGCCTGTGGTCATTATCAAGTGGCACTTTGCAGAGTGTGATGGTGACTCAGAAAGTTTCCTTTTGAAGGTTTCAACCTTCTGTTACCTGCCCAGCAGCTAGGCTGTGGGAGAATCAAGAAGAACTTATCCTCCTGTACCTGGTAGTGCAGAAAGAGGGAGTGGAGGTGGCTGCTGCCTTGTGCAGGTTGCTAGTTAGGTGGAGAGGAAAGATGCAGGAGGTGTCACCAGTTGATGGGGAAATGAGGATGGGTATTTTGTGTCTCTGAGTTTTTCTGGCAATAGAATTACAGTGGATTACACAGAAGGGCAAGGCAGGAGTAGGAGTAAAGGCAGCAGGGAAAGGATGATAAATAGCTGGAGACAGGCAAGAAAAAGAGAGATGTTGAAACAAACAGGAAGAGATAAAACTACTTATTTACAGATGTTCCCTGGTATCTTCCCAGTTATGTGGTGGGGTTTTTGTTTGTTTTACTTTGTTTTTCCCCTGCAGAAGCTGAGTTGGCTTTGCTACCTGTCTGATCAGAGATGTCTCATGCTCCCACACATCCCCAGGAGCTGCCCCTTGCCATTGCAGCAGCCCTTGTTTAAGTCCTGGTGGAGGGAAACCCTTGGCTGCCAAATTGCAACTGGGAATTCTCTCACATTCAAAAAAGAGAAAAGGGATGTGGGAGTTTGTCACTTTAAAACATTGAAATATTTCTTAAAATCCTCATAACAAAGTAATCTATTGCAGGAGATGGTCAAATCAATCTCCACCTCTGTATATCTTCTGCAGTTTGGCTATAGTTTTTTTAATAGTCAGTCTAAAGGGAAAGCTTACCCAATCCAGGTATCCATTCTTTGTTTGTATTCTTAGAACCAGACCTCTGTAAACACAATACATTTGCTGATGTTTGCTAATCTCTTCTCTTACAAAATCAAATTCTCTAATTATTTCTTCAACTATCAGAGTAAATTTTTAGCAGCAGAAATAATATTGTCTGTCAATATTACTAGGTCAAGAAAGAAGTTATTCCTTTTATCTTGTCTCTTTGATTTGGGATATAAATAAAATAGGTTGCCAGGGTTTTTTCCAGATTATAAAATCTTTGGCTCTGATGAATCAAAAATACACTGTTGTAATGTTTTATCTGTCTCAAAGGATTTGAAATTATACATTGAGGTCAGATTTCAGTACTTAGTGAAATTATTTTATTTTCTGTAAACACCAGTGGTGTTTTTCTTTGAATAGAGCTGCAGCTTCAATGTACCTGCAGCAATTTGCCTTCTAGTCCTTTTGTGCCAATAGGGTAACTTAAAGTCAGGGTTTCTTCTTTCAAACAGAGATATAGCTGGAGCGTGAATGTGAGCACAGAACTGTGTGGGACACTCCACATTGCTTTCGTACACGACATCCTTGAGTCTGACTCGATGCTCTTCTCTTTCTGGTCTAGTTGCCTTACACTTGATGTAGATAAGTTTAAATTCTGCCCTGTTTCTCAGGGTCTTCACAAGGATCTAAGTCATTGCAGAGGGCAAAAAAACCCCATACAAACAACACCTTACAGTTCACAGTAATTTCCTGTGTGAACTGAGTCAAGATGAAGGAGAATGTTCTCCCAAACACACAGGGATGCCACTTATCCAAACTACACATGAGCACATAAAAAGGAAGCCAAAGCATTCATATGGGAGGGAAACAAACTTCATTTCTGGTGGAAACAACATGGTTTTGTAGGTAAATGGAACTTAGTGTGGCCATGCACATTTTACTACCTCTGAAGGACATCGGAAGCTTTAATGTGGGAAAGATTGAAAGGTGTAATACATAAAATGTTAATGATAGAAGGGGAGCAGGTGTTTTTTTCTCTCTTAGTAATTCATAATTAATGTTTACAAGGTTGGAGAATGTAGGGGGTTTTGTTTGGGTTTTTTTCCTCTCTTTTTAACTTTGGGAATTTCAGAGCACAGTAAACAATGGTTTTCCATTCCAGTGAACAAGCTGTTCTGGGCTCTCAAGCTGCAGCTTTTAGCCCATTAGATTAATTCTGCTGGAGTGATGGATGCTGCAACCACCATTCAGTTGGCAGTCTGGTGTGTCTCCATGCTTAATTTGTCAGGGAAATCAGCTTGAAAGGCAGCAGTTGCCTTGACAGAAGCACTGAGTGAGGTTGGTTGTCATGTGTTGGGGTTTTCATGCAGTAAATGTTTGGCTCCCAGGGGGTGACAGTTGGCTGGAGCCTGGAGCACAGGAGGTAGAAGGAAGTGTGAGCACTTAGCCAAGAGGTGTGGGAAATCCTTTGAGTAAGGAGCAAACAGGATTTGGTTCTGTTGGCACAAGCCTACCAAACTCAGGGCAGCATTTCAAGAGAATATTGGAGATGGGCTTGTTGCACTCTGGCCTTGTGTTCCAAGCAGCTGTGTGCCCACCTTACCCCAGCACACAAACTAGCTGTGAGATAACATCATAATTGCATAAGATGATGGTTTTTAATATTCTTAGTACACTCTTGGACCAGACACCAGCTGGTTCTGGTAGTTTGGCTTCACAGAGAACAGGTCCAAATTGTGAATCATTTAGAGATGGCCATATCCTGTGCCCACCTACTCCTTGGCTGCTTTTCAGGAAAGATTGGTCTGTCCCAACCTCTGCCAGCTGAATATTGGCTCTGATGACAAGAAACTCTACTGACAGTGTGCTCTCCTTGCAGATAAGGCAAACAGTGTTCTGGGCTGCATTGGAAGGAATGCCCGATGCAGACCAGGGGAGGTGTTTATCTCCACCTGTGTGGCCCTGGCCAGGCAGGACCCAGGGTGCTAGATCCAGCTCTAAGGAGATGATTCCTTGGTAGCTGCCTCTGGCAGTGACTGCAGGGTCTCTGCTTTTATGTGCCTTGCAGTGGTCAGTGCTGTTCACACTGGGCTGGAGAAGCATGAGATTGCTTTGCAGGGTACATAAAGGGCTCTGTTTTCTGGCTAGCTGTTGTTTTTTGATCTTCATTCCTTACCTGTCTCCATTTCAGGTCTCCCATAGAGACTTTCAGCAAGCCTCACAGGGCTCAAGCTCAGCTGGTATAAATTGTTGCACCAGCATTTTGGCTTAAAAAAGCCAAACCTCATTTAAAAAAACCACCTTCCTCATACCAGTCCCTGTGTGGAGTCCTTGCTGCTAGATACGAGGTGGCAGGAGGCACATCTGCAGCACAAGCAAGGCAACAGATTTAACAACCACACTAATTAAAGCAACTCTTCCAGTGATGTCTGTCTAAATTGCACTCTAGGGTAAATAACTCTTTATTGTTATTATACTTTTTCCAAAGCATCTCCTCAAATAGAGGACTTCCTTCTGCCCATGTTTTTCAAGAAAAACATTCTTGTGGATCAGCAGAAACAGTTTTCATACATGTTCTAACAGAAAATCTCCTGTTATTAATCAGGTTTGGGATTTTTTGGGGGATCTGTTATTACCAGCTTTTGGACTCGTCTCCAGCAGTATCTTCATACACCAGAGCATGGCTATTTGTAAGATCACCTTGCCTGTGAGCTGTTGTGAGGAGCTCTGAAGAGACAGGTGGGTTATGTCTGAACTAACAAAGCTTCTGTCTCTTGGTTCGTTGCCTTGACCCTTGATTTTTATCAGGTCCTAGTCCCAGGTGTCCCTTTCTGTAAGGGTTTTGCTGCACTGCAAGCACACCTCAGCTGCTTGCTTGATTCCAGCAGTTCACAGCCATGCTATTATTAAGAGCAATTAAGATGCTGAAACCTTGAGCAAAAGCCTCTTTAGCTAAGGCAAGCTCCTAAATTCTTCAGGACCTCAAGGCAATTTTACTAATTGGTACTAGAAACACTCAAGTGAAGGCAGAGAGCCTGACACCTTCTGCCAGAAAACATCTGAATGTTGTGAAGAGTGAAAAGACCCAGAAGGCCCTGTAGTCCAGCACGTTGATTTTAAACAAGGAAAAGGGCTCCTGGCAATGCTAGACTGGAGCTAAGAAAAGCTGTGAAACTGTCACAGGCAACAAAAGATGGTCAGGCAATGGACTTCTCCCAGTACGTGCCTTGTAAGGGCTGCTGGAAGTGACAGCTATAAAGCCATGCTGTTTGGTGGCAGCTTGAGTAAATTTTGTTTGCTTCTCAGGCAAAAGGTGGCCTTGTCACAGTTATAAAAGTTGACACAAACAGTTCACAGGGAGTCAGCAAGACAACTGCAAACAGAGGAACAGCAGAAAATATACAGCGTAGCAGGGGAGACAATTCCTTTAGACAATATTTGATAGGGGGACCCCTTGTGCAGGGAACAGGAACAGCCTGCAGACCAGACACCAGTTTTGCAAAGAGACTTAGGTAACTCCAAAATCATAATTTTTCAACATTTTGGTTCTGCTTAATCAGCTCCTGGAGAAAACCAATCTGTGTCTCCTATGCCCAAAACTAACTGCTTAAATGTTCATTGCTCACAGAAGGAGCTGCCTGAAAGTAAGGCTTAGAACTGAATCTAATTCTTTCTTATCTCTTTTATATAAATTTGACTTATGATCCTATGGTGTGTACATGGATGTTGTACATCACAGCCTGTCAGTGTTGTCACCCTTTTTCAGGGCAAGCTTTTTAAGCACAAATAAAAACCCTCACTGCAAAGAACTCAACTTCCCCATAGAACTCTTCAGCATTACCTTGACTATGGCTAGGAGGGGTAAACAGGAACAGTTGAATAATAATCTTTTTTACCCCAGTATCCAAAAGTTTTTGCAACATTCTGTGTTATAGAATGTTATAGAAATGCTGAACTCTCATAAAAACTGCTTTCCTATGGAACTTGGAGGGGAGAGCTTTTTAAATACAATGTATTGTGTTAAATTTTAGAGCATTCATGAATTTGATTTTCTTTTCTGCCATTTAATGAAAATTCAGGAATGGGACGATATCTGTATCAGTTTGACAGGTATATTTCTCTGTGTGCTGTCCTCCTAAGGCATGTAAAAGGCAGAGACTTTTCTGGCATGTTGGATAAAATATTTACTTCCTTGTTGAAAATTCACTTATATTTCCAATTATTGAATCCTTTCTGGCATTTGTTTTCAGCTCATAATTGGAAGTTCAGGAGCCAATCTACTTTTTGCAGTTCCATCCCTAGGCCTTTGTTTATCACTCTAAGATGCAAGACCAGATAATGGCAGTTAAGAACCTTTATCAGAAGGGAGTGTGCAGAAAATTCTGGGAGGCAGCTACACCCTAATGTGCTCAAAACCAAATTACACTCTGCTGTAAGAATGAATGAAGGTGCTTCAGTAGTCCCTGCTGTCAGCACAGCCTCTGAAAGGGGACAAATATCGCCATCTTGAGGTTACTGTTCTGTATGGAAAGGAGAGAAATATTCAGCTACAGCTAATTAAAAATAAAATACCTTCAATTCTGCTTAAAAGGCTCTGCTGGAACACAAAAATAAAGTTGCTGCAATAGAGGAAACCTGATTTGTCTGTTGCTGTTCCTTCTTTTTATAAAGAAAAAAACCATTGGTGAATAGCATTTGTCAGGCTGTCAGAATACTCCTGAAATAGTAAGTGTTCTTTTGTTAAATAAAAGGAAAAAAGTCCAAGTGATATTTTAGACATATTTCTTAATTTTAAGACAGCCTAACTACCACTTGTGCCTTCATCTAAGAATGCTGCATTCATTTTTACAGGTAAAGCACCACAATAGGTTCAGGTTCTTAGCAATTACTGTCATGTAATTTTGTGTGTTTTGACTGTACAAGATGATTCTCTTTTGAGAGTTGTAACTGTATGTAAATCTACTATGCCAAGAGCCAAACACACCCAAAAAATTTATGATTCTACTTTTTATCACCCTGGCACTGATCTATTACACACACATAGGGGCGGTTTGCTGAAGGTCTGAGCTGCCAGGACAGAGGAATGTAGTCTGAAATATATTCCCAATTCTTTAAATTATTGATTTAAATGATCCAAGACCTAGGCGAGCAAACGGAAAACAAATGTTACACTCTAGCACTTAAATTGCTTGTAATTTCAGCATAATTTTGTGGGGTTGAAATCCAACAGGATTTCCCAATACTTCAAAGGCAAGCTTGCATTGCTTGTTTCCAGACAAACTAAAAGATCACCTGGGAGTGATTTTACAACTCTTTCTTATGTTCTTGACCTGGTCGCTGGCTTTCTGATTAACGCTGAACCTGTCACTGAGTGCTTGTGTTCAACCTTCTTTGCCCATAAAAAAGGTAATTTGCTGCCTGAAATGCATAAATGAGAGGAGATAGACAGTATGTGCTGAATGCAGAAACTGGTCAATTTTATAGTGGAACAGTTTCTCTCCTTCCCTGTGCTCTGCATCCCTCACAACTGATGACTGCTGTGATTTTTAATTTTTTTTTTTTTAAATATGGGGAATGGATTTCTTCAATATCCTATTTAGTGCCATCATTTCTGCTTGCAAAAAACCAGGAGGTGGAGGAGGAGGGAAGATACTAGTCCAAATAGAAGCCTTAGAAATTGTGATTTCTGAAGGTTTAGGGCTATTTCAGGTCACAGTAGAGGTCTGACTAGTCCACTAATTTTTTTCTGACAGCCTCTAGGAGAAGATGCAAAAAGAACAGTGTAAGAAGCAGCCAAGAATATTTCACCTCCCATTTTTTCCACTCAGGCTATCAAGTCTGCTAATGAAAGAGCAGTGCAGACATATTCGTGTATTTACATTCACACGCACAAGACCTTGGTTAAAGAAATAGCTCAGCTGTGCCAAGAATCAATGTCATGGCATGTAATTTAAAGAAAAACACTGGTGCTTAATGACAGGTGACTGTAAGTGTGAATATTGTCTTAGAAACGAGCAGTGCTAGCTGGGCTGTGGCACCAGCTGGTTCTGGGGTGCACTGGGATTTCCCTGTGTGGTCTGGATTAACCCAGCAGGCAGCTAAATGAAACAGGCACTCGCAGTGAGTGGGGGAGACAATTTGGGGAAAACAGGTGGGACTTATGAGTTGAGATAGAGTTTAATAGGACAGAAAAGGAAGGGAAAATAATAATAATAAATGAATGCACAAAGAAGAGATGCACGATGCAATTGCACATTGCCCACTGACCAATGCCAGCCAGAACCTGAGCATCAGGCTGACACCCCCCGCTCAACTCCCCTCAGATTTGTTGTTCAGCCATATGCTGTGGAATATCCCTTTGGCCAGTTTGGGCCAGCTGTCCCAGCTGTGCCCCTTCCCATCTCCTTGTGCCCTCAGTTTCCTTGCTGGCTGAAGCTGAAAAATCCGTGGCTTGGTGTAAGCTCTGCTTAGCAACAACTGAAACATCAGAGTGTTATCAACATTATTCTCATCCTACACCCAAAAGGCAGCCTGTACCAAGTACTGGGAAGAGAATTAGCCCACACAAAATCAGGACAGCATGGCCTATCCTGGAACTCTCTTTATCACAAAGTGGGTGAAGGGGAACCCTGGAAGAGTTCAAAAACTCTGTGTGTGCGGCACTTGGGAATATGGTTCAGTGGTGAGCACAGTGGTATTGTGTTCATGGCTGGACTCAGTTATCTTAGAGGCCTGCTCCATCCTCAGTGACTCTTTGATTTTTTGTGACTGACTGGAAAGAGAATGGAGCAGCTTCTGAGTGAAAGCTCTGCCTTTTGAGCTTGCCATCCCAGATATGACCGAGTCTCTGGCTATTTGTCTCAGGAGAGGTACAGCTAAGATTAGTGCCATGCCTGTGAAGATGTGACTCAGTTCTCCCCTATAGTCCCTTCTTTTTTGCTTCTAGAAGTCAGAGTGAGGCAGAATGGCAGAACTGGCTCATGGGAATGAAATAACACAAATCTATTGTAATCTGTAAGAAACTAAACTAAAAGGATCTGGTCCTTTGGTTTCTGTTGTTCTTACTTTCTGTCCTGTCATGGCAAATTGTGAACCTTCTTCTGTTCTTGGATGGTGCCCTCTAGATGGCAAATATTGTGATTTAATGCTAAACTACTGAGTCTGAGAATTTATACATCAACAGTAAGGATGTTTAAAAAAAAAAACCCTGAGTTTAAAAATTAATTTTGGTGCTTTACTTTGTTCCTAGATTTTTGAACGCTTTAGAGGTCCTGGTTTTCAAGCTTTCCTCCATAAGCCTGGTGGCAGAATGCTTTATAGGAAAGTGGATCTTCTTAACCAGAAGCCCTTATTTAAGGAAAAGGGTTAATTATCCTGAGAATCTGGATAAATATGTTGTTGTCCAATCTTGTAATTTTTATGAGCTTCCTCTTTTCCCTTTAAAGGAAATGGCATATTCTCCTCAGAACAACTCTGCTCTAGTTAGAGATGACTCTGCTCTTAAATGTGTTTCCACAGTCTTGGTTCCCCTGCTTGAAGACTGCAGGAGCTTAAGGGACTGTACTGTGGGTCAGAGGGTTTGGCTTAAGCTCATGGTCTGTTCCAGCCCTCCCTGCTGCCTGGGTCATGTCCTGTGAATGCTGGCTCCAGGCTAAGGAGCAGTGATGATGTACACTAATGGTGCCCTGAGCAAAGCTTCCTTGTTCCTTGTTCTGAGACTCCTGCTCCTGCTTTCTGGCAGACCAGATGGTGCTGAGCTCTGCCTTTGTGGTGAGATTTCCAGCCTGGAGGTGTTTTCTTCCTGAAGAAAGGCAGCTGGAATTA
Source organism: Acrocephalus scirpaceus scirpaceus (assembly GCA_910950805.1). Lineage (NCBI taxonomy): Eukaryota > Metazoa > Chordata > Aves > Passeriformes > Sylviidae > Acrocephalus > Acrocephalus scirpaceus. Next base: position 51,354,682 of record OU383780.1, read on the forward strand.
CAGTGTGTTTGCAAAAGCCTCCTGGTCCCCTGAGAGCATCAGCTGTGCACAGAGGCAGGAGGGGAGGGAGGGAGCTGAGTGTGCAGTGCTATCGGAATTCATTCCAAGCCACTCACTTTGCATTTTCTCCTTTTCTTGCCAAATTATAGATCAAAGCACAGGCCTGAATATGCATGTTAGGAGAAAGCACTCAGATAACTTCTCCTTAATTATGTTACAGCCCGTTACTGCATTAAGACATAATTGTCAATTTCATCAGAGTTAATTGTTGCAATTTTAATGTCACTATCAAAGTGAAGTATCCTGGCTGCAAGAAGCGGCACTGTCATCTTCTTTTGTGTAATGGCCCACGTGTTACTACATGCCCAAGATCAAGACTTGGCCGTATTTCTGAAAGACAGATTTGATTTTAACAACAAACCATTGGGGGATGCTCTGAGTTTCTCCAGGCAAGAGGTCAGAATGGCTCTCCAGGGACAACCTGTCTGATTGTGGTGAAGTGAGATACCTGTGGGTTTTTTTGTACTGCTGTTCCTTTTTTTTTTTTTTTTTCTTTAAAGGGCAGGCGCTTAGCTTTGCTAATGTGTTATTAAGCAGTTAGGCAGGCAGCTCCCAGATCTTTCTATGGATATTGAATTGCCTCGGTTTTGTGTTCCCAGAAGATGCGTTAGGGCCACTTTTTTTTTTGGATTGTACCTCATGTTAGCAGGTGCTGCACTCCCTGAAGTGGCTTCCACCAAAACCTGCTTTTGGCTCATCGTATGAAATATACAATAATTTGATGTTTTGGATCAGTGTGGGGTTTTCAGTGATTAACATTAAGCCATGGGAGAAATGAAAGCACATGTTATTTAGACAGGTCAGCTTATATAATATTATATAACCTTATAATTATTTGTAGCATTGTTTACCCTCTACAAAAGACAGAATAATTAGATGATATCTTTATTAAAGTATAGTGTACTACTACTTCAGCTCCTGAACAGGGGAGAAAAGATGTTAAATATGATTTAGGAGGCACTTAAAATTGTATAGTAAAGCTGCTCCTAGGGATAGCTGTGATAAAAAGGTCACTTAAGGCTAAAATTAACTGGTTTATCTCAATAAAGGCCAGGATTTGCTCTTCTAATGGCTTTTAATCCTGTTTCCTTCTCAACTAGGCAGAGAGGCAGTATAGTGGGACTGGAAAATCCATCCAGTTGAAAGAATGAGCCAGATGTTCCTGAGAAGATGTAGGGAGGCTTGTGACTTTTTTTCCTTTTTTTTTTTTTTTTTTTTTTTTCTTCTTTTCCTTGTTAACCACTTCGGGCACGTTCCCCCTTCAGTGAAGTCCTTGGAAGGATGAGTGTATGAGAGGGAAAGAGCACGTGGCACATCTGCACCACAGAGGAGGATCTCCTGGGCTTTTTGGGCACAGAGGGGCAAGTTTTCCTGAAGTGCTCTTTGCATCTCTATCAATTCTGGATTTATTCAGGCACAGATTTTCCTTGAAATAACTAGTCTAAAGACAATAGCTGAACATACGGAAAAACACAGAATATTGCCAAGAAAATGCAGCTCCTGTGGGGTGGGACACCACTGGCTAACTGGAAAGCTTTTCTTCCTGTGGGCCTGGGCTCTTGCTGCATTGCTTGCTTCAAATTAAACCAAGTGCCAAACCAAGGTTGGGGATTTTTTATGTTGCTTCTTTCTCAAAGGCTGAATTCAGGCAGCCCAGTTTGGCAGAGGCAGGAGGTGGTCTTTCAGAGGGAGCCCTGGCTTGCAGCCAGCCGAACTCCTGATGTCTGTGCAGCCCCAGCAGTCAGTGAAGCGGAGCAGAGCAAGGCAGGGCTTGAATCCTGGCAGGTTGTCTCAAAAGGTCAGTGCCTGTTACAGGGAGGCAAAGCTGCCTCCTCTTGGGACGTGGAGAAGTCTATAGGTGCCTTCCAGATTAGGAATAGGAGTGCAGTAACAAATCACCTCTGTAACTGGCAGCAATCAGCCCAGCAGCCCTGCCTTAAGTAGCCTCTGCAGCACCTACTTGCATTCTGCAGTTCCCTCCCATCAGGGTGTCACTCAACCCTGAAACTGCTCTGCCAGCAGCTACACCGTGCCTGGGGATGCCAGCACAAGAAGCAAAGTGACATTTTGAGAGAGATGTCATTTCTTTTTCAATACTGCAAAACATCCACCCATCTGTCACAAACATGTCTTCCTTCCCGGCACCCCAGCATCTCTGCATCAGTCACACACAGAGTACAGCTCAGCACACAGGAATTTATCAAGTTAATTTTATTGCTCATATGCCAGTTTGCATTGCTTGGGAGTTCCAGAACCACCTTCCTTTCACCCCTTACCACCAGGTTGGGGCTCTTATTTTAAGCTTATCCTAGAGAAAACACAAATGGTGAAATAATGTTGAAGTGCCTCTAAAAGATCAAGCTGGCTTGCAGACAGAATGAATGTCCCTGTCCTAAAGGAAATCTGTTGTCAGATCGCAGAGTTGGAGGTAGAACTCTTAAAGCAATGTGTAGCTGATTGCTCTCCACATCTTCCCACAGCTCCTTTCTTCAAAACTCAGTCTGGTGTGCTTGGTCTGTATTAGGGGATGCTGACCCCTCACAGGAGAACAGTGACTTGTCTGGTGAGCTGTCACACCAATAGCAAACCAAGCAATCTTCATCCTGTTCATTCTGGAAATCTTGCTGACCCTAGTTAAACACTAGTTTAACCCAGAGCAATTTTATTGTTATGGTACTTACAAATAACTTCACTTGAAAAGATATAAAGAGTACATAGTGCACACAGTCACTGTCAAGATCATAAACTTACTGATTTGCCCAGATGTTGCTAGTAATGTTTTCCATCCAACCCTTATGGCACCTTTAGAAATATCTCGTTCTTTGAGACAAGTTTCCTTTGTTGGATATTTATGTGTGCCTTGGCTCTCTGTGTATGACTGCTGAAATAGAAATCAGCCATAACAATTCTGGAGAAAATTCATTCTTCTGATGTCTCAGTCACCTAGAATGCTGATTTCTAGAAATTGGATTGCATTTATCATCCTGAGAGTTCTACTATTTTTTCAACAAGATAAAGTAAAAACAGGGATTAGTGAAGTTCTCACATGGCTTCTCAGATAATTCAGTGTATTCATGCTAGGTTCAGAGAACTACAAAGATGAGGCCAAATCAGGGACTTCTACGCTTTAAGCCTTTGCAAATCTGAGTTTCTTTGAAGCACCCATCCTGAATGAAGAACTCATCTACATACTGATTGTCTGTCATGGGCAAAGTGTGCTTACTAAGCAGGCCAAAAAGGCAGATCCAAAGGCCTCAGGAAGTTACTTCTCACCTCCATCAGCTTTTGGCTCCATCTCATATGGAGGGACCCAATTCCTGCTCTTACAACCCCTGAGACTGATGTGTCAAACCTAATGGCAAAGAGTGAGGTGGTTCTGGCACTCCCAAATAATGAAAATTTCTGGCTCTTGATGTTGGAAGAGGGATAACAAAGAGATTAAGCCTATTTCTCTGAGAAGAAGGCATTTCCCATGCCCCAGAGAAAGGAAGGAGATGCACTAACAGAAGGCAGATTTTTCTTGCTTACTGTAGAGTCTGCTGCCTGAAAAAATAATTGTTTCTATCTCTGAAAATCTTTTTCAGCCAGAGCAGCAGAGGATGTGGCAACTGGCCAGAGAGTTCAGACCAGATTGCATTGAGTTTTATTACTGGGAGAACGGTCTAGCTGGACCAAAGAGATGGGCAGGCTGTATTCTTAGAGAAAAAAAAAAAACTCCAAAGGACCACTTCAAAACCCCTCGATCATTTTATCACCACTATTTTAATTGGCATAACTGAGTTATGGCCAGAAAGTGAAAATAGCATATTCAGAATTTGCTACTTCTGTAGTAATAGGTCTGTTGCCAATCTGCCAGTCAAATCCTATTTGCTCCAAAGAAAAGTGTGGAGACAGCTTTTCTGCAATTGAGACTCCATTATCCATCACCTGAATATGCTACCCAAACAATGCAGCATCCTTCAAATGTCCTGAGTCCTTTCATAGGTATATTTTACTTTTGACAAATCATTATAAGGAATTTTAGTAATCTCTGCTAGCAAAACATAATTCTTTTTGAATTAGAGAATAGGATGCAGCACTCTCACCGTCTGCAGATATCCTTAAAGATATAGAAAATGCTTTATGCCAGATTATTTAGTGCACCTTTTAATGAACTGTCTGAGGGAAAACCAGAAATATTGATTGTGGAGCTTAATGTTATGGAAGGGATTACAAGTGGAAAGCTGATGGTTTGGGAGGGAGTGGTTATTTTTCAGAGGTTTGGAGTGGAAATATGTAGAAATTTCTGAATTAGGTCTCTCATCTCATTGATCTGCACAGTGTCCAAGTGGACTGAGCCATTTTGGTGTTCTGAAACATGATATAGAAGGAAATTACCTTCTACTCATGACCCAGACACAATTAATGCATGGCTATGGATAAATTCTTGTTGCTAATAAACCTTATGCTTGATCCCATTTGATTAAATACCGTTCCCAGATTTAAATTCTTCTGGTGGATGATCACTCAGGCTTCCTTCAATTTCCCTTTCCAACTGGTCTGGAAGTAAAATGCTACTTTTGAAAAAGCTGTGTGATTTAGTTCCCTCATTTTCATTTAAAAAACACTTAAAGAATGTTTTTTAATTTCAGTTTCAGAGGATGGACAGACTTAATTTGAGAACTTTAATTTACTCCTGCCTAAGCAGCTTGCTGGCTAATTCAAATGCTAAATGTACAACCTAATTCAATAATGACTTCTCTCAAATAAGTGCTGAAGGCATGTTATGTTTTAAGTGTCTTAATCTGCTTTCTAATTTAAAAATGAACAATCTATGTTTAAGGGTTAAAATAACTTCATCTGGACTTCAAATGGGTATATGTGAGACAGGAAGGTTGTCACAGACAGATATCTCTGTCAAGAGAAGAGAAGTGGGATTCCACCAAGCTAGGAAAAAGGAAGGTATATTGTGGGAATAAAAAACTTTACATATAAGTTCAGAAAGCAGCATGTGAGAAGGAAGACAGAGTCTCCTCACAGACAGTCTGGAACTGGAAGAACTGTGCTAGGGAAGCAAGTTCAAGGATCAAGTGTGGTTGTTAAGAAGTGTCAGTAAAGACGATGATTTTGCTAATGTCAGTTCAAATTTGGTGATTAAAGCTAATGAGAATTCTAAAATTACTAGAAAGAAAGAAAGAGGGAGAATGAGATAAAGTTTATAGTGCCCTATTTCTGTTCTGTTACCCATTTTGCATAAACTGGAAAACAGCAGAAGTTTATTATTTTCTTGCATATTTTATTTATAAAGTCAGAAAATGTGGATAGAAGTCTTGGCTGAATTCAAAAGATCTATTTTCATTCAGTTTCTGTGCATCTGTTCAAAGTTGTCTCTATCTTTTCAAGTGTACTAAAAATTGTTTTCTATAAATATTTTTCATCGTTTCTGGTGGCAGCTGTTAGCATTTTCTCACACACAACCTTAACAAAGGAATCCCAAAGCAATCCTAAATAAGACAAGTTACTGCATGTGTGAGTAGAAAACAGCGGTTAACACTAGTCTAGGTGTAGATGCTACAGTGATAGGTGATTAAAATCTAAAAATGTTGTTTGGCTTGTGTCAAAAATAGTGTGGCCAGCAGGACCAGAGCAGAGATTGTCCCCTGTGCTGGGCACTGGTGAGGCCGCATATTGAGTGCTGTGCCCGGTTCTGGGCCCCTCAGTTTAGAAAGAACATTGAGGGGCTGGAGAGAGTCCAGGCAAGGGAAATGAAGCTGAGGAAGAGTCTGGAGCACAAGTCCTGTGAGGAGCAGCTGAGGGAGCTGGAGAAAAGGAGACTCAGGTTGGAACTCCTTGCTCTCCACAACTCCCTAAAAGGAGGCTGCAGCCAGGTGGGGGTTGATCTTCACCCAGGCAACCAGGGGCAGGACAGGAATGAATGGCCTCAAGATGCACCAAGGGAGATTCTGGTTGGACACCAGGAGGAATTTCTTCATGGAAAGAGTTGTAAAGCACTGGAATGGGCTGCTTGGGGTGGTGGTGGAGTCATCGTCCCTGCAGATGCTTAAGTTTTTTTAGTTAACTACTGGAAGTGGCACTTGGTGCTGTGCTTTCGATGATAACTTGTGATTGTTCAGAGGTTAGACTTGATGATCTTGGAGGTGTTTTCCAACCCCAATGTTTCTGTGATTCTGTTTTTAAACACTGTGACTTAGCTTTAAACACTATGGTCAGTTTGAGTAGGGCCATGTTGAGAATTCCTTTAATTTATTCTAACAACTAAGAAAACTTGGAGACATTTGATCGGGCTGATTTAGATGTGCAATGTAGTTAAAGCAGTCAGTGAAATAGCTGATTTATTGTATGCCAGACCACAAACTCTGTAGACTGCCAGCACTGAAATACTGGGATGGAAAATCCTTTTCTGGGACATTCTAATACAGTCCACTTGAGAAAACCAGGCTGTGTAGTTTCCATAATTTTCTTCATCTAAGAATACAACCTAAAACGGTGCTGCAGGGCAGATCAGAAAAAAACCCAAACCCATCTTTTTTTACTTCATTTTTAGAACTTGAAGCAACATCTGAAAATGTAGACTGTAGATATTTGGCAAGTAGGACAAAAATAGGAATTTAGATTGGAAGTTATTCTTACTGATTCAACTTTTTTTCTATAGATTACAGAAAAGGAAAAGTGGAATACATACTAATTTGCTATTCCTAGCTTTTATTTTTGAGTTTCATTCTTGCATGTAATTGTTTGACAAACTATAATCCTCCTCCTGAAAATTCTAACTGTGCGGAGAATTATAACACTTAGTTTTATCTCAAAGAATATTCAAAATTACAGATCAGTATCAGCTGAATTATAACCAAAGGTTGTAGATACTTATTTTCAGTGTTGTAAGCTGAGAAAATTAGCATCCTGAAAAAAAAAATTTAATACCTTATCTACGGAGAAATGTTTAAAAGAAAGTATGTGAGGAAAATCCAAGAAGGTTTCTGCTGAGACACAAATCAGAACCAGTTATCATTAGAAACCATTAACAGGTGTAGAAACCAGCATTGCGTAGGAATGAAAGCAAAATTCACTTAGAAAAGCCTGTGTCTGGTTTTTCAAGATGCCTGATGTTGTTTTCTTTCCTTTAGTATGTTATTTCCAAATTCTTCTAAGCCTTTGGAATAAAAGCCATACTTAGGCTGATAGCCAAGTTTTTCAAAATACTGCATGTTTCTGAAAAGTATCAGTATTACGTGGCCAGTGGCACTTTAACATAAGATTATCTAGATGAGGCTCTTGCCACTTTAAACTGAAAAAGCATGAGAACAGCTTGGCAAAGTGATTCCTGATTTATGTATGCATGTCAGCACTTCACAAGTACTAAAATACAGCATTTGCTGATTTGCATGATGATGCCCAAGCTGGAAGGTATTAATTTAACTGCCACTGGTTTATTAGCTGCTGGGTCAAGCTTCTCCATACGTTTTATGAAACTGTTTTATCAGTCTGGTCCTTTTTTGGTTTTATTCACCATGTGGAAACTAATATGATTGTTCTCTTCAGCACAGTATCACTGTGTGCATGAACGTTGCCTGAAACATCTGAATTTTGCAGGTGTCCTTGGCTCATCTTTGTGTCTAAATTTGTGCCCTTACCAGCAGTCCTGCTGTTCAGTCATGACTAGAAAAACCAGCTGTGTGGATACCTGGTCACTCAGAAATACAGAGAGGTTTTCTTGCTTTGTGGCTCCCTGCAGCACCTCTGAATATTCCACAAGGAGGCGCTTTGCAGCAGTTGTGCAGCACAGAGGTTGGGCAAATAATGCAAGGGAGCTGTTTGCTGCTTTTCCTGGAGAGGCCTCCAGATTTAAGTACCCCTCTGATTTCATTCAAGCACTAGAAATGCTTTCATCTCTTTGGAATTCAGCCTGTTTTTTCTCTGTTGTGTCACCTGATGTTGCTTCATCAGGCAAAGGGCTGAGCTAAAAGGATGTGCAGGAGGTGCAGTTAAACTGTGCCACAGAAGAATATGTTCATTGGGCTAAAACCAAGACAGAGATTTCAAAAAAATATCACCTGGGAGTTGGGGCATTGCAAGAGCTGATGTACCTTCATATCTGAGGGACTGCACAGCATCATGGTTGCCAAAATAGCTTGAATTTCAAACTCCGGAGTTCAGCTGAGTAAATCACGTGTTTAGAGGCTTTAAAATGTATGACAGAACAAACTCTACTGGGTGTTCCTTATTTAGAGCTAATTAGGCTACCTTGACTTGCAAAGAAATTAGACTAAGTGTTGCTGGGAACAGAGAAAGTATTTTTATTTCAGTTTTTGTCCTGGAGGGACAGTGTTTGCATGGTACCCTTCCATAACATTGATCTTGTTGAATATATTGTCATGCATGTATCATTTTGATTTACTAATTAGATTACTGTAGTTCTAGTAGGTAATCAGGCCACTTGATTATTCACTTTTTATAGCCACAGTAGAATTTGAGAGGAAGAAACAAAACCCTCAAGCAATCTGTAAAATCTTCTGTGCAATCCACTTTTTCTCCTGCTCCTATTCCTCTTTGCAGTGCTGACAGTGATAAATGGGGAGCAGAGAAATTAATGAACCTGAGTATTTTTGAAAGCTTGTTACCCTCTACACCACCCAGCTGGATTGCTTAGTGTGGCAAAAATAAAAAATACTGGGCTTAAACTAGACAGGTTTTAAAACTGGAATCTTTGTACAGTCAATGAAAAACATTAGAGTACATGCAAAGGAGAAATATTTGCTGACACATTTATAAAATGCAAAAAGCAACCCACTACCAACAATGTTGAAGACTGTATACATACATTTGCAGTGATTCATTCTCATGACTAGTTGACCCATCTTCAAAATACAAAATTAATAACTTTTTGGCTTGGCAGAAGATGTGTAAATATTTGGTTTTATGTTTTGGGTGCGTTGCTTTGGTTTTTGGGGTTTTTTGGGTTTTTTTCCCCATTTGTCATTGCTTGGTTTTGTTTTCCAAATTACAGCAAGATAGGATACATTCTCCACTTCACTGTGTCTTTTCTAAGAAGCTAAGGGCATGAATTTGCCACAAATATATATATTTAGCTGTCTTTCACTATTTTTGAAGGCAAATGACACCTTCATGATAAATATTATTCTTTCTTAAATTTTTAGAGACAGAGATCAGAAGCAGATTCTAGCATTTTTCAACTCAAACATTTTTATTTTGTCATAAGGGCTTCCCTTCCAATGTTTTTCCCAGTTTGCTGTGTGCTTTTGGAAACGGTAGGGCTAAGATTGTGCATGGTATTTGTAATGTGGGTGCAACTTATACAGAGTTATTGAGATAACAGTATTTATACTTTCTAGTCCTATTTATTTTCTTTTAAATTCAAACCATCTACTGACTCCCTCTTTCACAAAGTTTCTTTGAGACTTCACTAACTTATAATCATACAAGAATACTTTTTGTTGTAAGCAATAGATTATTTTTCCAAATTGAATTCCCACTAGGGCTCCCATTCCTGGCCTTAGTGGGCTGTTCTGACACCGAAGGGACTGCTACATCGTATCTTGTGCTCACCTGAGATTTTTATTCTGTGTCAAATGGATTTAAAAGCATGGCTATGAACCTACTTATTCCTGGAAGTGTTAGTTAATCCATAAAATTTGCATTGCTTTACTTGAGTTACATAAAGTGATTGTTTTTAAGCAAAAACAATTAAGTATTCTTGTAATGCTAATGCAAGCAGCAGAAGCTCCTAATGAGTTTTTCACAGGAAAGTAACAGACCAGGAATGAAATTCTTGGCTTGGTGAAGGAAACAGTGATTTCCATTGGTCTAAGGGATGTATTCCTGTGAGCTTCTGAGCAATTTCAAAATGCTGAACAGGTTTCTGAACATTGTGGTTGTCTTCAAACGTACCTTTTGAATAAAGAAAAGACCAGTAGTTTGACTAAATGCCCCGATTTGCTTGTCTCCCCATAGGCCCGTGGTGAGGGCACTGACAAAGCCCAAGTAAAGTGGTCACACTGCTCCCTCCCTCTCTGTAAACTCAGCTCCCAAAAGCCCGATAGCTCAGCACTGTCAGACTGAGTCAAACTGCAAGTGATGGGGTGATTTTTACTTAGGGCAGCTTTATCAATTTATATGCTCTCCTACTTAAGGATTTGCTCTTCAGTAGAAAGCAGCTCATTAGAACACTAAGGGAAGATTTTGTGTTCTTTCTTGAAACATGTTGAACATTTTGAATAAAAGAGTAATTATAGTTGTTAGAGTCAGCAGAACAATGTGAAGTCATTTTACTCAGAATGATATGCAAGCACTTGTCAGCCTGCCATTCAGAGGAACTTTTTAAAACGCCACAGTAGTTACTTTTTAATTGCATAAATATTAAGTCACTGGAACGCAATTAAAATAATCATATTCAGGGAAAGATTCTTGCATTTGGGTTTTGACCACAAAATCCATGGCAGAAAATCTATGTGTTCCTAGAAAAGCACTAAAATAACTTTCCATTTAAGACAGATTTCTTTTTTAAATGGCTGTAAAAAAAAAAAATTGCAGTCCTGCTATAATATTATACTGTCTATAGTTCTTGACAGTAGCCTATTTTTAAAAGTGAGTAAAATAGAAAACTCTTACGCCAATGCATCCATTGTAGGAATGTCCACAAGGTGTAAGAAAAGCTGTCTTTTGTTCCAGTGGTTTGGGGATTCTCTGTTTGCAGTTTACCTCCTGTGATGGATCCCTGCATCACACTGAGACAGCAATGGGAGGCACCTGGGTACTGAGCGATGTTGAATGCATTGTGCTAGTAGATTCTAAAACACTTAAATGCCAAAATCACATAGCTGGTACTGCTGGCCCTCATTTTAAAAAGTCAGGTATTTCTGTGTGATGCTATTACCCTGATAGTTGCTGAGGGCACATAGTACAGGAAGACAGATTTTTAATCCCCATTATGTCTGTATAAATCCAGCCAAGGTTTATTTAATTCAGTGGACTTCCTGGTGAGATTTTCTCTTGTACAACAGGGCAGAATTTGGATTATGTTCTCATTTCCTGGAGGCTTCTGTGCTGCTCCATGCTGGCTGTAAAGAAGGCACTGCACAGCTCAGATGGCTGCATCCCAAAGGCAGAAATGCTCCTTGACATTTGAGCTCCGGCTCATGGGGGTTTTGCTGCCTTTCTGCTCTCCAGCTTCTGCAGGCTGACTGTGTTCATCGGGATGTCGTATTATAAAAATTGACTGGTTAGTAAGTCAGCAATAAGTCACTTCATTTAGAAACAAGACATTTTCGGTGAGGATTTTGGGTGAGTGGATAAAATTGCATGAGAAAACCTTAGGGCTGTTTTGGTAGAGTATTGCTTGGCTTTCAGCTAGATCCTCATGAGATTGGGGATGTAAGTAAAGCTGCTGTGCTCCTTCTTCTGTGAAATACATTTGAGGTTGTGGGTTCTTCAAGGATGTTTGCCAAAGCTCACTACCTTTGGATGAGCCCTTGCCAAACCCACCCTGTTCTCAGCTACACAACACCATGCATAGTCTTTTCCCCAGTGCAAAAGGAAAACGTGCAGTTCAGACATCCAGAAACCTTTTAGCAGACTGTCAAGGCATTGCTGTCATCAAAGGTTAAATCAGCTCCATATCCATAGGAGAATGTACCCTGAAAATAGGATAGCTATTATGTTTAGTACAATGTTGTTTTCATCTTGAATGGTAGCATGAAGTTACTGGTCTGTATTTGTGTTCAGATGTGAGAGTAGATTTTGAGTGACAGAGTAGTCTGTGGGTAGCTCAGACAGGTTTGCATGCAGGTGTTAAATGTTATTTCTTACATCATATACACACCAATAAACATTGATTGCAGGAATGAGGAGGTTCTCTGTGAAAACACGTTGAAAAACTGAAGATTGTCTTCACGCTAGAGAGCCTATAGCAAATTACCTGACACTCAGGCTGTTAATTAAGAGTCTGAAGGAAGGTGCTATGTCTAAAATACTAGTCATGATATTACTAACCTATTTTTCTCACACAATAACTTGAGGATCTTTCCTATTCACTGAAAAGATGAATGAAAAATCATGCAGGTTGAGGTTTACGCTCATACTTTTTCTCTGATAATTAGAAAACCACATCACACTTTGTGATAATTTTCATAAAACTCCCTGAAATTCAGCTTTAATGATTTAAACTAGGGCTTAGTTTACGTTTGTGCTTTTTTGGTCTCTGCAGGAATATTGGGACTGATGGGAAGGGATATGAGAGCTCAATGACCAAAAGAAATAGAAAATCTGGCTGTTGAAGCAAGAAAATTATTCATTAAAGAACAAAGCATGGTCAGTTTATCAGGAAGGTCAAAAAAGTGCCCTTTGAGGGATTTGTTTGTCAATGACATGCAGACAAATCCTTGTAAGGAACACTGAAACCTAAGTGTGGAAGGTTTGTGCAACACAGCAATTTCTTACATCAAAAGTGAAAAAGGTGCTTTTATCCTGGGTGAATATTTTTTGATTAATCAAATTTTTTCTTTGCTTCACTAGGACAGTATCTTTCCACATGGCAAAATTTGACTGCGTTACACAAAATAGGAGGTGTGGCAAGGCATTGGCAGTATTCAACTGCACAAAAGCAAGGAAGATCCAGAACATACCTGGTGAATTGATTCCCAGTCCTAGCTGTGGATATACTTTTAAACTGCATCTTATAAGAGTTCTATGGGGAAAACAGTGCAGCAAGTGTTTCTGGTTCTGAAAAGTATGTGAGACTCCACCATTTTATTTTTTTAAATGGAGAATGAAATGGGCAATCTCACAGGTATGGCCTGTGATCGTATTTAGGGACAAAAAACGTATTCTCTCACCAACTGTTCACTCAGTGTTAATTTATGTATTTAATGCATTGCTTTATCTGTCTCAGGGGAAAGAATATAATAAACCTCAAGAATATAATAAACCTCATGTCTTTAAAAAGAACATGCCTTTGTATTTAGCCCACAGACAATCCCCTGAGGTCTAACTTCATCAGAGGCTTTCAGTAGCTGGAACATTTATCAGGGCAGGAATGAACCCAGAGCAGAACATAAGCAAATGTGGAGATTCTGAAATATTCAGGGTGTAGTTGGGAAAACAAGATCAATGCTGTGGTACTGTTATCTTCCCTCAGTCTGTATCTCTCATTTGCATGTTTTTTGTTCTTATGGCTTCACTTTGAGTCAGAGAATTCTTTAAAAAAAATAATTAAAAAGCTTGACCAAGTTTATAAATGCTTTATTTGAATTATTCCTTTAAGCCAAAAATTTAAATTATTAAGGTTCATGGTAATTCTTTCTTCTCTAGCCTGTGGAAAATTGTGCTACCTACATTTATAGACCTGTCTGAAAGTGGTGTCAGCTCTTTTGGGACCATGACAAGTAAATTCAAAAAACTCTGAATAAAGATGAAGTAATCTGGTGTTGAACATGACATTCCACATTGTATCTTTGCCACCAAGCTCCTTTTCCACTTGATCTGAAGTGATACAACTGTAATTTGGACAGAACACACCTGGTGAATTGATTCCCAGTCCTAGCTGTGGATCCAAGGCACAGCATCAGAGTGGGCCCTTGAATCACTGAACTGCAGCAGCGGCTGCTGAAGGAGGCCCAAATTCTTCCCCCTGAGCTTGCATGGACACTCCTTCCTGTAATGTGTTCAGTATCATTGTTCTTCCTGCATATTTACAGCTTCCCTTAAATCCGGGTTACATAAAGCACTGGGCACCTCCTTAAGTGCAGTAGGAACCAACCTGGTCCTGAATGTACAAAATGGACACACAAGGAGTAAACACTTGCTCAAGGTCAGTGGCAGCCTGTGGCTGAGCCAAGTGGAGAATTCAGGTGTTCTAATGCACAGTACAGTGCTTTTCCACTGGGATGCAACATCATTGTTGTGCAGATAGTGGTAAGAAAATGAAAGGAAAAAGGAAGGGGGGGGGGGGGGTGATACATCAACCTCTCTTCCATCTCCAAATGAATAGCACTGTTATAAACAAGGGCAGGAGATTTTTCTCCTTTTAATAGACTTTATTGTGATCAGCTCATGGTGGGGGCCCGACGGGTCGAGTGCACGCCGCCACTGCTTCCAGAAGCACCTCAGAGGATGAGGTGTGCAGCAGCTTCGTCCACTGGGCTGCAGGCTGCTCTCAGAAGCAACTAGGAGGGGGTAGGTGTGCAGCAGTCTCATTCACTGGAGTGCAAAGCTTGGTTGGCTCTGAAATTCCAGGGGTTCCTCTCTGGGCACCGTCTCTGAGAGTCAGGGTGAGGGGTGAAAACCGCTCAGCTTTGGGAGGAGGCAGTCTCACTCCTTGCATGGTCCATCCATGTGTCTTGGTGGTTCAGTCTAATAATGTTTTTCTACTCCGGAGTAATAATTTCTTCTCCCAGCTGGCACTGCATCTCTTCTATTTGCATGTCTGCTGGATTTCTCCTCCTCCTGGCTTCTTTGGTTGCTGTGTTGGGTGTTGGGGTAGCCAGGGGGCTCGGCTGGAAGGTGCAGCAGAAAGGGAACAAAAGAGCTGATTAACAAGGTGGGGGTGAACATTTAACAAGGAGCACTGGACTAACAATTACTTCATTTGCAACAAAATTACCTTGTTTATCTCAGCAAGGTACTACAACAAGGAAGTGAGGCAGTTAACCATGCTTTAGGTGTTTGTGTTACAGCTAGTGCTTTTAAAATACACCAGAGAAAGGGCCATGCAGACTTTTCTTGAAGCTTACATTAATGTTATTTTATTTTAATGTCAAGAGAATGTTTTGATCTATTACAATTCGGTGTCCATTTATTGATCTTGTCCTTCATACGTCTCAAAGAGTGATAATACCTTTTACCACAGTGCTGCAGTGGGATCACACTACCACAGTATTCCTGAGTGATATTCCGGAATCTGAATAAGAACAGGGTCTTCCTTTCACTTTTTTAAAGGGAATAAAATTCAACAAGAGGGACTTTATAGCAGTGGTGACATTTAGCCAACACGTTCTAGGCTTGTGTCCCCACCAACCTGGCATGCCTCAATTTGAGCAGAAATTGCTCTTCATTGTTTGAGGTTAAGAAAGGCAGACCAAGGTGTTTGAAAATTACACTGTGGCAGCTGAGTCATCTGAGGATGTCTCTGTCTTTGACTATGTGTTTGTCACAAAGGGACATATGAGGCCACGTTGTGTATGTCCCTTATGGTTTTGAGTTTCAAAAACTTGTGTCCTGTATCTGCAATGCTTGCCCTTGTGACCAGAGGATTTTATTATTTTAATGTCCTTCTAACAGAGCCGCCAGCAATTCTTCGGCGTTTCTCATTTGTCCAAAATGCAGCTGTCTGCTTCCTTGCTGAAGTCAGCAACTGTGCCTGTTCTGCTGTTACACTGACAGATTGCCTTTAAGCTGCCCCTTTGTTTTTTGGAGACCTTAACGGATATGCCGCTTGGTTTTGTTTTTCTTTGAGCCTTGTGCTTTGAGATTTGCCTTCTAGAAATGTCAGAACAGTTAAGATCCTAAAGCTGTATTTTGTCTTCTGTGGCTTCTAGGAAATTAATTTCCCTAGAACTAAAATGTTGGTGTATTCTCTCTGCCTTACACTCTTCTGCATCTTTCCACACTGAGGACTGCTGAATGCACATAAAGTTTAAATGTAAAACTTGTGCTTTATCCACACTGTAAGTCTTCGACTGAGAGGCGTTTTAAAAACACAGTTATTACATTTCATAATGGTATGGTAGGCTGGAATAGTCCTTCAGGACATGAGCATGGAGTAACCAGAACTGTTAGTTTAGAAAATGGGCCATGAGAGTCAACTTTGACCCAGGTTTAAAAGAGTTACATGTTACTAGATGTAGATGTTAGCCTGAGAACTTGGAACTTCTGGAAGCATTCTATTCTGAGAACAACTTAAGGTAATTTTAGAACACGTAGCTCTTTAGGAGAGACAAAGTTCTCCTGCAGCATTTGGGTTGACTGATTGGGTAACTGAGTGTTATAAATATGTAGTTTAATTCGAGGTTTTTTTTACTGTTATAATTATATAGTTTGATTTAAGTATGCTAAAAGGTACCCCCTTGCACAGAAACCAACGGGGGGGGGGGGTAGGTAACTAGCCTGCCCATAGAACAATAGACCTGTATTCTCTATATCAGTGAGAGGTGGACCATGCCAAAGGGTTCCAGATAACGATCACTAAGGCCCATCAGAACTGTTTCAGCTCTCAGAAAATCCAGTAGCTCCTGGAATCCTGCTCCTGGAATCCTGACACTCGCTGAGACCAAACCCAAACCAAGATATGTTCGTCTGGCAGGAGCTTCAAGAATAATTCAGAGACATGTTTAGTGAAGACTTCAGGAATAATTCATGGACAGATCCAGAGATGTGACCAGATTTCCCGGAATTCCATTCTACTCTCACTCCAGGTGGACGGAAATCCTATCTGCATATTCAGACTGGACAGAAAACTAGCCTCGGGGCCTAAAAACCTTATAAAACTAACCTTCGAGAGATAGTTGGTGTGAACTATGGGGCACCCAGTCCGATAGAGGCTGGGGTCTTAGTTCACCCGGCAGCTCAAAACCCGGGCTCAGAGCTGCCGTTTGATTGTGGGACTTGTCTCTTTTCGATCTCATTTTGTCATTTTCCAATAAACCTCTAAAACGGAATATTGGAGAACTGTCGTTTATAACATGAGCATCTGGTTTAAAGGGGATTCCGAAATCTTTTATTTTAGGGCAGGCAAGAATTCTGCGTCAATTCTCCTTGATTGTTCAGAAGCTGAGCAGGTGACAGGCTGCCTTCATTATCACCTTTTAAGTTTTCTCACCATGTAAAGTGAGTACCAGAAGTGTCCACCGCCCTTCATGCTTCCTTTGTCTCCTGCAGTTCGGCTCAGCTCCTGCAGGCTTCTCCTGAAGCTTGGAAGTGCTTCAGGCTTCGCAGTAGCTAGATTGTGTTATCATGAAAAGCGAATGAGAGTAGAATAGCATTTGAACAGCCGTGACTTCCAAGTTTAAAACAGGAACGCTGAACGCCAGGTTTGGCAACCCTTGTGAATTTGGAGATGAACCTCTGAACTGCATTGCCTTTGGGGAGGCTGGCACCATCATATGGGTTTAACTAAAACTTATCTGTCCAATGCCTGCTAGGTGCCCGTGTTCGGCAGAGCAGGAGCTCAGCTCACTTCTAATTAAAATTCAGGCTTTAATCTGAGTGGAGATGAGCTAGAACAATTTTCTTATTTCCTTTCTACCCTTTCTTTAGTATCTGTGCTACATTTCTGTTTCATTTACTCTCATGGGGTCTGCTCAGAGGTGCAGCAGGCGGTCGTAGGATTCCAGATGTGCATTTTGTTTGTCAGTATTTCCAAGCGACCAGAGTTTTGTTTATTGCTTCACAGTTCTACTGCAGGAGTGCCTCCACTCAGTTTTCTCTCTAGGAAGGGGAGAATCAAACTGCTTGGTGAACAGCTGAAGGATACTTTCTTTGGCAGTGGAACTGCGCCCATTGAGAGGACCAGAACAGGTTGAGAGGCTGACCATATTTTGAACATGTGACCTACTTCTTTGAGTTGTGAGTAACCTCCTGAGGGGTGACACACTTACAAAAGTAGCTCTCCATCTTTTTTTTTGCCACAAGCACAGTCTTGCTGAAAATAGAATCCTCAGGAAAAGCAAAAGACAGTGACTGCAACTGCTTGGAGCCACCTCACACCATCCACAGAAAATATAAAACCCACAATGTATGCTCAGCTGCCAGTACCAGCTGTCACATTCATTATAGTAATTGCTGCCATTAGAGTGCTATTAATATTTCTCTTACAAAATCGTACAAGAAATCAAATGAAAATGAAAAGTCTGCTCCGTCTGCAACCATTTGTGTTCTTTGTAGGTCAAGTGGCACCAGCCACAACTCCTAGCAGTGCCGTTGTCCTCCAGTGAAACAATTCTTGGGAGGAACTCCATTTCCCTGAGTTGCTTGTGCAGCTTTCATTCTGTGCTGGAGGGGAAAGGCAGCACGTACATTCGGGAGGGCACAGGTGTAGCTGCTGCAGGATCTGCTTGCCTGTTGCAGCAAGTCTATCACCTTGCAGAAAGCAGCAGGAAGATTTCAGGGCCTGCTCTGCCTTTGGTGTAGTTTTGTACAACTTGTAGACCCTGGAGCTGTTAGCAAATGCAGCCTTTTACAAAAAGGGCCATGGCTAGGTCTGAATAGGTGGCTTAACCTCCAGACTGGAGGCAGCATGCTAAACTACCCTCAGATGTGGCCTTGGTATGGATCTGAGGTAATGTCATTCTGATCGTTGTGAAGTACTCCTATATCAGCCCTTCATCATCAACATATTCCTAGAACAGTTTTACTGTTCTAGGACCAGGATTTGGCACTTTTTTGGTGGGATTTTGCCTTCCCTATCTCTAATTTTTCTCCCTTTCTTTGGGGAAATGCTCATCTAACAAAGTGTCATTGAGTCAGCACCTTTCAGCTCATGAGTGCCAGCACTTGACAAGAAGTAGCTGAAAAAATGTGTTCATTTCAATTTTTTTTAATATGAAATATTACAATGGAGAACATTGCTGACCTAAATGACATGTTCATCTAAACAATGAATGTAGCTGAGAAAAGACTAGATAATTTTTCTAGTTCACCTCACAAGAAAATGCAAAGTACTGGAGAAAGGTGCTATATTGGTGGTTTGTGGTCTGCACTACTTTCCACTGCTGTGGAAAAAAATATTGATCAGAAGTAGATTGGAGGTAAATATTAATTACTTAGTGATCAGTTAATGACTCAAGACCATATCGGTACTGTTGTCTGCTGTGGAATGCATATGCTAATGCTGCATACATATGGCTATAACGTGGCTAGTTCAAGGTGACTCTGCATTTGGGTGTACTTGTGCTCTTAAGCTTGTCCATTTACAGGGAAAATACTTCCAGCACGCCATGTTATACAGAAAATGTGAAAAGCAGAATTCTAAAGATAAAATCCAAGAGGCATATCAAAAGCCTCAGTTTACTGAGAAACAATATGGCTTTCAAAGCCAGTGCTGCAGCATTGGAGAAACATGGCACAACTTAGGGATGCACGGGTTGCTCTGTGCAGGTGCTGTTTCCACAGTGCTGCAGCTCTACTTAGAAGCATTAAGAACCAATAAGTGTGACTTTATTTCTTTTAACTTCCAAAGATGATTGGTGCCTGCTTAAACAGTGGCTTCTCCTGCACGGTTAGGTGTCCAACCTTTGTTTGGCAGTGCTGTGGGCAGGGCTACTGTCTCGCAGAAACGTGTGAAAGTGCCATTCTCACGCTCTTTTCACAGCCTTCTCTCACTGCCTGGAGGGGAAAGGAAAGGCAGGCTGGTTCTGGGAGTTACCTTCTTCGTTATTCTGGATTTCCCCTCCATCCTCGGGCTTGTTGACCCTCCGGGCTCAGAGAGAGGGAACTTGTTTGCCCATCAGATAACCCGACTCTCACAGGAATTTCATGCACCCTCAGAAGTGGAGGAAGGCTGTACTAAAAGTGAACTCTAATCTAGTATTAGACCAGAGAACATAATTTGTCCCAGCCAAAAAGCAATCATCTCAAGAAGAAACAAAATATAAAATTTGATGGATTTGAAATGAAAGCAGTTTATTCCAGAAGTGTCATACATAGCCCTGATTGAAGCAACAAGGTTTTGGGGAGACCCTGGTTAAGTTTTAGCAGCCCATCATTAATACTGCATCTGTCATGTTTTATGATGACTTAGATAGTATTACAGAAATAATGGACCCAGCTCTCAGCTGATGTAAATCTTCATTGCTCACTCCAACTTAGTGAAGTTTTCTGCTAGTCCCTTTGGAAATCTGCAGTTTTATTGCATTTTTATTTGCAATATTTTATTTGCAGTTTTATTGTTATACACAGTATTTTCCCTGCTTGCAGAGGCTTTGCAATATGTATTTCAACTAATATAGTCAATGTTGATAAATTCATCTGAATGCAGAATCTTCTCTCCTCATTAATAATATTAATTCAGTCTCACCAAAGGAGAAGTACCTGACCTTGCATTGCTAATGCAATTAAAAATACTGAAGAGATCTTGGTACAGTATTAGCTATTAGCACTGCCGTTCTTCCATCAAAAACGTAACGTTGTTATAAACGACAGTTCTCCAATATTCTGTTTTAGAGGTTTATTGGAAAATGACAAAATGAGATCGAAAAGAGACAAGTCCCACAATCAAACGGCAGCTCTGAGCCCGGGTTTTGAGCTGCTGGGCGAACTAAGACTCCAGCCTCTATCGCACTGGGTCCCCCACAGTTCAAGCTAACCATCTCTCGAAGGTTAGTTTTTATAAGGTTTTTAGGCCCCGAGGCTAGTTTTCTGTCCAGTCTGAATATGCAGATAGGATTTCCGTCCACCTGGAGTGAGAGTAGAATGGAATTCCGGGAAATCTGGTCACATCTCTGGATCTGTCCATGAATTATTCCTGAAGTCTTCACTAAACATGTCTCTGAATTATTCTTGAAGCTCCTGCCAGACGAACATATCTTGGTTTGGGTTTGGTCTCAGCGAGTGTCAGGATTCCAGGAGGATGGATTTTCTGAGAGCTGAAACAGTTCTGATGGGACTTTAGTGATCGTTATCTGGAACCCTTTGGCATGGTCCACCCCTCCTTGATATGGAGAATACAGGTCTATTGTTCTATGGGCAGGCCAGTTACCTACCCCCTCTTGTTGGTTTCTGTGCAAGGGGGTACCTTTTAGCACACTTTATTTAAATCAAACTATATAATTATAACAGTAAAAAAACCTCGAATTAAACTACATATTTATAACAACGTGATGTTTATGCTGCTACAGAAAATTCAGTTCTATTAATTCCCAAGTTGCATCCCTTCCATGTGAGGATGCCCATCAATTTGTTTTTATGATTTCTGCTTCCTACTAATATCTATGTGCAGTGTCTTATGATTCAAGAAGTGGAACTGATCTGTTCATTTGCAGAATGACACTTGATGTGACCTCTCTTTCACATCTGTCACTATATTTTCATCCCACTTCTTCCTACAGTTTGTTGATCTGAGCCAGGACTGTAGAGTTTGATTTTCAGGGCACTCTGCTTCTGAGATGTGAGAGGTCAGAGACATTGTCAGTCACCCCTAGCTGGGAGTAAAAGGAGGAAAAACTCAGTAACGTTCACAAATTTGGCCTAAAGGAGAGACCTGAACATGTAATGGTGCGCTCTGCCAGTCTGTCCTCAAATAGATCACGCAGCTCTCAAATCCAAAGCATGTGTGCCAGCAATCTTAGACAAAGAAATTGAAAAGCTTTGGGCTTGAAATCTGATTTAAATTTAAACCGTAATTGATTTTTTTCTCATTTTGATTTTTTTGAACAGATGGACTACAGCTAGCAGTTGCCCTTGAGGAGTCTTTAAAAACAGTTCTGTGAACTGTTTCCCTGAAGATTGATACAGCTGCTATTTCTTCAGCTATCTCTGAATCATCCTCAATTACTATATGTGTTTATAAAATAATTATAGGTTTTATCCAGGAACTGAGCTTGGCTCTGTACTTTTCATAAAACACTTATGCAGAGTTGGTTAGCAAAAGAGATGATTTAACCCAAGTTTTCAATTGTTTAGCTTTGAATTTTATTCTCTTAATCAATGTTTTGCTATTATGCAGAAGCTATATTTCTTGAAACTGAAATGAAAAAGGTTTTGGCTCCTCTATCCATCTCTCTACACTTACTAATTTGTCTATCAGAGTAAATCACACACAGAATGAACTTAGGAGAGTTATTAGTTCAGATGAAGCTATTCAGACTCAAACCAATAAATAAATTATGATCTTGCCCTGCAACGTCTCTGCTTGTGCAAACGTCGGTCCACTCTTCCCCTTTCCCTCTGCATGGATAATGCTTTGCAGAAAAAGTTCAGTTTTACATGCAAGCTGAGAATGAACTGAATGAAAGTACTTGGCATTAGCTCTGGGTGACAGTGTTATAGAAGTTGGGGGGGTAGTCACGTGAAAACATCGTACAATGGTGCAAACTCAGTTCACAATTTCATCTGGTCCTTGCCCCTCTGTACCTCCAGATACATCTTTGACAATGTCTTTAGCAATGACAGGGAGGAGGGCAGCAGTGAAACCTCTGACACAGTCAAATGTCCAGGCAAGGCAGTTCCTCACACATTAAGGCTGGCAGGTCTCTCCCTTCAGGCACCCTAGGACATTTGGACTAGAAAACATTTTGCTAAGAAAATGTTTTGCTCCCCCTGCACTTTCCATTTTTTGCTACCCTTAAGGACATATTTTACTCCTGGCAGAGATTGGGCTAAAGTACCAATCTTTCTTCTGGAGAAATGTGAGGAATTCGGGAGCCATATAGCTTCCATGAGCCTTTATGGAGCGGCACAGTGGGGATTGTTCTTATTTCAAGGTGAGTTAGCAAAGTTATAGATTAACAGAGTGTTGTCAGTAAAAGAGATTTTCAGCTTTGTAGAAGTTGTATCTCCTTTTTTGTCTTCTGTGTTATTTTGATGCACGTAACCTGTAATTTACAGGCACTGTTAAGGAGGATTGCATGTGCTAATCTTTTGCCTGGAGGAATTTTCGGTGTTCGCCTCACTGAGATGAAGGATGGAAGGAGTCGAATCCCTAGCCTGCTTTCAGTCCATTGTGCCCAGCGTCTGCTGCTGAAATTTTGCAGGACTTCTTAATGCAAGTTGCCACTTCCATCTGGATGTGCTCCTAATAACCTCAGGATTCTCATGTTTCTTTAGTATCTTTAGTACATCAAGAGTGAGTGCTCAATAGGCACATCAGTGATTTGGGCCTTCCTAAAAACCTCACAGATTTTACTTAAATTACTATGGCTTAGAAGTTCATCTTAGCACAAGTGATTCAGTTTATTTTCCATGTTTGCTTTTTGTTTGCTTGTTTATTTGTTTTGCACAGCTCCTCCTCCTCCAGATAATGGCACTCTGCAAGGGCAGGCAAACACATTTGGGGGCTGTCCTGCATCCTTTGGCTGCCTTGTGTGTTTATGCTGGAAACATTGCACAAGGAAAGAGAGACCTAAGGGTGAGGTGACTTGTTCAAAATCACATAATCAGGTCCTGGACTCATTCAGCTGAAATTCAATCTCATGTGCTTCTGCAATTAAATTGCAGTTTGCTGCCTCTTCTGATGATTTGCTTTGATGCTTTGAGTTCTCTTACTCTTCAGGGACTACAGGTGTTCATAACATTACCTTTGTTCATTAATAGCTTCTTTTAAATAAAGGGGAGATAGCTTCAGAGATGCAGCTGATCACAAGATATGAAATGTAAAGCACGCTTGAAAAGAAATGTATCATGTTGAAAACCTGGCATTTTTCAAGATAAATATATTGAATCAATTTTGTTCTCGAGATTGCAATTGAGACAGAGGCACATCTCCCTCTGTACCTGCTTAGAATTCACTTCATGTCAGTGGGGAATGAAAATAAGTTATATTCAGTGACTCAAACCAGTGATTGGTAGGTGTTAAAAGAGCCCAGACTTCCCATTTTAGGTTTGGTCAGAATGTGCCTGTGTCATGTAAGCAGGCAGGAGTACTCATACCACTCAGTATTTTTTACAACTGCTATTCTGCAGGAGTAAAGTACACTGATCTTAGTGTAGGGTATATAGGCACAGAGGCATGCTCTGTTTTACTGTCACCCTAAAATCTCACTGGTGGACAGTGAAGTTTTTTTAAGGAGGATGCCAATATGAACACCTAAAAATTTTCCAGTACTCTTTTTCTTATCTTAATAGACCAAAAGTTTCATTTAGAAGAAAATGACATTTGCTGATTCTTTCAAATATTTGAATTAATGAACAATTTTCTCTAAATGTCCAGAGTTAATTGCAAATAATTAAAAATTGTATAAGGGAAAGATGGCACTTACTGAGATTTGGAGAACATGGTATAATACATCTCAAGGCTTGGGTTTTCCTTCTCTCAAAATCCCTACTCTGATCATGTCAGGCTGACTACAGGATATATTTGCATACATAATTCCACCAATTCCAGTGGAAATTCTGGAAATGTCTATTTATTGGCAATTACTTCATTACAAAACATAATTTTCATCTGAATGTGCCCTACAATATCTTATTTCAATGTAATAATGCATCTAGGTCAGTTGAAATGCCTGCACACAATGTGAGTAGCAAAGGGAAAGCCAGGAACTCTTCAAGTGTTTTTTGACAGCTAGGGCAAACAGCAGGGAAACACGTGGCACTCTGCAAGGCTGCGTACTTTCAGCAGAAGTTAGCACCAAAATACATTTTTTTACAAACTGATTTGTTTTTAGAAGACAATCTGAAGTCAAATCTGCTGTTCAGAAAAATATGCAGTATGTTTTCTTTCAAGGGTTGCTCATTTACTGCATGACTGGCATGTGCTGTGCAAAAAAAAATTCATTGCCATGAAGCAGTAAGACGTTAGAAAATAAGAAAAGAATGCATCAATACCCACAGGTGCCACATCCCTTTGCATAAGTAGTCTGTGACACTGTTCTAATTGACTGACTTACTCCAAGATCCTGTTACAGTATGTTGTATTTTTGGAGAATTTTCATTGTTGTAGGGTTGTTGTGGGTTTTTTTTCCCCCAGCCTGCTGATATATGGACATTTTGTGTGTAATTTCTGATTGTATTTACTCCATTAACTGCAACTCTGTCTTTTAGACCTGAGTCTCATGTTCTGTGTTTATTTTTATACAATTTCCCCCTCTGTTTTGTTCTCTCCTTTTCCACAACAATTTGCCTATTACTGCTTCTGAACTTTTTTCAATGTTTTCTGGATTGGCATAGTTTCTTTCTGTTTCTCCTTGATTTAACTGCCTCCACTGAGTCTTGCTTTTGCTTTGACATTTCTGTGTACAGGAAGGGTCTTCTTGTTGAGCTGGGTCTGGAAGAGAGTTAAATAGGAAAGCAAGCCAAGAGGCATAGAAGGGAATTTCACTAGGTCTATGTGTCTCAATAAATCTCTCTCACACTCGAGTACAACGCAGCACTTGCTGCACACAGGCTGTTACATTACCACTCTCCTCATGTAAAGGAAGACAGCACGGACAAGGATCAATAAATAGCAAATGTCAGAATGAGGAAACCGCTCAGCATTTCCTGAGGAAGAGGCAGCGCTTTGGGCACAGTGGGTTCTCAAGGACACTGTTAAATTTGGACTCTGTGAGAGGATGCAGAATCACACAGCAGGTATAGCAGGATATACATATATATATATATGCACGTATCAGGTATAGCCTGTGCCATCTACTATGTACAGCTGCTTCATTATGGCTGCTAGAGGTACAACATGTACATACATTACATGCATATAGAACACAGCTAAATATAGTACTGTTTTCTGGGAAAGGGGCCATCAGTGGTTTTTGAACAGATTCCTAGTAAATGCAGAAAATCTGGTGGCTTTTATAATGCCTTCCTCCTCCCAGCTCTTTCCTATTCCTTCTTGTTCCTCACACAGTCCAAGTGTGCTGACCTTCTGAGGTTAACTGTGCTGTGCAGGACAGTACTGCAGAGACAGAGAAATCTCTTCCTAAAGACCTGAACCTCTGTCTTTCCTGAAGAATCTTAATTCTTTAGATCCAAGAAAATGGGACAGAGCTGTGAAAGGAAGAAATGTAAACTGAGACACTCCTACATCGATCATACAGGAATGGGAATGATGGGTGGTACCACCAGGAAGGCAGTCACAGATTCTAACATCCTGAGTTCTCATGCCCTTTACCTTTTTTCTCTCCCCAGGTCTCTCACCAAATCCAGCCTTGTGACTAAGCTTACATAATAATATTTTTTTTTTTCAAGTGAATGCACCATATCTTTTCCCAATTCAGATCATCTCCCTAGTTCCTTATTCTCCATAGTAAGTACTGTATCTGTGAGTTCACGTTGCATTGTTCTCACAGTCTCCTTTTGATTTAGTCATAAATAATACATTTTGCGTGAAGCTGGAATCATCCCTGCTTTCAGGCAGGGATAATTTGTAACTTGCTGCACCTGAAGGGGGGTTGAAGGGCATGGCTGCAATCATGTAACCAATGTTATGACCCAGACTGGAATAACAGCGTTTGGTGCATGAATGAAACAGGCACATGAACACAGCTGGAAGGATAGAAGGGAAAATGCAGTTTCCATGCAAGGAAAACATAACAGGATTTGGCTTGGAAGAAGAACAGAGAACTGTCACGGATAAGGAGGTGCGAAGAAATCCCAGAGTCAAAGTAGCAATTCCTGAGTTGGATATTAAATAGAATATCTGTAAACATCTACCTATAATAATTTCGGATAAAGTGGATGTTGTCTGAAAAGGGTCTGAGAAGCCAAAACCCAGATTGGTTTATGCAAAGCAAAATGAAGAAAAAGATGCCAGACTGTTATCTCCTTGTATAATAATCTGCAAAGGCTCAGATAATTTTGTATCTGTGTATTTTTTTAGAGTGTTTACTAGAAAGATGCAAACTATTTGAATGACCTTTGTTTCTAATCCTTATTCCAAAATTACATAAGAAATGTTGTTTTATGTTATCTTCTGCCATGCAGGAGAAGTCTCTTTGAAGACCTTAATTTTTTAAAGTGGAAGTTTTATTTTAATGCCTCTCTAGCTAAAAACATTCTGCCCTGGCATTCTCCAGTGGAAACTGGGGCCTGCCCAGCAGAGAGCTGTTAAACTTTGATGGCCACATCACCTAGTAAATACTGAAATAAAGCATTTTATAAGAACGTGCTGAAACACCAAAAGAAGAAGGCCCTTTAGGCTGGGCCATGTTATTGAACACAGTGTCTCACATTTAGCTTATGTTGAGCTATTTGGCTACAGCTTCAGTCATCTATCAAGGTAAAGTGAAAAACTGTGTGCTGAAATCAATAAAATTAATAGCGTTTGCAAGCAGAAATTCTCAGCCAGCAGTTTAAGTTAATTTAGTGTATCTGTGCATTTGAAATTATTACCAGTTGCATTAGATTGTAATTTAGGGAAACACTGAGTAAGCAATGCTCTCTCATCTTGTCCTTGTCCTGGCGAATCTGGAGGACTTGGAAAGTGCCTGGCATACGCTACCCAGAAACTAATTTGTATGGGGATGGGTGTTCAGGGAAGATCAACTGATCACTCCCCAGCTTATCCAGAGGCTTTCTGCACAGCTGCAGCCAAACCAAATCATCTAGCTCTTGCCTCAGTTTGTCACCTCTAACGTGAATGTGACATTTTATGGCATTACAAAGATGATGTAAAGCAGTCATAGTGTCAGAAGTGGCCAGAAGTGCAGATGATTGCAGTAAGCCAATAATAAGTTGCATAAAGTCTGAAGGGAAATCGGGTGTTTCCATTGCAAGATCAAATATATTTAGCCCATTCTAGTGGAAAGAGTGCAGAAGGACAATAATTTAAATACTTATTCCTGCTCCTTTTGAAAAGTTTTACCAGCTATATAATTTTAAAGAAAGTAAATGAAAATAATAACTTGATATTATTTAATCTTAAATATAATCTGAAGACTTCAAAGACTGTAGAATGTTTTCTCACTATAAAAACACTCAGCTATTCTAAAGCTGGTTTCCAATTTTCCAGCTGCTTTGATTCCAAACAAAACCATTCAAATCTTTTTTCTTTATACAGTGAACTCAGCCTCATTTTAATTTGATTGCAGCTCTGTACTAAAGTGTAACGGAACATTAATTCTCTTAAAATCTGAGGCTTTTTTTTTTAAGAAACTGACTTCTCAGAGTAATCATGTTTGATGGGAGAAATCTAGAGGGTATAAAATGAGAAGGTTATTATTGTGATGTTCCATCCAAACACCTATGGCAAAGCACTTCTGGTTCTACTTAGATGTCCTGCTGGGAGCATTTCAATTTTCTGGCTCATTGTCAGGTGAAGTTAACAGCTTTTAAGGGCAGATAAGTCACATCTGAGTTTGAACTATCTGTGAAATGGAAATATCCCTGAGATTAGGCAGGATTTTCTTTGCCTTTTTGTTTCACTTCCCCACAGCTAAGTATGAACATTTAACACTAAACTCTCAGCTGGGGTAGATAGTTTTAGATGTATAATTTCAATTTTTTTTTTTTTAAACAATAACTGGAAGTAATTCCTATGTATACTTTCACAGAATAGTTATGAAGGATGTTCTTGACTTTAGATTAATCCTGGGGCTTTGCAGTACTAAGTACACTTGCTTCCTTGCCATGCTGCAAAGGGAAGACTATTAAATATGAAGAAACAGTCTGATATTTATCCTTGCAGCAGAATAAGACATGCTACCATTTACTAACAGTTTGCAGGAATTTCAGGAAAGCTTTCCCCGTTTGAGTTGGAAGAGCCTACTTTTGTCCTGGAAGGACACTTCAGAGTTCTCTAAACTTGGGACAAAGGGAGATGCAATATGTTCCCCTCCTGCTGGCTGAGTGTAAAATGATCTCCAGAAATGAGATTCTTCCATTGCCATCTATCCTGTGATTCCACGAAAACAAAACAAAACAAAACAGAAAAGGAGTCAGAACTGAAAATGATCCTTGACTTTTAGAAGGCAAAAAACCCACCCCAAATGACTTGATTTTCATGGGCAGTAAACCTGCATTTGATTTTCCTATGAATTTAGACCTGTCTTATAGGGAAGAGACGTACTTTGGGCAGGGGTATTTTTTGATAATGTGTCTTTTTTATTTGGTATTATAACTGCCTTGATTGATATTTGAATAATGTAAATGGTTCAGAAAAGTCCAAAGAGCATAAGTGCCAGAGATGAGAGCAAAATTACAGTGCAAAATTTGGTATAATAATAAATAAAGGGAAACGAAACCATTTAAAGCAAAACTTACATGAAATAGTATGCTGAAATGGCATAGGATTATCCAATTTTGTATTTAAGCCCTGTCATAGGAAAATTCATCCTTCATGAACAATCTCTTTAGGCATCCAGGTGTAAGAATCGTGTTAGAGGGCAGTCAAACAGGGAGTCTGAAGGGAATGTGGAACAGAATCTGCTTCTAGTCGACCCACTGGATTTAGGTAATTGTTCAACAATGGGACAACAATTCCAAAGATGACAGAAGCTTCAATTATGATGATGCTAAATTCTCACTCAAGTTTCAGTAACTTTATGTCCACTAGTGACATGGTTTGTTTTCCTCTCAGTAACAGGATTTTTTAATTACACTGGAAAAAAAGAACATTGGATGTACTCAGTCAATGATTTTGAGAGAGATGCTGAGGCTGTTACAGGATGTGGTATCAGACTGAATTAAAAGTTCTTTAGAATGTGTTGAAAACAGGCCACCATTGGTGAAAGCAGGCCACCAACACTAGGACAGTGACATATGAGGTTTGATTTCTAGTGCTGGCAAAGGGAGCTTAACAGCTTTCCCTCCTCAAAAGTTAGCATTTTCTCATACTTTCCTATTCTATAGGAATGTGTAGATGTAGGTGTCAGCTTGATATTAACTGTTAAAGTAACTGGTATTAGACAGGATATCCTGGAGCTAGGCAAGTTCAAACTGAAGTGACTAAAATGAAAAATTACCCTAGCTGGCAAGGAAACTCTATTCTGTTATTGCAGAATAGATTTTATTTCAGGGTGTTACTGATAAGTATTTATACTTCACAGCCTCACAATAAAGAAGCAGGAATATACTTATTGGAATGAGAATAAATGACATGCAATAAGGAAAAGTGGGCTTTTATGGAGACATGGAGATGATCAACCATGTAAATGCTGCAATTAGTCTTTCATGTACCAATCTGTTTCATCTCCAAATTGTTCACCTTTATCATAAAATTTTCTTGCTGTATTTGACATTGGAATATCAAAAATAATGTTTGTTTGTTTTCTTACTCAGAAAACAAGATCTGACCTGGGCTTCTTTCTGTTTAAGGCACCACGACAGTGAACTTGGCATAAGCCTCATCCAAAGACCACAACAATGGGCAGAATTACCTCTGTCATGCCTTTGGTGTTACTGAAGGCCAAAATTACCACTCAGGGCTATGATTTTTTTCACTTTTTGAGAGGATTTTATTTTTTTGATTTGGGAAAGTGCTAACACCCTTACTATCATCCTGAGAGTTTATTCTGAATTTGATTCAATGCATTTCAGAACTCACTGGTTGGGAAGAAATATACTGATCCTAATGAATATCAGCTCATTATACAAAACTTTCAACTTCTGCACCTGGTCCTGGTTAGTTCCACAGTCTGATTTTCAAACAAGCAAACAAAGTATCCTAGACATGCTCACAACTGATCTGAGCTTTATACAGAAAAATCCATGAACGCTTTTAGAAACTCCAGGTTTGTAAGGAGTACAGATAAATTTTATTTGGCATGGTTTAGCTTCAAATATGATCTCTTGATTCTAGACACATTGGGAATAGAAAAATCTAAACACAACCACTTCTGTAGCTATGCCAGCACAAACACATCCTTCATTATTCCTTGTAAATTGGAGCTTAAAATTAGAAAATCTCAAGCCAATAAATTAAAGCTCAGGATCTTTACACATTTATGCCAGATCTGTTCTGTTTGTGCTACTATAAGATTTAAAAGGCTAGATAGAAGTGTTTCTGCACTATGCATGAACTGGCCCAGAGGCAACAAACTGGCACCTCATGCCCTTTTAAGAGACGTAAAATGTAAAGATTGTTTTAGTCTCTTAGATGTCTTTTGAAAGGCTTGGGAACTGTGAGTTAGGATGTGTGTTACACCCCAGCATAAATCGAGGATGGGTTATTGAGTTCATTACTATACTTTCCCTTTCCTAAAATCAACCTTTGTCCAGGTCAGCTAAAAAGGCAAAAGAGGCAGCAATTTAATTCATTACATAACCTGAGCGTATTGTAGCAGCTCTGAGGTGTAGGAAACCTAAGGCACACAACGTGCAGACCTTTCTGCAGCACACAAGCTCTGAACAGCACCATGCTCAGCAGTACAGATGTAACAGTGGGCCTAGAAAGAAATACAAAGGACTATAGATAGATAAAAACCACTCTATAAAAGATACTCCATGCTCTTTTTCAAATCATTATATACATTTGCTACTTTTATTTTTATGGGCTAAACAATAAAAAAATTAATTTCCCCATCATGGGAAAATTAGACTTAAAAGTAATGAATCTGTACATTTAGGAAAGAGCTTACATCAGTTTCTTATTTTACTGCTTTCTTAGGTTCTCTAGGCTCCCTTTCAACAGTGCTTCTGCTTTGATGTCTTGCTCTCTACCCATATTGCCAGAAGGCTTTCTGTTGCAAATGCAGGTGTTTTCAACTGTTAGATACAGTTGTGTTGTATTATTCATCACCTCAATATAAAAATGTATTAATGGGACACTTATTTTACACAGAGGACAAAACAGGAATAATTGGATAGATGGCAGACTGTATACAGACGAAGATGTTGCTTAGTGAGACACTTTTGGCAGTGGAGAGGACAGGTTTTTATCTGTATCACTGCTGTTTCATGTATCAGTCCTTGAACCTTTAAAACACCGTTTTTCTAATAGACTGCCTTGCCCATCAGGCTGGCATCTGAAACTAATTAAACATGGCTTTTGAGAGTTCTATTCACAGAGAGCACCTAGAAATCATTGTGGTATATCAGGGTTATTTGTTACATGCCGGTACTTTTTCCAGGTTTTTGTTATTTTAGTGCTTGGTAAAAACCTGTGTGTGAAGCCAGGGCTTCCCTGAGCTGCTGAGAATTACTAGAGATGCCAATGAATGAATGGATCTGCTGTCAAAGGGCATTCTCTCACACAGTAAAATGAACACCTCAGTCCTCCTCCTGACAAGGATTTCTGTGTTAACACTTGCCCTGTCATTCAGAGATAGCTCTGTGTGCTACACAGACAAACCTCCATAGAAGGCTGGTGAGTTGTGACCCTGCTCAGAGTTAGAGGTATGCAGTAACCCTGCTCTTAACACTGCCAGCTGCAGAGGACTGGTATTCAACTTTCCATTCCACTCAGCTGCTTCAGAAAGGGAGGCAGAGCACTGCTAGTGAGAAAGAAGCAAAGCTGGACAGTGAAACCATATAAACATATTTATCAGATATGGTAAAGGGATGAAAGAGAATCAGGGCAGGGGAGGATGAGGAAAAGGGTTGGGGGCATAAGTAAGCCATTCTAAAGCAGAGAAAATGCCAGAAAATTATTTTCCCCTTCTTTGCATTAAATACCCCTCTATCTTTCTTCTCCTCTGTCAGCTTTCCCTAGATGGAAATAATGCTCTGTGTATACCCATCTTTCAGGGCACCCTGGCAGTCTCCCATTTTGAACACCTGGTAACCCTGTATGCTTTGTTTCTTTGAATACAAACATGATCTTGGGCTGTTGAATGGCAGTAAAACACATGCATATTTTGTATCCCTCCAAAGTTCAGAGGCATCTTTTTGATGTGCATGTATTTGCTCATCTACCAGCCTTTACACTTACGACTTTTTGAAAATAGGTATTCTAATCATCAGTCTTGAGAACTTTTGTCTCTTCTTGTGTCTTTCATCTCTTCCGCAAAAGCCTCAGTGCTTAAAAAGCACGTAGCTTAGTACCAGGAGATGGGAATCTCTCCTCAGCCGCCTCCTCCTGCTAGTAACACTGCCAAGTGGTGCAGCCCATTGTTTCACAGCTCCAGGTTGTGCCTGGCTGGAATGGAGGGAGGTCTGTTGAATCTAGTGCCTGACCTTGGTCAAGAAAGCAGCACGTTTTATTTGTATGGATATGAGAGAATTTTTCCTTAAATGCAGATCTTGTTTGGACTTCTGGAACAAGTCTAAAGTCTGCTTTCTAGATTTAGAATAGCCTCTGACAGTTCATGACAGTGAGAAACATGCCTGCTAAGCATGCCATCTTCTGTTGACTCTGCTGGCTTCCTGGCCCTGGCCATGATCATTAGTAGTGAATCCAACCATAGAGTTATATAGAGTGAAGAATAATCCTTCAATCTGTTTCTAATTTGCTAAGCTATAATAGTCTCCTTTCTTTTTATCCTATAAACCCAAAATGAGGGTTCTTTTTCTGTTCTACTCTACCATTTCTAGGCACATACCTCTAAACTCCCCATCTCTATTTTCTAAGGTGAAGTTTTTTGGTTGGTTTTTTTTTCTCTCTCTCTGCTCAGATGTGCATCTTTTCAGAGCCTTAATCATTCACCTTTCCTTTTAATTCTGCAGTCCTTGTGGTGGGATAACTTGTACCATAACCTTCTTCCAGATGAGTTCACACATCAGGCAGAAGACCAGCGTTGCAATTTGGGTGTGGCTTAGCAGAGTCAGTCAAAGCTTCACATCTTTTTCACTAAGATGACTCTCACTATCTAAGCCTTTCCAAGGTACAGGGAGTGCCACATTTAACTCTTTGGTTGTTTACTTCCCAACGCCTATTTTGGGAGAAAAGGTGACTTCAGTTAACTCATAAGTTTTCTTTAAATATCTCTCCCTTATTCAGTACCAATGTTATCTACAACAAAACCTGTGAGATACTAGAGGCCTGACTGGCATTATTCAAAGCAAATACAGATAGTATTTTTCATTAATCCTTATTTTTCACTGATTTTTTTGCTCAGGTCATGTTTCTTCCATGAAGTCAGTAACTGTTTCTATAAACTTATAATCTGACACGGGATTTATATGGTTTAAAAGAGCTTTACTTCTGCTGTGGCTGTAGGGCTGGAGCAGAGCTGGCCTTGTTGTACTGAAAGGATGGTGGCCTGTACTCCACCCGTATAGCAAAAGGTGGGTTCCTCAGGGCGCCGTGACTGTGCTCTGCTCCCACCCAGCCTCAGCTTTTCACCATGGTTTTCCCAGAAGAACTGCCGGCGCTCGCGGCCGTGCCAGGGCCAACAGGGGTGGCTGCGACTGCCAGATCCCAAAAGCTCTCATCACCACAAGGTATCAGTCTGCTGTGGGCAAACCGAAGCCATGGATTCTCCCTTAAGGGCCGCGGTAAGCTCTTACTAACAGCCCCCAGGCCGTGCTTCCTCGACCATTTTGGGTTGAGTTGCTGCAATTCATACAGTTTGGCGGAGGGCTGGGCTGAGAGGAGCCTGCTTGCAGGCTGCGCTCTCCTCGCACCTCTCCACGCCCCGGTCAGCCGAGGGCTGCCTGGCCAGCGCCCGACTCATGGCTGGGTCTCTGCTGATGCCAGGGCGGGCTGTGCCGTGCCGAGCCGAGCGCAGCCCGTGCCCGCATATGCCCAGCGGCGGCGCCGCTGACGGGGCAGGGGCGGGCGCGGCGCGGAGGGCTGCTCGGCTCGGCTCGGCTCGGCGTGCCGGGATCCGCCTCGCCCGGGCGATGCCTGAGTGCGGCTCCAGCGGGGAGGCGGGCGGGTAGCGGCGGCAGCGGGGACGCGGCGCTGCTTGCCCAGCCTTTCCCTGCCCGCCGCTGGCCCTTCCCCCACCCCTCCCCGCTCCGGTGCGCGACTCAGCCGCCGCTCCGGGCAGGGAGGAAGGGCTGGGAGCCGCCTCCCGCTGCCCCCGGCCGCCCCCTCCCCATGCAGCCCGGCCCGCCGCTGGGAGCCCTCCCCGGGGGGATGTTTCTGCGGCCGCTGCCGGGATAACCGGCGCGCCGCCCGCCCCCGCCCCGGACGGAGGATGCTGCCCGCGCCGTGGCGGGTTCCGACTCGGGCAGCAGCGGCCGCGTCCGCCTCCTCGGCTCCGGGCAGTGTCGCCGGGGAGAGATGACTTCGCGGCACCAGGCGGACTGGATCCCTTACAGGTAGGGGGAGACCCCGCGGGAGGCGGCGGGTGGGGCGGAGGCACCGGGGCTGCCTCTGGGCAGGAGCCGCTGCCCCTCGGGGGGTCCCCGCCGGAGCCCGCGCCTCGGTCGCGGGGCCGGGGCGGCCGGAGCCTCCCCGCGGCACGGCGGGGCGGCAGCGAGTCCCGCCGGGGGGAGCGGATCGCGGGCCGGCCCGTGCGGGCGCTCCCCGGAGGGGCGCCCGGTCGCGCCTCCCAACTTCGGGCCGGTGCCGCCCCGCGAAGTTCGGGGGCTGCTGTCGGGGCGAGCCGTCAGCCCCGCGGGGAGCGGGCAGGGCGCGGAGCAGTCCTGCCCTGCGGCCCCGGCGGGCGGGCGGGCAGAGCGCCGCGCCGTCGGTGGCGGCTGCCGCGACCCGGGCTCGGGCGCCGGGCCCGCGCTGCCCCCGTCAGCGGCGGCTCCGGGAGCGGGGCTGCGGGCGGGCGATGCGCGGGGCGGCCGCAGCCGGCGGTGCCGCCATGGCGGGGAGCGGGATCGCCATGGCAGCGCCCGGCCCGCGGCTGCCATTGGCTCCGCCGTTGCCATAAGCTACGGGAGCCGCGGCGCGGCGGAGGGCCGGGAGCCCAGTGCGTCAGCGGAGCCGGCCCCGGGTGCGCGGAGACCCTGCCGTCCTCAGCCCCCAGCCCTCCCTGCCCTACCTCGAGCGCCCGGGTGTGGAGCGGGAGCGTTTGCGGCTAGAACGAGGGAACAGTTTGTGTCAGACTTGCCGGACCGAGGGGGAACCGAGCCAAATATTTCGCTCCGCGCGGGATGGGCTGTTCTAGTAATAGACCCCTTTCCGAATCTGCTGTTCAGAGTACGTTAACATTTTGGGTTTGTTTGTTTTGGATTTAGTTTTCGCTGAAGTGTCTTTTTCAAGCTGAATTTTTACGGAAGGAAATCACGAGGGGTTTAACAAGGTGCTCTGAAAACGACAGAAAACATGTTTCTTTCATTTGTTTGGTTGTAAGTGAAACAAGGTAGATAGAGTAACATAGGACAAGAGGACAGTCTTACGGAGCGCCAGGGGAGGTTTAGGTGGGACGTTAGTTGAAGAAAAGTTCTTCCCAAGAAGGATGATTGGGTTTTGGAATGAGGTGCCCGGGTGGGTGGAGGAGTCACCGTCCCTTGGAGGTGTTTAAGAACCGACTGGATGTGGCACTCAGTGCCGTGATCTAGTTAACAAGGTGGTTTTCCTAGGCTGGACTCGATGATTTCCAGAGGTCTTTTCCAACCTAGTTGAGTCTGTGATAAACCTATTGTTTTTGTTGTCGGTAGAGAATAATGGAATTAAAAATACGTACAGAGTGCATTTTAAAACAAAGATAAGCAGGTCAGTTGTCGTTTGCCATATTCTCAATGACAGTGTTTGTAGCAGACATATGCCATAATAAATGCAATGTGAACACAAATACATCAGTACTTAATACAAAGGGAAAAAAACCCCCAAGATAACTGCACAAGTGGAAATCTGCTATTTTGATATGTGCACATCATAATTCAAACCAGTAGGAGAATTAGAAAGAAAGAAACGTGATTACAATGAATCTGAGAATATTGCCACTCTCTCAGCAATAGCACTTTCAGCTTGTGCATTTTGAAAAGACGTAAGGAATTGGCAATAAGGCTTCAAAAATGACTAGTGGTTGCATTCTGAGCCTTGTAATGAGGACAGAAATACCAGAGGAACAGCTGTTCATGGCTCATCCCAGCAGCAGAGGAACAGTTTCTGTGTTCTCTCACTGTATACAAGGCTCTGCAGAGGCCAATGCCAAGACTTTGCTGAGGGGTTTTATAGCAGTGGCCTTGAAAAGGAAATAAAACATCTCTACTTCTGCTCAGTGCAGCACGGAGAAACAAAGGGAGGCAAAGCAGTAAACCTTCAGAGAACCACAGATTTGATGGTACTCATATCTTTTCTAGTATAATGTTATTCTTGAATGTTAATGATGTATTTATGGTCAGAAACTGCTGAGGACTGCTCAAAACCAAAAGGCAACCTAACCACGGTTCTGCTCTGAAGTATCTTTATTTAGGCTTCTAACAGCGTTCTCTTAAGAAGCTGACTTATTTTTCAGTCTTCAGAGGTAATTCTCGAGTTGGAGGTATATCTTACTGGACTTGTGTGTGTAAAGCATCTTCCAGGATCCCCTAAACATACTTGCCCAGGAAGCAGTGGTTTGTGAGTTGGCATATGTGACTGAGTTTACACATGAAAGCACTGTATGAGTAAATTAGGTCAAAGTACCATTTTGAGAGAGTGAAATACACAAGGAGCAGGAGGGACCTGATGTGCATCCCTTGGAACAGTGCATCTTCTCTCTGAGAGCAAAATGCCCCGTGCTTATCTGCCCTCTTGCTTCACATTCATGGTTACTGTAGTGAGTTCAGTGGTTTCTGACTCTCAGAGCTCAGAGGAAGGTTCACCACCTTCTTTATGGTCTGGGTGGCATGTGACAGCCAAGAGTGTCACTGCTGCTAGTGTAGGGGACAGACCATAGGCTGCTGGACATGCTGAAGTCTGGAAAGTGAAACATAATGTGCAGCTATATACCTGAATTAACTCAAGCAGAGAAGGATTGTATTTCTGCTAATAAAATGTCATATTTTTTCTTTCAACTGAAATGAGCCAGAGGGAGTCAGTTCCACATGTGTCATGTACAACTCATGAAGCAATCCACCTGCATGTCCACAACTCACAAACTTATACTTCCCCTTTTAAGATGCCGAGAACATTTTGAGTGAGTTAACAAAAAATAGTAGGCAGTTTTTTCAGTGTCAGTGCTAGTTCGTGCTGAGGTCAATAAAAGATTCATATTATTTGTGAGTTTGTGATTTCAGTGTTTTGCCCTTATATCTTTTCATCCTCTCTTATGTATTCTGCTTTTGAAAAACTAATAGTCATAGGATGAGATTTCAGTTTGCTAACGTTATGAAAAATAGTTGGGAAGCTGTTTTTTTAGAAGTAAATATATTGCATTTATTTTCATGAAACATGTTTCATAGATAGTAAATATATTGCATTATTAGAAGTAAATATATTGCATTTATTTTCATGAAACATGTTTCATAGATAGAAGTTTAAGCATGTGATCAAGCAGTTAATGTGAAACTGCTCGTCAGGTACAATGAGCTAGGAATTCTTTAAATTGTACCCATTTTAAACAATTTATTGTGAAGATTCTAAATAGTTTAGGCGCAATTAAAAAAAAACAGTTGCAGTCCATGTGGCTGCCCCCAGCCCCAAAAGTAATTTGCAATGGAAGTTAAGAGTAAGGTGTGACTTCTTGAAGAATTATGTTCTCGAGCACAGTAGTGTTTTCCTTTGATATCCTTCAGCAGTTTCCAGTAGAAAATACAATGCAGAAATGTCTGGGAATAATTACAAATTCACAGGAGTTCAGATTTTTTGTTCAGAAGTATGTTTTTGTTTCATATCTTTTTCTTGAACTCATTTTTAATTGATAGCATTTCTTAAATATAACACTCATTTTTATTTTATGCTGGTGCGTCTTGAATAAGTGAAGACATTCCTCATACTATAAAACTGCAGTCAAATAAAACCACTGCAAGGTAAGATGAAAGTATCAGTAAACTCAGTTTCAGTAAGTCTCTATTATTATTATTATTTGTTCTTATGTTTTCAGCTGCTTCTTGAGCAATAAATCTTGGTCCTGTAACTTTAAAAGCAGCATTTGCACAACCAGCTAACCAGTTCCATGAGAAATATCTTAACACCACCAGCTGAAAAGCCCAATCCACACAGGAATCAATTTAATACCATTCCCCAGAGCTCCCTGTAAAGTGTCTGTGTGATGCTGCTGAACCTTGGTTTGTGTGGATAAACCTGCCATGGCCAGAGGGGACCCCATGAACTGTGCCCTGGGGGACCTGGCACTTGACACTGAAGGCACTGAAGAGAGCAGATCACACAGCCTGTGTTTGCAGTGGCATAATATGTCTTGATATGTACATGATGGTGGTAATAATATACATTATTTTTGTTTGTGACAGGTTTTATTATGCTCAATTTTTGTAGCTTTCATGAATTTGTTCTGAAGTTTTAAGGCTGTGCTTAGATATTGCAGCTATAAACAGTCACAAGTTATTTACTTGCAAAGGGAAGGATTAGAGTTGGAAGAAAATTGTGGAGCACAGCTGGGTTGTAAATTCATGAATCATCGCAATTAGGGCTGATAAGAAGATTCCTGAAAGTGTGATGTGTAAACAAGTGCTGGAACAAGAACGGCTTTGAAGACCAAGGATATTCCACACTGTTTTCTGTGCATGTTGTTAAGCTAGTGGGACATTATATACTCTTAAGTGTTGGCATTGTGAGGGCAGCAGTGCAGGTGGAGTGCTCACCTTGCTGCAAGGTGCAGTTTGTGACCAAGAGCATTGCAATGCAGGCAGGCTCAC
The DNA here is from genome assembly GCA_910950805.1 of Acrocephalus scirpaceus scirpaceus. Classification (NCBI taxonomy): domain Eukaryota; kingdom Metazoa; phylum Chordata; class Aves; order Passeriformes; family Sylviidae; genus Acrocephalus; species Acrocephalus scirpaceus. Next base: position 51,393,916 of record OU383780.1, read on the forward strand.
TCCCAGCCTCCTGCTGTGGGGAAAGGCATGGATAATTTACAAGAGCTGCTTTTTCTAAGGAAAAGAGTTCAAACGCTATGTCTATCCTCTTCTCTGAAACAGGCTGTCTTGTCTCAGGCTATTCAGTGTATAAAATTAGCCTGGTCGTGTGCTTTTAAAACATTTAAGTTACAGCAGTCCCTTAATGGAACTCTCTGCTCTTGCATAGAGTGTTCCTGCTGTGGTTCTGCAGTGACTCCAGCAGAGATCAAAGGTGGTTTGCCCAGCATCAGTGTGAGGGAGATGTCAGAGGCAATTGCTACCCCAAAGCTGGTAGCCTAAATCAACCAGGCAGAAAAGAGAGGTGAGAAAAATAAGTATCCTGAGCCGTGGAAGTTGCAGGGTGTTGGCTTAAATGGAAATGGGACAAGGCTCAAGGGAGATGAGCTGCAGAGCTGGGCATGAAGCCTCGTTGTCTTGTGCTTTGCAGTGTGCCAGTGGTGGATTTAAGTAAAGGCCTGAAGGAGCTTTGCCACCCCTTGCACAGGCCTTATGACAGTAAGTGATGCACCAGTTGTCCCAGAGCATGGCCAACCACCACCACCTTTGCGGTATCAGCAGCCAGATTGAGGCAAAAACCTGATTTTTTCACAGGCTAATGGATTTCTGGTAGCAACAATCATTTGCAGGTTCCTGGCAGTGACAATCATTTACAAGCCATCTGTGCCAGATTTGGATCACAGCCGGAAAGTGGATATGAAAAGTAATGTCTCTCCTCTTGCACTTCCCTGAATCGGACAGTTTTGATTCTTATGCCTGAGGGTTTTTGGGCATTCCCTGGAGGGGCATCCATTTCGACATGCAAGCAGCAGTTTTTCTGGAAGGTGGTACTTTTTATTTAGTAACTAAAAATTGCCATTCTAGAGAACTGGATTTTTTTCACACTTCCTCCTCGTTTTTCTTCCTCTCACACTAATGACTTATTTTCTACTTCATGCTTTTCTGTTCTTTCAACTGATGAACAGATTTTTTCTTGCCATTTTCTCTACATCTTGCTCTTCTTGCTTCTTTTTCTGTTCTCTTTCCTACTTTGAGATTATTCACAGAAATAGAATTCTGTCTTGCCAGCTGTATGGTGCCTGCAGAAGATACTCTTCTCTGTAAACATTTGCTATTAAATTTTTATTTTATTGTTTGTAGCTTTTAAAGAAATTCATCCCAACTTCTCATTATGTTACTTAAGTGATTAGTACATTTGCAATTTTTAAAAGCTGAATTTTTTTATTTTGAAGATTATTGAGAATTAATTTCAGTTTTTGTAGCGGTGTATTCAAAGATTAATGCCTTAAGCATTAAAATTAGTGTTTTGTAACTCACTTACTGCTGAACATTTTGTTCCTATAGTATGTGAAGGCCAGTAACTGGTTCTAGGAGATGCCTTTCTTGGTGACAGGTCTGTGTCACGCACAGGGGGTGGCAGGGATGGAGGAACTGTTTTCCCATAGTTTTGCAATCTCTTCTATCTTGATGTAATGGCAGGGCGATGATGACACCAGCAAGTTCTGAGGACTCTCAGCCGAGAATGTAACACCTCTCTGGGCCCTGCTGTCATTTACATAATGCTAATAACATGCAGGTATACAGCAAGGCAGTCTTCAGGCTGGAAAATTTTCAGTTTAGAAGGCAGGTACAAAAGAGGGGCACAAAATGCAAATGGAAGGCTCAGGGTGATGGCTGGCATGGGGGTTTTTTTGCTTTCATTTTTGTTACAGGCATATGATCATTAGCTTCTTTGGACTATCTGTTCTTAAGAAAATGGGAAATCGAGGGATACTGACTTAGATAAGGAAATGTGCTCTCAGGGAAGGATGTATAGAGTGTACAAAGGTAACAGTGGGAGAAGGTGGAAAGACTGGAATAATTATTTTGGATGATTGCATGTCATAAAAGATGAAACTTTTATTCCTGACATAGTTATTTTACACCAGGTTGTTTCATCTAACAGTTGATGGCAATGTAATTTATGTAGTTTATGTGTACATTGCGTAGCTTCATGACACTTTAAAAGCTCAGTTTGCTCCATAATCAAATTACTTTTTAGATGGTTTTGTATTTTATTCTTTTATTTTAATAAGGAACTAAAAGATATCTTTCCTTTCCCTTTCAGTGATTACAGCAGAAGTAGATTTCATACTTTTGTATTGCTAATAAGTTGAGGGATTACACAGTTATCTATTTTTCATCCTTAAAGAAAATTGGTGACCCAACTGAAAACACTTGCTCCTTCACGGAAATGCAGTAGGCCCTACAGAGCAGGGGAGAGGAACTGCTTCTGCCAGGACAAGAACTTTGCAGGTTTGGATGCTGATTTTGTGCATTCAGACCAGCTTCCCCGGAAAGCAGGGATGCTGTAGAGACTAAGGCTGCCCTCTGCCATCCATGCAGTTGTGTGGTTGCTTGCAGGGAGCTGTCACAAAGAGGTGGCACCAGAGCCTTTCTACTGAATTAAAAGGGGTTGGATTGGTGCCATCCCCTTCTCTGAGCTCATGTTTTAGCTGAGCAAATAACTATAGCAGGCGGGCTATAATGCATGAATATGCCAATGTGCTTGTGAGTGACACACTGATCTTGTTCGCTGACAATGCAAGTGCCCAAGTCATTCTTTCATGAAGTTGAGTTCTAGCTTGGAGTCTCAGATGTTTATGAAAATTAAGTCTTGAATTGCAAATTTCAGTGGAAACCTCATGATTCCTGTTGTGATGCATGTTAACACAAGCCTGTGAATATCATAATTCGTGATTATTGTAACTCATTTGATACAGGTAATGAAACCACAGCATGAAGTTTTTAATGGTAATTCTAATTCCAATCACAGTTCTAACTACTGGCAAATGAGAAATTACAAGATGAAGAAATTCCTTGATTAGCTTCAGATATGACTAAGTTGGAAATTGTATTTGCAAGTGAAATACAAGTACATTGGTATTTGATCTCCAGTTAGGAAAGGGACCTGAACGGTTCTGTCCTTCAAATTTGGTATCAGTTTGAAGTTTGAATGCTAGGTATTTGCATTAGTTGCTCCTGTGCCACAGCAAGAAACATAAAGAAAACAGGTCTGTTTCTTTTCAGAGCAGGTTGTTGCTAGCCCATATTACTACAGCAACGTTTTCACTTGGCTGCAGCAACAGCAACAAAAACAAGTTACATTGCATCATGTAGCAATTCTTACTTGTGAAAATTTGAGGAAATTATTGAATGTACTGTGGAAATTAAAGAGTAGATAACTTGCCCAGACAATGACTTAGACTAACTTCTCGGATCAGGTTGAGTGGAAACCGAAAGACTAAGACACATACTGGACCCTGGAATTCATCCCACTATTTTTGGCAAATATAAATCCCAGTACTCAAGCCAGGAGTGTGAATTTCCATTAAACAGTGTTTTGCAAACTTAGAGAATGCTTGAAGTCTTCTGTGCCGAAACTTTAGCTCAGTTGTATGGGTGAATAATGCCTCTTTTGGGACACTGCATCTGTAGAGCAATGTTAAATAACTTTAAAGGTGTCTTTAAATGACACATCATTGAGTCAGACCTTGATAATTGATTCTTCCAGGTTACTGAATCTTAAATCACTCCACTGGCTGTTGCTGCAGATTTAAATAGTGAAGTATAAGGTTTTAGAGAAACTTTTTGTGCTTGCCCTAGAATAACATTAACATTGTTTTATTGTTTGTCCTTAAGGCAGAGCTCATGTGCCTCTGCATATGGTGTATTGTTACAGCTCTGCAATCATAGAATCATTTGGTCAGAAAAGATCTCCAAGATCATCAGGTCCAGCCATTTACCCCACATTGCCAAGTCCACCACTCAACCATGTCCCTAAGTGCCACATCCACACAGCTTTTAAATATCTCCAGGGATGGTGACACCACAGTTCCCTGGGCACCTTGTTCCAAGGCTTGACAAATGTTTCAGTAAGAATTTTTTTTCCTCATATCCCATCTAAACCTGACCTGGCACAACTTGGGACTTTTCTCTCCTCCTGTTGCTAATTGGGAAAAGGTACCAACCCCCATCTGGCTACAGCCTCCTTTCAAGGAGTTGTGGAGAACAGTAAGGTCCCTCTGAGCCTCTTCCAGGCTGAACACCCCCAGCTCCCTCAGCTGCTCCTCACAGGACTTGTGCCACAGACCCCTCCCCAGCTCCATTTCCCTTCTCTGGACTCTCTCCAGTCCCTTAATGTCTGTCTTGAAGTGAGGGGCCCAGAACTGGGCACAGCACTCCAGGTGTGGCCTCACCAGTGCCCAGTACAGGGGACAATCCCTGCCCTGGTCCTACCAGGCTCACTATTGCTGATCCGGGCCAGGATGCCATTGGCTGCCTTGGCCACCTGGACACACTCTTTTTTCTAGTATTCATCTGCTGTTAAAGAGCACCCCCAGGTCCTTTTCCACTGGCCAATTTCCAGCCACTCCTCCCCCAGCCTGCAGTACTGCCTGGGGTTGTTGTGACCCCAGGACAGGACTCAGCACTTGGCCTTGTTCAACCTCCTGCAGCTGGTCTTGGCCCATCAATTCAGCCTGGCCCGATCCCTCTGCAGAGCCTTCTGCTCTCCAGCAGATCAGCCCTCCCTCCCAACTTGGTGTCATCTGCAAACTGACTGAGGGAACCCTAGATCCCCTCTTCCAGATCACTGGTAGTGGGCTGCATCAGAAATGCACAAGTGATTTACTCATTTGAGTAACAGTGCAGTTCAGTCTGGGAGAAGCTAGGGATTGCCATATTTAAATTGTTTCCAGTATATGTGTTAGACTGTTTACAGCTAGCTGGGAATCTGCCACAGTACAGTTCACAATGGGCATATAACTTTTAGTGTAGAATTCATTATCTGGTCTGAAATAAGAATGTTCTTTTGGCTATTAAAAGAGCACTAGCCACCTCTGAGCCACCTAATCTAGGCTTTGGCTTTTCAAAATACTAGGATAATTCCTGCATCTGCCAGATATATTAAGAAATACTGTATTAATACCCAGAGAAACTGGGCCATCATATCAGAACAAAAAGATCATGACATTGCTAGAAGTTTGAGAAATCCTGGAAGATGCTTTTTAAGTGTTGGCTATTTCAAATAATGATATACTGTAGTATTCTGGCAGTATTGATGCAGCTTGAAAAATTCTTAATTACATCCTTGGGGCTTGAATATCATTCTCAGATTTTGAAGATCAAGAAAAACCAGCACAGGAGAAATTTAAATGAAATTAAAAGTTCCTTCCTTCCTTCCTTCCTTCCTTCCTTCCTTCCTTCCTTCCTTCCTTCCTTCCTTCCTTCCTTCCTTCCTTCCTTCCTTCCTTCCTTCCTTCCTTCCTTCCTTCCTTCCTTCCTTCCTTCCTTCCTTCCTTCCTTCCTTCCTTCCTTCCTTCCTTCCTTCCTTCCTTCCTTCCTTCCTTCCTTCCTTCCTTCCTTCCTTCCTTCCTTCCTTCCTTCCTTCCTTCCTTCCTTCCTTCCTTCCTTCCTTCCTTCCTTCCTTCCTTCCTTCCTTCCTTCCTTCCTTCCTTCCTTCCTTCCTTCCTTCCTTCCTTCCTTCCTTCCTTCCTTCCTTCCTTCCTTCCTTCCTTCCTTCCTTCCTTCCTTCCTTCCTTCCTTCCTTCCTTCCTTCCTTCCTTCCTTCCTTCCTTCCTTCCTTCCTTCCTTCCTTCCTTCCCTCCCTCCCTCCCTCCCTCCCTCCCTCCCTCCCTCCCTCCCTCCCTCCCTCCCTCCATCCTTCCCTCCCTCCTTCCCTCCCTCCTTTCCTCCCTCCTTCCTTCCTTCCCTCCTTCCTTCCTCCCTCCCTTCCTCCCTCCCTTTTTCCTTCCTAGGCACCTTTCTTTGCTAGGTTATTGTTCCTAGGCACCCTCTGTTTTTTATTAAGTTAATGCTGTATGCCTTAGAATTTGCAAGATACAGGTTTTTCTGAGTAGTATTGGAAGGAAAAAAGTTCTCCCTCCTATCCTGTGCACCTTGTGTCAGAGTGATTTCCCGATTATTCTGTTGGAAAAAATGTGAAGGTATCTTTGTATAAGATGGAAAGTAGGATAAGCAAGTTCAGGTATTCAAGTCTCTGCCCTTTGTTTCATTCTTTAGAAAGGTGTTTCTAATGCCTCAGATGAGTGCCTAGATTTCAGGTTATTTGTTGGTGTGTGCTGGGCCTATCTCCCCAAAATTTTGTTCTGAAGCTACGGAGGTCATCAAGTTTATAAACTTAGGATTTGATAAATTGGCATTCTCTTACAAAGACTTCTGGTAAAAGAATCCAGTGAACTCTAGACTTGGAAGAAAATATTTTAAAGCTTAGGAAATTAATTTTACTTACAATTAACTGTAGTTTCTGAAAGCCATCCTTTCATTGATATGGTATCAAATAGTATAAGCTATAACCAAGATTGAAGGAGATATTAAGGCAACTGGGAGCTCACTGGGAATGACTATCCTGTTTATTGCTTATTGTATTCTGTTAAAATATAAAGTTTTTGAAACAGAAGGTTTAAAACCGTGCATAATAGCTGTATTTTATCTTTAGGCTGGTGTAGGCCTTTAAAAGGATGGAATGCTGTGAACCTGTGTATGGCTGGATTTTCAGAAGTACTCAGATTCTGTTGAAAATACGTAATGTGGTGGAATGAGAAGGGAGGAGAAGGACTATTGTGCTGCCTAGTCAAAATGACAAACAACATATAACACAGTGTGGTTTTTATGTGTTCTTTGGCAAGAGCAACTAATTTTCTTCTGAAAAAGCTTATTCTGAAGAAAAATGTAAGATACGTTAGAGGCACAGAGGTTTTCACTGCATTGTGTGATGGACTGTAAATATGCCCAGTTGACATTTTGAAGCAACCTCAATATAAGTCTCTGTGTGTTGGGGTGAAAATTCAGCCCAAAGGGTTTTAGTTTATAGCCAGCTCTGCAATATTGCATCTGCTGTGGTCTTGGATTAACAGTGCCAAACACAAGTGCGTATTGCAATAAAGAGTGAACAAAAAGATGTTCTGTATGGTTTTTCTTTTTACTTTGCACTTGATGACATCTGTCTTGTTGCTAATTTTTCGTGACACAGCTATGATACTGTTTCTATTTTTTGGTTTTGTGCCATTAGAATAGATCTATAACTAACAATGATTGAGTCATTGTTAATAACTCTGTGAGTTATTTACTTTGGGAAGTGAAGGCATTTATTTTTATGTCATTAAATGCCTGCCTCTGTTTCCTAAAGATACTCAGTATTAAGGAAGCTTGTTTTTCTTGTTTCTGTGGTTCTTTCCTTTTTTGTGTGTGTCCTCTGTACCTGGCTGATGTTGGTTTTGAGATAACAGTGGATGTGCTGCTGGGAGGGTGCCTGGAGATAGTGTGGCTGGTGCTAAATTTGTCAGTCAGTGGCAGTATTTCCTTATAATCTTCCAGCTTTTCTTAAATTAAATCTCTTAATAATTGCAAAGCAGATAAATATTTGAGAAGGATTCCAAGTCTCTGCTGCCATCCAAAAACTGTCAGCAGCAGTCTTTCTAAAGTAGATTCCAGACTCAGGTGGAGGTCCTTCTTTCAGCAGGTGAGAGCAGATGTGTTCTGTGGAGAGTGGCCTGGTTTGCCAGCACACAGAGCTTCAGAAGGGTGGGTGAGCAGTCTCTGGTCACTGCTGGGGTCACTGCTGTGGGCTGGCAGCCCAGGCAGACACCTTGTGTACTCCGCAGTTTCACGATAGTGAAGATAAGAGCATGTGCACTTGTAGTGTGCAACTCCATCCCACAATAGTGAACACATTTGGAGGGTCACATACAGGAAGCTGTTGCTGTCTTATAAATTTCTAGCTTGCTTGTGCCAGCCAGCTTTCTTTCCATCATTCTGCTGAGCCTCCTCATTGTGTTCTCATTTTGGTAGGTCCTGAGTGAGCAAGAAAATGGAGCCCTCTGAATCTGACAGAAGGAAGCTGAGTGACATTCAGTGGATGCTCCTTCAGGTTGAAATGGCTCACCTTGTATCCTGCAATAAACACAAACTCAATGGCTTGTGCATTGAAGTGTTAGAGCTATGAAAAATGTGCAAATAATAGTGATCACGTGCTACATCAATTAGACCTTCTGTGCAGTGGGCAATTAGTGTTTCATAAAGAAACCAGAAGATACACAGTCATGTATTTATCAGAGAGGAGAAGAAAACATCTGCTGATGTATAAGTCTTGATTAGACCCAAAGGGGAATCTTAGCTTCACTCCTTTTTAATGGTCCAATAGCTAAAATCATTCTTTCTGCCTTACTTAAATGGATTTGGAAATAGCTTCCCACAGTGCCTGAAGTGGTTTAATTACATCTGATGTGGTTAAAAGAGGTCTCCAGCTTTGTGTGGTAGAGCTTCCTCTATCTGAGACGACATGTCCTCACTGATTACACCTATGTTTGTCTCCTTTGCCTGGCACCCTCCTGGTGGTTTACGGTGTGGCTGTGGCTCAAAGCTCAGTGGGACAGGTCCCTTGGTGTGCTGGATGCACCTTGGCATTGTGCTGGAGTGTGCTGCCAGGCTTGTGTCTCACTGCCTTGTGTCCTGCTTGGTGTGGAATTCCGGGAGAGGTTGCAAAGACAGAAATGTATTACCCCTGTGTTACTGATAGGGACCCTGCACATACAGAAATGTGTTTTTTCCAGGATGAAAAGTCAGTAGCAAAATTGGGGAAGAAATTATATTTGCTTTATCTTCCACCCTTCTTTCCCACAAATAAGATTATCTTTTTTATTTCATTTACATTGCTCTTTGTCAAATCCAAAGTGGGATAGTGAGAACTATGCATAAAAAAAATGAGCCCAGTAAATTTTCTTCACAATGTGTTGATGTTGGAAGGAATCTTCTGTATATATCTGAAAGAAGTGGTCCTGGGATCCATTTGAAGACTAGGATCCTCTGGTTTATTATAGAAGCCCCATAGAAATGAGGATTCTTCCTGAAACTTGCAGAGGTTCCCTGCCTTCTACAAAATGTGACATGTTTCATGGGAGATAGATAACTTAATTCCTTCTCTGATAAAGACCCAAATATTTGGAATTTAATTTTACTTGTATGGTATGATCTGCTTCTTGTTCTAGGAAATCAGCAACCAAGCTGATAATCACATATTTCTGCTCACATATTCACCTTTTTAACTGAAAATATTTCATAGGAGAGAAGTAGCAGGCTTACAGGTGTGTCCAGAAACAAGGCTGTGCATGGCACATCAGTCCGCAGTGGAGATTTCCTTTTGCTGCAATTGTTGCTAACAGGCATTCTACCAGGTGAAGTGGAATAATCAAAATGGCAACTTCAGCCAGGTATTAAAAAGATATGAAAAAGGTGGTGGAAAGCCTGTAATGGTTTGCTATGGATGTCACAGCACCTAAATAGCTCTTTGTTCAATAAAAATGCTTTACATCTTATTCTGCCAGCCTTTGCTTTGCAAATTAAACACAAGGCAACCTCCTGCCAAGCAGGCTTGTATGTTTTTGCTGTGCCTTTTGTATCCACAAAAGGTGTTGGTAAACTTTTCTGTTTACCAACAGAAGTTTGCAGTTTGTCAACGCAACCTTTCTTTAGCAGTTAATTTGATCTACTTCAGCTGTGATCTGTTTAGTTACATTCTTAAATGGCACACGGGAGCAAATTAGATTAGGCTTTTTTCTTTGTTGGAAAATGGAAAGCACAAAATCCAACACCTGTAATATCTTGAATTACCTCAGGACCTGTTTCTGTCACGCTTAAACAAACCTGCTACAAGGGCATGGCTGCATCAGTGGTAGCTCTCTAAAGCTGTGCTGGTTTAGAAATCAGAAATGGAAGTGCTTTTAAACAGATTTGTTTTTTATTTTATGATCAAAACATTTGTGGTAGGAAACAATTTGTACTTTTTCTGAATACATGAAGAGTGACATTTGCTAAATTCTACATTCTGATTATTCTTTCTATCTTGCAGATTTTTTGTTAAGTTGTAACCACATAGGAAGCAGTACTTGTCACAATATAATTGCATGTTGGAGATTCATGTGAGTTCCACACCTTGAATCCGCAAGTTGAGATTCAAAGTGATACTATCATTCATCTTCCTTTAAAAAACAGAGAAGGGAATAACACAACCCCCCACCCCCAAAAGTACCCAAACTCACTGATACACAAATATATGAGTTATGTTTTAAAGAGGAGAATTTGTCTGTTCTATGCAGTGTGTAGAGTCAGTAGGTTTTTCCTCTGTTATTTCTTATCCCTGTCTTTGTACGGGTTGATAACATGCTTGAATCTTGGAGAAAAAAGGAGAAGAAGACAAGGAAAACAGTTTTTGTCTTAATTGGTAAGTGACCTGCAGTATTTGTATCTAGCAGGAAAGCAGCCATTGGAATTGCAGATTTGGCTATCCATTTTGTTTCTAGGAACTGACAAATGTACAATTTGCAATCCTACATAATGATGATCTGATTCTAGAGTGTGATTTCTACCAGTATCTAGAAATATATAATTTGAGCATAAATTTTCAGTAGAGGATGTGCAGGGATTAGTGGCACAACCTTAATGAGAATTACACCACTTAATTCCTTGGATATTATGCTGGTATTATGTCCTTTATCTATTTTGAGAGGTCATATTATACTGAAAATCTGCAGCAGTACATGAACAGCAAAGGATACTTACGGCTTTGCGTGAGAGCTGTCCATCAGTTTATAGAACATGGTACCCCATTTGCTTAGCCATTGGCACATGGTGAAGGAAAAAATGAATGCTTAACTCAAGCAAAAACAGTTTAAAAAGTAGTAGATTGGATAAATGCTGAAATCTTTTTGATCCAGTTTCTTTGGATATGTTGTTAGTTACAAATGACAACTGCATGCCAGTTTAAGAAAAACAAATACTTAGAGTTGACACAGCTTTTTTCTAATTATCTTATGCATGCTTTATTTCAAAGACAAGGTTACTCTTTTTGCATGTAACATATTCGTGCAAGTCTTTGGAGTTTTCAAAACAATAATAAAAAGCATCTTAGTGTCTTTTTTAGTTTTTTTTTTTTTTTTTTTTCTTTATTCCTCCTTGGTTACTGTTTGATGGCACTGGTGAATATTTAACAAGCAGTTTAGAAAGCAAAGATAGAAATGAACGATTTTTTTACCAGCCTTTTATTCTGATGTTTAACATTCTGTGTGCTATAAGCTTTTATTGTGCAAATACTTAGCCATTTGAGCAGGTCTGGATATTTAAGTCTAACAGTAATAAGCTATGTTAGTCAGTTCAGGATCAGAACTTAAAAATTAGGCGGTGTGCATATATCAGGCCCTATTTTCAGTCTGATTCAAATGCAGTGAAAATGATGTTCCAGAGTCTGAAATGTCTTGCCTGGGGGACTGACTTTGCTCTCAAACAGTACCACACAGACTATTCATGTGGCAGTGTTTTAAAGGCCAGAACAATAATTTGAAAAAAAGTAGTTGCAGTTAGAAATATGAATTAGTTGGGTCATGACCATTAGCTCTTAATTTTTCAGTAATTTGATAACTGTGTCAGCTATGAGCTGCATACTGCAGAGGAGATTTTCAGCTGGAAATCCAAAGCTTTTTGGGGACACGGATTCCACATTCTCTGAAGCTGTGAGTCTGTGTGCTATCTTGACTGCTCTGCCACAGCCTTTCTCATAATTCTCATTTCTTGCTGGCAGCACACATTTTTGCATGTTGTATACATCTCATAGAGCAAAATTGTGTGTCCTGAAAGGAATTGCTATATCAATTAACTGCCCAACGCTGAAATCCAGCATTGGAGTCATACCAAATCTTTTGATGTTTGGATGATAATTTTCCAGACTGTATTAAAAAAAAAAGTAGTAGTTTTCCAGTTCTTCTCTCCCAGTGTTTTAATATATATATATATAGATACACATATATCTATGCATATATACTTAAATATGAGGCAATAATGTCTCGTCTGGTTTCTGTTGAGACATCAAGCTGGGTAGAGCAGATAATGTATCACTTTTCTCAAGTTATCATGCTTCTTAATAATTAAATGCTTTTAAAATATTTTTCCATTTATATATCACTGTGGCAAGGCATTTCACTTAGCCTTTTGTAGCACCACACAATGTACTATGAAGTGTTGAGAGAATAATCCATAGTAATTATTAGACTAAGTGGTAATTTCATTGGAGGCAGTTAAGGAGAATCAGATGAAGATGGTTGTCAGATGTAACAAAAATGGTCACAGAATAGTCAAGAACAAGTATAGTTGGGATTCTGATGATTCATAATGAAAACGGAACTACTAACATATTGCAATAACATATACCTGACCTGTTTTAAATTTGACTAATTTATTTGAAATGCTTAAAGCTGATATATATGCTAAACTTAGGTGTATAAATTCAAATTGGTGAGCATGGTTAATGTTTATGAAATACAAAGATGATTGAATTTTATGCAATGTACATATCTTAGTTTGCTACAAAAAGAGGTGTGTTCCATAAGAATACTGGGACTGTTACTTGATGTGACACTTCCAACTACCTGTAACTATAGTGAGTGCATTTTGCTATTTAAAGGGCTATATTTTCTTCAATTTGAAACAGAAAAAGCGTGCCAGCATATTTGGGGTTAAATAAAGTATAGCCAGAATATATAAAGACGGGTTGAATGGGACAAGGTAGGTTTTTTCCCCAAAAAGTACTATTTTTTCCTTTTCCTATTACAACCTCTGACGTGATTCTGTATAGTATTATCCCATGTTATGTTTTTCCCCTCCTGTTTATTTTCTCTCTACAGTTGTTTTTACTAGAGAAAGTAAACTCCCTTGGCTAGGAGTTACACACAGATGTGGAGAAAAACATTTAATGTAACAAAGGGAAAGAAAAGCTGAAATGTGTTCCTGTAACGTTGAAAGAGGCCTTTAAAGGACACATTGGAAAACAGAGCTAGAAAATTGGCTTTCACTGTACACAAACAAGGTGGGTTCACAGCTGCAGCAAACTCTGTGTTGTAAAGTTTTTTTCTGCTGCTCCTTAGGTCTTGGGAGTAGATTCCATTTACCACACTTGGTTGCACACAGAAGCAAAGGAAAGAGATTAGCTTAGTTTTGAAATGGAGAACAATGCTCTTCAGGTTGTTTATTCACAGGATCATCTTCACACAGGGAATGGATAAATTGGAAGATTAAATATGTAACTTGTTTTGAAATTATCTTTGAATGCTGTAGACATCACCAGGATTGAATACCTATGTCTCATTAAAAAAAAAAAAAAAAAAAGGTGGAAAATCACCATCCCAACCTTATTATTACTATGATTTTCTAAGATTTATAAAATCTGAGAAAGAGAATCTGAGAAAGAGTCTCTTCCTGTGTAGACACTGTGTATACACACTGTGAAAACAATCCTCTGTCTTCAGGAGTTTATAATTAAAAACCCCAGCTGGGAGAGATTTATATATATGCATCTTTTTATGCAATGTGAAATCAGTGGCAGCATTCTCATGAGATTGAATTAATGGTTTTGGGTATTCAGCACCCAGGTATGAAGATCAGACTGTATGGAATACCTCATTGCACAGAGTGATGTTAGAAATAATGACTTAGTTTTCCTTGTATGAAACAAAATGGAGGCAAAGTAGTGTTTGCTACTTTTGATTGCCATCAACGTCTTGCCAGTCTTGAAATCTGTATCAAGTAGGCACCAGGATCTAACAAAGTCATTTTCCTCTGAAAATCCTGTCCAGGATTGTCAGTATTTGGTACTAGTATAGAAGGTAATACAGAATAAGAACTCAAACCAAAATGAAAAATCTGCTTTCCTCAGTTCCAGCAAAAGAGCACTAGGTTGGATTATAAAGTAGTATGTGTGTGGGGGGAAAGTGACAAAATATTTTGTTTCATGGTTAGCATTTATCATGAAATGACATGTCTTCCCTTAGAAACTGTATTCCATAGAAACTGTAAAACCACCTGTAAAAAGGAAAAGGGAGCCTGGCTGTTTCAATTCACTAGCATCTATCAGAGTTACAATTCTTACTGTATTTTTGTTCAGTTTTGATTGTTAGAGCAGCACAGGTAAACTAGGGAATCTCTTTCACCTTCACATTTTCAATAGATTGATAGCTTAATTTACTATTCCTTTAAAAATCCAGTAAATACACTCCATCCTTTTCCATCCCTGTCCTAAACATGTACACAGGCAGTGGGATCTGTTAATATTTCACTGCATTAGTGAATTACCTCAAATATAATCCATTTCAGCAGCAATATGTTTGATCTACATATTCACGCCTCTGTTTGCACTCCTACTGCAGGGAGAAGCCTCACTGAACACCTGCAGCAGTGACCCTATGGTTGGCATCAGTGTTTTGTTTGTTAAACACTTCACGATTATGCTATTATTTTAAAGGCCAACATTGTTTCCAGGTTAATTACTGTGCCTGTGAGGCTTCATTCTTGCTTCACAAAGGTGTTTCCAAGAGGAGTTAAGGCTTGTTTGTTACTCTCATTTTACAGGTGTCTTGGAAGGTTGTACTGTTTGATGTAAAATAGGCCCATTAGCTGCCAGCTGGACAAACCCATGTTTCATAGAATGGGTATAGGACTGGGAGGGAAAGGAGCCAGTAGTCATCTTGTGCAGGTTTTCTGGTTTTCTCTTCATCACAGTGGCTCACAGTGTTTTCCACATCAAAAAAGCAGAGGTCTGTTCTAGGTGACACCTTTTACCTGATCAGCAGTTATGGAATGGGAGAATCATTGTGGTCCAGGCTGAGAACTCTTGTTCTGCAGTGTATCTATGTGTAAGTGCAGTCTCCTTATCCAGACAATACTTTTCCCTAGTTTCTGCTCATTTAATTTACTGTTTGTTGTGGTTGGATGCTTTATACACCAAGGGGTTTGGTTTGTTTGTGCATATATTTTATTATTTTAACAACTGAGATTAGCTGGGTTTTGGTACTGAGAGAGAAACCTGGCTGCTAGGGCTGGATCTTTCCAGTGGCTGGCAGTGATGTGTTTTCGATAAAGGCACTTCCTGAAAGTCATGTCATTTGTCATCTGGATCCATCTGCATTGCAGGTAGTGTATCTCCAGGTCAAGGCGTTTTTTTTTATTTTTCCTTCCCAATTTGCTCCTATTCAGGTACTTCTCATCAAACTACTTTAAATACAATTTTAGCATAGATCACCCAAAGGCTATTGTGTTTTACTGTTCCATCATTCATGTTTATTAAATTCACCTCTCTTTTGGGACACAGATTCCTTCTCTGACATTGTGTTCAGAGTTTTGTGTGTGTTGACGAAGGGTGAGAAATAATGCAGCTCTTCCAGTAGGTGATATTTTTATTACATGCATTTTACTGCCATATGCTATCTTCAGTTCTGTGTAATTGCACAGAATGAATCTGTACAAATATTAGTCCAACTGATCTTTCCAGGGCAGTCGTGGCAGCCCTGTAGTTCAGTTATTTAAAACATGCAATGTGCTGTAGGGAATAGTTTTGCTTTTCATTTCACTAGATCTTTTCCTGGCTTCTTACCATCCTCACTGAAAGCTGTCAGCCTAGGCATTTCAGATCCTAAACTGTAGTTTCTTTTTCTCTGTGACTACAGTTTTGTTCTGATTTAACTCAAAGCTGGATCTCATTACTTCAAAGCATATCTGAAGTATCTGCAGAGCTCCTGTTGTTCCCTTCAGCACTGAGAGTCTCTTGGGTTTTTTGCTCAAGAATGGTCAGTATTTGTTTTTATATATCCTGTAATACATGCATCTAACAATATATTTTACCTGACTCTGATGGGTTTTTCAAAGACTTAGTTCAAATAGAACATTTAGAAGATTTGATTTCTACAATTGCTGTTGGTTTCATATATCCCTAAGGTCATAACAACTGGAGATCTATTTTGACGAACTGTTCCAAGTAAAAGAGACCAAAATACTGTTACGGAATCATAAAATGGTTTGGGTTGGAAGGGGCCTTAAAGATCATCTCGTTCCAATTCCCCTGCCATGAGAAGGGACACTTTGCAGTAGACCAGGTTGCTCAAAACTCCATCCAGTGTAGCCTTGAACACAGCCAGGGATGGGGCATCTACAGCTTCTCTGGGTAACCTGTGCCAGTGCCTCACCACCCAAATGGTAAAAATGTTTTTCCTAATATCCAATCAAAATTGACTCTCTCAGTTTGAAGCCATTCCCCCTTGTCCTGTTACTACATGCCCTTGTAAAACATTCCTCTCCAGTGTTCTTGTAGGCTCCCTTCAGGCACTGGCATGCCACAACAAGGACTCCCCTGAACCTTCTCTTCTCCAGGCTGAACAACTCCAATTCTCTCAGCTTTTCCTTATAGGAGGATGCTTCATTTCTCTGATCCTCTTTTTGGCCTTCATCTGGACTTGTTCCAACAGATGCACATGCTTCTTATGTTGTGGGCCCCAGACCTAGACACAGGAGTGCTGAATAGAGTGGGAGAATCCCTTCCCTCACCCTGCTCTCCACGCTGCTTTTGATGCAGCCCAGGACACGTTTGGCTTTCTGGGATGAGCGTTTGCATGGCTGGGTCCTGCTGAGCTTCCCACCAACCGTCACCCCCAAGTCCTTCTCCCCAGGACTGCCCAATCCCTCCTCCTCCCAGCCTGTGTTTGTGCCCCAGCCCAGCTGCAGGACTTTGTACTTGGCCTTGTTTAACTCCATGAGGTTCACACAGCCCCACCTCTCCAGACTGTCAGGATCCCTTGGCACGGCATTCCTTCCCTCCATACCACACAGCTTGGTGTTGGCAGATTTACTGAGGATGTCCTTGATCCCACTGTCCATGTCAGCAGCAGCTGCCCTAGTCCCAGTACCAACCCCTGGGAATGCCACTCCTGACTGGTCTCCACCTGGATACCGAACAATTGACCATGACTCTTTAAGTGTGACCTTCAAGCCAGTTCCTCATCCACTGAGGGCTCCAGCTGTTAAACTGCCACTGCAGTTTAGAGACAAGGATGTTGTGCAAGACGGTGTCAAATGCTTTGCAAAAGTTCAGGTAGATGACGTCTGTGTCTCTTCCCTCATCCACCAGTGCTGTAGCCCTGTCATAGCAGGCCACCAGATATTTCAGGCATGATCTGCCCTTACTATCATCATGTTTGCTTGTCACCAATCATCTCCTCATTTTCCGTGTGCCTGAGTTCAATGGAGACTTCTCTGGACTGCCGCATCTTCTCAAGTATGATGGGTAGTGGCTTAGCTACTCCTTCTGTGAGTTCCCTCAGGACCCACAGATGCATCTCATCAAGTGCCAGGGACTCCTGCACTTCTAGGTGCCTCAGATGGTCTCAAACCTGGCTTTCTGCTATGGAGAGCTTCATTCTCCGAGTCCCTGCCTCTCCCTTCTGCACTCAGGCTGTGTGGCTGGAACTCTTGCTAGTGAAGTCTGAGTCAAAAAAGTATTGGAGTACCTCAGCCTTCTCCATGTCCTGGGTAAACTGGGTCTTCCATTTCCTTCTGGAGAGGGCACATATTTCCCCTAGTCTTCCTCTACTCAGCAATGTACTTAAGGAGCTTGTGTTGTTGTCCTTTACATCTCTGGCCAGATTTAATTCTATCAGGGCTTTAGCTTTCCCAACCTGATCTCTGGCGATTGTGTGGCCATGCTGAGGATTTGGCTGGAGTTAATCTTAACAATTATCTACATGGAATTAAGAAAAAAAATTATAAATGTGTCCTGTTGTTACGTTTGCTCTCAGTTAATCTGCAGAACTGTTGCCAGACATAGTGAGTGTCATAGATCTTAATGTACAAAGGACATTTAGATAAACCTTACTGGAGCAAGTAGTACCAACAACCTTGCAGGAAGATCTCATTAATTTGCTGATTTTTAAACTAGTTTGCCATCCAGGATTTGAGAAGAGAAGAAAGCGTTTGGTTCTGTAATTATTTGTGCAACTATAAATGCAGACTGCTATTAACCATCTGCCCTACAGGCATTACTTTTAGTGCCATTTGAATCACCAGCACAGTGTATGATCCTCTGCATCTTCTGTTTTGTGGCTGGCTTGGTGCTCATACTTCTCATGCAAATATCTCTTTCATGTTTCTGCCTTTTTTCACTATCCTTTTGCTTTATTATTTTCAGTCTTTTTAAGGGTCTTCTGCACAGGCAGAAGAGGTGATGCTGTACTCCTGGACTGGCATGCTTTTATTTGTTGTGTGAGATTCACAGTGAAATACTTTATTCCTCTGAAGCTTCGCCTAAAGAAATGCAATTTTGATTTCTGCAGGAGTTCTGGTGTCGGTACTTTCCTGGTCAGTTCAGTGGTGACCTAGAGGTGACCTGTAAGGGTAGGTTGCTGCCCTCTCTGCCCTCTGAACATGGCACGGGAGAAATCCAAGAGTTGCTGTTGCTGCTCTTTGCAGTAGAAGGGCAAAATAATAGTCCTTGGGCTACTCCTCAATATCCAGATTTCTGTTTGCTTAGGTAGCCCAGGAAAGCAGTCACTCATTTTACTGTAAAGAGGTTAGCTGCAGGTTTTACTCTAAATTAGGTGACTGAGCAGCTGCTTTAGGGTCAGAAAGCCTTGATGATTCCTAGCATGAGGGGAGCCCTTGCAGGCTTTCCAAGTGCTTTGTCGCATTTATAAGTCTTTGATTAGCCCATGTGCCTGGTACAATAATGTTCTCCCAAGTGCTTCTGGTGTGCTCAGCATATGGCCATCATGGGGCAGCAGACCTTGTTTTAGGTGGGGACTTGCAGGTGCGGGGATTGGCAGGTGTTGGCATTTTTGCTGACTTCACTGATTAGGAACTGCTTGAATTTCACTTGTTTGAAGAACCTAAATGTGTGCCATTCCCTCCGCCCGCCCGGAGCATGACTTCATCCTGCAGGTCCCTAACCCTGTTAATGGGCTTTTACATTAGCATTTCATCAGTGCTGCGGGAAAGCTCGTTCATAAGGACTTAATGGTAACATTATTCAGAGCAGTTGGGCTTTATGGAACTACAGAGACTTTTTAGAGATTACAGAGAAGTGTAATTGGGTGAATATGACAGATGGTATCCAGTCAGCCAAGTGCTGTCTTTTTACAGGAATTTTATTTCCTGTGTTTTTGGAGACTGTAATGTTCAAATGGCACATTACACCCATTTTTGTTCTTTTGAGTCTGTTGTGCTCTTAAGGATCCTGTAACCTGTTTGTCTTGACACAGCAACATAGCAGCTTTCTTCACAGCAGGAGTGCATGCAAAAGATCTTAGGGATCTTGAAGATTAGTCTGGTATGGTGCTTTTTTTTTTCTTTCTGTCTGGTTTGGTCATCCATTGTTTTTGAATTGCAGCTCACAATATGGCAGAAGAAACTCAAGATGAAAATACCACCTGTAATTTTCCATTTGCTTCTGGTTCAGTGTTCTAAATGGGAGGAACAATGTCTTAGCTGGTTCTTCATCTTTTTATAATGTGAACTCTTTGTTTCATGAATTATCTCTGCCTATGTATATTCATTTTGCCTGTGCAAAGGTCCCCGATTTCACACAGAGCTTTTGGGTACTGCTGTTAGTAATATGTTATAAAGCAACAAAAAGAGAAAATGCAAGGGTGACACTTCTTAAACAGTGTGTTAAAGTCTAGTGGTAGTATGAGTCTGCTTGTTTGACCAGCTGTACTTTTTGATGCATTTAGTGCTGGGCTGCAGAGATGTGCTAGGTGAGATTTTGTCCTGTAAAGAAGTTATTTTCATGGAAAATGTTTGTTTATGAAGCAGTGTCAGGAAGGAACAAAAGCATTGCCTTGTTCATCAGGCAGAAACAATAGAGCTGCTTTTACTGTGGCAGACTTTTTCTTTAAAAGAAAACCCCTTAAGTAAAATCAGTGCCTACATGCATCTTGGACTTTCTAATTAGAAACATTTCTTCTTAATTGTTTTTTCTTGCAATCGCTTCTTGAAATACAAGCAGGTTGCATTTTCAAAGAGCAAAGGCAAAGTACTTGCTGTGAAAAGTGCTTTTTGAATTAAGTCTTTTCAGATTTTACTTTAAATGAAATCACCCCATGTGGAATTACAGTAAAAAGTAGCAAGATGTTGACTTAGACAATCTTCTGCCTTCATCTCAGCAGTAAAGTGCTGAGCTTTCTGTGATGATGAAGTTTCATCCTTAAAACCTGATTGGTCTTGGATTTCTCTCTAAATGTTTTTTAAGGAATAGAAATTATAAAAATATTAGAATACTAAAATCCTTTCATATGTTTTCATCTTTGTTATGACATGCAGCATTTTAGTAAGCCTGGCTTACTATAAATTGAATTCAATGCTGCAACTGTTTCTGCAAAATAGATTTTGTGTCTTAAAAGAGTGGTATGAAAAGTAATATTTTGACTAAAATGTGATTTTACTTTTAATGTTTTTACCTTTAAAAAACAGGAGTTGAGATGTTTGAATCAAATGCCGTATTTGAAATTTGAACATAATGCTATCTAAAGATAATACTTAAGTCTCTGTGGGCCTTGGTCCAGGCAACTGATATGAATCTTTACCATAGGTGGCCATAGGCTTGACTTCTTAAACCCAGTACTAGTAAATTCTAATGGGTAGATTGTTCAAGTTCTGTATAGAAGGATGGTTTTTCCCTGAATCCACAAGGAAAATATATACAAGCTCTGATTTGTCAGCTGAATTTGGACTAGGCTATTACTGCAGAGCTGAAGGGCTGTTTACAATATTATGTATAGTGTAAAATTGCTTTTTGTTTTAAGTGGGTCAGAGCCACAGCCAAGATGCCAGACAGACACATGATCCTTGGTCAAATATGAGTAAAAATGAATCTTACTGGATCTTCAGAATACTTCAGCGTGCTGAGCAGATTGCTAATATGTATGCATGCTCTTCAATAATTCAATTTTCATGAATTATAAAGTTATATTTCTCTATTAAATCTGACTGAGTTTCATGCTGCTCCTGGGATTTTCTAGCATTGAATCAAACATGTAGGCAGAATTGTTCTAACAGCCTCTCTTCTTTCAGTCACAGTTTTTCTGCTGTACTGGGCCTTTAGTTTCTGATCATCCCAGTTATCTGGACCAGAGTGCAGCAAAAAAACTGGGCAAGACAAGTTGGGTCCTCACCATGTGCACAACCCTTCAATTGATTCCTGATTTTTCTGAAAGACCAGGAAGGGCAAAGGCTGTGCTTCTGCTCACACACTTTTGTGTTTTCCAAAGAAATTAAAGGCAGAAATCCAGAACTGGATTTCAGCTCTTGGACCCTGGAGCATCTGACAGAATGCACAGAGTGCCAGATGCTGTAGTGAGATGATCTGCTAAATATTTCTGCAAGGACTCACTGAAGTGTGAGGAAAAAGGGTCAATGGCACTTAAACACTTCATCTCAGAGTTCTCTGCAGATGTTTTTCAAGGGAGCAAGAACAAGGGCCTGATGGAATTGCTATGGAAACAGGGCTTATTTATTTATTTACTTACTTACTTATTTATGGATGCATATATTTAAACCCTGACTTCCCTTACTGGCATATCTTGGAAGTCACCCAGTTTCAGGAGACTTTGTCCATTGGAAATCGGGGAATGTGAAATGTTGGCTACTGGTCAGCAACTCCAAGGTCCAGTTCTTCGGCAGAAAACACTGACTAAATGCAGTCTAAATTGGAGTGCTCCGTTGTTGTAGCAGAATATATAGGCTAAATAGAACCCTTTTTGTATTTGGAATTGCATAAGTGTTATTAGACACCAAGAAAGGACAGAACTGCAGCTTTCCAGTGATACTGGAACAGAGTAACTGTTAAAATAGTTAGAGTTTGTGGTAATAAGGCCTTTTTTAACCTTATCCTGTGAAGGATTCAGAAGAATGGTGTGGCTGGCTGGTGGGGGCAAGGCATTCTCATACCAGTCCAGCATCCTGGAGGGAGAGAGAATTGTTGAAGCAGCCTCTTGGTTCTGAAGAAAGCTGGAATTCAATTTTATTTGTTGAATGTTAAATGCATGGCTTGTCATTAATGCATACCTAAAAAAGGTTGTGGAATGACTCAGAACTTTATGAAATATGAAGTGGGATAATGAAGGAGCTGGAAGCTCCAGATGATGTTGTCATTTGGTTTTCAAGGCATGCTGCTCTCGGTCTCAGCTTTGATTGCATATATTCAGAAGGTTTAAAAAAAAAGTCCTGCAGTAAGAAGGACAATGTGGAGAGGTGTTTTAGCATTGTAGCTTCCATAGTTCTTGGATGGAGTTCTTTTTTTGGGGTTTTTTTTGTTTTGGTTTGGTTTTTGAAAGGGGGGGTGGGGGGGCTGGTTTGTTGGTTTGGGGGTTGTTGTTGTTTGTTTTGGTTTGAGGGTTTTTTTGCAGTCCTCTGGCCTATCTGATAGTTGTTTTGCATTCCTGGAATGCTGAATGCAAATCACACCATTCACCGCCTGGGGTTTGTTGGGTGTTATTTAAACTGCCATGTTTGCTAAGTTACTGCTGGGCATTAAGAGACATAAAGGAGATGTGCCTGAACCTGAATTTGCCTTGTTGTGCCTTCCCATGCAGGCACAGGACATTTTCCTGCCCCCTTGTTCGGTGCAGTGTGTCATCCCAGGACATGGATGCTAGGATGGTATATGCATTGCTGCCTCTGCAGTTCTTGGGGTCTCTATTAGCATCATTACATGGTTTTGGCTTTTTTTCAAGCATTGTCTGAAATGAGAAGGATTTGTTCAGGCCACTGAGCCTGGAACTTTACACTCAGGCATCTTTTACTCAATTGTTTGCCCAAAAATCTCCATTAGGGTAGTACTAATGGAGTTGGTAGGTTGTACTTTTTGACAGTGCAGCTAATACTTCTGCAGTCATAGTGAAACACTTCTGCAAACCTGATATTGTATACCATTGAGGAATGTGTGTCTTCCTTTTATTATAACTTCTGTAATTTATAAAATGAAGAATGCTTGGTGTAAAGCAGAACATTTTTATGAGTGTGCGTGGTTTTTTCTTTAATCTTTTTTGTGGACTATGGGTAATGCATTACTTCTAGAAGAGATGGTAATTTCATACCTGAGGTACTTGAACAGCACAGTTTCAACCTGTGGAACATCAGCCTTTTGTAGCATATAACCTAAGAAAAATTGAGAAAGGCTGATGCTACCAGAAATGCTTAATTATAGGTGTTTAATAGTGCTGGCATTGAAAAAATGGCATTCCACTTGCCTTTATTAGCTGTTCTATCTAACTCTGCTCCAATGTTACTGTCTCCTAAAGACTGTGAATTAATACATGCAATTCACATTTTTAATGCAATTTCCATGGCAATACTGTTGGTTTGTATGTAGGTCAGAATCCAGGTTTGTTTGTCCTGGATCTCTTTTTTGCTCTTTTTGATTGTTAAGAGTGATATAAGAGAAGGGGCTAACATTTTATAAAAGTGTATTGTAGGAGAAAATTAATTTTCTTTGTAAGAGGCTATTGTTTTTGTTCTATAGCACTCTTTTCCTTGTAGATGACGTATTACTATTTAAAAGGTTCAAAAGATTCAGTTCTCTATGTTCAATGTTTAACAGTAGTGTTCTTACAATGGAGACCTTTATACTCCAGAAAAATAAAGCCTAGTTAGTAGTTTGATAAAATACTTCACAAAAATAGCTTTTTGATTTCAGTGCCAGTCTTTAATATCTAATTAATGAAAATGATTGAATGTACAGGAGCTAGTCTTCCAACAAGCAACAATTAGCAGAGAGAAATATGGCACTGAGCAATGCTGTTTATCTTGCCTACCTCTCGATGTTGAAGTATGTGACTTCTCAGATATTGAGGAATAAATTATGGTTTTCAATGTGCAAAAGATTAGTTAATTTTCCTACCATAATTTTAAATACTGCTGAGTTGCTAGCAGTTAACTTATACTCCTCCCTTTTTCTAGGCCTTATATGCAAATTTTCACTTTCAGTGCTGTATACATTGATCTTTTGCATTAGAAGAGAGTGGAAAAGAAACAAAGCTCTAGACAGTGGATTTTGCATTTCTTTGTGAGCTGCCTGATTATATATTTTTGTTAACATTTGTGTGAGCCACAGTTTTTCAATTTTTCATGTACTGCATTTAAATTTTCTGAAGCCAAGTTTTTTCAGTTAGGGCAGGCAAACTTCCATGGAACGTAGTGGGAGTTTTGTATGGATAACTCCTGTGAGAGTTTCCTCCACTGGGTGCTGTTAGGTGTTGTTTTGAGAGATAAATTTGTTCCAATTATATACTCTTTGTCTTTGCAGTGTTCTGGATGATGAGGGGAGCAGCCTGCGTCAGCAGAAGCTTGACAGACAGGTAAGATTTTGGAGGAGGACCTTCTTGCTCCCTAAAGTCTGAATCCTGGAGTAATGAAAACATTGATAATTGACAGAAAATTGCATCCTCTGACTGGGGGATGCAGAAGAGAGATCTGTGGAGGCTGAAGTAAACTCGCAAGTCTAACTTCCATTAAAATTTGTCTTCTGACTGTGGTTTGAGTGATTCCCACTGCCTTGGACTTGTTTTAAGCTGTTGTGCAATGTATTTGTTACCCCATTGATGGAACAATCACACCAGTCAACAGGGGTTAACCACAAAGTTTTTATTCAGTGGATTTTGCTCTTGTGGCTGTAACTTAGTGGCACAATGCCTATTTTCTGACTGTATTCCTACATGACTTGTATGTACATGTACGAGGGAGTCAGAACCCCATGCATGAAATCTGAGGGAATTGTGTCATCCAGTTTTAATGGGAGTTGAGATTTCTGCTTTTACTTTGATTTCTGTGGTCCCCTTCCTCAAAAACCATTGTCATTTTTATAGTTAAACCTTGTGAGTTTAATTTTATAGTTTTCTATTGCCACTATTTAATCAGCTTGCGTGTCTATCAGCATCTCGTTTTCAAATTCAAGTACTATTTATGCCATAATCCTGTAGTTAATTCTGATTGTGTTAGAGTCATGTTGAGGTGTTAACACAACTTAGGAGCTGAAAGAGCTCACTCTCCATTTTTATTCCTCAGTTTTATTGCATCTCCTTTCTAGAAGCTAAAATATCACTGTACAGATGCAAGGAAATGGTAAGGTAATAGGTAAGTAAAATTAACAGTTCAGTTCTCTGAGGTTGTGGAAGAGGGCTCAAATAAAGTCCCTGTGGTACCACTGGATGCCGAAGCTTTTGTTTTTCAACAGGTCTAGCTGAGAAATTTAAGTGTTTAATTAAAGTTCATCTATTATAGCTGTTAAATTAGGCTCGTGTCCAGTATTATCACTTGATTCTAGTTTGCAATTACCTGCTTTTAATTTATAGAAACTGAAATTGGCATCTCTGCCTCATGCCCTTGCTTACCCTCCCATTGCTTCACAGCCAGTATTCTCACACTGTTGTTTTCCCAAGGGTTATTGCCAAGCAAGCTCTGACAGCTGGTGGGCTGCTCAGAAAGATGTATTTTAATTATTTTCTGTTTTCAGCAGAAGGTGTTGCAGCAGTGGGTTGGTTGTGGTTTTTTGGAAAGATTTCCTGTAACCTGACATCCCAGTCTCTCGCTTGCCAGTTGCCACTGCTGTAAAACTGGGGAAGGTGTAAAGTTGACCATTGTTTTCCATTGTGGGTTGCTGCTGTTTGGAGTCCAGTAAGAGATGCTTTTCTCTGTGCTTTTCTCCAGAGAGCACTGCTGGAACAGAAGCAGAAAAAGAAGCGCCAGGAGCCACTGATGGTTCAGTCCAACGTGGACAGCCGGGCAAGGACGCGCAGGACAAAACATTCGGAGGAACAGGCCCCGCTGGTGGAATCCTATCTCAACAGCAACAGCAGCACCATATATCATGGTACAGAATGTCACCTCCTGCAGGTGTATTTGCTGAGAGTCCCAGTATGGTGCTCATTTGGCGCTCATGAGAACAAAGGCTCTTGTTTTGCCTGTTTTAGTAATTCATTGATATCCTTCACTTGTGTTTGGGGATAAAACCATCAGAACTTGCAGTCCAGCAGGAGGGAGCAAGGTAACTAGCTGCCATTTCAGTGCTGAACTGGGAAGGAGACAGCTTGTCCCTTCTGCCATGACTATTTAAGTGTCTTCAGCTTTGGTTCCTAGTAAGTAAAGCTGATGGGTTCCACTCTGAATATTCCTCTGCATGTAATTTTGCTTAAGCCTGACACAGGTAAAGATAAATTTGAAACCTATTAACTAAGTTCTAGGACTGAATATAGTAATTTCAAAGATACTGTGTTTCTGCAAAGTCCATTAAAACAGGTAGAGAAGAACACTTCAAACTTGTACGATGTCACCACTTTTTAAAGGTCACAGGATCCAGCAGGGACAGAGTCACTTCAGGTGTTACACTCACAGGGGAAAGAATTATAATGCCATTTCTTTTCAAAGACCTTAATAATCAAAAATAAATCCTAAGGAAAACCAGCCATTATTTAGTTCTGTCCTCATATGGCCCATGCTTTTTGGCCCTCTAAAGATGGTATGAGCATGCATTTCCTCAGGAGTTCTTAAGGGGCAGCTTGAGTAATCCTTATCCAAAATTTAACTATTGTAGACATCATTCTAGGTTGATAACACCTCCAAGAGCAGTAATTTTCCGGTTTTCTTGTTTTGCAGATCATTAAGTTGAATGTAAATCATAAGGGATTCATAAGCTTCAATAGCAAAAGGCTTCCTTCCCTGGTTATTGAGTTTGTGGGACAGGAGCTGAAATCTACTGATATTGATTGGGAATGCATTTGTCAGCTTTCTGGTTGGGAATGGTGTAAGGTGTCAGGGTATTTAGGTTTTGAGGTTTACACATGAAATTTTAAGATGCCTTAGTGAATCTAACTCTATTAAGAAAAACTTAACTCTGTTAAGAAAAAGACCAACCAGTATCCTACGCTTACACAAACAAAAACTTAACCCAGCATTCAGTTCAAATTTCTGTCAGTTTTACTCCACGTGCTGTACTTTCTTCCTTGCTGTTGTTTTATTTTCACTTGGTGGTCTTATTTTTCCACAAGAACAAAGTGGGTATTTAGTGGACTAACAAATCCTGCTCTGAGAAGTGCAAGTTTCAGCGTCTTTCTTCCTGGTTAGCAATTGGTGAAAATTTTTAGCTGATTACAGCTACAGAACTTACTGTTAGAATCTGGGACTTGCATTGTTTACACGTTGAGGTTTTGGTAATCATGGGCCTTTTTAACATTGTTTCTGCAAGCGTAAGTGGTTTCAGATGGAGAATTATTTTTTTCAACTTAGTATTATTTTAATTTTATTTTATTTTAATTTTTTTTCCAAGAAATATTAAAAACTTTAGCAATATTTCTCTTTACTGTCTGTTTCTCAGGGTCTGGGGTGTAATTTTTTGAGATGAAACTGAATTTCTTTCCAGGCTAAACAAAAAAATTTGATTTAGCTTTGTTGAGCTTTAGTTCATTAATTTTTAATCAGACAAAATAGAGATTTTCCCTTTTTCCTCTTAAAGTCAAGAGTTTGTTAAAGGTACAGAGCTGTTCTTAGAAATAATATCTTACAGCAGAGACATGGTTCTGTTTACTAATCCCCCTATATTGTCAGTTGATCAAGGTTTTAATTTTCACAAATCAGAGAAAAAGACATCATCCCATAAATGGTAACAAATTTCATATATGCACTAATTGAGCTGAATTTTATACCAGTTTGCACCAGAGTGGACTTTCTCACCATAAGTGAGATTACTGTGTGTGCTCTTCAGGTAAAAGTGACCCTTCCAGTCATATTATGCCACACCATTCACTGGAATACTTAGGATTTATTCTCCCTAAATCAGCTTGTTCTAAATTTGTCTCTCAAACCCTTTTAATATTTCACAAGGTCTAGAGAAGCAAAGAAATACAATGTTTCTCATATTCAACGTGACATTTGTTAATCCCTTGGGACGGCTCTCCTTGTAATAAACCATGCAGTTTGCAAGAGCCAATTTAGAAGAATTTAATTACCTAGCAGGGTGTTTTATTGCCTTGTAAAATCCTTTGTTAGGCACGTTGCTTTTGAAAATATTGTAAGAACTTTAGAAGTGTCCTTTTTTTGGTGTGGCCTTCTTTGGGAATGTGCTTAATATCTCCATCTCCCTAGTTTGCAGGGTACGTTTTGGGGTTTCATGAACATTTTTAACTGTGGCATTGAGCTTCAGGGCTGGCATTTTTTTCCCCTTCAGTGAAAACATTTGTATGTGGCAGTGTCGGGTGCATGAGACAGCTGGGCTGTTTCTAAAGAACTATTCTGCTCTTTTCCGTTCATTTGTTGCTGTTACAGGCATGCTGATTCCAAGTTAAGAATGACTCTTTGATGGGAGTTGACGCTCTACTGAATGAACTACACTGCTTGGATGAGCACGTTTGTGAAATCAATTCCTGTGCTAGCAAATGCTACAGAAAGGACACTTCTTTCCACCTATCATCCTGCTCTACTCTCTCTTTTAGCTTGTACTAATTCTGTGTAGCACAAAAGTACTTGTTGATTTCAGCAAATAATTGGATGCCTGTGTGGAGATATCTCTATGGTACTTTTAGCAAAGTAGGTCACAGATAACATCTCAGCAATTCTCATATTGTGGGGCTTTCTGTGCTGGGAAATTCTCCTTCATACACTGTCATTACTTATTCTGATGCCATTATCTGTGCTGGGAAATTCTCCTTCATACACTGCCATTGCTTATTCTGATGCCTTATCTGTGCTGCAATGGTTCCCTCATGGGCAACTCTACTCTGCAGTAAAAACTCATTTAATTCCAGAATAATTATCAGAGCTTGGAGTAGAAAGTCAGTCATTCTTGTTCTGGAGTAGAACATCAGCCTGGTGAGCTACTTGTGGGTGGATAGAGTAGAACACCATATTTTGCAAGTTAAGCTGATTGTGTTTTGCCGGAAGTGCTGTAATTTTTTGCTTAGGTGACTTCAGGGCAGAGGAATGACACACTGGTAGGATAAAATGGTATTTACGTTCCCTGCCAAGTGCTGCTAGCAATTCCTCTGGGTGCCATGAGACTTTTAAGGAGTTGGGTGCCCTTCCAGTGAAGAAGTGGCTCTGCAGAATCCACCTTGCTCCAATCAGAGCATTTCTTCTCACTTGTGCCCATATTTCACCTACAGATAAAAGTCTTCAGATACTGTAGCTTGTAAATGACTTACATGTAGTGTATCTTTTTAAACCCTTTTGTTGTTGATGTAAGGCCTAATTAACTAATAACAACAAAAGTTATCTGCGGGAATGAAGATGAATTGGGCTGAGAAGACCAACTTGAGATAAAAACTCCTTGGCGCTCTGTTCTGTAAGGGGTTAGTTTGAGCTCGAGTCCCAGCCAGTGGTAACACAGTCTGGGAGCCTTGAGGGCATCTGTAGATCAGGTAGTTAGAGTTAGGCCCTACATTTATTTGCCCACCATTTCAAGGAATAGGTATCTTTCCACTAACTTTCATGATGTTGTTCCATAGCTCTAGTTGGTACTATTTACAAAGAAAGCCTCTCTCTCGCAGTACTAAACACAGCACAATTGCTATTTCATCAATTTAAACAGCCACGTTAAGAACCCATAGCAACTTTTTGTATTGCTATTAAATTTAAATTCTGTATAAAAGACAGCATAGGCATTCATTCACCAGAAGAATTCACGTACATTGTCTTTTCATGTGTTCTGGTTTATTTTCAATTCAGTGTCCTTCATAAGGATGTATTGCTACCTGTTAGTTTGAAGTTTCTTTAAAATTTTACTTTCCATTTGTAATGTGTCACAGTTACATCTGCTTGCTTGTATTTCTGCTCAACTTACTTTATGAAGTTAGTTGAAAACCTGAACAAACATTTTAGCCTGATTTGACATTGCAAAATTCCGCTACAAATACAGTTCTTTCCAATCTGGATTGCAAATACTGTGCATTCCTGGAGCCAAATAGCATGCAGAGATACACTAATTACTGCAACAATTTAATTACATTATTTAATTACATTTAATGCAAATGCTGAAAGCCCATTTTTACAGAGATTTTACTTCTGTGAAAATGGTGAATTTCCATTGGGGAGTGATTTTTCTTTTCACAGCACTGAGGAAGGCAGAGATTTGAATGGGTGCCAGATATGCTTTCATTAATATTGCCATACTTTGTTGCAGCTGTGGCTTTTTTTTATAAGACTTGAAATTAAAAATGTTTTCAATTAGATACTCTCAAAGTAATTTTCATTGCAACTTCCAATTTAGTGATTTAGATTAACCATGTGTAAAAAGGCAGAATGACTTTTTTACTTTTCTCCTTTGACATTTGGCAGCACATCTAGATGTAATGGTTGTGTAGTGTGTTAAACAGACCTCTGATGACAATTCATAACTTTGGATTGTTAAATTTGACGTGTCATTCTGCTATGTACCATGAATGATGAGAGAGAGTTTTCTGATGAGTATCCAAAGCTGTCAGCTTTAAAAGATGACATCAGTTAATGATTCATTTAAAATATCATATATTTCCCTGTTCATCAGAAGAGTATCTCTCCATCCATGTTTTTCACTGACCTTGGAATGAGTAGGTGTTAGTTTATTTTTTGAAGATAGCAAGGAATGTTCTTTGCAAAGGGCTATTAATACTGAGAGATCAGGCAGCACTCCAAACATCATGTGGGCAAAATACTTAACTTCTAATAAGCATATATTCTGAAATCTTGATTTCAGCCACAGTCTCTTCACCTTAATCTTTAAAGCACCTTTTTGGTTTGTCAGTGGTCCTTACTGCACCAGTGCACTTCCAAAATAAACAAACTAACCCAGCAGCAAGGAGCAGAGGGCAGTGGTGGTAGCAAGTGTTTCACAGGTCTTTTTGTGGTATTGAATGATTTGAGAGGAAGGTTTTGAGGAAATGGCTTGAGAAACTCCTTTCTCTTTCCTGTAATGTCCCACTTAAAGTGTATTTACTTTCAGTTGCTACTTCATATTTAGCTGTTTTCTGTCCTGGGCAGTATCTCGAGAGCCAGGAGTTGAGGGTGCCCCCCAGCACAGAAAATGCCCTGGCAGGCAGAGTCCCATCCCAAAGGCTGCAAACACGGCAGGCAGAGCTGTCAGCAGGATTCCCTGCAGTCCCAGACATGGCAAGGGAAGAACCGGGGCCCTCCAGGGTACCAGGCAGGGTGGAAAGGATGCTGCAGTGCACATATCTCTGTTGGGCAGATGAGCTGCTGCAGTGCCAGGATGCTCTCAGGAGACAGGCTGGGAAGCAAGACCCACAGCACAGTCCTGGGCTCAGCTGGAAGAAAGCCCGTGGGCAGGTTGTTGGTGGAACCCCCCAGGGAGGCTCAGGGCAATTAAAGCCCAGTCGTGCCCTCAAGGCTCCAGTATCACAAAGTAATTATGTAATTTATCACTGTCTTTTTTCTTCCTGGCATAGGTTTTTCATAGATCATTTTAGCTTCCCTCATTAGTTATCTGCTTTCCCGAAGTCTAGTTCATTGCTATCAGCTCTCCACTTCATATGCTTCCTTTGCCTTCCCCCTCCCCAGGATTAGGCAGCAGGTACATGGGGGTTAAGAAGGATCTTTTATTTTATTCCTTCCCTTGTTCTCTCTGAGGAACTCTTAAACCAATGAGCTTTTAATAGTGTCCTTAAGCAGCACTAAGTTCCCAGGTATGTTGGTTCCTTAGTTCCCTTTTTTTGAGCACTAAAAAACCCTATCCCATTTCCAAGTATTTTTAGGTTTGCAGCATCAGCCTGGTCATCACATCATTGTTAGAGGCATAAACTGCAAGAGCCTTAGGGAATTTATTGGCAGTAGGGTTTGGGGAATCTGCAATCAGACCGTAAGTTACTAGCTGGAGGAGTAATGCCTTTGATTATAAACATTTTGAAGCAGGAATCAAATCTTTGCATGTGATTAAACGGTAACTAACACACCGAAGTCCTTGTCCTAATTCAGGTCCTTGTATTTAACTATTTGTGTTGTTTATGTAAAACTAATAAAAATATTTCACCACACCATAAAATATCATGGGTTTGCCCATCTTCAGAATATTTCTCATAGACTCCAGTGTCTTGTAAATGATTGTAGAAATACTAGACCAATTCAGAATCTAGTTTGTTTTAAATAAACTAATAATAAACAATATCCTGATTAAACAGGAAGATTGACTAAGACTAGAACTTTACAAATAAAAGCAGCAAGCCATTCTTACAGTGAAACACTAGAGCATCTCAGGCAACAAGAAAGAAAAGGACGAACAATTCACATTGAGTTGTTAACCTCACCCTGACTGAGCTGTAGTTGGTCGTTCTTTGCATGGTACTCAATCTAGGTTTCACTTTTATTGTTGAGAGGATATTTGTAAATCAAATTAATATTTGTCTTATACAGTATTTGCCTTATACTTGCCTCACATACCTCATTGTCTGGTTCAGCCTCTTTCTACTTAAAGTGTTTTCCAGACAGACTGCACAATTTTAGAATTGTTTTTTCTTTTTGTGATTTTTCGTTTACTTCATTCTTCACATAATGTACTGATCAAAAGCACTCTTTTAAAACATTTTTATGTGATAGAGATTATGATCCACAGATCTTTTTCTTCCTCTAAGATCGTAAGAGTGTGCAAGCACTCATATCAAGAAATATGGTCATACGAATGGCAAAAAGAAATCTGCATTTTCATTTATGCTACTTTGAAACTTATTTCCTGTGTGAACTTCTCATCATGAAGGCCAGATGGAAAGACACGTTTTATGTTTTCATTCACTCGTATAAATATATGTGAGTAATTTACAGAATTGAAAAAGAACTTTTGTCTCCATCATAGTTCATTCACATGCTTACAGATTGCATCCTTTTATTTGACTGTGCATTGTAACTTTATCCCTGTAACCTGGAGTGTTGTCCATCACACAACTGGTTCAGGGAGAGGTTTCTTTTTTTCTCCTTTTCTGAGTTAAGCCATTGGTGGTGCAAGGCAAAGCTGGGACACTGCCCTTGTCTGCCTTGACAAACCCCTTCCACACTCACCTGTATTATGTTAACAGACTGTTTGTTCTTCTTTTCTTTTCATCTCAGATCCTGAGCTAATATTGCAATCTGTGTTCCTTTCTGTCTCCCAAAAAATACTTCTTTTAATACTCTATTGAGGTTAGCAGTCAGTACTTGATTTAATGAACATGGATGAATAATGCTGAAATTAGTCATGTAGTTGTTTTATTTGTAAGCTTGGCATTTATCTCAAAACTATTTTTTTACAATTTATTAAGTTCAAACTAGAATGAAATACCAGGTTTGAGGGTGCAGTGGATTTTTCTGTTTGGAATTCTGACTCACTACAGCACTTGCTCCTCCATTTTTTTCTTGTCTGAATGCAAATTCTAGTACAGACAGATAATTCTTATGGAAAAGGAAAATCTCTGGGTTTTTTAAGTGAAGATTTTAACAATCTGGGGTGGAGCATATGAAGTATCAGGATAGATTTTCAAATCTAGTCTCCTACTGTTTAAGGTATATGTCAATAGGGATTTTTAAAGCTGCCTGAATGGGTAGCTACACTGAAATTAATGCATTTTTGAGTGACATTGAGACACATTGAGTGCATTTTTGAAATTTCATCCCCATGTAGCTACATTTAAGGTTCTCAGTGATAGGCAGCACCAGAAGATAAATTGTTTCTAACTTTTTTGATGTCCAGCAAAGAACATAATCATATTGTTGTATCAGTGAATATTATTTAGGGAACCAGTTTATCTCATTTTCCTTATTCAGGCTTTCTTACAGGGAGCTGTAAATTGTTTTATGGGGCTATCTAGAGCCTGTGGAAAGTGCAGGCTAGAGTTAATCTCAAGGTTTCCATCCTGCTGAGAAGGGAAATTCTTGTCAGTCTGTTAGATAATGATCCAAAGATGCAGTAGAGGGCAGAGGGCTTCGAAGACATTTGATCCCCTGACAACGTGGCTGGGGATAAACACTGCCTCTCTGACTTGCTTCATCTCCACAAAGGCAGCTTGGAAGGAATGCTGGCTGGAGAAGTTCAAAGCTGCACATGCTAATGACCAGCTGCAGAGTGAGTACACAGGGCTTAGAAATGGTCCTTCTTCCAACTCTCCTGGGCAGGAGAAAGCACTGGAAGCAGAAAACGGGATTTTTTTTTTTACTTTGCTCCACATCCAAGCCTGCTGGACCAGCTGAGCAGGGGAGGCTCACAGACCTGTCCCTTTGGGTTTGCAGGCTGCAAGGATCCAAATCCTGGCTGGCCTGTTGACAGGAGCTTGCCTAAATGTAAGGATAAGACTAACTGCCCTGAACTGAATTTGTACAGAAAGCAAACTTTCTTTGGTGTCTGCAGACAGCACTAGAGAAAACATGAGTGAGTGGGTGAGCCTTAGCCGAGGTCTGCTATTTACCAAATAGCTAAGAATGAGATGGTTTTGTGGTAGAGATGGCATGTTGGGATTAGATTTGGAATTATTGTAGAGGTAGTAGTTTAAATGTAATGGTAATTGTCAGAAATGTATCCTTTAGAAACAGGACATTCTGTGCCAGTTCCTTTCATGAACCCAGGCACAGTATCATTATCTTTATGATTTAAATCTTATTTTGCAGCCTCCATCACTTTTGTCTGAAAGGCCCATTTACCACAGACAGCAGCCAAGGTATACGCTTGGAATGGCTACTGAGCTGAAATCCTGTTCTCTGCCTCATAGAGTAAAGCAATGGAAATACTCCGTTCTCTGTCCTTTGGAGCTCCCTCACTGAACTTATAATCAGATACCTCTTGCTCAAAGTTTTGAGGCAAAGGTAACTCAAAAAGTTCAGGACTTGTAGGAGCAAAGAATGGCTGGCAAGATAGAGAGGCTAAGTCTTCAACTTTGCAATTAATAAAGTCAGAAAGTTTCATCCTTTGCTGATTGATCATTGCTTTGGACCAAGTATATGGTGCTTCTTCTGAGTGAATGAATACAGTCAGATTTAAAATGATTTAGAGAACTGCCTGGCCATTTAATATAGGTCATTTGTAAAGTACTGAATTTAATTATAACATGGATTATCGTCTTCAAAACAATTAAAAAGAACACAGCCTAGTTTTGAAAGAGAGACTGAGGTACAAATATAGCATAGGTGCTAGGTTGGCAAATCACACCTATTTAAAGACTGTGGGGAGCTGTCTCTGGTTCCCTGCTTAGTCTGAGGCTGCCATGCCCATGGAGGTAGGGACCCAGTGTACTGTCTTATATGTGCCATTTTCCCTCTGCACTCACTCCTTTGATTTTGTCCTATTCATTTCCAGTGCTCCTTTCCACTCAGCGAAGGGATTGCAGTCCTGTGATTAGTGTTTGACAAAGACAGGCATGAAAAATTGGGCAGTGACAAGCTGTTTCTTTGGACTTCAAGTCTCTCCTCTAATAATTTAATGTATATTCTCTATAGAACTGGAACCCTTCCTCTGCATGATGAGAAGAGGAGCATGTGTTTCTTGAGTGCCTCAGGTGCCTGCTGTGTTGTGAAGGCAGTGCTACTCATAACAGATTGCTGTGCTGGGGAGGGTAGCAACGGGTTTGGGAGCTGCAGTCTACACAGACATGACTAAATCTGTTTCATCTTTCTCCTCTGAGAATCTCCCTGGTATTTCTATTTCTATTCATGTGCTTGAAGGATTTGCTGAAGAGGAAAGTTGCTTCACAGACCAGAAGCTTAGGGAGAATTTTCCCCTTCAGAGAGAGAATAGTGTCAGTCCACACGTCATTGAGAATCATTTAGTCTTTTGGGTGTTTAAGAAGTTTGCCTGGATATTTTTAAAGTAATTTTAGGGCAACCAGTTCTTTCCCATCATGGTCTTTAGTGGACTTTTTTTTCTCCTTTTAAAGAGAGTACTTTAGTTTTGGAAAAAGGAAGGGTGGGAGCACATGTGCCAGGGAGAGAAACCATGGTCACCACATGAAGCCAGTGGGGCTTAGCACTTACCAGTGACCAGCAGCCAACCCCAAATCTCTTAGTGCCCACCTATAGTTTGGGGTGTGAAGTTTGACAGTTTCTTTATGCATTTCACAAAGGCAATTGTGATATTTATCTAACTTCAAAGTTTGGTCTAGCCAGAGGAAAGAGTTAACGGTGTGTGTTGCTTTCTGAGACTCAAATATTGACCTCAAAGCATGTTGTGCTTTTAGGAAAATGATAAAGCCTCTTTTTACTTTGAAAACAAGGAACACTGCATGAATTATGCTGGCATTCACAGTTTATGCCATGCATATTTTATAGAGAGTCTTTCCAAGGAATTAATTAATTTGTGTGTGCTACAAAGTAGGAAGAGTTTTTAAATTCAGCTTGGGTATAGTTTCACCATAAAATGCATGGCCAATCTACTCAGCATGCTATGTTACACAATTGTGCAAGATGTGCTTTGAAATTAACCTTCAGATGATTCCCTGCTTAGAGTTAGGATGTCGCTTTAAGCATGGATGCTACAAAGTCAAATTTTTCTGCTTTCATGCTGCCGCTGTTGATGATCCTTCTGGCAGAGCTTTACTATGAGGAAAAATGCTTTCTACAATAGCTCAGTAACACTGATGTTACTTTTGCACTGAAAGTTAGGAGTTCATATATTATTGTGAGGAAGAAAAAGGTAAGGAAATATATCTCAGCTAACCTAGCGCTTTAAGATTTTTACTGTAGCTTTGCAAATTCTGGTTTATTTGGCTCTCCTTACTGCATGAATTGTCTGAAATACCAAACTCTGCTACATTTGCTTTCTCTTTTATGCCTTTGTGAAGTTCTCAATTCATTCTCTTGTCTCTCTCTTTGTTTCTCTCTTCTCTCTCTGTTTATTTTCTTTTTTGGTGGGATACCCTGAATCTCTGAAGCAGTGCAGGAGGCTGAACAGGAAGATGTAAAGGTGGTAGTGGACGCCCAAGCTCCGAAACCAACTAAAAAAACCAAGGCAGCAGCTGCGAGCTGTCAGAGTAGCAGCACCAGAAAGGAGAAAAAAGGGAAACACAAAGGTTAGCTGCATGCAGCTGCATGTTAGATGTTAAATTCATTATTTTGCTGTCAATTCTCTCTCTTGTTTTTTAATATAATTTGTTTGAAAATCTGAAAATTGTCTGAAAGTAATTTCCTGAAATTTTTCTGAGGTTGGAAAATGCATGTGACTTGGCTGTGTCTGGGCATGTACAGCCTTAGAGTCAAAAAATTTGTACATGGAGTCTTTTCCAGAGGAGAGTTCTTTTTCAAATTGCAGAGGAGGAAAAATATTTTGGAGGAAAGATGGTGTTTTCCTACAGTGGTAAAAAAAAAGAGAGCCATCTTATGAGAGTGTGCTTTTTTAGATTATCTGAAACTAATCATATTTGGAAAAGCAGCCTTAAATTGCAGCTGCTTCTGTCCAGACTGAGTGAGGTTTAAACAATACAAATTAGAGGTTAAGGGGACATTTTGAAAATTGATTCAACAAAACTGAGATAACATTCTCAAAGGGGTTTTTCAAGTTGTTACTTGTGTTACTTTGTGCCACCCGGCTGACAAATGCGAGGTGTTTGTATGAAAAGTTTTCTGCAATGACTTTGTATATGATTAGGTAGATGAAAAAAATACACTTTTGGTAATGACAAAAGGGTAAGTAGAAATGACATTGCCACTCTTAGATTTAAAATCTGAGCTAGGTGGAAGAAGTGAGCTACTTTACTGGTATTTAAATTTTATATTTTAATATATATATGTGTGTGTACACTCAGAAAAAGGGAGGCTGTTGTACCACATCCAGTTACTTTTTATTTGGTGCTGAATAACTAATGAAATGAAATAACTTTCCAATAATTTGCAGTTCTTGAATAAGGCCACTGTAACACTGTCCTGCCCTGGCTGTACTGTATTCCCATCTTGTGCA
This sequence comes from Acrocephalus scirpaceus scirpaceus, assembly GCA_910950805.1. NCBI lineage: Eukaryota > Metazoa > Chordata > Aves > Passeriformes > Sylviidae > Acrocephalus > Acrocephalus scirpaceus. The sequence continues at coordinate 51,431,699 of OU383780.1, forward strand.
TGTCCAACAGTTTCTTCACTGTTGCTTCAGTGAGAAAGTAGTATATATCCTTGACAAGTCTCTTTAAAGATAGCAATGATTAATAAGGTTAATTATTGAGGTCAAAGTATTGGGGCTTATCTGGGATTTTGCAGGACTTGAGCCTACCTTAGTAAAATCCTTAGCATATTGCAGCTTAATTCTTGAGATCTGAATCTACAGCATCTCTGTGTGTGTAGTTCTTCTGGCTGCAAGGGAGGCTCTAGGTTATACAGGCTTTAGAGCCTGGCCGTGAGCTAAAGGCTATTCATATATTTGAGAAAAGATGGTGTGTGTCAAAGGTAAAATTAACTGAATGTAAAAATTATTGGCAAAATAAATGAACAGAAAGCAAATGTTTCCCAGTTTAATGTAAAAAGTAATGACATTCCAGTGTAGTAATACAAATGCCAAATTTTATTTTGGGGTTCATCTTGCTAAAGATTAAAAATTCTTTTGCTCGTTTAAGAGAGAACCTGTAAGGGAGCATTATGTGAGCTAATACTTAAATCATGGTTACAGCATAGCCTGAGGCACTCTTCTGTCTCATGTAATACCTCTTTTGACATGCCTGTGTCTGTACTGTGTTCAGAACTGAAGATATTGTGCTGCACAGTTTTTTAATTATCTCACAGCAGGTAACACCTAGTATTTTTTTCACATGCCAGTTATAATTTTACTTATCTTCTGAAAAATCCCCAAAGCAGGCAAACATTGGCCTATGTTAATAAAAACAAGTCGTGTCAGTAGAAGTAAAGTCACTTTGTGTAGACTGAGAACTTTGGCATGCTGACACTGCTCCGCGTGTTGGGAACTAGTATTTTTAGCTCTAGAAACCTCAGCCTCTGCTGCAATTCTTATTGCTCATCCTGCTCTGCTATGGGAGCTCTTCTCTGGCTGTCAGCATTCCAAGTTTTCAGAGAGTGGAGGTGTTATTCATCAATTACACATCAGTTACAGCAAAGAAAATGCTGAGTATCTCCTCCCCTGAAGTTCATGTTGATGATTAGAAGCCAATAAAAGTCAATCAAACTATGTTCAGGGCATACACATAGCACCTCATTCAGCTTGTCTACTTTTCTGTACCCTGGGATTTAGCTATTCATTTGTGTATAATTTCACCCTTGGAATAATATGTGGTTTACCTTTGACAGTGTTGTGAACTTGGGAAGATTATGACTGGATTTCCAGTCTTTCATCCTTATCAAAGCTGCAAAATATTTTTTTATTGGATGTAAAAGTAAAACCCAATGTGTCTTTAAAATTCCAGAGGGATTTTGCTGATAAATCCACTACAGACATAGATAATTTTGAATTTAGGAATGAAGAAAATGCAATTGTTTAACAGAACCCTGTAGTGGAACTTGTATTAATTTTCAGTTACTTTTAAAAATAAATGTGAGTCTTAAGGAAAATTTTTTTAATAACAATATTGAATGGATTTGCTAATAACTTCAGATCTAACTATGAAAATAAATGAAGGGGAAGTGGTTTTATGCCATGTTTTAGCACAAGAGGTTTTGTTGGAGGGAATTAATTGGTAATTAGAGCAAATCTACAGAAATTTTAGGTTCTGCTTTTAGCTTTGCAATTGCTTCAGGTTTGTCTCCACTCCTAGTGTAACCTTTGTATGTCCTGTAAATGAGCAGGATGAATGCTGAGGGTTGAGTGCACTTAACACGCTAAAATAGCATTTTAAAGGTTTTTGTTAGTATTTAACTGTAGTGGAGCTTCCCTTTCTAAGCATAGCCCAGCTCTTTGTGTTTTAAGATAAAGAACACTTAGAGCGGATAGTATGAATAAGAAGCTAATTCAGAGAAAAAAATTGTTGAATTATACATGAGTAGCTGTTCAAGCTGTAATGTAATGACTGCACTCTGGTTTTAGATGTGTAATGCTTTTTTAAGTGGTTTGAAGAGTGATGAAGCTGTGATCAGAGCAATGTACTAAAGACAAACTGAGAGAAATATCAGGTTTAATGAGGTTATACTGGCATAGGAAAAGGAATGTAGCTAACTGCTCATGTCAGTGCACTTTGTAATTCTGTGATGGGTTACATGGTATTCAGCAATTTTTTCTAAATCTGTGATTATTACTGGTATTTCTTAATAGCAGTACGCAGTGTGCACTGTGCCTATTTTTAAAAAGAACCATAATTTTTGTGGGACAGAGCCTAGAACTGCAGTAAATTGATGACATTTTGTAGTAGCTTAGCTCATTAAACTGGTATTTCTGAAAGCTTCAGTCTCACAATTTATTGCTTGGCATAATACTCAGTATTAGGAAAAAAAAAACCCCAAACTCCAAACGTAACAAATGCATATGTAAAATGGTTGTCTTTCAAATGGAGACGGTGAATCAAATTCTGGTTTGATTTGTGGCAGATTAGGGTGATTCAGGATAGCAGTGAATCCAGTGTACAGGATTACTAGGTCGTTCAACAGAAAAATCATGCAAATTAGTGAAAATATTTGCAGCAGGAACCTATGAAAAGTATGTACCCTACATAATATTTCAAAACCAGAGCGTCTTTAGCTACCAAATATCTTGATGATTCTTTAAAAAAGGAGATTCATGAAAGTATTACAGGTACATAGTGGAGTCATTACTTTGTTTGATGGAGTTTTCCCCCTAAGATGGGGGATAGGTTTACAAAGAAGTTAATAAATACACAGGATAAAGTGCATTTTTTGGCTGTGTGCAGTGAATGGGGCAAATCAGGAAGGTAAAATGGAATGTTTAAAAAAACCCCAGAAAAGCATGAGAAGCCAGGAGTTAATACAAAATGAAAATTCCGGAATCATTCTCTGAAAAATTATTGGTGGTTGGTTGGGTTTGGGTTTTCATCCCAAAACTCTCGCACTTAGACTCTAGAAAAACCACTCTTACATTCTAGAAAAACTGTGCTCTGAACTGCCACAGACAACATAAATGGAGATTTCTTTTTCATTGGTGAAACCTGGATGTGTTTAAAATATCAAAGTGAACAGTACTTTCGCAGAAGTTTTCCCCTTATGCTGTTCTTTCTATGTAAGTGGTACATTGGGTATTTCCTGCTGAGTTTCTGGGAGCCAGGAAGTGATGAGCTTCTCTGACACGCAGAGCTTTTCCTGCCAGGGTGGCTATTCCATGTTGTGGTTTGGTTGGCTTCTTCGGTGTTTCTTCTCTCTCCTTCATGCCTGTCTGAGTGTTTTGATTTGTGCATCCTGTCCTGTTTTCGTATGTAACAAGCAGCTACATTAACACTGGCTGGCTCAGAAAGCAGTAGCAGTTGTTGGATAAGAAGCATCATTTCTCACTGTAGCACTTCCTTTCTGCTAGGGGGAGGGAAGTTCATGTAAAGCAGATTTATCTCGGCTTCTCTGGGCACTAAATAAAAAGGGTAGGAGGAACAACAAGTGAATTTCCACCAAGAAAAGTCCTGTTATTCCTATATCTGGCAAACCTTTCAGGCTGTGCTTTGGCAACACATGAACTTGATTGTGAAGAAGTAATTTTGACCTCCTAAGGATAAAGATTTATGAATGTACAGTTCCTGTTTACTGTTTGAGATTTCATCAAAGTGAATTTAGACCTTAGTGCTCAAGTACTTGCTTTTAGTGTCCTGATCTGGTGCTAGCAATAGTCTGATGGAGGTTTGGACTAAATCACCTCTGTATGTCCTTTCAAGAAAAAATTTTTATTTGTTCCCTTTCCCTCTAAACAAATCCCCTAGTGATTTTTCAGTTGCTTAAACCCCTATCAGTGGATGCACAGCCCCTATGAGAACAGGAATATAGTGGGAAATGGCTTAGAAAATAGTGACAGCAGGGTTTGCTTTAAGCCAAGTTCTCTAAAGGATGGAAACTGTTTGTGTCAGGCCTCCCTGGGATTCTCTGTCCTTTACCTTAGAGCAGGCCATCCTTTGAAGGGTCGTGCTGCTGTCCCTCAGCTGGAGGGAGAGCTGCTCTGCAGAGGTCTTGAGCAGCATTTGCACCCACAGCCTTGGGTGTTATCCATGTGGCTATGACTCCTTTGTCAGACCGGTAGCTGAGCTCAGGAAATGCATGTTCTCTTCCAGAGAGAAGCATCCTGCTTGACCTTGGTCAGATCTCCAGGTGGGATCTGCAAAGAGCTTAATCATATTCTTAGACTGAGAGCAGTGTGCCCAGCTTCATACATCAAACTTGTGCCTTAAATGCTCTGTAAAACGAGAACAAGAACTTCCCTGTCCTGCAGCTCCTCATTTGTAAAGCAGGGACAGAATTACTTGTTTTCTGTGCTGTGTTCCTTTCCTGATACGTAATCTTGTTTGCCATTCAGTAGTTAAAATTACTGGTTTTTAACACATTGGTGCTGCCTGTTTATAAATATTGTCTAGAAGATTTTAGATTCTAAGATAATACAGGCATTTATGAATAGTAGTTTGCACGATATAAATGCCAGCAATGCTCATTTACTGATGATTTTCTTTTTTCCCCAGTATTGCTTTGTTTTACTTTCTGGTACCTCTGGTTTTCATCTGAGACATGATCATGTCAAAGTGTACCAAAAGGCCTTTTCTGAAGGGACGGATATTCTGAGAGTTGTTCCAATCTTCTTCTTTCCTCTCTGCCCTCCTTCACATTTACCTTTCAAAAATTCCCCTTTCTTCTTAGCAGGTATTCAAGGCAGTGTCTGTCACACTTTTTCCCTACCTGATTTTTGGAAAGCACTGTAAAAAATGCTGACCGTAGCAATAAAAACTTGTTTGTCACAACCCACTCAGCTTCTTTGCCTCTTTTGACCATGTCCTTAAGCACAGATACTATAGATGAGTGGCTTGTTTTAGTATATGGAGAACCAATCTTCTATGAAGTGGATGAAAAGGAGTCAGTGAGGCAAAGAGAGGAAGAGATCCACCTTGAATATCATGGTTACACAAGCTTGGAATTGTTTTCAGGTGTTTTCAGACATTTGGTAGGTGGTGGCAAAGCTACCTTTTGAACTATGGCTTACAAAGATGCACTTATACCTTGTGCTATAGAAAAATGTGTATGTATGCCTATATTTAGTCCCATTTTACACATGCATGTGTAGCTACAAAGATTATGCACACACACAAGTATTAAGTAGTTAATGTAGTTAATGCTGCATTTGCCATGAACCACCTAGTGTTCTAATGCAGCAGAGATTTTTTTTTTCTCTCTCTCTTTTCTTTTTAAATCCTGTCTTGCTACATATTTCATTCCCTTAAATGTGCTCACCAGTGGAACCATTCCTAACGCTTAATAACACACTCTATCAGTGATGCACTCTTCAGAATACTGAAATTAATTTTTCTTCTCTAAAACTGTGACCTGCCAGTATAGCCTTTGTCCTGACTCTTAATAATACATAATGTTCCTGATAGCATGGGATGTGAGTGCAGATGTTCTGCAGGCGTCCAAAAAAGCAGCCTCAGTGCAATCTCCAGTACTGTCGAAGGCATTTCATTTGCTGCAGATCAATGTCTGCTTTGAAGAGGAATAATTAAGGTGTTTTGTTCCTTCTCAAAAGCATTCTCAAAATTAGGTTTGTATCATCCAGTGCTTAATAAGGGGCTAGATATGATATGCATGAGGCATCTTGTTAAACTCATGGATTCTTAACACTTCTGAAATTCAGAGTATTAAGGTAAGAACTTATCTTTAGGCAGCCACTTTAATGATAATGGTTAATATTGTAAAGCTGTTAAAAATATCACAGAGGATCTGAGCAGCGACCTGTCTGTTCTAGAGCACTTTTGCAGTGGTGCTTCTCCTAGGATAAATTTTAAGAAAAATGCGGTTCTTTTCACTGCCATATTATACCTGCAACATAGGAAATGATACTGTGCATTCTGTATCATGCAGAGCTGCTTCTGAAATTGTCATCCTAGCAAGGTCACAGAGACATTTCCATGGACTTTATCTAGTCCTTCAAGGTTGGATGAACAGATTATTTATTTGCTGTTAGTTGTTGCTGTTAGCTTTGCTGCAAGTAAATCAGAATTTGCAGGCTTGGTGCAGAAATTGCCCGGGTCTGTTTAATGCAGATGAATCAATAATTCCTTGTGGTCATGAACACCTCTGTGGTGTCGGACTGCATCTCGTTGGGTGGTTACACAGCCAGTGCTGTTCCTGGGGATATGGACCACTCTTTTTTCCACTTATGCTTCGTATTGCAGTGGCAGTGACAGCAGATATTGCAAAGTACAGTTAAGCATGCTAAATGTATAATCCAGCTGTCTTCTCATGCAAGTTGACAGCTGCTGGCAGAGCAGGATGAAATGGTATTCTTGGAGACTTCTGCTACAGATCACAGTCCAAAGTAAATCCCAGTCCATGCAGAGCCCTCTCAGAGGGTTTATGCAGCTCTGTTTGGTGGGAGAAGCACCATATTCCTTTACTGAATTAGCTCTTTGTAGTGCTAACTCTCCACAAATTTGCTTTCTTATTAACAAAAATTACACAACAGCAGCAGTATACAGCTCATGTTATTTATTGTATCTATATATGAAAATATTACCATTTTTATAGATGCAGGAGTGCATTTTTATATAGCTAATTTAGTAATATATTCCAGCTCTGTGTCTTAGCTAAGAGCTGAAGTACATTTGCAGTCTGTTTTACCTCACTGTCCTGAAGAAACAAAATGGAGTTGGTTTGTGGTAAGAACACCCCCCACCCCTTATTTTCTTTTTTTTCTCTTTGAAGGTGATTTACAGTCATAAGGAGGTAAATGGTTTCTTCGTGGCTGTGGTCAGGAGCCACAGGATCACAGCATGGCTGAGGCTGGGAAGTGCCTCTGTGCACTGTCTTGTCTCTCATCCCTACTCATAGCAGGTTGCTCAGGACCATGCCTGGTTGGGATTTAAGCATCTCAAGAGGATGGAGGTTCCAGGGAATATGTAATATCTTCCTTGTAGTCTCACTCTGATGTACTAACTGTATGACAATTTTCCTAACTCAGAAGGTGTATTTAGGCTTGTTAACATGCTGCCCCTCTGTTGGATATGCTGCCAGATCTACTTGTGAATTTTCCAGGTTTTTGAAGCTTTAAAGTATTTCATGACAACAGTGGTGTTTATATGGGGATATGACATAACCCAGGACTCAGATTCATCTGTTTCTGGATCACCTGTGTGCCCTTATGAAAATTTTATCTGTTTTCTTTGTCAGTTCTCTCCAGTGTGTTTCTTTTCTCTTAGTTTCAGTGTTTCTGGTGCATGGGGCAGGTGTGCTATGGAGTGAGGGGCACCAGTGAAATCCTGATCCTCTCCTGGAGATTGTCTAGTGCAGGAAGTAAAGAAAGTATTTTACTTTCTCATATGGAAAGTAAAATGTTCGCCTTGGAGGCTAGCTTAGTCTTGCTTAAGTCTAGAAATACTATTGAATATGAATATCCAATCTGATTCCTAGAAAAGCTGCTGTTTTATATGTGAGCAATTCTCTTTTCAGTAATTTCATAACACAACAACAAGTAAGGCTTTTGCTGCTTTTGTCTGACAGGGATTGATGGCCCAGCTGCTTTTCAAGATGATGTTCAGAAGATAGGAAGTCAAGTGCAGATTCTCACTGTTGGACAGTCTAGCCATGATGAAGATGATGGTGACAAAGTGGCTACTGGCCAACAACAGCAAAGCAAGCAAGATCTTAGAACAGCAATGCAGAAAAAGGGTAAATAGCTAAAGCTTCCTTTGTGTTTTCACTGTTTGCTTGATGGACATTGACTGAATTTCCTATTTTCGTTCTCAGCCCTAGCCTAAGAGCAGCTTGTTAGTCCTGTGTGTCTTCTCCTCACTGCCTGTTAGGCTCTCTTCTGTCACCTAAAAAAATCCAACACCCCAAACCTAAAAAAATATAAAACAATGAAGTTCTCTCTTGACCCAAGGAACAAGAGCTCTGCAGGGATGTGACTTCCCCATCTGCAGTGCAGTGCCATTATTAAGGTACCAGGCAGATGCCAATGCTCACATCCATCTATTCACATTTTTATAATGTACAGCTCTGGAAATCACTTATTTGGTGGTTCAAAACCAGCATGAAATAGCAACGTTCAAACTAGAACATTAATTTTAGTGGTGCAGTCAATTACACATTGTTCATGTTTTTGTAGTGTCTGTTCAGAGTTGCAGAGGTGAAAAGTACACCATATTCTGCAGCATTTCCCACGCAGAGTCCTCAAATGTTCTGGAATTTATTTTTCTTTTTCCAGAGGCTTGCATGCTTTGGGAGATAGATTGTGTACATACACGTTCATGCATCTGTCTCTCCCTTCCTGTACTGTTATCTCCCCTTAAACACTAACCGTAGGAAGGAAAAAAAAAAATCCCCAAACCCTCACAAAGCGTTTTCTGAAGACATTCACTTTGGAGTTGTTCTTCTTCAGTGTTCAGCTTTTGAAGCAAAGATGGCTCAAGCCAAGAGTGCTCTGATGCTTTAAGAATAAACTCTTTGTGTATAAAGAGCAAAATGTAAGTGCAGACTTGACACATGTAGAACGGACTATTCATACCTAAATGCTGCCTCTTGTCTTCAGAGCAGTTCTCACTAAGATTCATTTTTTCTGGGACGTTACCCTGCAGATGTGAGCAGCTCCAACTGAAATGGGCAGATTTTCTCCAAGTGTGCTATTTCCTGGGCATTTGAGTTGCAGGGGTGTTGGGCATGACTAACAAGTTCTGATCTGTGTGGAGATTGTGTTGCCTTAGACCATGGCTCAGAATATTTAATCGTCAGGCACTCTACTAAACTAAAGCTTAAAATGTACCCACGGACTTAGCAAATTAGGTCACAGCACTCAGATTTTTACTCTGGGGGACACTTCTCATTTTGATGGTTTTTTTGCCAGGTTATCATATATTTTTATTCTCCCCAAATTTATGATTATTTTTAATAGAAGCAGAGAGTGGAAATTTCTTGGTTTGCATTGCTCCTGTATATTCTCAAATATATGATACGACCTTTTTTACCAGGTCTGAGTATACTCCTGCTCAGAACAGACATTGCTAAGAGTGAACCACTAGGGTGTTTCAAGTTGAGGCAAGGGGGACACTTTTATTTAAGTTGGAATACTGAGGTTTATTTGTTTTTATTAACAGCAGAGCTATGCTGGATGAGACACAAAGACAGGTATTAAGACAATGCCAGCAGTATCTCTGTAAATTATTTTTACTGTGTGTGTGTGGTTTGCTGCTTGATACCAGCAGAGGATGCTTGTTTTGAGGAAGTTTTGAGTATCTCAGCATTAATGTGGTACTTTATGCAGAGATAAAGCTCTTCATGCGGATCCCCACTACCACTTCAGTACTTGAGGCATGTCCTTACTGGCATGTCACCTGAAAAGTGTTTAGAGTTGTTGTCTCAGGCCTTTGCTTGCATGTAATAGGAGCAGAAAGAGAAGTACGCAAAGACAAGGCAGTGCAGAAAGGCACCTGGGGGCCCTTGTCCATGACAAGCTGAACATGAGCCAGCAGTGCCCTGACAGCCAGGAGGGACAGCTGTGTCCTGGGGGCATCAGGCACAGCATCACCAGCCAGGCGCAAGGGAAGGGGTTGTCCTGCTCTGCACTGGGGGGCAGCCTCAGCTTGCATATTGTGTGCAGTTTTGGGTGCCACAGTGTAGAAAAAACATTGAACTGTTAGAGAGTGTCCAAAGGAGGCTACGAGGATGGTGAAGGGTCTGAAGGGGAAGCTGTATGATGAGTTCCTGAGGGCACATGGTCTGCTCAGCCTGGAGAATGGAGGAGAGAACAGATCTCTCCTCTCACTGAGGAGAGATCTCATTGTGGTCTTGAACATCCTCATGAGGGGAAGAGGAGGTGCAGGTACTGATCTCTTCTCTGGGCTGACCAGTGACAGGACCTGAGGGAATGGCCTGAAGCTGAGTCAGAGGAGGTTTGAGTTGGATTTTAGAAAAAGGTTTTTAACCCAGAGGATAGTAGGGCACTGGAACAGCTCCCCAGGGCAGTGGTCACAGCACCAAGCCAATAGAGTTCAAGAGGCTTTTCGACAATGCTCTGGGACACATGGTGTGACTCCTGGGGTGTCCTGTGCAGGGCCAGGAACTGTGCTCCATGACCCTGGTGGGTCCCTTCCAACTCAGCTTATTCTTATGATTCCATGAAATGCTAACTGGTCTTGTGGAAAAAGCTGAATCCCATTGGATTTGCATAGCCCTAGTTCATGCCTGTTCTGCTCTTTGGCAAGAAAGAAACTTGGAGAGAAAGTTTCTCTCCTGGTGGAAAACTTCTTATAGCACGTGTCTCTCCTTCCCCAGTGAGTCAAGTTCTGTAACAAGACAAGAGGTTATAGGCTACCAAGTGTGAAAAGAATATGCCACTTGCAAGAAAATGCCAAATGCTTTATTTGATTTCTCCATCTGTTGGGAAGTGCCATCCTAGAGTAATTTTCCTCCTGTAGGAAATATTCGTCCTTTTGATTTCCAAAGTGTTAATCTCTAGAGTTCCTCCCTGGCAAATGAGTCACTAGGACAAAGTCAGACTTCCATAAGTTTTAACACTGAATAACTAACATGTAATTCTCACACTTACCAGTTTCCAATATGTCTCTGTAAAGGGCATGGAATGAACAATTGAGTCTTAGTTCTTCTTTGCCACCTGAAGTTTCGAGATTTAGGGAAGGGATCAATTTCATTTCTGGATTCCAGAACAGGAACTCCCTGAAGGCTTTTTCCCTGCAGGTCATGAGTGCAGACTTTTCTAAGGCTGGCACAGAATTTTCACCACTAAAGTATTGGTGGTGAAATAGTGAGCACAGGTGTGGAAATAAACCAGTTCCATCTGTGGATATGAATTATGGCTTTATTGTGCAGCTGCCAGCTGAGGAGATGGACTGTCTCTATTACCCATGCATAGAGCCTAGAACACTGTTGTCCTTATTAAGAAATAATGCTTGTGATTAATGAATGTGTGATTAATAATAAATGAATTCTACAGGCTTTGAAAATATCTGTTGACCTGTGAACTCAGGTCTCCCTTGCATAACCAGGTCCTATTGAAAGGTTTTGCTGTCATGCTCTGTGTTGTATGTCAGCACTGGAGGAGCTGAAGAAGTGGATAATGAGAGCTTTCACAGGGCAGCTGAATGCAATGCAAGCATTGTTTATGCTCCTGGTTTACTTTTATGCCCTCACTCTTACTACTCTGGTGGTGTTTCGCTATCCAGTGTGCATCTGGATATTATAAAGGGATATGCACTGAAGTTATTAGAAGCAGCAGTAAAAGCAAAAAGTATTTTAATGCCTTTTTTGCTGTCTTTTTCTTCATCTGTTCCAAAATTTGAACTGAAGAAAAGCATTACCAAGTCTATATCTGCTGTCTATATTTCTGTACATCAGTTTGGTTTAGTCTTTGCTTGTTATAGACCAAGTTCATAATCCAGAAGACTAAACAACAATAAAATCTTTATACATATCCCTGGAGCTCCCAGAAAAACAGTTTAGAGAGCCTGATTTCATCTTTATATGATGAGAATGCAGTAGGCACAGGGACTGAAGTAGAATTTAGGCTATCTGAATACTTTTTTCAATCTAACTGACTCAATATTGTGTAGAATCTGTGTGTATCACTTATGTCAATCAAGTTTGAGGGTTTTTATTTTGATAGAATTCAAAAGTAGGCCCAAACCCCATCATGCAGTGCTCATCACACACAGAAGCATTGGTAGCACAACTGCTCAGTGTGAATGATGTTTGCTGAAACTTCAGCTCTGTGATCCAGGGCTTTTTCACTTTATTCAAGGTAGTGAAAGTGAAGATCACAGCAGGTATACGCAGGTAGAACATGAATGTGATTGTGCAGTGCAGAAATTGTGAATCCATAATCCAGCAGCAGCATTGTGGCCCCATCCCATAAGCCTTTTAGCCCTGTGTGGAGTCCTCTTGCCAGGTTACGCTTGTTCACCCAGTTAAGGGTTTGCAGAATCAAACTCCTGGATTTTTTCCTTTCCCAGATCCCCATACAAATACATCCTGGTCCTCTTCCACCTCCCAATCCAGCCTTGTTGCCCTGGATCATGTTCCTGGTGAGTACAGAAGGAAAAAGTTAATTATGCCCATGATGCTTGGCCCTGAAAAACTGCATTCCATTTATCCTAACTCCTTTATGGACTTACCCATAAAGGGAATTCTGGACCGAGTGATTTTTTTTTTTTTAAAGGATAGAATATAGCCTGTAGTATATGGAATTTAGAGAGCTTGAACGTGGATATGGGATGGCTTCATCTGCATGATACTCTGAAAAACTAGGCCTGGCACACCACCGATGCTTTTTCTGCTAAGACCTATTTAATGGTCAAAGTTGTGTTTCCCTTTGAAATGTCTGAGGTTTTGAATTCCTGTAAAGTCAAATTTTCAAGTGCTGCAGGGCAGTTCCATTGGTCTGGGCTGATACTATTGTTTACAAGAAACAAAGATGCAGAACATTTTCTTGATGTGAATGTTTCTTCTTGGTCTAAGATGTGCTCTTCAGCAGTTCACACAGCTAAAAGTGTGCTATGAAAGCGCTTGTATTTTAATTGTGAGGGTTTCCAAGTGGCTGTGCTAGATTGTCCTCTCAGCTCCAGTGTCAGCTTTATGATTTTGTGTTGTGCTTGAAGTACTTGATTGGATGAAGATGATCTGAATTTAGTTCCTAACCAGATATTTGCTCCTGTATCATTGGGTAACTTGATCCTTGCTGTGGAATGGGAGCCATGATGTTTCCTTTCTCTTTTACTTGAATGTTTAGGAGAGCTGCTGTCTGACCCATGTATTCATGCACTGCCTCACACAATGAACCACTCTCACACACCCCCTCACTCACCTAAGGGTGCAGCAGTCTGATAAGTGGTGTTTTACAGCAAGTATGGGCAGCTTTATTCTATCACTATTTCATATAAGTGTTCTGTTTTCTCCTCAGGCATTTCAAGTAGCATGAATTTTGATGAGGAAGAAGATGAGGAGGATGAAGACAGCTCCAGTTCTTCACAGTTAAACAGTAACACCCGGCCTGGTTCTGCCACAAGCAAGAAATCCAATAAGGTAAGGGGAGAGTGCTGAAGAAAGGGTGTGCGAGCTGCTAGGAGCTGCATGATTTCAGGGTGCACTCAGGACAGGCCTGGCTTTCTTGTTCTGTTTTTAATATGCACTAGAGTATCTCCAAGGTGATTTACTGTGATAGCTCTCAGGCTTCACAAGAGCAAGCAATGAAAATAACGACTTGGAGAAAAGAATGGCAAACATTGTCTGAACTTGAATGAAGAGAAAGGGGAACAGTAAATATTTACCTTTCTACCTCTTGCAGGTGCTCAGAAGGATCTTTTGTTTCCATTGACGTTTTCTGGGCATTTTCCCACCCTGTTCTTGCTGCTACCATCCAAACATAAAATAAGGCTTCGGGTGATTTAAATATTCAAAATTACAAACTCTTGCTAAACCAGTTGATGGTGCCCTGCTCTGACTTCTCACCTTTGTTAGATCTCTCTGGAGCTTAAACTCTTGCTCCCTATCCCATTCCTTCCTTTCATCCAAGGCCACCCCTGTCCTTGAGCATGGCCTTTCTGACAGGAGTGTGTGAGATGGGAAGGTGTGAGCCAGGGTTTGCTCTGTAACCCCTGCACAACATTCTGTGTGTGCAGCCACCCTGCTCTGCTCCACCAGGTGGGTCTGTACACAGAGCACCAGCAAGACAATATGGCCCTTGGTTTGACTCTTTTAAAGAGCAACTTCTGTCAAATGCCATTCCTTTGTACTTATAACCTTGTTGTAAATGGAAGCTAAAAAACCCTGAATTTTGCGTATTGTTTTAGGAAGCGGCCTCAGCCCCCAGTCCTTCCACAAATGAGCCTCTCATAGATGTGGATGACCTGGAGGAGTTTGCTGTCCGACCTGCCCCACAGGGGGTCACTGTCAAGTGCAGGATCACAAGAGACAAGAAGGGAATGGACCGAGGGATGTACCCTACTTATTACCTCCACTTGGAAAGGGAGCATGGTAAAAAGGTCATAACATAATTTGAATGGCATACCAGTTGCACCTGAATATTAAAAAAAAAAAAAAATCTGAAGGAGTCTTACAAAGAAAATGTAATTTTATATTTTGAATATATTTTTGCTTTCGTTAGATCTACCTACAATCTTCCCAAAGCCAAACAACAGTATCACTTTCTTCCACTGCCTTTCTTCATATGTCCAATCTTTGGCCTTAAATAATCTATGCATGGCACCTTAATGTGACTATCAGCAGCTGGGGCTCTCTGCATTCTGTGCCTGAAAGCATCTACTTTCAATTCAGCTGGAAGAGCCAAAGCAAATTAGAATGAAACATTTAACAAAATAGATCAGATTTAATTATTTAAACCATAAATAATGGAATGAGTGGCTGAGAAGTCATTTTCCCTTACCAGATTTTTTTTCCCAGGAGATCTTCTGTTACTTTGTTAGTGATGCTTGAAGACAGAAAAATTGCTTATGGTTTCCTTATATCAAAGTAGGAAGTGGTGTGTGCTAACCCCTTTAGCGTTCTGGAATATGTTTTTTCGCATTGCTTAGGTGTTTCTTTTGGCTGGAAGGAAACGAAAGAAGAGTAAAACCTCTAATTACCTCATCTCTATAGACCCAACTGACCTGTCTCGGGGTGGAGAGAGTTTTATTGGAAAACTGAGGTAAACAGTGATAAGTCTAGGAATTTTCTTTATATAATGTAAAGTTTATTTGATATTAAGAAGCCTGTAATCCACTATGTTTTCTTAGTTAGAGGCTTGACTACATCATGTGATCATGGTCTTAAAGATCACCAGTATCCAAGGCATGTTTTCAAAAATGTTTCAAGTACTTACAGGGTCACATTTTATTAAAAGTCAGCAGGACTCTTAAGTGCTCAAAGGCCAGATTCTCAAGGGTATACCAGCACAATTTATCTTAATGGGATTTTCAGAAGTGCATAAGTACATTGTGTCTAGCCTCTACTGATATAAATACTTTGGAATGCACTGTTACACAGTCTGAAAATCCCTTTGGTTTTGCCTGTTCCTTAAGATCCAAATTAGTTATTTACAGGTAGTGGAACTATTTCAGAACCACGTGTTTCTTTTCTGTCTGTCCCGCGTTGTACAACCAGTCCGCTGTTGATCCCTCCATGGAGCCTCTGGGTGGATGTTCAGATCATCTGTGCCTGCATTGTATTTTGCACTCCTTTCCATTGCAATAGGAAAGATTTGATCTCACTTATGGCTTTATAAAAGTCACTCCCTATATTCTAACAGAGTTTAGTAGTCAGGTAGGAAAGCAGATGGTTTTGTAGTGAGTAAATGTATTTTAAAAACCAAGCAGACACACAAAATAACCCCACCTGAGTGTTTCCTTACAGCTTTCTTGAATTTCCTAGTTTGCAAGATGTTATCAGAAATCTCCAGCATGGTGATAAGGGACTTTTAGTATACGCTTCTGTACTGTACCTTTACATTTTTGTCATTTTGGCTTTTAATCCAGGAATTGCCATGTAGCTGGGATTAGAAATAACAACTCTCTGTACTCAATATTCGCCTTTCCTCTGCGGCCACAGTGCAGTAAAGGATAGATGTCTTGGGCAGCATTGCTGACAAATGGTGATTGGATTTTCCATTTTTTTTGGTAGATCAAATCTTATGGGAACTAAGTTTACAGTTTATGACAATGGAGTAAATCCAATGAAAACATCCAGCCTAGAGGCGAGTACCCTGCGTCAGGAGCTAGCTGCTATTTGTTACGTAAGTACTGCTCACAGGCACAGCGTGCAGGAAGGGCAGCTCAGTTTCTGAAACAGCACACTGAATTTCTTTCTCACTTATGATTATGTAAATCAGCATTCAGACTTTGATATAATCAGGCAGCTGATCTCCACTAGAGAAACCGGGAGGCTCATTGCAAAGTAGAGGTGAAAAACATTGTGCGCTGAACAGCATTGCCCAGTTCTCACCTTTGGTGAGAAGGTGGTGCTGGAGCTCTTACATAACCCTCTGGAAAGGGTGGGATCACAGCTTGCAGGCATCACCCAAGGGAACCTCCTGAACTGGGAAGAGTTGTGCTCATGGCATTACTGCTCTAAAGTATGATTGTTTGTTATGGCATTTTGGAGGACGCCTCTCTGATCCAAACCATCGGTAGCTGACAGCTAGGTCTGCAGCAGCTGAGATTGGGATTAAAAACTCTAAAACTCCTTTTTACCAGGAAAAAATCCTAAGTAAAATCCAAAATTTGATTAAATGAGAGAAACCAGGCTCTTACAGGAGAGTAAGCAGCATTTGTCAGGAGCAATGCAGACAATCAAGACTTGAAACACAGTTGCTGTTGTTGCACGATTGCTGGATGAGTAACCTTTTTAGTGAGAATGTTCTTTCTGTCCAGAAATATTTGGGCCCAAGAAACCCTTCCAGTGAAAACTGGTATGTACACTGCTACAAAAAGTTGTCTGGTTTCAGAAATCAGCAACTTCTGATAAAAATATCCAAGAATGACTTTTCTGAAGAGTTCCTGCCCAGCTCTAATCAAGGATGCCTGGAAGTCTGTCAGGTTGAAGTCCACCACACGTACCCCGTGTATGCACAGAATGCATTCCCAGGAGGGTCAGCTTTGGGCTGTGGGGAGCAATGCATCTGGAAGATTTCCATGAGCAAGGAAGCTGAGAGCCATCCTTTTCACACAAAGTGCTGGGAGTTCTGAAGGAGGGCAGTATTAGCTGCCAGCACATTCCCTTTCTGCTGCTTAGGATGCAATTTTAATGTGGATAAAGTGTGTGTGTTCACATGTGCTGTTACTCAGGCACATGGTTTATGGTTGGAGACAGACAGATGAGCAAATACATATCCCTCCTTTCCTGTTGGATTTGAAATTCTGAGAATTTCCAAAAATTCAGCTTGCAAGATTTAAAAAGAGACTCCAGGATTTGAGGTCACTTGGACTGAAGTCTCAGTAGAAGCCTAGCAGAACATACATGTTTAATAAAGATAGTTTTACTAGTTTATATAGGATGACATTCCCTGCAGCCAAGAAACTAATCTGGTGCAAACTGTAAATGCAAAAACTAAACCAAAGCCAATTTAGAAAAAGTTACATATTGAGAAATTTAGGCATTGCTTAAGTCAACAACAAATGATACTTGGATGATGAACAATACCAAATAAAAAGCTGTTGTGGTCAGCAGAGGTAATTAGAAGTGTGGGTGGTGGAAAGAACCAAACCATGGCCCACTGTTTGGAGAATGGGGCTGAGATAAGCTGCTTTTATATGTCTGTAATCAGCAGTTTGACACTAGTACATTTGTATAAGAAAATCACTTGTTCCATTGATATTTTGGTACTAATGGAGAAAGGCAGCAGGCTTGCAGGTGTGCTGTGGCCAGAGGACAAAAGGAAATTGCAATTGTATTTCATTTCAAACCAGCCAGGTTTGCTGAAGTGAGATTATTGTTCCTGGCTGCAGCAGAACCAGAGCAGAGAGTGCCAGGAACAGCAGAGCCGAAGCACCTTTATCCTTAAGGCAGTCTTTTAATTCCTGCCCTGAGATTTCCCCTGCAGCAAAAGCTATAAAAACAATACTTTGAAAGTACCACTATGCTTCTCACTGTCCCCCAGCTCATCTGATCTCCATATGGAGATCATGCTGTACCCAGCTTTCAGAGCATGACCTGCTTAATCATCTCAGCAGGTCTAATTTATATAGGCAGAAACTGGTGATGCATCTGGGGCTAACTGCGGGATAAATGTGGAGAGGGCTCTCTTTGTAGAGCTCACTTTCAGAGGTGTTTCAAGCAACAGGAGCAGAGCTAGGCAAGATCACAGTTTTTTTGAGTGCTGTTGACCGCTTTTACTCCCCTTGTGTTGGCAGCCCAACATATTAATAAACCTGCAGCAGCACCTAATGGCTGATTGCAGAATTGTTGACAAAATTTATCCAGGAGCTGTGAGGTGCAACTGTGCCAACTGGCACCAGGATTTTCTGTGCTGGATTCCATAATGCCTAGCAGTTCAGTTTGTGTCAGATTCCAGGCAGTGAGCTCAGCTGCTACTCTCAGGTGTTGCTCAGGTTTTGGTACAGTAACAAGACTCTTGTGTTCCTACTCAGGCCTCAATCACTTGCACTGTGCTCCTCCAGTGTTGTGGGTTCTGTGATTTGAGCCTTACTTGGAATGGTAGTTTCTACAGAAGATATTAAGGACAAGGCACAAGTGTGTGAAATAAGCCCAGGAAGGGAAGTGACTGCAAGAAAATGGGGGTAATAAAATGGTGAATCTCCTGGGAGCTGCTGGGATATTCACCTTGCTGCTTTTATCATGGCAGCTATTGCCACTAAAGCAATGTGCTTACATAATTATTTGAAAGTTTGTAAGATTCTAAAGGCAGCCCCGGGGAGAGGCTCTGTGTTCTTGCAGCCCAGTTCATTGTGAGGATGACAGAATGAGCTAAGGTAGAGAGTGCAGCAATACTGGGCTAAGTCCTGAGCTGATAAAAATCATTGGTGTCCTGGTTGAGTCAATAGGGCTCTGCCACTGAACAACATTTGTGTTCCTGTGTAAACCAAGACTGTCAGTGGCATTTAAATGGTGTGAAAACAGGATTTAGTTTATGTTCCCCTAGTAATACCCTTTGTAGTCTTAAATTGCCACACACAAAATAGTGGAGGAGGGAAATAAAAGAGAAACAGGGAGTGAGGCAGGAGGTGAGGTAATTTTAATAATTTTCCTCACATATTCCATGTTTATGTAATTTCAGTTTGGTACTGTGAGCTTAGCAATAAGGTAGCATTTGCCAGCAGAGCATGTGATAATTGGTGATGGTGGTAATGTGCAACTAGTAACCATTCTCTTATCATGTGCCAGAACTACCAATTTCAGTGTTTCTGAGTAAACCCGAAAAATATAGTCCTGTTTTTTTTCTCTGCTTGTTGGGAGGGAAGTGATTCAGCAGTATTATTTAATTTTACCTTCAACAATGTCTTTAACCAGTCAGCATCTAAATTAATTATGTATAGCATAACTGCAGCTTGAGGAGAAGAAAAGCTTGTAAGGCATAGCAGAGAAGCCCAAAATTGTCAGTACTTAGTGGAAAATAAGCATAAGCATAAATCTTTTCTTAGAACTTGTCCTCTGCTGTGCTGAGTCTTTCCTACTTATAAAATCTGCTGGCAGTCATATCAGTTTTCATCTTGCCATGATGCAGAACCAACTGAACTGATAACATGTTTTACTTTGCCAAAGGAGGGGACATAAATGATTCAGAAAAGAGGCAGAATCTTCCCATTAATGTGCGGAGTTAGGAAGATATATGAATATGCCTGGATTGCTTCAGGAGCATGTAGTAAAATTATCCAGTAGAATTCCTCTTGCATGCATGCATATCTTTAATGAGTTGTAGAAAATCTCCAGATGGTTTGCTGGAACAGGCAAAGTTATTGCAAAGGTCTGATGATGGCAAAACTGCGGGTATTTTAGGTGGATGTTTTCAGATGTCTCCAGTGGGTTGAGATGCATGGATTTTTGCTTGCAAAAGTTGAAATCTTTTAGTAAGTTTAGTGTTCCATAAAATCAGGAAATTTTAATTAAAAAATATAAAAGCAGAGTCAGCTGAATGCATCACTTTTAAATGTCCCAGTGGTAAAGCCACACCAGCTGGAGCCTAGGGGTGTCTGGTTCTTGGCATCTTGTGGTATGTTGCTGGGAAAGAATGGGAATGTTCTTCCTGAGATTCCTTCCTGAGGTCTCCAAAGCCCATCATTTCTGCATTTTGGCAGATGGGGAAAAACATACATGTGACTGAAAAAAAGCTATCACAAAACATGAGGAGATGGACTTGAAGGTGTCACTGTTTCATTTACTGGGTTAATGCTAAAATCGGGTTTTACTGGAAAATATTGCTCTTTATTTTTTCTGGTTCAAAAGCAGATGATAACTTTTTGAAATATTTGGCCCTGATTGCTTCTGTGGGAGAAAAAAGGGTGTCAGATGAAAATAAGGCTTTAGGCTGGTTTAGATTTTAATGGTTGTATTTTGAGAAGACAGTGCAGTGCTGGAGTGCTCTTGTGAAAAGCTAGTCTGGAAAGCATCAGATCATGTTTAATGGAAAAACTTGTATTTTCCGTGGATTTATTTTTGCTGCCCATGTGATTTCTTTACTTTCCCTTTCTTCATAGCTAGGAAATTTGCCTTCATGCAGATATGTTTGGTTTTTTACCATGATCATCTCTAAGCAAACTTTGAAAACCACAGCACTGCTATCAGATGCTGAGACTTGTTTTTTTTTTCCTTTTGTGCTGGCTCTGGAATAAATGGAGCTGGTCCCATATATTTAATTTTGTCTCGCATCAAAATGTTTGACTGCATTATATGATTTTTAAATGGCAACTACTTTATCTTGGGATCTAGGAATAGCCAAGCAATCTGGTTAATTCATATCCTTTTTTAACAAAGGGATTTTTTTTTTTTTTTAAATTATATTAAGGTTGCTGGCAGCCAGTGTTAGGAGTGTTTTTGGAAACCTCTCTATTTCCATTTTTCCTGTTGTCGGAGCTTCTAAGACAAAGCTAGAATGTTTGGCAGTGCCAGTGAAGGTGGGAGTTTCAAGATGTTTTTTGAGTTGACTAACAAATAAGTTCCCTAGGCTGCCACTGTGTCTCTCTGCTGAAGAAATTAACTTTAAAAATAAAAAACATGATGAAATCTTTTCTAAACATTTTTAGGAAACAAATGTCCTGGGATTTAAAGGACCTCGTAAAATGAGCGTGATCATACCAGGAATGAATATGGATCATGAAAGAGTTTCCATCAGGCCACGAAATGTAAGTCATACCAGCAGCCAGCACTAAAAATTACTTGAATTCTTTTTCAGGTAGAGCTGGGGTTTTTTATTTGCATTTCTGAAGGTCTAGAAGTTAATAAAATGGCATTCAAACAATTTCAGAACAATGGGATGTGTGACTACTACTGTGACTCACAAAAGCACTACAAATAAAGTATTTTGATAACAAAAAGTACAACTAACGTTTATCAAACTGTGGAAAGTTTAGATCCTCAGAGTTCTCAGTTTCATTAATTAAAGCTGTTTTGAGGGTTGAGGTTAAGAGTTTAGTCTTTGGGCCAGGATTGATGAATTTTTTCTTCCCTGTTAATGTATGTTTTGTCATGTGAGCATGTTAAACTGAAATGTGTACCTGTGGTGTGTGCAGGAACATGAGACGCTTCTTGCAAGGTGGCAGAACAAAAACACAGAGAGTGTCATTGAGCTGCACAACAAAACACCCGTCTGGAATGATGACACCCAGTCCTATGTTCTGAATTTCCATGGTCGAGTCACACAGGCCTCGGTGAAGAACTTCCAAATTATCCATGATAATGATCGTAAGTAGAGTTCCCTGCCTGTAAGGTGTAGGGACAGCATTTCATGCACAGTCTGTGAGGGATTCTGCACTCACAGTTGTCACCTGAGCAGGTTTAATTGAGAACTGAATAAGAGGCTTCAACACGCTATACAGAAGCCGTCTTCTCTCTGGTGTTGCAAAAACTGTTTTTTGTATGTGTCATTTTTTTGACACTAACGAGTCTTGCAACCCTTTATCACTCAAGCTGTCCTTCTCGCTCTGCTATCAGCACACCCACTTGCATGAATAAGTGCTATGAAGTTTGATGAGTGAGCATGTTTGGTTGGTATTTCATTGCTCTGGGACAGAGGATAGTGTTGGATGCATACATATTCAGTGAGGCCTGCAAACAACAGTAATGCTTTTTGCCTTTTCTGACCTTTCTTGCAGCTGACTACATCGTGATGCAGTTTGGCCGCGTGGCTGAGGACGTGTTCACCATGGACTACAACTACCCGATGTGTGCACTACAAGCCTTTTCCATTGCCCTTTCCAGTTTTGACAGCAAGCTGGCTTGTGAGTAAAGGGGCGTGGGTGAGCATCCTCTCGAAGGAAGCGGTTTGCCATATGATTCCCAATTCCTGCTGGTGTCGCTTATGGTCCATACTAAAAAGGTCAGGGAAAAATGCAGTTGTGGAGGACCATTCTGTTGCTGAAGAGAAAGTAAAAGGAGGAATCTTCTAAAAATTCAGGACATTCAGGAAATTATATTTTCCTTTTTTTTTTTTTTTCTGTTATATTTTTCTGGAAGTGACATCAAGTTTTTGTAAATAGGAGTTGTTTCTCATGTCCCTGATTATGTTATGGATGTGTGCCATGATGTACTGTACCGTGGCTCCAGTAGCACCATTACAGTGGTGTCTTTTTTAAAATCCAGAAAGGGCGTGAGTACTCCAAAAGTTTCTTTTTACATTTAAGAATCATTCCAAGGCTGCAATCGTACCTCAAGTTTGCATTCCTGCATCAACTAATCAGAGCTTCACATCATCCAGCGTAAGAGAAAGATGAGGAAAAAAGATGCACTTTCTTTTTGATTGTGCAAGGATCTCATGTAGTATAAAGTCAAGTCTGAAGGTTGAAAACCTCTACTGGACTGAACTTGATGCATTGCTATTGTACATGTAGTAGGGCATGATGAATTTTAATTGCAGTAGGAGGAAATAGAGAAGTGGAAAGCACAAAATAATGTTGCACAAGTCACTTGAATTCTAAGCTGTCATTACGTTTTAACATCTACATGCTTTTTAATTTGTTTCAAATGGAAATGTATTTGCAGTACAGAAGGGGAAAAGGAAAATCTAGATGCCAAGAAAGCACAACTTATGTTGAATTTGGCATTTTGTGGGCTGGGAATTTATATGCTTGTATTGCTGTGGTAATTCAAACACATATTTTGTATGGAGTGATATAAACAATTGGATAAAGGCACTCTGCAGAGAATCTTATTATTTTGAACAGGCTGTGTAAAGCTGAGGAAGGTATATGGAAATATTTTATTAAATTTGTCTGGCCTTTTGAGCTTTTACAATTGGTTGATAGCATTTTTTGAACTTTGAGTAACGACCACTTCTCATATTTATTTCCCATTGTAAGAATGCTTGAAATCGATTGAAACCATATATGTTGTTCTCTGATGTAAACGTGCCAGCTACTGAGCTAAATCCTTCTAGGCAAATCTAGTGTATGCTGCATACAAATGAGACACTGGCAGGACACAGAATAGCTTAGAATAGTGCAGATTTTGCATTTTCTTTTTTCTGATCTGTCTGGAATATATAAACAAATACCATTTCAAAATAAAACAAAACACAAGCAAAGAACAAGCCATTTTTATCTTCTCTCCTGAATGTTTCAAAAGCCAGGAGCTGCAACTCAAAAGCACATTGTAAAACATCTTTAAAAATAATGGTCTTGCTACTATTGTTCTGTGCAATGTTGTCCAGAATGGCACACAGAGTAATAGAATTAATATGTTCACCAGAGGGGTGTGGAAATATGAGTGAAGTAGTAGCTGTGTTTTATACTGTGTGTACTCAGGCCTTCCTTTTTATTCCTTATAAACTCTTGCACTGCACAACCAGAGATTATGCAATGTAAAAATGAGATCAAATTCGATTGTCTCATAGTTGACAGGTCCTTTTTGATTGTAGGGGACCAGCCATAAAGCTCTCCTTAAGGTTGTGCCATTTGGACTGCATCATTTCAACTAACAAAAGAAATACGCTCTCTTCACCTTTGCCTTCAGCTCTCCTTCCCAGTATACAGACAAAGGAATTTCAGATAAGAGATGAAAATAAATAATTGCCAGCATTTTTTCTAATCTTTTGAGCAATCTATGGGAATAAAGTCTGCTGGCTTTAAACAGCGATTTGTTGATAGACTCAGCATATCAAATATTATCTTTAATTAATAAGAAGCTCTGTTTTCTTTTTTTCCCCTCATCTTTTTGCAAGGAGCCTTTCCATGCAATGGTATAAAATGGAAAGACACCTTTTGTTTGAGTGAAACGAGCATCAGTTCCCTCCATGAGTGATCGAAATGCTGAGTCATGAGCTGCAGGGTGATATTTTGACTTTGCACATAGGTGCTTTGTTTTTCTCTGTAGCTGGTGGTTTCCCACAGTTTCATCTGTCATCTCACTTTGGATTTAACAGAGAAGACCCTTAGGCCTTTGCTTACCTCATGTCAGCCTTTAAAACCGTCTCCAGTGACCACCAGAATTTTTTGTTTGGACTACTGCAAAACCAGCCAGGAATTCCCAGTGCTGATGTTTAGGTGTGATGTGGATTTTGAGAACACTGCAGCTTGGGAATGGCTGAATCTGCATGGCTTGAATTCTGTGCCTTGCCAGTCACACGCTTACTTTAGAGCCTGAGAAAGTGGCACCTGACACAGTTTTCTGCCTCTGTCCATGCACAACACTGTGTCAAAGGAACTGAGTGTCTCATGGTACAAATACACAATCTGCTGGCTTTAGTGGTGGAGTCGGTTTAGGAAGGGTTATTTTTAACCCAGATCATAACAATGGTCTGACTCACACCATGACCCCCCAGGGAATTGGCATGAAAGGAAACTCATGTGCAGTGAACTCCTGCACAAGGGTGAGAATGAGGGCCTGGGGAAAGGCTGCAAGTTCAGCTTCTTGGGACAATTTTGCTGCCAGCACATTGTGTAACTTCGCTCTCATTGCATGTTCTTCATGCAATTCTCCAGTCAGGTATTTTTTTTAACCTATAACCATGCCAGGAGGAAAGTGATGACTCAAATTCCCATCATCTCAACAGAATTGTACAGGGCCATCAGCCAACCAGCTGCTGAGGGAAAACTTCCCCACAATAAATTGAGGTCACTAGAGGGGGATGTTAAACTGGGACTAAGAAAGAGGAACTCTCATTAAATCTGGTTCAGTTAGAATAGGATTTGTCCCTAATGCCCTTTGCCAAAACCCTAATTCCTCACTATTATTGAGCGAGGTGCTGGATTTGATTCACTTGGCCTTCACCATCTGCTATGGAAGCAGTTTCAAAGATTAATTTTGAATCTGTATAATTTCTGATGGATAATTTTTGCTGGATATTTTCTGGGCAAGGTCACATGCAAGATGATACCACAAGCTTCCCAGCATATCTCTAAATTTTGTCCTCCTAGCTTGGAAAAGTCAAACCAGGTTCTGTCTTAGTGTAGAGTCATACCTGAAATTACATTTTCCTCATGAAGTTACATTTTCTTCCACGTCAGTAATAAAATCTTGGTACTAGTAAGTATTTTCAGAGACAGGTGCACACTGAAGTAACCAAGGAGTAGTTAGTGGTACACTCCTGTTAGTAACTTCTGCCGGATCTGCATTCAGTATGCAGCAGGGCATGACCTTGTTTACTCAGTGTGACAAAGAATAGAAAGGCCCCAAGCTGTGTATTTCCTTCACACAGTCTTAGTGAATGCTTGGATACAGTAGATTTAATGTTATTTAAAATCCCAATATTGATGATTTTTTGCAGCTGCTGTTGATTTTGGCAGAGTTGTAAACAAATTCCTTGCCTGAATTGCTTATGGGCAAATGCTGCATGCTTTAATGAGAGTTCTTAATCTAACTTGTCACTCTGTTTACATCAAACAGTTTCTTCCTGGCCCTTTATCTAATTTTCTTCATCTCTGATGTTCTGTTCCTTCTCATTCTCTTTACAATTCCTTAATCTGCTCTTCAAGGATGTGCAACTCAAAAGTGTTTGACAATATTGCTCAGTGATCTCTCCACAGATGAATAATGCCTTTGGTGCACATTCAGAGATGCTCCTACAATAGAAGCCTTATCAGAGGGGTGAATTTGGCCCTTTGGCTTTTCAGTAGAGTAAATTAACACATTAAAAGGTAACAGATAAAAAAGCTTGCCTAAAATATAATCAGAATTTTTCTCAGTAAACATTCAGTTTCCAAACCATTGGTTGCAAATCAATGAACAGAGGTGTCCACAAGCCTGGAGGCAGGCTGTTAAATTCCCTTTGTAGTGCTGCCTTATTTTTCCTTTTTTTTTTGTTTCCAAAATGTTGGAAGTGATTTTGTGAGCTGAATTGTGTTGGTGGCCTAAAATAGTTTATTTTTTAAAAGCTAGGCATCACTCTGTTCCTTTTGTAGGATAATATATGGCACATAAAACAGTAATGTCATAGGCTCCTGTTATAAATTCTGCTGTTAAGAAATCAGTGAGAGTGGTTTTGTAATAATTACTGGGCAAATCCCTTGCTATTCAATTTGCCTTACAATAGTGCTGGACTTCCTAGGTGGCTGTCCTCATGAGGTCCTAGCACTGAAGGAGCTGGAGTGAAAAGGGCTCTGTAATAAAATCTGATGGCTGCACAATTGAAAAATATCATTCTGGAGTCAAATAACACCACAGAGTTTTATTGGTCATGGGGAACCAATGCAATCAATTCAAACTTTCTGAGGTTTTTCTCCCTTATGGTGAACAAAGTTGGGACTTCAAACAAGCAGAGACACCAGTGAGCTCTCTAAAATATTGGGCATTAGACCTACTTTTCTGCTATTAAAATCTTAGTCCTATCTGGGTGATGCCTATTAAAAAAAATCAGAAAATCAATCCAGTCCTTACTATGGAAAATCATTCTCTGTTCTTGTATCATAGCTTTTTATTATTAATTAATTTCTAATTTCACATAAGGATGGAACAAGGATGGGGAAAGAAGATTGCCCTGAAGGGATGATGAGTCTAGACAAATATCAGATTATTTTGTCTTTGTTTATTGTAGTAGGACAAGACAGGGGGTTGCCTGGTGTTCTGGGCAGAGAAGGTTTCTCCTAAAGTATTGCAGGTGTCAGAGGGAAGATTTTGGGGTTGATCCTGTGGCATTCTAACTATTTGCCCCATTGCTTTCCTAAAACATCATTTGTGAGGTTTTTTCCTGCTTTTACAAAAGCCTGTGCTCACCAGTCAGATATCTTTGCCTGGCAATTAAGGACAGCACAGCAGTCACCTTTATTAGAATTATGGGCTGATGACTCAGATTTCTCAAAAGGCCTCATTTTGATTACTAGAATAAAGTAGTTTTATACATATAAATCTTACAGTAAAGTTAATCCAGCTATAGGTACAGGCTTCTCTTGTATGTGCTACTTAATGAAGTCAGGTTCCTGTTGTTCCTCATGTACAAAAAGTACCTTGTAGGGTTCTGCTCTGTAAGTGCTTAAAATTAATTATGTAGATATTCTTCAGTTCTTTTTGTTGCTTGTAAAGGAACTAAGAAAAGACTTTGCACAACTATCTCAATGCTTTGGTGTTTTGCTATGAACTATAGCTCAGTAGCTGATACTCACAAATGCCTGTACATTGGATGAAAACACATTAAAACTTATTTTGTATGTTGTATTTTATTTAACTGCCTATACATTTTTGACTCCCCTTTTTCAGTAAGGGTATGTTTATCTATAGCTTCACTGAGAAGACTTGAATTAAGTGACTTTCCTGAAACTCTTTAATGGAACCAGTACTCTGGTTTGCTGAATGGATCTAGGAGGAGGACCCCGTTCAGAAAGTTATGCATACATTTTTGAGAAAAAACCCTTCCTTATCCACATCATAATTGGATTATACAATAACACTGGAAGCTTATCGATTTTATTTAAGTCTGCAATGGCAGTTTGAAAATTACTCTGGCAAAAGCTTGTTAAGCACATGAACTACAGTTCTATACTTGAACAAAGTCCTACTTGAGAGTCAGAACCTCACAAGTACCTTGAATACTCATGATCTATTCTGTGCTCGGGTACAGACAAAAAAAGTCCTGAAGAGTCAAAATCTGTGTTAAATCAACAGAGTCTTTAAGGCTGATTCAACACAGGCCTGGGGATTGGGTCACCTGGACTTTAATCCCAACGGAGTGTCTGACTTCATGCAAATCTTGGAACCTCTTTGTGCCTCAGTTCCAACAAGTTGAATGGAACTCCTGGTTTTTGGCCTGGCTGTGTCCATCTCTGATCTGCTGAGAGGATTTCCAGGAGTGCTTTGAGGCTGGTGGATGACAGGTGGTGTTGCCATGCTCAGAACCTAATTTAATGCTCCCTGAACCAACCAAAATGTGAAGTGTTCTGCTGCCTGTGTAGAAACCACGTAACTAACCAATCTCTTAGGATCATATCTTGATGCTGTTGAATTCTGTGGAAATCTTGTCAATGATTTAAGGGAGACTTCAATTTTTTACCTTGTGTTATTTTTGGTTACTAAAAGTGCAGAAAAAACCGTAAGGACAAACCGTCTGATACAGTGTTCCTTCTGACAGTGTGTGTTGTTGGTTGTGTTTTACTTCCCAGCATCTATTGTTTAAAACTGTTATTCCTGAACACATTGCAGAGGTTCAGTTAATGCAATCACCTATTTATACTTTCATGTAGCAAACTGAGACAATTGGCAATTGTGCTGAAAATTGCCTTTTTGTATTTTTGTTTGGTTTTTTTCTTTCCCTTTCCCTCAGTTGTTCAGAACTGTTGTTACTGCCCACTTTGACTCTGTCATGCACATCTGATTTAAAAACAATGAGTCTCATGATTTCTGACTACCTTTATACTCAGCTGGGATGTTTACAGTGTTTCTCACATTTCACCCCGTATCTGTGGCTTCTTACTGAGGCTGTCCCAGTTGGCACAATGCCATTAGAAGTGTCAGCAATTTATGAAGTATAAGAGTAATTCTCAAAGTAACAGAATGTAATTTATAAATATTTTTATAAATTTTAACATTAAAATCTAACTAAGTTTAATGCTTACAGTTTGGATGAAATTGCAAGGAGATTATTTGTTCAAAATTTTGTTTCCTTAAGCTTGGTTTGAAGCTTGAGTTGCATTTAGGAGATTTAGTAAGAAGCTTTAGTAAGCTTCTGATCCTGCAGCTCCATGCAGACTGCCAGACTGTGACTGCAGCAATCTGTCAGTGTGATGAGGACACACTAAGAGATGAGAATTTCAAAGTCCTGGCAAGAGTGCCCTTCCTAATTCCCACTCTTGAACATCACATAGGAAATCGTGTACCTTTTCTATGTTGACTTACCGAATAACAGCAGGAACATTTTCACTACCTTTGAATTTTAAGGGGTCTTTTTAAGGCCTACTATCTAGGCAAGTGCAATCTTAACATTTAGTCTTGATGTGCTGGGAAATTACATCATGAGATCACTTATTTTGCTGGTGCAGAAAATCCCACGTAGTACACAAAACCAGACTGTGTTGGGTGGGCTTTGGACACTGCACATGGAGTCAGTAAGGTTGGAAAAGACTTTCAAGATCATCAAGTCCAGCCTTTGATGTTCAGTGTCCAAACAAGTTCATGAGCCCTGGCACCTCGTAGCAGGAGGTCTTCATTCCAGTCTGGGCCAGCAGAAGATAACCCAATTATTACCATGCTGTTCTCTTCCCTAGGGAGAATCTCTTGGCCTTCTAGAAAGTAGAACTTTGTTGACCCTGATGTGTTTTTAAACATTACAGCATTTTTTAGCTATTTTAAAAATGTTTTCAAAGATGTGGTTTAAGCTCAAATAAAATAGTCTTTCAAGTAGTTAGAGGTGTACCAAGTTGGCTTAGTTGAGAGGCAGCTGCTTTTTCCAGCAATTTCCTCAGTTGCTGTGCAAGCAGAGCTTGATAGTCCTGCTGGAAAACCATAACATAGCTATTATATTATATATATATATATATATCAGCATATTATATAATAATATGCTTTCCTTGGGTTTTAACTAATGATGCTGCTGGTTTG
Organism: Acrocephalus scirpaceus scirpaceus; assembly: GCA_910950805.1. NCBI lineage: Eukaryota > Metazoa > Chordata > Aves > Passeriformes > Sylviidae > Acrocephalus > Acrocephalus scirpaceus. The sequence continues at coordinate 51,461,341 of OU383780.1, forward strand.
TGCACCACTACATTTCTTTCTGAAGGGCAGTATTTCCAGTGCTAAACAGAAATAGAACCATGTTTTCTAGTAAAGGCTCTGCCTCATTTCCTGCTGCCTTACATGTGATTTGGTATTTGTTACTAAAAATATAAACTTTTCCTCCAAGAAAAAAGCAGGATTTCTAGACAAAATCACTGACACTTGGTGCTGTATGCCTGGATTAGCAGAAGGCTTTTTTTGCCAACCAGGAATGCTATTATTCCTCACTGTTCCAGCTGTTGCCATGGGTGAGCATTAGGAGACAGAGGGTCTCTATTTTGAACTTCTTGAAGAGCAAACTGTTTCACTTGAGTATACTGGAAAACCAAACCACGTAACTACAGAGTTCTCATCAGGCAATTAAGTTGCACTGAAATCGAGTTCCTTGTAAATTTGCTTATGAGAATGACCCCAAGCAAACATGGGAACACTAAGCCAATGTCAGGAACTGAAAAGTAGCTCAGCAAAATATTCAAATCAAGAGCACTGAGTTTTCCTAAGTAAAAAAAAAAACCAACCAATGAGGCTCTATTTCATTCCTAATTGTATTTAGTTGGGGATTCAGTGTTTTACAATGTAGGCTGGAAAGAAATTCTGTGTACTGTTAATTCTAACTTCTGTTTTAAAGTAGGGCTGCAGCAGTGATGTGTACTCTTACAAGATTTCTAACAGTGTCATCTCAAGAAGCTGATTGTGGAATATATTCCTCTAAGTGAGGAATTCTCAAGAGTTACTGAGTCCAGTGATACTATGACAAGGTTTTTGTTGGTTTCCTTTCCAAAAAACCCCAAACCCCTGTTTTCAAAAGCACTATTTATTCTGTCTTTTGGACTACATTGCACCAAGCCCAAGAGGTTGAATTCCTGTTTGGTATCACTTCAAATACTTTCTGGTAGGTGGTTAGGTGCTTTTCAGCTTCTTGGTAATCTGTGTCACTGGAATTCCTTGTTTTGCTTTAAGTTTCCTGATTTTTTTTGTTTCCCCACCCCATCTATAACCTTCTTTCAAATGTGTGCAGGTTTTTCCATATGGGGGCACTTCAGAACACTAAGTGAAAGCTCTATAAAGTCAGTATCTGTGAATTAAAGCGTGTTAAATCCCTGTGTATATGTTCTCATTTTGAAGTAGAGTGGCCTTCAGTTCTGGTTGCATAATTTTCCACCTGGGAATTCATCAAGTTGGGCAGTTCAAGGTCGTTGGGGAATTTTAAAGTACTGAACAGCTTTCTGACCAAGCCTTGGTGAACATGTAAAAGGGATTTACTCCTCTGCACACTCAGGGTGGCACTTAGGACTTACTGTACCACATTTTTTGGCTTCTTGAACTGTACCTCAAAGCTCAGCACCTGGACAGTAGAGGCCACATTTCCCAAGTCCTGTTTTCCTACTGCAATAGTTTTCAGCAGTCTCAGATTTATTGCTACCTGTATGATGAATTTAAGCTTCCTGACAACAGTGTGTTTTCTGCTTGGGATTTTATGGTGCCAGGATGCTTTACTAGTGTAGCAGAGCTTGACTCTAGGAGCATGATGTAAATAATGCCCATAGAACTAGGTTGATTGTACAGTGCCCATCAGAGGGTATGCTTGTTTCTCAGAAAATAATCTTCCTTTCTCTTTTTCTTCTTCATTTCTATCTGCCTGGATCTGGAGGATGAGACCCCTCTTAGCATTCATGCAAGCCATGTCAAAAAAAGCACACACAGCAGGTTTATCATGGAGCAATGCAGCTCTCCTGTGCTCACTGTCACCCTGCTCTGTCACAGTGCATTTTTGTCCCCGTGTGCTGTCCCCTACCCTGTGTGTCTGTCACCAGTCAGAGGACACGGCTGCAGAGATGTGTGTGGAAGCTTAACAGAGAAAATGCTGAACCGAAGCCATTAAATTACAGCTCTCCCAATCCTGAAGAAAGAGCTCCTCCTGAAGGCAAAAACTGGGACCCTCTCTTTAAGTTACTTGAACTTTCCTTGTGTTCGCATTGCTTTTCAGAAGAGAACACCTTTTTGTTATACTTGCACTATTTTGAGCCCTAAGCCCAGAAAAAGGCAGCACAGAATTCAAGGAGTGCAGTTGCAGAGAAACAAACCAAAGTGCAAACAAGCTCCGTTTTCAGACGTAGAGGAAGTCCAGCATGCAGGCCAGGCAGTGGGATGTGCTGGGAATGGCAGGAGGGGATTTCCTGCCAGAGAATGTGCACGCTGCTTGGCACTGCTTAAAGGGAGTCTACTTAAATGGATTTCAGTGTTCAGTGATAGACTGATGGTCACTGCTTATGTTGTGTTATATTGGTAAGAACTCTGCCCATACCATTTGTTTCTCATCTGAACTGCTCGATTTCTGTACAGATCTCTTCATGATGTCTTTTTCTCCCATTTATTTTCATGTCAGGCCTAATACCCAGTCTGCTGGTGTAACCAATGTTTCTTTCTAAATTCTGTTGTGTCTCCATAATGCCACACTTGTGTGTCCCTGCCAGAGTCCTCATGTCTTCTTGTCCTTGTTTAAATGTGGGCTTAACCAGATCACAAAAATTGGGCATTACTGGCATGAACACTTCAGAAAATTGGATTTGGAAGGGAGGCCAAAGTTTGCTCTTACATACATCCCATAAAGACTTGTTGACACTTAAAGGAGGGATCTTGAATATCTATTGGTGAAAAATGCTCACCTTTCCCATTAAATGTGTTGCCAAATTCAGTGATGTCATTACTGTAACTCCCCAGAGCATTCAGATGAATAAAACCTTGCCCATGATTTAAGGGATAAAATAGGGCAGAACTGAACCTGCAAGAGAACTAGCAAATCACACAGGAAGTTTCCCTAAGAAATAAGGTCTGCAAGAATCAAACCTCTTACAGTGGCTTACTGAAAAACATGTATGAAAAAGACAAATATTGGAGCTTTAATAATTTTTATTATCCTAGAATTGTAAACATCTTTTCTGGTGATTGTAACTAAGTTTATGTCAAATTAAAATCTTGTGCTTGGTGACAGGAAAATCAGGTCTCTGACAGTTGTATGGAAAGTATAAAGGGGACATACATATATGCCCAGCAGGATTGTCAGTATTAAGTGTGGGATGGGTTTAGTTTATGACTTTCCCAACATTTTCCATGTTTAGAAGTGCAAATATTTGTGCACACACACATATAAATATGGATACATTCTTAAGAAAACTCCTTTGATGATATCTTCTTTCCCCTCTGTTCACAGTGACAGCATAAACCATGATATTAATTTGCCTTGGGGTTAATAATTGCAAAATATCTCTAAAAGAATCAGTTATTTGAAACCTCTTTTAAAATAATTTTGAGCAAGTGATTTTTTTTCTGTTGAAAAGATCACAAAGATCTCTCTCATGCTCTTCATGTAAGTATCTATTACAAAGAACCATCTGCGAATTTTCCTTTGAGCTGACTTTTCACTGGGCTTGATCCACGCAGTGAGCCAGTCTCTACACCATGATCACAAGACCAGGGCTTTTGTTTCTCCTTTTTGAACAATTTCTTATACTCAAGAGCAGGGAAACAAAACAAAAAAAAATGTCTGTGGAGGATGTTTTGTAATTTGTTGCACCTCTAGAAGTATTTAAGAAAGTACATACTCTAGAGGTGGTTCATTTCTGAGAGTTCCTAGTAGCCACTGAGCTGATTTTGTACTTTCCAACACAGTCTTCATCCAGCTAATGACAGTCTGAAAGATCCAGCATTTGGGAGCAGCTATAGAAATACCCATTTTAGAATATGTTGAGACTATATTTGCCTGTAAAGAAAAATAAGCTTTGTTTCTGACTTGTTCACTTAAACTTCAAGAAGTAGAAGAATGTGCTACATGAATGTTTCTGTCCCTAGAAAATGAAAAAGTGGATTAATTTCTTTTATTTTTTTTTAATTCCCACTGTAAGCATTTTTTGATTCATCTCTTCGCCTTTCTTAAATAAACTGATGTTATACAGTAAAATTTGTATATGTTATGGTCTATATTTTCTTTACGTATGGGGTTTTAAAGAATGGACTATATCAAATATATAAAATTTGAAAAAAATGACCTAATTATGAAAACTAACATTTAAGCAGACATGTTTTTTGACCACAGCTGTAACATGTCAGGATTGTTTTCACAGATTATTATCTTGGCCTGTTTCGAGTAGCGAGGCATCTCCCTTTTTGTTCAGACTTTAGAGAGTTTTAGATAAACCTGCAAGTATGTGCTTTTGCAAATTAAATTTTTAAAAGAAACTCTTTGGTATTCTGGAGTAAATGTATTTATTTACCAGTATGTGCAACGAGTGATTTTTGTATTCTCACATAATTTACCTGGTGTGTGTCATAGAGGCTCCAGTGTTTGTGAATACAGAACACTGTGCAGAAATGTTAAACTTAATTTGTTTGAAACAACGTCTTTCCCTACCCAAGGTTGGAAACACCTCAGTAAATTACTTCCACTGGATATGGAGTTATTTAACATAAGGAGTTTCCAGTGCCATTTAAACTGTGTTTTTACAATTTCCTCTGTCAGGAGCAATACAGTTTGGGTAATCTTGCACTTGGGCAGGTGTTTGATCCCAACAGAGAGGAGGAGTGGTCTCTGAGCACTATCTAAGCCATCCCAGGAAGATCACTGAGAAAAAGGAGAGGTATTTATTTGCTCGTTAGGAATTTGTGCCCCCCCCAAAAAAAATTGATGAAGCTCCAAAGCTGAGAAAAATCACTTGACCAGACCAACCTTTCCAGCTGGGATGCTCAGTCTGTCTGATCCGATGTTGCATTCATTTGCTTTGAAATACGTGGTCAGTATAAAATCATTGATATATAGATGATTTTCTAACTCTTACCTGGTTTCTCTTCCCCAGTATTTGTGATACATGAGGTTAGAAACACAGAATTCTATTATTTTTTATTAGAATGTGCAAGTAAATATTATTTAAATAGAAGATTATTGCACTAGATTGTTCTGTGTTCTCAAAGGTAAGCATATTCTTAGCTGAAAAATTAAAAATCAAATATATGGACATTTCCGTTTCAGAGGGAGGAAAGCTGAGGCAAAGGGCAAAAAGGAAATATTATTCAAACAGGAGGAATCCCAGTTTGAAGGCTGCTGGTGAGCTGCTACATGAGGCAAGGCTGGCTACATTCACGAGCACTTAGTGGTCCCTGGGCAGGGGCTGCCAAGGCCATTGACACCTCAGGGATGAGCTCTTGAAGCTCTCTGACACCTTGCTGCAAAGAAACAGGAAGCCTTTAGCTCTGTCACAGGTGTTAGAAGTAGCCCTAACATCTCCTAAGGTGTAAGGGATTAGAGCCCTTGCAAGGCACATGTAAAAGGGGAGTTCAACTCCCTTTTTTTTTTTTCCCATGTAAAAGGGGGGTTCAAGTCCTTCTTAGTGCTTGAAACAATGGGAAATAGACTTGGCATTGAAAAGGGGACCCCGTTGGCTGAGGTTTTGCAAATCTGGGAGAAAATGTCTGGTACAATGTAATTATCCTAGAAGCACACAATAACACTGTGCCAAGGGGATTGGGCAACTCCTACCTGGAGAACAATGGCCATCATGAGGCGCTCCTGATAAACACAAATCCACTTTCCCATGGTGATGTCTACCTGGTGGATTCCCAGGTGATGTGGATTATTGGTATATTTGGAACAATTGCACCAGTAGTGGTGGTGGTCAGGGGGGCAGTTGGTGGACCTGACCCATAATTCAGGGATACAGATACTCTGGGGGCTGGGCTGGTGGGGTTGGCATGAAACAGGGCTGGGTGGTGACTCTGGATGTGGCACAGGCGTTGCCATGGGCACTCTCCCCACACCCCACCCCAGCACTGAGGGCCAGATGTGAGCAGTTCTGGAGGGGTAGTCCCAGGCCGGCACCCCACCTTGATTGGCACCCAGCATTCTGGCTTGGAGCTGGTGAAGACCAGGGGAATCCAATTTATTTTATTAAAGCAGAGTGTCCCAGAGGCCCATGGTGGGTGTAGATGCAGTGGGATGCCTGCCCTGTGTTCCTGGGTTTCTGCCTCAGAGTGTCACAGTTCTGGTGACACCCAGAGAGCACTCCGCAGTCTGTGACAATCCAGGGAAAGGGTGTCAGCCTCACACTGGGCTGTGCCTGTAGCCACAGTAGGGCTCCAGCACATCTCCTGCCATTTCCTTGAAAAGACTGGGAAATGATGTAAGGGCTTGGCTGAACACTGGGGTAAGGCTAACGCTAGAGCAGATTGGTCAAAACCCCAGCCAACCTGACCTTGAATGCCTTGAATGTTGACAAGGACAGGACATCCACACTTTCACTGGACCACCTGCTCCACCACCACCCCACCCTTGTGACTAGAGGCAGCTCCCTCAGCCTGCTGTTGTGTGCTGTAGGCCCCAACTCCTCACCACCTCTGAGGCCTGGGCTGGGCCTATACCCCACACATAAATACCCTTCTAGGACTATGGAGACCAAGAGGGGACAGAGGAATCCACAGGCACTCACCAAATCCCAAAGAAAGAGAGGAAGAAAGAAATTTTGCTGTTACTATTTTGGTTTATTGGTTCGGTTTTTAAAATTTATTTCCCAACATTGAAAAGAACTTCCTATGAAGTAGCTAGAAGAGACCTCCATGTGAAGGCCAGCACTTCTTCCTGGCTGAACTGCCATCTGCTACTTCTCCAAAGAAACAGCTGTCTACATTCTTGGTTTGGTCTGCTAATGTTCTTTATGACTGACTTCACTCATCCATCAGGGATTGTTGTCCTCAGACTGAAGCAACGCCACCTCCAGACACCAGGAACTTCAGTGGCTCTCTTGGGGATAACTCCTGTCACCTCAGCACAGTAGCATGGTGAAAGCCAAGTCAATCTATGTCCTTTCCCTGTGGCTCAGAGCAGAGAAGCTCCAGGAAGGGTGGGGTAGGGGATGAGAAGGAAGGGCTCATAAAATGCATGGCAGTCAACAAATGATTGTTGATGCCAGGAGCATGGAATGAGCAAGCCAGTAGGACAGGCTCCATGTAGAGGCTAGGACTCCATAATATTCCCTAGCATGTTTGCAAAGAAGAAATTCCTAGGGCTCCATGCCTTCATTATGATAACTTTACTCTGTTTAATAAAACTAGTCTCAAATTGTTGATGTTACAGCCTAAAAAATCCCAGGATGTAAGGTGGTACCAGTAAAGCAGGATGTGGACATGGAACTGGAAAGTTTCTAAAAAACACCTTCTTATGGGGTCATGGGAGCACAGGTGCTATTGCCAAAGTACCAAATAACGAGGATGACAGTATTTTCATCCTTGTCATGTTGCTTATTTTTCGGTCAGGCCGGTGCGGATTTTGAGTCGCCAGAATTCCTGGAGGCATGCGCTGGATGTTGTCCCTTGCATGTTGGCCATGGCTCTCATGGTGCAAGGGCTGATGCTCCTCCTTCTTTTTCCCCTCCTCCTCCTTCTCCTCCTGCACCGGCAATTGCCATTTTTCAGGCCCAGGGAAAGTGACTCCCTCTCGTGTCTCTGTGCTGTCCCACACAAAGGTGGGTGGCCACCCAGCTCACTGCTCCAGTGGCTCCCTGGCAAGCCGCTGTCCCTGCGCTGGCACAGAGCCAAGCTCTGCATGGCCATGACCAGGGAACTGAGGGTGGTGGCACTCATGGCACAGGGGTGATTTTCTTCCTCCTCTTCCAGGCACATGCCTTCCTCTTCAGCCATCACTGGAAGGGGCCCTGCTGCTGTCCCTTACAAAGGTGGGCTGCCATCCACCTTGCTGCTCTGGCTTTTTTTCCTCCCAGACATTCATCAAGGGTCTCAGAGCTGGGTGGACAGGGGGGGAACTGCAGGGGGCCCTGCTTCTATAGTGCCAGAGCACTCAGGGGACTGGTGACATCACAAACAGCCACTGTGACTGGGCCATGAGCGTGGCCCAATACATTGGGTTATGGTGGGCTTGAAAAGTGCCCAGGGAGAAGCAGGAGGGTCATGGGAGCTGAGGGACCCTTTCCTGGAGCCCATCCCACCTGCCATGCTACTTGTAGAAGAAAGGCTGTCCCTTGGGCACAGGAACTGCCTGCCACTTCCGCTGAGGAGCCCTTGGCTCCAGCACCCTCCTCATGCCATAGCTGGGGTTGCCTCAACATGACCCTGGCAACAACATTCCAAGAGTGTTAAAAACCCACAGGTTTCCAAGAAGAAGGAAAAGCCTACCTATTACCTTCAGTCTGAGGGTCCCCCTCATGCCATTCTCTCCTTTACAGACAAACCTTAACACTGCTTTTTTGGTTTTAATCTCTAGGGATATTTTAAGTGCTCTCACACATTGTGGTCCACTTCCTGCAATTATCTGGGAATTTCACCACGGCTAAGGCAGAGTTAAAGCACAACTCACAGAGTTCCAGCCTTGCTCACAAAAGTAACACAACATGGATTAGGCTACTGTTCCAACAATATGGAATAACTGGGAAAGGGGTTGTGGTGTAGCATAGGAGCTTAGTGGATTGTAATGATGCAGTTTCTCAAGTGTAGAGAGCAATGACAGACTGGGGAGAGAGTCATGTGTGTGACTATGATCTGTTCTGCCGACCAGTTAACATTGAGCTAAGAGAAAGAAGGCATATTTTGTCCTTCAGCATCCCAGTAAACTCATGTATATATAAGAATTTGATTAACTCTCTTAACTGGTAGCATACATGTTTTTGAAAAAGTCAGAAGAGACATTTGGTTAACTCTGGGATGACAAAGGGCAAAACCAAGGATGGCTCCTTCAGAATTGAAAAGGAATGAGTCACAAATATCTGCTCCAAAATACAAGGTTTCAAAAATCAAGGACAAAGCACTGTTGGCAGCATCACGGTAACCCATGATGACTGCATGAAAGAGGGCATTGGCTTTCAGTTCAGGCAGATAATGTGACTGGTACCACGAGAATGCAATAGGAACAAGGAGATGAACACAGAGAAGTCCTCACTTGGAGGAACAAAACCCATGTGGATGACAGTTTATGACCTCTACCTTTACCATCCAGATAGCATCCACTGTTGTCCCTATCAACCAAGTGCTTTGGTGTTGCGCTTTCTCAGTGTGCCTGTCTCCTCTGAATCCCTGACTTCTTGCTTTTCCAGTGCTGCATTTTCATGTTCTGACTCCACAGACAGGTCCTCTTGGCTTGTCTCTTCTACTTCACTGCAGCTCTCAAAGTGGAATCCAGCATTCTCTGCTATGACAGCAGGATCATCATCACAGCAACAGCAGCACTCTCCAGTGCTCTGGCTGGCAGGAAGGTCACCCTTCTCCCTGATGAGAGTTACATCATCCTTTTTCTGCATTAAATCCTGACCACCCATTCCCGTGGTGAGATCACTTAGCAGGGTTTCATCATAAGGATACTCCTCATCTTCCATGCCCTCCATTCTTTCTGCCAGCTCTTCTGGAGAGGGCTGGCTCAGGTCAGGGTAATCTACAAGGATTGTGTCCTGTTTGCGCTTGAAGCAATCAGAATTATCGTAGACAGGATAGGTCTCTTCCGGATAACCTTAGGAATAAAGGGATATGCAGCTTGGAGTATTACCAGTATTTAAAAGTAGTCCTGACCTCAGTGGTGGATGCAAGTTGGCCAGGACAGTTGTTTTTTCTACTGCCAGTGCAAATGTCAGCTCTTCAATGCCATGTACATGTCACAGTATTAAATCCATGGTAAGAATGTGCACAGCCTGTCTTCTTGGGAGATGATGAAAAAAAATTCACTTACTTTTAGGGAGCCAGGATATCAACCCTGACTTTCAGGAGTAAAAGCTGAGCTTTGCTGGAAGCTATGGGGGCTAACAGGTAGAAATGGTGTGTCTTAAATCTTTAAGTGGATCCTTCTCTTTTTTTTCCACCTACAGATTGACTGATACATGGTTTGAACATTTGCTATAAACAGCATTACTGAAAAAGTTGAAAAAACAGATACATGAATGACTTTGTGCATTTCAATTGAGAAATAACATCATAAACTTGACTTTATGAACAGAGCTCAAGGCCACTGTTTATGCTTTATGTTTTGGATCATTTTTGAAAGCTTTTTAAAAAGCAAGAAATTAAGTCTGCATTTAAAATTATGATACAGAACAGATCAACTAAGGTATCTTGAAAACACATTTATGTAGCAGATAAACACTAAGGAATGGAAAGGACATTAAAATAAATGGTTTTTAAAAGACTTCCTGGAGTTGACTTTTACAACATTGGAGCTAACAAAGAGTGACTAATCAAAAGTAAAAACTGTAAGTTATCTAAAACATACTGATTTTGATTTCCAAGGGTTTTAGGATTATAATGAAATTCAGCTCAGCACAGAAATAAAAAGATATAAACCCAGAGCAGCCAAGCTGCAGCAGATGGAGCATATGTGAATATTCATATGCCACTTTGGGCAGCAGATAGTGCAGTATTTACACTAAAAGAAATGTTGGATACCTCAAAGTCTATTTTTTCTGTTATGGTTGGGGAAAACAAAAAAGCCAAGCAACCTCTTGCAAAGTTTTGAACACTGGCTTTTGGAAAAGGAAGGATAAAGCTAACCAAAACTTTGAAAGGATCTGGAACTGTGAGTAATCTTTATCCAATTTTTCTTTTAAGGGTAATGGTAAGAAAGGCTCTCGCTTACCTTCCCAATCCGCCATATAAGGAGCTTCCTCAGCTTCCTTCTCAGGAGAGATGTCATCTATGAATTTTCCTTCTTTCATAACTCTAGTAATTTCTCGGAGTTGTTGAAGTAACATTTTTTCCTGGTCTGTTGTAACATTTTGAGTCCTGCTAGAAAATATTAGACACCACAATTTAGTCCATTGCAAGCTATGACAAGAGTTTGAACCCAACTGTTTGGTCCATGCCAGCAGCACAGTCTGGCAAAACCTATTGAGGAGTGTGTGCTCTGCACTTCAGCTGGGTATAGTTCATCCCATTATCCAAAAAGCCTGCAATTTAAACAGGTTAAGGAAGGCAGGTAAAGCCAATGTGAGAGCAAGATGAAAGTGACACACAAAAAAGAGTTATGGTACAAAGACAATACAGAAATTTCTTGCCTTTAAAAGTGTGTTAGATAAAAATTAGAAGGCATTGCCTTGTTTGAAGTATTATAAGGAAATGAAATTCTGAATCTGTTCTCCAGTGTAGCTTGTGAGGCTGATCAAAATTTCTCACAGTCATTAGTCTCAAGACTCTAAAATCTCTCATTATGACCATTAAATTGGCAAGTCAGACAGATCACCCTGTCATTATAAACAGTCAACAATGCAGCCTGGTGGGGAGGTGGGGGGCAGAACAGGAAAGAAGATTAAGAATGGAAAGAAGGCGTTACATTTAACTGTAATTTGCCCTTTAGAATTAGAGGGAGAGGACTGAGATTTTTATCCAATTGAAAGCAAACTTTTGACTGGTTCTACACTGCTGGATCTAGTAATTATTACTGCTTAGGTAATACAACTACTGCTGTAACAAAAATGCTTCCAACAGATAAGATCATGTAGTCATTACACGTTATTTTCTCTGAAAAGAAAAAAGGCTTCTAAAAATCTTACAGACAAAAAGGTAGTATTTGGAGGGGGGTGCTCTGCAGTCTGCTAACTCAGTAGGCCAGAATGAGAAAGACACTGGCTGCCACCAGGGGTGAACATGGTTCTGACCAATGGTGTTTGTTTCATCTTGAGTTTAAAATTACGATTGAGGTTTAAGTCATTCTTGAGCAGTAATGCCAGTTCAAGCCACTCCTCTAGCACTTTTTTGAATCTTGTTTCAGTCAGGAGCTGTTGCCCCCACTTACTTGAAAGGGTGGCCCTTGGCATGCACAAAATGCTGAACTTTAGGTGGTATGTGAGGTCAGACAGATGATCTCTGGTGATCCCTGGTCTGTAGAGCAGACAGACACATAATCTCCAAGAGTAGATTCACTGAGTAGGCTGCTCAGTGAATTGTAGGGAAGAGAAGGGGAGAGAGGAGCTGGAAGCAGATTTTGGTTTTAGGTGGTTAATATCTATGTGAACCTCATTTTAGTTATCAGAATTCTAATAAACTTGCAATGTCTATCTTCAGGTTTTCCTCCTACCAGCTGCTGGGACTGGAGCAGCACTCCAAGAGGTACTTTGTGCCACTCTGCCTCAGTAGGAATGATGGTGACACGATGGCTACTCCACTAAGGGCAGCAAAGTCACACTGACTTAAAGTAAGATCAGCATCCTACTGCTGGTTAGTGTGATGGTGGTGGAAGTGCTGATCCTGGGCTGGATTTTGAGCACAGGTGTCTGTAACTGAACATAGCTCAGGAGCTGGTTTGATTAGCACCTCGATTAAACTGCTCCACTGAGATCACAAGGCAAAACATCACTTTTCTGCATTTCCACCAACGAGCACCTTGTCCCACAGTTCGAAAAGTTGATATCTCAACACTATACGTAGGTTGCACTGATTTCCCCAAAGCTGTGGTGGCAATCTGTTCCACAAACAGCTGAAGGTGTGAGGCAGCATCTTCCCAAAAGCATGGTTTATGCAGATGTGGAATCTGAGATGTGAATTAAGAGGCCCACAAAAAGGAATGGCTTCATCAGCCTTTGACCAAAGCTGTGACAGAATTGCTGAACTAATCCTCCTTTTACAGACAAAACTCTACCCAATTTGAATATATATCACTTGGCTGAAGATAGAGACGCCTATCTCTTCAGCACATTGGGCAGATAAGCTAGCTCAGGTAACAGGATCAATCAATGCAGCTGCATCACTGTAGCATTTCATACAGGAAAATTCCTAATATGCGGGATACTCTCATTAGAAAACACTCCTGTCTTACTGCAACACAAGGGCTCTGTATTTCAGAGTATTCCTCCTCCAAATACCAAATACTCCTCCAATTCTCCTCCTCCTTAAAAGGCAAATTTCCCTGCAGAGAGGGAGAAACTAAAGCCCGCGTGTTATTTTGACTTCATTTAAGGCCTCTGGGAAGATTTACTGTAGGTTGCTGGCAGTGTGTAAGATAGCTGGCTGCCTGCACATGAGAGATGTACCAGGATATTATGTACTTAGGAATACTAAGAGCACAACAGATGAAGAAGGTTTACTGTGCAAGAAAAGGTCATTATTTTTGCTGTCTGTATTTGTAGCTCCAACACAAGTATTATTTTTCATAATGGCAATACTTTAACTTTGTAGAGTCCCAAAGAGCTCACTAACAGGTGATGTAAAGGTTTCTTATTCTTACTCTGAGATTAGACCATTTCCTGAAGAGCCATCATGACTGCAGGGAAAATAATCTAAATAATCTAAAATGGCATCTCAGACATGTTAGCTAGTATTTTTTTTAGCTTTGCGATCTTAAAGTAATCACTATCAAAATGCAGCTGCGTCCCCAAAAACGGCACCCCACAGAGCCTCTCACTCTTCCTTATCACCTTTGCTCAGTTTATGATAAAAAAGGAAGTTTTTCCAGTTGACAGCCTGGTAAACAGGACTTTAAAAACAGGTAGATGATCTGCATTATTTCTACCTCTTACCTAACTGCCAAAAATAGAAAATTTTGGTTGCATTGTTGAGGACCTGGCCGGCAGTTCTTTCTTTTTCTTGCTTTCTTTACCTTGCTTCTCATTCTTCGTACAACATGCTACGCCTTATTAAAAGTACCTGTACTTTTACTTTTTGATACTTTTGCATTCCTGGAAGGTTGTTTCTCTACTTAATGGTGTAGCAATTCCAGCTGGTATATGCTGGTTTGGAAGGTCTCCTCAGTTAGTTTGGAGGTTGGTCTTCAAACCTCATTAAAAAACAAATCCAAGTTTCTGGTTGCTGCTTTCTACAACACAGGCTGGCTGCTGCTTTGCCATACCTGGTGTAAAGGGCTATGGTCTCACCTAGGGTCTTAGCTGAAACTTGATACCAGTTATTTCTGTCTCTGACTTTTCTGTGTAAGAGTTTAACTGCAGATCAATAAATGAAGCTCAAGTAATTTTTACTCTCTTACTCTTTATTTAAATCTATCAATATCCAGATTGAATAAGCCTAGCTCAGTACTCTAACTACATTTTCTAACCATAGGTTTTATTTTAATAGATTTATCCAGCATTAGTGAAATTAATGAGTAGATTAAGAAAGCTTCAACGTGTTTGAAAACAGCTATTTGCTCCATCAGGAGGTGCTTTTCCCTTCCTCTTCAAAGAGGCAACATACAAAATTCTTCATGAGATTCAGATTCTCATTTCCCCTGAGACTTTTAGACGCATCTATATAAATAGTCTGGTGGAACAAAGAAGGGAAGTTCTACTAAATAGAGGCTTTGGGCCAGTAACACAGAGTAGAACAAATACTGGATCAGACCCTAAACTGATTTTCTCAGTAAAAAAAATATTCCATCCTGAGAATCAGCACAATATCTGGGCAGCTCATAAGCCTATTTCTGTCAGCTTAGAGGTACGTGTAGAGCATTGTGTCAGCTCTCCAGAACACAGATGAGTAGCAGTCAAAGCACAACCCTTGTGTTTCACTAACAAAACCAGGGCAGTTTAGGGGCTCTCCCTCTGGGACCTGGCTGAACATGGGCAAGTTGGGCATCTTGTTTGCCTGAGACAGTACAGGGCACAGAACAAAGTGGACAAAACTGCACTCAGAGAGAAGTGGTTTCAGGCATAAATGAACAAAATGTGCATGTTCAGCACAGAATTCCTACAGGATGAGTTAAAACAGGCCTTGGCTGATCCAGACAAAGTTAACATGATTTACAACCAGAACAGCTCTCATTTTTTGCCTTCATATTTATGGTATTTCAGTTTTCACACTGCAGTTATGCAGTGTCCTATTGATCTGTTCTTTTTACTCCTTATGAAAAACATAGACTTGTTTCCAGTGTTTCTTTGTAATGTAGACTGGTGATACCAGATTTGTAGGAAACATTAATAAACATAATAAAATTTGGAATGCTGATTTTACAACCCTTTGTCTTTTATATTTAGAAGCAAATGCATGAATTTAGAGTGGAACTAAGTTATGTAATCAGATTATTATACAATTCTGCCTTAAAGAAAAATGTTATGGTTATTCTAACAGGAATATACATGGATTATAACAGCATTTCAATTTAGGAAAATAATCCATAGAACTGGAAAAGAATAATTCAGGATATTATTTTGGTCACATAAAACAGGCTGCTTTAGGTACTTTAAATGTAGATGGTTTATCTTCTATTTACATATACCTGTCATTTTCTTCCAAATAACACACTGTACAAAGCGGGGAGATAGGGATAATTGCTTTTCTGGTTAAGGAAAATGAAGTTGGAAAAAATTATTTATGTTATATATAGCTACTGAAAAGAGAAAAACTGCAGAACAAGAATTGGGATGTGTAAAATCAAACATCTATAATTTGAAGTAGCAATAAAAATGCTATTTTAATATAGATAAAGTTTAATGCAAGAAAGTTTAATTTCTTATCAGAGTAGAACCTCTCCTTAAAATACTCTAATTTGAAACACACCTGTCATTCATAGGTCCTACTCTGTTGATTAATTTTTCCATTGCTTCTTCTGTCTCTCTCAGTCTTTCCTGGAGTTGAGTGAGCTCATAGTCAGCTGTAAAACAAAACAAACCAAACCAAAAAAATCCCAAATCTGTCCATAGGAGCCTTGAAAATGTATCCCTGTCCCATTATCAAAGGTAGCAAATGCTGTACTAAACCAAACTGGCTGTGAGGAAACTAAAAGACTCAGCTTAGAGAGTTCTACTTACTTTCCCTGGCCTAAGAATGTGAAGAATATTACCAATATTATACCCATTTAAGCAGCACAAAGGCACAATGGAACTGTAACACAGCAGGAATGTAGAAATCCATCAACAAACATCCTGCTTGTAGAAAGATCTCTATTCTCCACAGATTGTCATTACTTAATGCAACACTGATGTGATTATTTTGCATGTCTGGGACTAAAAAAAGAGGAAGGGGAATTGGCAAAGAGAAAGGAAGTTACTTCTTCCAAGTCACTGTAAGTGGTGACTCAGTCTTCAGGTTCCTAATCCAGTGACCTGACCCTTGCTCTGCCACAGCTTGCCATGAATGCTTAAGGAATATAAATGAAGAGCTCTAGAAAAAGGCAGAATAATTTTCACCGTTAGTTCTTTGGGATATAATGATGGCAAAGTTAACTTACTGCAAAGTTACTTTCTCTCACCAAGCATCAGAGAAAAAAAAAATACAATTACCATTGCTAATATATTGCCCAAAATTGCCAGACACAATGCAGTACGAGTTGCACTGGAGACACAATCTACAGCACTGAGTACATTAGGTATTCCTGATATGTGCATTAATGTCAAGAAAATTACAGCTATGTTAAGAGAATTACCTTCCTGCTACCACTTTCTATTAAGCCCTAAGGACTTCTCTTTCCTATTACAGTTTAGCCAGCTAAACACAACACATTTAAATGCTGTAATGGTAACTACTCTTCCAATCCTCAATAGTAAGCTTATTAATTTATCTAGTAAGTGCCTACAAATACTTGAATCTATCTCACCAATGTTTAGGTAAAATCAAATTAACATTTCAGAATACTATTTGCTCTCTTTATTGCATGCATGAAAACTCTGCATTGCAAAAAAGGAACCAATTAGGGAAGTGCCTGATAATGGCTAAGAATTCACCAATTAAAAAAAATTAAACTAGCTTTCGTGGTATCTTTCTACATTCTTACTAGACTATTAGGGATTATACAATAATTATAGCTGGACATCCCATTATCCATTTTTAATCATTAGTGACACAGCTTTTCAGCAGTTATCCATGCAGTTAATTCCGCAAACCTCATGAAAAGCCATTCATTCCAGAGGGGCTTGGGATCAGGCTGCTATCACAGCCTCATGGGCTGAATGAGATTAGAAAGTGACAGTGCAGTAATTCTTTTTAACTCTTGCTCATTCCAACACAAAGGATTCTGGCTTAGTTTTGGGGGGTTTTTTTCAGGCAGGAGGGAACATCAGCTTTACAGTGCACACAGAACTTGAAAAACCCCGTTGGAGCGTTACAGAGTCAACAGCTACACAGACTCAACTCAGAGCCATACTCACTGATTTTCCTCTTCATGTTCCCAGGTGTAGCAGTGGGGCATTTCCGCTCTGCAGGAGTAGTTCTTCCCTTGGAAGCCAGCTGATGAGGACAAGAACATGTCCCTTCTATGAGTTACAACAATATTAATAGATAAGCCCCAGAGGCAATGGAAAAAAATACACAAAACTGAAGTATGCCAGAAGGCAGCCACAGAAAAGTACACCCAGCAGCAAAACCATGAAAGATGCCTGGAAGATTTTGCCAGCTGAAAACTCCTACCAGACTCTTGGAACAAATAATAACATGTGACATACACAGTACATATAATGCGTAGCCACATACAACAGGGAAAACAATACTACATGTATATTCAAAATTAATCCAACATTACTCTACACATGCGCATCTTCCAGGGGAAAAAAAAATCCTTAAAAAATTGTAAGAGGTCAGAGGTCAATGCAGAATCAAAGAAATCCTTCCCTGAATTCTTATCTACAGTCTTTGCAACAGCAAAACCCACAGGATACTCCAATCTTTTGACCACCAGGCAAAGGTCCAGCATAAGCATGTTTTTGAGCACAGCTGAAATGGAACAAGGTACTGACATGAGAGTATAATTTTTTTCTAAGTTTTTTGAGTTATTTCCCTGACTTTTCAATTTATGTTGGGTCTTACCTTAAATAAAATGTACAGAATATATAAGAAGATGCCAAATCCATATATAGGGATTATCTGTCCCACAAGACCTCTTCCACTTCCACCAGTGCTTCCACTACCACCTCCACCTGCCTTGGCTTTGGCAACTGCTTCAGTAAGGTGAGACCTTGGAAAATGAGGGACAGCTCGGCCATCGGGAGTGGCGTGGGAATGCATCCTTGGTGGAAAGTGACTGAGCTTCCCTGCAAAAAAACAAACATTGATAATTTCCCTTCTATTATTTTTCCACCCTTTTACATGTAGTATAAACCTGCAGCAGGTGGAAGTGACCTATTTTCTTTGCTTGAAAATTCACCACCACTGATGAATAAGTAACTTGTTGGACTAAGTGTGTAAACTCAGTCCTCACTCTCTTGTGATATGCAGTGCTAGGAGTTAGGTTTTACTTAAAGCCATTTACTCCTACCATTTTACTCCTACACAATTAGGAATAGAAACACACAACTAAAATCTCTTGATTTTAAGCAGAGAAAGAGCTGGCAGGGCAATTAACAAAACATGGATTTTAATAAGTATGTTCTTGTCCGAATACCCAAGCAATCAGCATCTCCAACGTGATGAAATGCCAGATTCCTACTTGTTTCTCTCCACAAGATCGCCCAGCAACATATCAGTTTTCCACTGTGAGCTGGATCTTTCAATATTGCCCAAAGGCATTTAATGTATAAATGTATTAATGTCCAAACCATTATCCACCTAACACCCTGACACATGACTGCAGGGTTTGCCCACCACAGATTTTTGGTAGTTGCCATAAGAAATAGTATTTTATCTGATTTTACCCAGTGAGTAATGAGAGATTAAGAAAAGTGGTGTTACCTCAACCTGTTCTCCTTAAAAAGGTCTAAGATAAAGCAGTGTGAGAAAGGAGATTGAATATAGCCCAGGATATATTATCTTTGGCATTTTAGAGGGAAAAAAATTTAGAGGTTTTAGAAACCTAGAGAACCTAGAAAGGTTAGACCTTTCTAGGCAGAGCTAATTTAACACAAGAAAGGAGAGCAAGCATAAATGGAAGTACAGATGCCAAAGTAAGACTGCAGAGAGCCTGAAATAGTGCTGCAAATGATTTCACGCAACTGAAGGGCGCAAGAACCTCAATAAATTTAAGCTCATGCATTATTCTATTTTCTTGCTGCCATCAATTCAACAATTTTGCTGTGAAATTCACTATTTTACTCTTCTGTGTAGTTGACATCCTGCTTTCCACCTCCATATCCAGCTTGGACAAGCACCTGCACTCCCTTCCACCGACTGGTGTTGAGCTGAGTTACTCAGCTACTCTGCCATGGAATCTGGTGGTGGGAAGCACTGGATGGAAGCACCAGAGATGGGGATTGCCAGGCTGGGCTGCAGCTCACTCCCAGATCCCAGCTGGAAAACTGCCCCTCCCTGGCACACATGGCCTGGCTGCTGCTGCCTGGTGCTGGGACAGGCTGCCTGTGCTTGCAGAAAGAAAATGAAAAGCAGGTTTGAAGCAGTACTGCAAATAACTGACTTAACTTCTGTGAGTACACAGCTGCAAATACTTTTATGAGACACAAGAGAAAAATTTAATTAACATTTGGTCTTGCTAGGAAACACCATCATAGACAGCTACATTCCCAAGCACAGAAAATTGCAGTAAACACTTACTAGGAAGTGATATCAATAATTCATGAAGTTCCACTATTAAAAACACATTTTTCTAGCAGATTATAGCACTCATTCCATGAGTTCTTTAGTGTAACTGCCAGGGTACAGTACCACTGACCAAACCCACTCTCAGATTAGCCTGATTTTGAGGAAGCTGTTATCATGCACTTAAATTTTAGTGAATTATTCAGTCTGTGATGGAAAACATAGCATCTTATTTACAAGAAAATCCCCCTGCTCCAGCAGCAATGCCCTGTAGCAGTAGGTCACTGTGGAAACGAGGGTGTTGTTGTGCAGACAGCAGCATCACTAAGGTGGAGATGAAGCAGCAGGCTAGGTAAACATAAAACGTCTTATGCAAATATTATTTATTTTAAATAAAAAGAGATATTAAGAAAGCAGAAAATAACTAACAAAGGTGAAACTGTATTTAAAGTGAATAGTTTTCTAAAAATTATCCACAAGGCCTCGTTTGTGCTTTAAAAATTCAATTCAATTAAATATAATCAGGCCAAGAGGACAGACACTAGACATTTCATTATCAAGATAATTTTAAAGGGGAATTTCATGGCTCCTATTTCTAAACCTACCCTATTGATTTTACACTTCTGTAATTATTTCCTTAATAAACAATACTATCTTCCATAGTTTATTGTGAAGAACCCATGCAAATTACATGTAAAACTGAAAGCACAGGCAACTTGAAAGCAACATATGCACAAAACTCTTAAATGCACAGTATATAAATGGAAAATATAGCAATTTGGGCACACTGTGACTTGAACAAGACTCCACACTTCCAGGGTGAAACAAACCACTTTCAAATGGAGACAATAACATACTCTCCATCAAGAAAATCAAGTGACACTTGAGGAGCACAGAAGGGCATGTGTCAGGTCCTTGTTTGCTGCGCTACCCAGGTGCCAGTGGGGATGGTGTGTACTTCAACAGGAAATTTTCCTGTTGTGGGAGTGCTGTGGGAAGAGCACTAAATCCCGTTAGCTTTGGAAGGTGCCAAAGTGCTGCTCTGCTTTTGAAATATTTCTCAACTCCCCTGTGACAGCCCAAGAGCTGCCTTCATGAAGACTGATAGCTGTATGTGGTAACTCCCACCAACCATACCCTACCCGGCTTTGCAATCTTTTTACTTAGGTTTTATCCTGCACATTTAATAATTTTGTCAGTTTTAATGCTTGGCAAACCAGCTACAGGGCAAGCAGAGCATGTTTTGTTTAATCTAGTCCCTTTAATAGCTTGAAGTCCAAAAATGAAAATATGCCCCAGAGAACATTTGTGTTGTTTAAAAGGCTGTAGTTTCTGAATGTAGATGAAAGAATGACTGTGGGGTTTTTAATCTTGTAACAGTATTAACACTCAACTGAAAATAAGCAAATCTTAAAAACTGTATTTACAACACAATGAATACAACAACCAACCAGATTATGAAACTCAGACCATTTAAGCATCTTTTTTCCATGAAAGCTGTTATGTGTTCTACTTAATGGGTTTTAGGAATTTCTACTGAGCCCAACTCAACTATTTAAATAGTTATTTAGATTTATGTTACTGTACTATTCAGCAACTCTTAGTCTAGGTAATATGCCTCTCTGGCACATCATTTTCCTCAGGATACCAGCAGGCAATGGATGTGTGCATTGCACAAATTCAAGTTGAGCAGGGGGGTTACCTGAACTGTCATATATTTTTTTTGTAAAGCTGATGCTACTTGACTGTAAGAAAGCAGAGTCTGCTGCTGTCATGGAGTTGTAAGGTTTATCTAAAACTACTAACTTAGAGAGTAGCTTTACAAAATGCATGGCATATATTTATGAACACTAGACTTAAAATGTGCTTTTAAAACTGCTAGTCAGTCCCATTTTTGCTCGTCTTTAACAAAAGATAAATATTCTAATGCCTGTCTATGTAGTCAACTAGGAATGTGATACAAACACAGTAAGTTCTTTAAGTAAGCTTTGTCATATACATGAAATTATTATTGTGAAAAAGAACAACATTCCTGTCTAGAAGATAATATTAACTTCTATAGTTCAATGCTCACCATTTTCCTAAAAGAGACCTCTGAAAATTACTTTCTTAATAAAGTTCCATTCCCATGTCTGAAGCCTGTTTTGATAAAAAGCCTTCTGGTAACATTGAGTTCTGACAGTACTAAACTTTAAGCATGTTTTATTCAGAGACATTTTGCCCCCAAGACTACCATAAGCACTTTATTTACTTCAAGAATGACATGATTACTTCAAGCCCCTGAAACTCCTGCCAGGTAACTGCAGTTATCAGTGCACTGAAGAGGACAGCTAATGACAGAGCTATGAATTGAGCAATTTGATCAAGATTTATTCTTCCAATAAAAGAATAGCTTCAGGTGAAATACAGGTTGGTCTGCAGAGCAGGTGTAATGAAATCCTTGCTATCAAATTGAAAATATGGACTATAAACTCTCATCTGAAACTGACCAGTTGAGGTGAGTTATTACATCCTCAGCCAAAGACAGGTGCTGGGGTGCAACAGGGGAGCAATGCTTGGGGGTCTGTGCTGCACCAGGCAGACACGGACCTATGCTGTCCTGTGATCTCTGCAGGAATGATGGGAAGTATTTACAATACTGAGGATGCAAAGAGTATTTATGTTACCTACTTTAAACATTTAACTGTAGCTGTGATTAACCCACCCTATCACAGCACTGCTCAGAGCCAGCTGTGCTAGAGTAGGTATGAACACCATTCACTTGACAGATGGCACTGAAAATAATTGGGGGACACTGAAAATAATTGGAGGACAAGTTTGTTGTTGGGTTTTTTAAAGCTAGTTTTTCTGTCAGATCCACCTGAAGCCAAAAGGATCACCACATTAACTGCCAACGGCTTAAGACCACATTGCTGTGGGAAAATGGTGTGTCAAATTTCACCATCTGGTACCACTGTGGAATCAGTCAGGAGCTGTGCAGGGGCAGAAGTTAATGGGGAGCCAGGTACCAACTTCCCAAAGCATCTGCTTCCATCCCAGCTTCAGGCAGGTGACTCCACAGTCCTCACCTGTGCTGGCTGCTGGGCCTTCATGGGTTTTCAGTGTGAGGAGATCCTGCAATGGAACTATACACCTTTCTCAGTGAGAGACCCTTTCTCAGTGCCTCTTATTGCACCCTCTTGGTGCACACCTCTGCGAGGATGTGCAAACCATCTCAACATTCTCCCAAAGGACCCTTCGGAGGTAGTTTGGGATCGTCTCCCCTGTAGTCGAGACCTTTTTTTCAACTTTCCTTTGTTGTCCACCCTGGGTGTCCTGCCATGTTTTACTCCCCGAAGTTGTACTCCAGCGCCTCTCCCTGCAGACCCCTTCCCAGACACCTGCAGACCTAGTGCTGACCAACCTATTTTCAAGTTCTTAAACACCAGAAATACACATGGTAACCGTGAAAGGGCTGTTGTGGCATGGAAATCCCGTCTTTGGCTTCAACATAACACTGTTTTAGCAGTAACTTCAGCCTGAAGGTCCTTAGAAAACCCTGAAATTAAATACTAAATGAAATCCATGTCACTGAAGAGTGCAGACATGGAAGAACCAGGCTGTTGCAAGGATGCACGGAGACAGAGTCACTGAACAAGTCCCTGTAGGACAGCATCCTGAAGTACCTGTAAGTTCTCTGGGCTTTCCCTGCCTCACCTCTGGTTTTTGAGCAGCCCTGGACAAAACTCCCTCTGCCAAGACTAGAGGTTATGATACCAGCTACTCTAGTGAAGTACCTGGGGCAAAGATAACCTCTACAGTGAAAGGCAATGGGCATAAAAAGGGTGAGAGATGCTTGTATGAACCCATTCCTTGAGAACTTAATAAAAGGACATACAGAGTGGGAGGGCAGGCACGAAGGACACAGCTTGGGGGGCTGCATGGACCAGAGGAGAACCTAAAATAAGCTACAATGCATCCACAGCATTATGAGAATGTGGTGCATGAAAACAAAAGTTTAAAACGCTGGCGTAGGAAACTGAACAATTAAGACGATTCAAATGAATTTTTATTTCGTATGCAACAACAAAAGAATTCCATACACAAAATAACAAAATAATGAAGGGATGTATTGCAATGAAAGAAACAAAACAAATGAAAAAAAAAAAGTGGAATGAATATGTCACTTTTCGGGAAGCTTTAATAGCCTGCACTCTGCACTTAAATAATATGATACTACGAAGTTTCTAAACTATTAAAAAAAAAAAAAAAAAAAAAAAAAAGACAGTAGATCAGAGCGGTAACCACGAATGAATCCTCCGGCCCTCCACTCGTCGCTAAGGGATAAGCACGGGGGAGACACGCGCCAAGGGGGGAACTACGCTATGTTTCCATACCGGGCGGCGGAGCTCCCGGCCCCTCACGGAGCCCCCACAGCCCGCCCGTCCCGGGCTCACCCCGAGCGGGACCGCGGCGTCCCGGAGCGCGAGGGACAAGGAGGGGGCGGCGGCGAGGAGCGGCCTCTTACCCTCGGGCGGCGCGGCTCCGGGCTCCTGCCTGCCGCCAGCCCGGGGCAGGAAGGTGCGCGGCAAAAGGAGGGAGACGCAGAGCACCAGGCAAGACACGGCGGCCACCCGGCAGCATGTCCAGGCCGCCATGGCGCGGGGGGGCGCAGGCGCGCGCAGGCGCGGCGCGGGAGCCCAAGGGGAGCGCGGGGGGGCCGCAGGAGAACGCCTTGGGAACACCTTGGGAACGTGCTGAGATCGCGGGGTCCGCGCTGGGCTGCGGCCTCGTAAAACAGCCCTGAGCCTCCGACAGGCCGGACAGGGGCGGAGGGGACACGGAGCTCCCTGCTTCTCCTTCCACTGCCTCAAGGGAGCCTGCAAGAAAGATGGATAGGGGCTTTTTACGTACAGTGACAGGACCAGGCGGAATGGCTTCGAACTGAAAGACGTGTCTTAGATGGCTTAGATTAGATATGAACGATGTATTCTAATGTCTTTACAAACAAGTCCACGGGTGAAGGAAGGTATGGCTGTTGACGTCTTCCCCTGGGACTGCCCACACCTCTGGGTTCACTCTAGCATTCACAACAGCACTAGCCTCCCCATCACTCCTGACAATACTAACATTCCCGACGCCAGTCATCGAATCCCCTCCTGGCAAACCACAATCACAACTAGGAAAAACCAGAAACTCATGCTTTTCAAACCCATCTCACACATTCAGCAAACTCTCACGGGCATCCCCGTGTTACTTGTATTTGCTGGCAAAACTCAACACACACATCTTTCCCACTTATGAAAAGACCATTTGAACAATTGTTCCCCCTTTGCCATAAAATTCAAATTATGATAGCAGATCCTGACATCCTTAACAATCCATGTCTAATGTTTCATTCCTTCCCAATCACTGTCCTGGTGTCCCTTCCCTTAAGTACTGGGGCTCCCAGCACTTTTTCCCATCGGGGGTTGTAAAAGTTGCCATTCTTCTTGCCTGTGCCTTTACCTTTTCCTCGTAATCTCTTCTTTCATCTCTTGTAACCAGTTCACCCAGAGACTTATTCTGCCCTTCCACCCACTGCCTGTGGGTGCTCATTCTCCCACAGCTCAGAATCATTTGTTTCTCCAGTGACCCAAACAAAATCATTGAAAGAAAACCCTAATCCTTCCACGTACAATCCGCATTTCCCAGATACTCTATTCTCCTCCTCCTTGTGCTCATCCTCCTCACCACACACCGTATCCCCAGAGCCAGTCCTCGTCCAGCCGCAGCGCCCAGACACCCCCAGCACACTTGTCCAGGCCCTTGGGACAGTAAGTGGGCAAACCCAAATCCTCCACCCTGGCTCCATTATGGCCCAGGGAGGGGTGGAGGTGTAGGAACAACACTTCCTTATTTGCCTTCTCCTGGAAGCCAGGAATATGAAAGATGAAAGCCACTCCCTCTATTAGACTGCAGATTTTTGACTCCTTATCACATAACCTCCTACTGCTATTTGTCTTAACCATATTTCTCCACACTCCCCTTCAACCAATCCTTTCCCAAACCAACACCATATTGCCCGCTCTGGTTGCCGAGACCCTTTCTCAGTGCCTCTTATTGCACCCTCTTGGTGCACACCTCTGCAAGGATGTGCAAACCATCTCAACATTCTCCCAAAGGACCCTTCGGAGGTAGTTTGGGATCGTCTCCCCCTGTAGTCAAGACCCTTTTTTCAACTTTCCTTTGTTGTCCACCCTGGGTGTCCTGCCATGTTTTACTCCCCGAAGTTGTACTCCAGCGCCTCTCCCTGCAGACCCCTTCCCAGACCCCCCGGTCTGCCTCTTCTCTGTCTCCTGGACGGTCCCGGCAACCCAAGGGCTTGGTGCCGGCCAGCGCCAAAGGGAGCTGGTCACCTACGGCAGGTCAGGCGTGCCTCTAGCTCCTCTCACTGCCTGCCGGACCCAGACAATCCCGGACCGAGGCCCCAGTAGTCAGGAAAACCCACAAACGCCAGAGGTGTATGCCCAAAAAAGAGACAGAGGAGAGGACTCCTGCAACTTTATTCAAATAAAAGGAGAGAGTCCGTCAGGCACACCCACCAGGTTTTCTTCCTCTCCATTTTGTATGGCGCAACCTCCTTTTATCCTAATTCCCGGCCGCATGCTGCCCACTTCCTTTCCCCATTGGCTGAAGTACCAGGAAGGCACAGCCTTCCTGAGCCGACCGCTGCATATTCCCTCCTTAAACCTACTGTTTCTCCCAAAAGTTCAGAAGTTGGGTTTTGTGCATTACCTTGCCTGTGTCAGGAGCCGAGCTGTCTGGGCTCTGCAACAAACCCACTGACTTTACATTAAGACCCATTTCCAAGACATCAAATTGTTTGTAAAGACATGAGCTTTCCTCTCACTACGTCATGGTCTTCAAGATCCCTTCCAACTGAGGCCATTCTGTGGTTCTTCCTTACCCCCCATAACTGTTTCCAAGGCTCTGGTCCCTTCTTGCTTGTGGCACTTCAAACTTTCTGGGGGAGAAGAACAAAAATCTCCTCTGTGCCCTGTTTTTTACTGCTGTGGAGGGTCTCAGCTGGTCTCTGCTGGAGGCAGTGATGGCAGGGACAGGGAAGGTGGGCACAGATTGCCCAAGGCTTGGAGCATCCATGGTTCCCATTCTCACTGGTCTGAGAAGGGGCCAGGACTCTTCCTGTGGCAGGACCCCTGGAGTTAGGGCAGCCAGGCTTCAAGGGCAAGAAGGCAGCTTGCATAAAAGCAGTGCTTGAGGCTGTGGTTAACCTGGATTCTCCATGTGGATTTGTTTCCTTCTTTTGAGCATATGGGACAGATGTAGAAAACGTCCAGACCATATTGAAGCTTAATTCAATTTACTGCAACTGTCTAAAACATTAAAAATTAAAAATGTGCATATATTTTCAAAAGAGAGTGTGAAATATGTCTCTTGTCAGTACATTTGTTTAAGGTGCTGCTGTGCAAAGTCATCCTGAAACCAGCTCCCTACTGCACTAACAATAAAAAATCGAAGAAGGAAGTTCAGTGTTTGTACTTGTTCATTTTCACCAACTTAAGCAAAAAAACTGCCAGTCATGTCAAATTAAATTATATGGTTTTGTATTTCCATTATATTTATATTACACTGTATTACTGTAGTTGAATTAGACTATTTTCCATGGGATCTGGGCTGTGACTACTGAATTTAACTCACTTTGTGCAAGAGCTACCCTTAATTAGACTTGAGCTGAGAGCAGAATTGCTTTGACTAACCCTGCAGACCACTATGACAGCAGAATACCACAGGCTCTTAAATTACTTTGAAACAGATATTCACTGTGTGAACAGCTGGAACTGGATGGCCAGTTCGAGAAATCCTTCTTAGTGAGCACCTCGACCCTGGAGAGACAACAGCCCTTGGTCAGACCCCACCAACCCTTACAAACCAGCCTGGCTGCAATGTCTCCTCCCACAGCTCCTTCACTCATCACTCATTCACCAGGTTTCAGACTTCTCACAGTAGGATTTCTGAGAGTCCCTGCACTGTTCCTGGAAATGAGAATTGTGGGTGTGGGAGCTGTTGTTTCGGTGTCTGTGTCTCTTTCCTAAACTTGTCAGCAACTCCTGATGCCTCCAGAAGCCAAGTTGACAAGTGAGGGCATCAAAAGGAGCATTGCCTTGATCAGCGATGTGTCATCAGTTCAGTAACAACAAACAATTCATTCCATCATGAAAAATACATTGTTGTTCTCTGGCAGTTTATAATATTGAGAAACAAGACTTATGTAGCAAAGTACCCTTTAGCCAGTGCAATAGACATTCAGCAGGTATCAATAAAAATCTACAAAAAATTATTTATTTTGAACTTCTGGACAGGAATGTTAGAAAGGAATTTAATTTTATTTCTATTTATTTAACCCTCCTGTTTTCCCACCTACCTGTCTCTCTGCTATCACATGCTTACTGACTTTCCCAGTTTCTCTTTATTGTGGGATGTCACACTGAGACACGGAAGGAGCACGCTGGGCACGCTCAGTCGCCCAAGGCAAAAAAGGAGAACTTTATTTACAGTTTCTACAATTTATAGACTCTCTAAAGTGAGAGTGGATTGGAGGATAATATACCTCCTCCAAATTACACTGGCCAGGTGAACAGTCTGTCAATTTTCTCCTCCTCCAAGAAGGAGTACATACATACTCCAAGTATGTATATATCAGAAGGCTTTGAGAAATCAGGGCAACATCTCACCCTTTTTCCATTAGAAAAGAAAAAGGAAAAAAGAAATGAACAATGTTACAAAGAAAAATTTGAACACCGTTTTAGGGTTCAGTCATGGAGGAACCATCAGAGTGATCACTTGCATTGTCTGCGTCAGAGTCATCACCTGACAGTTCATCCGCTTGATGGTTTTCAGTTTGGTCACGGTTTCCATCTTGCCTGTTGGCCGGGTTCTGTGTCTGAGGTCGCAGGTCAGGACGGACACAGTTTGAGGGTACCCAGCGTGTCCCAGTATCTGTGGACACGCACGCATACCCACGCCCCAAAATGACAAGGTCGTAGGGACCTTCCCACTGTTTGGTAACTAGATTTTTCACTCGCACCTTTGCTCGAGGCTGATGTGTCTCGTCCGAACCCTGCAACGAAAGATGGTGATTCAAGATGACAGTGTTATTTGAGTTCTGTGGCACCGTAAGATGATTGATGGTGTACAAGGCCTTTGCCAACCGACTGTGCGGGGTTTCACCCTGCATTCCCCATTTTTGTTTTTGTAGAACCCGTTTCAGAGTACCATGAGCGCGTTCTACAATAGCTTGACCAGTTGGAGAATGTGGGATACCAAACTTGTGTGAAACACCCCACAATTGCAGGAACTGCTGCACCTCCCGTGATGCGTAAGCAGGACAATTGTCGGTTTTCACAGCAGAAGGTATACCAAGAATGGAAAAGGCCTGCCTCCAATGGGCAATGACATCATGGATCTTTTCTCCAGTGTGAGCAGAAGCCCACATTGCAGAGGAGAACGTGTCCACCGTGACATGCACATACTTGAGCCGGCCAAACTCGGCAACCTGGGTGACATCGGTCTGCCAAAGCTCCAAGGCCCTAAGGCCTCTGGGGTTTACCCCTGCCGGCAAAGGTGCACCAAGGGCATGACAGTTGTCACATGACTCAACAATGTTGTGAGCCTCAGTCGCTGTCAACTGAAATTGCTTTTGCAACGTATGTGCGTTCTGGTGGAAGAACTCATGTGATGCCTTGACCTGCACGAGTACATCTGGCTGAGGTGCTACCCACGCTGGGTTAGCCAACTTGTCAGCCCTCGTGTTACCTTCTGCTACAAACCCTGGCAAATTAGTGTGGCTCCTTGTATGCAGAACATAATACGGGTGAACCCGGGCCTGGATGGCACACCACAGGGTCTTCAGTGAAACAAGGCAGGATTACTGACCTCCTTCAGAACTGAATAACCCAGTCTCTGTGTGATGTCAGCCACATAGGTGGAATCCATGACCAAGTTGAAAGGTTCCCGGGAAAACTTCTCGAATGCCATGACCGCAGCCTTTAGCTCAACCAATTGGGCTGAACCATCCTCATGGCCTTCCACAACCTGCCACTCTGCTCCATCCTTCCAGGTAACAATGGCCTTTCCTGTCTTTCCCGAACTGTCCGTGAAGACAGTGGGTCCTTGCACCAGTTCCTGGCTACATTTGGGCCGCAAAGAAATCTGTGTATTTTTCGCCACGTGCAGTAGCTTGTGGCTGGGCAGATGATAAACAACCTGCCCTGTGAAATTTTCCAGAGCACACTGCATAGTAACAGTTTGCAAGGCTCCAGTCAAAATTTTCCCGATCAATTGGGATCACGATCTTTGAGGGGTCTGCTCCCATCAATTGCAAACACCGTTGCCAGCATTTGATTATCAATCGAGCAACCAGCTCCGCTAACGGAGTTACTGTCTTCTGCGGCTGGTGGGGCAGGAAGACCCATTCCAAGATGTGCAAGGAATCTGACCATTTGTCATTCCATTGGCCGATGATACCTGTAGGATGTAAATCTGGAGCAGTGATGAACACAGTGATATCAATGGAGGGGTCAATGCGGTACACTTGGCAAGCGGAAACAGCTTGCTGAACCTCCTCCAGGGCCTTACGTGCCTCAGGGGTCAATTCATGAGGTGACTTTAAATCGGTGTCTCCCTTTAACAAATCATACAAAGGAGACAGGTGTGCATTGGTTAGTCCCAAATACGGATGCAACCACATGATGACGCCTACCAATTTCTGGGTGTCGTTCAGTGTTTTCACCAAACGCACAAATTGCACCTCCTGGTGACGGATTGTCCGTTCCAGAATCTTGACCCCCAAATACTTCCAAGGAGGCTGTTGTTGAACCTTTTCTGGAGCCACTTGCAGCCCATGAGCGTGCAAAGCATCAATCAACTGAGGCTGTATCCTCAGCAGTTCATCCTGGGTGGGTGCAGCCACCAGAATGTCATCCATGTAGTGATATACATGGGCGTTGGGAAACTGCCTGCGAACTCCAGACAAGGCACGGGCCACATACCACTGGCATATGGCGGGAGAATTCCGCATCCCTTGGGGCAAAACCGTCCATTGATACCTCTGTGCGGGCTCAGCATTGTTAATTGCTGGCACCGTGAAGGCAAATTTTTTGTCTGTCATCGGGATGTAAAGGGATCGTAAAGAAACAATCCTTCAGATCCACGATGAGGATCGGCCAATCCGCTGGAAGCATGGTAGGCGACAGCATGCCCGCCTGCAACGTTCCCATGCTTTGCATCACGGCATTCACTTTCCGGAGGTCTTGTAACAACCTCCATTTTCCAGACTTTTTTCTAATGCAGAAGACAGGAGTGTTCCAGGGACTGGTAGAAGGCTCCAGATGACCCTGGTCCAACTGCTCCTGCACTAGATTTTGAAGGGCAACGAGCTTTTCTTTAGGGAGGGGCCACTGGTTCTCCCAGACAGGTTTTTCCACCAGCCACCATAAAGGAGGCGTAGGACAGTCTGCGCCCTTCGTCACAGTGGCCCCCATTAAAAATCCGTTCCGATGTGCACCCCCCACGCGGCCAGAACATCCCTCCCCCAGAGGTTAGCCTCAGTCGAAGTAACATGAGGCCGGACCACAGCTGATTGTCCCTCTGAGTTTGTGATGACCACAGGCTGCTGGCTCACGTAGCATTGCTTCGTTCCTCCCAGTCCCGCAACAGACATCTGCACTGGACTCAAGGGCCACTCTGGGGGCCAGGCAGCGAGCGAGAGGATCGTGATGTCAGCGCCGGAATCAATCAATCCGCGGAGGCAAATTTCTGGAGGTGTCGCGCCAGGGATGGACAGGGTACACGGCATTATGGGACGGTCGTCAGACAGGACAGTGGTCCAGTGCACTTGAGCCGATCCAGTGGACCCAGAGCTGCCATCTCCTCGCGACCGGTCAACTGCCCTGCGAACAGAGGCACAAGTTGAGCAAGCCGTGCCCCTTTTGGGATAGTGACAGGGGGTTTTGATGTGGATACCATGGCACAAATTTGTCCCGTGAAATCCGCATTGATGAGTCCCATGTGCACAATGAGACCCTGAAGGGTGGTACTAGACCTCCCCATAAGGAGAGCACTCATACCATCACCCAAGGGGCCAAAGGCATCCAATGGGACCTTGTGCACGTCGCTGGTCTCTAACACAATCGTGTCTGCTGTGCAGACATCAACACCTGCTGAGCCGTGGGTGCTGGCTGCGAGTTGACCGAGCAGACCTCCATCGGCTCTGGGGCTTGGAGAGAGATTTTTGTTTGCGCGCGTCCCCCCTTCGCGCTTCGCTTCCCATTTCCTGAGCCCAGCAAGGCCTGACCGTTAACGTGAACAGTGGCCTTGCACGCATTCTACAGATGATTCGGTCTGCCACAGTGACCACAGAAACACAAGGGAATCGTGGACTTCTTTCGCTTCTTCCCCTGTTTCTCGCTGGCCTGCACAAACCTTTTCTGCTGCTGCCTGCCCTGGGGCACTGCCCAGACTGGCTGCACAGCAGGGGCCAGAGCAGGCTGCATGGCAGTGGCCACAGCAGCCCACTTACGACCTGAGGTGCGCAACCTCGCACAGGCCTGTGCCATCTGGGGGACAGAAGGATCCCCAGGAAGCGCCTCTATGATTGCTTTGCAGGCAGCGTTGCAGTTGTGCCTCGCAAGGTGTTTGAGTATGTGTCTCCTTGCTCAGGATCTCCCACCTGTTTCTCCACTGCAGCAGTCAGCCTGCCTGCAAATTGCAGGAAAGGCTCGTCAGCCCCCTGGACAGCTGCCACAAAGGACTCCTTCGGGGCCGCCATTTCAATGGTTTGGATGACAGCTGCCATGCCTGTTTCCTGGCACTGCTCAAGCACCAGGGGATCAAAGCCAGCTTGTCCATTAGGGCCAGCATAATTGCCTGTGCCCAACAGAACATCCGTGCTGACCACACATCTGGGGTCCTCTGGACCCTGCATGGTGTTCCACTGCACGGCCCTGACTGCTAAATCAGTCCATATGGACTCGAAGATGTCGTATTCCACAGGCTGAAAAAGAACACGAGCTATGCTTCGGATATCATAGGGTGTCAACAAGTCAGCAGCAAGTACACGAAGCATCTGCATGACCTGGTCAGACCCCAGGCCATATTTGCCAGCCTAATCACGGAGCTCCATTGTAGCCTTCCAGGATAGGGGTTGATAAGTATTGTGGGTGACACCCCTAAGCAAAGGGAAAGCCTGGAAGCCCCCCGATGAGGCGGAAGCACCTGTTAAATCCCGTCCCGTGGACCCCACAGGCTCAGGGTCAGGTGCCTGACCAGGGGCCCGCTCGACGCCACCTGACATCACGTCGCCCGCACCCGCAGAGAAGGGGAGCGCCGGGCCCAGGCCAGCCCCAGCCGAACCCACGCCCATGGAGGAACCAGCAGCTCTGGCCACATCACGGGCGCGGGTCCCCGCAGCAGCCGGCGAAGGTCCCAGCGCAGACGGGACAGGCGCAGCCGTGGGCACCGCCCCCCGCGGCGTGGGGGGGGGACGTGGCGCAGAGAGGGGCGTGGCTCACTGAGCCAGGTCACCGCCCCGCGCCGTGACCGGGGGCAGCGGCGGGGGCGGAGCGGGCAGCTGCGCAGCCCCGCCCGAGCCCAAGGACGTCCCTGTGCCAAAAACACCACCCCCCATCGCACTCGAGGGGGGCAGCGCGGGGAAGGGGGGGGTCTGGAACCGCCCCTAAGAGGACCCCTTTTGCAGCTTGGAGACCCATCGCAGGCAACGCCCCCCCCCCGCTAGGTGCGGGGCGGGGCCTGACAGGCCGGTCAGCACCCCATCCCCGCCTGCCTCCACTGCCCAGGCACGCCCCTCGGGCTGCACGGAGGCAGGGGGGGCTGGTGGAGGTCCTGCCAGGGCCAGCGGCGCCGCCGCCAGCCCCGCTCTTCCCACCCCCAGAGAGTGGGTCGTAGAAACGCCACAATTCGGGCAGAGCGTTGTTACAGAGTCCTGCCCAATGAGAGTCAGAGACCGATCCTGGGACTCCTCCCCACCCCCGAACGCCGGGAGGCCGCTCCGCTGTTTCCTGCGGGGCGGGGAGGGGCGGGGCCGGCTTTGCCGGCCCCACAGGGCCTCCAGCAGGCTGCGGGGCGCCGCCCACGCCCTGGCCGGGGGCCCGAGGGCCGCGCTCTGAGACAGAAACGTCTCCCTTCACAGCGCCGCGGGGGGGAGGGGAGGGCTCTGCCTCCTGCCGCGGCTCGAAATCCCCCCCCGCCTCTGACAGGACCTCGGCTTCCCCCTCGCTCCCCCCGTCCTCCGGGACGGGGGAACCTCGTTGGGAGCCGAGATCTCTAACAGAACCTTGGGGGCTGTCAGACCAGTGGAAAAGCCCATCAAGCCTCTTCCAATGCATCAGAAGCTTTGCGATCTCGACATCACAGTCAATGGAGAGGGCCTCAAAAAGGTGTTCACCAAGCAGGGACCACACCTCCCTGGAGAAAGCCTCCTTGGGATCTGAAAAAAAACCTTGGCCTCTCGCCCATCGGAAGAGCTCAAAGCCACCCTGGGAGACAGGAACCTGTCTCCTTTCCAGCAAATCTCTCCAGATATCGAGGACCAGTGAGTCCTCCCCAGAAGACACAAGGGTTGGCATGTTTCCAAAAGCTGCAGGCAAAGTGCCAAGTGGCCACTACACTAGCAGGGAGGAGGAGGGTTTAAAATCACCGATCTGACCCAAAGTGCCTCATACTCCGATGAGCACCAAACGCCGTTCCACGAGGAGTCACCAATTGTCACGCTGAGACACGGAAGGAGCACGCTGGACATGCTCAGTCGCCCAAGGCAAAAAAGGAGAACTTTATTTACAGTTTCTACAATTTATAGACTCTCTAAAGTGAGAGTGGATTGGAGGATAATATACCTCCTCCGAATTACACTGGCCAGGTGAACAGTCTGTCAATTTTCTCCTCCTCCAAGAAGGAATGTGAAAAACACATAGTGTTTTGAGAAAAGGTGTGGGAATTCTGACTCCAAGTATGTAAATATCAGAAGGCTTTGAGAAATCAGGGTGACAGTGGGACAAAGCTTTAGAGGCAGTTTAGGCAGTATGAATCAGAGGTGGGATTTTTCCTTGTTTTTATGCTTTTTCGTTAAGGATGTTTTTGGGCTATTTTATTTTGCAATAAAGCTCAAAACCCAGCAAATGACAGTGGGAGTTGTGGAAATTGTAAAGGTTCATGCTACTTTCCACGCTGTCAATATCGGCATTGAAGCAACCATCCCTTTGCACAAGTATTTTAAACTTATTTTACATTTTATCTTTTATACATCTTCAGAAGGCAGAATCTTTTCCACATGTGTAGGTATGGGGCTACATGAGACACAGTTTATAGTCTAAGGAATACCAAACTTCAGATTATGTAAAGCAGTATTCAGCAGTTCTGAAAAACAGGAAAGGCATGAATGCTCGAGAATGATTGCTGATAATTCAGTGAAGAGAAAATTAATGTGAAAGAACTTGAATGAATAATTTAAAGCCTGTCTTTTTATCTTTTTTTTATTTTTTTGGTCTGCTCATTCTTCTCTGGCCACATATAAATTGCTATAGAAATGAACAATCTCCAATATAAATGTAAATAAGGAAGAAATTTCTTAATCAAACTAACAGGTGACACAAGAGCTTCCTCATTTGTCTAGGTTTTGTCAAAAGCTGTGCTATCACAGCTCCTCACCTAAATTAGGGAGGTGCTTATATGCATGCTGGAAGCATTCTCACTGCAGAGTATCTTAGTAGTAAAGAGCCAAACGCTGCAGTAATGAGTAAACACTAACACCAGTTAGAAGCTTGAGACCTTGTTTTCTGAGGAAGAATGTAATTCCTTGGCAATTCCCAAAGCTGTTGATTAGCTGCAGAGCAGGCAAAACTTGCTGGCTGGGCTGTAGAGGCAGAGTTCTCTGGGAAGGTCTCAGTGGTCTGCAACAGGAACTTTGTGCAGAGCACAAGGGCTGGCTGCCACCCTCAGCAGCAAAAATGGGTCACATCCTCCGTGCCTTCTGGGGGCAGCCTGCAACAGGGATGTGCTTTCTTGTCTTCTGTGCGTGAGCAAACCTGTTTGGCATCTCTTCAAGTCTCCTCCTCGCTGAGAGCTGGAGGATTTGCCCCTAAATGAGCAGTGTTGACTGGAGGCTGGCTGTGCGTTTGCCAACTCCTCGGTGAGTTGTTCAAGTAGCATCTGGCAGCAGTGGGATTGCTTGCGCAGTGTGATCAGGAACACATTAAAGGGCATGCTTTAGCCCATGGACAAGGTGATGCCTTGCAGAGGGAACATCCTTTCCTGGCACCTTTCTTGGTGTTATTGATCAGCAGAATGAAAGCTCTGATGAATTCTGTGGCTGTTCTGTCACCAAAAGAAAAGAAAGAAATAAGGAGAGTAGTATTCTGCTCCAATTAATTAAACAAACGGATATAAATTCTGCGCTTAAATTGCACTTTGCATATCCATAATCTCTGCACTACATTTTATGTATACTTTACCCTTGGGTAAAAATTTGTGAGCATATAAATGATTTCTCATATAATCTTGCTAAAGCACGCTCTTCCCTATAAATATTCATACCACTGCCAAAACATTTGCAAGCTTTCCCCAAAGGTGAAATATGTGTAATGTACTTTGCCTTCTGGGTGTAAATATTATCCAATACATTTTGGTTAATATGAATACACTAATTATTCTTGTAACCCTTTTTAAAAGGGTCATCCTCATGATGTGAATTTTTTAAAAATGTAATTACAGTAATTGGATACTTAATCTAATTAAAATTGGCTTTATCTTTAATGGGAGTTTTTCTAAAGAGGCAGAATGACAATTGACTTTCTGATAATCACTGTTTTCTTTCAGCTAGAGGATGCGTTTAGTACAGTAGGAACCAGAGAAAATGGCCTCTTTACCACATGGCAGCCACCTTTAGGGCCAGTTAAGCTATAATTTTGTCCATTACCAGGCAAAACTTCCATTTTACTTAGAAATAAAGTTCTTCATGCTGAATTGATTTCATTGTGGTTCAGGTAGAAATAATTTAGGGAGTGTTTATGGTGCTGATTATGATGCAAGGTGTGCCTTAGAGAAGATGTTGCACAGGGGAAGGTGCCAGCTTCCCAAAGCCTGGCTCTGTTCAAGTGTGTAGGCACAGTCATGTACAATGAGCTCCCTGTCTTTGGAGGTGCACCTGGATGGGCCCCAGCATGCTTGGCGTGCATGTAAATTCTCACTAACATCAGCAGAACTCCAGACAATTTGGATTATCTCCTTATAATTCGGCTTATAATTTGGATCAACTTTTCTAATGTGCTCTCTTAAAGGCATTTTCCATGCAGAGTGACAGGCAGGATTGCCACTGTTGAAAGGGG
The DNA here is from genome assembly GCA_910950805.1 of Acrocephalus scirpaceus scirpaceus. Taxonomy (NCBI): domain Eukaryota; kingdom Metazoa; phylum Chordata; class Aves; order Passeriformes; family Sylviidae; genus Acrocephalus; species Acrocephalus scirpaceus. The sequence continues at coordinate 51,498,105 of OU383780.1, forward strand.
GGAAGTTATTTTGAGTCCACACTGCATCTTTTACTGTGGAAAGCCAAGGAGAACAAGTCAGGAGTTGTATAGGAAAGAGTGGAGAAGTGGTTTTCTGTCGCTGCCTTCAGATACCCGTGACATAAACATTTATGTCTGCTATAAAGCTGCTGCACTTTTCGGGGCCTTTGCTTAACTGGAAGCCAGGCAAGAGAGAAAGGCCTTCAAGGAAAAGCAATCAACTGTTTTGTAGGCTCAACTTGCCAGTGGTGTGTTCTCCTATGACTAAAGACAGACATATATTTCATAGAGGAATAAATCATTGTTTTCTAAGAAGGATAATTGTCTACATCTACAAAGTATTTTCTAAAGAAAGATTAGGAAAAGAGATAGATTACATGGAACGGGCCAAATCATGACCTAGTGCAAGGAGACACCACTGATTTTGATATTCTCAGTGTCAGCTGGGGGATGATCTGATTGTCAGAAGAGTCTTTGGGGTTTTTTTCCTGCAACCTAGTGTGTGCCACAGTGAGACTCCCTTTCAGGATGGCTGTGGCAGTTCCGATAGGAAATCTGTGCCCATGTCTGTAAATGCTCTCTGTGCCTCGCCTATGGGCCCAGCTGCTGTGCCTGGGCAGTGACCTGGAGCTGACAGACCAGAAGCACCAGCATCACATTTTCCATGGGAAGCCTTTCTTTGTGCCGAGTTCCTGCTGAGCTCAGCCTTCTTGCAGTCCCCTCAGGCAGGCAGTCAGCTAATGAACAAAGAAAGCAAGTTGTAATAATGTGCTACTTTTTGGGTCAGGGTGGATAATGTGTATCTGCTTTTGTTGAGCATGTGAGGTAACAGTGACTGCAGAGCTGCTGAGGGAAAAGAGCGTGGAGGTGATGCTATGATTGAAACACTGTGTTTCAGCAGCAACCTGTATGTAGAACACATGATAGCAAGGAGGCTTCTAAGAGAACTCCTTATGTACTGTGAAAGAATCCTTAATTTTGGAGTGAAATGAGCACTGATTAAAGAAACGTTTCAATTAAAAAACAGGTACCAGGAAAACCTGATCATAAAATGAGTGCATAAGTTCAAAACAGCATCAGAAGTACCAAGGAAGCCTCAAGTTTTATCTAAGAGCTGCAACTGGTCTCAAACTTTAGCTTTCAGCTTATGAAAAACATTTGCCATACGAAAAAATGTGGATGTGCTGAAAATATTGAGAAGCATGTCATTTTCCATGTTTGTTTTATCAAAGTGATATCTTTGTGCAAGCTGAACCATTGGATAAAGAAATAAGGTATTATCAGCTAGCCTTCATTAAGCATGAAGATTCTAGGTTGAAATTGAACGTGGAAGCAGTATTGAACTTTTCAGTGCACCTTTAGTAGCAAAACCCCAGTCCATTGGCAGGCCCTGTACCTGAGACACACAGACATGACAGTGTGGGGAGATTCTGCTGCTGTTACAGAAAGTGCATTTTTAGGCTTTGCAGTACTGCAGAAATGCTATGGGAGGTGAGGAAAAGGAGCATTGTGGTGGCCAGCAGTGTGAACTGACATTTTTCAAGACCTGAAGAACCTTCTGGTTGGTGTTTTTGTTTTGAGGCCATTATTGTCTACTCAGTACAAAAGAACTGAGAGCACAACAACTCACTAGAAAAATCTGAATTCTTCAGAAATAAATTTTGGGGGTGCCATAGGAATTCCTGTCCCTATTTACAAGACCAGTTCAAGCTACACTTGGAGTAGCTTATGACTGAGGAATCTTGGCAGATGCCCATCTGAATACTTAGAAAAACAATGAACCTATGTGGATTCACAATCTGTCTGGGGTAAAATCTCTGCTCTGACGATGTGGTCTCCAGATACGCTTATTGTGAAACTAATATCAAACACTGCTCTAAGCATGAGAGAAAAGTATTGCTGGCTGAAGGGAAGAGATGTGTTCAGGGAGGGAAAAGAGTTTGTTGCCTCTCTTCTCTTTGCAGACATGCAAATATTCCTCATCTATCAGTGGTGCAGTTGCAGGAAGAGACTGCCAAGTAACCAACTTGGCATGCACATATCCTACAAAACTACAGGAAAAGTTTTCTTGCCTAAAAGAAAACTGCTCTTGTCTAAGAGAAAGTTCTATGACAAAGTGTGATGTAAAAAATCTTGCTGAGGAGATCAGGTGTTTCTAATAAAAGGAAGGCCAGACATGACTTTTGATTTGACCATAGTCAAAAAAGTGGTTGCCACTTTCCAAAATCCTGCTATCCCCAGGATTATTTCAGAGAGTAATTCAACACTATGCACAGTGAGAAATGAGCAGGCTGGGCAGTTAAGTGCTAGCAACTCCCTTTGCAGCAGTTTTGATATCTTACATGCATCACAGGCAGACAAAATATCTGAATCCACAGGATTAGTGAAAGGCTGTGCAATTTTCAGATGTCTCTGAGGTCAACATCCCTGCAGCATATGGAGTGTGGTGGGAGCTGGAGTTGTGCAGCTGGAGCTGTGTGTGGCTGGCTGACCGAGCAGCCTACGTACCTGTATTCCAGCACTGTGGAGATGGGAATGGGCCCAGTTGAGTGTGGGTAATAAAACATGAATAGTTCACACTTCTGCTTCTGCCCAGCAGGGAGACAGGAATTGGAAGTGAAATTCGAGTTTAAAAAAAAAAAACCAAACCAAACCAAACCAAACCAACCAACCAAACAAACAAACCCCCCCAAAACCCCAGCAAAACAACAAAAACCAAAAAACAACAAAACAACCCACTTGGTTTTGATTGAAAATATTAAAATATCCTGAAAAAAAGGCATGGAAAAATGTAACATTTGAATAAGAAAACTAACACAGCACCTAGGAACATGGGAAGTATGCTTGGAGATGGGGGAAATCTTTCAGCACAGCCAGAACCACTTCTTAGTAAGTTGGTAAGATGGTCAATGCTAATTATCACAGGGTGGCTCAGGAAAGGCCAAGAAAGCAGACAAAAATCTAAAGTGCCATCTCTTTTCAGATGACAGCTGCAATAGAAACCTCTTTACTGCTAAAATCCTGTGGTCAGAAAGCAGCTGTTCCTGGGTAACTATGCTGGGGGCATTAAATAAAGCATCCTACAAAATTCCTTGGTAGGCAACCCATTTTGTGTTTAGGGTTTGTAAAGAAACACCAAACTGCTGGACCACTTGGTCATTCCCACCATCTCCTTTTGATAGGAGTAGCCCACAACACTTCACATACCACATCCATTCTTGTTTCTCAGCAAAATTCTCTGATAACAAAGAGCCGTGCAGCCATTTCTACACCAAAAGCATCTCAGCAACACTTAAAGCCTCAAATTTAAGAGATTGTTGGCTTTTGTACTTAACCTCTCTCGCACTTGAAAAGTTTCTTTCAAGGTGAAAAATTTGGAAGCACAATTTCAGTTTTTCCAGGAGATGGCAGTGCCACTACAGAAAATAGCTGAGTGGTTGAGCTGCTAAGGTGACTGTTCTGTAATTTGCCAGCTTAAAACTCATAAATAACAAATTTTGATTTTTTTTTCTTTTAAATAGATGATCAGATAATTATACTTCAATGACTGTCAAAAGCAATAATGATAGCACTCATTACAAGTTTAAAGTGTGTCTGAATTCCCAAGGGCTTACAACAAGTATTAATTCATCTGAATGGAAACAGGAGACATAATTGGGCAGTAACTCATTTCTATCACATATAGTATATGCTATAATTAATTTTCACCTCACATTTTCACACTGGATGTTGAACTGCCCTTGTAACACCCATCTCCTCTGACTGGGGCAAGTGCAGGTGTGGCAGGAGTTGCAACATCAGGCAAGTAGGCAGAAAACTCTGGATTCAATCTGAGGAAGCGCCATAACACATCTGGCAGCACCCGGCAAATCTGAAGTATAAAGCAGGTGAATAAGTGCATTGAAAATTAATAAGGAACAGAGCACAGCACCAGATGCAGTAGTATGCTAAGTACATTGCTAAATAGATTGCTAACTAGACTGTCTAAAATATATTCTTGCTTTCATGGACTCTGTGAGCTGATACCTTTAATTTTCAGATTGATCTTAATTTCTTATTATTTTTGTAACATCATATATCAAGGATTTTGTATTATGATTATATGTGATTTACTAAAAATAACAGATCAATGAAAAGATGCAGAACTTACTGTGCTTCTCTTTCCATTCATTTATTATGTTTTCATAAGTCTTTCATTACAAAAAAAGCCTCTATTCACACTAGAAAGGCTACCTACCAGTTCAGTGAGAAGAAGGCAAGCAAAGAGTTATTCTACACCCTGCTAACATATTCATATAAAACTCATCCAATTTTGTTAAGACCTTTTGTGGAGAATCAAAAGTTAGCTAAGATTGTATTGTAATTCCTCTTCCTGACCTGAAAGTCACACAGCTGGATTCAAGTAGGCCAGAAATATGTGCTTTATAGAAGCACCTTGTGGTTGGGGCTGGTTTTGAAGCTCTGAAAGTTTATGCTGCTGACCCTGCCCCCCGTACCAACGACCGAGTCTCCAGTAGGACCTCACGGCAGAAGACAATTTGTCACAACTGTCAAATAGCTGGCAGAAGGAAAAATCTGCCTTGTTTCATCCATGTCAGCCCCTACTTTTCCCTTGTAACAGGGCAAGAGTAGCACACTGCTCATTAGACCTGAGAGATTCTGGTTCTGTGAGACACATCAAAATTTAAATACCCTGGAGGAAAATAATTTGCTGCTTGATCCAACAGCACCTTTTGAAGTTGGTGTAAAAATATTCATTAACATCAACGAGATTCAGATTAGATCCTTGCTTCATAGTCAGTAGTAATATAACCTAATTGGCTGCTCAACATCGTATTTTGCAAATCATAGGAATTCGTGGAAAGCCAAGTCAACAGCAGTCTCATTTGTTAGAGCAGCAGCAGCACCTCCAAGCTTTATACAGCCCAACAGGCACAGATGTTCTATCATTTGTATCCCTCCTAGATGGTGCTGAACTAGGACCCAAACGGTGTGGGAGCACCAATTCACTGGTGGGTGCTGGTAGGAAGGAGTGATAATTTGCAGTAATGGACATAATTAAGATACAAGAAGGAAATTAAGGCATGGCATAGTAACATTTTATATGTGTAAATTTTAGTTCTCATTGTTAATGATGATGGTAAAGTAACTGGTAATGGTACTTTGCATTACATACATGATAAAAACATCAGGAAATTATTGTAATTGCAGCTAATGTCTCCCTTATTTATCCCTTTTAATTTACTGCTCAGTCTTTACAAAGAAACCCCCCACATAAATCAGGTATTTAAATAATAATTTTTCAAATATAACATTCCACTTTTTAAACTGTGCATCAGATGAGTAGGACAGGGTGACACTAAGAGCTAATGAAATAGGAGCTCAGGTCCTATGGCTGATAACTCTGATGTTAGGGAAAAGGAAATTATCACTCCTCCTGATTTCTGACTAAGCAATGCTTCCACCAGCCTCATTAAGATAATGGCATGACTCTGCAGTGGTGGGTAAGAGGATGGCTGGGCAGGACTTGAAAACTGCACTTCGGTAGAGCCACCTTGATTTATATCCGCTCAGGATTTAATTCAATGCTTCACAAGCAATGCCAACACAGGTGTCACAGACCGTGTTATTCAGAGGTATTACTCTGTACAGTGGGCACCCAACAGGCCAGGTCATTGTGGAGTGTGGGGCACAAAAACCAACAAAAAGAGCACAGCAGGTTCCTGTCACATATGAGAAACAGCCACGTGTCAGGGGTAGAACATTTCTCGTTGCACACACCTGATAGCATGCAAATGTTTGCAGAACTCCAACCAGACCCTGGAAGAACACACCCCCCAAAAAACCCTGATGGAGCTGGAAGCAAACCAGATGAATACGACTGAAAGCATGTTCATAGTCATCTGTTGTCACCAAGGTAATTTTAAGAAGTAAAACCCTATATCTTTGAAGGTACGTGCACTTTGCACACAAGCTTAAGTGCAACTTACTCTGGGATATGATTCAATGCCATCCTTCTTATGCAAGAAATGCATGTGCATCCCAACTGCATACAGCACATCCATCCCTCTGCAGCCCCAGGTAGGGTTAGTCACCAAAGGACAAGCAGATCGAAGAGCAGAACATTAACCAGGGTCTCAGGGGACTTGTTATTTCTGGGACAGTTACTCTCCATGTGTCTTTACTGAAGTCGTTCAACCCCTCTCGTCTTTCATTTCTGCTTGGTTGGAATCTTCAAATTGCTGCCAGGACTTCAGTTGTAGTCCCCATTTTATATGTTTTAAGCTCAGTTGAAGCCTCTGGGCACACTACTATTGAGAGATGGTTCCCACAAGTGAGGAAAAGAAGAATGCCATGAGTATGGCTTGTTTTAGAAAGTCCCATTCTCAGAAACTGAAGGGACAGAGGTACTGGGGTTACAATGGCACCAGGAAGAAGGAAGATTCAAGGGCTTGGCAAAGAGGGTAGAAGTGATAGCTTGTGATTTTTCAGTGATTGGCTGAGAAAACATTCAAGTTTAAATAATCTCTGGATATGCAGCTGTAGGGACAGTTAATACAGAATTCCTACAGAGAGATTAAAAATCTCTCCAGAGATCTTGCAAAATTAAATAAAATTAGCTCAAAGGCCCAAATTCTGTCTGCAAATCAGGCATCATCCACTGAAATGAAAAAGCCCCTGAAGAAGACAAGATCAGCCCAGCCACATGGGCTGGCACTCACCTCATATGTGTCTCCCTGCCTGGCCTCCCACCAGCACCTTTTGCCCGTCCTCCCTGCTCTCTCCAGCTCTGGTCCCAGCCACTCTCACAGCCCCCTCTGAAGCTCATGGCTCTGCTCACACATGCAGTTACATATTGAAAAATACCTGGGGAAAAGGCGCTTTGTTGATCCCATGAGGGCCAAGGCTGCATGTGCCTGATACTGCCGTTGAAAACCTGGAATGCCGGGCACCTGTCTTTGGGGTAGGGATGGCTCTGAGGGACTGTTTGGCTTGTACTCTTGGCTCACACAGCAGTGACAAATGATGGCAGCATGAAAAAATATAAGGAAAAAAATGAAAGAAAGTGAAAAAATCCCAGAGTTGTTAATGGGTATGAACTCATGGTACAGTTTTTCCTTAGTTTCCCCAGTTACATCCTTAGGCTGTGCAGCAGACTATCGCATTGTGCCACAGCCTTTGACACAACTATGGCAACGAGGTTCTTCTTGTGATGGCAGACAGATCTCTGGTGGAACTGCTGCTGAACTGGGGGCAGGAGATCTGCGAGCCATAGCTTTGCAGTGTGCCCAGCTCATCTAACACACCAGCCCAAATTTTTATGCCAGTCATTAGTGCTTGCATTTGGCAAACCCCAGCATTGCCAAGTACCTGCACCTGCAAATAATTCCCTGGAAGTTGCTGGCGTTGCTGGTGCAGCTTGGAGCTCAGCAGCCCCTCTGCTGGTCTATTAACTCTGGGAAATGTTTATTATGAAGCAAGACTTAGTCAACCAAATCTCACAACAAAATAGAAAGTGTAAGAAAAATATTAGGCCAGCACTTGGTAAAATAGTAAGGAATATGTTGTTTACCAGAGTAGGTCTCAGTGCTGTTTAATTCATGTAAGAAGCAGTTGCAGGAGGAGACCTGACTGCACAGCTACAAGGCACTGCTTTAAGCAGACTTTTCCTCTCTGGTCTATAAGAATACTTCCACGGGAGTAGCTCACCTGTGCTTCAGTCATTGGAAATGCAAAGCTAGTTTAAGTTACCATCTTTTTGTAAAAAGAAAGGGGGAAATGTAGCGGCGCGTTTTCTAGTTCTTACTTATTGTTAATTATCATTTTTTCTGTAATGGTTTTTCCCAAGTTCCCCCTGTACTTCTCCCCACTTAGTACAATCTCCTGCCTGGGAAATTCCCTTTGTTCCCCTCTGTTGCAATATGTAGTCAATCATCTGTTAGTCTCCTCCCAGTGCCTGCCCCACTCCGGGAAGCCTGCCCCCCTCATTCCAGAGGCTTCGGAGAGGCTCGGTCCCGGATTGGAGCAGGCTGGGAATGCCCCACCCCTCCTTTCCTATTTGCTGGCTATGTGCCCTCCCCATTCTCCTGATTGGTTTTCCCTCTTGTATCCACCCCCTTCCCCTAGTCCTGGATAAGCAGTGAGCCCGCCTCCCTCGCTCTCTCTCCTGGACGCGTGAGTGCCTGCACCATGGGGTGCATGTGACAATAAACTCTATCTTGCCACAAGGCCTCCTTCTTCTTACCTTCGTCGAGCCTCACTAACAGCTCTCGTGCAGCTTCTGAACTACTAAGGAGGTAGGGGCCGGTCTGCTAGCCACTGCCCAACCAGACTTGAAACAATTCCCAGCCAGGGCAGCCGGGATTCGCTGGAAGACCATCTCCAGCAGGCACAGGGAATTATTTCATTAAACCTTACCAGAAGCCAGTGGGATTTAGGCTGAGTCCTGTGTGTTTGAGGACATTCAGGCACCTCTGGCTGGCTGGCAGGCTGGTTGGGGTGTGGGATGCAGTGCCAGGAACAGATCCATCCTGCTGCATTGGCACACAGTCCAAGATGTGGTGCAGCTTCTCCAGGAGTGCATCCATACACATCCATCTTCAGTAAGGGACAGTTTATAGATCGAAACAGAGGATAATGGGAGGACGGTAATTTAAATCAGAGTAGTTAATTGCACCTAAGGATTCCTACCATCCTCTTAGTTTCCTAATTGCTAATATACTGATTAACACTGATTTTATCAATAGTCCATGATATATAAAATTACTTCATATTAGCTCATTAGTTAATTAATTATAGGAAGGACACACACATCAAAGCCAAATATAGACTGAGGACCCAAACTTCTCCTTGAGCACAAGGAGCAGCTCTAATGCAGTGATGCCAATTCCCACTGGTCTGTGTGTTTTTCCAGATAGTTATTCACAGCAATGCAATTTCGCAAAGGACAGGTAAGGAGATGAGGCCATCATGCCAGGACCAGCCTGTCATGTCAGCTTTTTGAGGCTTTACCTGTAGGGACGAAGAAGTTCCTGGCTAAACCACAGCTCACAGTTGCAGCCAGCAGGTCAATGGCTATGAGAAAGTACAGAATTAAAATTTTTATATATATATATATATATATATGTATATATATGTACCATTTTTTAACCTCCTCCAAATAGCTGAATGAGTATACTAAGAACTGAGATATAAAGTTAATTTTTCTATGAGAATATCTCACTAAACCAACAGAGAAAAATACTAGTTATAATTAGACAAGTGCTCTAAACTGTGTTCAGTGACTGCCTTCTCTATGGCTGGTTTTGATGAGAATAAAATACTATATTTCCTACATTACACAAGAATTGAATGAACTTAATGTTTCTGATTACCCAACCCAACAAACAAAGTAATTTCAAGCCACTACATTCTACTTCTAAAATAAGTCTAGAAAGGTACAGGCAGCCATTAAACTGAGATGCAACAATCCTCTAAGTGATGATCTGTCCATAACCTGGAGGTCATCCCACTCATTTAGGAGTAAGGATAGATAGGATTGTTCAGTAATTTGTGGGGTTTTGCCTTTTTCTTTCCTGGTCAAAGTGGAGCAGGAAACAGACGAAAGCTCCTACTCCAATAAAGAGTTTTTATCACACAGCAATCTTCTCTTTGATTGTCCAGTAAGTTAAAATATGATTAATTCTCTATCATTAACATTGACAGAGCAAAATGATCACACTTTCTTCCTAAAACTGGCAGATGAGTGGTTTCAGTGTTCCCAACAAGGATCTCTCCCTTTTATGGGGCTGGAGACCCCTCTGCCCAGCCTGCTCTCAGTCTTCTTCTCTTCAGCTCCTGCATGTGGTATATATGTATATAAAGCCAACTAAAACAAACAATATGAATTTTAGATTTGCAGCCTTTCAATTCGTTACTTACAGAGAAACCCAAACTCTAGTGTTTGCTTCATGCTGATTATCCTTCTGGGGATTAAAAATAAAAAGAAAAAAGTAACCGTTGATTTTTATTTTACCCTAATTTCCCCATTGCTTCTGTGCAAACAGTCTATATACCCCCTTACATAATTTTTTTCTTCCTGTTGAAGACCAAAGTGAGGAATTCTTGCTTTTTGCAGCCACAGGCTCTTTATGAGTGCCTCAGTTGTCCCATTTCTCAGCCTACAGTCACCCCTCTGGTTTCATGTCCTGATTTATTGCTAAAGACTGTATTTTCCATTAGGGGAGAAGAAGAGAGGGAGTACCAAACAAACTCCAGTGGCTGCATTCAAAGTGTAATGCTTCTTATCACAAATAATTTTAAAAATGCAAGAACCCCAATTTGCAGCTAGGAGGCCCACTTGAGGGATCAGTTAAAATTTACTCCTTTATATGCATGCCAACTTTGACTTCAAAAAGACTTTATTCCCAAGGATAAACAACCCAATATTTGTGTAATATAATTAAGTGAAGGCATCTTTAAATGTCATACCAGCTAGTGCCATGCTTTAAATTGTTATGCATCAACAGAATTTAACGAGATGGCCAAGGATCCTGCTTCCTGCGTGAATGCGATAAGCCACAAATACTGTATAGCTCTTTAATAGATTGCCAAAATAAAGCATTTTGTATGCAAATTATTCATGGAGTGGCAAAGCTAATATAGTGCCAAAATTACGCCCACTGGTCCCCTGCAATTAGTAGTTAAGTTGAAGTATCTTCAAACTGCAGAATTTCTTTCAGTGTCTCCCAATACTTGAAACATTTTTTCATTTATGAAAACAGGAAATAACAGCTTTTATTTTCTCGTTAAGGTTTAGGGTATGTGTGCTATAGCAGAGAAGTGGCAAGAGGGATCTAATCAGAATAATTGCACATAGGCTACCCAGGAAATAAATATGAAAGTCCAGTGACTTGCAAGAAAGTTGAAGGAGAAAGGAAAAATTTGATTTCCCCCTCCCCAGCCCATACCCCTGAAATAAAGTCTGTGAGCATTGTGAAGTGGCTCTCAAAAAGCTAAGTGGGAAAAACCACAGCAAGACTGAGGAGAAATTACAAGCACTTAGCAACAGCTGGGAACAGATTTTGGTGTGCCCTCAGGTATAGCATCTTCCTGTCTCCTCCAGAATCTCCCTGTTCAAAAAACACCCACATTATCCTGGCAGCACCAAGAGAAAACTTCCTTGGGGTGCACCAGATATAAGAGTTGCCACCGTGAAAGGCCCACACCTGTAAACCATTTAAGCTATAGCTTCACTGGCAAGAAATCACCTGAAATATTCTTTTCCAGTAGCTTCAGGGATAAGCCATCCATAACAAGGAGTTTCTCGTTTCATGTTAAGTACACAAATAACCAACACCCACATCACCTGGGAAATACTTGCAAAACTCTCAATTTTTCTGTGAAATAATAATACTCTGGCTTATATTTTGGTTACAGGAATCCTTTGTCAGAAACAGAAAGAAAGAAACAGGATTTCCCAGTCTCCACATTTCCCTCTTTTTCTGCTCTGTAAGATAAATGTAGGGTTGGTGGGCAACCCATGGCAAAGGGGAAAAGCAGCATTGCTCCTTGATGGACAAGTGTTTTGAGAAACCTTAAACTGCAAAGTATCCGGGCTACATTTACCCTCTTTGGTCACTTGCCACAGCATGTGGAGATGCAGATCAGTGAAGAAGTGAAGGGGCAGGTAGGTCCTGTAGATCAAGTCCCCATTCTGTAGAGGGAACTCCAGCTGTATTTTCCATTTACAACCTAATCATCAGAGTAGTGTGGTACATGCCAGGGGCCTGGGATGGTGATTTAAAGAGCCTGTGTCAAACTGCTAGGACCTAGATGGCCTTTCCATGCTAACCTGGAGGATTTACTGCCAGCTAAACAACAAATGTAATTTCACTCACAAACTGTTCTATGAAATGTTGTGGAATACCATAAACAACCGTATTCAGTCCAGTGAACTCCAAAAGCTGTAATCTACAGCACTCTCTTAACCTGGGGGGCAGTGGGGAGACCCGAAGCCACCAGACCCACTTCCATATTTTGATATTAAGAGAGGGAAAAGACAGCAGGCCTTACAGCAGAAAACTGCAGTCCCTGGGAAAAATAAATAAAAGCAGCCACCACCACTCATAATATAGATCTTGCATTTTGTCATTTTTTATAGTGTGGTAGGTTTAAATGTGTCCTTTTTTATGTCAATGTGGGTTTTAATGTCCGCTTGGTCAAGGGGAGCGTTCCCACAGCGTCTCTGCTGGACAAGATTTGGCAGGAGACATGGGGAGCACACTGCCCCAGCATTTCCATGTGTGCCTGGGCAGCAGCAGCCCCTGTGCCATGGGGAGCATTTGCCAGATGCTAGTGGTCAGAGTCCCGCACTGACAACTTGTAATCGATTCTGCTGGAAAAAAAAAAAGTAAAAAATGGCAACCAATGAAAATCAATCTTCTGATGCTCCGCTGCCTTAAATACCACTAGAGCAAACAAACAGCCCTAAACAATACAACAGAACCCATATATCAATTACCCTAAATGCTCAAGCATTTTTACTTCACAGCCTGCAACATCTGACTGTGGTACCCGCACCCGCTGCGCCGGGATGATAATGGTGCCACATTGTTCCCGGGCGTCTGGCGGCCTGATAAGGGCTGCCTGTGCTTAGATGATAATGAAAGTGGGCAGGCTTAACATTGTGATTGGAAAATTTCTTGGGTCTCAGAAAAAGGTTCTATTAAGCCCACTGACCCCAATTGAATATTAATTAGCTAATTAACAGATTTATTGTTCCACGCAATTTCTGGAGAGGCGATTTTTTTTCAAGTGCCATTATTTTTTTAAATTATTTTTTGCATTGTGTATAATTGAATCTTTGCAGCTGCCAGCATCTTCTGCATGATTTGGCAAAAAAAAAAGAAAGAAAAAGCACTTATAGCTTTCCCTTTTTTTTGAGACCCAAATGTTTCCAATCGCTTTAGCGAGTGTTTGGGGGTGGGGGAGGAAGGGAGGGGGAAAGACACAGCTGATTTATGTTACATTCTATAGATATATTTATTCTTAAAATCTTAACTTTAAATGTCCACACTTTTTTTTTTCCTATTATTATTCACTGGTCTGTCTTTTGGCCTGAGGTTACTACACAGTGCACTATTATTCCCAAGGAAGACACTGAGGTCTATGCCCTGCCTTTCATACACATCCTTTTCGGCATGAAGCATCTTTCCTCTCCTCTTACCTGTTTGCTCCTGCTCTTTTCTGCCATGCAGATACTTTCTGCCCAGCTGGGGAGGGCAGGGGACTTGGGCCAGTCTGGCCTTCCTACAGGAGGGCCCCTTCCATGGACCACATGGTTCCACAGTTTTTGAAAAGTATTTTCCTAAATACTGTATTATTGGTGAAGAGAGGAGAGGTGATGTTTTACCATATGGATGATTTCTGACCGTTTCGAAAAAGTTTATTTGGCACAGACTGCTCCAAGAGCTTCACGTGGAAGTGAGCAGGGGCCCACAGTGATCTGTCACATAATGCTGTTTTGTTAGGATGGGGGGGGTTGTTGCAAATTTCTTACAATTCATTTACTGCATCATATCTTTTTCTAAAGGAGAAAGATGTCTTTTAAATTAACCATGGTATTTTTGCTGTTCAAAGACACTAACATAAGCAGTTTTTAAAGTTTCATTATTAAAAATCACAGACATTCTTGTAATGTTACAAGCAGTAGTAGAAAATGTCAACAGAGAACAGCATTATCCTGTTAAAAGTGGAAAAGACAGGAATAATCTTGCATTAGAGAATAGAGAACTCACAATTTATATGGTGCAAGAGGGCCTACAGGTCTCTTTAGTCCATACACCTGGACTTAGGGCTACTTCTGATGTCCAAACACGGGATTTGCATAATCTGCTGTAGCAAATGTGGTTCAAAATCTAGACCTGGATCTTCTAACAGTGTCTCCTTTTAGGGCACGTATCTTTTTTCTAGCGAGTAAGACCACCAAGACAACTATATGTTATGGTTAAAAACTACAAAAAGTGACACCCTGACACCATGAAGTGACATGTGAAAGACTCTTAGGCACTTACAGAAATGAAACTACGTTTGCTTCATGCCCCACAGACACAAGACAATACAAGAGAGACGAGTTTATACCTGCCACAGCCACAGGGGGATGTGAGGATGGTGAAAGCTCACAGACAGTTCCTCCTTGCTTTCTTTCCCAGACTGATTATTTTTCTTTCTTTTAAATAAAACTGCCAGTGTTCAGTGAAATAATTGATTTGTAGCTTTTGAGCAATTCATGTTTCTACAGCTTACAGCAATGTTTGGAAACCTGTGAAACAGGTCCTTGATAACTCAAGATGCTTTGTGGATCCACAGAAATGTTGGTCTGCCAGATTAAATGAGTTAAAATACACCCAGTGTCTTGACTGCTGCAGGTGACACCAGTGAAGATTATGGCCTATACTTGCACAGCAGCATAAAACCCAGCTTGTTGTTTCTGAGGGGGGATTGATGCTTTCACTCAATATCCAGAATGAAGTTGTATGACCCAGAAGACAACAAGCCAGCAGAGGTAGCCCTGGGCCCTGCCTAAATTTGGATCCAGCCAACAGTTTGACCAGTCATGGGGAGAAGTACAGGTATTGGGATGCTCTTGTCTGTTGCTGAGATAACTGAACTGAAATATCAAATCACAGAATCGCTGAATTGTTAGGGTTGGAAGAGACCCCTGGAGATCATCCAGTCCAACTCCCCACCAAGGCAGGGTTACCTCCAGTAGGTGACACAGGAACACACTTAGATGGGTTTGAATGTCTGCAGAGAGGGAGACTTCATGATCTCCCTGGGCAGCTGTTCCAGTGCTCTGCCACCCTCAGTGCAACAAAGTTCTTCCTCATGTTGAGGTGAAACTTCTTTTGTTTCAGTTCATGGCCATTGTTCCTTCTCCTGTCACGGAAATGAGTCTGGGCACCATCCTCTTGGCACCTGTCTTTGAGATATTTTATGCACTTACGAGACCCCCTCTCGGCCTTCTCTCCTCCAGATTAAACAGTCCCACAGTCTCCTCACTCAAAAGATGCTCCAGACCCCTCATCATCTTTGTGGCGTCTGCTGGACCCTCTTCAGTAGCTCCTTGTCTCTCTTGTACAAAGAAACCCACAACAGGACGCAGCACTCCAGTAGCCTCAGTGGGGCTGACTAGAAGGGCAACATCAGCACCCTCAACCTGCTGGCCACACTCTTCCCAGGATCCCATTGACCCTCCTGGCCACAGGGACACACACTCATCATCCACTGAGCCTCCCAGGTCCTCCGCAGAGCTGCTCTTCAGCAGGTCACCCCCAACCTGTGATGGTACTTGGGGTGATTCCTCCCCAGGTCAGGACCCTACACTTTCCCTTGTTGAACCTCATCAGGGCTCCCTCTGGCCTAGGTGAATCAAGAAATTTTTATGAAGTGCTGTTGACATAAACCTCTTTTTATTCAGATTTCTCTGCCTTTCTTACAGCTATACCCAATCCTGAAGTATGCTAGTCAGGGAGGCGGTGTTTAAACCACATGATCATTTACTTAAAGATGTTATATGAAATGCTGCTGGGGCTCCAAATAAAAACACCACAAAATGGGATTTCTATTTGAGCATAAAAACACAAGGAATAGGGAAAGAGAAACATAAACTTTGCACTAGGCTTATGAAGATGTTTGAACTGTGCCAGCAAAGAGCCTGGACAAGACTCATCAAAAGGTTGGTTGATACTATTTCATATTGACTTTGACCTTCTACTCTAATGTAATTACTAGGAACAATTTAAATAACTTTCCCCTTTTTTTCTGTTCCCAGAGGAAAAAAAAAATTTCCATTGCTTAAAACTGGAAAACAAAATGTTTGATTGAGGTCATCTTGACATCCATTAGTGTGATAAATGAAGTGGAATTCAAGGCTGCTCCATTATCAAGATTCATTTTAGTTGTTCAGATCTGGTTTCCCCCTCCTCTCTCCCTTTTTTCTCTCTTTTTTTTTTTTTTTTTTTTTTTTAAACAACATGGCCTCAGACTCAAGGCTGATTACAATAATTACATTTTCTCTCCATAATAGTACAAATTATTCAAGGAGTTATTCAGAATGTTTCAATGTCAGCACTTAGACAAATGCTCATTCTTTCCCAGGGATTGCATTTTCTATGCAGAATGTTAGTTAGCAGCAGCAGTAACGGTGTAGTTGTCAGAAAACCGTGAATTTACGTGCCCAGTAACTACATTCACAATTGTTTGGTACTCGGCCTGGCAACGAGGCTGAATGGGATACCAGATAATTTATAACTGCTCACCAATACAGGAAGAACAGTTATGTTGTGTGCAGTATAAAATGGCCATTACTTAGCTCAACTTTTAAAAATTATTTGAAGAAAATGCCTATCCTTTGCAGGGCTATTTTCTTCTTGGATCTAATTAGATACCCGAGGAATACAGGATATATAAATTTTAGCCAGCAAATATATTTATGGAATTTTAATTCACTTCTTGTATACTTCTGCCATAAACCTTGTAAGCCTTCTTTGGGAGGTTTTTAATCTTAAAGGTAAAAAAAAGCAAAAAACCCAAGAGTTGTACAAAAGGTAGTGCTGTTTTTCTCATGAGCAGAAAGATGCTGGCAATACATTTCTCCTCTCATACCATAAAATTACTGCTGTTTTATGAGAACAAGTTTGTTTCTGCAGACTCGACAGATTGCAACTCCTGGTAGGGAGGAGCTGGGCAGAGCTTTGGAGGGGCCTCAAGCAGGTTGGGATCCATGGGACTTCCTAGCACTTGAGCTGAAGTTTCCATCCGCAGTTTCCATCCTTCATTCCCTGCCCCAAACCTCCCCTTAGCTTTTATAATGAGCAGGTCAGACTGATGTGGAAGGAACCTCTCAGGCAAAATTCTCCACATAGCTGTTCTGGCATCTCACAGAAGGGGAAACAAACCCCAAAACATAAGCTCCTGACTGCAAAGATTGAAACTCCCTTTTTCACATGGAAAAGACAAGGGGTAATGGCTACAAGTTACTCCTAGAGAAATTCCACTTAGACACAAGAGGAATTTTTTTCACAATCAGCCTTTACAATAATCTCCACAGGGAACTGGTAGGTTCTGTAACCTCAAACACTTCTTAGATTCAGTGGGCCTTTTTTTTCCAGGTCATGCTTTTGCCAAGAAAGGTTGGACCCAATGATCTTGGAGGTCTCTTATTCTATGATCCTATGAGTTTGTGACTGCCCACCTTCCTCTGAATATGACAGCGGCAGGAAGGCTCCACAGCACTGAAAACACCTGGCTCTGGTACCCACTGTGGTTTTCCTTTGCAAAACACGGAAATTTTGGTCTAGATGGCAAAACTGATTTCCATTCACAACGGTGGCACTTTTCCTTACTTTGCTCCAAAGTATTTCAGGGATGAGCAAAACAGATGAGTAGGGATTGGAGGAAAGTCAGATTTGACCAGTCTTTGTATAAGTTGTACATAAACAGGAATTCAGGTAGAAAAGGGACAGACAGATGTCAGCTCAGGTTTATTAATAACTAGGCTGTTGGGGGTTAGGTTTGTTTCTTTTTTTTTACCTATAGAATTTTTTCCCAAGAGTTGCTAGGAAGCCAACTACTGGGTACTTATAGATACAGGACAAAAGGGGCCAAAGGATTGGAACTGTAGCACCTGGCTACACTTCTTTTGTCTCTGGGAGCTTCTTTCGTGTGGGGGTTGGGTAGATAATTCGAGTTTTTGGGGCAGGTAAAAGACGAGGCTGGGGGCAGCTTTGCTCTCAGCAAAGTCAGGCTGCTTCTTGCTGTGGTAGGAGTCACCACTGGGTCCAATCCTGAGAAATCTACCATCATTCTGCTCGTGTGCCCTGGAGTTCTGAGCTTGCCTCCTGCTGCCCTGCTGGAGCTGGGCCAGCCCTGTCCCACCACTGCTGTTTCTTCAGCCCTGCTTCGGGATTTTTTGCTACTCTGTATTCCCACCCTGCCCTGCCAAGACATCCCTGCCATTCCAGCTACCACTGCAGAGCTTCTCATCTCATCCACCAGCCCGGGATTTTCCACCATTACAGCTTGCTGCTCTCAGAGACCCAGGAGATCAGACTGCCCCAGGCTTTGTGAAACAAAGCCCCTTAAGGTCCCTGGTTCTGTTTATCGTTAATGCTATGGTGGTTGTTTGTTTTGTCTTGTTATACATACTAGTAAAGAGCTATTATTCCTATCCCCATACCTCTGCCTGAAAGCCCCCTTTAATTTTCTAAATTAAATTATAATTAATTATAATAATTTAGAGGGAGAGGATTTGAATTCTCCATTTCAAGGGAGGTCCTGCTCTCCCTGGCAGATAGCTGTCTTTCAAACCAAGACATGGGCCCAGTTTAAAATATCATCAAAACTGAAATTTTGCCAATTTTGATAGGAAATTATCCATGCTATTACCAAGATGGGCATTCAATCAAAGTCTAAAATTAGGCTTTCTCCTGAATGAAACCTTAGAATATCTGACATATATTAATCTAATCCAGCTGTCTGAAGGTTGGTGTCACCCATCACTGCAGAGCCAGGTTACAAAACATTGCATTAACCCCTGCCTTTGGAAGGAGACCTTTCATGGAATTGCATCTGCATCCATCCAAAGAAAGCAAACCCAGTCATATGCCTTGCAATGGAAAAAAAAATAGTAAAGGCAGACCAGGAAGGCAGCAGACAGGGGAAGGGCTGCAGTGATGTCCTGCCAGTATTTCAGCTGCCACAACTCCCACCTGCCCTTCCCTTCATAGAGTCCAAGGGTACAGATGCAGGTGGGATGAGAGGCTGTGCTGAGTGCAATTAATTTATATCTCCATTTAAATAAAACCCTCTCGTAGACGTAGCTTGGGAGGCGGCAACGCCACTTGGCAAACAAAATTGTATTAAGTGCACTCCACTAGAAATGTTTATACTTTGTCCCTGAGAAATGTTTATGCTGGAGTACAGTATTTAACTTATCAATTTGAAAGTGAATGACGAGGAGAGGAGTACAGAGGTTTTCTTCTTTCAGAAGCATTTGTTAAGTGCCTTTCATTTGTGGCCGCTCCAAAGTCAGGGTAAATCATCTTTGCCTGGAGGAGTCTGCAGTGACTAGAGCATGCTTGTGGGGACACTCAAGCAAATGCACACCCAAAAAATGAATGAAGGTTTGGGGAAATGTCTTCCTTTCTGATTAATTTTCTTTCTTCTCACCCTCTTCTGGTGCTGACCTGCCTCAGGAGCTCAAAACTGTGTTAGAGCAACTGGACCAGGGCTTAAGAGAGAAGACTCTCTTAAGATCCATGAGCACGAATTTCTCCCTCCCACTGAGCAAACCAGTGCCTCCATGTTTCCATCAGGAGCCAGCAGCCAGCTGCTTCCATCACCACTGAGGCTGTAATATTCTGCATATTTCTAGGGAACCTTTCTCTTAGTACCTGCGTGCATGAGGAGTGTGCAGAGAAGGAAGTGCTTGAGTTCATGTTCCTTTTTGCTGCTAAGATTCCTTGCTGGAGAGCCTGTAGGCTTCCTGAGATGAATGTTTTGTCAGAGCTCTAAACACATTCTGGAAAGGCAATGCAGTGGTGCAGAAGATAGAGTGCTCTGCAGAAAAAACCTCCCAATTCAATGTTGTGTTCTGCAGAAGGACAATGCAGAAGTTTTGCATGTTGGGCATCTTCAGGAGTCTCAAAACCAGGATTATCTTGTCATCCCCCAGCAGCTAGCAGCTGCTTATCCCATCACACCCCAAAAACACCACAAAAGGCTGTGCTGCCAGTTCCAGTTGCTTTTGCTTAACGCAATGTGGGAAAGATCAACTAGAGTGGGGGGAAATAAATTTAAAAAAAAAAAAAAAAAGAGCAGAAGGGGAAGGAAGATTGCTCACTCTAACCATCATCCATAACATCATATTTGATCTTTACATGAGGCTCCCAGGGAGGCAAAGAGATGGTGTAGGTCTGAATCCAGGAATAACAATGTGCACATAATAGTTCTCACTGCGTGA
Organism: Acrocephalus scirpaceus scirpaceus; assembly: GCA_910950805.1. Lineage (NCBI taxonomy): Eukaryota > Metazoa > Chordata > Aves > Passeriformes > Sylviidae > Acrocephalus > Acrocephalus scirpaceus. The sequence continues at coordinate 51,518,110 of OU383780.1, forward strand.
TGGAGTATGACACTGACATATTACCAATGTATCTTCAGAGGTTAATGAGGGAAAACCTGCCTGGAGCTGACAACCTAAGACTTACCAAATAGGAACTGGTTATTTCTGTGAAGAGACCCAAAAGAGGGAAATAAGAGGCACAGAACAAACCACCTTGTGCAACTACATGATACTTCAGCTGCTAACAACAAAGTGACAAAGAGCAAAGGGAGGGGAACCTGGGGCCAGAGGGGAGGCAGTGAGTGGAGTTCAGCAGCTCATGGACAAGGAGTAAGAAGAGAAGCCACACGTCCTCATGGCAGTCTCAGCATTGAACATAGCATCAAACAGGCTTCTCAATTGTTTTCCTAATGTATCTGTCCCTTATATTTTTTCCCTCCTCCAAAGATTTGCTTTAGAATATACATAACCTGTGTGCCTGAATCAGCTCAGAAGCAGCAGCATTGTGATTAAAATAACAATAATTTTAAAAAAGCATTCATGCAGAGTGTGAGAAGTAAGCACGACCTCTTGGAAACCCAGAAAACTCTGCAACTCTTGGGTGCGAGCATTAAATGAGGTTTAAAAGATTGCTGCCCTCTCCAGCCCATGTGTCAAGACCAGAGGTGGTGGAAGATTGAAGGAGAATAATTTGCAATGGAGGGGTGTAATTCATCAAATTCTGGGAAACTCATCACTTTGCTTTGGATGAGAACTAGCAGCAAAAATACCTGGTAATGAGGAACAGGTTTTAAGAGGCACCTGCTCCAAAAGTGCTTTGTATTATGCAGAAACAGAAAATAATTATAATTTTTAAATTATTTTGCCTTCTTAGTGGTTCATTTGGTCTCCTCTTACCAAATGAATGAGACAAAACAAAAAAGAAAACCTCTCTGAGAAAAGCAACATGTGTCCCTGATGAGGGGGACAGAGCTGCTGCCTTTGGGATATCTTAATCCAAAGGTTGCATTCCCCCCGCCCCCCCCCCCCCCCCCCCCCCCCCCCGCGCCCCGGATTATTTTAGCAAAGTTACACTTCATTGCTAAGAATAGCATTCTTTATCAGCAGTTAGAAGCACACATGGTTAGCCTTGAACTACAGGAAAAGTTGTCTCCTGCTAATGGCACATGTTCTCAGGGATGAGAAATCCTGATCAAAAGATCATGTGCCTAATCCTGCAAATATTTCTGACTCTGACATGCAGTGAGCTACAGATGTGGCATCAAATCTCAATTCAGTGCATTGGAGGAGTTTCACTGGCAACCCTCAGGGCTTTCCAGAGCAGTGAATCATCCATGCACCACAAGATGCACCTCCTAGCCATGGCTGCTGGCAGCATGATCTGACCCAGCCTGGTCCAGCCTCATGGTTTATTTGGGGATTTTTCTTGCACAAGACCAAGACACCAAGTGCCCAAAGCAGGTGGCATGTGGCCAAGGTCAGGGTGCGTGGGGCTCTGCCCAAATGGTTCCCAGCCCTGTGGCAGCTGGCTTCATATCAGCCACCCGTGGCTAAACAAAGCCAGCACCCCCTACACAAAAAGCTCCAGACCCCAAAGACAGGCCTCTCTCTGAGGGACCAGCACATCTCCCAAATGTAGGTGTGGGATGTGTGGCCTGGCAGCAGGCACAGCTTTGTGTCCACAGCGTTCCCGGGAACTGTCAGTGCCAGTGCTGCCCCACAGCAGCAGAGACACACGGTCAGGAGGACATGGAGCATTGCCCCAAGGACAGGAAGCTGGTCCTTTATATACCTTGCCTGCTCTGGAGCTGGGAAATAGCAGGGTCCCTCCTGTTACCCAGAGCCGGAATTTATATGGCAGGAGGCAGGGGAGCACAAGCACATGGGCTTGAGCAACTGGATACCCTCAGATTTATACTCCATTTGGGATGATAATGAGGTGGTTAATACAGAAATACAAGACAGCAGTAAACCACTGACTTTTATAGATCTCAGTGTGAATCTGAATCATCATTTGGTGAGCAGGAGATGGGTGATATACAGCAGCCTGTCCCGCCTCGTTCCTCGTGGCTCCCTGGGGGAGCAGCAGCACAAGGGAGCCTGCGAGCACCGAGGCTGATAAATCCTGCCTGCCTGTGCAGAAACAGTGTCCATGGCATGGGATTTGCTAATGGAATATGGGCCAACTAATCTCAGTTGAAAGCATGTTCTTGTTGCATTGAGGTCCCTTTTCCTCTACTCAAGTTGTGCTCATTTTTTTAATAAAGAGACTAAAAATTACTTGGTTTCTAACGGGCAAGGAGCATTAACTGCCACTAAATGATCTACTTTCAGGTCACATAAAGTCATCTAAACTTGCATCAACCTGTTTATAACTTTGAAAAAAAAAATCACAAAACTATGGAACGTGTGTTGTAAATGCCTCAAAGTTCACAAATCAAGGGCTTGAAAGGTCTCTTTACCTTACAATGTGGCACCTCCTTACAGCTGCCCCCAAAGCACAGACACTGGAGGCTGGACAAATATGGGCAGATGCACAGCCCTGGGTGCTCAGTGGTGCTGCTGCAGGACTCCTCTTGCAACTGTGCCCTTGGCTGCTCCTGCTGACCCTGTTTTTTGGTTGTTTGGTTTTTTTGGGTTTGGTTTTTTTTTTTCTGTCTTGGATCAGGAAAGCCAAAAAACCTTATAGAAATATCTTCCAAAGTAAAATAAGGACTTCAGGGTATCTGGCTTTAACAGCCTGGCTGCTGAGAGCAGACACTGTCAGCAGCTCCCAGCAGCAGGGCAGTAAAAGTCCCGAGCAGCTTCCAAAAGTATTTCTCTTTGTGCATGTACTTTTTGTGAGAGAGACTTAGAAGCTGAAGTGATATTTCATTAAGGTAGCTGGAGCTAATCCTTCCTATCCCCATTCTTCTTGGAGACAGCACAGGCAGGCAGGGCTAGGCAGGGGTTTCTGCTACCTCCACACCCCAAACCCATCAGGAATGGAATACAGGAGGATTTTATTTATACATGATGGAAGGGGGAAAAAGAAAAAAAAAGAGAGAAAGATAAAATGTTAGAGGAAATGGTCCAGAAATGCTGAAATATAAATGAAGGACTGAAGTAATCTACCCCTACTTTATGTAGTGGCATAGGTATTAAAAAAACCCTGGGCTTTATTATTATTACTATTTTTATTGAGAATCCCTTTTCTTCCCAGGAAAATTGTTTATGTAGAATGTCACAAGAAGCTTCAATTTTTGTTTATATATCCATATATATGAGTGGTGGTAATTTGAAGTCCTCCAAAAAATCACTTGTAAATTACAGCCTTTCTAAGCAGCAATATATATCCACAAATCAGTCCCAAGATACTGAAGCTATATAGGAATAGGTCTAATTATGTTACTCCCAGGCAGAGAAAAAAAAATTTGTTCAGTTTTATACAAAAAGAAAATTTCTTATTAACATGTACAGTTAATTGGATAATAAAAAAAGATCTGGGAGTTCACTAGATCAACTAGAAAGTTGATCTAGTGAACTCCCGAGCAGTGTAATTTAGCAGGGCAGCGATCCCACTGCAGGTGCATGTTTACCTGCTGCACAGCCCCAGGTGTGGCTGCTGTGCCCCCCACACACACTGGGAATGCTCCTGCAGCACTGGGGAGGAGCAACCCTGCTGCTGGAGGTGGTCTGCAACAGAGCAGTCACCAGGGCTGACTCTGCAAGAAATCCCTGCAAAACTCAGGGCAGAGCCAACAATGTGAGATAAAGTGGGATTGGAGCAGAATGCCATAGGACCAGATTCCTAATCCCAAATTCCACCTCTCACATCTGCAGCAGGCGGGCAGCCCTGGATCCTCCTCCTGTGTCAGACCATACCCAGTCTTGGGAAAGGGGTATGGGTTTGAGCTTTTGCTAATGGGGATAAAACTTGAGCTTCTTTTATTTTCATGGGGTAGCCAGCTATAACCACATACCCAAGCAGGTGCTGCCCATCACACCTTGCAACTGAAAAAGCCCCTGCCAAGTTACCCTCTTGGGACCCCAGTTTGGGACATCGATGGGCAGGGTTAGGTTTGGCCAGATCAGCCCTGCCAGTGATCTGTGTGCAAGGAAACACAACAAAGGTTCAAAGCATGATGTGTTTGAACCTGAAGATTTCTGACAGCCTTTATCTCCTGCTGTAAATGCAATGTTTGGGGGGAGGTGAAGGAGGAAAGTTAACATTGTGCTGCTCGATCCTGTTTTCAACCATAAGCTGAGTTTCCAGGACTTTGAGCCTCACCACTTGTAACACCAGACCCCAGATCATACATACACTTTTTAAAATATGCTTTTTCTCAAAGCAAGACTTTAGGAGAAGCTGCTCACAAAGCCAGCAAATGACATCAACCAAAGGTTCCGTTCGTCAAGTGGCTTCTTAAGCGGCAGGAGGACTTTATAGAGGCCAAAGCATCTATTTGCTGCACCTTTTCCTTCCATAAATTATAATCTTGGCTTCCTCAGTGGAACACTACTGGAAATGTGAAAGAAAACTAACAGTTGTATTGGGTCAAACATAAGAAAATAAAAATTACTAGAAAAATGCATCCAGGGCACTTCCTCAAACACTCAGGTGAGTTTAAACATGAGCAGACCTGCTTAGAGGGTTTTTGTCTTCACCTTCCCTCAAGCTTTGCCTACAGAGCCTTTTGTGTTACATGAATATTATTCCTATCCACATCAGTCTTTGCTTTTGCTGTATTTTCAGGGAATGAGGGCATTTCTAGGACCTTTGTCCTGGCTGTGCAGAGGGAGAGTGCTGGGGTAATCTGGCAGGAAACCAGAGTGGCAATTGGTGTGAGCCACTGCAGTTGGCCAGCACAGCCCGAGCACAGACAGAACATACTCACACACCCCAAACCAAAGGGGAAAAATAAAAGCAAACTCCATTAATTCTGAGTACCAATAGTTTCAGGAAGAACACAATCCCTTTGCAGATATTCAAAAATAGGAGTTGTGCTCCTTGAAGGAATTGTTCACTGTGAGTTATTTGTTCTACTAACAAGCTGCTTTCCCTCCACGTGATTGTTGGAGGTGAGATCCTCCCCCTGCATCAGGTTTCAGTCAGGCCTCGTTTTGCAATGCCACCAGAATCACCCCAAATTTCCAACAGCACTGGGACAAGAAGGCATCATCTGCACAGTGGGGCTGAAGGGAAAAGCAACTGGATCTTAGTGGGAGAGAGGTCCCTCTGCCAGAGCCAGGGCTTGGCATCAGGGGGCTGTCACACCACTGGGATGCTGTCCTGGAGCAGTGTCGGAGCCACCTGGTGCCGCAGTCTGTCTGTAGCAATGCAATAGCGGGGAACCAAGGAGAGCATATGCTGGGACACACGGACACGAGGCAATGGGGGAGCGGGGCACCGATGCCCAGAGCAGTTGGTGATGCACAGAAATAACCACAAAGTCAACTTTACAGCTCCTTCACTTAGTGGGGATGCCAATTGTCCCACAGCAAATTCATTCCCTGCAGCACCCCCACAGCCAGCATGGGGCTACAGGGCACCCCCTGCAAGGGCCACTGCCCCAGGAGCCCTGTCACACACCAGCAAGGCAGCACAGAGACAGGTCATGCACTCCGTGTGCTATTGTCCCCAGAATTGCCCAGTGACAGTCTGCACAAGCCTTGGGTTTGAGTCTGCAACCCCTCTCCCACACTGCTGGCCAAAATCAGAGCAGAGCTGACATGTTCTGATCTTGGGGAAATTGCACGCCCCATAAAAAGGGCTCTCCCTGCTGTAGCAGGGGACATTAAATGTCATCAGGGTTGAAAGGCTTTAGTAATTCAAAGGTTTTTGATCTTGGAATAATTCCTTTGTGCAGTGCCACTTGGAGCAGGCTTTGATTAAAGGATATCTTGTTAATTGATGTTTAAAAGAAGGAAATTTTTTTTCTTGTAGTTTTGGCCTTTGTAGGAGGGGTTTAGTGCTTGTGCTATCCTCAAGCTGCCAGAGCAGTGTGACACTGCTGGGCATCACAACAGCCTGGCAAGAGCCGAACTCCTGGCCATTAATTGCCGGATGGCTCGATGTCCTCCAGCTCCTTCCCCCCTTCAAGCTCCAGACATTGATGAATTTTAAGCTAAAAGACCAGCCGAATTTATTATCTTCCATTAGTCTAATACAATACAATTTATTTTTAAACAGCTTCGCTCATGCAAAAGCATCCCAAAATGATTCATAGCATATGACAGGCTCTGCATGCAAATCGAGGCAGTTTATACCCTCCTGCATGACTTGTCCCACTGGCTGGATCACAAACGGGAGGATTTAATTATCCACAAAATGGCATCATTGTGCTTTGTCCCACAGAATGTGCAATCAAAACAAGGTAAATACAGAAAACAACGCATATAGGCAGAGCCAGGGGAGAGACAAAAGTGGATTAAAATATGAAAGAAGGGCTGAGCAAATCACACTGCAAAAAAGATGCTCAAGAAGTTGGAAGGAGAGGGAGAAGCAGACGGAGCAAGCAAGGGCACTATGTGGAAACCAGTGGCACAGAAAGTGGAAAATCCTATAGAAGAGCAGGAAGCTGACCCAGGACTCAGAGGATGAGAAATACAGTAGCTTGACAGGCAACAAATTTATTTGCATTAGTTCAGGATCTAGCCTGGTGCCATTTCTACAAACAACTAACCAGCACTTTTCAAAAAATACTCATAGAAGTTTTCCTGACCAAGCCTCTCCCCTAAGTTGTGGTCAGGACAGATTTACTTAAATGACAGGGGAAAAACTCTCAACACAACAGCCTGACTCAGGCTCTCTCTCAAAATACAGGAGGGAGGAGGAAGTGGGAGCTTTGTGACCAAACAGGGGCATCATTCCATCCCACAGCAAAGACCTGTCCTCCAGCCAAGGGGACTTGACTTAACCGGTGATTTGACATTCCTCTCCTTACATACATGTACCTCTTAGCAAGAAGTCAGAACAACACTGCACCAGGACATACCATGTGTCCATCACTTCCCCCTCACAAGGCTCACTGCCTTGCCCAGGATGTGTGGACACATCCTGCACTTTCTTCAGCCCAAACAAAAGCTCAGAAAAAGCTCACTGCCCCACCTGTTCAAGCAGATACTCCCAGCATCTCACCCCAAACCAGCTCCCCCACCACCTGCAGAAGGTGAAATCCCGATCAGCTTGCTGCAAACCACCTGCAGCTGCTCCAGCAGGACCCTCTGGGACAATCAAAGAAACAGAGTAAGGACACAGCAGCAGCAGTGTGTCAGAAACCTGCAGGATGTGCCTCCTCAGCATCTGGCATTCCTGGCTCCTGGCTGAACTTGGAGAAGCAGGGCCTGCAGAAATTACGGGAGGAGCAGCATCGCTGCTGCTGTGTACTGCAGCCGCAGAGGAGACAGGAATCATTGTTTGTTCACAATGTGCAAAAATTGTAGTAACAACACAACCCTTGGGGAGCCTGTACAGCCCCACAGGCCATGATAAAGTGATACACATGGTAAAGTTACATAGCTACAGCCAAAACAACACCCTGCCTAACGCCCCTTCCCTGAGCCAGCACATCCATGCCACCAGACCTACTCTGCAGCCCTTCATTACCTGGGACCATCCTCAGCCTGGCAGCAGGTCTGAGGACATCACTCAGCACACACTCACAGATTCTATATGTTTGTTCTGGAAAACAACTCTCCGGGGATGATTTCAAGTCAGACGCCCCAAAAATCAAAACAGATTAATTGCACAAGATTAAGTGCATCCTACATGATTAATAGCATAAAAGCTGTTTCAAATGCCTTGATTCTTTTTTCTTTCTCCCCATAAAGGAACAGATACTTATGCCATGTGAGAAATAAACTTTTCCTTCTGATTTTCTCCTTGTGTGTAGAACATTTATAAAGTGGAAAAGCCAGCGGCAAAGCATGTCAGAATTGTCTTTTAAGGGGTTAACATTTGTAAGATGAATGCTGCGAGAACTCTTTTTTTTTTTTAATTAAAAAATATATTTCTGGAGCAAAACCACAAGCAATAAAGAGCGTTTGCCTGTTGGGAGACTTGTTTTGTAATGCGGTATGAATAACCAGCTGACAATCCGTTTTTTTTTTGTTTTCTGTTTGTATGAACAATGGCCACGAGCCAGCCAACTTTATTGTCCTTGAAATGTCATGATTTTGAGTATGCACAGAATTCTTAACTGCCCAATTTACTGCATAACATCACTTTTTATTATATGGCAACAATGTGATCCTGGGCTCAAAGACTTACTAGTTAAGAAGATTATGTGTTTTCCTTTTTCTGTTTTGTTAAAGTGCCAAGTCTTGTATTTTTGGCATCTTCTAAAGAATAAAATGTCTTCTGAAATATTCTTTCCAAGCACAGAAGTTACCTCAGAGGAGCTCGGCATGGCAGAGCTTTTCAGTACTTTCTCACTCTCTCAGAAGTTCAGACGCATTTCTTTTCCTCAAAAGCTTCCAATTTTTTCTCTTTGTGTGTATTGACAGCAAAAAAAATTGTCCTTCATAAGTTTGTGTTTCTTTACTGATAATTCATTTCTCTCTCTTTTTATTTTTCCCCCCTTCCCAAGTGTTGAACGTTCATGCTAGTGAGCGGGAGTGGGCAGGAGACAGGCAGGATGAGGGGGCACTGCCTGCCTGCATCCTTGGCCACATCCCTGCACCCATAGATCCTTGTCCTGCAAAGTTTTGGCCACCCCGTCGCTCATGCTGGGAGAAAGCACCTCAAACTGGCAGAGTTTTAGCCAAATTCAGCTCTGGCACAAATGTGAAACCCTCCCTTTGGGACAGATGTGCTGAGAGTGTGACAGCACTGGCTCCCCCAGGTCTGGCACCCCCAGGTCTGGCACCCAGGGAGCAGGAATATGTTGCAGCTGGAGAGTGCAAAGGTCCATCACTGCTGCCGTGGGTTTCCATGTGGCAAGAAACAGTGTGATGTTGCATCCTATCTCTTCCAACTGCCTGTACTTCCCTGGGAATGGAGCCTTTACATATGTTTTCATCAGCTGACATTTAAGTAGGAATAAACAACTATTATGCATGCACTAAGTATTCATGTTTTACAACATTGCCATTGCACTGAGGAATTATTTATGAGGCTGCTGCTCCCCGGTGGGGTGAGGGGACCCGGTTCAGGGCAGCCAGGAGCAGCCTCTGGGCTGTCGCTGTGGCCACAGCTGAGCCACATTGTTGATGTTTGTATCTTGCCAAAGGATGGCATTTCCTAGAGCTTCCTCTGAGGTGCAAAGGCAAGGCATCCTGCTCTGGAGGATGTTGTGTCCTGAACCTTTGTGTTCCAGCTGAGACTTTGGGGTATCTTTCCTCCTCCTCCCCCTCCTCCTCCTCCTCCTCCTGCTCCTCCTCCTCCTGCTCCTGCTCCTCCTCCTCCTCCTCTGGCAGAGGTCATTGCCTCAGGCCCCCCTGGCTGCTGTGACTACACTCTGTGTGCTGCCACGGCAAGATGCTTCACTGCATTTCTGGGCTCAGTTCAGCAAGAATTTTAAAAAATAATAATTAAAAAAATTATGACAAAGATATGCTGTTCTCAGAAAACCAAACTGCAAGCAGAAGTCCCTCCTTCTGAACCCAAGTGCTGAACATTAAAGGAGTTACTTAGGTTAAATAACAGACTTACTGAAAAGCCATTCTTGAAGACTGGGCCGCTTTCTATAGCTGGAGGATGGGCACAGGGACAGCTTGGGCAGTGCTTTGAACATCCACTGCCCTTGAGCCACCAGCTGGAGGCCACAGCTTGAGGAGTCACCACTGTGATGGGACCCTAAGTGAAGGGGAGAAGAGTGATCCTGCAGCTTCCGGGGTGGATGTCAGCAGGGTTTGTCCTAAGAGAATAGCAACCCATTTCTGAGCAGCACTGATGGCCACTCTATTACCACTAACACTAACAGGCTTCTATAACTCCACTGGGATAGACGTGGATGGCAAAAGGCATAGGGAAGCATTTTGGGGGTGAAAAAGCCCCATGTGAGCTGCAGAGGGAGAGGCAGACCAGAGGAAATTGATGCTTTTCCACTGCTGGGAGGCACATGGGCCTGAAGGGTAAGCCCCAGAGTGAAACAGGTTTTGAATAACAATATTTTCATTAAATAAACTCACAGTTTTCTACAGTTTCTGCAGGGATGTCAAGACCTTTAAGAAAATACCTGGTTCTATTCAATAATAATAAAGCTATTCTCAGGGTAATTTTCTGATTAAAATCACCCATAAAAGTTCAGGTTGCATTAGCAACATTTCTTTCCAGCAGTGTTATTATCAAGTATTATTATCAAAATAAAACAGGCAGCTGGCCCCTCTGCTCCCCTTCAGGCAGACAGCCGGCAGCACCTTCTTCCTCTCCTCAAATAATTTAAGTTAGCAGCAAAACATTCCTTCCAGGAAGTTCCTGCAGCTTCAGGTTCATGTGGCTGGTCAGCAGTGGAGCCTGGATGTGCATTTATATTTACACTTCCACTGTTTACATCACTTATGAGGGGCTTCATAGTGCATCTGTGGCAAAACTGATCTCTGTTTTGGGCACTTGCCCTCCAATCACTCACAAAAATCACCCAATATTTGATACTTTCATCTTCAGCTGATCCCCTACTTCATTCCACCTTTCTGTTTCCTGCTGTTTCTCTGGGTTTGGTCCTTCCGGCCTTGCTTTTTCTCAGACCTTCACTAAAAAACTTTCAGCACCAGAAAACTGCCCTGCCAGATGTTTCAGCCTGGCCAGAGTTACCCTTGCCATCCTTCATTATTTTGCTATTAAAACCAGAGCAAGACACCCAGACAGGGTCATTCCCTTCCTTTAAGGAGTGGAAGGCAGCAGCTGGAGGAGGTGGGAGGCCAGGGCCCCATAAACAAGGACAGGGTTCAGCAATGGGACATAGAGTAAGCTAATGAACAATTAAGTCAGAAGCTTTCACTGGAAAGCCATTTCCACCTCCAACAACTCCACATTCCCTGACCTACCTGGGACAGACCCAGATCATCGATGTCACCCATGGCCACCATGGGGCATCCCCAGCTCCATCCCAGTGCCCGTCAAGCCCATCAGCTGGCATGGCTCCATGGGGCTGCTGGATCATTTGGGGCAGTGGCTTTTGAGTGATTGCTTGGAGGACTTTGCTCACAGCTCCCATACCCCAGCGATTTGGAAGTGCAGGGCCAGCACCGTGCTGGCAGACAGACCTGGGTGAGTCCCTGGTGTGCCGCAGGGCCTGGCATGGGAGCACTCCCTGAAAGCCTGAGGAAGCTGTTGGTGTTGCAGACGTCTGCCCCTGTGCCCATACATCTGCTGATTTCCATACTGAAGACATTTACTGTATATGCTTGCCGCCAGGGAAAGCTGCTGTCTACGACTCAGCTCTATTACTGGAAGTGCAGCAGCGGCATTTGTGCTACTCTCAATATTGCATTTCCAGGACCTGCTCTGTGGCTTTCGAAATCCTCCTCCCAACTCCCTACATCCCCGCTGGCCAATTAGGGAGGATGCCTGGTGGGGGTGATGGCCCCCTTCCCTGTGTGGCAGTGCCGCGCCAAGGGACTGGTGCCGAGCGGCGCGAACCAACCCTTCTTGGCCTTGGGAAGCGCGGTTCCCAAGCCAATGACAGAGGGATGAAATGCAAATATAGCATTTCTTGTAAAGTAAATTAAGCTAACAACGAGGTAACAAACCTCTCTTAATATTAGATTAACTTGTTTGGCAAGATATGAAATGGAGTGAGCCGGATTGCCAGTGGCGGAGTGCTCAATAGCGCTAATGCTGTTCAGGGAAGTATAACATCCCTCTGACAGACAGGGGCATACTCCAAAAATAAAATAAATTAAGTCTGGTCTGCAGGAAGATGTTACAGTAGGGGTCACCAGTTGTTACAGTGATTGGGCGGCAAGGAAAAGCACACAGACAGTTCTAGGTGATCAGAAGGCTTTTACTTTTTGAATCTTTGTGCTTTTATAAGATGCTCCGCAAAGGAGGCTGCAATTGGTCAGAGAAGGACTGCATTTCTTCTCCTTCAGCAAACAACAGGTGACAGAGATTGTTTTGGGAAACTTGCGTGAGAAGGGCAAAGCTCTCTTTAGTGTTTACAAAACAACAAAGACACTGCCATGAGAATGGGAATCTGTTCCCATGGGAAAGAGCCAGCAGTAGCCAGCAGTAAAATCTAAAGCCCCAGAAAATACACAGGGCGACAGGACGAGCCAAAATCTGTGCAGCAATTACACCAGCATTAAAGATGAATGGAGACGAAGCCTAAGATTTTGATTGCCTTTAAACACTGGCTTGTTTTTTAATCTCAAAATCAGAGTGTGCTGTGATCAGCCATTAGCCCCAGCCGCAAAAAGAGAAAGAGACAGAAGATCCTGGATTTTAACATCTCTAGTATGAACCTAAAATTCCTCTTTGATCTAAGATAAGGAGGCAAATGGCAGATGATGCAGAAGTTAAAGCCAGTTGAGTGCAGTTGGCAGCTGGGAATGACATTGGGAACAATGGAGGCTTGGGCAGAGGGGTCACTGGCAGCCATGTCCTCAACTCAGGGACTGAGGCACAGGCTTAAATGTCATACTATATGCCAGTGGTCACTAAACTGATTAAGCAGTGGTTATCTTCAGCAGTAAAAAGGCTATCTGCTAATACTAAATTATTAGTGGCTAAAATGTCATTTACTCTGCTCTGATTCCTTGAATGAATATTTATGCCAAGTGATGACTATAACACCATCAAAAGGTTTCCATGCTCTGCTCTGTAGAGTGGAAGTGATTATTCAACAGCAGGTCTGCACTCCCACCCTTGTTTCTATTAAGCAAATTTGCAGCATTCAGGCAAGAATTCATGATTGCATTGTCCTCCTGGGATTTTTATTTTTAAAGGTATCCCACCTCCTATGCTCTCTGGGGGACGGGCTGTGGCAGGTAGGCCTTGTCTGCTGTGCAGACACGAAAAGAGGGATACAAATGCTGCACGATTTCTCCCTTCTCTTTTTTAATTTTTAAATATAAGACAATTGGATATTTGCCCCACCCCATTCAGCACGGGAAGTTGTGTCCTGCCCCAGGCTTTCCTCCCATCCACTCAGTCTCGAGCTGGGGCTTTTGCATGAGCCAGCATCATGAAATTACTCCTTATTAGGATTCTTACCAGGTATCAGGAATCAGATCTACAGCAATGGCGACAAATCAAAGAGGGCTGTCCATCAGAAATTAAGCCCTGCACCCTGGCAGGGGAGCAGTGCCTGCATTTCACAGCAAGGGCAAGTGCAGGGAGGCAATGGGAAGCCACTGCTCCTGAGTCATGGCCCACGGTGTAACTCAGGTACCTTTCTCCAAAGGACTCAATTTTTAAACTGGTACCAAAACCTTCCTTAAGAATCTGAACTGAAACTGAACAGCCTCTCCAGCTTGTTTGGTGAGTGGTTTTGGTTTTGGTTTTACTGCTCCCCTCCTCACCACAGGACAGCAGCCTTGCCCTGCCATTGTGTGCTGAATTACAGCAAATCCCACGGGCAGGCAGGCAGGCAGGCAGGGAGCCATCAATCCAGAGCACAGGCAGGGGCAGTGGCTGTCTGGCAGCCCATTTCAAAGCAAGGAATCGAAACATTTGGGCAACAAGCTGCTTCTTTTGTAGCCCCAGGGTGGCTGCCTCCAATAACCTCTACAAAAAAAGCATAAACTCTACACTTTCTCAACAGACAACCTCCCCCCATCCCAAGAAGCACTAAAATGGAACAGTAGTTTAAACACCACATATCCATAGTGGCTCTTTAATTGCTATTCCATGTTTATGGGAATAAAAAGGGATGAGGCCACCCATTTTTTACTGGGTCTCCCAACCCAAAACATCTGTTTCTGAAGAAAAATCACTCCATCAATCCACACGTCTGAGCTAGCTCTAGATGACGGGCAATATTTTGAAGCATGCTAAGTGTCTGGTGGTGTTTTGCTTCTTGCTTAGCCATTTTTCAGCATAGGTGTACATAAAAGCATTTCATGCAACAGGCAGAACAGCACCAAGCTGCACTACATCTGGCATTTGCAATTCAGAGAACACACACAGGTGACCCAGGATTAGCAACCAATTAAGTCACGTCAGAAAAAAGTAATCGGTGTCTATTTATTAAAGGAAAGGGGGGGTAAATCTAAGAAAAAGCAAGAAGACAAAATAAATAGAATTGCAGCCATCCTTTACAGCTACTGGTGCACTATATTAAAGTGACACTCACTATACAAAGAAATGTGTTTGATACAGTCCAGTGGGTTGCACATGAATTGCATAACCTTGAAAATCATTGCACAAAGCATCGCAGCAGGAACACAATTCAGAATTTTTTCTCCAGGAGATGCTTCAAAACTGATCGCTTTTATTGCGTGGGAGGTCAAAGCACCTGGCATGGAGTAAGCGAAAAGGGCTGGGAGCAGGGATCTGCTGCATCAGCACCCGGTCATGTCCCAGCCCTGACATCAGATCTTGCAGCAGCTCTGACCTGGACAAGTGATGCCCTACAGGAAAATCCCACTGCCTAGCAAAGCCTTGAAATTAATATTCTGATCAATGCCTAGACACCTGTTGGCAGAGCTGCAGGGAGCCTGTTCCTTGCAGCCCAGACTGGAGACACCGGATCAGCCAGCCAGCAGGAATTCCATGGCAATGTTCTGTCTGAATCCTCAAGGAGCCTCTCAGCCAGCAGCTCAGCATGGCACAGCAGCTTCGGTGGGACCCTGCCAGTGATGCCAATGGTTCCCAGCCATCAGCTGCCCCCAGCTCATTCTTTCCCATTACACAGGAGAGCAGGTGGTTGGATGGAAGTCTCCACAACCCTGCAGCAGATTTTCCCCCAGTTATTATGAGAGAACTTGCCTCTGCTGTGATCCATGCAGTTTCCAGGGATCTATGTACACGTTTCCAGTAGTCTGCTCAGCTAAAGCACAGGAAATAGAGGCTTTTGCCACACAGGGAAGAAACCACAGCAAAGATGACCAGGAAACATTCATAATTTTTAATTCACACCAGTAATAAAATTGCATTACATTTTTCATAAAATAAATGTTCCAGTTTATATACAGAAAACAAACTGTACAGACCCTCCCCCAGACCCCAAAAACTCACAAACATACAGGCAATACAGTGCTCAGCTAAGCAGGCACAACTGTACATCTAAAATTGTAACTGCTTTGTGTTGGAGGGGGAAAGTACTACAATGTATATAGTCCTCTCTGGACCAAGAATTAAAAAAATATTGCAGGCAAGCTGACAGACGCCCTCGCTGCTTGTGCGGCCAAGCGCCCATCCCACAGTGCTCCAGCAAAGCAGGGGCTGTTATTGAACCTGGGACTCGAAGCTCCCGTTCAGCTGCCCTTCCTCATAGTCCATCTGACACAAGATCATGTTGTTCTTCAGGAAAAATTTGTCTCCCACGCAGAATCTGGAAGATAAAAAAAAAAGGTTTATTGGGTGTGAGTATGAACAGACGTTAGAACAGGGAGAATTTGAGGCAGTTGGGTCCGAAGGCGACTCTGGGGAGCAGAGTTTGATTTCCAGCTTTGCCAGTGCTTCTACCCTTGCCATCCCAGGGTTTTTCTGTCTCTTTCCCTGGCACATCTGTGCTTATCTTCAGGCCACAGGGAGCAGCTTGGGGACCAGGTCCTACTCTCTGCAGGATCCTGTGCTGCAGGAGGAGGTTGGGAGCAGTTAAGGCATTTGTCCCTGCAGACAAGAGATGTTGGCTCTCCAACCAGGAAATCAAGCGGGCAATATTACACGGAGCCTATTTCAAGTTTTCGCTGGTATCCACATTTCCACAGTTCCCTTGGGTGAAGCAGTATTTACAGTAATTTCCAGGCAAGGACTGACTATTAAGTCCTCCCTCACCCCCTTGTGTACAGTGCTGAACAATAAATAGAAATTTCTCGGTGACTGGACTCCTAACCTTTATCTTCATTGAGCGAAGGGCACTGCTCTCTATATACCATGTAAATTGTTCTGTTTGTCTTGAAGTTGACAGAGAAGCTTGTGATATTTAACAATTTTATTTGACCATTAAGGTCAAAAAAGTTCCACATATAAGATCGGAGAGGTGTGAATTGACAGCCAATAGCTTTTTCCGCCATGCCTGCTTGCTCAGGAGTCAGAAGCTAATCTTTACTTCTTAGGATAACAAATGTTCTCTGCACCCAATTCAGGGGATGGTTTTTTGTCCATCACACTGGCAGGGCAATGACAGATCAGATGACAGGCTGCCCCAAGAGCTGAGTCTGAAATCAGCCCCAGGTCCCTAAAGCAGAGAGACACCCTTGGTCAGGTCCTGTGCCTCAAGGCATCTCTGCACTAAGAGGAAGGGGTAGGTACCTGCCTCTGGCCAGGCTAAATATCTACAGAGCTTTGAAGGAAGATCAATGGAGGGGACCCCATCCTCAGGGGACTTAGCAGACCTCAAATGCCCATTTCCCCTGCTTCCAGGCAGAGCTTTGGCACTGCCTACCCCTTGTCTAAAGTGTTTTCATCACTGTAACTCAGGCAGCTTCAGGCAGAGCATCTCCATAAAATGGAGTATTTTCTGCTAAAATAACAGGTCTGATAGTTTTACAGCCCCTTTATAGGTCCAACACAGGTACAAACTTTCTCCAACTGGACACCTGCAAATAAGCTGATTAATTTGCCAAGCTGGTACAGAGAGAACTGGGCATTGGTTCACACTTTATAGGATTTCACTGAAGACCTTCCATCTTATTTCCTCTGTGGCACATGCTCTAGTAGTTCTGAAATTCAACTTTTTCTGTATATTAAAAAGATAAAGATTATTCTTAATTTCAATTAACAGCTTTTATGGTAAAAACTGTACTGCACACACTCTCCTTAACACCACCTTCCCTGGAAGCAGGTTTACTCACAACAAATAAGAGACACAGCTGCTTGCTTTTCACTACTTATCCCCACCTTAAGTGCCATATAAATCTCCAAGTAGAGAAATGCAAAAATTACTCTTGCCACCAGCATCATCAACAGCTGTCTCTTGCTAAACCTGGTTTTGGGTGTAGAGGAGCCAAAGGAGGAGCTGGAGAATTTGGGAGGTGTGGGGATGTGTACAAGTGCATGGGAACTGAAATGCTCTACAGGGATACCCTAATGTGACGTGAAGTTTTTGGGAGAAGCGTTTGATTCACTGGAAAGGCAAATGTTTCTACCTGCCAGTCCTTCAAACCCACCAGTAAACTGGGATCTCTTCAGCTGATGCCTTCACAACTGGAGACAGAGGATTTAACAGGGTGACCTCAGGCCCAGTTTCACACTGCCAGCCCCCATGCTCAGAGCAGGGACGTTGCAGAGCCCATCTGGGTCATCAAACTCCAGCCAGCAGCAGTGAGAAATAGGTGCTGAACCTACTCTGCCATTTCTTAAGAGGGATTTTCTTCTGAGCAAATCCACACTTCAGATAATGGCAAGAGAAGCAGCTGAATTTCCTGCAACCCTTGTAACTCTGACCTCTCAGCCAGTTACAGCAGTGACCAGCTTTTATTCATCATCACAACACCCATGAAAACTTTAGAACAATTTAAAGCATGGTAGGCTGAGTGGTAATGCAGGACTTGATGCAAAACTGATGCTTTAGGGAATGAAAGTAATGAAAACATTGCACACTTGGTAAAAATATTTTTGCTGTGATAGATTTAGTACTCTATACAGAGTCCAGCTATAGAAGGGCAAGCAAGCTGGAAGAGAACTAAGGAAATGTCTTCATCATTAAATCTTTTAAGAGCTGAAGAACAAGACAGGGTTTCAGGTGAGGTTTCCAATTCAGAACCAGAACCGGCATCCACCTCTGCAATTTTGACTTTAGGGTTACTTAATCTCACTGTTCTCAGTTCAGCATCCAATGCTGTCTGTTACAGGATCACTTCCATTCTGGCCTTTCAAGACCAAATCTCTATGGAATAAGTCATAAAAATTGGTAGCCCTCTGACCTCAGCCAAAAATAAGAATCTACACATAGCCCATCTTTCAGAACAACTCAGCCTCTTCACAAACTGAGCAAATCCTTTGTGCATCACAGCAGAACTCTGCCAGAACGGGGGGATTACCTGCACACTCCTGCCGGGCAGTGACAGCCCTGGAGGTTGTCTGAAGGACAGAGTGGGACCACACTGGCAACTGAATATGGAAGGAAGGGTACTTTGAAACAAAGAGTAAAATTTAAAAAAAATTGCTGAAAATGAAAACTAGGCACTAGGATTTTCTGTGAGAGAAGAAGGGTGGAGTAGGGGTTTGATGAGAGAGACTCAGCTGGCAGACTCCAAGGCCAGCCAGCACTCCTGACTGTGCAGCCCAGGGCTGCCTGAAGGGACATTTATAATGCTCCAGCCCTAGTTTCGGCGTGGAGTTTGGGAGCAACCCTCTGCTGCCCGGGAATCATCAGGAGGCTGAAAAGAGCTGATCCTGGGGGCTGAGCCTGCCAGCACCCGCAACATTCCCGAGTCTGGAGACAAATCCCACACCCGACTGGTGATTGTGGCAGTGTGGAAGAGCAACTCGAGGTATGAGGTGGGGTCAGCTCTGTGTTCAAGAGTCACAGAACAAGAGTGGGCAACTGGAAGATCCCGCGTGGCTCCCGCAGAGCGCCCAAGGCCAGGAGCCGCTAGATGTCACTGCCGCCCCAGCACTGCCACCGCGCGCGTGCAGGCGACAGCGTTAATGGGACCTCTGTAACTCGAATAAACACCGCCCCCACCTCCAGTAAGGCAGCGAGTAAAGCCAACCCATTCGCCTCCTCCGTGCTCTGGCACCAACCAGCTGACACCAAATTCATCTCTAGGGCTGAGCCACGGTCGGAGGGTTCGAGAGCAGATGGACAGGATCTCCCAAGTTCAGGTGGAAGCTGGCAGAGGTTTTCATTCACACACATGTATGGCTGCTTCATGAGAGATCCCACTGTGACTCTTTTCTAGAGTGAGCGAGCAATGTTTAAGTCAGGATTTTAGCTTGACTTTTACAGAATTGGGTTCTCCATCTTTCCACAAGTTTTGTCATCTCTCTCACACTTTCCCATGGGATGAGGCATTGCATCCTAGATTCATCTTTGGGAAACACAACCGCAGATCCAGAACAGGAACACCAGCACAGCCCTTGGATCCTGGACAGTCACTACAGCCTGACTAAGCAAGCAATAAAAACTGCAAGCAGTTCCAGATCTATCTTAGACAAGGATGGACAGATGGATGCATCAGAAGGTGACAGAGCATCACATCTGGTTCTGTGGACTTCTATTGTGCCTATGATGATCAACAAACATTGTGCTGGGAAGATTTCTTACAGCCCTCCCAAACTCAACTGGCTACAGGTAGTTCAAGTGAAAACACTGTCCATGGCCTTTTATTATACTCCCTGATGTCCATCTTCCACCCAGCAGAAATACATAAGCCCCACTCAAAATTATACCACCAAGATCCCCTATACACAACAACTAAAGAGATTTGTTCCTAGTGTTGGAAAGGGCTCAGCCAGAGTATTTTTCTCATTCCTGTCCCTTCTCTTTATCCTTCTTCTTTTCCACCCCCAGTTTTGAGCATGTCAGAAACGTGATTTAAGTGAGATAACGTCAGTTTGCCAGAGGAGGTCCATTCTCCATCATCTGCCTCCTGCAAAGAGGGTAGCTCCTGAAAGGATGCTGGAGCAGTTTGTTTTATTCAGCAGCAGCTGTACAGTCTGTGTCTGTGTCCTCCCCCTTGGCCCTCCAACTCCCACCAGCTCCAAGGGGATTTGCAGTAAAAGGGCTACAGGTACTAACATGCATCCCCTAGGTCAGCCTGGCAACCCAGCCCCAGCCTTGCCACCAGGCTGTGAGCCCCAGACGGGCAGCAGGCATCCAACATTTCCCCTGTTTTGCGGGCAAAGGTATAAATTAGTTTGTGTGTACAATAACTGTGTCCTCACCGCTGGTTGCAGAGCTGACAGGCAAAGCAGTCCAAATGGTAAACATTATCTCTGGCCCTCATCACCATCTCAAAGGCAGGGATCAGTTTACTACAGGCAGCACAATTCCCGGTGGTACCAAAGAGCCTGCCAAAGAAGCACAATCATTAGAAGCCATTTAAATTAAATGGTGGAAGGACTAATTAAGTGTAATTAGCAGTATCAAATACTGTATTGCACCAATAAATAGAAGTTGCAGTCTCCATTTCACTGACCAACCAGCGTGCAGGAACTTGGGATAAAACTGCCTGGTGAGCAGGCTCTGATCGTCGACATGAAACTTCATTTAGTTTGTGAGCCTAGGCCTAATTTGCTGTCTAATGGAGAAAAGCATTAAACACTTAGAGCACTATTTTTGGGGCTCACGAAATTTCAGTCAAAAATTATCTGCTTCCCTGCAGCAGTAGGGTAGCTGCTTGGAGCTGCCCGTTCTGCTCCACATCGGCTTGCTGGGCTTGGCCACAGCCTGACGGAGGGACAGCCTAGCAGCGGGACACAGAAGTCCTGCGAACTTTGCCAATCCTGGCAGGCAATGCTGTAACAGAGCTCAGGAAGAACCTCACTTACCTGCTGCATAAAAAGAAAAAGCACGACTTCTCTTGCAATGAGCACACAGCATTTCGCCAGGCATCTCAGAGAGCAAGCCCTTCCCCCTGGCTGTGGCCCCCTCCTCCTGCCTCCCCAGCCCTCCTGGGAGCCAGCTAAGCCCTTGCACGGCGGCCTGAATAGCATGCTCAGCCGTTCCACTTCAGCTCCTTGCCCCTCCAGGACAGCCCTTCAGCACTGGAAGCTTTGCCATTTACATCTTGGCTTTCACTGTCTCCCCAGATGTCTGCTGCTGTTGCAGCTCCTGCCGGGGGACTCAAGCAGGACTGCAGCATCCTTCCCGCGGCCCCCTTGCCTGAGGTGTCCCTGCAGACCCTGTGTGTGCCAGGGGCACGCTGCCACCGTGGCGCCACCGCTGCACCAACTGGCGGGGCCACTGAGCCACGGGCTGACAGAATCGAGGTTCACCCTGTGGTCACATGTGGTTAGTCACTTTGCCTAGAAGACGGTAAAAATGGTATTTTGGGGGTGATGAGCCTCAAGACATAGGATCCCTGCTGGCCATGAGCTCTGTGCACACAATGTGCCACTGTCTGCAGACAGACTTGGGCCCATGGTTTGTTTTGAGCCATCGGTTCTGGCTGATTCCACAACATTCAGATGAGAAGCACCAGGAAAATCTATAACCAATTTCTAAGCCTACAATTTGCCAGGCTAATCAATACTAATTATTACTGGCCAGTAATTGTGAATTAAAACACCCGGTAGTGTTATAGAAACCTCCACACAACTCTCCCACCCTCCTACAGTGCTGTGCTCCTGAAGTCAGCTCGCTCTCCAGCTGTAAGAAAGCCCACCCTTATTTTTCTTTAGAAGTGGTATCAGTGGTCTTTCATTAGGTCTGGCTGGAAAATCCCAGGCCTTCCTATGAAGAAACAGCACTATGTTTTCCCTGAGAGCTAAACCACACAAACCAAAACAGAAGCACTCATGAAACACAGAAAATCCACAAAGGGAGTACCAAAATTTCTCCCTCTGTGATTCCATCATCTGAAGGCTGAAAGGCAGAGTGAAATCCCAGTTGCAGAATTTGCAGCAGCAAAAGGCAGTCCCTTTCTCCCTGCAAGCTGACCCCTATTGCTTCTGCCCCCATAGGCAGGCAAGGCAGGGGAGGCAGCTGGGCATGGGCCTCAGCTGCCTAACGCCAGCAGACCAGACTGGAAAAATGCAGCAGTGAAAAGCATCCAGGTCTCCACCCTGGAACATCCTGGCTCCCATTCAGCACCCACTCACAAATCAAGCCGTTACTCCAGACATCCCTGCCTTCCTCAGCCTAGCTGCCCCTTTCCACTTGGGCACAGCAAAGCCTGACAGCTTTTGCCAGGATTTTCCCATTTCCCATAAAACCAGGCATCCGTTTTTAGAGTACCCAAGTCACAGCAAACTCAAAAAAAAATGAGTCAAATGCATTAGGCAGGGAAACTGGGAGGTTAATCCTAGATTTGCTCTGTGCCCAGCATTGCTACATGCACAAGTATAAAATATCCATTATTCATTAGCATCGCAGTTGTGTGGAGCTCAATCTAGATTAAACAAAATAAAGGGGCCCCAGACAGCACCATTTGCATTGTTAAGCAGGTGCTTTTCTTCAGCCTTCAAATAGGAGACTTTTCTAAATGGAAATGATGGGGAAATTTGGACAGATGTTCACTTAACTATTTAAACAGTTAGCTTAAGAAACATGAAAAATGTATTTGGCATCGTATTCACCTGTCTCCTTTCAGGGGTTTTGGGGGTAAACCAATTGTTAAACAGCTTTGACTGTTTGCATAAGAACGGAAGCTTATGTTCTGTCCAGCTGAAATCGTGTTGCCTTCTAATGTCTACATAACATGGCTTCCAGCGAGTCAGCATGCTAATCTTTGTCTCTTCTATCAAGTTTCACAGTCCTCCATACCCTCCCTTTCCCAACAGAGGAACATTTCACACTTATTCTAGCACCTCCCAATTTTAATCTGCTTTTTGGAGAGTGATTTAGAGCCCCATGTATTCACCATGCTTCTAAAAATACGCTGTAATTTGTAGCTCAGTGAACATTACTTTTTTTAATCTGTTGGAAGAAAACGCAAAATGAACAGAGTCTTTTGCCTTTTTTTTGTTTGCTTGTAGAAAACCTGCCACCTCTGATATCCCCTGATCCAGAAGCTACTTGAGCTGAAACTTCCTGAAGTGGGGAGTTTAACGCTATTGGAAGGAGGGAGAGAAGAAAAGGAGCAGGAGGAAAAACCTTCCTCCCCAAGCCCCATCTGTGGTTAAATTTAAAATAACCCCACATGAACAAACTGATCTGCCATTCTGTCCCCCAGAACCTTCACAACAGATGCAACACTCTCACACATTCACACTCACAAAGTTAAAGTGCATTAGAAAAATCTATCAGAAGATGTTTAGGCTCAACTTACCAGCTCGGAGCCATTGGCATAAAAGATGCTGAAAATACAGAAAGTTTTTAGTTTGGGGTTGTTTTGCTTTTTCTAAAAAACCCTATTTATTCCCTTCCCTTTGAAGTTAAAAGACAACAATTTTAAAGTACAGATTTATTCCCCTTTATGTAACAGGAAGACCCAGCCAGCTTGTAAATAAGCATAGACTATGCAGATTTAAAATTTAGCACAATTAAACTTTTACCCTGTGGTAGTAATTATGTTTAATGGCTCTTAGCCTGAACTTAACCATGTCTATTGTTGTCAGCCAGTCTAAAAGCAGGAGTTTGTCCAAGGACAATTTTCTGTAGTTTATGGGCACACTAAAAACCCCGCTATGTCCTGTTCTCATTGGCCATTGATGTCAGTGTGTATAGTAAAAATTAAAGCTAATTGGCATAGAGGAACAGCCTTGAATGCAAATGAATTAATGGGAAAAGAAGGGAACACTCCTGGAAGCAGTAGGCAACTGTCAAAGGATGGGTTTTATGTAGTCTTGTCTGGGCTAAAGAGCAGTCTTGTGCATGGTGATCCAGATCTCAACAACTCTGCGAGTACACCTCAAATTAATTCAAACCATAGTAATGTCACAGCACCCTGAAGGGGTTTTTTTGCGGGGGGCAGGAAAGAATGGTAAAGGGTTCTTACTGTAGGGAAAACAGGTAGAAACTTCTCATATGAAAATGTTAAGTTTAGGACCTTTTAACAGCTTTTTTATTCAACCAATGTGTTCAAGGGGGATAAACTGAGAACCTGTTTGCCTATTTCTCTCTCCACTAGAAACAACAATCTGGTTAGTCATTACCTACAAAGAGAGAGTCCCCATTTCTTCTTGCCCCCTCTAGCCTGGTGTCTGACTAGATAGCAGCTTGCAATCAAAATAGAAGGAGAAAATCTTCCCTCCACAGAAAGAGCAAAAATTTTGGAGCTGTTGACTTCATAGGAGACAAAAAAAGAGGAAGCAGGACAGGCACATAAATATGATGAGTGGTACAGAAAGGAAAGGTTGGCAGTGTCAATTGGATTTTTTTAAACACAAGAGCAAAACAAGTTCAAAATTCAAACAGCTGAGTGGACACTGATAATTCCCCTCCCAAAAAAAAGGCTTTGTCAACACTGAAAGATAAGAATTATGAACTGAAGGAGGACTAAACACTAACCTATAGATAAATATGTACATTTGTAGAAATTATGTACAACTGTATATTTTTCTACCTATTTCTATATCCAAATTATCTGGATATGCAAGTTTTAGAAGAGCTATGGAACTCCATGATCATATCCTCCCCAGCCAGAAGGTGAAATAGTTTTCCCCACACACCTCCCCTAATTGCTGCTGCTGTTTATTTCTTAGTTTCATCAGGGCCTGCTGTAGAACAAGACTTGCTTTATGTGCCTGAAATCCATCCTCATGAAAAGAAATGGTTTTGCCCCTACCTTTTGAAACAAACCAACAACTTTTTTTTCAGTGAGGGTGACTCTTAAATACTGCCATCAATATCTTTCCCATCTGTGGATATTAGAAATATGCTGAGCGACAACTGTGATTTGAGTAGAATATTGAACATACTAATAAATGAAGGGAAAGCCTGAACACGACTTAAAAAGATAAAAAGAATAAGCTTAAAAGCAACTTCAGACAACTTTGCTCTAATCAGCCTTTGTGTAATATTAGAGAAAGCCTCAGTGATAGGAGATTCAGCATGGTAAATATATATTAGCTGGTGCACCCTCCTATCCAGGACACCATTGTCAGTGCTGCAGTGGGAAGTCATGTCAGCTGAAGGAAAGGAAATGCATTTTGATACTAATGAAGTTGGTCAAGCTGTCCTCTCATGAAGCCTTCAAGTTCAATCCTAAAAAATTTACATCTTGCATGCCAAAGGGTTTGGCATTCAAGGACAGCATAGCAAGGGGAGTTGAACCAGTACAAGACAGCCCCTGGTCAAGTGACCACACTGGTTCAGAGTGTGCCTGAACTTCAAGGTTGCTCAAGGCAGTCTGTTTCCACTTGAAGGACACATCTGAATGTTCACTTATTTTCACTCCTTTGGCCTCTCCCTCCATATTTTCAGGTATTTACATGGGGGTTGGGCCCATGAGCAGGTAGGAGAAGTCTAAGCCTTCCTCCCCTGCCCCGGGCTGTCCCATGGTATGAAACTGAAACTGCTGACCTTAAACCCATCCTTGCTCTGGCACTGCTGAACACAAGTGTATCAACACCCTCTTAGGAGAGTTTAAATACAGCAGTCAGAAAACTGCAAAGCTGAAAGTGCTAGAGGCATGCTAGTCTACCACAGCCAGGCAAATTACTCCTCATTAGCTTTTCTCCTCAGTGAGAAATTGTGGAGATGAAAAATAAAGGGCAAAAAACAAACAAGTCAAATATGGGTACAGGCTGTGAGAAAGTCCTGGACCAGCTACTGCTGGGGAAAAAAATGAATCTGTACTTTAACATCACAAAGCACAGCAATGTTGCCAAGACACATTGTATTTCGAGCCTAATTAATCCTCCTTAATCTGTACAGACACCAAGTGTAGAAGTGAGGGTGTCCTATGCAGCATGCAAGATGCTCCCTGTTGCAAGACAAAAGCAGCACTTCAGCTTAGTGACATTTTTAGGCTCTGAGTAGACACCATTTGTTCAGCCACACTGCATTCATACCTCTCCTTCCCACACTAAACATGCCCCTTGAAAATCCAGTAGGGCATGCTCTCGGTGCATACATGCACACTGTGTTTCTCCGGAGGGAAAAAATATCCCAAATTCTCTCCTTCCTGCTTCAAAAGTGCTGCAGCTTCTGCAGGTTAAAGCCACATTTCAAACATTATTGATGTCTTGGGGAGTTTAACTGAAATTCTGCCGTTGGGGCACATACATCTCAGTTCCCAAAGGCTTGTTTTCACACAGCCAGCCATGGTTTAGTGGTTTGGCTCAGAGCTGTTGTCACTGACTTGGGGAAGGCCACCAGAAGGAGGGAATTTGTCTGCATGCTCCTGTGCCAACAGAGCAGGGCACCCATATTTGTGCTCTTATCCCACAAGAAAATTGAACCCTGCATATTTGCCAGATACAGAAGACTTCACCTAAAGGGCTCCTAAAAGCGATTCACTGACAGAATTAATGCCCGGGGGTGTTTGGAGCAGAGCAAAAACCCCAGGACTTGGCATCTGAGTCAATTGAATTAGGAGCTGCCAAGGGTGAAGTTCAAGCCTCTGTAATACAGACAGGGCTGAGGGGTGACAGGGGATGGCAGTCCTGCCAGGAGGTCTGTCCCTCAGGTGGGTTGCAGAGGGCTGCACTGCTCCCTGGAGGCACCAAAACCAGGTGCAGAGTGATGCCATGTTGAGTTTGCAGCCCTGATCCAAACATGGGAGAAAGTGGGTGAAAAAAAACTGCCATGAAACCCACCGAGAACAGCATCAGGATTTCCCGGAAAGCCCTTCTCTTTTACTGATTCACCATCATTTTTAAATGCAGGTTTTGAGCTTTCTTTGGAGTCTAATTAAGGCCCCAATCAGTTTACATGATGAAAAACTTTCCCAACACCAGCATATCAAACACGCAGAAGCAACAGTTCTGCTCCTCTCAAAACAAGCCCAACTCGCCTTTGCTCGTGTGAGGGCACCATGCTGAGTAAAAAGGAAAAATCACATTCTTCATCAGCACTTCACAGTGAAATTTAAGTTGTCAGTTCCTCACGGGAAATCCTGATGCAACACCCAGCCCGTCCCTGTGAAGCGGAGCTTGGTGAATGTTTAATTATGCCTCGGAACAAACACACTTCGCTGCATAGGGGCTGCGAGGAGCCATCTGAGCCTGCATGCTAAGCTGCTCTGTCCCAGAAGCAGTTCCTTCAATACCATTTGCTTATCAAAAATAATTAGAGGTAGGAATGCTGGAACTGCGATTATGAAACAAATGGTAAATCTATTTGCTGAGATGAAATGTATTGAAAGATACATCGAGACACAGCTGGAGACTGAGGTGATACCACAAGGATAACAACTCCAGATCCAATTTCATCTTTCATGATTAAAAAATGAGCAAGAAAGTGTTTTATGAAAAGTGAAGGTTAACAAATGTTCCATCACAAGCAATGACGACAGTTTATCTTTTGAAACAAATGATCAGGCTATGGTCTGTTCACAGCTCCTGGAACATGTTGGAAAGATTTCTGCTGAAAACCCACTGCGGATCAGCACACACAGCTGGCAGCCCACCATGCTCCCAGTGCCTGGGACAAAGCCAGCTCCGAAGGAACGCTGCCACAGCAGGGAAGGAGCTGGCACTGCTCCTGTCCTGACCCCATGCCACAAGTCCATCCCTGGCCCCAGTCCCTGCTCATCATGGCTCACCGACACTTGCCCTCAGGAGGGGTGGCACAGGAGTGTCCCAGAGCTGCAAACTGACAACAAAATATTCCAGGAGCCCTCTGACTGAACTCCTCTGACTGTTCTCCAGGTAAAGTGCTCCCTTTATGGTGCAACTACAGTGTGAAGTATGAAAAGTTATTTTTAGGAATGAATTCTGCTAAAATTTGACTAGTAGACCAAACACTGTGTGTCATTTAACAAGAAAGAAAAAATGTGGATAGAGGCGCTAAAACTACTAATGTGAAGGAATTATATAATGATGGGAATGGTTAATTCTCCAAAAAGAAAAATTCGAATTACCAGGAGGGAACAGAAAGTAGAGAAGATTGTGATGGCAACTTTCGCTCCTTCTATTAATAGAACTAGTAGCTCAAATTGAGAGAGAAAGAAATATTATATGTAGAAGCCAACACAAGATGTTTTAAAGCAAAAAAATTGCTTTGTATTTCTGTAAATATGGGACTGCATAGCAATGCCCTTATTCCTGTCCTGGGAGCCTGAAAGGGTTCCTTAGCAGCAGGGGACCAGACCCCAGGAGTTCAGCAGAACCCCTGAAAAAACCCCAGTATAAAATAAATTTACTTATTTGCAAGAATGCAAGCCGTGATAGCTGTAAAGCTGCCTAAACAGCTGAAGGCTAATTAACAATGCTGTTAGAGAATGAATGTTATTCCTTCCTAGCTGAGTCTTTGTCAGATTTCCCAGGATATGACAATTGTACTGTTCTTCCCAACAAAAACCAGTCAAAGCTCTAACACCCTAAATTCAGATAAAGGGAAAATATTTAATATAAAGGCCACATAAGTCTTCACAGTTTAACCATGTGGCACAAATAGCAACAGATTTCCCCCTTGTCAGACCAGGAACTATTCCAGCCTCAAAACAGGAGACAGAGGTGTTACAAAACACCTTTCAGGCCAGAAGTTTGTTCCAGAGACCATGTTTAACTAGTGCTGTGACAGAAGCTGCATGGCCATGGTCAAACACAAGTCCCAACTGTTGCCTTCCATGGTTCATGTCATGAATTGCCCTCTCTTCACAAAGCTGAGACATTGACCACTTCCTGGAGTCTGCAACGCCTGGCTTCTTTTCCTTCTCCAGCACAGGCTTCTGGTGTGCTCCAGAAAACTCACATAATCTAGGGACCACTGAGAAAATCAGAGATTAAGTTTTTCCACCTCAAAACAGCATTCTTGGGATAAACCAAGGAAAGAAAGAAAGTGCTCTAAAACTCCAGTGATAAAAAGGTCCTTCTAAACCTTACAGCATCAATACTGCTGTCCTTTGGCACTTTAATATGTCTGATTTGATGCCACACATTATTTTTGTTATGAAACTGGAATAAACAAAAATCAATACAGTGCTTATTAAATGGACAAAACATGGGGTAGCCCATGGGTCTCAAAAAGCAAATGTAAATTGGAAACACTGTCCAGCTCAGTATTTCTAGCAGGGTTCTGCAACATATAGAATAAAGCTGAATATCTATCTTCAGGGTCAAATTTAAAAAAAAAAAAAAAATCACAAGCACAACACTTCTTCATGACCAGAAATGACAAAGTCAAGTGATAAATAATGAAGCAGAGGATGACAGATGGAGAGACCTGGATCACTTGGCAAGCTGGGTGCAAACAAGATAAAGAAAAGATAATGCATAAACAAGATAAAGTACAAACAAATACTTCAGAAAATAATGCAGCTGTTCTTCCTGGGAAGAAAACTATTCCTGGAAGTATCTCTCCTGAGAGATTTTGGGGGCCCTTGTGATAGTATCTAGCATGACCCAATTGTGATACCATGATAAAAGGCTTCCTCAAAAAGGGAAGATCAAGAACTGAAATATTCTTCATTGCCACATCAGAATTATGTCCACAACACAGAAAGAATATAGCTGAGCTGAAGAATAAGAACCAAAATGCTAATTTGGGGGTGGAAATCTGTGTTGAATTTGAACTTTCTGGAGCTCATTTTTTTTTAGCTTAGCACAGACAGGGTTAAGGATGCTTTCAGAACAAGTGACTTGAGACATTAGCAAATACTCAAATTTAAGGAAGAACAAAAATTATTTTGTTATAGTGAAGATAATTAACTCTTTCCTCTTCACAGCCTTTTCATTTCTGCAAAGGCTGCTTATCTTGTCTTTTCCACCTCAGACATGTTCACCTTACCCAAGCTCCTCCTTCCTCACTTAGATTGTGGGGACGCATCCCACCTAACCAGATGTGGAACTGCAAGTACTGCCTGTGTGGCAGAATTTCAGCTGGGATATTTCATGTGTGCCCCAAAGAGTTGCAGCTCTAAAACCCTTCTGTGGGCAGGGTGCTCTTGTGCTCTGCTGGGCTGAAGGGCAAGGTGACAGCTCCCACATGGCAGCTGATAGACTCAGTCCTTCTGTTTGGCTCAGTGCTTAATCTCTCATCTTTAGAAGGAGAAACTTGTTTGTTCAAGTTTACTAAGAAAATATTTACTGAAGATTTTCAGAAATATGTTTCACATTGAAACACATGAAGCATCTGAACATTGACACTAATCTAGGCAGCCCCTGAACACTGCAAGGTTAAAAGGCATTTTACCTCCCTATCTTACAACAAGCATGTTGGGTTTGTTTTGCTTCAGATGTTTTGCTGGTTTAGCTTGCCTGGGAAATGCTATCAGTGCTTGAGGAAAAATAAAAGGAAACATACACATTAGTTGGAAATTAAGTACATTCTTCCAAAGGAAAAACAAAGCAAAACTCAGTGTTTTGCAGTGTGACCCTCATAATAATGTTTGCATTAGGCCTGCCGTCTTATTAATATTCAT
The DNA here is from genome assembly GCA_910950805.1 of Acrocephalus scirpaceus scirpaceus. Lineage (NCBI taxonomy): Eukaryota > Metazoa > Chordata > Aves > Passeriformes > Sylviidae > Acrocephalus > Acrocephalus scirpaceus. The sequence continues at coordinate 51,548,218 of OU383780.1, forward strand.
TTATGTTTGCATAAAGCATTTTGCACAAAACCCCCATACACACCAGGCAAAAAAATCCCATGTGTTGTTATGTATTACAGACACACACACACTGACAGAATGGTTCTAACTGAGCTAGTGATGGTCTCTGCTGATTTCCTCAGACAGAAACATTTTTTAAGTTTATCTGTAATTTTTGAGTTTTGCTCTGTTTACTTAGGGAAGAGGGAAGAGCCCCTTGGGAGGAACCTTACTCAAGACTAGAAGTCTGTCTAAAAGCTATGAATGAAAAAGAAAAGGTAAAGGTTTGGTCAGGTCTCAGTCAATATGCCGAAGTATAGCATCGGAGATATGCAAGGAGAATTAAGAACTTTTCCTAATTTACGCAGCAAGCAGAGCTTGTTCTTGTTGGTATATAATAATAATAAAAAGTCATGACCTCTGCCTTGTATCTTCGCCTAAAACCAGGATTTCACCTCCCAGATTACAAAATATGCAAATATGCAAATAAGTGCAAATAAAAAGCCTTGCTTAGACAGTGGAAGAAACTCCAGTCTCTTTTGGGCAGGGCTGGCCATGCACAAGCACATGTTTTCACATTTTTAGGAAGCCAGACAGCTGGCAGCACGCTGAGAGGCATCGGGAAGAGCCCGCAGTACGTCCCTCTATTTACCTCAGGTAATCTCTGCGGCAGAGAATGAGATTTGCTTTTGTGTAAAGAGTTGATCCAACCTCTCCAAGACGACAGTCACAGCAGGCACACTTTAGACAGTCTTCATGCCAATACTTATCCAGAGCCTTCAGCAGGTACCGGTCCTTGATCTTTCGGTTGCAGCCGGCACAGCCCTTCTGCTTCCCTTTGGGTTGTACAGATAGCATCGGCACACCTGCAAGGCAAACACAGCACTTCCTTCAGGGGACATCCAAACAGCTCGGGCAGGCTGCCGGCACTAGGGGCACATCTGGGAGCAAACGCTGCTGCTGCTGCCATTACAAGGAGCTCACATTGCATGGAGCTGGTAGTCAAAGGAATCCTAACTTTGTTCGCTGTCGCAGGCTAAGAGGGGGTGTGACACATGCAGGAACACAGCCCTTTTTTCCTAAGAGTAAGACTGACATAACGCACCAGACTCTTTCTAACCAACACTTTGCAGCAGAATAAACTGGCTGAAATTGAAACATTTTTTCCCCTCATTACTTGTACCCTTGTGTTGTTAATTACCTGCCACGGGCAATTAAAAAGAGCAGAAGGACCGTCACTGTATGTACCCTACTCGTGCAGCAATCTTGTCTGAATCGAGGAAAGGAGTGGCTATAAAAAGATGTGCTATGTCACTGTTTTTCTTCTCTTGTGAATCCTGTGGGTGACAGAGGCCTGACTGAAAGCCAGAGCAGGCCAGGGGCTGCTCCAAAATAAATTTGATTCAAAAGCTCTTGAGGACTGCTGAGAATAACACCACCAGTGCCCCTCTGCCACTAGTGAAGCCATATTCCTTTAAGCAAAGAAGCGCTTTTGTCCTCCTCTTGTATCACTGGAGAAGGTAGCAAAAAGCCAGGAGTTTCATCCTTCCTGGAAACTCCTGCTAGGACAGGCATGAGACAGATGGATACACCCTTTTCTCCAAGGAGCCAGTGCCTGCCATGGTGAGCCCTGCGATACCCATCACCCTTCTCAGTTTAAAAGCCAGGCAGGAAAGGACTTTATGGAATCAATAGGCAAGGTGGAAAAATAAACAAGGATTGTACTATGGGTGAGGGATAGGACAGGAAATGATGAAAGAAGAAATTAACTCGCTGACATGCCAGAATTCCATTTGCTCTGGAGTCTTGATTCAATTTGTTATGATTTTTATTTTTCCTGGTGTCAATCACTAAAAATGACAATGCTGGGCCCATAACAAGCCCACTGTGGGCTTAACCAATGCAGAGATGATGAGAAGGGACACTGGCACAGCAGCAGGTGTCACTGGTTATATACTCTTACACAAAGTTATTCCACTTTTTCTGTAGGAAGCGCTGGGTGTCCCAGAAAGCAGCAGCTTGATAATAGAATTATTAACAGTCCCTTAACCAGAGAGGACCAAGCCAGTGCCACTGCAGTAAGTGACATTTGCTGCTTTCCTTAAAAGCCAGGGTGACCTGAGAGTGGCTAATGGTCAGCACATATAAACCCACCACTCCCACAGTAATAATTGCTTTGTCAGAGCCTCGAGCAGACGACAATAGCACTTAGGACACCTCCACACAAACAGCGAGGTATTGATCTGTCTGTAATCAAAGTGGTCTCAGCAGCACAGAGACAGGCCAAGTAACATTCAAAAACCCTAAAGACTTAAAGAATCCTCCTGCCCTCTGCTGCAGCACACTCAAAACCCACTTGCCAAGTCTTTACAAGCAAACTTTTGACACCAGTGACAAATCTGCAATAATTAAGTGAAAATCTGTATCTGCATTAGACTGCCACATATGCAACCTGTAACGCTCCCAAGAGAAATTCTACATACAAAACCACAGAGAAACACACACATTTGGAAAGAGGGACAAGACAGGGAAGTATCAGAAGTGGATTGTACTGCAGGTGCCAGAGGTCAGACTGCAGAAATCTCATGTGCCTGTTGAGAGTTTCTTATGAGAACAAGGGAAGTGGCCCTGTGGTTCTAGATACACCTTTGTTTGTTTGGGGCTTTTATATCCAAAATACATTTCAATAGCAAAAAGAAGCTTCAAATTTCGAGCAATTTCCATGCTCTGCCCAGCTCCAGGAAACCTGCACATTGTGAGAAGAGTCTGCCTTGTGAGGTAGAGAAGGGCGAGCACGTGAATTTGCATTTGCAAGCTGTGTAAGATCAGTACCAATGATGAAGGAAAATAGTTCGCACCTATGAAAACTAGGACCCAGATGTGAGAATTATGTTTTTAGACAGGAGCCCCAGACACCAGCAAGTCATTATTCACCCCCCAAACAGGCTCTCTAAATGTGTACCCTTAGAGGCAGAGGAGGATTTCTCAAAAGGAGGGGGGTCATAATAAAATTCTTTTGCAAGGTTTGTGTAGGTAACATGAGGATCCTGCATCTGGAAAGACACAGATTTGGCTTATTCCACATAACCAGCACACTTTAAACTCAAGAGAGCTGCTGCATGGGTGGGGTTTGAGATCAGCTCCATGGTTCAGAAATACAAGATCCTCAGCCAGATGGGGCTTCCCATGGCCTCACTTTTGACAGCAGCCTACCTCACTTTCAGAAGTACAGCTGCCCTCACCCAGAGAGAGGGTGCCAATGCAGCAGCAGGAGCATCAAGCACAAGGGCAGTTGTGCCGGTATGAAACCCTGGCTGAACCATTAGGAAAGGCTGGTTTGATCATTTAGGGCAGGTTAAGAGCGTCTCCTGTGGCAAGCAGGCCTGGATGGCTGACTGACTGCAGGGGCAGTTCTTGTTCCATCTGTGGCCCTGGCAGCCCTCGCTCTCCATGTCCGTCTGAGCTCCTCGCTATTGCAAGAGCACCACTGTCTTATGAGAGGCTTCTGCAAGTAAGGGGAATGTAACACTTTGATTTGCTCCTAATAACTAGCAAAGGAACAGATACAGATATATTTTTAAGCAGTGCCTTAACCAAGGAAAAAAGCTATGTATTTGGTCAGTGTTCAGCAGGGGGCTTTCTAATGAAAAAAGGTACCATTTCAGAGATCATATGATGTTCAAAGCTGCTATTCCCACTCAGATAATAACGAGCAAGGTCAGCCTCTGCTGGTCAGGTTCAGTGTTTTGAAATTACATTTTGGGCTGTGAGGTTTCCCTCCAATATCCCAACCAACCGGCTGCGTGGAGCACATAAGCCACTACAGAAAATTGCAGCTGCAATTAGCTGGTGAGTTGACACAGCAGGCAAGGAATGAAACAAAATTTCAAAAACTGCCAAACTTGATCAGCAAAGGTTCCTCCATCACTTATCATGTCCTTTCCAGGCAACAAGAGAGAAGCATCTCAGAAGCTTAACCCTTTTCACAGTCAGAGGCTTGCACAGAGAGGACACAATCAACACCAAACCCTGCTTTCCTCCTCCTGCCTCCCCCTTCCAGCAGATCTGAAGAAGCCTGGGCTCTGCAGGCAGAAACCACCTGGAGAACTGCTCTTTCATTTTGGTAATTTCCCCACTGCAAGACTGGAATGCTGCTTCATTGCTCTATGTCCATTTCCCCCAGTATTTGCCTAAAAATGCCAAGATATCCAGTTCAATTTGACAAGAGGCATGTGGTGTCTAACTGGGGCTGTCAAGAAACAAACGGGTCACCTGTGACAAACTCCACACGTGCTCTTCGGACAAGCATAAGAAAATGAGAAACAATGTTGCAGAACTAGAAAAATTAACAGCTGGATGCTCACTTATTTAAATATGTGATCACAAGGGAACACTGATTATTGCCAAATTCTGAAAGCACCATCAAGTTGCTCTCTCCTCTCCTGTTGCTAGACATCCAGTGCTCTCTTTTCTTAGAAACAGTAGATGAATCTTTTCTATTTCTGGCTACCTACGCTCCCTTCTTTGCCCTTTACAACTTAATAGACTTGCTGCTGGTAAATACAAAACTAAACCCACTCTGAGTGCTCAGAGCTCAACACACATTAAAAAATTATAGACACCACCTCTGGACATACTGAAATTTATGTCTGTGTCTAAAGAGGCTGTTATTGTAGCGAGTAATCCAAACTTTACCACTATTCATAGCCGGACAAACAAGCTTTAATCAGCCCATATCTGCTCAGTCGGAGTCTTTCTGTAAAATGATTCAGCTGGCTTTATAACACAAGTGTCCACTAAGTACACCTCTAAATTTTTCTAAGCCATTTTACTGATATTTCTATTCACATGGCAATCAGCTGCGGTTCCTCTAAGGGCACTGTTCATAAAGCCTCCTCTCCAAGAGAGCCTGGGAACTTTTCATAAATGGCAGACCTTTAAATAACAGTTATCTGCACCGGTCCTGCGATGCATGGCTCCACAGTGCTCTGGTCTGCAAGAAAGCTAGAGGTCCCCTCTGAAAGCAGGGAAGTTCACCACCTAATTTCTCTAATGCAACTCTAAAGGTTAATTGGTCTGAAAGAGTAATGGGGGACTGCTAGCTAATGATATATGCCTCAAGGCTTTGCAGCTTGCCTGTATTTTATACAGTCGAGTCCAGAGCATAAAACACAGGTGATATCACCAGGACTTTTCAGACCCTCCTCCACTCCAACTTGCCCCCCTCAGCCCTCGGCTACACCCACACGCGTGGGGAGAAGGCAGCAAGAGCTGAAGACAGCTCTGTTCCACCTGCATTTCACGCCTTATTAGAGGGGGCTCGGAGAAGTGCCGCCGCTGCACTCCTCATTACCACTGCGGAGAACTAAAACAACCCTAATGAGGAGAGCCAGAGCCTACAGTATGGGCTGGGAGGAGGGACGTCCTCCCAGTCTCCCCAAGGAATCCGGCCAAAATCTTCAATTTGCCATTTATGACAGCTAATTAGTTATTCTATTCAAAATCTTTGCTTTAAATAAAAGAACTAATTATACACAAAGGTCAGTCCCCCACCTCCTGTGAAGCACACATAATTGGCTTATTTCCCCAACATTGTGTGTATGTTTTACACAATGCTTTCACGCAGATGGTTTTAACTCTTTCCCTGGACAAGTTTTTTGGTGATGGCTTTTTTGGTGTTGTTGGGGCTTTTTTTGTGTGTGTGTTTGCTTTGTTGCTGTTATTTTGTTTTTCTTTTTTTAAAACTCCAAAAGTTTCCCTGAGAGCAGCTACTTTAAGAGTAAAAGCTTGCTCAACAACAAAGCAAATAACTATGCACAACACAATACTTTTACTCTCCAAAAGGTTTGTGACAATCACTCCCTCTTGTACAGCACATTGCACAACACAGCACTGGAATAATATTTTTATTCTCCAGCACAAATTCTTCCTTGAGCAGTGCCTTCAGACACTGCTACCACATTTCTGAACCTTCTGCCAAAACCTGCAGTTCTTACAGGTTTACATTACACTTATTCTTTTTTTTTTTTTTTTTTTTTTTTTATTTTATTTATATGAGTGGTTATTATAAGGATGCAGCATTCCAGTGCTAAAAACAATTCTGGTTTAAAGACCAGGGGTTTGGAAGTTGGGCTAGTGAACCTAGGTTTCAGAATTCCACTTGAGGAAAAAAAATGTTTATTTCAACACCCTTTAAATGAACTGACCTCCTTTTGCCTGCTAACAAAACCCCCAGCATTTGGCTGCAAAAGATGAAAAAGTAACTGAAGAGTAGGAGTAATCTTGTGATGAGACTCCTGTCTCATCACAATAACTAGGCTGCAGTCTTATGTCTTTTATCAGAGGATCTGATATCATTTAAAAGCATTAGAGCCCTGCATCACCCATTTAAGTAAATGCAGACAGTCATTGCCAAAAAGATGCAGTGAAATTCATTCCCTTAAAAAGAAACTCACTTTGTGTTCCCAGTATTGTATTACTCACCTTCTATGAATATTGCACCCTGTGAAACAAATCAGACCTTGCACTCCCACTGAATGGAGAGTGAGCTGTCTCGGGCATCTTCACCAAGAATTTTGTCAGAAGAATTATGGCCAGCAAGGTGAAACTCATCATGTCATCTGTATATCCAATTAAAATATTACATTTGGAACACCAAGTACTTGCAACTAAATGCTTATGAGTAAGCCTTAGACCATTCATCAAAATTATTCAATGAGAAATCACAATCTTTTTTCATTTCCAGTTTCATGGCTGCAATATGCAGCTGATGATTTTTACAGTGGCTTTAGCAATTCATTTGGGGTATTCTTTCTTCTGAATCATTATTGAAAAGATTTCCCAAGCATGACAAAAAAGTAGTTGGAGAGGGCAGTTAATGGGAGAAGCAACATTTTGATCACCACTTCTATTTTGACTATTCTATAGTCCTCTGCCCAATAACACAGCAACTTTTTTTTTGTCCATATACTTCATGACAAGCTGTAGAGAAATATATCTTAGAGTCTAGTGTCTCCTGGCAGTTTTAGCTGCCTAAAAGTGTCCCAAAGCTTCATGAGTGGCTTAAATCCCCCTTCAATCTCACATTTAGGGACTCTGTTTTCAAGCCATTTGCTCAGATAGACCAACGTGTCCAAAATAGTTATTGGCATCACTGGAATCCGTACCAATGTAGGTCCTAATTCAAGATGTGGGTTTTAGGCTTAGAATCCAGACTTTCATTTTCCTCACAAGTTTTGAGTCTTCCAGTACCTGCTTTTAGCTTCTCTCAGTTACAGAGTTTCTCCTACCAGATGCAAACCCATAGCTATAAAGTAACACATGGTAGCAGGACTAAACACAAACCATAATAATTGTTGCTGCAAGACAGTTTCTATAAATCATTTCAGGAAGCAATGTTTTCCCTGTGCTCATAAAATGTGTTTGTTTGAGCTTTAATTTTTCGTAATTGGCACATGTCCGAAGTTTATTCTTAGCACATCCAGTGTTTCAGTAAAATCCATTCTTACTGTTTGAAGCCCTGGAAGCAGTACAAAGACATGCAGATTTCTTCTACTTTCAACCTAATCCGAGAACACTCTGATCAAGTTTTCTCCATTAGTCACAATTTAGCATACTGCAGTCTGGCAATGGTCCTGATTTCAGGTGGCCAGCTCTCTCCTTCAGTGTCTGTAGTAGAAAAGAGTCTGGAAATGGAGTGACTGCCCTCAAACCTCCTTTCCAGCAGTATAAGAATGAGAAAAAACTATTACTAGGAATGACTGGCCTGCAATTCATCCCATATTCTTCAATATTCCATCAATTTGCAGGTGGCCATTGAAAAGTCACTAACCTCAAAAGTTGTCTATTTATTGGGTTTGGGTGTCAGAGCAAAGTAGTGGAAGAAGTCTCTCTGAGTCAAATAGTCACAAAGGTAAGAACTCATCCCTCACTTTTCAGCTCTTTTAAGAATAACCTGTGTACCAAAATTAAATACAAGGCAGGGTTTGTTTCCCTCCCCTTTTCCAACAGGCAAGAAAATCAAATGGAAAAACCTTCTATCAAGTTAAATATCACAAAGAGTGTTCAAGAAAATAATAACTCCTCAGTTACTTCCAGGCTCATGTGTGATGCTACACAGTTCTCACCTCCCAGTTAAAATGGCCAGTTCAACATACCGAGGCTTCGAGACACAAGCAAAGATGTGTGGTGCAGCAGTGCTCAGGTTTAGCAGTGAAACATTAACATCACCCTGACAGATCTGGCATGCTATATATGTGAATATTTTAAGGAGAATAGAACTATATCATTGCACAATCATCATAATCTTTTCTTCTGCCTCTTTGCAGACATACACAATGTCAACCTAAGCTTTCGGCAACCTTAATAGAATTTCAGTGCCCACTGCCAAATGGCCATTTGATGTTCTGCTCTGTGTACACTGATGAAGCAATCTGTCACAGCCCTTAATGCAGGCAATGATGACTATCCAATCTAAAGCTTTCACAGGCCTTTAGAAATTTCTCAAGACTTCTGGAGCCTATAGTAATTTGCACAATACCACAAAAGAATTTGGAATCCTGGTGCGCTCTGTATTTAATGAAATATGAATATACTCCTTTAAATGTTTCTTGAAGAAATCCTACTCAGGCCAAAAATATATTTTATACCATCAATTACCAGAAAGTTGTGCTGGTAACTCTGAAATAGAAAATGCTATCGTGATTGCAAATAATTGTAGTATGAATATAAGAGCCCCTCCTGCCCCTGTCCAAACTTACTGCCAAGTCAAGCACTGATATTCATGCCCTGCACAAGATTAGTGTAATAAATATACTAGGACTAAAGTTTATTTGCATATAAGAGGCAAGGAGAGATTTGCCTATGAAGAATGCGGAGGGAATCTATCTACTTAATGCAATCTGTGTAAGAGATACAATTTGCTGTTGACCGACCTTCTAGAAGTTGTGAAACACACTTCCCCCAGTGATTTAGAAAAATGCAGTTATCCGCCAAACCTATCCTCTTCTCCTTTTCCTAGCAAAACCAGAGCAACCCATCTGCTATTAAAAGTTGAAAGGAGAAGGGCAAGCTATTTCCTTGTCTTCTTGTTAAAGGAAAAAACACAACAGACAGTCCTTTGCAGGACCATTTGCATGCTGAGCTGTCAGACCATGCACTTTCCATTAAAGAGATAGCATCCCTTTTCATAAGTCCATTTGGGATCCATTTTAGTGTTATCTAAAAATCAAATCTACATGGTAATCCTTTTAATGTACTCTTGATTTTTAAAAACAGCTTTCTGTTCCTTCAGGAAATGTTTTAAGCCATTACTCAGTAATTACTACTCACCCATGAAAACATTGATCTTTTACAATATATAATCGGTTTGCTGACTTAAAAAATAAAGCAGATTGGAATTTTGTCTCATGAAAGTAGCAAAGGAAAACCAAGGTTAAGAGAGTATCCCATCTCCTTCCCCCCTCAATTATATCCAAGCAGTGTGTTTTTCCTGTTGTATGAGAGAGGCTGAGGTGGTCACAGCTCCAAGTGCCTGTGTGTGGAGATTCTCAGTCACAGTCATGCATTGGTGAGCACTGTGCAAGTAAACCAATAAATAAATACTGATTTAGAAAGTGGAGTTTGTATCATTGTAGATATAAATAACATCCTAACCTTTTGCAAGCCCTGAAGTTTTGAGTGACATTACACAACCTTCTGAAAGGCTGTGGAATTTGTGGAGCTGTTTTGGTAAGCTTCAGCTGCACAAAAACAAGTCTCAGAAGAGGTGTCAAAAATGGTTCACATCTAGTGCAGCTTTACTGGATTTATCTACAGCTGTACTCAACATAATAATGCTCAGTCAGACTCCAGGGGCTTGAAATTACCATGAAAGTCCTACTGCCATCTCCCAAAGGATTTGCCTTGCTCCTTTCCAAACTCCTTGACACACCCAGAGGTGGTTGAGAGGCAGAGGAGATCTGGAGTGAAACCGAGACCCAGAACTGCCTTGTCCTTTGCAGCAGAAGCCAGAAAGAGGAGCAGAGTGCATTTTGCTCAGGTATAGCTGCTGTCTGAGAAGGACCAGACAAAAGCCCATGACTTGTATGGTGCAGTCACTTGACTACAGAAGCTCCCTGGATATCCTGGCCTTGCAAGCAGTTTGACAAAGGCCAAGATGTTTAAACATAAAGTGTAGCCCACCAACAACCAATCCTTCCTCTCCCAGTCCTGACCCCAGAGAGCACAATGCCCTTCATGACGGCTCTGGCAAAGCAGTTTAATATTTCAAGACTAGATAAAGGGCAGGGTGATGTTTGTCAGAAAGAATTTGCTGTATCTTGCAAATAGGATCAACCAAAGTTGTTTTCTTAATGCCATGAAGATAGAGAACGCAAAGAAAGCAGAGGCTAAATACTTCATTGCCTTTGTTCTTCTGTTTACTGAGGTCTAACTTAAGCCTTACTGAGCCACAGTTCGCTTCCACAGTCAGATTTTACTCTACCCCATTTTGCTACTGCAGTTAGGACAGAGAAAGTCCCACTCTTGGACATTTCCCCTTTCATTCCCAGGGAAAGGTATGCAGAATCCAGTGCAAGGCTGTTCATTAAACATTTGTTATAACTGCAGTTGGCTAGTAACTATATGCCTCAAATTAATTTTTATTATTCACTTTTGATTAAGTCAAGGCTCAAAAGCCACAGCTGGCCATTAATGCTATACTTCTTTACAAGAAAATAGGCTGATAAGAATGAAAAGTAGTTTCTTGGCTGTTGTATACTCATTTATAATGAGTTCCTTTGAGGTGACTTATAGAGGTAGAATTTGAGCATTATTCCATCCTGGACAACAGCAAAGACACAAGTAGAATTGCAAGACTTTTCTTTTGTTCCAATTTTTTTCTTGACACACCCAAGCAAGGCGTTGAAAACCCTGCTGCGATTCATATATTCCAGAATAAAGTGAATACTAGGACTTTGGGTCAAGTTAGCATGACATTCAGTTTGCATTAAAGCATCCTAGAAGTCATATGAAGTATATCATAACAGAGCATATTCTACTCTATTAAGCATTCAGGAGCATCACAGTATTCAGAATATGGATGAGAAGCTGGAATTGCACAAGACATTCCTCATCTTACGACTGACCACTGAGTAGAATTCAAGCTGATCCTGAGGGAGCCATTTTCATTAACCTACTGTAGCTCTCTAATCCTATTCCTTGAATTTCAGACCACTACCACTACAAGAATTTATGACCTGCTGCCTGCACTTTGGATGGTGCTCACACTTCACTCTTTTCTTCAATGCATCCTGCTCCTCTGGATCATTACCACTGCTTCATGCAGCAACCCATTCCCTTAAAGTGGGAGCCTGCTCTTCAATTCAGTTCTTCATGCTCCATTTAATTCTCACCAACATACTTGAAGATGGCGATGGTTACACTTGGCCAGAAACAATGAAAAAATATAATAATCATATGACCCAACCCAATGTGCAGTACCGAAAGTCTCCTGAAATGTACCTCCTGAAGACTGGCCTGGATATGTAGCTATGAATGCTTTGCCTGAAACCTCAGACTAAAAAGAAATTCTAAACCACTAATCTTCAGCTCCAAAAAATGCCACCTTTCTGGGCCAAAAACTTACTGAGGAGCTTTTCCTCCACTCCATTTCCGCAGGAGTGTCTGCTGCGTTATTTGCTCAGTTTTCGCCTACCTCACCATGACACTCCTGACTGCTGAAAAGAACTCCTTCACTGAACTAATGAAATAAGGAGTCTTAAGTGCCCTGCAATCCTTTTTAGAAAAGGCTGTATCTCCAGATGAGTCTCAATTTCACAGCATCAGGGAACCGTGTGCCAACGCGCTGAACCGGAACACCAGGGCTAGCAGGAGTTGCAGACAACAATGCTAACATCAGGGTTATTTTAGATTAGAGCACTTCCAAATCAATTTTGGATTTAAACTTTTAAATGCACTCTCCAGAAGGAATCTGCACTGACTGAGTATTTTCAAGGCTAATTTTCTAAGCTTGAATGAAGCTCATTCTTATCTAAGAAAAAGACACAACTAACCTTTGCCACAAAGGCTGGGTCACAGCTAGAAAACGAGGCAGAAAACAGTCCTAGAAAGGAATAAACTGCCTAACTACACATCCATAAAACTGCAAACAAAAACAACAACAACAAAAAGCCATACTGATTGTGTTGGGAAGTGATTTTAACTGACGCCAGAAGTTGTCAGGATACTTGGAATCCAGGCTATTTCTCCTGTTGCTGAGGTGCCCCATCTCCCACAGGCAGTCCTTTTCTAGCAGGGGGTAAGGGAATGCTCTGGGATATCCAGGAGAGCAGGGCTGCACTCCAAGAATTAGCATCATGCTGCAGTGGACTAAAGGAAGGGCTGAACATCCACAGCCTGATGGCAGTTTTTTCCCAGACTGAAACTCCTGCTGAATTAAGACAGATCCTCAGCACTCCACAGAAAAGAAAGTGGTTCTGATGAGAGAAGAGAATTTGTAGGACAGATGGGAGAGTTAAGGTTAAAGTTCAGACCAGAAGCAATTAAGACGGGTAAGAGTGCTCTGCAACTTGACACAGGTTTGCTTTGTATTCAGAACTTTTCACTAGCATTAAGCATCTTAACCTGTGTATAGAGAGATTATAATTAAAACCTGACAAGCTTAAATTAGCCATTTAGAAAAGGTTTTTCAGAAAGCCTTTAAAGTAGACTAAACATATCTATTAAAATGGAAAGGAAAAAAAAAAATCAGCCTTTTCAGTTACAATAGTTTTCCCTACCTAGATATTTCAAGAGATTAGACAAATTTGAAATCAAAGTTCTGCAACTGTCCAGAGCCACTTAACAGGACGGTGCGAGAGGAAGCATGGCAATTAGAAAAACCTTTAAAACCTCTTCTATTTAATATCTACAATCCTCTGGACGAACATAAGCACTCCAGAAATCCCATTAATTTTTTTTTTTTTTTAAGAGAGAGAGAGAAAAAAGAGATCCTTATTTCCCTTTGGGATTTTGAGCACTTCAGGGAGTGCTCTATTATTGTTCCCCAGGGATGGGGGAATTATGTCAATCTGCCACAAGGTGGGCAGTTAGTGAGGGAGGCAGCCTGGGAAACTGGCTTTCACCAGGCCATTCCAATTAAAGCATAAGGAGCATTTTCACCTCACACTGGTTATTTAGATTAATTCCTAGTGTTTCAGTGCTATATAATTTTTCTACAAGTTGAAGAAACTGAATCTAAAGCAAATTTGCTCTGTATCAAAGGAAGAAACATATCCACCAGTACCAAATGACACCAGGTAATTTATTCCCCCTCAAAAGAAAAAATATTCTTGAAATATTTTGATATTTCAAGAAAAAGTTCACAGACTATAAGTATCTATTCATCAGGTTTGTGAAAATAGAAGTCATTAAGGGAAAGGCACTGCTGCTAAGTCCACCTTATTACTTCCAAATCATATTCTATTCCTTCTTTACCTGCCTTGCCTGTTCATAAAGCAGATGCAATCGTGGAGAAATATGGCTGGACATCTAGCTGAGATACAAGACGCAAGGCTTGGTTTCCCAGCATACATATCCAGCCCCGCCATGCCCTCTACTGCCCAGGCCAGGTAAGCAATCCCAGCTGGCTCTTGGCGCACGTTCCGGTAAGGAAACACCTTCAAACATTTGCTTGTTAACCTAAAGAAGCTCCTGCATTAACCTGTTAACCTAAAGAACAACCCTACATTATTCCTAGCTCTGATTGCTCCCAAAGCCATATCAGCTTCTCTCAACCTTCATTTTTAAAGCTCTGGAGTAGATGTTTTAAAGGCATGAAGTGCATGATATGGGTATTTGGATAGGCCACATATGGGTATTTGGATAGGGTGCCCTTGTCACAACCTGTTGCACGTTGAAGACTCGAAAGTTCCACAATCGCAGCATCCTGCTTCTGGGTGAGAAAGGAAGGTGGATAGGTAGCACAGGAACAGAAGACAGCACAAATGTTACACGAAATATGGTGCAGACATGAGTACTGTAGTTCTTCAAAGCAAGGAGAGAGCCAGCGCTTGTCTCTGAGAAAAATAATCAAGCTGCAGCAGCAATGATCGCTCTAAACCCATGTCGTTTATCTGCAGCCTACATTCACAGCCTCCGCATGCAAACTATAATCCTTTTCTCCAATCTACTTCAACTCTACTGCGCTCCATGCAGCACCTCTTTTCAGAGAAGTGTCTAAATTATCTAAGCACAGAAAAAAAGAATGTTACTTTAAAGCAAGCCATGATCTATCTGCCACAGCAGAGCGTGAGATGAGTAATTTGTTACTTCAAGTGCTAAGAGGTCTTTTATTTTTTTTTTTTCTGAGTGCCAACAGTATTTGAAGTGGTAATGTGCATATAGAAATCTCAATTTACTTTGCTTCATCTTCATAGCCCATCAATGTACTTATTCCTAATTCACAGTTAACCAAAAGTCTGATAAGGAAAAACAACAGCTGCTGCAGATCTAATACCTAATGGAAGTGTGTGAATGAGGATCTCCAAAGCTCAAGATTCATATGGATCCTTAACTAAACTGCTTACAAACAGAAACTGGGAGAAAAAGAATAGATATCTGTATTTCAGGCACCCTAAAGTCCAAGTAAAAATATCTGTTCCAGTTTTGCTTATCTGTAGCAGCAATTTCACAGCAACTGCCGGGTGTGCAATTGCCACTCCACTTTCAGAGAATTAAACAGCAGAAGACTTCTCCAGAGACTTCTCACTTCTTATGTGGGTTCAGCCTTATTTTCACTTCATTTCCAAACCTCAGACAGCTGAAATCCAACTCCACTCTCAAGCAGGTCCATCAGGCACACCAGAGGAGGGCAAATCCCTCATCCCAGCACTGAATGGGACCATCACTGTACCCTCCACCGCCTGTCCCACCGTGCCTCTGTCTGCCCCTGATGACAGCTGCCTGGGGTACAGGTATATTCCCTTGGAAGTTCCTGGCAGGAATTCCTCTCCCAGATGAGAGCCTCGGCTCCCCTCTGAGAATAGTTTGGCTCAGTTGTCTCAAAAATCCCCAGTGGTGACATCTCCCTGTTGTTTTCTTCTGTCTCCCAATTTCCTCAGCCTCTCTCTGTGGGTACTACCAGTAAGATGGCTCTGAAATGAACTTAATAAGCACTCTCTAGTCTGTCAATAGGACTGCTGGCCAGCCTTGATGGACATGTATCTTGTGCTCAAAACCCTACAGCTGATCTCTGACCTCTGGGGAGCAAAAACTTGTCACTGTTATATGACATCACCAATGACATGAATCAGGTACTCCAAAATATGCACTTTTATTTTAATGAGCTCCATGACAAACTATTTCTACAGCCTGAGCAACCAGAAAACCTGATTTTTCAAAAAAAAAAAAAAAAATTATTGCAGCGCTGACACTGCATGCTTTTTGTCTAGAGATTCCTATATTATAACCATAGAACCGGAGGGTGAAATGTGTCCATTTCCCGAGAGAAGTAAAGCCAACAGGCAGCACGACTTAAACAGCCAAGAAAACCCGGGGAAACCCTTCCAATGCATGAGTGCTCTGAGACATCCTCTATCTATGCAAAACAGGCACCACTTCCATGCTTGAGATCTGCCCTCTCCAGGATCAACCCTCAGCAATAACAACAGTTCATCTGCTGCTGCGAAGGTCAAGGGCCCTGCCAGGCCTCTGGAGGTTTGAGCTACTGGTTCCACAAAATCTGCCAGTATCAAACCTGACACTTAGATTAGTAGTTACTCCCCAGACATATCTAATTTCCCATTTCTTCAGTTTCTAGTGTCGAAGTACACTTGCAGTACAATATGCAAACCTCCACAGACAATATCTTTCTATTCAGTTGTGGTGGGAGAAATGCCTATGTTTTCAGGAAAAAGTTGTACTTTTACTTTAAGGTATTATCATACTCATATATCCCTAAGCTCATGTTTTTGCTATACAGCATGAAAAATGGTAAAGCTGCATTCCACAGTTACCATCACATTATCAGCATACAGAGAAATATTTTGGAAGTTAGCACGTAAGACAGATGCTCTGCACTATAAACACCAGAGAATGATCAGTCTTTGATATGCAGTTCATGGATGGCTTCATCACAGCTCCATTTGGTGGCTTTCCTTGAGCCAATCCACTGCAGCACTACATATCCCCCTGGTAAGATTTGATTAAAAACATGGACCTGCACGTTCCCCTCCTCAGAGGCCAGTGAAGAGTTAAACCAAGGTACCACTTCTTCCCATTCCACATTACAAGATCAGAGTAAACCCGTGTCCTTGCCTCTTCCACAGCCTTAATATATTAAAACTATTACTCACTTTTACTCATCGCGGGCAGGATTTGCCTCATTTTTATCCTAAACTGTGAAGCGGCAATTTCCGCCAGCGCTTCTGCAATCCAGGTCCCTCACACACTCATGAAAGGCTCCTGCCACATCACACAAAAGCCACTGTCCTCTTGTTTTGGGGTGCCAACATCTTAAAAGCCTTACAAGTAGAAGGGGCAACCTGAGTAATTTAATGCCCAGCTGCAACGAATTTTTAACAGGGAAGGAGACAAAATGAAGCTTAAAGGGCAGGTATTAAATCTCATCAAAACACTGTGTGCCAAGGCTATTAAGAAAGTTTGGAATTACAAAAGAGCTCTGCTTCAAAACCTCAGAACTGGTTCTCCTAGGCTACGAATTTAAGTAGCTTGCAGACACGTGCTTATGTCCTTCAAGATGCTTTTACACTTTTACATGAGCCCAAAGCTGCATGAGCAGCCTGCACACAAAAGCTGTTCTTGCACAGCACATGGTGGCAGAGAACAACTTGTCCTCATCGGCTCCACTGGGGCAAACGGGCACCAGCTTTGTTCCATTAACTACGTTTATTATGTGGCTGCACTGGTTCCTTTCCCTCTCCCTCTGTCTGTCGAAGGACAAGCCATCTCAGGACTCTGGGACTTTTTATAAAACTGCCATTGGCGATTTTTGAGTTCCATTAATTCAGGGACAATTCCACAGAAAAAGTCCACCTTGTAAAGTATCAAGAGAAGAAAAAGATGCCACAGCAACGCAGAGGCTCAGGCCACAGAAATGGCAAGAGGATATCAAATGTTGCTTTAAGTGCTGAAATATTTGTGCTTTGAAAGAAAAATGCCTTCAGGAATCCCAGCAGGAGTCACCTCTATATAAAGACTTTGCTTGTAAAGGGACATTTATTATTCTCAATTAATGGCATTCTGATAGAGGCGTTTACATTTCTACATGTCAGATTCAGCAGAATAGAAAATGACTGAAGGCCCCCGTATTTTGCTCTGAAAACAGCCATAGAAGGATCTAAAGGTGAAAAGAAATAAAAAAAGAAAAAGAGAAAAATCCACATTTTCTAGAAGACATATGATGTCCTTTGGTTCCTTACAGTTCTGAAGCCTAGTTAGTACAACAAGGCTTTCAAAATACAGATTTAGACCTGCAAACAGCAAAGCAAAATGCCACTACAGCTCCTCATGAAATTAGGTGATGACCACACTGAGAGGCAGTAATAGATCTTGGTCACATGCTCCCATGGATTATTAGAGAAACCTAATGTGGCAGAACACTGCATAGTAGGTTTCTGGAAAAATGAATAGCTAGAAGTCTCAAAAAAATTTCCACTTTGCCAACAAAATGCATATAATGTTACTGGATTTCAAACATCCAAAATAAAAGGAATAGATAATGAACACCTTCACCTTGTAGAAAAAAACAATTTATTTTGGATAAAATCTAGAAATAAAAAGCCACTTCAGTGACATGTAACTGAAGCACCAATAAATTCTTTCCACATATATACACACCCACAGGCTGCTGGTGGCACAGCACACACATGGCCAGGAATAACACACAAACATTTGTCACTTGTGAGTGACTCCCTAGGGCTAAGGAGAAAAAGACAGCATTAACTCAACCAAGAGAAGGTAAGGATCATATTTTTAAAAAAGCCAAAACAGTACAAATAAAAGTGTAGGTACTTAAGATCCAAGGGCATTGCACTCCACAAGGCAACAGGTTGTCTTCATGACGTATGAGCACATGTACATCAACCATCAAATCCTTTTTCAGTCACCTCCAAATAATGTATGTATCTACAAGAACAATTTTACCTACATTCACTCTCTTGTCTCTTGCTGGAAAGAGCTGCAGACTGTTTGCTTTACCCAAAACTGGAACTGGTTGGTTTTGTTGTTGGGTGGCTTTGTTGTGGGCATTCTTTGGTATTTTGTTGTTGCATTTAAAATTAAGAATACCCATATAAAGTGAAACTTCCCGTCAAGTTACAGAGAACTTCAAATAAAACTGCCTAACCACCAATTCAACTATATAAATCTACATGTTGTGGGTATTCCCATCCAATGGCCTGATGCTAGACCTCTAAAGAAATAATTTAGTACTCAAGCAATAGCAACTAAGTTTAAAAAGCACCCACAAAACCTACTAGCTTTAACTGGAGCCTTCAATGCCCAGATTTGGTTTCTTGAGCAGAGTGGGAAATGCAATTTACTACCAGGGGGGAAGTACAAGTGTTGAAAACTAATTTAGCAATGCCTCCAACTGTGGAAGCTGTCCCTCAGCCCAGGGGACCAAAGATTTGTGGGCTCTGCCACCACCTCCAGACTCACAGGACATGCCCACCCTAAAAATCCTTGGGAAGAGCTGGGATGCCAGCATCTCCCAGTTTGGATTAGGCACTATGAACCAGAAAAATCTCAGATTATAACTGTAGTTCTGCTACTGATTTTACACAATTACAGAAAATCTCTGCATCGAGGTCTTTGCTGGCAATGGGGAACCTGCAATGGCAATTATTTCCAAAAGATTTCAAGTGGCATCCAGCACTGTGAAAAAAACCACCAAATTGCTTTCCAAGTGTGAATGTGCTGCCAGCTGCAAATATTTAACATAAAATGCTACACTTACCTTATCCTAAGATCCTTTATCAAAGGCCAGGTAGATTAAAGAGATAAAACTTTCTGGAGTATTTTAAAACTTCCATAAAGTCCCCACATGAGTTTACAATTTCTTTTTCCGCAAAAAAACCTTCGGAAACTGTGAGGCGTTCTGGCAGTTACAACGTAGATGTATCTTACCAGCAAAAAGGCAGTTTTCCCTCCTTCTAAATGATGGAAAGTCAATTTGCATCATAATTAAACCAAGGCCTTGTAACATTACTTTTAGTTAAAACAGTAAACTGCTATGATAAAAGTGTACCTGGGGAATATTTAGAGAAAGCACTAATGATTCCCCAGTGGTTAATAAATTCACTTCCAGATCAATTTGTTCATGATAGAAACTTGAGAGCATAAACAGTTACACAAGCACATTAGAGTGTGTCTTTCTCAGTATAAATGATTTATTACAATGATTAGCAGCACATAAACAATTTAAAATACAACTCTAATTAGCTTTTTGGAAGAAAAGGAGAAAAACCTTCCTGACTCCTTCTACACATTATGTTTTACTTCTCTAAGTGTGTACTTTTTAATTAAATCCAAATGTCACAATAAATTTAAAGTGTTTTATTACCACCCTGGCTAACTAAGCCATTCATGCAAACACCCATTATATTAAACCAGATGCAGGACTGAAAGTGGTTGAGGAGAGAGGAGAAAGAAAGGGGGGAAGGCAATTACTTCTATATTTGACAAGAGATTTGTACAAATGTTTAAAGACAAGAAGATCTTTGGCAAGGTTTCTCTGTTTTATCTAGGGAGGCCGGCCAACTAATTGCTCCTTAATGCTTGTTTCCAAGTTTGAAAGCATTGCACCAGGTTAAACTTTCCCCACTCAAAGCACAAGGAAGGGACAAGAGAAAGGCAGGAAAATCAGTCTGCATGAAACCTTGTACAGTTCACCACAAACAGCCAAAGCAAACCGTGCCCCCACCTGCAGATACATACACCCACTTCTATGCCTGGGGAGAGCAGAGGGATAAAGACATGTCCAGCCTAAAAGCTTTGAGACCTCTCCCACGAGGTGGCTGACAACCAGCCCTTGCTGTCCATGATGACCATCACTCATGTGTGGGATGAAGGGTCACCTCCCATTGGCAGTGTCCAGAGTGGAGGTGGATGTGGCTGGTCATTCCAGACAGCTGTCCCACAGCCCAGGCTGCTGCCATCAGCACAGTGAGGGACAGCAGCAGCAACAGAGGGCATTTCCCTCTTATCTACAGGGAAAAAGGGAGGGAAAGGCTTCAGGTTATAGGAGCTGGGGGGCTGCGAGGGAGGGAAGGAGGGAGGAAGAGGGAAACCCAGCCCTAGAACCTTCCAACCCATGCAGCGATCCTGAAGCCTCAGGGCCACTCCGCAGGACTCTGTTTTACTGCTTCCTCAGCAGCCTGGTCTAAACAGGACAGATTTAGCATAGTTCAACAAAAGCTACCCATTAAAGAAAGCAGCTGTGATTATTAAAATAGGTTAGAGAAAATGGGCATGGTGCAGATAAACTGTTTGACCTCAGCGTGCAGCTCTCTCAAGAACATTTTAGCATAATTTATCTAAATTAAAAACCAAACACCAAATTCCAAAATGGCACAAAAAGATCGTTTAAAAAATGTGATTAAAAAATCAGGTCAAGGGTTGGAAATTAGTAATTACTACTACAATTAACCAAAATCAGACAAAGACACATGAATTGTTCACATTACTGCAGTTCACGTCAGAAAGGCAAATGTGAGCAGAGCGCAGAAGAAAAAGCCACGAGTTGCAGAACCACTCGTATAATTAACCTCTGCCACAGCAGAGGACCTGCTCGTGTAAGTTTGCGTCATTTGTTTCTAGAGAGAAGTGCTGCCAGCTCCTACACCCAGCTATCACACCACACTCTTCACCAGCAACCCAATTCCTTGGAAACCAATATTTTGATTTTCTTCCAGTCCAAGATCTTAGTGCATCTCCACCCTATTAGTAGTGTGTTTACCCTTCACCTCCTATTTTAACAGTTCTGAAAAAGATGAGAAAGGCCAACATCTGAACGTCCTGGTATTGAGAAGAGGTCATTTGCCAAAAATGCCACCTGCTAGAGTCCGTATTGTTTGAGAGCAAAAGCCTATTGAGAGCTGCAAAGAACAAAACATAAAGGTTTTCTAAAACAGACTACTTAACAGTGGATGGAGACAGAAATACTCTGTATGCAACTAACATCCTTCAGATGATTTTCCTTAGGTTTTGGGGGGATAAAAGATAATTTAACAATTAGTACTTTGTTCCCACTTCAATCTCAGAAGGGCTCTTTGTGAGCTTCCTTGGAACAACTCTGAAAGAGCTCAGTGGGAAAGAACAGACTGACTACTGTTTTGAACTATAACCAAAATGAACTATTCTCTAGGTCCTCCCTTGACGCTATCATCTACTTTAGGTTAGATGAGGGAAATCTAAGTTCAAATCTTATTCAGGCTCCAGTTTAATTTTGAGAGCTCAGAAGGCTCCACAAATCATTTTAAGTTAAAGTAATGAAAATAGGTGAACTTGAGAAGGTGGACAGGCACGAATGATCTCTTCCAAAATAGGGAAGAATCCATCTGTTCCCTTTTAAAGTGCATAAAAGTCTTTGTAGCAGTAATGAAAATTCAGGGATGTAAGTCATGGACATCATAGCAGTCTATTAGGGAGAGGACTGGGGTTGTATTACAGAATACTGCGAGCTGCGGTGATTATATAAAAGGGATGCAGCAAAGGCAGCATAGCAGAGGGCAAATCAAATGACTCAAGGACTCAAGAATCTCAGCTTCTCAGAAATGGAGGGAGAAATGAAGATTTCTATCTCTTGAAGAGGCAGGATGAGTACAGAGCTATCTCTCAGATGTCTGAGAGAAGCTGTGAAGATGAAGCTATACAGCAGAAAGGGCTCCTCAGACACAGAAGGCAAATGGCTGCACCGCCAGGTTTGCACCACAGCTGGCACAGGGACAAACAGGCTCAGCCACAGTGCTTGGGAAGGTCTCTGCACTTCATCTCTTCGTTCCACACACCAAACCATCCCCTTCAGCTACGCACTGTCAGGCAGGAGCAAGACAGCCTCCAGCCAAGCCTCTCAGCTGAGGTAGAGCTGCTGAGGGTATAGGACACCCTGGTCCTGGCTAGGGGCTACCCATGGAGTGTCTTCAGCTGTCTCCAGCTTGAAACAGGGGCTGGCTTCTGCTTCCCAGCCTTGTGCCAGCAGCACCACCAGCTCCCTCCACACTGCTTCCCACAGGAGAGCCACAAGGCTGGAGGCACGGAGTGCTTGCAAGAACTCCACTACCCCACAGCAGAAGTGGGCCTTTTGAGCCCTCTGCATGGGACTGTGGCACAAAGAGGAGAAATGTTACACTTGCTACCTCCCAGTTCTCTTGTTGGATCTGGTTCCTGTGAGGCACCCTGTGCAAAGACAGCCAGACCTCATGAGACTCGTGAGAAGACTTAAGACTTAAGTTGATCAGTCATCATGTAAAATAAAGACCAAATGTTGACAAATCCTTAAGTAGTTAGAAAGACTCTTCTGTGTATATTCTAAAAATGGCAGGTTTCATGTCCTGTCTGCATCAGTTCTTCTGACTTGGAGCCAGTAATACCAGAAACCCACAAAACCCCCAGCATGCCCTGGTTCAAACTCATGCATGCACGCCCTTCTCCTTGGTGACTACACTTACCTCCTCCAAAACACAGAGATCCAGGTTACTTTCACATTTCCAAAGATACTTATGTGCTTTGTTGCGTATCTCTTTGCCAATATTTTTAAAACATCACCATGTACCTTATTCAGTTGATGCATTGTTTCCAAATTGGTTTTCCCTATTTTAGAGGAAAAGCACTTTACCATAATACATAGTATACAGCAGAGTAAATCAAGCAAGATGAGAGGTGAGGATGACATATTAAATTGCATAAGTGATACAAAAAGCACAGCTAGATTAGCATTTAATGCAGTATAACTCAAAATCTTACTCCCAAAGTAAACTGGAAACAGACTGACAGCCAGCACCCATGCTGATCTTCCCTTGAGTCTGGTACTGAAGCAAGAATCACATGAACTTAACATGGATTTTTTGCAATTCAGCATGTAGCATTCACACCTGAGGTCTGGAGCCCAGAATTTCATTCCACCATGAATTACCAAAATGCTGCTATTTTGTGAAAGTTACTGTACTCTCATTGCATTTCTCAATCTTCTTGATGCTGAATTCAAACAGTCTAACTTAAAGACTATTTCTTATTCTTCCCTAGGCATACACTGACCTGCACAGCAAAGTATCAAAAAAACCCACCCAAACCCAAAACAAACAAACAAACAAAACCACAACCAAAAAAACCCCCACACCAAACCAACAAACCACAAGCAGGATCAAGTCCTGTTGGGTTTTTCTTCCTACGTGATGCCTTAGTGACTTCTTCCAGGACATAGAAAGCATTTTCAGTATTTATTTCATGAAAATCCTGCTGTTCAGCATCCACAAGATGTGCAAAACCTTTCCTTCACTGGGTAGGCATCTCTCCTGATCGCAAGGGTAAACACTTAAGTGGAAGGAGTGCTCTGAGAACTGGCAGGGAAATGCTGAGTAAACGCAGCCCTGTTATCAACACTACTCCTTTAATGACAAAATCATTCAGATGTTAAAGTTGCCTCAAGCTCTTGATCATGATATGCAGCATGAGGAAAGTTCAAAATCAACTCCTCCTCCTCCTGAATTCTCATACAACTTCAAACAGTATTAGGCACTTACCTGGCTTGCTTTACAGATCTTGCTTTGATAAGCAAATTTTTAAGTAGGTTAATACCATTTGAAGAGTATTCATTTAATTGAAACAGAATGAGACTTGTCATACTGTTCACAGCTGGTACTGTAACAACTCTCATGACCCTCCCTTGTAGCAGGGACCAGCATAATCATCTTCACAACTGACTTGTTCTGTAGATCTGATAGAAACTTGAGCCAAGACCAAGAAATGTTTGGTTTCTTTGATTAAGCATCATGAAGGAGCATTCTTTGGAGACTCAGTGCTGCAAGCTCATAAGCTGAATGGGAACAGCACACGCTGAGAAACCATAAGTACAATTCAGAATTTGGCAAGGGATTTGTCAAGGTCAAATTTTTATCTACCTGCTTGGGGAGGGCGTAGGGTGGGAAACAGGTCATCATTTGAGACTAAAACACTAGGAGCTTGTGCAGTGATGAGGAAGGAGCCAACCACCCTGAGCAGAAAGAAGACAGGATGAAAGGAAGCAGAGACAAACACTGAGTATCCATCAAGTGTAGCACAGGGGCTACTGCAGGATGTCCACAGCTCCTTAGTGCACTGTTTAATTTGGTAAAAAGTTCAAAGTGGCAAAAGATGGTGAAATTACTTGTCTCAAGAAGCAATCAGAGCTTTGTTCACTGTACAGAAAATGGATTCAGTTGTGTACAGTGAAACATGCCACAAGTGAACTACAGTGACCACAAAGCAGCAGCCTCTCCAGCCTGACAGTCCATGTGAAGTGGGGACATGACTGTCAGTCTCTGGTGTCAATTTTCCAGTCTTGCAGATGGAAACTGACTGACTTCATGACTGGTCACCTTCAGGAGACATCAAAATCATTCTCTTTTCCTCCACCTTGGCTGGTGCAGTTGTCGCCATCAGCTCGCTGAGGATCTTGCCAACACATATTTTTCTTCTGAGAGTGACCACTGGCAAACTGCAGCTCTGGATGTGAGTGTGGCCAAGTGCCACGGGAAACAGAAATTGCACTGGGCACAATTAAAGCTGAGCAGTACATTACTGCAGCATGGCCTCTCTGTTTGCTCTAACTCAAAGCCTGTCAGCATTTCCAGCATCTCTTCTTCCTGGATTTGTTACAACAGTTGCAAGACAAAAAAAAGCAAAAAACCACCACAGTTTCACTTTAGCCTGTGATATTGGCTAACAGCCACATTGCACTTATTCTAAGACAACCCAGAAAAATCCCTAAGAAATTGCTCAGGGAAATCTGATCTCTTTAACACAGATGCACCAAGCCCTTGGGATTGTTCAGTTGGGAACAGCACTTATGTCTCTATCAGACCCCAAGAAGGGCCTCAGTACTGTGACCTTCACCACGAAGGTCTTCAGTGTACCAGACATCACAGGAGGCAGGAAATCAGGAATCCTTACCTTCAGCAAGATGCTTGCTGACTTACACTAGCTGGCCCGTGTGTCCTGGCTGAGGTATTAATGCTGGGGGGGCACCTTCCGTGGATGCTCCATCATTTCAAGGAGCCATTTCATGGCTTGGTGAGGAGGCTGACAGGAGGTCAGGAGCACACCTCAGCCTAGCTTGTTTTCTTTCCATAAGGTGCTCAGCAGAACTTCCACGTGACAGGCTGAGCTGCAGTAGGAGCAGCAGCAGTGCCTGCTTTGGTCCCAACCCTGATGGAGCAGGAATACATCAGTCTGCAGCCTGGCATTTCTTCCCACTGAGCCCATCACTGTGTGAGGCAGCTGCATTCAGCAGGACCTTTTTAAAATCTACTCCAAGGCTAGCAACTGCAAGTGTGACACCACAAACCCCACAGCCTTGTGTGAGTCAGCATCATTAATGTCATTCTCACATTAATTCATGATACCTTTAAACATGGATGCTCACACGAAACCACATTAAAAATCTTCAATCTCTGAAAAAGGAGCAGTGATAATGCTGCACCAAGCTAATTTTATTTGGTCTGGGGTTTATTTTCCCATTCAAAAGAGCACTCTGCTGCCATTTCCACTACAAGCAACCCCACCTCATTATGGCCAAGCCCACAGGGTAGACTGTGCATAGGGGAACAGAAGGAACGATTTTGTGATACTTAGGAGCTGCACTTGCTGAAGAACAGCTGCAGCAGTCAGTATCCCAAGCATGCTACCACAAGAATTATGTTTCTCTCCCATCCTCCCCAAAGTATTTAATTCAGGGCAGAAGGGGTAGAACGTGTTCACCTTTGAGCTCCCATGCCGCAAGCAAGCATATTCATTTAGCTTCCCTATTTAACTAAATGGAGTTCACACATGCTGCAGGATAAAGTTACCTCTTGCCATCTGAAAGCAGTCCAATCAATGCTGTACACAGAGAGTAGCATTTGAATCAGCCTTAAGTTAATTCTTAGTCGTCGAAACTGTGACAGCATGCTGACCCTTTCAAGTCAACTGGGAGCAGGCAATCTTTGCAGAAGATCCTCAGGCCTTTAATCAGATTCTCAGTGGGTTTTAAAGAGATACTACAGCATCAGTTTGTAAACATCTCTCTAGTGAAAATAAAGATTACTTCTGACCTAGCCAATTACTCAGTCCCAGAAGATATATCCTAGAGTTGTAATTGAACAAACCATAGGGAAAGAAAATACATTTTAGGTAGGGGGTAGCAAACCCAAATCCCAACTTCGGATGCAGGCAGCACTGTATCCCACAAAAAGATCAGATACAGAGTGCAATGATTATAAAAAATGTCCATTAAATCATCTAGTCCTTTTTCCCACCATGGCAAGATTGCTTTCTTGAGCATAGAGCCCTACTAAGAAGATTGCAAATTATCAGCTGAAACTCTTCCTGAAAAGCAACTGTGATGGGGAAAGACCAGATCATTACTTTGAGGAGACCCATAATATGAGGTATTTGTTTACCACATCACAGAGAATCTGGGGTGAGATGACAGCTCCTGGTAGCATGGATTTGCTGCAATATGAGTAAGGAACAAGAAAGAAAATGCTGAAGAAAGAAAACAGAGGACCTGTGCTCAGCACAGAGACTGTCAGAGACATTAAACAGTCTCTTGTTGCATTACTCTAAAACGGTGTTTTAGCATGAGGAGCCACTGCACTCCATTGTGGAGAGATATAATTACTGATTTAAAAAAAACCCAAAAACCAGTTATTTATTCTGGAGCTATTACAGACTAATGTGTAACAGACATCATCTGATGGGCCGTAAAGGCTCCGAGGGCCATTACAGCCTCACAGGTCAGGACCTATTTGAAGGTTTTAAAGTTTGTGGATCACTGCTCTCAAGCTGAACAGCACAGGCAACACCTGCACACAGAAAAGCTAGGGGAGACTTCTGGGAACAGCAGCTGCTTATGGGTTTTCACACTCAGATCAAACCAAATCACATCATTGGAAAGAAGTTCAGAAACTGCAAACATGGCTTTAGCCATTCTCATCAAGGAGCTCACCTGTAAGATTGTAGCTTATGCCTTTTTACTTATTTATTTATTTATTTTTAAAGGGAGCATTGAGGAAGAAAATTATACTATAACCTCTATGCTTCCCCATCAGGGCCCCCCTTCTATTTTACTTTCACAGAAAACTAAAATTCCCAGCCAAGTGACAGGTTTATAAAATTTTAATAGGGAAGAAAAAGGTAACCTCAGGCAGGATCTTACATGCAGACTTTTGCCATAAATGAATGTTCATGAAAATACAGGGGTTTTATGGAAACACTGACAAAGCTTCACAGGCTGTGACACAAATGCCTCAACATGGACTGATGGGAAGGACTAGTGAGTCCCAGCTCCTGCAGCCAGAGGCTATTGCACTATCCCTTTCTCTAACCCAAGCAAGTCAGCTTCATGCCTCCACTACCCTCTGAGGAAAGAAGATCTAGAGACCAAAAGCTCAGAAGCTTTTAAATTGCTAGCCTAGAAGCATTCTTAGCAATTTTCAACTACTTGTTCTAATGTTTTGGGGTAAAAAGTCCACTTTTCCTTCCTCCCTGGTGTTTCCCCTCCCAGGGTGCTTATCCAGACCAGTCGGCCTTCATTTTGCAAAGGCAGATGAGTTGAAGCACAGATTGCTCTTCATGAGCATCCTCTCTGCCCTACTTCCACATGGATTTACGGTCCTTTAGCTTGAGGGATCTGCAAGTTACCTACAGCAGACAAGGTCTACCAGTGCCTCTCTGCAGCACTATTAACAGGAATCATTATTAGCAGTTTCTTGTTCAATTCATTCCAGGACTGCATTTGCCTTTTACCAGCTACTTCACACTTCAGTCCTTTTGAGGTGAACTACTATCTGTCCAAGCCACACTTTTCCACCTCTTCTGCCCCTTCCAACTCATAGTAATTCCTGCTTGTAGATGTTCCAGTGATTCCCAGAGAGATCAGCTGGGCTCCTTTTCTTACTCTTGTGAGCTTCATACAGGAATGAAACCAAGGGGCAACAGCACAAGACTTCAGTCCCCCTCCCACCAGTTACTTGCACCACAAAGCCTATCAGTGGTGGTTTTATACCATCAGGAAATCTATTCTTAGTGATCACAAAGTAGGTATCCCACCCTCTGTACTAAAAGGTCATCTGAATGACTTCTGTTGGAAAGCAGAATGTGTGGCTTTGGTTTCAGGATCTAAAACATCGCTTCTGAAGACAGTGATGCTTGAGATTCATTTCCCCTTTCCTCCCAGGTTTGGAATAGAAGCATTATTTCTCATTCACAAGAAAAGAAACAGATGCCACGAGGAACAGCCACATCCTGTTTAAACTGTCATTTCTTAAAGCAGCAGCAATCTAAGAGCAGTGCTCCATAGCTAAGGTAGCACAGAATCAGAATGCTTGGGAAAATCTTATATAACAATCCTGCACAGAGCTAAAGGAGTTTGTTACTTTTCGCTAGCCATGAGTGTGTACAAGCACTTCTGCAAGTCAAAATTTTCCTTCTAGAAAACTTGAAGCTTCTTAATTGCAAGAGAAATATGGGTAGCCAAGAATGGTACCTGTGCCATAGATAAAACCAGCGGTTCTCTCAAGCATGACAGAGATCTAAAATGGCCAAGACCCAGTCCCACCCAAAAACTCCTCCTAATCTCTTCAGAATTTAATTTGCATTCTTTTTAGCACACACGCAAGGCAGATTAAAGAAAAACCCAAACAGTGTGCAAGGTGGAAGCACCATTAATGGTATTAAAATGTCAGAGGTTTGAGCTCTGTGTTGGTTTAGTCATGAGTTACCAACAACCACTGATGGCAAACATAAAGCTTCCCTTGAATTATTAAGCATAAACCAGCAGACTGTAATATTTTGCTAAACCAAAGTACAGACACAGACAAAGATGTCATTTCAATATTTGAAACCAGCAAGTTTAATTTAAAATAAGAGCAACCCAATAAGCTCAGAAAATAGCAATGTGTGAGAGGAAAATTACACTGCTAGAGAAAAAAGTGGAAGGACT
This sequence comes from Acrocephalus scirpaceus scirpaceus, assembly GCA_910950805.1. Taxonomy (NCBI): domain Eukaryota; kingdom Metazoa; phylum Chordata; class Aves; order Passeriformes; family Sylviidae; genus Acrocephalus; species Acrocephalus scirpaceus. The sequence continues at coordinate 51,577,397 of OU383780.1, forward strand.
TAAGAAATTTATAAAAGTAATCTCCAAGTGGAAATTAGAAATCAACCTCTAGAAACAGAATAACACAAAAGAAATATTACTGTCCACTTTCTAAATCAATATAACACTGCTACACGACAGAATTACCATGGTAACTCAAGTAAAAAGAATAAAGCAATTCTTATTATTTCAAAATAAAATCACAGCCTGAAGCCCAGCTTTTATTACAACTGCTGATAGATCGCTGGCTTGTATTTATCTGAAATATTGCTTTTCAATCAGCTATTTTATGAATGTACAAATTTCACTGAGCAGCCCACTTAGACCAAATGCTCAAAACTGCTCCCCAAAAAACTAGTCAAGGAATCGATTATATATATGCATACTTTCTTTTTTTTTTTTTTTAAAGGAAGCATTACTGTATATATTCTTTTTCCACTCTATCCAAGTTAAAGAGAGAAAAGGAAATGAGCAAGGGTAAGTTAAAACCTTGTTTAGTCTGACCTCTTTAAATTCCAACTTGGCATTTAAACAAAATTAAAAAAAACAAAACAAAAAAACAACAACAACAAAAAAACCAAAAAGACAAAAAAGCAACAGAAAGACAGTAATAAGAAAGAACAAAGAGGAATAACAGCATACCCTAAATACTGCAGCCCTGCACAAGGACAGGGAATGCGCATACATCAGGAGGTGTGCACAAACACATACATGAGAGGAGGCACATCTGTTCCCTCCTGATCAAAGGCAAAGAGAAAACACTGTCTAAATACAAAGTTGCTCAAGGACGTTTTGACTTGCCCTGTTGGGTACCTCAGACTTTTCAAACATTGTTTGTACAGCTTGGAAAGTGCATCAAGCTCAGGATACTTGTCTGCGTTTCAAGCGCGCTGAAGGCACAGCTTAGCCGAGTTTCCCCACACCCCCACTGCTGGTGCCACCTTTTAAACACATTAGTGCAAGGGGAAAACCAGCAGGTCACCTTCTGCTCTCCTCCCCCAGACGTTCAAAAGAGCATCGATTGGCACCTGAAAGCAACAGTCAGACTTTAAAATAACAGGCTCCTCTTCTGCCCCCCGCCGCAGGAAACCCCCTGGACCAGCCCCGTACCCAGGTATAGGCAGAGCTCTGCGGGGCTTTGGGGGAAACACATGGACGACCAACACAGCTGCTGGCTGAGAAGTTAAGGCACCATCCACCAAAAAAAAAGAGTCACTGAGAAAAGCCTGTAGACTGTCAGGATGTTTTTCAGCATAGCCTTACCCTGTTTTTTCTGTAGCCCCCATGAAATGGAAGAGGAGGATGAGACCGACACTCACGTCACAGCAGGAGCAGGAGGGGAATGTGACCAATGCTCATAATTATGGCAGGAAGCTAGCAAAAGCTTTTCTTCAACAATTTGCAATTGCTTGGACTAGACCTCAAAGATAAGAAAATCCCAAAATTAAAATTGCCAATTGAAAGGGGATCAATAAAACTGCCCCCAAAACAGTTAAGGAGAGTAATTGCTTCAATAGCACTCTGTCCTTCCCAGGAGATCCAGAAGTTATTTCTCCCTTCTTCTGCAGAGGTCTGACCTCCTAACCCAGCATGGGACAGCAGGCAAGGTGGGACCCAGGTCCAGCAGAGAGGAACAAACCAGGGACAGCTAAAACACAAAAGTCCACTCATTCCTCATGGGGGTCAGTAACATACCCCAGAGATCCAGGCTTGAGTTCCAGGACATGATCACTTGGGGTGTACAAATTCCTCAGTACTGGCAAAATTCTTTGAGGATAAAAGCAGCAGAGATATGCCAAGCATCATAGCTGGAAGTAAATACAAATGCTGCAACAAGAGCAATGAGCCACCTGCCAGCTGTCTTTTATATTAAAATATTTCAGTGTTCTTAGAGTTGCTTAATTTCCCATCTCACTCCAAGTCCAGAGGAACTTTGTGGGCTGCTAGCTTTGCCATGCAGCAGTGACATTGCTCATTATTTTTAAAATATATTTAGAACCTGTGATCACACAATTCAATCTAAACATATGCACTGTTTTTAGTACAATGTTGTCCTTTGCCGTCTACTGCAAATGGGTTTAAAAGCAGTGGTGGAAACAATGTGTGTTTAATCTGAATGTGGACTGTAGAGAGATTGCATACTCAAATATCCTGTTTTATGTGGTATCTGGTTGTATTTTAAAACACTTTTTAGAGACTTGGAGCCAGCTGAGGTCACAAACAATCTCATAAAGATTAGAAAAGGGAAAGAAGCTGGGGGGACCAATGGGGAGCCCACTCTGGCACACTGAAATAGGACACTCGAAATATCACTTAGTATTTCTTTAAAAGAAAAACTGAAATGGTAAGCTTCAGAGAAACAATAAATGCAGAGGTGGTTAAAGAGTTTTTATTCAAATAAAGTCTTGCCCCAGGAGATGGAAGTAGAGTCTTGAAATACAGAGATAGGATTTTACATGTGCTAAAAGCATCAGTGTGACACTTTTTGGAAAAAAAAGGGGGGAAAATACCTTCGTTGTTATACATGACAAAATAGCAACTAAATGTTTGCTTTGATCCCAGCGTGTAAAGGGTGAAGCTTTTAGGCAAGGAGCGGCAGGTGATCTCAGCTCTTCTGCAAGTCCTAATGCTCCTAAAAGCCACTCTTCCAGTTTCTGTAATTGGGCATCAGTAGTTAATGTAGTATTGACTGCATTACATGCTCCTGTGCATCCTCTCACTAATGCCAATTGCATCACCTTGTACATTTACCATATTGCTTAGCCAATAGCTGTTAAAAGCAATCCAAATCATGAATCATATAGGAAACTTTTAGCAAGACATGACATCCAAAGGAGACAATTTACAGTTGAGTTAATCTGGGTACATTAGCGAGACATGGATTCAGGAAGACAGACCAATTTATGTTACTTTGATTTTACCCTTTATTGCTTTGTATAGGCAAATGAATGGAAGGGCATGGAGTAAAAACAGATATAAAGGAGTCCTTTTCAAAACAGATCTCCATTTTGTACAGACAGGTCAAAGGGTTTGAGACTGATGCTTATTTAGGCTTTCATAACCATAACAGGGTACTTACAGAAATCATTTTCCACAAATGAGTAGAAGGATAAATATATAATGGATCCTGAATAATGTTCAGTACCCACCCTCACTGCAAAAACATTAACATAGAAACTTGGCTTCTCAACATTATGTAAGGCACGGCCTGTCCAGGAGTCACCTGCCACCAGGAATAGGCTCCACACAAGCAGGTCTGCTCATGAGCTCAAGGCAGCAGGTGTTCTGGAAACAACACCAAGGTTCACCAGCTCAAGCCTGTCCTCTGTCCAAACAACTCTACCAAATCATTGGTTAACACACAGAAAGTCCAATCTTCTCCTCCCTATCTGCCTTGAAGAGATTTCATCTTTTTGAAACATATATCCACTTCTCTGGAACAGAAGGAAAGGATACAAGCGATAAAGAGATATTCTTTAACCCATTTCAGCTGCAAGGTAGAGCTAACCAGGAAAGAAATTAGGAGTGAGTTCCCTCTGAGAAAGTACATTTTATGGAACAATTTCACACTAGATGCTTGACCAAAAGATGCATAGCAAATAGACATAGCCTCTTTCTGCTGTTCTGATCAAGCTCGGTAGCACCAGTAAAACAGAGATGGGGAATAATTTAAAAAAAAAAAAAAAAAAACAAAACCAGCTAGGAAGTGTGTTGTTGCCTCTGCTTTTATGGGTAGTGAGTAATTTGCAGTATTTGTGGGGGGAAAAAAGAAGTGGTAAAGGAAATGTAGGGGAAATAATGGCTCATCAGCCAAAAACTTTACAAAAGAAAAACTGAACTGCATCCTTAAATATTGGATTCCAAAATACTGGAAACTCTGGTGCTCTAAGCCTAGTTTAAAAAAAGATCATGATTCCCCTTTGAAAAGCTTCCAGAAGTCCTTTCGAAAGAGTTGCACATGCAGGGAAAATGCCAAAACAAAACATTTTCACTAGCTGATCAATTTAAACAGCTGTGGTAAAGCTGCAGCCACTGGCACCATCATTAACAATTTAAAGCATGGCTGCTTTTGTCTTCCTTCCCAGTTACATTCTCATTATGCCTTTTTATTTATTAGAAACACAGTCCTCCGGAATACATTTCTGTATCTCAGATCCATAATAAACCAAGTAGGAACATCCCTGGCTTCTATTCAAATGCATGTTGGCGAGAGGGTTAATTGTTTAATTCTGGTCCAAGTTCTCTGCAGTTCAGTCATGAATATGCAACAATCATCCACTTTTTCTTTAAGAGAAAGTAGAACTGTTGATATGAATAGTTTAAAAAGAAGACAAATAATACTTTCACTGCCAAGTCATCCTTTCAGAGTTTGATTACCACACAAGGAAATCTGAACGTTGGTGTAAAGAATTCGAAAATGTGCAATGAAACTTAAAAGCCCTTTAAATTTGGACAAGAGCATTCATTATCTGCTTCAATATGGAATGTAAGTAGAAAGTAGTTTGCAAGAACATTCACTGGAGAGTTGAGCATCTGTTTGCATGGATAGCACCCCACATCATGCTTGGAAACTCAGGCTTGGGAGTCATCCCACTGGAGAACAGAGAAAACACACACATGCTCACAGGGAACTAAAAAAACAGTAGCTGTGGTGAATTCTTCTCAGATAGGTTTAATTATGTTAACCTAATAGTGAACAACTTTCATTTTAAAATGCCCTTCCCTCCACCCCCACGTCTTCAGTGAATAGGAACTACATTCACTGAATAAATCATTCCCTGGCAACAGTTACACACATTATTGAAGTTGGGGGCAGTGATTTCTATACGGTTTAAAACAATGCCTATGTATTCTAAATGATGACAATTCTGTCCAATTTTTAAAAGATATAGACCCATTAGAGTTTTATAGTTCAGTATTTAGCAGCATCTGCAGTGCCTTCTTTATTCTTATACTGCAACACTTAATGCTTGATACCATTATTCTGATTTTGAATTGATTTCAAGTAAAATACCTTATTTGCCATAAACTTTCATATTCTTTACCTAAGATGCAGATGCAGTCATAATGCTAAAAGAACAGTTTGCCTTTAGCAGAAATGTAATAGTTCATGCTAATGACAGCGAAGCTAAACTGAGCAGCAAGCACATTTCCAAAGAGAAGAAAACTATCTCTAAACACAATGCCTGAAAACCTTAAGAAAGCCTCCAAATGAAATCAATTAATCCTCCAACCATGATAAATTTCTTAACCATTTAAGAAACATATTTCAGACTCTGCTGTGACCCTTTATCACCAGACCTAATGGATTACTTTATTAATAATGCACTGCTCTTAAAAGGAATTTTTCTGAAGATTCTACCATAAGAGAGTATTTTTGGAATGGCTATGACAAACAGGCTGACATGTTCATGTTGTATTTATTAAAGATAATAAAATTTAACACTAACTCCAAAGAAGACAAATTATGTTCTGCTGCCAGGGTATCAAGTATACTTTCTACTGCATTAAACCAAAATTAGAGCAAACAGATTTCCAAGAACAAGCTGCTTCCTTTGCCCTATTACCCAAGCTAAAAAATGTCCTTACAGTTTCAACGCTTGTTATGTCAACCAGGCAATTATCAAGTGTCCACAGCATCTGGGGATGAAGTATGATGACATCCTACCCAGATCCTTCAGCTACCTAGTCAGAACAAACACTAGGAACTATTTGATTGCCTGCCATACTCCTGTACAAAGCAGTTTGCTCCTCTTAGGCCTTCTACCTCCTTTCACTCCTTCCCATAGGAGGAGATTTCTTTAAATAGATAGCTAGGTTATCAGTGCTCCAACTACAGTAGCCTCTATTTCTTGAATAAGTTTAGGCAATTACTTTACTACCCCACAATTCTGCCATGCTTCCGTATTTGCCATTTCAGGGGCAGAGAGAATCTCCAGGAAGAACTACCTCTAGCTCCACACTTGGTCAGCTTTGGAGAAACAGTCCAAATGTTTTTTTGGTCCTTTATGGCCAAACCAAGTCACATGTTCTGCTGCCAAATGTGCTCCAATTTTATTTAGAAAAATTCTTTGACAATTTTTTATCTCATCTTCATGAATATATTAATCCACTGCTGTACTTCTGAGTCACCTCAGTGACCCTTTTGGGCACTGTGTCATGAGCTAAAGCTAGACCAAATCTCCATAATCACACCAAAACCATATGTGTGAAGATCAAGCCTTCAAAAAACCACCAGGTAACTCAGCTGAATAGGAAAATATAAGATCTTTGGTGACCTTTATCAGTCATTTTTTGAATAAGCTGATGTCTGGGAAGATGTGTAGGGATTTTTCATATGTAGTAAGCTAGATACCAGTGGACCATGGAGAAGGTCTGAGGTAGAGTGGCACAGGAGATAAAAAAGAAAAAGAGAGAGAGCTTCAGGAACATTAGGCAACAGAAAAGTTAAATTCCATGTCACGTGAGGAAAAGCCACTGTGCCATCTCCCTTTCTCTCTCTGCATGACTCCTCAATAGGTACACCTGAGGAAGGTATGCTCGAAGGAAAACAAAAGATACCAGCAGCACGCAGAACAGCTCTTCTTCCTATGTGGCACAATTTGTACCTGCTGTATTTTAGTGTGTATAAAGATTTTAAACTGCAGAACAGGATTGCTTTGACCTGTGTTGCTGAAGATAGATAGATAGATAGATAGATAGATAGATAGATAGATAGATAGATAGATAGATGGATTACCTATCCATCTATAGGATACACCTACCTATAGGTGTACCTCCATATGGCAGCTGGCATGCTCCCTTGTGAAGCCAGCCCACAGCTCTGCTGTCCTGGCCAGGGCGACGTGGCACAATTCCCGTCACTGACATTATACAATCCATTTCTCTGCTTTTCTAATTCCAAATGCTGCATTTTTTACCTTCTGTGAGGGGCAAGATGGGCTCTTACACAACAGGGAACCCAATTGCTGCACTAATCCAGTTTCAAATTACCTAATATTCATTGCCCTAAATACTGCCCATCAACCTAAGACCCATTCCCCAACCCCAGTGCACACAACCATGGAGTATCTATATTTTTCTTTCCATTTTTAAAGTAACTATATATAAAAAATTTCTGTGTAAAACCAAAGTACATGTTTAATGAAGTCCTCTGCTATGTTATTTACTCAGCCCACTCCTGTGATCTGTTTAATCAGAGTTCTGCTCAAAAACACAAAGGACCCGTGATTTGGGGTGCTCCTGTCTATGCAAACATTGGGATGAACACACAGCTGATCAGTGTTTTTACAAGTGCACACACACTCCACAATTTGCTTGAAGGATGCCATGTCTGGTTAACACAGCACAAGTTAGCTGAAAAGGAAACTTTCACCCCCCACACACATAACAAAGAGTCGTGATTTCTATTAGTGCATTTCATACCATACATGCTGATTACCAGGCCGTGCTTCATTGTTAGCAGAGATTACAGCTGGGATAAGCTGCAGCTTTTTCCTAATTGCTATTATGATGACTGAATTTTTGTTTTGTGTCAAGCATTATTCACACATTATACTCCAAAATTTGATCCCTCTATGATGCATTATTGATTCCATGCAGGCAATCATACTGCCTCCAATGTGAAGAATTAATTTGGGCTATTCTACTTGATTTGCATTGCTCCATCACAGCAGAACATAGTTCTGTAGGGAGGCACAAATTGAAAAGGGAGATTTAACAAAATACAGAAAATGCTGCTGCCCTTTAAAAGAGATGAATCCTAAGGAGGGGAGAAAAAAAACCCCAAAAACCACAAACACAGCACAACACGTGTGGTCCAGAAAGAAATAAGGTCAGTCAGCCAAATTCATCTTAGTCAGAGGAAGGTTACAGGAGTAGCCTTATGCCTCTAATAAAGTAAACTGACTTGCTCCAACATATATTGCCAAAGAAAAGAACTGAACACCTCTGAGAGTGACACAGCTTCAAAGTCTTTGAAACCCTGTTAGCTTCATTTTTTTCTCAGCATAAGCAATACTCAAGCACTTAGCGTCTCTTTTATCCACAGGCCAGTCAACTGCAAAGCTGATCTAGAAGATGTGTAACAGATGCTCCACATCTACTCATTTTTTTTAAAGTTCTACTGTGTTAACAAAGGAACTTACGAGATCTCAACAGAAATAAAGCCTGTGATTTATTTTTCTTCCCCCACAAATAAGATTATTTCATAGTTTTGGGATGTCAACTTAATTAGCAGGGAATAAATTCAGAAGGGCATGACAACTTATACAGAGACTTTGATCTCACATTGATCAACTCTTAGTCCAAATCTGATTGAATCTGCATACAAAGGTGCACTGATAATGATGCATTTCTGCTCGGTCTCATATTTTAAAGGTGTCAAGTCTTTGTGAAAAGCCTACATTTTTCTCATTGTCCCAAATGCTTCATGAAACAAAACCTCACATGCCATCTCAGAAACTAGATTAAAATTCTGTATGTGTGAACATACTAGAGTAAGAATTTTAGAAATCAAACTTATAGCGAGAGAAAACCTCAAAATGCTACATCTAAAATACTCCCTTTTTTGGGAAGCAAGGAAAGGAGAAAGTGAAGAGAAACTTTAGTAGAAGACTTCTGGTCTTTCAACAGTCAAGCCTTCCTAATTATTCTCCAGTGCAGTACTAATTCAGTTGTAAAATACTAGAAGACAGATATGGGTTGTGGAATAAAAATCATATAATTTCAACTTAATAGTGCTGAACAGCTTTCAGTACTAGTCACAAAACATGGTTAGCATGACCCTGACACAGAAAAGTAAGTGACTTTAAATTACAAGTTATTTTTCTCATAAATATTTTAAAAAGCAATACATATATTCAAGTAAAATCAATGCTGCTGCCAAAATGCCCAACTTCCAATTTCTCCAAGCCCATTTGCTCCCTATGAAAAGCTGTTTCCTGTCTACAGTCTTACAAATATTCAGTAATTTCTCTTACTTTCAAATGGCAAAGCCTAGGACTTTTTTTTTTTAGCACTTAAAGAGGTTTCTAAAAGAAATTTTAAAAGATCAGGGAAATTCATTCCACAGCGCACTTCATCCATTTATATAGGTGGAGCGAAATAAGGAAATAATAGGTAGAAATGCCTGTTAAAAGTTAAGATGCAATTCCCACTGTCCATGCACAAAGTGCCACCAAGGTGGAGGTCCTTGGCAAGAGGCAGAGCCATGGATGGCTACAGAAGCCTTCTGCTCTGCCTTAGTTTTAATCCTTGGTTTCAGTGTATGAGCTATGAGGGAAGACCTAAGCAGCCTTACCAAAAAAAAAACAAAAACGAAAAAACAAAAAACCAAAAAAAAAAAAACCAACCCCTCCCTCATTAAAAAGTTGTGATTTGACTTACCACCTTCGTTCCAGAAACTACTGATGATTGAGCAGTTAAGTTGCACACTCTGGCATGCACCATGCAAAAGATAGCATCAGGTCATTCAGGCCACTAACTAACACTGATATTGCTCACATCAATTTGTTCCCCTTAATCATCCTTGATAAGGACTAGTCAGCTTAAAAAAAATAAGCATATGTGAAGTCCTACAATCAGTCAAGCTCTCCTTCAGCTTCATTCATGAAATTACATCCAAAATGAACCTCCGCTTCTACTATTAATAGAAGGGAGTAAATTGTTAGAATAAACCAATGTTGGGTTGGTTTTTTGGTGGAGTTTTTTTTGCCACAGAGGCTTATTAGCTTATTGTTATTATGTTTATAGCTATGAAGAAAAGCTGTGAGAAATACTTATTAAAGGCGCACATTAAAGAGACCTAAATGGCATGCAAATGAAAGGGAAAGAAAAATACCAAAATTAGATTTACAATAAAAGCTGTGAAAACAAACAGGCTAAAATGGATATATTAGAGTAACTTGCAGAAAGAAAACTCTACATAGATTTTTTTTTTTTTAATCAAGCTGTTTCTGCTATCTCCTTCAGCAAACAGAGCCTGGAGTAAACCTTTCTGGGCTGTCCGATCATGTCAGAGATGAGGTAAAAAAAATAAAGAGCAAGCATGCTGTTACCTACATGAAAAAAAAAATCAGAAGCTCAGAACAGAACACTCTGAAATGCAAATAAACAGCGCACATCTGTTTCAAAACTATCTATTTCTACATTAGCAGCACACAGTAGACACTGAGCACAGGCTTACACAATCTCAGCCCACCTACCGTCCTCCTTGTCCAGCACCATCATCTCCGCAATCAAGAAAAGTCCGGGCACAGATGCTTCTTCCGCAGCAGCCTCCGCTCAGGGGAGAGGAGAGCAAGTCTCTGGGAACACAAATGAGCTACGGTACAGCTGATCGTCCTTTAGCAGCAAGTGAGCTCTAATTACCCAGTTGTCCAGCTTTTAACCTAGATTGCACTCAGTTAGAATTACACTCAGAAATAAAGCACTTTGCAGATACAAAAGCAGTCTCACCTACTTTTGTGCCTCAGAATTGCAAGGAACTAAAACTGCAATTTAGAAAGCAGGGGGATCAGAGCCGTTTCTTTGGTTCTCACCTTCTAAATGGCTCAATTTACACAGTATAATCTATTTTAATGTAATTGCCTCTGATAGCTCATAACCCTGGCTGTTGCAACTACAGGTATATAAGGCTTTCAGCCTTATAAAGTGTTTTCCCTTTGGATTTAAGCTGAATCTAAATCCGAAATTATATTCAGAAAGGGTAGACTACCTAAGCCCGACTAGTGCTGCCTCTGCCTCTCAATTGGTGAGCCTTGCATACTTACGATGAATAAATGCACGCGTTTCCCAGGGCCCCCTCTCGCGCTCCTGCCGGGATTTCCCGGCGGAGCGGCTTCCCGGCTCAGCAGCACCACCTGCAGCACGCCCGGCCCCCGCCCAGGTGCCGCTGGCCGCGGGGCCACCTGCGCCGCCGCCTCTTTGTCCTCTGCGGGGCCGGGGCGCGGGGATGCTCCCGCTCTACTCCCGCTCTGTTCCCTGCCAGCCGGGATTGTGTCTGGCTCGGCAGCTCGGGCAGGTCAGAGGCTCACAACTCTGCGCAGCTGATGCCGGCTGCGTTACACCAACCCCGCTGCTCCCAGCTACATTTCACACATCTCTGGTGACCTAAAACTTGATACTAATTTTCTGCACAAACTTTTTGGGTTTGTTTTCACATGACAGTATTAGTTTCAGGGTGTACTCCAGAGAATGCAGCTCCATTTTCACTAGGTCGATATTAAAATGAATTTACCTAATCAAACGCGATACAAACCCTTAACAGGTTTGCTCCACTTGTCAGAAATGCCATCAATGCTCAAATATAAAGTGACAAGCTGGGGACCCACGTCTTTTATCCTTCATCCTGCAACTCTTACTCCTTTTTCAGACAAGTCATCTGTTGTCTCCAATGGCTCTCACAAGGATTGCGGGATCAGACACTTCACTACCAAGATCAACTGCACCGTTTCACTCAGTCTTTTAATCTGAGAAAACATTTCATTTCTGCTTTAATGATGCTTCTTCCTACCCTTTACAACTGATACAAAGGTACTCTAAAGAGCATGATAGCGGGCTCAGGTTATATATCCTTAATACCAATTTTTAATTAGATTCCTTATCCCCAGATGAAGTGGCTTTTCCTTCCCCCTTCATTCACAATACTTAATCCTAACAGTCCTTGAGAATATTTGATGTTAAATGTATCATTTTGCATTGAACTTTTTTCATCTAGTGCTTCCAACAACTCCCATTTACTAGTGATACTAGTTTGCAAGTGTTGAATATGTATTTTAGTGTAAGAGTGCAACCACCATAAATAATCACTTTCTTTTAGGAAGTGTCACAAGCTAAAAAGGAGGAGGATTTTATCCCAAAGATTAAAGTCTAATAGTTAAAAGCATCTGTGCAAAAACTAACAAAACCTCAGCCTTTTTAATATTTGAGGCACTTCAACACTTTCCATATACTGTTGGCCTCCATCAGAAAATGGTGAACTCCAAAAATGTTCCATCTTTCTGTCTGTGTACTTTTCAACCCTGCCACCTTCAAAAAGGACAGATTTACCCCAAAATATATGGTAGATTTCAACTTCCACTATTTGGTAACTACAAGAAAGGCAAGCTTTTGCTAAAAATGAAGTTAGCCATTGTCTGTCACAGCTGACTTCTGCAGCAGAGCAAACTAGCAGACATAATGCATCTATGAAAAAATACGCAGTACCGGATCAATGTACATTTTATTCCTTTACTGCTCCATCATGGCATAGAGACTGGATTACTCCCTGTGCAGATTTTTTTAAACACTTTATCTACTTACTCATTTCACACACCAACAATTTAAAAAAAACCAAGTTTTCTAACCCCTAACATTTGTACAGCAATTTAAGTCAACTACAATTAACAGAATCTGTTGGAATTAATCATGCTACCTGATGTCAGTTTACTTTTTTAAGCAGAAATCTGGTCTTTGCAATCAAAACATTTATGTATTTGAAAAATATCTTAAACCTCATTATCTCGAAATTTATAAATGTGCTGCACAGTGCGTAGGTTGGCTTGCCCACAGCAAACCCTGCTGTGATTTACATGGTGGAACTGACTAAATGACTTGAAGTTTTTCCCTCTCAACCTTTCTCTCCCCCACCCCTCTCATCCCTCTTTTCTCAGTTCATAACATTTGTTCAGGGAAGATATCTGCCAAAGTTCCACTGTGAACCAGTATTTTCTAATATCAAGTCATGTTGCATCAGTCAAGTTATATTATGTCACTTCAAACATACAAAATGTTGTTACCTCCCTGACATAACTTGACGTGATGCCACAACACATCAAGTCAGAAACATTATTATTGTTATTTTTTCAGTCTGCCCCTTCATCCTCAATGATATCTGTGAAGACCCACAGAAAAGTATTATTGAGTCTCTGCTACTTCACCACAGAGCATGCTTGCCAAGGAAGCTTTTTGCTCACAGACCCGGAGTGGAAACACAAATCCACAGTTATTGCACCGCTGGGGCAATCCTGGTGTCACACTGGGGCTGGCAAACAGCCTTAAGGCCTCAAGCTAAAAGAGTGGGCAGCCACCTCTGAGGCCAATGGCCTCAGAGGCCCAGCTTCCCAAGTAGCCTTCAGGGATACAAAAGCAAGGGGCACATATCTACAAGGCAGCAAGTGTCCCCCTTTCAATGCACCAGGACTTCTGGGAGAAGTAATCCTGAAATCCTGCCTTCTCTATGCAGTAATAACTATGAATATCCCCATCGCTGCCAGACACCTCAAGAGAAGAAAACCCCTCAAAGAAAAACTCTACATGGCAAAAACTCTTAAATCAAGGGGAGAATTGGATAGTAGCCACAATGCTGGGATTTTTAGATGGTAAAAAATCAGACTGGTTTCTGGGGAAAAAAAAAAAAAAAGGAAAAAAAACCCTGGTCATTTGTGGGAGTAAAACAGACTCATTTTTATTAACAAGCTCATTCAAGCTTGATTTCAAAAGAAATTAGTTTAGTTAGAAAAAGCTTCCATTTCAGTCCATTTGTAACCTATGCAGGTCCAGCATCCCCTTTTAACATTCACAGATGAGTGGGCAAGTGGAGACCATTTGAATCAGGCAGAAAGAAACTTACAAAGGTAAAATGACCTCTTCATATGAAGAGTTTTTTCTCTGAGTCTCACCTCCTGTCCCCCATTTCTCCAGTGCACCTTTAAAAATGACCATAATTTCTCCTCGAACATAACTACTCCATCAACAGCACAGGAGATTCCTAGGCATTACCGCACCTTGTCGCTCTGATCTTCACATCCCTCTCATCAGGGGTTTGTTTCCTACTTTGCTCCTTTTTTAAGTGCACCCCGCACTAATTTCCTCTTTACCTATCCCATCCACCACCATTATTCCCTTTCATACACAGCCGCTCATGAAATCTCCTGAAGGAGGCTGTTGAGAACTGTCTGGATAATCAACAGTTCTAGTTTCATTTCCTTGCAGCACCGTCAGGCCGGCCCCGAGCTCCTCGTGTTTAATGAGTACGTCTGAGACACTTGAAAGAGCCCAAACACCCCTATTAGGAAACTCTCTTCAGATCTCGGTCTCTCCTCGTAGCTCACCTGTGCCTCTTACCCCTGCAAAGGAGGCAGCATCCTGCTGGCAGCCTGTCAATCACACGGAAACAGACACGGGTTGGCAGGCACCCCCTGACAGAGAGTCACCGGGATGAAGACATCACCCGGTTATTATTATTAAGGGGTATTAATAGATAGGTTGAGAGCCCTTCTTCCCTTTTCCTCCGGCAGCTGAGCAAAATTTAGGGGGCTCTGGCAATGCGGGTTACCCCTGAAAGTGAGGTCGGAGAGAAACACAAACCTTGCTCCACAGACCAGTAAGAAATTACCTGTGTTTAATTCCTCGGTCATTACTTAACCTTTTTATCTAAGTGCACAGGGGTCGAGGGATGAGAAGAGTCTTTCTACTGTTATCTCTCACTGACCAGTTAGATAAGTTCATTCCCTCTTCTCCAACACACGTGCTTTCCACTGGAGCACTACAGACCCGATTAGTAAAACTACGTCAGTTTGCTTCAGAGAGCTTCAAGAAACTGGAGGAAAAAAAAAAAAGATGCTGGGAGAGGGATTCTCCGAGGGCCCAGAGGCATGTGACTAGCGTGAACTCCCTCCTCACACACGTCTCTGGGGCAGGGAACATTTAACCTTGTGGTTGTCAGCGCTTCGGCCCCCTCCCACACGGCCGCTCGCACAAGCCAGCCCGGGATTGCTCTTCGTGCCCCGTCCCACTTGGCGCTGTCGCGGCGGGCAGACTCTCCCCGTTCTGAGGCAGAAACTCCAGATCAAAAGAAAAGGGGAAGGGGGAAGGAAAAGAGGTAGAGGTAGGAAAAAAAATAAAAAAAGAAAACAGAGAAGGAGAGCATCTATCTCCCACTTGTCTCTTGAGCCTGGCATCTACTTTTCCGAGTTGAAGCCCCCGCCAGCCCGACACGGGGACGTTCCGTGGCCATTTACACAAGCAGGCAGGGCCGCCCTGCCCGCGGTGGGAGCGCGGGGCGGCGTTCGGGCACCAGCGGCCTCGGGAGCCGGCGGAGCTGGCCCGGCGGGGACCCGCGCTGAGGCCACCGGCGCTGATGGCGGCCCGGTGCCCGGCCTGCGGTGTCAGACCCTCCCCAGCCGGCCGTAGCACGCAGCTGCCGTGTCCCTGCTGCCGCGTCCCCGCAGCGCCGCCCGCCCGGCCCGATCACCGCGGAGAGCGACCCGCGGGTGCGGCGGGGCCGCCGTCCTGGCCGTCCCCGGCCCCCTTTGTGAGCGGAGCGGTGCGGGACAGGCCGGGCAGCGGCGCCGTGCCGCGGTGCGGGGCAGCTCTCCCGACCCCGTTGCATCCCTCCGTCCCTCCGTCCGTGCCTCCTCGCCCGCCGCCGGAGCGCCCGGGCGGAGGCGGCGGGCCCCGCGCCCCGATCCCACCTACCGTCCTCCTTGTCCAGCACCATTGTCCCGGGCACCGAGGGCGGCCGCCTCCGCCGCCGCTCCGGCTCCTTGGGGCGCTCCCCCTCCAGCCGCCGCTCTCGGCTCCGGAGGCGCCGGGCCGGGCACCGGGGCGCTTGCCGAGGCGGGAGCAGCGGCGCGGCCGCCCCGGCGCTGCCCCGGGACGCGAGTTTGGAACGGGGCTGCGGCGGGGTACGGCCGCGCTGGGCGCCGGAGAGCTGGAGCCGGGCTCCTGCACCAGCCGCCTCGCCCCCGGCTCCGCCGCTGCAGCTCGAGTGCCAGTTTAGGGATCAAAGAAGAAGGGAAGGGGGTGGGAGAGAGGAAAAAGGTAAGGGAGGAACAGTATCGGGGGCTGCTCCCCCTGCTCCGTCCTTGCCCAACCTGCGCTGTCAAAAATTGTCTTAATGTAATCGCATGTGATCGCTCACAACCTCTCTCCCCTTTGCTGTTGCTACTGCAAGAGCTTTCCAGGCTTCTAAAGTGCTTTTCTCTTGATTTCACTCTAAATCTAAAATTATATTCAAAGGAAGGGGGGGTGGGAGGGAGGAAAGATGTGAACCTATCACTGAAAGCAAAAGCACTTGCCGCCTGCCTCGCTCGCTCGCTCTCTCTCTCAATTTATGTGCTTTGCACTCTCTCCTGCTGCTGAATAAATGCACACATTTCCCAGGGACCCTCAGATTCCCCTGTTAATTAAATCAATTCATTATGCTCAGATCTGATTAGCAGCCCCTTCCCCCCCTCTTTGAATCAATTATTCAATACACAAACATAATTGCCTGTGCCAGAGGTGTCTAAGTATTAGCTTATTTAACTCCAAGGACACTAATTACCCCTAGGGCAAGGGAACTTTTCTCATTAATTCTAACAAAACACAAAAGCACAGTTAAAGTGTGTGTATATATACGTGTGTGAGAGAGAAGATGGAGGAGCGCATAGCCGAGGAGGGGAGGCATTACTCTAACACACGTGTTACTGTATAAATAAACTCAATTTTTCTTTCTACCTTCACGTTAGATTTTAACCCACATCTTGCATTTGCTAAACTTGCCCTGTCTGCCTCTCTGTTTTTAATGTAAGGAACAGATTGGCATTGTGATGATGTCAGTTCTGGAGTGAAAGTGCTCCCATCCAAAACCAAAAAGAAAAAAGTATATGGGACTGATAGGGAGCAAAGCAGAATTTGAAAATAGTTTACTAAAGCAGAAAAGTCTGTGGCAGACAATTCTGTACTTTAAAAACCTGTGAAAGGCGTAGCCCTCTGAAGCAGCAGGTAAGATGATACCTAGTAAGAATCTAGTTTGTACTGGGAACCATTCTGAGTTGTTTACCATTTGAATTAATGTCAGTGCCCACTATTAATGTACTTGCTTCCTATGTTTACCATAATGGGCTTGATCTCCATTAGCTGAAGCTGGAATGCTAAAAAGAGCCCGGGCAAGACTGATGCAAACTGAGATCGACCATCATTGTGGTGTCTGAGATGCATGACTTCTGGCTGGCATGTTACCCAAGTTTTACCTGTCTGTGAACTTCCTTTAAATAATAAAAAAAAGGGGTAAGAATAACAGAAGTAGTAATTGATTCCCCCAAATTAGGTTTTTACTTTCTAAAGACCTACTGTATTGTTCATGTCCTCAATGTGCACAGAAGTATTGAAGATTTTCTTTTTGTTTCCTTAGGCAATGCATGAGCTGATCCATTAATCCATTTGGCTTTATATATCAGGAAACTAATATTAGCTCAGCTCATCTATCAGCTTTTATTTAGGTCCCACCATGTTGCCTTTTTTTTGACTTTTCTTCAGGCTGGTTCCCCTTGAGGGAAGACAGACAATTTTTGATAGATTTTAGGGATGATAATGCTGCACATCCTCTCATGGGAACTGTCACGTCCTAAATTCCCCATCTTCACATTCACCCCTGTCAAGATACCCATTATTTAACTTTCCTGTTTGGCAACTCTACCCACTCTCTTTAAGGCACACCTTGTACACATCACCTGTAGCCAAGGGAGTCAAAAATCCCACAAGCACCTTCTCTTCAGCCCTACAATAAACCAAAAAAAAACATAGCTAAGACTGCCTGGCAACAAACAATAAATATGACTGGGAATAGAAAGTTGTGTTTCATTAGTGCAGTATGTTTTTCTGTGAGTACACACATATATAAAATGCTTTCAGCTTTGTAACACAACAAACCCTGTTAATTCTCTGTTTTTTAATTTCCATTCTGTGGCACATACTGCACCCACAGGAACTTGGTCCTTCTAACTCTATGAATCTTTTTTCTTTTTTTTTTTTCTTTTCCCTCCTTTGAAAGAACATAGCAGCACTTGAAAAATACTGACCCTGGAGAGCATCGTGCATCATCTCATTTCTGAACATGCTTTTAGTCCTTGAGCCTATTCCTTTTCTCACTGTGGCCAAGGAGATTTTTGGGTGCAAAGCAAGAATTTCAAGATCTTGGTATGCAACTCTTGAGCCTTAATTCTGAGCTTGCCACAGGGATGGTGTAGTTTAATCTAAACACAGACTTAAAAGTGGCAGAAGTTTGTTTGCATTCACTGGAGCTCAAGGTCACTGTTGGGATGCCAAGGGTAGAACAGGAAGAAACTGAGGAAACAAAGGCTGACTTTGGTATCGTTCTTCAGAAAAGCAGTTTGCACTTGAGCCAACAAAGGTGAGGTCACTGGGCATGAGAAAGACCTGAGATGCACGTGAGAGAACATCACACAAGGTGAGAAAAATAATGCCAAAACCACCAAAATATTTCATTCCCAAACACACATCCTGCAGTTTGAACAGTCTGCTGCAATCCTGCAGTTACAGTCATGGGGATTTTAAGGTTTACAACTTTAATAAGGTGAAGAGACAAACCCCAGCGTAAAGGTCCCCACTTTACGTAAATTACTTTTTCTAGTGTGGTGAAGCATTGTCCTCTGTTTGTTTTCATTATATCTGCCCAGTGAGTAATTTCAGAGGAGTGAGAAAGTTTCAGTAGTTTTTGAGCCTTCTTCACCCAGTAGATTAAAATTTTGATACAAAGAATTTTACCACACTTATATTTTGAGTACATGGACACTAGAGAGGAACAGCTAGATTACTCCTTTAAAAAGCACTTGTGTAAGCAACCAACCCCATAACAAGTGACTGGGAAAACTTGACATGGATCAGTGTCTGGAAATAAGCCTCAGATTCCCAACCCTCCATTCTCTGGAACAAAGCACTAAAACAGCTTGCTGCTGGAGGAGGACCAGGCAACACCATTGCTGAGGTGCCAGTTCATCACTGATGTGCACTGGTTTTCATTCAATTATGGCGCCTCACACACTCCCTGGCTAGGCAGTTCTGAGAAGCCATCATGCTCAATACTGCAGAAACTACAGAAAAAAGGGGAATAGCTGTGCTCTGCCTAGGAAAGTTTCTGGTCTAACACTAATTCCTACTATTCCTAGTGCATGAGGGAAGAGGCATGCAGGAATAAACACACCTTCGTGCAGCCAGGGCTTGAGCTCAGACTTCTGGGTCTAACTTGAGGCTCTTGCTCACTAGTTGCTCATAGTTCTTTCCTTTTTACTTGAGCATAAGCAAGAGAAAATGAAGCTTCTTAAGAACAACACCCTATTCTTACTAAATTGCAAAGTCTGCAATATACTTAAGTCAAGCCTTTAGCAGACCCGTGAGGTTTCATATTATCCTATGCTTGAATGAGGCAGATGACTGGAGCAAAAACCAGCTAATGACATAAAAGCATTCTTCTACTTTCAGTCTCTCTTAATTAAGGACTTGGTTAATGTTTCAGTGTTGGGAATTATAAAGCTTCATCAGGGAGGTTAATATGTTTTTTATTTTATCTTTCAGCTGACAGGATTAGAAAAAAGTTTCAAAATAAAAGTGAAGGTGATTAAGTCATGTGTGCCAGTCAGAATCCCACAGTGAAGCAGCACCAGGCCATACCAAAGAATACCCTGCACATAGTGAATTTAGCAGTTGTTTTCAAAGTCAGATTTCTCAGCAGATAAGACTTTTATCTACCAGTTTGACGCATGGGTTTTATTTTTGAATTCACACAAATAACCAATTTGCATAGATCTGTACTAAATTAGCTACAAAACATCTCTGTATTTTTATCCATTTTAGAACCACTTGCACCTACCTTGCTGGTGTCAGAAGAGAGTGACCACGGGCCTGACCTCATACCACAATTCAGCAGCCCTGTAAAGGAGGAAAATCCCAAGTGTTCTGAAAAGTTATGTTCACACAGAACACGGGTGGCAGTTCAAAAGACACTTAAATACGTACCTGAGATCAACAGACCTCAATTATTTCTAAACTCTGGCTTGCTCTACTTCTCTGCCTATGCATTGTGAAAATAAATCACTCAATTCTGTTACTATGTTTTACGTGAAATGAATGTTAAATATTTTCATAAATATAGGCTATCCCTTAATAAAGAAAATTGTGTATTAAAAATACAGCATTTCACTTGATAAAAGAAAATGTCAAAGCCTCAAAAATAAAACCTCTAGAGAATGAGTTCTTTGCCACTGTGATAAAAGGCTGAAACTTTGAGCCATTAGGCTTTACAATCTGTAATGACCTTTTAGAGAAATTTACAGTGGATAAATTAGTTTGGTTGCTGCTCTTCACAGCAAAAAGTAAATTTCTTTTTTTTTCCAAAAATAAGAGTAGCAGGACCTAAATTTTTAGACTGTTTCTTGTTTCATAAGAAGTCTAATGGGCAGATTCTGCACCTCTCATGTCCAGACCACCTCAGCTGCAATGGAATCCATGAAGTTTCTTTCTACATGAGAAACTGGTGTCAGGAAGGTTTTGTGAATGGGTACAAACTTCTGGGGGTGAGGTTGGGTGTGACACGCTGCAGATCTGCCAGTGTCTCCTCCGCACCAATACAGGCAGGGAGAGGTCTAAGGACCCAAGGGAACAGCTTTAGAGGAGGCCCAGACAAGGAGCGGGGATGGGCTGGATTTCCTTGGGAAAAGCATAAATAGAGGAGATGCTTTCCCAATAGAAGCCTCCTTTCTCCTACCACTTCTCAAAAGTCTCCCAGGCTCAAGTGAGATGTGTTCTTCATTTATTTGGTCCATCAGGTCTCAACAGCAATGTAAGATTTCAATCCATATCAAATTGAAGTTCAGCAAAAGGTCAGGAATGCACCTTTACCCCAATCTTTCTGAGCACACCAACATGTGGACTCTGACTCTGCCACCTCTTCACACAGCAGTGCCTGTGCAGAGTTTCTTTAAAGTAAGTGGAAATGAATCCCTAACACACAAATCCCAACAAAAAGACATCTCCAAAGTTATGAATAAACTCTAGTGACAGTGTTTTCATAATGTCCCTTGCTTTCATTTGGATCAATAATTGACCTTTCTGTATATTCTTCTCTACTTCAAAAGCTCACTGCTACTGCAGTGTTCTCCTGCAGATAGTCCTGCCTTGTACTCCTCACCTTGTTGGGTGCAGTAGACAGACCTGGAAGGCATATCTGGCATCCGTACATCTGCCTCAGTTGTTTCACAGAGGAATCCAGTGAGACAGTGCCTGGTTCTGGAGTGACACATGGAGCTCTTGGGCTTGTTACCACATACTCTGTTATGATCAGAGCATATTGCTCCCAGCCTGATGTCAAGCAGCAGCTAATCAAATGTGAGATGGGTGAACAGAGACAGAGCCATGGAGATGCCTTTTCATAATCTCTTACTATCTGCTCTTCTTTAAACTGCAGCAGCACACAGGGGTCCAAGTCATGGGGCTAGACCAAAACATATTGTCCAAAAATCCCAATGCCCTTCTTCAATAAGATAGCTCCTTTCTTCATTTGCACTAAAGAGACCAGGCAAAATTGATGCAGAATTGTTGGAGATGGAAACACATGAATTGAAAAGATAAAATGCAATGTCAGGCTCATGTTGCTTTGTAATAACAATACCCTAAGATACTGCCAGTGCCCCCTATTTTGTGGTTCCCTCTGCCTCTACTTGGCATGGATGACATTTGTCAGGTCTTCATAACATCTTTCTAACAACATACCATCTAAAAATGTTGACCCCATAGGAAAATGGCTGCTGGCACAGGAGCTGTGGGTGCACACAAAGGATATGGTGTGGCAGCTGAACACGAAACAGAGGAATTCTAGCTATTCCCATGTCAAGGAGGGTCTGTTACACCGGGCTGTGTTTCGCACTTGAATTCATCAGCATCCAGTTCAATCTGAATCTAATGGTGATAATCTTCTTGATTCATTAACGTGTGAGATAAGAAAACACATACACAAACCAAAGAGATGAATATTTTGGTGTTTGTTTGTTTGTTTGCTTTAAAATAAATCCATCCTGTGAAATTACAAGATTTCTCTCTGAATCCAAAGACAGAAACAAGTTCAGTGAAGATGAAAGGGAAGATGTTCTGATAAAAGCAGGCAGGTGGAGGCTGTAATGAAGGCATACACTATAGTGCACATCTTGCCAATATTTCTTAATGAATAATATGTGCACTCAGATGAGAATAGTATTGATTGAGGTCTGCAGGGAAAGTTCTCTAGGAAAAATTTTTATTCTAGGAACAGAGTCCTTTTTGGAAGATTTTGATCTTTTCCTGCTGCAACTTTTCTCCTCCCCTCTCTTTGTGCTACCCAAAGCAACTGACAGCCAAAAAATGAAAAGCCTCCCCTGCATCTAATGTATCTATCAGATCCAAAAAGAAATTTATAAACCAGTACCAAGAATGGCTGCACCATTCTCCTTAGCTGGTAGAGGACACAGCAGTGTATAATTAGGACTGGATTACTTCGCTCAGAACTGGAACAGAGAGCAGATGTCTTGCATTAATATTGGCATTTGATTTCACACACTTTCTTTGCCATGTTTGCAAAACCAATTTGCCTTCCTATCTTGGATCCTGCCTTTCGTTTACTGCTGCTCTAGTGCAAACAAAAAGCCACCAGTGGCAGTATGAAAGTACATGCAGAAGTTCAAGCCCTTATAAAGTGGGTAGAGTTTAGAATTTTATTACTAGCATAAAATATCAACTTATTTTCTGATTATGTTGATGAGATTGGTATGGTCGGTATGTTCCACTGATGCCAACTCGGACAAAAGAGGTCATGACATTATAATGCATTTGTGAACATAAGCCAACAATAAAGAAAGCTATACCTCTTCCAAATTAATGTCATCAGACTCCATCTGTAGTACATATGAGAAATGCATCCCTCTCCTCAACCCTTTTGTTCACCTGTCTTTCCACACAGGGGACTTCAGTCTTGATTTTGCTTCAGTTCAATGTTTCATTTACAGAATTCTTCCAGAGGGCCTACAACAAAATTTCATGCTGTTAAAAGTATTGGCCCCAATTCTGAACTGCAGCCAGCTTGCATTTGAGAGCAGCTTTATGGCTGTAGCTGGATTCTGGAGGTTTCTTAGGAGGCAAAGATGATCTGCCTTAATTTAGGAGCATCCAGGGGCTGATCACAATGTTCCACACTACAGCAGCACAGAGTAACTGTAACATCAGCAGCATACAAGCAGCAGGGTGATGCTGACAAATTCTAGAGTCAATACAGGGATGCAACCCAAATTGCATCACCACTGAAACTCTTCTGCAGTGTAGCTTTGGCTTCAAGACACAATGTTTGCTTTACTTGGTGATGGAGAATGCCCTTCAGAGCCTGCCCTGTAGCACCAGGAACAGACCTGTACCATCTGTTTGCAGGTGGCAACACCTGTTTGTATCATGCAGAGCTTTTCCTACAGAGGTGCTTTGGGAAGACAACTCTACCCAGAGCTATATCCAAATCCACGGTTACTGCCTTTGCTCCCTTGTGATGCC
Organism: Acrocephalus scirpaceus scirpaceus; assembly: GCA_910950805.1. NCBI lineage: Eukaryota > Metazoa > Chordata > Aves > Passeriformes > Sylviidae > Acrocephalus > Acrocephalus scirpaceus. Next base: position 51,600,704 of record OU383780.1, read on the forward strand.
AGACACTTAGAAAAGGGGATGATTTCTGTGACAGATTCTGAAAGACTGGGAGATATTTGTGCTTGTAGACCACCAAGTCCATTCTGCATGAAAAACTATCCCTTTTCTGTCTGCTCTCTGTACACAATGGCAGCAACTCCCCTAGTCCTAAAGAATGTGTTTAATATCTGAACAAAATGACAAATTAGGAAAAGACAACTGAAATGTTGTATGGGTAACTTCACATTATTCTAGCCCATCAGCAAATGACAGAAGTGCAAGAAAAACAAGCAAATAACTGGAAGAAATGATAGTGGTTGCCACAGCTCTCTTTAAGCAGGTGAGAATCTCAGTCTGAAAGCTCTAAAGATAACTACAGAAATGATATCATTCTCTGAGTGAGAGCTAAAAAAGCTGCTGTGCTCACAGGGAGGTCAAGAAGTGAGAGCCCAGTGGATCGTTTTGTTGCGTTTTTAATGCTTCATGGCACAGGGTCAGTCAGAAATGCCTATCCTGAGGTCATGGTTGGGGCAGTCTGGAAAGCAATCTTTTCTGTTGCTGGCAGGGCCCTGCTAAGGCTCTGCTCTTTCTCTCGCAGAAGATTATTGCAGCCCACTCCTCCTGCTCATCATGCCATGGTTAAATTCACCATGGGCACTGGCATTCAGCTTCTCTGGGATCACAGTGGCCCCAAGGACCTTCCCTGTGGCGCTCTGTCCAGACTGTTGCAGTGTGGTGCAACAAATAGACATCCAAAGCTAACCCCAGTAAAATTCCTTACCGTGCGTATTGACAACCAAGGACTAATACTTATTTTTAGCTCTGCATTTAAATAGCATGAGTGAGACAGAATGAGGAGCATGAATGGCAACCAACTTGTCTGATAACTAAGTAATGAGTCCTATTTTTATGGCACTTAGCCCCTTGTCAATGCAGCAGTGTGGTTACACTGGCCATGGGGAAATGGGGTAATCATCCATCTCTGAACCTGCCTAGGAGATGCTTTGACCTAGAAGAAGTTTGATTTAGGAGAAGCTGAGAAGCACAGTTTGGAGGGCCTCCTAATGACTACATCTGTTTTAAATTGACATATTTTGACTATAGCTTCCATACCAAACAGTCACCGGAGTCAAGTGATCACTTAAAAAGGCTGAGATCAACTCTGCAGTATTTTACAGTGGATTTAATAGCTAAGCCTTCCAGGAAAAAATACCACCCTGCAAGCACACAGCATGGACATTTAAGGAATGCTGCTCACTGCCTAAATGTGAATTCACAATACAACACGCTTGCAAATGATCTATAATGCCTCACATTGCAAGTATATTAAATTTGCATAAATATACCTCAAATATTTTTAAATCAATAGATATAAGCACGTGTTTAAAAGTGCCTATCAAAAGTGCATACACTTTTGATAAGAACACAGAGTTCTTACATGCTCTAATTAATCCAAATAATCACATTTTGCCTTATTAAATTAAACATTATATGGATAAAACTTAGCTTGCCATCTAAGCACTAAAATACTGTTAGAATGAAACACTACTGCCAAAAAAGAAACAAGAAAGAGAACATGCCCATGGAAGAACACTTAACTGAAATGTAGCTGCAGGACCTAATGCCATGGAATGACTAACAATATTGTATATATTACTTTTAAACAAGTGAGCAGTTTTGGATAACATTCCACTCCTCTGTCTGGTACTCCAGTTTCAGTCTAGTGAGCTATAACTGGTCAGTATAAGCAGAAAGCAGTAAAAGAGCCTGCTAACCCTCTTGCCCATTTAAAAAGGTCTCCTCAGAAGCAATGACAATTCCTTATTTCCTCCAGCTGCTTATTTACTGGTGCTTCCCTGCCTTCATTTAATTAGAGCTAAAAAAACCAGCAGCAACAACTGTCCCTGATAGTTTTAAAACTCTTTCGAACTAAGAAACCCTTTCCTAATCAAGAGGTACAAAGAAGCATTGAGGACAGCTGTGGAGTTTGGAACAAATTTCTTGGTGGGTCCCACTTTAAAGCTTTTGTACACCTAAGAAATCTAGCTCTGACTGAAAGGAAGTGATTAAAGTTTTTAAAGACTACAGAGAGTTTTACACAGAGGAGTGTGATACTTAGGACCAATTAAATGTCATCTTAAGTACTTAACTGAAGCTTTTTTTTTTTTTGTACACTAGATATCATTTAAGTGGAAGGTGCCAAATTAAACTTACATTTGAACTGACTTAATTTCAAGAGATTATGCATCGTAACTTAAGAGTGATTTCAGAAAGCTTTGAGCAGAGCAGTCCCTGTTAAGTTGGCTTCAGGAGCACTGTGTTAAGTCTGAAAAAAGAGAACATGCCAGGGCAATATGATATGCTCAAGAGCAAATAAGTGCAACTAACTACAGCAAAAGTGTTGCAATTAAGCCCACAATAACCCAGGTGATATCACATGAGGAGGTCTCAGTCAGGAGAGACTCAGTCTGCACAAGGACACTGAGTGAGTTGGTTCCATTTCAGGCAAGAGCAGTAAAACCCAGGTTTCCTTTCTCCAGCATGTGACAAGGTAATTTGCCATATGTAATACCATGATATAATTACTTACATACCCTTCCTTTGATGAATGTTTTTCTCAAGCAAATATGTCTTTGACACATATTAGGGACAAGGGGACATAGTAAAACTTATGGAAATGAGGCAGGAGGTCTTGCAGTTAAAGAACTAGATTGGAACTAGGGAGACTTGGAATTTCATCCAGGTCTGGCATGTTTTCCATACACTTCTAGCAAGTCTCTTGGGCACCAAAGCTAGAGTCAGGTAGCTGATGAAACTTTTCATAAATGCTTAGGTGCTCTTGGCACAAACACTTAATTAGAAAATAGATGCTAGATGGCTGACTAGACATAAACTAAGAGTGTAACCCTGGGCTAACACAACCCTGGCCACCCACTCTCATGCCCTCTTTTGAAATGGTGATTGTTTTTATCATTTTTGTCATTTATTTATCTGTTTACATGGGTTATGCCAGTGACTAGGGCTAAAGAATGGTCCAATGACTGGTGCACATTTTCCAGGGCAGCCTGGTGAAGGCAAATGGGAATGGGAATGGGCTGGCTTTGCTGACCCCAGTGTGCAGCTCTTCATACCCACCTCCCTACTCACCTCACACTACTAGCAAGTAAACATTTGGGGAAAAATGCAGTGGTGGTCATTTTTTTTCAAAACATGCTCTAACAGCTTGATTTCTCTTTTGTTTAACAAAATA